>OY728140.1:737096378-738468045 GCA_963277665.1 Viscum album | reverse complement strand
CAGTGGTGTCAACCTTCTATGTTATACTTACAAACTATTTGGGAGACTGTTTGGCAACTGAGAAGATTTTGTGGATGCGGTGTTGGACAAGGCTAATGAACATTGCATTTGATTTCTCATTATCTGATGGGTTGGAGTATTGAGATGGGACTAGTATAGGGCTCATTACCCAAGGCATTGAGTATATTAATTTAATATGGAATAATTTTAATTTTATCGATCTATAATGACATATAGTTGCATTCTAGTATGTCATTACATTATTATTTACTACTTAATTGATAGTTCTGTTGGACTTTATTTTTTATTCCACATTGGTTTACTTTGATTATTTTTATTTTATTATGATTAAATTCTTCTTTTATAAAGATTCATTAAAATGGAGTATAGTTTCCCCATTGTACTATCCCCTCCATATTACATTTTTGTAGTGACTAGAATATGAGTATTTTCACTTGAGGTCCCATAACCCATCCTTTCTGGCCAAGTGAGAGAGTGATGAATTATGTGACATTATAATGTGGTTTGAAATGATGTGGTTTTATTTTAGTTTTCTTTTAAATTTAGGTAAATGGAGAAAGGAGACTCTAATTATTTAGGAAATTGTACTGAACTAGTGGATGTGACTAGCTAACCCATGTACATGAAAAAAAATAAGATTTCCTAGAGATGGGATTGTTGTTTTCAGTGTGTACTTGTTATAGTTGATGTTATTTTACCTCGAATGATTCACATGTTGTGTGAGGTTATTTTTTTACGATATTATTATTTCTTCAGTATTTTACTCATATCCTAGTTCGGTAGGATACGAGAATACATGCATCATAATATAAATATAGGGATATTTTGACAATAATTGTTCATGATAGGGACGTATCAATTTTTTCATGTGATATACAGTAGTATGTTGATTGGTGCGATATGATATCAATTTCATTTGATAAAAAATTTTGTTTTTGTATCATGATAAAATAAGATTAAAATTTTTTAGAGAGACCAAGAGTGGTGGTCCACTATTTAAGTAACCAATTAATTTTATTTTTTTATGATAGTTCTATAAGGTTTGAATTTTTCTAATAGAAAATATTCATCCTCATCATCTTCAACATGATCATTCGGAGAGTGGAAATCAGAAGGATTCAAATGAAGGGGTACTAAAACTCCATGTTAATACTATGGAGAAGGTAGATGTTCATCATTAGGATAGCTTTCCATGGGCCATGTGATCTATGGAAAGGGAGGTTGTTCATATTGTTCATTTGATTATTAGATTAAAAGAGTATTCTGGAAACATCATCCAGTAGTGTTAATTAGGGAAGGGGGACCTGAGGAAACCTACGACATATGGGGAGGCATGATTGAGGTCCCATAACCAACACTTTTGAGCAAGTGTTTTGGATTTTGGTTGTTCAAGGGATGAAATATACCACTCTTGTATTTTTTATATAACAACATCTTCAAAAAATTTATCCATGTGGAAAATTTTAATTCCTTGTATAGAAGGAATTGTTGTTCACCTATTTTTAGGCTAATGGTAGGTGAGTTAGAACATGAGGAGCCTAGTCTCATGTAGTAGATGTATGAAAGGGATTATTTGTTCAAACATCAGTTTGGGACCATGAAAACCATGTAGAAATAATATACTGACTATAGAAGATGACATCTTGAAGTCAAGGTTGGTTATCATGTTTTCCTTCATCTGTCACCCATATTGGGGTAATGATTTATTAGGAAAAAGGGAAATATTGCAACCAAGTTCTTCAGGACATTTCAAATAGTGTAAAGGGTTTTTCTAATAGTATACCATCAAGTCCTACCACAATGCTACAATTCCATGAAAAATGTGTTCCACTTGTCCCAACTATAAATATAACATCTGTAAACCACCCATGTGATTTCATTGTAGATATCAATCTTTGTTCTAATGCATTATTTGAGGATCATATGATATGGTTTGTGTATTTTATTGATGAATATAGTTAGGCTCAAATATTATATTTGGTTTCGATGAAATGGTAGCATTGGAATGTTCAATCAGATAACTTGGAGAGGGTTTCTTATATAAGAATTCAGTGGACACTCTTTTTCATTGATATTTTCCCGAAAAGTTTTGGTAGCATAGATATGAGATTTTATTAGGTGGGGATATTATATGATCCAATATATTTTAAGGGGTTTATATCTATGATATTTTCATTTTAGCTGTGATTTTCGAGTATTGTTCAGAGAAATTGATACTATTTTGGAGAAAATGGCCAAATGTTTTGGGATCGATTATTTTTCCAAATAACGGGGTCATGAATAAATGGGATTAAGTGTATTATGGGTTCTTAGTTAGTTGATACTATTTAAAAGGTGGTTTAGAGTGTTGAATTGAAAATGGGTTGAAAACTTAGCTGCCTGACATTTACACATCATGTAAAGGGATTAACCATAGTTTAACTACTTATTGGTTTTAATTAAATAAATATTAAGATATGGATTTTTAGAGGATACAATTAAATGTACTTACATTATGGGTAACTTAATTACAAACTATGTAAATTCCAAGAATAATGTTTTAAACATGATTCATAACTAAAATTAATTCTATTTCATAGTAGATCGTATCCTCTCGACAGTAGGAAATTATCCATCTGATTTTGGGAGTTCCAACCTCCATTATAGATAATTTTTTTTTATATTCAATAACTTGTATGTTGTTTTGGTTTTGTTTTCCCCCTATCAACTCATCCTTAAACATTTGTGCTGAAATTCACTGTCCAATTCCTTGGTTGTTTTTTATGTTGGTTGTCCTTGATCTAGGAACTTATTTTTAATCATCTGGACCTTATTCCTCTTAGGAGTTTTTCGTTTGAATCATTTATGGATCGTTATTGTCATGAACCCCTTCCACCAACGATGCCCCTTCTGAGCTAGAAGTGGTGAAAGGGAGATAATGACCCCCGAGTCCCGCCTCTAGTAGGCCCCGGAGTGGCGACTAGCACCAAGGGTATATGTTTTCACCAATATGGGAGGCATTACCCTTTTTATTATTTTTGATCGGGAAATAGGATGAGTCAAAAACCAAAAGAAAGAGGAACATGTAAATGAAAATAAACCCATACCAATCCCACATGCATGTTTAAACAATTATGAAACAAAGTAAAAGTACAAGAAATCCCAAAAGCACAATACCAAAAGAAACAAGAGTACATCAAACTGCAGCAACTCCAAATGGCCTGACTAATAGGGTCCTTCATGGCCCTGGTAGTGCTCTTGGAAACCAGAAACAAAATGTAAGGTGACCATACAAGTATACTCAGTAAGGAAACCTAAATCTCTCGTGCATTGGTGGGGAGACATCCTAATGTCCCATGAGAACAACAGAAGAATCAAAAACCTAGAAAGGAATTATATCCACCCAACCTCACCATCCATGCTAACCAAAAACACAAAACAACATGTAGTAGTATATAAGCACATGAGTATTGGGTACCCCGCACCATTCCCCCCCCCCACTAGCTAGCTGCTCTTCTGGATTGGGAAATTCCTGACGCTACCACACACTTCATGCCCACACACAACTGGGCCTCATAGACCACATATTCCGCCCGCACACACCTGGGCCTCACAACCACATATCCCGCCCCCACACACCTGGGCCTCACAAACACATATTCCTCCCACACACACTTGGCCCTCACAAACCATATCCCACCCGCACACACCTGGGCCTCACAAACCAGAATCACATCCCCGCCTGAACACACTTGGGTCTCATCCCGAAGGTTATTGGGAATATTAAACCTACCAGAAGATTCTTGGGATAAAAATCACACCAATAGAAACCAACCCGAATAGTCATGGGTGTAAGATCGCCTCAATCCATCACATCCTATGGAAGGAGGAGTAGGAAGGAGCTAGTAACTAAGGGGAAAAAAACCTCTCCCATGAAATGGGTGTGTTCAGAACTAAGTGCTCAACATGGGTGGGGTGTGACAAAACACAAAGATATAGATACATATATGTATACCAAACACACATCCCAACCTATGGCTTCTAAATAGAAAAACTGAGCACATGCCTCATCACTGCTACTATTATGCATGCATACAACAAACAATCCCAACCTCATTTAGGTTTTCATGTTTCAACAGTATTAGTTGAAAAGTTACTTAACTACTAGGAAATTATCAAAACAAATTAAGCATTTCATAGAACAAAACCCTTCCAACCACAAATCAAGTTAGATAGAACACAAGAAACACAAAATCAACCTTTTTATCATCAATCAATCCGCATTTAATGTTCCCGAATTTATTTCATTATCATTCCCCACAGTTCATTTATCAACATCCCACTTTATTTTAGTATCACAACTCAATTCTGCAGCCCTCCTGCCACTATAACCACATCTCCACAATCATATCACAAAACCAGGCTTGTACCACATCACGACCCCTTTTATATCATTTACCGTATCCCCACTGCCCATTCCATTCGTAATGACCCAGGATTCACCCCCCTTCCCACACACAATGTCACAAAACCATTACCCACATGTTAATTATTCAATTTTGATCAACCAGGGTGATCACAGAAGGATTCAGGATATTCATTTAATCATCCAAAATTATGTGATTAACCAATTTCTATATTCCACAATGTTTCCACCCACAAAATGGTCTATAAATATAGTGAAACATTTAATTTCACAATCAATGTCCCCCAATGACTGTGATTTTTAGTAGGCATAAGCCTATTCAATACACAACATAACAATAAGATAAACATATAAACATAACAACATTCCCATCCCCATTATTTATGCCAGTTATTATATTCATTAAAATGGTTCAACTATGTCTCGTGAAAGAAAGAGGACACCAATCCCACATGATACCCAAATTAGAGAGATGAAGGTAAGATCCCAACCTCAAAGGTTTGTTACGGAAACCACCACTGTCAAGGAACACTCAAGGATCCCGGGTCGATTCTATGAAACCCCACCTTAGATCTCTCTTCCTAGGAAGATCAAGACCAAGACTCATCATATTCGACATCCACACACTTAGATCTACCCATAACGGGCGTATATTTAATAAACCAATGGGATAGGAGGAGTAGATCTAAGAAAATCTAAGAACCCAACAAGAACGATCACATACCTTGACAAACCGGATTGCTTTTCAAAGAGAAGCCTCCATATCACCTCCAAAATTCTTGGGAGAGGGTCTCTTACCTCCAAGGATGAGTAATCGTGGGTTATGGACACTTAGGGGCTTCAACGAACCATTTAGAGGCAAAAAGATTTCAGATCCTAAATTTTAGGATCTCACTTTCTGTGCCCACACGGTTAGTCCACACGGTTTAACAAACCGTGCGTTTGCTTCTACCTCAACATAAATCCTCGCACGGTTAGGCTGCACAGTTTTTCCTAACCGTGAACCTCCCGTGCGAAGGCTACTGCCTCCAATACCAACCTCGAACAGTTTGGCCACAGGGTTTGAAAAACCATGCACCTCCTGTGCGAAGGCCATTACCCCTTTAGTTTTCCTTAAAGGTCCACCCAGACGCATCCCCAAGTCACCTTGATTTCCCAAAATACCTATTGCCCCACATTTTCACAAAGTATTGTACCGGAGACGTCTGAGCCATTACATTAGATACCTCTCAAATAATTCTCATCCTCGAGAATTAAAAACCAACCCATAAAAAGGGGAATGTTTCGAACAACCACCCCACAATATACCTCTCTGAGCTCCCACCATAAAAGAAACCAACCACTATCCTAATTATACATGTTAGTAATTTATTCTCCAATGTCGAGATATTATCAGCTTTAGGTGGAACTGACTCTCCTGTATGGGTTTATTCACATCCACATTAATGCATATCCATTAAGAATTGGGTCTTCCCACTCCCATAAATTAGGAATTTTTTCAACTTACACTATCCCCAACACCGTACAACCAACACACTACCCGAACACATGGATTGGGGAATTCCTTCTCCCATGTTGAGATATTATCTGCTTTAGGCGGCACTGACTCGCCCGCACATGTTCAATAGAATCCACATTAATGTGTCTCGTTTAAGGATCAGGTTTTTCCCTTTCCCTACACATCTGGACATGTTACACACTTCCAGAGAACAAGGAAACCAAACGTATCACAACCGACAAGCCAATAATTCCATATATCAAAAGTAAAATGTATAACATCAAAACCATGCTCAGAAGAACAATGAAAAAACAATTCAAAACAACTCTGGGTACCGAGCGTGCATCTGATCCTCCCAATCCAATGTTCTCTCCTCGAGGCCGCCATGTGTCCACAACACACGAACCAAGGAGATGGTTCGTCCATGGAGCACCTTTCTTTACGATCCTCAATTCTGACTCGTCGTTCCTTGATGTTTGTATCGTCCCCCATATCTAACTCTCCTCAGTCGATAACGTGAGAGTCATCGTGTAAGTACCGATGAAGCTGGGAGACATGGAAGACTTCATGAACCTTCTCAAACTAAGGTGGCACGCCCACTGATATGCCACCTCTCGGACACGCCTCAGCACCTCTAAATGTCCAATGAACCTAGGGGAGAGCATACTCCCCTTCCCAAACCTCTGCTACCCCCGTCGAGGGGAAACCTTTAAGAACACATGTTCTGCCACCTCGAACATCATGGGCCTCCTCTGACGATCAAAATAAGACTTTTGTCGGTCCTGATCTGCTTTCATGATCTCATGTACAAGCTGAACTTTCTCTGTGGTGCTGTATACTACCTCTGGCCCAAGAGCACTTGTGTCACCAACCTCTTCCCCACAAATGGGTTAACGACATGGTCTCACATACAAAACCTCAAACGGTTCCATGCCAATAGTAGAGTGGAAGCTGTTGTTGCGGGAAAAATCTACAAAAGGAAAGTGTCTCACCCATGATCCTCTGAAATACAGAATGCATGCTCGCAGCATGTCCTCCAATGTTTATATTGTCCGCTCTATCTGCCCATCGGTCTGAGGGTGGAAAGCAGTGTTAAGGTGTAGCTGGGTTCCAAAAGCATGATGTAACCCCCTCTAGACTCGTGAGGTAAACCGTGTATCCCGATCTGAGATGATAGTCTTCAGAACTCCATGAAAATTCACCACCTCGGCTATGTACCTCTATTCTAAGGTACTCCCTGAGACCAACTCCTTTATTTCTAAGAAGTGAGAAGATTTCATCAGTCGATCCACCAATACCGAGATAGCATGATAACCACCCTGATCTCTGGGTAGTCGTGTGATGAAGTTCATTGAGATTTCATCCCACTTCCACTCGGGGACATCTAAAGGATGTAACAAACCACTGGGAAGACGGTGTTCAGACTTTACTTGATGACACACTAAGGACTTAGCCACAAACTCCACCACTGCCTGTTTCACCCTGGGCCACCAAAACTGTTCCCTCAGACCTCGGTACATTTTTTAAACTCACGGATGTACCGCCAAATCTATGCTATGGAACTCATGGAGAAATCCCTCACGCATCACCTCCGCAACAAAAAACCTTCCCTAAGAAAGCATCTGATGTCGTCTGTCCTCTGACAATCCTTTTGGAGCATTTCCCTGATCGATATGATCTCGCAATACTTCTGCCTTGGATTCTCCCCACTGAGACTCTTCCACCTACTACAATAAGGTGGACTGCACCGTCATCTAAAACAAACAGCCTCTGACCCCCTCTACCATTTCATCCAAGCGCAAAGCAGCCAACTCTCTAATTTTTTTCCAAGCATCATCTAATTCCCAAACTACTTCCCTATGCGACTTACTGATCATGGAATCAGCCACAATGTTTCCCTTACCTTTAGTGTAAGATATCTCAAAGTCATAGTCTTGGAGAAACTCAACCCATCTCTATTGTGGCAATTTCAGGTCACATTGGGAGAATATATAACATAAAATCTTGTGATCTATGAATACCACATAGCGCTCCGCAAAAAGGTAATGTTCCCACAACTTCAGTGCGAACACTTTTACTGCAAGCTCTAGGTCATGGGTGGCATAGTTACGCTTGTGAGGGTGCAACTGCCTAAGACCATAACAAATCACAACCTACTTCAACATCAGTACACACCCCAATCTAAGGCCAGAAGGATCACAAAATTCCTCATACAAAAAACCTTCTGCTGGAAACCTGAGTACTGGAGCACTGAACAACTTCTCCTTCAGGTAGTCAAAAGCGTTCTAGAACTACTCGCTCCTTTGGAAGACCTGGTCCTTCCTAGTCAAATCTATAAATGGAGCAGCTACTCAAGAGAAGTCTAAAACAATCCTTCGATAATAAACTTCCAACCCCAGGAAACTACGAACTTTTTCCATGCTCTTGGGTGCCGCCCAAGAAACAATTTATGCCACCTTCGACGGGTCTACTAAAACTCCTTGCTAAGACACCATGTGCCCAAGGATGTGTACTTATTTCATTAAGAACTTACACTTTGAAAATTTCGCATAAATATGGTAGTGTCGAAGGACTTCCAAGACTGCCTTGAAATGCTCAATGTGCTCCTCCTATGATCTTGAGTAGATCAGGATGTCATCTATAAACACAATGACGAACCGGTCCCAAAACTCTCAGAAGACAAAGTTCATAAGTCCCATGAACATAGCTGGTGCATTCGTAACTCCAAACGACATCACTACAAACTAGAAGTGGCTATACCTACACCTGAAATCCGTCTTTGAGGTGCCATTGTTCTTTACCCTCAGTTAATGTTATCCATATCGTAGATCAAAATTAGAAAACAATCATGCTCCCCCAATAGGTCGAATAGATCATCTATCCTTTGAAGGGGGTAATGGTTCTTGAATGTTACCTGATTAAACCTTCGGTAGTCTATGCATAGCCTGAGGCCACCATCTGCCTTTTTCATGAACAAAACTGGAGCACCCCATGGCGACAAGCTAGTTCGAACAAAACCCTTCTCTATCAGATCTTCAATCTGAATCCTCAACTCCCTCAACTTCGAAGGTTCCATCCGATAAGGGGCCATCGAAATCGGATGGGCACCAGGTTGTAAGTCTATCCCGAACTCAACGTCACGTCAGGGGGGGGGGGGGGTAGAGTCACAACCTCCTCGGGAAAAACATCTAGGAACTCTCAAATAACCTCTAGAACATCCATCATCTCTATATCAGCTAAAACCACTGATAACCCGCCTAACAAGGAATGGATAGACTTCACATGCCGGATTCCCACCTGATAGCTATTCTCGCCAACAAAATATACATGCTATCCATCCACATCAGAGAACACGACTCTTCATCGGAAGTAGTCGATAAAGGCACTAACAGAAAACAGTCAGTCGATGCCTAGGATAACATCGTATGGCTGCATCTGTAGCAAAAGAAGATCCCCACTAGATTGATGTGGTCCCAAAGTCATCCCACATCCCATGAAAACACAAGATACGCTGGTCTATCCACCAACTGGTGTACTCATCACTAGGGGTATGGAAAGTCTCTCCACGTCTAGACACAAAGCATGGGATAGACCAGGTGCAACAAAGGAGTGAAAATATCTCGAATCAAACAAAGCAGAAACGAGATTGGTGAACAAAAAAATCGTACCTCGCACCACCTATAGTCCTGTCGAAGCTTCCAACTCTGCTGCAGGAAACAGTCCACGCCCAAATCCTCTTCCTCTCTGATGTCGACCACCTCCCCGACCATGCCATGGTTGAGGTCCATGTAAAGCACCCTGAGGTCGGCCTACTCCTACAATTTCTTCCCTCATTGGATCAGGGTCCTGGTGCAGCTGGAAGGGCCTTGCCGGCAACTGGTGCTGCTGAGGCGGGAGTTGAACCTACCCAACTCCACCGTACTGAGCTCGGGTCAGGCACCAACTCTACATGTTCCCGAATACTCTGCAAGAGAAACACTTCGGTCCTGGGATTGTGAAAAAGGTACGATGGCCCGAAGATTTGAACTGGAAATGCTGGGGTCGGCTCCCTACTAGCCAAAATCTGGAAGGTCCTATCACAGGAGACCTGTTGCTGACTACCTTCCCCTTCAAGGAACACGGCTGGATCCCTTCTCATGGTGCACCTCCTTTCAAGTGCATCTTATCTACAACCTCTTCCTTCTTTTGTACTTCCAAGTACATCGTAAGGGTGAAGGGGGTGACATCATACAAGAGTGAAGGACGTAGCGCCTCCTCCAAATGTCTCGCACGAGACTCCTCATCCGGAAAGAGATTCGGAGAAAAGCGTAGGAGATTCTTGAACATGATCCTCGATTCTCGTACCGACATACTCCCATGTTGGAGGGAGAGTATCTCCTACCGCTTATCTTCCTTGATCATGGAAGAAAGCAATTACTATCAGAACTCCTTCTCAAAGTCAGCCCACAAAACCTCTGCCTCTGTCCTCTCCCCGAGGTAGAGCGTCCACCACTGACGCACTGCACCTCTCAGCTAACTGGCCTAATCCATTTTTTATTTTCTTAAATACAATTTGTGGGTTAGTGGGAAACGCCAATACCAATACCCAAATACAACCAGACCACATCATCCAAGCGGGAAACCAAATACAAAATTTAAACAAACAGTACCGAAATCATCCCTAATCTGTGAATTCAAAATTAAAAAGTAAACCAAAAACCAGGCACTACAAACCACCACAAGCCGCAAGCCATCCCCATCATCGATGTCAATCACGATAAGTAAACATCCACTGCACCGTCATTACCATAAAAAACACCAATTTCACCATCTTTACCTTGAACATTCACACCGGCGGCCTCAATAAATCAAACAGGCTACCAGAAACCAGAAGGAATTATATCCTTCACCATGTCTGAAGCAATCAAATGCCGCATCCTCTGCCAACAGCCTCAATCCCAGGCTGCAGTACATCATCAAGCTCAAAAAACCATCAACAAATTCAAAACACACTACCGAAACCAAAATTAGATGGCGCTCCATGAAGTCACACATTAGGAAAAAACAATCCAAATCCAAATCACTCAGATAGAAAATGTAAACAGAAACCATCACCACAAAACACCGAACACCAGTCTGTGCCGGAAGAAGAAACAATGTAAGTCAATAATGCAACCCATCTCAGCCTTCACATCCGTTGTCGAGACCATCGCAGACCACCCCACACACTCCCAGCCGACACCCAAGACACCAGCCCTTGGACCGCAAGATGGAGCTCAACCGTTGAATCTCATCACGCTGTCGAAGCAACCCTAGAAAACGAAAGAGACAAAGAGCATGAAATGGGCCATAAAATGGTTGGAAGCCGTGAAATCCTAGTTCACAACAGGAATGCTTCCACGGAAGGAGAAACCACCCCAAAATCACCACGGAGAAGCACAGGGAAGGATCCGAAGTCGACCTGCAGCGGGGAAGGAGGCGGTGAAAGGTGAGGAAACCCTAGTGGAGCGCGCCCCTTACTGGCTCATCACCTCTCAGCTGACTTACTACTAGGAGAACCCTGTACTCCCTTAGAGCATAGATCAATGTAAAAGTGATCCCATAGCTCCACAAGACACCCCACCATCTCTATATCTGAAGTACTACCCCCGTACTTCTTGAGGGGTTGTCCCTGAAAAGAATGGAGAGTCTTCTGCCACTTATCATCATCCTCCTCTGGGACAGTCCTCAACTGATCGACTGTCTGAGTCACCCAGGGACGACGTCCAGGTGCCATAGTTGTATGGTAAACAACGATCGCCTATGCCAAAATAGTAAGGAAATTTCTCAAGGTTTCATTTTATCACATTATTTCAATTTCATTCCAAGAACTCCCAAATCAAGTAAAACACAAACATGATGATTCATGTACCATAACTAGGGTCTCTACCCTGTAATCAATGTAGTCTCACTTGGTCATTTGGTAGGCTCAGAGACCTTGCATCAGATCATGGGGGGCCCTAAAATCACGTGTACTAGCCAGTCTTCCATGGCCTATGTCACGCACCAAGATCACCTAACATTGTTTCCCCACCATCCAATGCAATCCTTACTGTTTCTAACTCAAGACTCCATCTTATCTCTCAACCTCCCTCTAATACCATTCTTTCAGGACCCACTTCCACCAAAGATGCCCATTCTGAGCTGGCAATGGGGAATGGGAGATAATAACCCCCGAGTCCCTCCTCCAATAGTCCACAGAGTGGTGACTAGCACCAAGGGTATGATTTTTCATAAATATGGGAGACATTACCCTTTTATTATTTAATATTAGGAAATAGGATGAGTCAAACACGAAAAGAAAAAGGAATGTGTAAACGAAAATAATCCCAAACCAATCCAGCATGCATATTTAAACAATTCTGAAACAAAGTACAAGTAAAAGAACTCTCAAAAGTAAAATACCAAAAGAAACACGAGTACAACAAACTGAAGAAATTCCAACTGTCCTGACTAGTAGGGTCCCACACGGCCCTGGTAGTCCTCCTAAGAAACGTGAAAGTAAACGTAGGGTGAGTATACAATGATACTCAGTAGGGAAACCTAACGTTGTCATGCATAGGTGGGGAGACATCCTAATGTCTCGTGAGAACAACAGAAGAAACCAAAACCTATCAAGGAATTCTATCCACCCAACCTCACCAGCCACACTCACCAAGAAAACAATACAACAGGCAGTAGTATATAATAACAAGAGTATTGGGTGTCCCGCACTATCCCCCCCCCACTAGCTAGCTGCTCTTCCTAACGGTGAATGTCCGGATGCTACCACACTCTTCTGACCCGCACACACCTTGGCCTCACAAACCACATATCTCTCCTGTACACAAATGGGCACCACAACCACATATCCCGCCCCGCACACACCTGGGCCTCACAAACACATATCCCTCCTGCACAAACTTGGGCCTCAAAAACCATATCCCACCCGCTCACACTTGGGCATCAGAAACCACAATCACATCCCCACCTGAACACACCTGGGCCTCATCCAGATGGTTCTTGGGAAATGTAAACCTTCCCGAAGAGACTTAGGATAAAAATCACACCAATCGAAACCTACCTAATGTGTCTGGGCTATAAGGGTGCCTCAAGCCATCACAACCTATGGAAGAAGGAAAAGGAAGGATCTATTAACTAAGGGGAAAACACCATCTCCCATGAAATGGGAGTGTTTGGCACTAATTGCTCAACATGAGTGGGGTGTGAAAAAAGACAGAGATACAGATACATTTATGTATACAAAACACACAGCCCAACCAATGGCTTCTAAACAGAGAAACTGTGAACGTGCCTCGGTAATGATACTACAAATCATGCATACAACAAACAATCCCAAACAAATTTAGGTTTTCATGTTTCAACAATATTAGTTCAAAAGTTCCTTAACTACTGGGCAATTATCAAACCAGATCAAGCGTTTCATAGAACAAAACCCTGCCAACCACAAATAAAGTTAAGACACAAGCAACACAAAACCATCCTTTTTATCATCAATCAATCCTCTTTGATTATTCTCGAATTTATTTCATTATCGTACCCCATAGTTCATTTATCAATTTCCCACTTTCTTTTAATATCACAACTCATTTCTGCAGCCCTGATGCCACTATAACCACATCTCCACAATCGTATCACAAAACTAGGCTCATGCCACATCATTTCCCCTTTAATATCATTTATTGCAGCCCCACTACCCATACTATTCATAATGAACCAGTATTAACCCCCCCCCCCTCTCACACACCACGTAACCCAACCAACACCCACATGTTCATTATTTTATTTTGTTCAACCGGGGTGAACACACATGGGTTCCGAATATTAATTTAATCAGCCAACATTACACGATTAACCAATTTCCATATTCCACAAAGTTTTCACCCACAAAACGTTCTAGAAAGATAGGGAAACATTTAATTTCATATGAAAAGGCCCCCAATGACCGTGATTTTAAGTAGGCATATGCATGTTCAATTCACAATATAACAATATGATAAACAAAGTTAAACATAACAACTTTCCCATCCCCGTTATTTAAGACAGTTATTATCTTCATTAAACTGGTTCAAATATGTCTCGTGAAAGTAAGAGGACACCCATCCCGCATGATGCACAAATTAGAGAGACGATGGTAAGATCCCTACCTCAAAATTTCTTGACAAAAACCTCAACGGTCAAGGAACGCTCAAGGAACCCCGGGTCGATTATCTGAAACCCAACCTAAGATCTCTCCTCCTATAAAGATCAAGACTAAGAATCATCATATTCAACATCCACACACTTAGATATAACCATAAAATTAATATATTTAAGAAATCGAGGGGAGAAGAGGAGTAGATCTAAGAAGATCTAAGAACCCAATAAGAACGATCCCATAACTTGAGAAACCAGCTTGATTTGCCAAGAGAATCCTCCGGATCACCTCAAAAATGCTTGGGAGATGGTCTCCTACCTCCATGGAAGAGTAATCATGGGTTATAGCCTCTTAGGTGCTTAAAAGAACCATTTAGAGGAAAAAAAAGTTCAGATCCGAAATTTTAGGATCTAACTTTAAGTGCTCGCACGGTTTAACAAACCGTGCACTGACCCTGCTTTAGCTTCTTCCTCAACAACAATCCTCGCTTGGTTAGGCTGCACACTTTTTCCTAACTGTGTGCCTCTCGTGGGAAGGCTACTACCTCCAATACCAACCTTGCACGGTTCAGCCGTAGGGTTTGACAAACTATGCCCTTCCCATGTGAAGGCCATTACGCCTTTTGTTTTCCTTAAAGGTCTACACAAAACCAACCCCAAGTCACCTTGATTTCCCGAAACACCTGTAGCCCCACATTTTCACAAATGAATGGACCAGAGAGGTCCGAGCCATTATAGTTACTTAAAGGTAGGGGTTTAAATATTAACCATATGGATTGATATTTTCCATGTTATAGAATATTGGGATTGTTCCAATGTAGAATACTCTCAAATTTATTGAATAAAAATGAATTTTGTATTTCCATGAAGTAAGTCCAGCATGACATGATACTTATGGTGATTTGTTGTTACAGAATCCCTAAATTGTGGTTTAGTGTATATTGATATAATTTTTAACCAATTGTGAATTTAATTTCAATGTGGAATATGAAAGAATAATTGTAATTCACATAATTAACCATGGATATATAAGAGTTGATTTTGTGATATCCGCGGTATCCGACAAGAATTGTGTTCTTTGTTGAGATGCATATATATGTGGATAGGCCCATGCACTTGTATATATATATATGTTGTAATGATGATAATGAGAGATATCATCCTAGTCCATGAGGTATTAGATATAGAGAGTGGAATATTCCCAGTCCAATAATCTAATAATTATAGGGATTTTATTTGGGTTGTTCATTGTGACATAAAATTGATATATAGTGGTGATTGGAATGGTTTTATGATGCTCAAAATATTCCATCATAGTGCCAATGTAGGTTTTTTTCCTTGATTAAATGTTATCGGTTCACATAGTTATAATACATGCTCAGAGATATTCTTGCATGGTGATGAAATAGGTTATTTTACGTTGGTTATATTTTAGTGGATGACATGGCTATACTAAATGCCAAGGGATATTGTATCATGGCACCAAATCCAGGTGTTGTAACTTGGATACATATTGGTGAATGTCATGGTTTTTAGACATGATCAGATATATTTCTTGCAAAGTTTTAAAGTAGGTTATTGAATTTAATTAATTATTCAATTAATTAATACACATGTTTATCACATTATTAAATACACTTAATATTTGACTGGTTTTGTTTAGAAACAATGGTGTTAACCTACTGAGTTATACTCATACAATATCCAGACTATCGTTTGGCACCTGAAAAGATTTTTTAGGTATAGGATTGTAAAAGGCCAATGTACATTATTATTTATTTATTTTTTTGATGCTTGGATGGAGTTTAGTTATGTGATCAATATGGGGATTAGGACTCCAGACATTGAGTATTATATTTTATTCTTGTAGGCTACCTCTTGTATTGATATATCATGTAATATTGTTATAATATATCATAACATTACATTATTCCTTATTATTTACTTCACTATTCAAATGGTTATTATTTTGTCTTATATATATTATAAAATATTTTATTCTTATTTAATGATGAATTATTTCTTATCCTATGAAACTTTTTACCAAAGCGGGTATGGTCTCCCCATTATACTATCCACACCCCTGCTACTTGTCAGCTAACTCTAATATACATGGAGGGATGCTTGAGGAACCATAACAAACCCTTTATGGAAACTTGAGAGAGTTCTAGATTAGGGTACGTAATAATCCATTTTTTTAAATATTTTGTCATGAATTTTCATGATTGTGATATATGTTAATTTTTATTATTGAAAACCAATTTTTCTAAATAAAACATCATTTTGTTTTATTCATTTATGATACAATTAATTTCTAAAACAAATATAAAATAAGTACACAAATAATGGATACCATTATTGGATTCATGATGTTAAATTTTGAAAATAATCCCATTTAATTTTTTTCATAATAAATAATATCCTTTGTAAAATATATCGCAATAGAATATGGTATATCAGGTTATTAAGGTGAAAAATAATTTCATAAGGCATTAAAAATCATCCCAAAATATTAATATTGTTCATTTATTAGAGGTATTCTTTTATATACATAAAAAAATTAAAATAATTTTAATTTTGCATCTATTTGACATTGGTAATAGAAATTTTATTATTGTACATAACGAAATTCTAAAAATGTGCCTCTCTTGATTTTTATTTGTTTTATATGTTCACAAAAGGGTAATAAAATGTTATAACTGAATAATAAAACTTATTTTTAACATATTTCATTTTATTTATCATATTAATTAATTTTTCATTTTATGGATTTAATAAATTGCTTAAATTCTTATTCAATGCTATGACATTTTTTATTCAATTAATAGCAAAATGAAATGAATTATTTTAAAAAATATAAAATTAATTTTTGGGGGTGATGATTTTTATTGACCCCTAATATATATATATACATATATAATATTATAGATATGAAGTAATTATACATTGTAATTATATATTTCTCTTTATTCCAATATACCTAGATTAAATGTTTAGTGTCAAAAATGACATTATTGATATTTTAGGAAACAAAAAATATTATTAAATAATTTAAAAATACAACAATTAATGAAATTTGATAGGTAGGATTATAAATGGTCAAAAATTATGTATAATTTTCATTTATTATAAAATTATTATATTATATGTAATAATATAACTCTTTATAACTGAAGATTTTGTTAATGTTGTTAAGGTTAATATTTATTAAAAATTTTGTTAAAAAGTGATTTTTTAAAATATCACATAATCCTGTCTAAAATTTGTCTTCTAAATGGATTAAAAAAATATCCAATTTTATTTTAAACTTTTTGGAAAACTATTTACACATACAAATTAAAAGTAACTTCTCATATTTAAACCTTTTTATTATTTTTATGTCTTTTATTTGGTTCCCTATAGAATATCACTACATATCCTATATTGTATGCACTACTAGGAGAATCTAATCACGACCAAAACATACCCTAAAATATTCTTAAAATTCATATACATGTTATATAGATTGATTTATTCTTAATATACCATCCCATGGTCACCGAAGAGATGATATAGAGGACCTCTTTCTAGGAAGAGGTAATTGTCTTTACCAACTCTTTCAAATTTATATATTCTACAACTTCAAATAAATCTATTTTAATATAAATAAATAATAAACATATTTTTTTTAAATATAATAATATGTTATTATTATGGTAAAACCCAATTTTCCTCTCTTTTATATCCTACAAAATGTGAAAACATTTCTTGTACATGGGTATAATTTATTGTGTCAATGTATAAATGTAATTTTTTTTCATCATCATTTTACTTGTATGGTTATAAATGCGGAATTTATGTTTATATTTGATATTTTTTTAAAATTATTATAGTATATTTATAATATCTTATCTACCTTCTGACATTCTTATTTTTTTGAAGATTATAGCATCACTCATCCTATGTGTTCACTGTCACATATATGTTATATTGTCATTCATTTTTCATTTAATATTTAAATGGTTGGTACTAATCATATATTTAAGTTTTATATATGTTATTTATATCATTATTTACATTTTTGATATTAAATACTATAATAATAATTTGAGGACCAGAACACCCATAAAGAAAAATGCTTGAGAAAATGAGGTCGTTAAC
Source organism: Viscum album (assembly GCA_963277665.1). Classification (NCBI taxonomy): domain Eukaryota; kingdom Viridiplantae; phylum Streptophyta; class Magnoliopsida; order Santalales; family Viscaceae; genus Viscum; species Viscum album. The sequence continues at coordinate 738,449,827 of OY728140.1, read as the reverse complement.
ACCAAAAATAGATACAATGATAAGAAATTGTTATTAAATGGGTGATATTGTTCAATAAATGGGTTGTATTAGATATTAAAAATATTAATATGGTTTCAATATAATTTAATATAATGCATAACACCATTATAAAATATTTTAACTAATGTTAATCTAATGGGAAATGTTATGTATGATATTTCGTCTCAATTTACAATCAATTGAGGCATATTTGGTATTTTTCATATGTTTATTTTCATTTATTTTATATAATAAAACATATAAGAATTTCAAATTTATGTATATATGTTATAAATTATGAATTTTATTAATTTTTATAATTTTTACAGATTAATATTTGAATTTTTCTAAAGAGGTATGAATTTATTTTATAATTTTTTTTCCAGATTTCTCTAATTTAATTGAAGAAATATAATAAAATATCCTTCTTAAACACAATAAATTTTCTTATTCAATTGATATTTATGGGGTTATGACATGTTTTTAAAAAATATCCTATATTTGGATAATTAATCATAAAAATAAAAATTTAATAAAACTAATCATACTTTTATTTCTAATCCATAATATTTTAATTCTATATCCATATCATAATTATATTTACAAATGAAAATTTTACTAATAAAATGATTTATTAATAAAAATTTAATTTATTCATGAATTTTTACATGGTTAAAATGAATATTTATATAACTATACAAAAGTTTTATTTTTAAAATTCAAAACAGTAAGTAAAAATGAATTGTATTTTATCATATATAATGTTAATATAATTTCCTAACTCCATAACCATTTTTTACTGTTTAACTTCTTCTACAAGATTTAAATTACTTTTAAATATATTTTTTATGTAAATTTAGTTTAAAATTATTTCGTCCATTTTCTTCTATTCATTTAATGAAATGATTTTACTATAAAATCTAGTTTTTATATGGTTAGGTCTCATTTATTGAATAATTTTCTAGTTATTAAATTTATCCTGAAAAAATTATTTTTTTTATAATTTTGATTTAGAAAATAAATTTATCTTAGATATCCATATTCATTGTAATTAGGGTATGTTTATTTCTTAAACTATATATCATTTCCATATATAATGTTTTATTTATTAAAGCAATTTGATTGAATGAGGTAATATTAATTTTTTACTTCAATCAGTAGGGAAATTTCAAAATAATGAAAAATATTTACGATTTAAATTTATCTATAAATAAAAAATTCTGAATTTAAAATATAGTCATAAGTGAGTTCTATGATGATATATCTTCTTAATGTATCGATGGGTCTTATAAGACAAACCAATTATCAAAATTAAATTGGATTCTGTTTTATGAATACTCATTGTTTAAAATATCATTGGGATATATCTTTATGGAAAAGATTTCATGACTTATAATACAATAATGTCTGATATTAACAATTTCAATTATTGGTAATTATGTTATTATTATCCATGATATTGCTTCATTGATATTATCCATGGATTTATTGTTTTCTTAAGTTATTTATTAAATGGAACATGTTTCTTTTTTTAACTATCCCTATTGATCAATCCATATTTAATCATAATAGTTTTTCTTTTACTCAAACATATGAATTTTTTTGAGCTCGACATTATTCTTTTTATCAATCTCCAAATATGAAGAATAATTATTTGAATGAGTTTCAAGGATGTCGAACTCTTTCTTCTATTATGTTCTATAATTTATTCCCAATTTAAAATTGGAATGATGTATGTATATAGTTCTAAAAAAATACTAAACATGTTGGTCCTTTGGGATTATATCCCTTACATATATTCCAATTTAATAATGTGTACATTGAATATGGGTTACTGGGGTTGAGGTTGTTATAGGTGAAATCCTCTATATTGCATAAGGGTAATGCCATCTTGTGTACAGATATATACCCTTTTCAATATGTAGAACAAGGTTACGGTATGACTTGATTAAGATTATATATGGGTTTCTAAATGATACATAATGGTACCTAGGTAGAACATAAGGGTAAACTGATATGAAAAATGGTGTTATATTATGTGTGTTAGGGTAATCTACCTCTATGTACGGGTAACCTGAGATGATTAAATTCAATCTAGACTATATGTAATGGTAACCTACAACAACATTAGGCAGAGAAAATTTTTTAATGGCCATGTAAGGTTTCATTTTATATGTATATGGGTACCTTATTTTTTCTAATGGGTGAGTAATATTACCTGAGGTGCTGTGCAAGGGTTATTCACACTGTGTAAGGGTATACTAGAGTATTCAAAGGAAGCATAATGTCAAATCCTCATTCCCATTCAAAGTGTCTATGAGATGACAATGGTTAGATTATGTTACACTTAAAAATAGCCCTTTTAATGAAGAATACAGTATTAAGAACTTATTTATATTCTAATTTTCTAAACCCCATTTTAATCCTCTTTTTTTTAAATTAAAAAGATGGAAAACATGGGAATGTAATTCTTTAGAGGCTATAATGTTTTTAAAATACAATATAAAAATATATAAAAAAATTCACCTTTAAGATTATATTGATAATGTAAAATTTAATATTTTTGTAATTTGGGGGATTTTCATTGGTGACCCATTGAGCCCATGGTATTTTTTAGGGTGCCTTAACCAGTGTTTCTTCATTTCTATTATTCTATAGTGTAGTGTTTTGGGGGGACAAACTACTAGGTGGTCAACAAAAAATATGGTTTTTTTATTTTATTTTTCCCTTGATATTTGGGTGTTTAATTTATCATATTTCTTCTTGAAGATCCATCATAAGGGGTATTAACTTTTAAAATTAATGAGGGTGATTTCCTAAGGAAATTATTATCTATTTAATTCATTAATGTTTTATTAAACTACAAAATTCCGTTTTATTTTCAAGGATGGATTTGTTCCATTAGAAAATCAATTTTATTTGGAATTGTGTGATTGATTAATATAGTATAATATGGTTGATGGAAATTAATTTTAATTTTTTATAAAAATCTTATTGAATTTAAAGGTTATTTTTTTTCTTGATTTTGGTTAAATGAAAAGACAGGAGATATGTTATGATTTGAAATGTGATTATTCAATGTTTTTTGATAAAAACCAAATTATTATTTGGTTTTTATAGAAAATAAAATAGTTTTCTTTAAAAAAATTAATTTTCTAGGAAGAATAATGAAATTACATTAAATAAAATAACCCATAGTTATTTGATTTTAAAATGATATACATGTTATGAAACTAAAAATAAGGGATTAATGAAATGATGTTTGAAATGGTTTATGAATGATTGAATGAAGTATAAATCCTTTTATTGATTGATTTACCTTGATCCATATGGGATAATATTTTGTTATGTGGGAAAAGCACATGCTAGGCATGTATTAGATCTACCGAGAAATAGATTGATGATTAAATCATAAACTTAATTTTTTGTGGGTAGAGAGATTATTCTTTAGGGGCATTCTCATTTTCATCAATATGGTTATTCATTTTCCATTGCAATATGTTCGAACTATATTTTTTTCAATGGAATCCATAAAATATAAATATTTGTGCAAATATATATATAACCTTTTCTTGGGTCCCGTAACCTTGGGTTTATGATTGGATGAAATTTTACAGCATAATGTTATGATTTTTTTAATTCATGTTATTTTTTATAGTAATAATTATTTCAGACTCCTTTGAAAAAAATTTATATTCATTATGAATCTATTGTAAATTATCATTATTCTTATTTTATATTCAATATTGAACTATTTTAAAGATATTTTTTTATAAGAGTTATGAATATATTACCTTGAAATTTTTCATTTAAAATTTCAAAAACAAATTGTTTTATTTAATATGGATTTATTAGGAAATTATTAGTGAAATACTACTTGGAGTTGTTGTAGACACTATATCATTTCCTTTGGGCAGTTTAATATTTTTTTATTCCTAGTCTAGGTAAAGGGATGAAACCACTAAAATATAGTGAGTGTATCAATCCTATGGGACGATTATGAGTTAGTAGAAACTGATATAGTTTATAATCCACCTATTGTTAATAGTTTGAATTTCAATTTCTGGGACTCTTGTTAGGGTATTTTTGGCACCGTTATTTCTATAGTGTTTTCAGATACTAACTATTTTATAAATAAATATATTATTCTTTGGTTTCATGAACAAATTATGTTATGAAATAATTTCCTAGTAGATTTTATTGATTCAATTGTACTAGTTTCTAGCCTATAGGGAACGGGAATTAACTTCGGGTCATGTTAAGGTCGGTTCATGTACCATTTAAGTAGGTTATATTAGACGGTATTTGAAAAAATGGGTGTAAATTTATTTATAAATATTTTCAAAAATAATATTAGAGTTATCATAAAAAATATAGTAATTCATATTAAAAAATATATTAAAAATTATAATTCTTTAAAAATTAGCATTTTACCATAATAACTAAAATTTAACTTGGCAACATAATTTTATTCCGTAAAATAAAATTGTAATCATTACCTAATTTTTAAATTATGTTTATAAATATTCAAGATATTTACATGATTCAATTTCCATAATACATGAACACAAATTTTAATATAATACAATATAAGAAAACAAATAATTTAATTAAAATTGTATTTTCTAAGCATAAGATAATTGTTTTATTTTCCTTTTAATGAATGCTGGATTACTTTTAACATATTTTATTGTATATATTATATCTTATTTCAGTTTAATACTTTTTAAATAATTATTTATTAAATCAATATTTTATTCCAATGCGTTTAATACTATATAATTCACTTTTCTGAATATTAATAAACCAATTAATACCTAAACATAAAAAAATATTAAACCATAGAGTTATTACCCAATAATGCGTTCTCTGATAGTTATCCTAAAATAATGAAATTTCTATAAAATAATATTTCAAAGTTATTTATATCATTTAGTATATGATTACCCACCATTATATTTGAATTACTGATGAAAAGTTCATATATGTTTCACAAAATCATCATAGCTTTTATAATACATAAATATATAATCGATAAATATCACTCTCTAATGAAAACATCTATGTCTAACTATATTAATTTTATATTAATATATCAATCACATTACATTACATAAAACATGAAAAATAATTTTTTATTTCATATCAAGAATATACTAGGATTATAAATTGTTTCAGTGTTCTCCAATTTCTAGTCATAAGATATCATTTGTTCTAGATACACAACTTTCTCAGCATCAATTGTTGATATTGATTAATAAAATACTAAAACCCAAAATGTATATTAATAAAACAAGTTTTAATGTTCAAATGAATATGAAAATTAAATCATGATATTTTTTCTATAATGAAACTTACATTTCAGTCTTTGATACTTTTAGTTCAACAAACATTTAATTATTTTTAGTTATCATATACATGTAAAGCTATTCCCCTAAATTAATTAGAAAATAAGTCGTACATATTATATTTTAAATATAATTTTATTGAACCAATAATATCACATCAGAGAGTCAAATATGGTGTGTAGTTATAACTCTTTATCAGGCTCATGGGGACGATCGAGTTAATTCCAAAACAAATTTTTTTCAGTGATACGACCAATTGGTACATATGTTCTTGATCCAAAAACACAGTTTTAGTTTTTGGAAAACTAATTAATTACATAGTGAGGTACACAATATCTAATTTTTCAAAACATTGATATTTTATCACTTACATAGACTTATTCTATAGAATAATCCCTAGTGTTTTTAATTAAGTTCTCTTCTCCAAATTTCAATATATCATGAAATCTTCAATGATACATCTACTAATATAAAGGGGTTTTTAATGCATTTAAATTATAAAAAATATGAACTAATAATTCAAAAATGAAATTGAAATCCTTAGTTGATACCATCGAAATATACTATATTTTCTTAACCATGATCTAATACCTACTATAAAACCATACAGATGTCACCATCTAAATAACATGATGTAACAAAAAAATTTATTATAATACATTCCAAATAAATTATAGATTTTTATTTTTATAAAATTAATGAAAAACATTAACTAATAAAAATATTTAATTTTTCAAATAACAGACATATTCCACACTATATAATAAACAAATTAACCCATAATACGACTTCAACATCAACAACTAATTCTCCACCTATGACACTATTCTAGATTTCTCATACCTTTTTAATATTAATAACTGATGTAATTGTAGACATAAGAAAGGGGTGATCTGATTTTCTTATTAAGGGTAAATATTATTGATAAGAAATCTATAACCATAAGTATTTTTAATATAAGCATATTGGTATAATAAAGATACATTAAAATTTATATGAACAATTAACAGATCGTAAATATTGTAATAACATAAGTGTATATCCTGAAAAAGTTTTATATCATATAAATAAGGCATAAATGAATATTTTGGAAAATTCATAAGAATATAAATCATAACATATGGTGTTAGGTATCACAACGTGTTTCCCCTATAGGATAATGATTCACTAACATGCTTTCATTGGGAGATTAATATTATCTCACCAGTTTCTCATGGTGGATTAACCTTCATTAAAAAATTTCCATTTATGGTTCAATTCATAATAACTAATTCCCTATTATCTCACCATATATAAAATAGTAAACAATGAATTTTAGAGAAATATAGGACCCACCCATCTGTATTCACACATATGTGTTCTATATAAAATAAATAATCATAAAATGATAAAGATCCATGAAAATAAAATGGGTTTTATATCAATTTAAAATGGAATCGCATAATGAAAACATTGATAGTTCCATAAATAATAAAAAAATTATATACCCAATGAAAAAAAAATCCAAAGATATTCACTTTGTTATTAGGAAAATACTATTCATTTAAGACAATAGAGATTATTTTATTTACGCAATATAGATAAAGGATATACTGTTACATCAATAAATGAAACAATTTACTAATGTATTAGTTTCTAGGTGAACACACTTCAATATGATAAATCTAAAATATTGTATAAACTTAGTAAATATGTTGGATGAAAAAGTATAGTTATACACTAAATATGAGTAGGAATGATAAATAAAACAATGGATCATTCCTCCAAAAGAGAAAGTAATTCATAATCCATCCTGAGAAATAAGGTGGATAGTTTATCTTGAATAATAAAATTTATCAAGAATAATATATTTTACAATTCCACGAATAAAAAAATATTTTTAGCAATTTTTTGAAAAATTCACTATAGAAATAACTAATTTCCAGGGACATTTGAATTAATTTTTTAGTAATTATTTTATAAATCTAAGGTGTAAAAAATTTCTATTATAAAACATATAAATATTTATGTAATATTTCATATAAAATGAAAATTATTTAAAAACATATTAGCATGGAATGAAAACATAAAATGGAATTTCAAAATCATTTTTATTAGTATTACAGATGTTCTAGTTGATGGTCTATTCATAATTTTTATTCAAAATAGTTTAGTGAAGACTTTGAAAAATCACTAACTTTGATAAATAAACATCAATAATATATCCTTTAATGACAAATAGGTTATCAATAATTCAATGGTGTAATATAAAACAATTTACTTGAAAGGATGGTATACCTTTTTAAATATATTGAAATAGCCTATTTGAAAATCTACTTAACAAAAAGAGTAAAAAACAACCTTTTTAATAAAGGATAATGGAAAAATGGAGGTCACATTAAATAAATCATATGTAGGTTTTCAATAATAATATAACACATTTGAAGGGAAGTAAAATATAGTTAATGTGTGGAAAATGTCATTAAAGAGGATCCAAATTTTTTCCAACTAGGAAAAAAATTTTAGATAGAAGTTTTATCAAAGAAAAAATTTTAAAATTAAAATTAATATTATAATAAATTGAAATTTATTTTATTTTAAAATAAAATTTTAGGGTAAATGAAACCAATCACTAGTGACAGAAAATTAGGAAGAATAGTTTTCACACAATGAAAGAATTTGAAATAAAAACATTTCTTATGGTAATGGTAACATAATAATCAAAAATCATAAAAGTGAATCAATTAAATATTTATTAAAATGTCATGAGATAAAATATATGGATTTCAATTTAAAGAAGTATGTTAGTGAATAAAACATATAAAATAAATGATGAAGCATAATATCAAACATATCTCATGGAGATTAAAATGAGACAAATAAAGAATTATAACATTTATAATTTTGGAGCCAAACCTCTTGACATAAAGGAATCGGATTAGAAAATAAAAAATCATTATATATAATGGAATAATGATTCAAAATGATAATGGGGAAATATTTTCACCATGATAATGAAAAAAATTTATACAGCAAATATTTGTTCCAAGGAATTCAACTGTGAGACAAATATCTTTTACCATATGTCATGACAACCAATAATTTAAATTAAACTCAGATATCACCAAAATATAAATATTAATAACATAATTCATGAAATTAAACATAAAAAGTTTCATTTGTAGTTTTTATATATAGTCTTTATCAAAATAAATTATTTTTATTTTTATTTTTACCTATTTTTCAACATTAATTGTATACTTTTAAATAGTTTTGTTACGTTCATAATATTCGTGACCGTATTCATTCTTATTAAAAATATCATCATTAAAATTCCGTTTAATGTTACTATTTGGGATTATTTAGAATATATAGTTTTTGTTTTAAATTTCATTATGGGGTGTTTTATTCTCTATCTATGAATACTAAATTGATACTAAAAACGTTTTACTGATTCATGATAATGAAAGGGTTCTTTCTTAATAAATGATTATAATAACAATTCTACCCATCCAGAAAAAAATAAGAATTATTTAAAAATTTATATCATTTTTAATATTAATTATGATACCATAGTCATCCACGATATAAATTCATAACATTTTTCAAGTAAGCGGTTAAACTTACACAAACATAAACATGCCATGGTTAAAGGATGATTATGTAGTGGTTTAAAAATAATAGCATTATACCACAGGAATAAATATAATATTTTGATTCTATAATTTTGATATATAAAAATTGGTTGGAATTAAGAGAATAAGTATTTTATATGAAGATCATACATAATATGAATAAAATTACTTTCCACATATTATGATTGTTTTAAAATAATGAATTGAAAATGATTATTTGGTAATCATTTATTTAATAATTTGTATAAATTTTCATTCAAAAAAACCTAAGGATATAATAAATAAAATTTTTATATCTTAAATGAATTATTTGTACATAACATGAATGGATGAAATAAAATGAAGAAGGTGTTGTTCATGAAGGCAATAGTCTATAAACACACATGAGTATCATTTTCCCAGTTGAATGAGAGGGGAATATATATAAGTGGTATAATAAATTTAATTACATATAATTACATTATTTACAATGATTTAGTGAAATATATTCTAATAATGTTTTAGAGGATGGTATAGTAGAATGATTAATAATGTAATACGTTCATTGAAAATTTATTTCCTGTCTTGGAGCATCCTATGGAAAGGAAGGACTTGAGCCACTATGTTGAAGATAGGGGTTACCAAATGTGTAATGGGGGCCTAAAAGAAGTAAATTAAGAATATTTTCATGAGAACTGGAATAAAACCTTGAAAATTTATGATATATATCTATAAAAATTATTATTATTTCTTTAATAACATTATTTACATCCAACACTAAGTTTAAACAAACTACAATATACTATTAAAATAATATTTAATGTGATAGTTTTTAAATAGCCATTGAAATAATGGGATTGGATATTAGTATCTAGATTATGAAACAATTCTATTTTTCATACGTATGAACTGAATTCATTTGTTATCAAACGATCATAAATGGATGTAAAAATCTTTATAAGGTAAAAGAATTTTTTTGGAGAAGACAATTTCTATGTGTAATGTTTTGTAACAAAAAAATTAACACTATAACTATTGGTAAATGTTTTTAATGAAATATATCTATTGTATATTCATTCAAATTCTTTAACATCTATCTAATATTATTTTTATGTAACATATATGAATATATAATTAATTTTATGGATAAATTTATATTTTCCCCAAAAAAAATTTCTATTGTGTTTGAGGAAATTATTTTAAAATAAAATTATTCCACTCATATAAAATGAATAAATAAAAATATAATCAATTTTTGGAATTATGATGACAAAATTTGGTAAATATTCCTCTTTTATTTTTGGTAAATATTAGTGGTAACTGTAGCACGTTTCTATCACCTATTTAATGGTAACTTAGATAAAATGGTTTAATAATTGGATAAAGATATAAAATTTATCTAAAACATAAATTTATCCTATTTTATGAGTGTATTAAAAATATTTACTTCCAAGACATGAATATATGGTTATTTGGTTACATATTGTTTCTAAATACGACCTTTAAAATAATTTTAGAAAAGTATAAATACAAAATATCACTCCATTGACATTGATATCCATAATTTGTTTATTTTGATAAAATTAATTTTTGATTCGTTTTAAATGATTATATTAAATATTAATAATTTATTTATCATGAAAACATATATTAAATTTCTATTGATTCAATAACAAGATTAAATGACTATGAAACACTAACATAATACTTATTTAATTAGTAGAAAAACATAATAAATTATTTGAGAAAATAAAAAGAAACATTTTTTTGTGAATTATTACATTCTAGTAATTTTAAATATAATTATAACATAGTAATTATTTGTAAATTATTATATTGTAGTTTTATATATTTATTTATGTCTTTAATGTAAAATTAAATGAATACTGTAAAAATGAATCTATTGATATTTTTTGAAAATTCTATTTAAATAATTTAAAAAAAATCGTCAATATTTTAAAATAATATTATATATTTAATATAGGATAATATTGCATCAAATGGTCAATTATGTGACAATTTTTACATTATAAGTAAAATTAAAACCCATAAATATTAAAAATGACATCACTGGGGTTAAAGTGAAAATTGGTTAACTAAGGGGTTAAACCAAAATATAAAGTTTTAAATGAAATCATAACATATATATAGTTCATTGAATCATGAAATATAGACCTTATATATTTTTTTATTTTCATATCTAGTCCCTCATAATAGTTTCCCATGAGAATTAATTAAATTATATTTTAATCTTATTGGTAATTTTAAGAGTTCCCTTCCCCTCAATTATAAAAGGACACATTTTATCAGCTCTCCCGAATAAATTTATTTTCTTATATATAATCCAATTACTTCCATAATATCTTCCTTTATTTTTCACCACATTCAAGAGACACTATTATTTCAAAAAAAACCATCCCTTAAAAACATAAAGTGTATCCTAATGGTGGATTCTCATCTAAGAGGTATAACATAACTGAGTGTTTCTTATTTTATTTCCTCTTTTACATACCATAAAAATTGGGAAAAATTTATAATTTCATAAATATATTATCATAAATGTGCTTATTTTTTGTTATGATTAGGAGAAAACCATTTTCCAATTCTTTTCCATAATATGGAACATAAAAAATCACTTGTGCGTACGTAAGACTTATCGTCACCATGTTGTAGTGTAATTCATTTTTCATCACCATTATTATTGGAAGGTTATAATTTTGGAATTAATATTTTCCTGTGATATTTTTGAAATAATTTGTAATACTTAATTATAATATCTTATCTACCATTTTACCTTTCCATCTGTTGGAAAATGATAACGTCGCTCGTGCATGCATTTGGACAACCTTATAAATGAAGCGATACTATTTGTTTTTTATTAATTATGACATGGATATTAATAATTCTATATTTTATGAATATATATAATATATATTATATAATAACTATTCATCATTTTATTATTTTAAATCAACTCTCTTTTTCAGTATTCCTTGAAAAATGGAAACTTCGTTCATGAGTACGTACTCCTTACCATCTTAATGAAAAATGTAATTCATTTTTCTATCTATAGAAATTATTTTTGAATATAAATATATAAATATATGATGAATAAATATACTATATATATTGATTAATGCATTTTATTTGATGGAATTGTGATCTATGTACAATGGTCGTGACTTTCAATCTGAAAGATGTAAGAAAAATGATATAGTTATCACCTATATCAATGTTTGTAATAAATGTGTTAATAAGTTATTTATAATATTCATAAGAAAATCATAAATGATATTATATATATAATTATTTATATTTAATATATTTTTAATTTATCTTTTTTTATATATTATATTTCAATGTGTATGAATGAAGACAAGTATTTAGGTAGGGTATTTATGTATGAGTTCCACTTTAATTGGGATTGTTGATTCTAGAATTTATACTAAGAATATAATATTATAATTATTTTATAATTAAATTTATATTTATTATTATCTGGTTATTTTTGGATATTTCATTTATTCCTTTCAGTTTGTAATCGTTAATATCTCCTGAGTCCGAAAGAATGTTTCACAGAAAATTGACATTACTTCTCTATTACGTTGAAAATACTTTTTCTTTCACGTCTCTGTTTTATCTAAATTTTTTTACAAATTTTCTACTATAATAATATGATTATGTAAATTCATTTTTACATATTTTTTAATTTTTATATTAATTTTTCCAATGAACTTTCTTGTAATTTTTTGAATATGGTTCTTTTTACTTTTTATAGAAATGTGTAGGTAAAATTTTTTTTAATATACCCAGTATGACCAAAATTTCACATCATCATGAATAAAAAATGTATTGTTTCATACATTACATGATTCCATGTTTATTTTCAAATAGAATATTTTCCATAGTATTTTTTATTTTTTTAATTTTAATTAATTAATATCAAATTGATAAAGATATTTTCATCTAGAAATATTATTGTGGTATTTTAAATGGACATTAATCTATAGTATACTAATTTAATATAAATTATTATTTACATTTTATAATGTACTAGGTCACCATCTTAATTATCTAAGTATATGTTTTTTATTATGATAATGATTTTTTAAAAATACCATTTATTATCCATGGGTTATGTTTTGAGGAATTGATGAGAAGTTTCTGAAACCCATTTTTTATAGATTATAAGATGATGAATATTCAATGATTAACTGGTACAAATATGTATTGCATTCATTATGAGATGAGAGGATAATCAATTATATATATCTCCAATGAAATGAGAAACATTTCATATCACATACGATAATTGTGTTAAACAAGACAATGAGTTTAATCAAATATATAAACATTTCAAGGTTCTAAATTTATTATCGAAGACAACTCGATTCTCTTATTACACTTCATGACAAAATTTCATTTTCTCAATAAACATTGGAAGACATGTAATGTTGTATGATCCATTATTATGAAGGAAACAAGTGTTATGGTTTGAACCAAAATGATTTTATGGTCTCAGTAGTTAGCCTTGACATATGAAATTTTTTCTAAACAAAAAATGTTTCCATATTTTTATGAAACAAACATAATGATTTTAATTTCTTTATGATTATTTATAACTCTTATCATACATGTATTTTCAGATATTAAATTTTTATTTTATGATTCATGTTTATGTTCAATTGTTTATTAGATATAAACATAGTAATTGTTGAAAAGGATATTATACCATTATGATTATCTTATGAATTTATGTTATCATGTATTGTCATCTCCCTTGTTTAAACATACTATGATTTTGAGCTCAAGCTTTCTTGTGTAACATATCCTCGGGTTATTAATAATGGTTTAAGTAGTATATTTTTATTATTTGTAATATATTTTAAGTTATTTATTGCAGAGGTTGTTGATATTTCAAGAAATAAAAAATTGAGTATCTAGTATCTAGATACACTAAATATTTATGGTCATTGGGTTGGTATTTATTAAATGTATGGAATTATTATGCAAAAATATGTAAATTTTTTATATAAAAAATATGAGCAACTATATTCAGAATAAGGAATGGGTTTCGTTAATTATTGGTGATTTGGATTAGGAATCATTGTGGAAAACCTTAGGGATTATTTTATGAATACAATAACATACTAATTTTTAGATAATGACTAAGGAAAAACTATGATAAATATAAGTTATCATATATTGTAATTAATGTTTCATGACATAGGATTTCCCTGAATGATTTTTAGGGATATATGATTGATGAATCTAAATAACATTTCTTAATAGTCATTTTATCCATTTTGGATTTCTTTTGGGATTGAATATTGAATGATTCATTTGAGCTGGTTCTATGTACAATAAAATATTGATGTATCATATTTTATGGTTGTCATATATATTCTTATATGTCGAAGATATTATAAAGGAATGATTGTTCTTATTCACAATGATTATATATTGAGTTAACAGTGATGAATCCTAATGGTATTATGGTCACTATTGACACTCTTTAATTATAAAGGTTGATGAAAAGATAATTAAGGGAACCATGGTTGTGATAAAATGTTAAATATCCTTATGAAAGACCAAGGTACTAAGGAAAAAACAACCTATGAACGTATACCACAACGCATTATAAATTCTACACAACTACCCTATATTGAAAAAAGGTGGAGTACACCCCTACACTGGACACCTGCACTATAGAACTGTGCTGTGAAACTACATGGACAACCTCCTTTAACCAGGGAACCCTATTTTAATATAAATTGGACCCCTGGGATCCTTATTTTAACAACTAAAAAAATCATAAGAATGGAGGGAGATATGGTTGCACAGAACATTCACCTAGGTCCCCCAAAATATCTCAGGTAGCTCTTCAATTCTTGGTATATGAGGGATTTAATGGGAAAATGTAAGATAAAATATTCATTATTATCCCATATATAATACACATTCATGAGGATCAACCAATTTTAAGATAAAAAACCCATGCAAGGCCCCTCTTCTTAGTATGGGATATGCGAGTGATCCTTCAATTGACATTAGAGGAGACCAAGGGTGCATAGGCCCAAGCCTCACTCCAATTAGAGTTTCTTCGATGGCCCATTTATCCTGGAATTTCGAGTTCATGTCGGCCTAATCACCTCTAATCAAATTTTTTTTCATTCCTCCTAGGATTTGCATGTCACACCTATGCCAATCACATATACCAAAGGACCTGCGTCAGTTTCCTTTTAGGCCCTCTTTAAATCCAACTATGGGTGGGTGTCTCTTTATTTGGATACCTTATCTAAAAGGGACCATGTTAGGACCTCCATCAAACCCTCCAGACCTACACAACCACTGTAATTGGAAGACTAGCGTGTCTCCGGTTTGGAATTTTATTTCTATGATTAGAGGTTTCATACACATGTACTTCCAAATGGTTCAGATCCTCTGGGAAATGGTGGATTTGTATTTCCATTTTCATGAGCAACCATACCCCCTGAACAGTGTTGGGGAGTTCACGATTCTAGATACAAGGTTTAGGACCATGTCCTCCGCTTATCATTTCTACAACCCAAGGCCTCCAGTTCCAATCATGGAGGGTGAGTATTATTCTTTCTTTTCTATTCAATAAGGTATCTGATTCTACACCTTGCTACGAGACAAATTTTATTGAACCCCTCCTTGTGTAATCCTATATGATTTCTTGCAAGAGGTTACACTCTTTGTCCACTATTCCTCCAATCCACCATCAAGGGTCCTTCTTCCATCTCCATACCCTGGACTCAATATATGGAAAAGTGATGAGAGGGAAGTTCCATAGCTTTTATGTATTCCGTTACTGTAAGTGAGGTCAGAGGAAGTGAGAACACCAAACACCCCATATCTCTCCCTTTATTATTTTTCACAATTTCCACCTAGGGAAAAATCATATTTTGTGGTTTTCATGATCTTCTGGTTCCTCTTTCTTCTCACACCTAGGATGACTCACATGGGCGTAGAGGATAATGTTCATAATGTAATATATACTATCCCTAAATCGAATTTAACTATTAAGAACCTTGATTCCAATTACAATCATGATATGTAGAATGAAAATCGTATTCCTGAGTACCTATAATATTTATACTTAGGAATATGTTCAAATCACAATTCCCTAAATCCAGGAATCCTTCTTTGGATAAATACCCAAAATAAGCCTCAAAACCACCATGAGTCAAGACATCCCATCATGGTCCCCTTTTAGTGCATCATCTTCTTGAGTAACCCTCATCATAGTCCTCTAATAGGTCTATAATACACGGTAAGAAAAAACATTGAGGGCTTCCATAGGTGTATGCCTTCATAATCAAACCACATGGTTCATTATTCCCATAAAAATGGATTTTTATAATGCCTATATTAGATCCAAAATCATCACCCCAAATAATCCCTTATCATTATAGGCCATATTCCTTGGAAGGTCTAATCTAACCTAGAAATCCATATCCCTTATATGTTCTCTGGGATTCTCTGGAATAAGTCCCACACAAAACGTAGATTATGAACCTTCCTCCAATAAGTCCTTTCCCCCTCACATTAAACTGTATGATAATTTATTTACCACACAACCTTAACAGGTATGATGTGTCCCATTATGTGACACCAAACCACATTGGTTCTGGTCCCTCTCACAAGGATATATAGGAATCAAAATTCATGGGGAAGATCCCAATATGAAGAAACAATATTTTCTCCATGGATGACAATACACTCTAGTGTACACCATTACGTGGTTATAAAACTAGATTCATCAAAATACTGAACAAATAATCTCTAATTTTTATGAGGATGATACTATTGATGAAGAAGCTCAGAGTCCTATAGATATCTACATTGTTGAATAACCTTAGTTACATCCAAATAATTCTATATTCTATATATGATAATAATATTTTTTTAATTAAATGGTGGACAACATCATAATTTATAATCAATAAAGGATTCTGAAATATGTCTTAAATATATAAGAGTGTCCAGAAGTAGGTAATAATTCCCCAAAATGGTGTGTGATGATCCCCATCCACCATCCTCTCAAAAAATTTGAGTTCTCAAGCATCTTAGCCCAAACCACCCAACAAGTGCATACCATTGGAAATAAGGTCCCCATAGATACAGAATCATTGCGTGTTTCTATTTCAACAAACTAACCTATTAGAAATTGTTTAAGAAATTGTTATTCCTAACATAATCATAATTCCTAGCGAAACAAAAAAATGGTGAGCCCAACATGAATCCATAACCAAGAAGATATTTTCACCCATTTTATGGCCCATTTAACATAAAAAAATATTGTCTGACAATACAATCAATCATACATGTGTTCATTAAAATGGGAAGTTGCATTAATGGAGATTATTGTTTGAGTTTGTTCTATATATAGACACATATTTTCAGAACACCCCTCAATCCAATTGAATCATATTATCTTTCATTGATGAATTACCATGAAGCAACTCAATCTGGTTCAATATCCACACAATAAACACCATTACCAACCCAATATAATCAATTTTGGCTCTCATACATATTGGTCCAAGAGTATTGTTAAAACAGTACAATACTGACAATAGAAGTAAACTAATAGGTCCTCCACCTCAAAAAGAACCACTGATCATCTAGTAAAAGATTATTGGTGGTCCTAAAGAAGATGGTTCCATCTAATTTAATTAAACATTTCAAGATCTTTTCCCCATAATGTGACAACCAGTCCCTCCCATATATCTAGTAGGTGGATCAAGAGGCCCCATACAGCCTCACCAAGATGAAACATGCGTCCTTATTAAGAGACCCTACTAGTAACAACTACGGAACCTATCGTGGGGTAGTAACACCTTAATATAATAAGGATTTAATCCTCTTCCAATCAGAGCATGTCATTCAGGAAAGAGTGTGAAAGATCACCATATGGGTGTAGAATTTGGTGAACATGGCATAGGATAACACCTCTTCCCCCATTGGAGAATCCCACCAACCCAATTTGGTGTAACATTATGAATGGGAATAAACACTTATATGCCACTTTTAAGCCAGTCGTAAAACATGTCTGGTGAAACCAATTGATGACTGTTGTTTAGATCATGTGGAATACCATGAGTTGGAACATAAAACTTACTATAACCACCAATCCTACCATCATTGTCATCTAGAATAACTCAAATATTACAAAAAAACAAATATTGTGGTATGGTTTTATCTTTTGGTGTTTTAGACCCAAAAAGTTATGGCAGGAATTCTGGTTTTCTGCTCTTTCTGGTATGGTTTTATCTATTGGGAAAATCCTCATTAAAACTACCAAATCGGGATTTAGGTTTTTACTCATGTTGAAATGTTTCTTTATAATGATTGATGTGATGGTAGGAGGAACATGAATACACCTTATAAGCCAATTAAAATTAATTATCAATTCTTATTTTGATGTGTTTGG
This sequence comes from Viscum album, assembly GCA_963277665.1. Classification (NCBI taxonomy): domain Eukaryota; kingdom Viridiplantae; phylum Streptophyta; class Magnoliopsida; order Santalales; family Viscaceae; genus Viscum; species Viscum album. Next base: position 738,431,426 of record OY728140.1, on the reverse strand, counting down.
TTTATACAAACTCCCTAATTTCGGGTTTTCCATAGTACGTGAAATTTGTTCTATTGCACTGTAATTCTAGGTGTGTGACCTAAAAAAACAAAAATAATAATGATTTGATTAAAATTAAAATGTTTTTATCATGAAAATACTTTTTGGGCCTCCATGTTCTATAACTCAGTCTTTGGGGCACCTGAGTGGTGTTTTGACACTTCTGTAAGAGAAATTGTTTAGAATTAGTGTAACATTAAACACATCAAAAAATAAGTAAAATATGATAATTTGAATCATGTCAAGATTTTGAAAACGTTATTCTTCCAAGATAATAGAATTCGCTAATTTATATAAAATAGATTGTAAATTGGTAAATGATGTAATTGTGCAATATGAATTGTGATAACTTACACAGCCTGATCAATGCATACCAGAGGTGATTCTTCCTATGTAATAGCATCCACCAACTAAATGAGATATGCATTTTTCTTCTTGCACATGACGTTTTTTGACATGTTTCCCATTGTATTATTTCACATTCTTATGATAATTTATTATTGAGATTTGTTATAAGTATGAGAATCCACCAATTCATATGACATTATTACCTTCCCCTTAGAATCATTTCCACAGGAGGACATAATTTCATTTATAAAGGGAATCCAGAATAAGCCCATTGGTAATGAAAATTACCCCATGGAATGGTTGTGTACTATGTGAAGAAATAATTATATATCGCATTGATTTTCACAATGATCCCAATAATATGGTTACTTTTCCCTTAGTGGTGTGCACCATGAGTACATGCAAGAGACTCTAGAATGGAGATATGCATATGGGGACCGATTGGTTTACGTGAGACATGATAATGTTGATTACACATACAAAAGATATTTCTTCATTATTATTTATGATCATGAATATATAAGAGGATCCACCAGTTAGAAAATATATCTAGAAATGAGTCCAATCTGGTTTTTCTAACCATGGGTGTCATCTCACAACTCAATGGTTGGTATATTTATTTTATGTTTTATATTATTTTAGGTTTTAATACCAATATTTTATCATATTATTTCATGAAATATATATATATATATATATTCATAATTGATTGATTTGGCACCATGTGTTTTGTCCACATATGTTGTACTCACACCATGTTTGGGCTAATGTTCAGTATTTATGAATAATTCATAATCTCTTGTATGGATAGAGGAAATTGTTCGTTCTATATTTTTTGTTATTTTCATTGTGATTTGGAGATTAGATACTATACCTTATTGGGTGTTAGGACAGTATATTTTGATTATTTTATAGAGTATATATATTGTTTTTATTATTTGAATTTCTTCTTGTCATTTAGTCACATTCAACATATCATTACATGGTTTCTATTATTATTTGGACACTTCATTTTTTACACATTATTCTTACTAGATTAATTTTTTTATTTATATTATTTCTTCTGTTCTTGTAACTCTATACCTAAGGGTATTCTCTATCCACTATATTCCTCACACCCTTTCTATTAGTCATCTACCTCTGGTGTCTGGGGAGGTGCACATGAGATTTAGTAGCCAACTAACTCTGTCACATGAGGCATCAATTGTCTAGGAATGTTATAAGGAATCATATAAATAATAAAGGTTTTATTTATACACAATATTTACCTCATATCAAGATTTTAGCAAAGGAATAATCTCAAACATATACTCTTGTGTTACCTTAAGATTGTCTTCACCTTTCACAAAGCCTTTGAATCCTTGGATTCCATGAAAAAAAATTTTATGAATAGAAATCTCTCATAAATGATATTAATAGGTTAGTGAGTAGTGTCTCTTTATTTCTCAGATATGGGAATGGGATTTTCTTTATTGTTGTAACTTTTCTCTATGTTATTATACTTCTAGTGAGTAGTCCATGACTCAGATTGAAATCTTGCAATTCATAGTCAATAAGAAAATAATAAGTATTATTAATATAATATATTCCCTGCCCATAAAATGAATACGAAAATAAATAATACTATTAAACAATAAAATATAAAATATAGAGTTAAAATTGTTTTCCTAACTATTGAATTAATGTTATAACCTAATATCAAGAAATATTAGCCAAAACATGATGAAACCCACATGAATCCCTATTTTTTATAGTTTTTGAGTAAGTTTATAACTTAAAATATTGAAACCATATATAAGTAAACTACTAATATTTATAGTTGGATATAGATACATGGGATTTGCATACCTGAATATTATATTTTCTAGAAGAATATTCAATACATTTCATTAATACATGCATGAGGACCATCAATGTTTAGTGTATTTGGAGACTAGACACACAATCATATTATTTCATAATTGATCTTCGTCATATCCTAAATTGATATTCCCATTTTATAATCTTCATAATCAATCCAACAAAATAAAATTTATCATAGTTGTGAAATGTACACAGTAGGAGGGGTGAGCTCAGAGACTCATTTATGATAAATATGGGAGATATAAATTGATGATCATATATAATATTAATATGAGAATATGAGTATGATATCATGACAATAACATAAATTTTATACACAATATATAAATGATCATACTCATGATCTCTGGAAAAAATGATTATCAATTTAAATGTTCTGATCTAGAAGAATGAAAAAATCATCATAAATCAACCACAAACCATAATTTTATTTCATAAAAATCTGTAACCAACATCGATATAGAAACCATTTCATAGTTCAGCGTTAACAACAAAAACTATGAAAAGAATTGAATATTAAGAATCCCTATTAGTTTCCCATATCATAATGGATCGAGAATCACTACACACATCCAATAATGTATTGTTCACATTAACTTGTTTCCCATATAACATCATTCACATATAATTTCACCACTAATTATCTCATGGAATATAAATATTTACCCAATTCATGAGAGGCATATATAATTATAGGCCGACCAATAAAATTATTAAATCCTTTTTTATGTGTGGCATAAGGTCATTAAATATTCATCATGTAATCATATCATAACTCATAATAAGAAATACGATTTAAGAAACATTTAATAAATCTATCATAGAATTAACCATGGAAGAAAAATATGTTTGTTAAACATATAATTTTCATAATAATAATCAATCATGAGAAAAAATAAGGATGGTCACATTGGATCATTTCACTATTAAAAAATATTCCACACCAAATGATATTTTCTAACGAATATAAATGTTATAAAAAAATTAAAACATTATTGGGGGGAAAATTCCATTTTGAAATTAATTGGTTAAAATATTAAACTTTTTAAAAAATTATAGAATTTTTTTGTTCTAATAAAAAATGGAATATTTTAATGTAATAATTAAATCATTGAGTACTCATGATGATAGGAAATGTTTTCATGCCTTATATTTTAAGAAAATATCCATTCACATTTTAGAGAAAAGTAAAATAGAACATCATTGGGAATAATTCTAGAATTTTCTTTTAAAAAAATTTAATAATATAAAGAATAGTAAATAACATTATATAATAATTTTATGATAGAAACAAATTATTCTCAATAATTAATTTAGAAAATGTGCACATGGAAGAGAATGATTTCAGACCGAATAGTACAATTTTGTAGGTATTCCTAAGAATAATTTTTCATTATATTGAGTATAGAAATTAAATAAAATAAAGGTAAAAAATTAATATCTATAAAAACATTGGCTAATAAAATTTCAGACATTATTCGTAGGTATATGATAAAATATTACCATCAAAAGAATAATAAACATGAATCATCATAAACAATGACAGTGTAAAATAAATCTCATACAACTTTTTAATTATTTGACTTGTAAGCCATATTGATAGATAATATCAATTGTTAAGTTAAATATTATGAATAAAATGAAATTCATGAAATAATATTTGAAATTAGTGGAATTAAACCTCATAAAATAATATATGTCCATAGAAAATAAAATTACTTAAAAAAGAAAATTTGAGATGATAAACCATCACCTTAGATATGAACATTTTATATGTTTGAAAGTTATTTGTAATAAAAAATTATTGTAAATAAATTCTAGAAATTTAATAATATATTTCAAAAAAATATATTTTCCTTTGAAATTTTAGTTCCTATTTATTAATTTTTTTTATTAAAATCATTATATCAAATAATAACAACTTTATTTTTCATATATATTTTTGTTTTGTATTTTTTGGTCCTTATAATATGATCATGAATCAAAATATCCATATTTTTAATAATTAATATAATAAAATATATTCATAAAATATATTTATTATATAAATATTTATATTCATCCATAAATTATATCGTGCGAAATATAAATTGTAGCAATTATGGAGATGATAGTTTGAACGTACATAAGAACATTTTTTTTATTTTTCAATGGATGGTGTGAAATAAATATAAATAATAACTCAACTTAATAGAATCATTATTAAATAATATAAATAATATATATTAATTAAATATATCCTTATTAAACACCATTTAAAATAAATATGAAAAGTAAATCTTATCGCTTCGTAGAGGCAAAAGTACACACATGCATAAGAGTGATGCAATCGTTTTCCGAATATATTTGATGGTAAAAATATAAATACTCTCTTGTAATTAAAATATAATAATTATTTCATTAATAAAATATTTAAACATTTATCATACCTTTCTTACCATCTATAAAATATGGTGAAGACTAAATAATTGTATCTCTATGTGGAGACTGTATGCCATACATACACACAAGAGATATTTTCACTTCTCATTTAACATGAAAGAGGTGAGATAATTTTTGATTAAAAATAATAATAATTGTTCATAAAATTTATGATATACAATTTATTATTATATGATAAATAACACATATATATATAAATAAATTTATAATTAAAAAATAATGTGATCAGTTAATAATATTACCAATTCTTTGAAAGAACTTTTTTATATCTCATTTTAAGGATATGAGTGTTCAAATTTTCTGAATAAAAACACCTATAAAATGTTCCTATTATGTTTATAATTTTTTTTTCATTATTTTTTCCAGATATAAGGATCTATGTGGTGTAGTGAATCCAATAGAGGAGATCCCTTTTATAAGTTAGGGGATATGAACATTGGGAATTTAATAATATATTAAAACATAAGGTTGTGTGCTGTTTAAATCCCATTAATGAATGGAATTTGGTTTGAATTATTGGGTATTTAAACCTTATCATTTCGTTTAACCCCTTAGTTAACCTATTTTAACATTAAAAACAGTAACATCATTTTCACACATAAAAGATAAAGAAATATCTTAAAAGATTAAAATTGGATACTATAAGAATGAGGGATGAAATTTCAAATGGTATCTTATCAAACATTTTAATTTTCAATAATTTTTTAGATTTTTATATAATTAAATAATATATTACCTTCATAAATAATCCATATTGTCATATTTGATACTATTCATTTTATTTGACTTTAAATAAACAAATAAGAAGAAGGAATTTAAATACATTATTGTAATACATTAGTAATATATCATATGTAACTATGAAAAAATAGATCACTCCAATTTTATCAAATTATATTATTTTTATTGTTTGTTTAAAATTTATTTTATTTTTTAATAATTGACAAAATATTGTTCCTACAATGCGTAAGCATTTATGGTAATGATAAAATAAATAAAAATATCAAAAAATCACCCTTATGAAATTAATTTAATAATAATCAAAATGAAAAATATTATTTCTTATAACCCCATAGGTTTAAAAAGAATGTAAATGTTTGAAACATTGAGTCTCTACAAATACCCATTTTTTATAACTTATCTAGTTGACTAAAATTTTCAACCTATGTGATTTGAATTTACAATCATAGGCATACATGGTTGTCTTCAGTAAGATATTTTGAATTTTACAAGAAAAAATTACCTTTTTGTGAATATTAACATGAACCTTCTGAATATATTATCATATAATTATATTATTTCCTTACAGTTTCTATACAATGAGATCTTAATTAATTTACCAAGGTGATATGAAATTAATTATTGTTTTATAATTTTTTAGAATAAAATATATTGTTATATAAAAATAAATTAATAATATATAGAAGATTAATTTTTAAAAAGGTGTTAAATTTTGATTTCTACACGTTTAAAAATTTTTAGTGTGAATTTTTATATTTTTCTCAAATACACGAATTTTTATGAATAGTAAAATATTTTAATTTATAATATATATATATATATTATCAATTAAAATCAATATTCCTTAAATCATATCTAAAGTAAGAACACATGGATCAAATTCACATGCACTTATTGTAATTTTAGGTCACATGGATCAACACTATTGGTTGTGTTGAGGAAAGTAATAAAATATTGAGTAAAATAATGGGGAAACCCTCCTCTCCTCCACTATAACCACTCTCCCCCCTCACCCCCATTCAATTCACACATCTCAAGCCATGTTCCTTGTATAAATTCCTCCCCAATATCCTCTCTATATCCTCCCTCATGTCCATCAACCCTTTGTCTCATAAAAAGACCAAAACCTCTCCCAAATAGAGGCTCTCAAAGAATATTACATGAAAAGGTCAATTCCTCTTTTCATTTATTTTACTACAAGTTCCTTTCATTTATTTTTCTTTCCTATATTAATTTCATCCAAATGATTTGATGAATATAGTACCTTACATGTACTGTAATTTTTTTAGATAAAATAATAATTATATATCATGTATTCTTTCCCTTTCATTGATACTAGAAATTAAAACACCATTCATGATTTGTTAATTTATCACATTTAAGGACTCATATTCACTTACAAAAACCAATATTTTTCAACAAATGTATCTTTTGTTTGTTCACTAATATCATAAAACTTCTCTTCTAGATAACCATTCTAATTCTACATGTTTATCTTTACATGTATATAATTAAATCGATCTTGAAAACCATGGAATAAAACAATCCAAAACAATGAAATTGAATCTCATAACACATAAAATGGACATAAAAGAACCTAATTAGGTTATAATAAACAAATTACATGTATATTGTGTTATATAATCTTTAATTTTTATCTTACATTTTTTTTATTCATGTCATTAAGATCATGTGTGGAACATTGTAACACTTAATGTATTAGTTTTCAACTCGATCCTCCATTATCAATTGGGTTACTCCTATTATCTACAAACCTAAATTAAATTATTATTTATTCATATTTAATCCTCAAATATTATTTTATAATGTTATATATATATTTACCCATTATTATCCTATATTCATATATGGGGAGTTATATTTTTTAAAAGGATATTTCAAAAATTCATCCCATAATATGAGCCTCATTCAAGGGAATTTCTCAATAAATTACTATACTCACGGGAAATCGGTAATCTATTATTAAAAGCCATTATCATTATAAAATAAATACTTTTACTATGAAAATACTATCTTACTTCACTTGTAGTTTTAGAAAATGATTTTTCCAAAAGAACTCTTCTTTTCATAGTAAATTAATATTTATCTCAAGAAATACTCGATGATTTAGTAAGAACATTTCCGTTTTATTAAACACTCTTATTGATTCTTATTTAAAAATGGGACAAAAATATTGTGATATCATCTAACAATTTTGGTTTAATGGTTTATTCTTAGTTTTACTATAGATGCTCTATCTTGAAACCTTCCACCATATTAATCCGAATGATTGTTGTCTGGATTGGGGAATGTTATTTACATATAATATGTTAGTTTTAATGTGAATGTATATATTATTTATGTTTATCCCCATTAATATGAGAAAATAATTGGAATTTTTATGTGATGGTTGGGGACCTCTATAGCCACTTAATGAATATGTTAGTCTCATGGGATAACTATATATGGATTTAGATGAGGTCTTTCCCATTTTTAGATATGGTCTTGGCCAAGGACGTTCCCATTTTTAGATGTGGTTTTGATTGAGAAATTAATACATTATATATGTCTTGTCAAAGAACATGATGGTATGTTTTAGAATGTCCAGAATATGAATTCACCTCATTATGATGCTATCAATTCATAGTTCATGAGGTTATTCGACAAGTAGAATACCAATGATTATTTTTTATTGTAGAAATAATTACTAATCTCATATTCCGTTCATAATTTGTTAATATTTATTATTTTTAATTGAATTCATCTTCAATTATCAATCATGCCACATTTTCAAGTTTATGATATCTTCCTCTATATTTAATTCCTTAATGATCATTTGAGATCATCCATTGCTTATGTTTCTTATTCCCCGGACATGAAGTGGTATATTATGAATAACATGTAGAAACTACTTAGGAGTTATAGATGTTGTAAAATGAGTTTCTAATTTTTTTTCCTTTTAGGTTGTAATTTTGATCTTAAAATTATATCTAGTTTTCCAAAACTTCTAAGCTATTTGTTCCTCCCAGATAAAAATATCTTCTTTTCATGCCATTTTAATTTAATAAGGCACTGACTCTGGGAAACTACATAGGGTCATTATAGTTAGTATCAATGTATTCTTAGTAGAAAAATTGGAAACTAGATTTAGAAAATGTAAATTAGGGAACAAAACCTAAGACAATGTTTGAGGATTAAAATAAAATAACATCCTAGAATTTTTTTAATGAATAGATTAATTGGGTTGTCCTAGAATATAAATCCTTGTTTGGACACAAAAAAAGTCGATGTTTTGTTGTCAATGAAGTACCTAGGAGTGAAAACATCGACAATCTGTTTCGGTCTTGACAAAGGGTATCCTAGTAAACAACAACGGGCCTTACTATGCACCTAATTTGACACTCCTTGGGCATATTATAAGGCCTCTACCTTAATCCATACATTAATGTGAGTTTTAATCATGAATTTACATTCATTCACATTGATAAAATTCTTAGGGTTATAATTCTAGAGAATGAGGCCACAACTATTACATTACATCTCAAAAATTTCCAAGTAGACACTTCAACTCTATACAATTTTTCACAACAATAAAACTCTTTTAATCAAACAAGAATTTTTCTTCGGTAAAAATCTTCTTGAAATCTTCATATCTTGTATCATTCCATATACCTCGTGAAAAATATTTCCAAAACATGGTATGTGCATAAAAATATCAATATGGAATATAAAATAAGGAATAAAAACTATTAGTCGCTGAATATTAAAAAATCATGAAAATATTTTCAAAAAAACATACTTTTTACCCATAAAACATAAACTACATAACATACGTCAATAAATAATAATATTCCTACTAAACATCATAAAAATCATAAAACATAAATTTAACATGTAGAATCCATAACATACTTACATTGAACCTTTAATAGCTCCATATGGAGTGACCTACATGGTTACGTTTGGAATTCCCATTACAACATATTCCTTAAATCTCTAAAGAGAAGCATTATCATTTATATCCACCAGGTAACCCTATACACTGGGAAGCTATCATAGACTCACCCTCTCAAGTTTTATCATGGAACCACCTTTATTTGGTTTATCATGTAATGAGCTATCAAATGTGTGAGTACCGTTAAAAAATCCTAAAAACTAAAATATTGAAATTATTAACATTTAAATCCTAAATTCCAAGAAATAAATTTAATATTTTGAAACATGAAATTGATTTCCAAAAACATTTAAAACATTTAATAAATGTTTTTTTTGAATAAATGTGTCACATACTAATTTGAATCATTTAAAATAAATTCAAGAATTAAAAATTTAAAACATATATAATGACATAAATAAATAATTATATAAATTTTTAAAACATTTAAATTAATAAGAAATATATATAATAATAAATCATTAATACATTTAAAAGGATTTTTTAGTTAAAGAGTGCCTTACCACATTAGAAAATAATTGAATAAAAATATGTAGTGAATAAAATCAAAAAAAATATTAAATGAAATTATAATATATAAATTCATGATATAAAATGTCAAAAGTTTGGTATATACCCCTTATTAGAATAATAAAGGTTCCCAATATCATTATATTCCTTAATGAAAGGAAGTTTAGACACAGTCCCTTACCAATATCGTTTCACCAGATTAATGATAAATTAAAGAAATAAATATTTCTGACCAATATAAATACACCCAATATACGTGTATATTCATTGTAAAACAACAAGGTTTCATTCATACATTATAGTTTATAATCAAAACCAATTACATGGATATTTAACTCAATTAATGGAGATTGAATTAAGATTTCCCTTAAAAAGTTCATATAAATGATGTAAGAATTTATAATTGGGGATATTATGTGTAGAAAAAATATATCCACATAAAGGGAAGTGGAAATAACAATATAAATAAATAATAAATGATTCTACACATAATCATGGAATAATATAATCAATGAAGTTTACTTAAAATAGAATGAGAGGAAATTGAGTTTAGAAATTCCCTTACAAAGATCGTTTTGTAAATAAAATATATTGATTATATATATAAACTATAGATACACATAAATAAATTATAAATATATGATAAGATATAAAAATTTATTTCTCACGTAGTTATATCACAACATAATCAAGAAGTAGAAGGTTAACACATTGATTGAAAATTGGATTAAGAAGTTCCCCTACGTTGAGTCTGACTTGTCCCATTCATTCTTTAATTTCTTGAATAATAAAAATAGGTTAATTAATACTTGTATAACTAACTTTTTTAGGATAATTATTTATTTTATATATCTTATTATTATTTTATAATAGTTAGTTAAATACTTGAGTTCATATTGGACATGTTGTCAATATTCAGTACTTTAGTAAACAATGAACATGTTTTGATGCAAGTTATCCATGTTGTAATATGTAAATTATCTCCAGAATATTATTCATGATTTGAATATAATATATTTTCAATATATATTTAATTATAATATTATATAACATTTGGAGATATGAAGTGAAATTCACCGTTCATGGAGACAGTAGGTCGTACGTACGCATAAACACTACTTTAATTTCATTATCATATTAATGGATTCGAAAATAAATGATAATTTGGGATGTTATAATTTCCAGTATAATATATATGTTTTATATTTTATATATTTTTATTTACCCCTACTTTATATGTTACATTTATGGTATGAACGACTTATATCACATTGAGGGGGGAATAGTCAAAATGACCTGAAATGAAATTATCATATTTACACATTATGGAAAGAACAAAGGAATGTTGTATATAAAACTTACAGAATAATAGATAAAAAAATATATCATATATTAATAAATCTCCATAATAATGGCCTCAATGAGATGTGGTAGTATAAAACTGTACAATCATCGTTTCGTGAGGCAGTAGTTCACCATACGTAGAAATAATATGTTCATATCCATTAGATTGAGGTGTGTGTAAGTGTTGTTATAATATATCACATTAATCATCCGAATATATTTATAATACCAGTTTATTATGTAATCATATAATAATAAGAGAATAGGGTGTGAATAATGAAAATAAAGGAATGAAAATTTTGAGAAGACATTGCCTCTAAATGGGTAACTCATTTTTATTTTTTCCAAAAATATTTCTTGAATTAACTTTGGCCCAATTTAATGCTTCTAGGATGAAGGGAGTAAAATTAAGATCTTATATTATCAGAATTTGAACCATATAAGGGGATTGAGATTTGTGAGTAAGTGGCTAGATGTGGTGGAATTTATAAAAGAGAAGAGGGGCACATTATGAATGTATTGAAATAATAATTTATTATAATATTTTTGAGTTTATAATTGTCCCAAACTTATTTATTCCAAATATAATATTATTTTTATCTTATACCCATAATAAAATTCAAATTATATATGTTTTCAATATTTTATACCCTTAAATTTTGTTTTGACATTTATTTTACACTTTTTAATCTTAACCAGATATTTTATTATTTACACTTCGAATGTTAATTTTAATAATATAACATATGAAAAGACCGAAAAAAGTGTGATTTATGATATATTTAGACTTAGAATAACCATTTATATTAATATTATATTGTTATAAAATTTAAAACATTTAATAAATGATTTTATAATATAAGTTCTGAATTATGTCAATTTTGTCACTATTCATACCTACCTTTTAAAAAATTCAAAAAATCATTATAAATTAAAAAATTATAATAAATCATTATAAAAATGTAATGGTCATCAATAAAATTCGTGTATTTCATAAATTATATCATATAATATTTATATTAATATTTATAAAATCATTTTTTGTATATTTTTCTTTAATAAAATAAATTTTATATCAATGTTGTGTCAATATTAATTGTAATTATTTAATCTCTAAAAATTAAAAATAAATTCCAATTGTGTAATAAATTTTATTATATTTATGAAGACTATTTATGTTCGATCTGTCATCGGTTTTATCTATATATAAAAATTATTAAACTTATAAGTGATAAAAGAGAGACATGTTGTCAATTTCATTTGTTTTAATAATAATTACACCACTTTCATATAAAAAAATCAATTAAATGAATAAATTAAGACCCTTAAATTATATTTTTTGTCTATTATTATCGATTAATATTATTTTTGGAGTTAGCGAAATTTTTATTATCTTTATCATATTTTTTGTTTTTCCTATTTACCTGATTTAACATTATTTGTGGAAAATAAAAATTTCCAATGTCCATATTCATAGTTTATAAAAATTATTGGTAAATATTTAAAAGGAACTACATTCTTTTTCAAAATATGTAACCCATTTTATGAAATTCAAAACACATAATTGGTAGAAATTAATTTAAAATTAATTCTCATTGTCAAAACTAGAATGTGGGGTTTTAAGTAGAAAAAACAATAAAAAATTGACATATATTTATGTCTAATTTAAATTTTAATTACTTCAAATTATCATCATTGGATTAAATGATAAAAATTTATTATATTTATATATTAATGTATTTAAATAATATTATTTAACTATATAAATTATCTCGATGGAAAAAGTTGTTTTCAATTTAAATTAAGCATATTTTTATTATTTTTAAAAAACTAGTAGTTATCAGAAAAATATAAAAATTTCATCCACGATAAATATTGATTTTCTTATTCTAAAGAAGAATTTTAATTTTTCAAATACAATATATAATGGTTTCCATTCTATATTTAAAAAGGGTTCCCCAACAAAAGGTGGGAAAACTGTATTTAAAAAAACACTTCTTTTATCCGAAAAAATTTATTTTTTATTATATCATATCTAAAAAAATATAATATGAATCTAAAACATAACATTGTATATATATAAAATATATTTTTCATTAAATAAAAATCCATAATGAGTTATATGATTTATTATTCATAATTATTCTCTACGTTAATCGGTTTTTATAAAATCACAACCTTTATATTCAGTTGGTCTTGATTGTCGATTTTTACAAAATTGGTAACCAAATGATCATTATTTGAACATATATAAAAAATATTTTAATAATTTGGTTGATAATATTCATTCCCAAAATTCCAACAATTAGGTTATAATGTTAACATTTAAATAATTATATTTAGTTGTTTATTTAAGATCGATGTAGAGTATCATTTATGATATTGAACATTGAGTTTCTTTCTTAAAACATGGGATGTTACATAATTCCCCATTTTTTGAAATTTAAAATTCACAATTTAAAAATTTTTCTCAGTAAGTTCATTGAAATCCCAAATTGGAAAAAGTGTTAATAAACTTATCACTTTAAAATAAAGAACCAGAACTACATAGGTCACATGGGATAACACAAACTATGATTTTATGTTGGAAAATGTGGAAATGGATGAGAAACTAACCACCATTTTATAATGGAGAGTTGCAAAAAAAATTATTTTGAGAATTTTAACAATCATAAAACCATTAAAATGTGACGGGTTAAATGATTATTGATTTCAAAGTAGGAAAATTAAATGGAAAATGTTTATGTTTTAATATCATTTTCATAATGTTGACGAATTAATTTATTAATTTGAATAAGAACATAAGGATAAAAACATACCTGTGAGGTAGAGTTTCATCAATTAAAAAATATCTACCAAAAACTCATCTTTTATCTTAATGATGAGTATTCAATTTTACTTGGTCATACATGATGTGCTAGATACATTTTCTATAAAATATCATAATCATCAAAAGATGAACTATATATTTATTCTATCTTTATAAATTATCCCAAAACAGAAACATTTAGTAAAAGATTAGATAACATAATTCACCCAAAAGAATAATACATTATAAATTGAAGTACAACCCTTTCTCAAAAATTCAGAAAACAATATCCAAAGTTTCATAAATACCATTCAATAAATTATTTTCTATATAATAACTAAAAAACAATAATCCCGAATAATATTGAAACAAAACATTCATAAGTATTTGATCACATATTCTTCCATGAAAAATTATAACCATGATCACCCAATAACATTGAATAATATTAATGTCTCATAATTAATAGAATTAACCTAATAAAATATTATCCAAAATAGGTTAATCACTTCGATAAATAACCCAAATCACCAAAAGTCCAAAATAAAAACATAGATTCTTCCAAAATAAAATTCATCCATTACTTCTCAAATAAAATTACATATTATTTTATTTTCATTAGGTATATAGGGTTCCATAATAGTGAACATCTTCTAAAATACAATTGATAACTTAATCACCAAATTATTTTAGTATACTAAGGATATCATTTTGACAAATCATATGTTCCAAAAATAAAAATATTCTTGATCTTAAAAATAATTTAACTAAAAATAATAAGACATACTAACTCGGGACATCACTTAGGCAAGTGATATTCGATGCACCCTTATCTCCCGTCAGTTGTGGTTTTGATTCTCATAGCCTTGCTGGATGTGATGGGTTGTCACCCATCATGCTGGTGGTACCTTTTTATAAAACTCAAAAATAACCCTAACATGTTTTAACCTCAATGTTTGTCTTATCCTTATCATATTAATCCCCAATCATAATAACCACAACATCATAATTCTTCCATTCTAATATATATTGACAATTTTTTATTTCACTTCAATATGATAAAAAAAATTATTCCTAAGGAAATAACATTCTACCATGATCATGCTGTCTAGATTTTGTCATCATCATATTTTTCACATATATATAAGGACTATAAATTGAAAAAATTATTCATCAATACTCAAAATAATTTTTATCATTTATCCAATGATTCCTTGATGATCATTGTTCATATGAGTGTTAATAGAAAATTAGTTTTAGAAATTAATCATGCATGACATATAATTTTAAAACATCTGATAAAACATGATTTTTATAAAATAGTCGGACCCAGTTTGAGTTTAAACATTCTATCAATTGTACTTTTAAAATACCATTATTATTTTCTATAAGACTATATTTTATAATAAAATATAATTAGGTTGCACTAGGATATCCTTCTTCAACACCATTTTCAAAATCATAATTTTCTTCAAAATCATGTAATAAGTTAAAATATTTGAAATTTCCATTATAATATTTACCATTCTTGAAAATATGAAAATATTGAGGAAATATTATTTTATTAAATACAACCCATGATCTGTAATGGTATCATATTATAGATTAGGTGTTTTATATCTCCAATATATTCTTGAAAATGATTTGAATGTTAGAAAATGTTTCACAATTATTCTGAAGGTATTTTCTAATAATTATTACAAGTATGTCATCATGAATTGATAGGAAGGATGTTTGAGATCCCCCTCCATCCAATTGTATCCGAAATTCCTTGATGTAAAAAAGTTATACAATAAGGATTTAACAGAATGAATTGACAGAGATACTTACCATGTGTTCATCTAAAACTCATCGTCCATAAATTTTCCCAAACCTTCCCTCTAATACCAACTATATGACATCATCACTAAACCTTGAATAAATATGTGTTCTAATCAAGAATTTACATTCATTAACATTGAGTATCTTTTCAGGTTTATTGTTTTAGATAATAATTCCATATTTATTATATTACTTATAAAAATTAAAATGTAGATTCTTCTACTCAATCAAATTTTTTCACAATAATAAAACTCCTTAAATAAAACAATAATTATTTTCTTGATATAAATAATCTTGAATTATCTTTTTCTTTATACTCTCTTATACCTTTGGAAAAAAAATTTAAATAAATTTATATGAGAACAAATATCTCAGTAAAGAATATAAAATAATGAATAAAATCATCAGTCCATGAATATTTTAAACACATGAAAACATTTTCCAAAATTCATACTTTTCTCCCATAAAACAAAAAAAATAAGATTAAATCATGCAATAATAATATTCCTATCAAACATTATAGAAATAAAAAAACATAATGGTATGTTATGGAATCCTTAACACAAATAAATTAAATCTTTCACTGATATATATGGAGTATCAATAAATATTATGGTTGGAATACCCATTATAATATATTATCTAAATCACTTATGAGAAACATTATAGTTTACCTTGGTCACGTTACCCAATTCATTGGAGAGATAACTTGGTATCACTTGCCCTATGTTTACCATAAAACCACCTATAATTAGTTCATCAGGTAACCACCTATCATATATCTATGTACCATTACATAATAAAAACACATAAAAGATTTTAATTATCAACATTTCACTGATAGATCATAGAAAATCAATTCATGATATTAAAATATTCCATCAATTTTTAAAACCAATTAAAAATTTTAACAATGGAATTTTTGAATTACTCTGTCTTATACCACTTTCAAACACTAAAAATAATTGTAAATTAATATTTAAAAGAAAATATGACCATATAAATGAATCCTTAAAACTATTTTGAAAACATGGAAATTAATGAGAAATATTTAGAAGAAGAAATCATTAAAAAATTTAAAATTATTTTTATTTAATGGGTACCTTACCACATGAGAAAATAATTGAATAATAATAGTTAATGTATAAATTCAAAATAAACATTAAATATCATTAGAATATATAAAATCTTTTTATAAAATGTCAAATGGGTAGCATATACACCTTAAGGGGAAATAAACATGAACAATATCAAGATATGACTCAATGAAAGGATTTTGAAACATAGTCCATTACAAATAATGTATCATTAGATTAAGGATAAATCAATGAAATTAATATCTATGAAAAATATAAATACACCCAATATATGTTTATATTTAGTGTAAAAAAATAGGGGCCATTCACACATATTCTTGGAAAAATAACTAATGACATTGATATTTAACTCAATGAATGGATATTGAGTTAACAATTCCCTTACCAAGATTATATAAAAGAAATTATAATTTATCATTGCTGTGATTATATGTCATATTAGTATATACCCAGAAAGGGGAGTGAAAATTACAATATAAATAAATAAACTGTGATTCCACACATAATCATGGCATAATATAATGAACATAGTTTTCTTTAAAGCCAATGAGTAGAAATTGAGTTTATAAATTCCCTTACAATGATCATTTTGTTGATAAATTAGTTTGATTATATGTATTAACTATAAAAACACTTAAATAAAGTATAAATAAAAGATATTATAGGTAAATTCATTTCTCAAATATTCATTTCAATACATAATCATGAAATAGATGATTAAGCCAAATAATGGAAATATGTTTAAAAAGTTTCCTTACCTTGAGTTTGACTTTTCTCGTTCATTATTTGATTTCAAGAATCATAAAAATAAGTTAATTTCTACTTTTTTCATTAACATTTCTAGTAATATTATTCATTTTATATCACTTACCATCATGTTATATCAATTAGTTAATTATTTAACTTCATATCAGATGATTGGTCGATGTTCAGTATGTGAGTCAAAAATTAACTAATTTTGATGAAAAATACCCATTTGTAAAAAAGTACATTATATAATGAATATTAATAATGATTTAAATATCTTATATTATTAGTATATATGTATTTCTATTATTCCATAACATTTTTAGATAGAAATGAAATGCATTGTTCATTGAGAGAATAGTTCGTACGTACACATGAACGCTACATTCATTTCATTTTCATATTAACATAATTTAAACTAAGTGATAAATAGGTGTATTATAATAAAATATAATATCTATGTTATATATGTTACCTAATTTTATTTAATTTATCCATAATATGTTCAATGTTTGTCATGAAAAATTCATATCTCTTTGAGCGGGCAGTAGTCCACATTTCCTCAAATAAAATTATTGTATTTATTCATTATTGAAAGAATAAAGGTATATTTTAGATAAGAATTAAAAAATCATAGAGTCAAAATAAATATTATTTACAAAATATATAAATAATTTTCCATTTTAACATGCTCTAATAGTGGTGGAAAGATAAAATCAAACAATCATTGTTTCCTAAGGTAGTAGTTCGTTGTAAAATGAAACAATATGTTTATATCCATTAGATGGAGGTGTGTGCATGTGTAGTTAGAATAAACCAAATAAAAACATGCTAGGATATTGAAAATACAATTTTTTATGTAATACTATAATAATAAGATCATAGGGAGAGATATAGGAAAATAATTCAAATGATCTTTAGAGAATATGCTACCACTAAAATGGGTAGCTCTTTTGATTTATGCCAAATGGATTTTTTTAATTTACTTTTACCCAAGTTAAATAATAAAGAATTAAGGGGAGTATGTTGGAAGATTATATGAGTAGATGTTTTATGAGGAAATGGGATTTATAGGTGTGAGTATGTGGGTAGATGTGATAGCCTTTTATAAGAGTTAGGAGGTCAACTTTTAGAATGTCTACAAATATTATTTAATTATAAATTGATTTTCGGTTTCTAATGATCCAAAACTCATTTATTTAAAATATAAGATAATTTTTGGTCGTATCCCAATCAAAAAAATTAATTTTTAACATGATTCATATTTTTACGACCCTTATATGTCTGGGTTAACCTTTATTTTACAATTTTTAATATAATCTTCCTATTTTGTTATTTACACATTGTGGGCAAATTTAATGACCATAACAAGTCAAACAACCCGAAAAGGTTCCATTTATGATATATTTGGACTTTTCATAACAAATTGGAGAATAATTTATTATTAATAATTTTCAAAACATTTAATAAACTATTTTTTTACTATACGTTATGATGTTTGTCAATTTGGACACTATTCATACTTGACTTTTAAAAAACATAATAACATGATTACATCCAAAAAATATAATAACTAAATTCTAATATTTAATATTCATACAAACATTTCATCGATGAATTAAATTATTCTATTTAATATACATCTTAATATATATAATATCACTTATTGGATATCTTTCTTTAATAAAACAATTACCTTATGATTGTTGTGTCAAAATTTATTATAGTTATATAATCACTAAAAATTAAAAATAAATACCCATTATGTATAATATTTAAATATATTTATAAATACTATTTATGTTCGATATTTAAAAAAAAATTCTCTGCATTAAAATTATTATACTAATAATATATAATAGAGTGGCATGTTTTCACTTTCTTTGGATTCAATAATAATTAAATCACATTCATGTAAAAAGGTCCATTAAATGAATCAATTCAGATCCTTATGTAATATTTTTAGACATTTTTTCATCCAATATATATTTTTTAAGGTGTTATGGTAATTTTATTATCCTTATCACACTGTTAGTTACCATAATTTAGCATATTTACCTTAAACTATGACATTTTTTCCAAAGTTTTTAATCATATTGTCCGAAAAATGTACATATTAACTAAATTTGGACCTTCAAATTCCAAATATATAAACCATTTTCCAATACCAATCACATAATTAGAAGAAATAAATTTAAAATTAATTCTTGTTTTCAAAACCAGAAAGTGGGGTTTTATGAAATAAAAACTATTGAATGATTAACATGTGTTTATATCCAACATAAATGTGAAATTAATTCCATTTACCATAATTTTATTAAAGGAAAAAAATATATTTAATATAATCATTAAATCCAATATATGATATTATAAAACTATATAAATTATTTTAATGGAAAATTTGTTTTCGATTAAAATTTAGCCTATTTTTCATATTCATCAAAACCTAATAGTTATCAGAAAAATATAAAAAATTGATCCAATGTAAATTTTTATTTCCAAATTATAAATAAGAGGATTTTTTCAAATATAACATATAATTTTTTCCAAAAAAAATTTAAATTGGGTTCACCATCTAATGGTGTTAAAACTGCATTTTTAGAAAAATGTTTTTTATCTAAAAAGTAAAATTTCTTCTTATATCATATCATGAAAAAATATTATTTGAATTTAAAATATTTAATTGAAAATATTACATATAGTTTTCATTAAAAATTTCAAAAAACATGATATGATTTTACAAAGACAATTATTCCCTTTGTTAATTGGTTTTTATAAAAACACATCCTTTATATTCAATTGGTTTTTATTATCATTTCTAATATACTTTTAAACCAATGAATCATTATTTAAACATGTGTAAACCATATTTTCATGTTTAAATTAATGCTATTAATTCCCACCATTCCAACTACTATGTTTTAATAATAAAATTTAAATAATAATATTCAGTTGTTCGTTTAAGCTCGATGCAGCATATCATGTATTCTATTGAACATCATGTTTCCTTGTTAAAACATCTGATGATACAAGTATTTATAATAAAACTAACATTCACATTACAGGAAATTGTGATTGATTTAAATGTAATTTTCCTCCATGAAATCATGTTTGTGATTATGGGATTATACATGCATAGGATTTGAATTTATGTTAACTATTGTTTCTAGGTTGAGATTGTATATTATGATTCATAACAAAATATATTGTATATCATTATTTTGAAATGGGTACTAGTTGAAATAATTGATACCACATGAAATAGTGTATCCTATTTAGGGATTTGCCTCATGTTCATGTTAATGATGTTGTCTTTGGAGTTGCGACTATTGAAGAGAAACTTACAACCATAATCAGAAAACTTACTCAATTTATGAACACTAACCTTACTCATATGGATAATATGTATATGAAACATAGAGGATCAATTTTGGAACAATTTCCGTGACAAAAAACTCCTCCATTTAATTGGAATACAAACACATTCGTAGCGGAGAAGTTCATAAGTTTAAAAGAGAAGATATTTCTCACCTCGAAAAGTAAGAGATGTAATTAGGTTGTCCTGGATGTTTATCATCTGTTGGGAGATACTGATTAATGGTGGTCACAAATTCCAAACCCAACGGTAGATGATGAGGAATAAAACATTATTTTAGTGAATTTAATGAACCTTACATATACAAATACCTTCCTCATGAATAGTAAGCAGATATGGACAGATACATTCTGAATATGAGTTAAAAAGAAGATGGGGATGTTGCGGTGTATGAAGCTGACTTCACAAGGATAAAAAGTTATTTTATGGACTGTATACGTAACCCAAGGAAAAATATTGTTCTATTTTTTGATGGCCTAAATCCATTCTTTTGGTGGGTGCTGGTCTTCCAGACATTCTCATTATACAAAGATGTAGTATCATGTGGTATCATAAGGGAAAATGGATTCTCTATGTATTATGACTATAAACGTTTGCAAGATAAGAAGAGGGTTCATGAAAAATATGTATTATATATAATGACATGGGGAAAAAGGAAAGAGTTTACTTTCCATCCTATGATAATTTTGGAAGGAAACATCATAGTGTCTACTTAAATGAAAAATCATTGTTCTACAACTATAGAAAGGAAGGACACCATTAAGGTGTATGCAAGGAGAATAATAAGGTTGTTAATGTTAAATGTTATTATTTTTGGGATATGGGACTTTATGATAATTATTTTCCAAATCATTAAGGTAACAGACCTCATGATAGGACAAGTGAGCAGTGATAAGATTATGCAATCACAACTGAGGATATTTATGTTTTTAAAGGTGTGGTGGGGGTACTATACTGTTTCCTCCAACTTAACCAATTATTTATTTGATTATTTATAATGGAATTCATACATATCATACAAGTATTCTAATAAAATTATGTATTTTTTATTTTATTTAATAAGGTAGTTGTTAGTCAAAACATTCAAGGGAAGTATCATCGTAACAGTTTTGTGTAATGTAGTCCCCATTATTGAATATAAACATGAATTATCCACAGATTTTATTATCATAACCATTAATTACTTTGATATTATCCTATTTATGTAATGTATTTCAAACCATGATCCAAAGATTTGTTTCTAGAAGAAGGAGGTAAACATTTGTAAGGATGATATGGAAACCATTGTCTTTAGAGAAGAAACATCACAATTTAATTCTCACCATGATCCAGAACAAGTTGTGTACTGAATTGAATTATTCAAGAGGAAGGGAAAGAAATAACTATAGGTAGTTAATGGAATTTTCAAAGAGATTATGTACCTAATTTGAAATAATATGTTGATGTGTTTCCAGAGGACTTACCTGGACTTCCTCTAGTGAGAAAAATTGTGTCTTCTATTGATATAATTTTAATTCATGGCCCATATCGATGACCCCTTATAGAATGGAAACCGTGGAATTAGTGGAATAGAAGAAACAAATATTGGAATTGATTGATAATGGATTTATTCCCCCTGGGGTTTTCCTTGGGGAGATCCTGATCTTCTCATTAAGAAAATTGATAGATCAATGCGGTTGTATGTAGAGTACATGGAGGTCAATGCTATACTAATAAAGAACAAGTATCCCCTACCTCACATTTATTATTTTTTTGTCAATTCCATAGAGCCAAATTTTTTTAGAAGATTGGTTATCCACTTGGATACCATCAGTTGTTAGTAATAAAGGAAGTAATTCCAAAAATATAACTTCAAACCAGGTATGAGAATTACGAGTTTACAGTGATGCCTTTTGGAATGACTAATAAACCCTATTGTTTCATGGACCTAATTTATAGTGAATTCAAGAAATATGTTGACGACATTGGGGTGTTATTTATTGATTTTATCATTGTATACCACCAATTCTATAATGATCCTAAAAATCAATAGTGCACTATTCTAAAGACTCTTAGAAGAAATAAATTATATGTGATGTTTATCATGTGTGAATTTTGGTTTCAATAAGATTATTTTATTGGACACATTTTTCTATGGATGTAATATTTATTGATCTTGTGAAGAAAAATTATGCACAAGAATGACCAACTCAAATAACCATAACTAAGGTACATCGTTTTATTGGATTATTAGGTTTTATCGGTGTTTCATTCATAACATAAACATTTTAGCCAAACCAATGAAAAATATTATATTTAATTGGATGATGTAATTATGGAAAATAAAATATGATGAATATTTCTATGAATTTAATAGGTTTTATAGAATTCTATGATCCTAACACTGCCATCGAATAATGATGGGTTTGTGATCTATAGTGATGCATCAATGAAAAGACATGGTTTTGTCCTTAAATAAAATGATAGAGATATTTCCTATTCCTCAAGGAAGATAAAAATGCATCAAAAAACAATCCTACTCATGGAATTGAGTTTGAATAGGTAATCATTAATCTAAATATATGGAAATTATCATTGTGGTGACAAATCTGAGATATATACAGATCATAAGAAACTAAAATATATATTCTCACAAAAAGTACTCTACATGAGGAAATTTAGATAGCTGGAACTACTCGATGATTATGAATTTTCTATACAAAACCACCCAGGAATGGAAAACAAGGTAGCTGATGCATTGAGTATGAAGGATCAATGAGTAGTAAACTAAATGAGGATTGAGAAGGACCCTTTGTGCAAGGATCTAGTGAGGATGGATGTGGGAATTATTAAAGAAGGTGTAACATAAATACTTTTTCATATGGTTTCCAACTATCTATATTAGAAATAATTAAATCTTCTTAGTATATGGATGATAATATAAAAATGAATATAAATGTTATGAAATATGGGATGTTGGTTTAATTAATGTGTAAAGATGGAATTAAGAAATTTTGTAAGAGGCATTGTGTTCTCTCTAATCCTGTGCTGAAAAGGAGTTATTGGATGATGATCCTCGATCAAATTTATATATTCACTAAGGTATTAGTAAAATGTATAGTTAATTTAAAGAACATTTCTTTTGGGATATATTGAAGAAGGATATTGCTAATTATATTTCACGATGTTTAGTCTATCAAGAGGTGAACTACTAAAGATTGCATCCTACAGTATTCATGAAACCTCTACCGATTACTACATGGAAAAGGGTGACATAACCTTGGATTTCATCATTGGATTTCCCAAATCCCCTAGAAATAATAATGAAAAATGGGTAAATGATGATCAAATTATGAAATCTTCACATTTCCACAGTATAATAGAAATTTCTTCACTAGAGAGCCTAGAAAGACTCTATATCAATAATGTTGTGAGTCATAATTGAGAACCTATATCAATTGTTTCTGACAATGATTGACTATTTACATTAAGATTAAGGAAGATAATTCAGAAATTTTTGGATACTATGCTTTTATTGAATAGTACTTATCACCCACAAACTGAAGGGAAATCTAGAAGGAAAATTTGAACATCAAAAGTCATGTTGAGATCTTGATCACTTGAATTTAAATGAATGTGGTTTAAATATATACCATTAGTGTAGTTTTCCAAAAAAATATTTTCCATTAAAGTAATCAAATTGAACCATATAAACCATTGTATGGAATGATATGTTTTACACCAACTTGTTGGAATGATGATAGAGAGAGTATGCTTGTCGGACAAAAAGATGTGAAGGAAACAACAATGAAGGTAAAGTCTATTCAAGGACCTTTCAAAGTATATCCAAGAAGAAAAAAAGTATATTCTAATAACTAGAGGATGGATTTTGAGTTTCAAGTTAGAGATCATGTTTTCTTAAAAGTATCTCCATAGAAGAGGGTTATGATATTTCTGAAGAAATGAAAACTGTTCACTAGGTATATAGACCATTTTAAAATTCTAGAGATAATTGGAGCTGTTTCATATCATATGGATATGCCACCTAGCTTTTCAATGTTACTCAATGTGTTCCATGTCTCATTGATAGGAAAGTACATGCCGGACCCAATGCATGTCCTCATATCTAACTGATTGAATTGAAACATCTATTATGTTACTATGAAGATCTTATTAGGTTTATATACACTAAAGAACAATTTTTGAGTTATTGGATGAATCGACAAGTAATAATAATTTGTAAAAATCAAAAAATCAAAGAGACATCATGGGGTACTAACGAGATTATGATGAGGAACTACACAAATCTTTTTGTGAGGTAACATTCTAGTAATTTAAATGGATTTTTTTAAGGATGGTATAATGTGACACCCTATTATTTAAAAAAAAATTAAAATTCATGAAATAATGAGTTTCTATAAAACACCACATTGTTATAACATAGCTAGTAAACAATATTTTTTAACCTCTATTATTTAAATTTCGAAAAACTGAAAAATTTAGTTTCATTGAGTAAGATATTTAGTGTCTCATAAAACAAAAATAATTTTTGTTGAATAATAATAGGACCCTTATGAATAGTAAATCATATTATTATTTTATTGACTTAATGTTATATGATAATGAGAACATGGTAAATTTTTCATGGTGATATAAAATGAATTATAGTTTTTATGTTGTAACTTTTTTAAAAAAATTTGATTTTCTTTAATATATAAATTAATAATAATTTGAAAATTATTTTCAATAAATATAGTCCAATTTAGAATTCTACACATAGAAAAATGGTTTGAGGTTAATTTTTGTGATTTTTTTTAAATACATGATTTTTTATGAATACAAAAATAAAGTAATTTACCATATATATACGTTATTAGATAAATTCACTATTACATGCAATGTGGATGATGTAAGCACACTTAATCTAAAATCACATGCAATAATTACTACTATGGGACACATTAATCCACATAACTGGTTATATTGAAAGAAATAATAGTATAATGAGTAAAATAAAAGAAATACCCTCCTCCCCTCCAATATAACCCCTTCCCTCTTCTATTCATTCCTCTTAAGCATTTTTTCTTTACTAAAATAGGTCTAAAATAACCTCACAGTCTTCTCCCCCATATTAAAGAGCCTTTGGTCTCATATAAATACCAATACCTCTCCCATAAAGTTTTTATCAAGGGAGATTACATCTAGAGGTAAATTCGACTTTTATCTTATTTTTTTTAATTTTCCTTTCTATTATATTTTTCCTTGCCAACTTTCATCCAAATATTATGATGACTCCAATACCTTATATGTTATGGAATGTTTTTATGATAAAGTAAAAATTATTCATCATATCTCCATTATCTTTCCCTAATACTAGATATGAAAACATCATCTGAGATGTGTTAATTTATCAAATTAAAGGATAATGAGATTTAAATTTCTATTAACATCTTCAATTCTGGTCATGAAACCATTTAGATGGTTGGTCTAGTAAATAATATATTTATTGTAACTTAATTAATTTTATGGATTCTATTTTTACACATGATATTTATTTATAAATCAAAATGAGTTAGTTTTGATAAAAACCTCGATTTAACCCAAAAAAATATTCATTATTGTTTTCAATGATTCTATTCACTCCCAACATCCAAACAAATTTTATACCCATGTAATCTTATAGTTGTTCACTAATAATGTAAAACATTTAATCTGGACAACCATTTTAATTATACATGTTTATCTATAAATTAATATAAGTAAATAGATCATGAAAACCAAGGAATTAAATGATTCCAAACATTGAAATTGAATCGACGAACCAACAAAAAGGACATGAATGAACCTAATTTGATTATAAAAAACAATTAAATTAGAGTAGGTTCTGTAATTAATAATTTAAAAACCTAAAATTTATTTAATCTGGTCATCATGATAATGATTCGATCATATTAGTAGCTATGGTAAATTTTTTCTACCCGATCATCCATATTTAATCAGGTTACTATAATTCTCTAGATACCATAATTAAATTATTATATACTCATATATAGTCCTCATATATTCTTTTAGAATGTTATATATATATATGTACTATATCAATACTACTTTCATATATTGGGAGTTAAATGTTTTAAATGGATGTCTCAAAAATTCGTCCCGTAATACTATCCTAGTTCAATACAATTTATCAATTGTTACCTATTTTTAGGGGAACTGCTTAATATATTTTATTAAACCATTATAATTATAAAATCACTCATTTTATTAGAAAAATACTATCATATTTTACTTAAGGATTTATATAAATATTATTCCAAAATAAAATATCTTTTCAATGTAATAGAGTATTCATCTCAATAATTACTCCATGATTTTATAAGAATATTTCCATTTGATTCAAGACTCTTGTTGATTCTTATATATAAATGAGACTAATATTTTTTGTAATCATCTACCATATTTTTTTGAATGGTTTATGATTATTTTTACTTTGGATGTGCTATCTTGAAACCAATCATCATATTACTCTGAATAGTTAGTGTTTTGATTAGGGAAAGTTAGTTACATTTCATATGTTAGTTTCAATATGAATGTATATGTTGTTTACGTTTATCCTCATTCATATGAATAATGAATCGGAATTGTTATGTGATGAGTGGGGAATCCTATAACCCCTTGATTCACTTGTTGGTCTCTTGAGACAAATTGATATGGACATAGCCAAGGTCTTCCACATTTTCTGATATGGTCTGGGCCATGGCCTTTCCCATTTTTAGATATGGATTTGGCCAAGGCCTTATTCATTTTTAGATGTCTTGGCTGAGGCCATGAATATATTCTGTATAATGTATAACATATTCATTTCCTTTATTATGATGTAGTAAATCAATATTTCATTTGAATATTCTACTAGTATAATACCCATGATTATGTTTTAATATGTTAATAATTACTCAGCTCAAATTCCATCCTTAATGTGTTCAAGATTTGTATTTTTAAATGCATGTGTTAACAATTTTTCACCATTCTTAATGTATATATTTATTATTTCTTCCACTATATTGGTTTCCATTACTGATAATTTGAGTTCACAACTTTTTCATGTTTCATTTTACCACTAAATGAAGAGTTATATTATGAATGACATGTAGAAATAACCTAGGATTTATAGATGTTGTCAAATAGGTTTCAATTTTTCTCCATTTCAAGTAGTAATGTTGAACTTATGTATGGGTCTGTTTTTCCAAAACTACTAAACTATTTTGTTCTTTGTGATAAATATTTCATTTAATCATGCCAATGTAATGTAATAAAGAACCATCTCTAAGAAACTGGGGTTGGGTATTTACATTATTGGTTCCCAACATTATTTTTTCCCTATTTAATAGAGAAGTGATTTTTTAAAAGAGATATATATCTTGTAATTTTCTTTTCCATAATTATTATATTAGTAATTTTCAGTGAAAAATATCCCTTTAAAAATATATATTTAGTCTATGTTGACATGGACAAAATTTCATTCATATAAAAAATAGTAAAGTATAATAATTATGGCATTATCGCATAGTTTTGTCCTTGGGAAACCAGATTCAACCTTTTATAGGGGTGATATTTTTTTCTTTTTTTAGTATTGATTATGAAAAAAAATTATTTAGACATATTAAATAATATTAATTTTTATGATACCAAATATTTAATCCATTTTCCCAAATTCAATTCTGTTTAGTAGTAAAATATTATTATATAAGTATCTAACAAAGCATGTTGAAAATCCATTTTCTGAAAAAATAATTTTTATGTCTAAACGTATTTTGATACAAAGAACACATATAATTTTGATTCATATGTAATTATATAGATAAATTATTTCTAAAAATGACTTAAATTAATTTCTTATCTCATTCCAAATTTTATGGGATTTTTTTAATGAAAATAAATTTCAGTGTAACCAAAATTTTTATTTTTCTCTATTCACTATAAATAAATATCTTTAGATAACTCCAAAAATATCACCCAAAGATATTTTTGAAATGTTTATTTCAAAAATTGATGTTAATTTTTTATTATTAAAATTATAAACGTTTTAGAAATTAATTATATATTTGATGCATAGAATAGAACAAAAACCATTTTTGAAAAAATGTAATTTTGAAGCATAAAATTACATTACTAAAATATTAAGTACATATTTCTATGAATTACTCAAAAAACATTATTGAGTTGGACTTTTAATTGTCTAATAATGGGGTTATTCCTATACATATTTAAAAATTTAATGGTCTCTTTATAATGGTCATGGTTATATAATTTTATTTTTATAGTATATTATGATATGTTTAAACTAGTTTTTATGCGTAATGAATGCTATTAGGGAAATCCAATATATTTAAAAATAAATATATTTTAAAATTGTAGGGTGTTTCATTCTCGAACCATTTAAAAATTTCATCCTCAATATTTAAACACATGGCCTATAATCAAGTGTTTGACATTTGAAAGTCCCTTTTCAGAAAACCAACAATGTAGAAGGGTTCAATAAAACATCCTCTAAAAATAGGAAAAGGAAAATTTGAAGCTCATATTGAAAAATAAAATACAATGTACTAAATTAATAAACTATTAGTTTAAAGTGAGAATATGGACATGGATGAGAAAAATAACTCATAAGGATTAATATATAGTGTTATATAACATTTTTAGGATAATGGTAACTACCAAAAAAACATAAATCAATGATAGGTAAAAATACCATTGATTAATTAGAACTGATCATTATATGATAACAATATTATTTGAATAACCTTATTATATAGTTTGGAGATTCCAATTTCATTTACATTAAAATAATAAGAGAAATATACATTATTTTCTTGTATAATTGGCCAATTTAATCAATTTCCACCATAATATCATATTTTCCTCCAAACGATGAGAATTAAAGATGATTTTTTATGGTCCAAAATAGTAAATTAAACATATAATTGATAAAAATAGAATATGAAGATATTTCACCTTTATTTATTCATTTAGATTATATGGTTAACAAAAGGTAAGGAAATTCCCAAAATTAATAATACATGATTAGATGAAACGTTACATTTAACTCCAAAATTTATATGATAACAAAAAACTATCCACATAGATTAGTTGAAACATAACCGTAATTCTATAAAAAACTTAATTACCTCATCTTTAAACAATTTTTTATCCTAAATTGTTATTTTATACCATTCATATTATATTCCAAAATAGTTAATTTAATTCTTCCAAAATAATATAACATATTATATAACATGTAAAATATAACAGTTAAATATACCTCCAAACAAAGAATAATATCAAAAAATACAAAGTTAAAAGAATATATAATGAGAAATTTTTTTGAATTCCACTAAAATATCATGAAATAAATTTAGAAACATACATAAAATGTTATCTTTAACATTAAAATAATATCTCTGAAAATATATCCTTGTCAACTGATCACTTTTCAACCATCATGATTATCTAAATTTCATTATCCAATTATGATAAAATAAAATCATACATTGTCCCAACATTTTATTTAAACTCGAATCATGTATTATTTTTAAAACCCAATAAATGTTTCAAATCTTATATAAATACCATTATGTACAACCTTAAATCATGTATCTATAACATTTGAATTATCATCAATATCAAACATATTAACCCATGCTTATATCCATAATTTTTAAGTTCTCCAATCATGAAAAACATATATACCTCCGAAAATTTACACAATCATTACAAACATTAGAATATGATCAATATATTTTTTATAAATATTAAACCTTAAAAAAGTGACATAAATCAATTTTTCATCAGGTAACTAAATATCCTACTTACATCGTCATTGCAAACCTTACATTTATACATTAAATAAACAACATAAATTTACAAAAAAATTGGCTTTCATAGTTATCAATATAATTTATATATATTTTAAAATTTTAAAAAAAAGTGTATTGACAATACATAGATGTACTACTATTGTTATATCTCTAATGTAATTTATATACATATTCTACCAGGTATATCACGAATACAGTTATATAAACACATCAATACAT
This sequence comes from Viscum album, assembly GCA_963277665.1. NCBI lineage: Eukaryota > Viridiplantae > Streptophyta > Magnoliopsida > Santalales > Viscaceae > Viscum > Viscum album. The sequence goes on along the minus strand of OY728140.1, from coordinate 738,400,258 downwards.
TCATTTTAGTGATAGGTAAAACATTGGTCCTTCGTTGTACAGGGGGTTACCCCTTAGATTATTTTATTAGATAAAAAATACCATATTCTTTGCACCAAATACATTAAAATAAAAATGATTCATTTTGATTAAATTCATACCCCTCAATTAATCCTCAAATTTTATCTCATAATTTAAATTCTCTATTCCATTCCCTTACTCATAGAAAAAAACATCCCAATATTTGAAACATTCACTAGAGCAATTTTTCCCACATTATCAACATGGACAAAAAAATATTCTTTCCCATATGTTCATCATGAAAACTATTTTTTTATTGTTATATGTGTTGGAAAACTAATCCATGTTTATATTTTTAATTATATTATGTAATAGATGATTAATTTTAATAAAAAGGATACATATTCTACAACCTATTTCAATTGGTTTCACAAGAGTATAATCATCCCATTGCATATCACATTCAATGATTACACAATTCCTTAGAGTACCATCTACCAAATAAAAAAATTATAGTCTGAGAAATAATAATAATAATGAAAAATCCTTAAATACCATTATTTTGAATTACGAATCATGAAAGAAATCATCATTGAAATCATTAATTTAACCAAGGACATTCATGATCATTATATACTCACATCCTTCATTATAGTTCAAATGGAAAATTTTCATTATCACCTATATATCCCCCATGAGTGTCAAACTAGGTAATACATAAAAGAAATCTCACCATACCCCTTACATTCGGCTGATACAAACTCGAAAAACCCATTTTTGGGTTGTAACCCCTAGATGAATTTGTTCTAGAACCACATCCACCATTAGCATCTAGTGAGGGAATCATTTTTAGGAAAACTACATAATATTTTTCTTATGAAATGATTTTGATGTAATCATATACATATAATTATCCCCACTAATTTAATAATATATTTCTAACAGTAATATCTAAATATTATAAAAACCCTCAAACGATACCAATTATACATCCTCAAACATTCTATAAAGAAATATTACATATTTTTAGAATAATATTCTATATATTTTATAAATACCTATCTGAGGACCATATAGGTTTTGTGTCTTAGGATTCTAGATAAACAATCATTTTATATCATGAAATATCTCCATCATATCCCATCAATGACATCCCATTTTTTACTCCTCATATACATTTCCTACTGAAATTCATTATTCATAATATTGGGAACAGAAACATGGGAACATGTGATTTTAAATGCTTTCTATGGGTAAATATAAGAGACAACAATAGATGGTCATAAGAAAAAATAAGGGTATGATAAGGGTATGATATCACTAATTATAATGCCCCAACCTTATTTACCCAGAGTTGGTGCATTATTACATAAAATTTTCACGATTCATGGAGTCATATCCCGAATGACTAATCAGTTTAGTAGCCTTGGATGTTATAGATACAAACATATGTTTACATTGCATAATAAAATGAAAAACAACCAAAAAATTATCTCCTTTGACCACATTCATATCCCTGATACTATCCCTACTGCTCAGTCGTAATATACTTCTTCGCATCTAGGAAATAATTAAAACAAAAAACTGGGTGAGCACATGTGCTCGGTAAGGCTAACAACATAGCAACAACTTTTATAAATAATAATAGACATTAAAGGCAATGTATAATACTAAAACACATTCATTTTAAACTTAAAGTTCAGTATAATATTGAAATGACAAATCAAATAGTGAAATTTAATTATTCGCATGTATACTCTACTAGTTGAATAATCACATGAAATATCAATATCCAATTTCATAATGATTGAATGCATAATGCCAGACATCATAACCCTATAGACAAGGCCTCGTGCCAAGACTACAAACAATGTTTTTTATGGCCTTCTTCCAAGACTCTAGTTTGTCTCATGAGACCTACTGATTCAAAAAGGAGCTATAGTGGGCTCTAACCATCACTTACAAAGTCCAATACATTCCTTATATGAAAAGGTTGAAACATAAAATAATCATTCGTATTAAAACCAACATACTAAATGTTAATACATTAACCATAAACAATGAATGGTATAAAAATAACACATCAATAGTCAATCAAATCACAAACCCATTTATAAAATATGGAAGACTGTATCACATAAAATTAACTTCAAAAAAGTGTAAAATCCTTCAAAGGATGTCGACCTAGATGAAATATAAAAAATTTTAGATAAATATCTCATTATATTTTAAATCATTAAAATGTCACATAGCTATAAAAGGAAAAAAATATTTTTAAAATTTTCTTATAATATTGTAATGGATGCTTTGAATATGTTATAATGGTGGAAAATATCCATAGTAACCGTAAATCTTTAAAAACATTCTTTCCTTTATTTTGTAGAAAAGGTCATAAAACTCATTGTTTGCAAAACAATAGAAAATTTACTTTATAAAAATTCAATAAATATTCCAAAAAGTGTATAAATGACTTTAACCCATAGTCTGTGAAATACTAAATATGTTTTGAAATAATTTTTTAAGAAACATGAATGTGTGGATTTTAAAGAGGTCGTAGTAGATACTCACGTTTAAATAACCTCAAATAATGAATAGATTGTTGAATTAACCCTTAAATTGTACTTTTAAATGACCGCAGGTACGTTATCCTCCAATATAATAGTTAAATAATTGTTAATATATTATAAAATAACCAAATATTTAAATATGATATCATATATGATCTTCTATTATTGTTTTTTTAATAATATTTCGTTAGAATCATTATTTCCGGTGTTAATTGATTCAATTTCCATTATATTTTTGGTTATGTAAGGAATTTTTGTTATTTATAGGATGTATATTATTCATATTCATAATGATAATATGTTTCTAAACATTTTTTATTCATAATAATAAAATTATTCGTGAATGTTTATGATGGGGAATGAATTTTGTCGCGTTCATAGAGACGGTAATCCGTACGTACGTACGAGCAACAATATCATTCTATTGATGGTGAAATCACATTTAATTGGAATGTATTGAATATATAATGAATGTTAACATGTTAAATTTTTTATTTACATCAGATATACTCATTATTATACCCATCCAAATAATGATGTGTTTGAATAAAGAACTACACCACGACGTAGAGACAGTAGGCCATACGTACGCACGTATAGAGACTTTCCATTCATAGGATTTATAGAATAATGAATATTGTTGTACCATATTTATAATAAAATTTCTGTATATAAATGGTACTGGATATATTATTTTTTTTATGGAAACAAAAAAGAAAAACAAAGTGGAAGGAGAAAAGAACATTGGAAGAGGTGGTGAAATTATTAACTATTCTTCGGGTGTTTCCTATTGAGATGATCAAAAGGGCTCCTTAGTTTTTCATTATGATCAATTTAAGGAATCTATATTGAATTGAGAGTAGAGTGGAAGATATTAGAGTAGATTTTGGCTGATCCAAATGCATTTGGAGTGTGACTCTGTGAGAAGGGTAAGTACAATTTTATAAGAGATGTGAGTGTCTCTTTAGGAAATTCATGAAATATTATTTTATTATACAATCATATTTAGATTATAATGGCTCTGAAATGATTTATTTTTTGGATAAAGTGGGTATGGGAGGAAAACCTATAATCCAATGGGTTTTAAATAGGTTTATGTCCCCATATTCCCTTATCTTTTAATTTTAACTCTTAATTAAATAGTTTAACTTTTACCATGTATTCGTTCATTATTACAATAAATGGTTAATAAACATACTATAAAATTATAAGAGAACCTCATGAGGTTTATTAATGAAATATATGTTTTTATATAAGTCTTTTTGATGGTTCATAGAATTTTAGGACTATTATAACATTTAATAATATAGTAATTGTTTTAAATACTCAATTATGTCAATTTTGACATTATTTTTTATCTGGTTTTAGTTAAAGTCATAAAAACTTGATTACATAAAAAAATACATCTAATCAAACCAAACATGAAATATGAACCTATAAAATTAGTTTATGGCATTAAAAATTTCAAATTAGATTTATTTTATTGTTTATAATATCATTTATTTGATTCATTCATTAACAAGGATAATACTTCATCATTATTGTGTCATATATAAATATATTTATTTTATATCAAAAAATTATAAATAAAATATCATGATTTATGAAATATATTTATATTTTTAATTAATAATTATATTTGTATATATCAATTATATACACTCATATAATAATGGTTTTACTAAAAGATACTTGCTTTTGTTATTTTTATCTTTACATTAGATTACTTAATATAAAATGTCATTATCACTCCCATGTGGCTTGTTGGGATCCCAAAATAGACCCATGGGTGCCAATGGTCATACATGTATCAGCCAAAGGGTTACGACACATGTTAGGGTATGTTAATATTATTATAATATTATTTTGTACCCTTATTTACTGGATATACCCTTTAGCCATGAGAGATAAAATATTTTGTGAAATAATTATTCATAATGTCTAAAGATTAAAGTTACCTATTTAAAGAATTTGGAACTATTCATTTCAAAAATAGAACCATTTTTATAAAATTAAACCATAGAAGTTGAGGAAATTAATATAAAATTATTTCGCATTGTCGATACAAAAAAGTGGGTTTTTAAGAAAATAAACTACCAAAATATTGACATGTGATTATGTACTATTTAAATGTAAAATTACATCCAATAACCTAAATTATATTAAAGGGTAAAAATATAATCTATTTCTACTTTAAAAAACTCCAATTTATTTTTTTAGCACTATAAATTATTTTGATTAATTTTTTTTAATTTAAATTTAGTATTTTTTACTATTCATCAAATCATGAATGCTATCTGAAAAATACAGAAAAATTCACCCTAATATAATTTTGGATTTCTGAATCCAATAAAGTTGTTCTTGTTGAAAAATAAATATTATTATATATCAAAGAGCTGGTATTACTATTCATAACGGGTTGTTTGATTAGTCATGGTGTGTTAGAACTCAAAGATGCGCACAATACAAGCTAATGTATTATTTAAGGAGAAGCGTACAATGGAAGCATGGGGTGTTACATTATTCCCTCCTTTAATTAATATAGATCTCAAAATTTATAGAATATTACCAAATAAAAAGATTCAGGTGGTTCTTTATCATATGTTCCTCGAATTCCACTTTTCCTCTTCCATATTATGTTTTCTCCATAGAAAATTCACCAGATGAGTTGTCTGATATCTCAGCACTTGTTCTATGGTATTAAGAATCCTAATAGGATCTTCCAACAATTAAATATATGGTTCTATTTCTATTTATTTATTAGTGAGTACATTCATTGGTTCTGGATTTTATTTTCTCTATAGTGATTCGTGGAACACATCATGAACATTGGAGAGACTTAGTGGAATTTCCAAACAATAAGCTACTACTCCAAATCATTCTAGAATTATAAATCTTCCAATGTTCATGGGACATAATTTTCCTTTCTTAATAAATCATATAACACCCTTCCATGGTGATTCCTTCAAAAAAACATGATCCCTTACTTGAAATTCCATATCATTCCCTTAGTTATCGACATATCTCTTTTACCTGCATTGAACTGCATTGATATGGTTTTGGATAACTGTCACTTTTTCCATTGTTTCCTCAACATGATCGCGGCCTACTAGTTTTCTTTCTCCAGCATCATCCCAAAAAGTTAGTGTGCGATAGCTTTTCCTATATAACGCTTCATATGGTGCCATCTGAATACTTGAATGGAAACTATTGTTATAAAAAAATTCTACCATAAGAAAATATTGATCCCACATACATTGGAAGTTAAGTGAGAAAGACCTAAAAATATATTCTTGGGATTGAATGGTTATTTCTGATTATCCATCAGTTTGAGGGTGGTAGGTATTACTCAAATGATGTTCAGTATCCAAGGACTTCTGAATACTTTTCTAGAATCATGATGTAAAACAGGGATCATGACTAGAATCAATTAACAGGGGTACATCATGAATTATTACAACTTCATTAGAATATAGTCTAGCTAAACGTTCCAATTGAAAATCCTCTTTATTGAATGAAAATTCACTGACTTGGTAAGATTATCAACATTGAACCATATTTCAATATTCTTTCTAGGATTCATTGGTATCCCCATGACAAATTCCCTCATAATATCATCCTTTTTTCACTTAGGATGGGGAAGTGGATGCATAAATCCTCTAAGATGTCATCTTACCAACTTAACTTGTTGGAAAATCAAACATCTTGACACATAATAATCAATATCCCTCTTCATGATGTCCCACCAAAAATTTTCCTTCAAATCCCTATACATCATAGTGCTACCAGGTAGTTTAGAAAAATTTGTGTTATAAGCATAATTCTACAATTCCCTTTTTAGATTTGGTATATCTGGAACACAAAGTCTCTTACCAAATTCCAAAATTCCATCTTCATATACTATCTCAATCAATCTCCCACCATTCACAGCATTAAAATTATTTGGAAACTCCTCATCATATGTTTGAGATCTTTTTATCCTATCTTGTAATGATTGTTTGGAAACCATTTTAAAAATTAATGATGAATCATCTTCTAAGATTATTCACATATCCATTTTTACTAGATCCATGAATATAGTATACCTTTCAAAATTCAACTTGTTCAAAACTGAATGATCCTATCTTCTCAATGCATCTTACACCTTATTTTCCATCCTCGGGTTGTCGTGTATAGTACAATCATAATCCATGAGTAGTTTGAGCCATATCCTTTCCCTTATGTTGAGTTCTTTTGTGAGAAATTTCACTTCAAGCACTTGTGATCGGTATATATCTCATATTTTCCACCATAGAGATAGTGTATCCATATATTAAAAATGATAATTACAGTTGTTAACTCAATATGATGAGTTGGAGTGTTTTGCTCATGAATTTTTAGCTATCTTGATGCATAGGCAATGACTATGTCATTCTACATAAGGAAACAATCATATCCTTTCTTTAAAGCATCAGTATAAATAACTATCCCATCATTCCCTGATGGTAGATTCAAGAAAGGATCATTTACTAATCATTTCTTACATTCTTAAAAAAAAATTCACACCCATTTTTTCAAATAAATTTAACCCTTTTAAGTGTGAGCTTCATTAATGGGTTTTCCAATTGGGAAAAATTATGGACGAAGCACCGATAATAACATGCTAAACCAATAAAACTGTGTACCTCTGTTATACGCATTGGTTCTATCCATTCTTGTATTTCATTAGTCTCAGAAAACTGGGAAAAACAATATTAGTATGCCCTAATAGGGATGGATTTAGAAAACATTATTTCAATGATACTTCCCATATGAGTTTCGACAAAAAGCTACTTTGTTAAATCAAATTGGAAATATATAATTTTCATAGAAAACTAGAAAGATATTAAATAATGATATGAACTCGATTAAAATATTTAATTTCCAAACCTTGAGAAAACCATTAAAATTCTATCCACCACCTCTTTAGGAGCTTTGACCTCAGTATTTGGGATCGTATAATCTTGGCCTAGCTATATTGGCCTTTTTCTGAGGTATGTTTTAATTTCTCTTAGAAAATTCATTTTCATAATTCCCTATTACTATAAAATTGTAGCATACAACATTAACAACCATTTTCATTCCATTATAATCACGAGGTTGGTGGCCTTTTTGACCACACTTGTAACAGACAACCATTCCCTTCAGGAAAGTTCCAAATTGTTTCTTCACACATTTATCACATGATGGAAATTAATCGTTTCCCTTCATCCAATTTTTTCCATTTTAAAAGTGTTCAGAAAATATCCTATTCTCTTTCTTTTCTTTAATGTTGCAAGTTATAGATAATTCTTTATCTACCTTTATAGAACATGAGAGAATATCTTGGTATAATGAGAAGGATTTTCGGAATAATTCTGGATTGAGAAATAGTTTTAACGCATCAATGAAACGACCAGTTTTACACCTTATATTACATATATCATCTATTTCATGCCTACCCAACCTTGCAATAGTATCCTCATACATTTCAACATTCTCATTCACCTTTTTCTTTATACTCACAAATTGTATTTCAATATTTTCTCAATGGTCATGAGGAATGTATTTTTCTATGAAAAAATATTTAAAGTCCCTCCATTTCATATTTGATACTTCTTAATCATCATTTTTGTTTTGAATTAATGAACCCCATTAATATGCATCTCCCATGAGGCGATAAACTACCATGAAAACTTTTCCCCTTCTCTACTTTCTACTGCATGTAATATTTTCTCTATGAATCTTATCCATTTTATACATTCAAATGTATTTTTAGTTTCATTGAATGTTGAAGGATGTTTCCTCATGAAGCGTTCTTACAATGATCTTCCACATTGTGGCTCATAGTGCTCTATAGGGGTAAGGGTATTATTTATTACCTAAGTGATTTGTCCCAGTATGGTGATAAGCTGATCAGCACCAGTTGCATCACCATCTCCACCATAATTATATTGAGTTCGAGGTAAATCCCTACATTAATTACATGAATTAATATAGCTTCCATTCCTTACTATAGGCACCATTTCTAAATAATGGAATACATTAGATTAGTTTATGGATCTCAAAACATATTTCATAACTTATAAAACACATAACATAAATTGAATAGTTTATAGATATAATCCATAATAATAATAAAAATATTTGAGGAGGTATATACTCATTAATCCTTCATAATGTTTTGTAAGGAAAATATGAATTATCCTAAGCATATCCACAGGGTGTGTCATGACCAAGAGGGATTTAATGCCCATATTCATGTACTAGGATATCCCAGGTCATTCCTGAAACACCTTGTTGGAGTTTTCACTTATAGTTAAATCTGTGTCAGAGCCGCCTCTACCTGCTCATATCCAGACTGGGATTTATTGCATGGAAAATACACAAAATCTATACATTACCATAATTCCAAGAAGATCTTCTATAATAATCCGAAAAGTCTATCTCAGGGTAATGTTCTCTAATCCATGTTTTTCAAAATCTTGTTCCCAAGGTCTGTACTAAAATTTCTATGATTCCAACTATAATTCCCCAACCCTAATTACCTAGAGTCTTTGAATTATTATATAACATGAAAATGATACAAGTAATCATGTCCAAAAATGCGAATCCATTTAGTATCATTGGAAGTACAAGATACAAACAAAAGTATTAAATTACATTATAAAATGAAAAAACACAACTACATTGTATCCATTGAACAAATTCATATCCCTTATGAAATCCCTATAGATGAGTCATAAAATACATTTTCACATCTTGGGAAAAAATAAAACATAGAATCTGGTGAGCTCAGGTGCTCAGTAAGGATAACAATATAGCAGAAACTTTAATAAATAAGAATAAACATTTAATGAAGTGAATAAGACTAAAAAAGTCCTTTTAACATAAAATTCAGCATAATATGGCCAAGATAAATCAAATAATTTAATTTACATATTCACATGGATAATCTACTAGTTGAATAATCACATGTAATATCAATAGAAAATTTCATAATGATGGAACGCATAATGTTGGGCATCACAACCACATATTCAAGGACATGTTCCATGACTAATAATTAGATTTTTTATGAAAATGTGACAAGAAACTAGTTTTCCTCATGAGACCTATCAATGCATCGAGGAGCTATAGCAGGCTCCACTCATCAATTACTATGTCCAATGCATTCCTCATATGAAATGGTTGAACCATAACATAAATATTCGTATTAAAACTAGCATATGAAATGTTAATAAATTAACCATAAAACATGAATGGTATAAATATAACCCATCCACATTTATACATATCAAAATACAATAAATACAATATGGAATATTGTATTATAAAAAATCAACTTCAAATTTCTGTAAAATCCATCAAAGGATGTTGACATATATGAAATAATAACTATTTTAAGGAAATAACTCTTTCTATTTATAAATAATTAAAAAGTAAAAATATAATAAAAAAAACATTTATTTTGAAATTGTTCTTATAATATTTTCATAGAATCTTCAAAGATGTTATAACAGTGTAAAATAGCCACAGTTTCCATATAGGTTAAAAAACATTCTATCCTTAATTTTTTTGAAATGTTCGTAAAGGCCCTTGTTTGGAAAATGACAGAAATATTAATTTATAATAATTCTATACTAATTAAATCAGGGGATTAATTGAATTTAACCATAGTCTATGAAATTTAAAAAAAATCGAAATACATTTTTAAGAGACATGTATGTGGAGGATAAATAGGTCCAAGTAGATACTCATGTATAAACCACCTCGGATAATGAAGATATTATAGAATTAACCCTTAACATGTACTTTTCCTTCATCAATGTTATGTTATCATCCTATATAATAGTTAAATAATTTTTATTAAACATTTCTAAAACCAATTAAATAAATATGATATCATATATGGTCATCTAATAATGTTTTGTTAAAAATATTTCAGTAGTATCAAAGTTTCAGGTGTTAATAGATTCATTTTCCTTTACATTTTTGGTTATGCAAGCCAAGTTTGTTATGTAAAGGATGTATTTGATTCATATCCAAAATTATATAAAGTTTTTTTAAAAAAATTATCATTAAATGATAATTATTCATTAATTTTTATGTTGGGGAATAAATTTCACCCTGCTCGCGGACATAGTAATTTGTATGTTCTCATGTGCGACAATATCATTCTATTGATGCTGTAATCATATCTAATTGTATGGTATATAATATATATATAGATTCATTAAAATGTTATATTTATTATTTACATATGTTATACTCATTATTATACCCATCCAAATATTGAAGTGTTTAAATAAAAAACAACACCACAGAGTAGATATGGTATGTCGTACGTACGCACATATAGTGACATGTCAATAATAGGACATATAAAATAATGAATATAGTCGTATAATATTTAAAATAATATCATAGTATGTATAAGGTACTGTATTTATTGTTTTATTATCTAAATAACAATGAAAGACGATGTTAAAGACTAAAAGAACTTTAAAATAGGTGGTAAAATTATTATCTCCTCCCCGAGTGTTTCCTATTGAGTTGATCAAAAGGTCTCCATAGGGTTTTATTTATGATCTAAGTAAGGCCTATAGGTTGAATTTTGGGTAGTTGGGAGGAAATTTGAGAAGGTTTTTTCTGAGCCAAATGGCATTGGAGGTGTAATTTAGAGTGAAGGGGAAGTACCCTTCAATAAGAGAGGTGGGGTCACTTTAGGAATAGCTTGAAATATTATTTTTTATACAATCATATTTAGTTTATAATGGATCCAAGAGGATTTATTTTATAGATAAGGTGGGGATGGGTCGAAAAATATCAACCAATTGGTTTTAGGTAGTTTTAGTTCACCATATTAAAATAATCGTTTAGATTTAACTCTTATTTAAATACTTTAACTTTTACAATGTATTCTTGTTTTCTAATAATAAATGGTTTATAAAGATACTATAAAATGACAAGACAACACCAATCTGTTCATTAATATCATATGGATTATTATATATGCCTTTTGGCTGAACCTTATATTTTTAACACATTTATATTAGTTAATAATATAGTATTTGTTTTAAAAACTCATTTATGTCAATTTTGACATTAGTTAGTATTTGGTTTTTGTGGGGGTCATAATAACTTTTTTAATTTAAAATAAATAAATTGAATCAATATTATCATCTCATATTAACCTATAAAATTCGCATATGTCATCAAAATATTAAAATTATATTTTTAGTAATATTCATAATGTTCTTTATTTGATTCATTCACTAATAAGGAATATACTACATCATTATTGAGTCATATATAAATATATTTATTTTATGACTAAAAATAATACAAAAATATCATGATATATGAAATAATTTTATATTTATAATTACTATTTATAGTCGAATAGATCAATTATAAATCCTCATATAATTTTTTTACTAAATGATTACTGCTTTTGTTAATTTTGTCTTTATATTAGATTATTTAATATAAAATGTCATTATCACTCCCATGTGGCCCCATGGGGTCCCAAAACTATCCCTAAGATGAACATGGTCGGACATGTATCATAAAATAGGGTTAGGACATGTGTTATGGTAATTTAATATTGTTATAATTTTATGTTTTAGCATTATTTACCAGATGTACCCTTTAACCATGATAAATAAAATATTTACCAAAATAAATATTCATAAGGACTAAAAATAAAGGATACCTATTTAAAAAAAATGGTCCTCCTGATTCAAAAAATGTAATCCATTTTTCCAAATTCAAAATATAGAAGATTCATAAATTAATTTAAAATTCATTCCCATTGTTGAAACCAGAAAGTTGGTTTTTATGAAATAAAAACTATCAAAAGATTGACATATGTTTATGTAGTATATAATTGTAAACATACTTACACTGAACTAAATTATATTAAATGATAAAAATAAAATCTATTGTTTCTTTAAAACAAATTAAATTTATAATTTGACAATATAAAATAATTCGATTAAAAAAGTTATTTTTAATTAAAATTTAGTATTTTTAACAATTCATCAAAAAATAAAAGTTTTCAAAAAAAAACCAAAAATTTACCATAAACTAATTTTTAAATTTAAAATCCAAAAACAAAGTCCATTTTGAAAAAAAAAATTATACAACTTCAATGAGTGTGTATTAATATTCATAATGGCTAGTTTGATTAGTCGTGGTGAGTTAGAACTCGAAGTTGCGTACAATAGAAGCAATTATATTATTTAAACAGATGTGTATTCTGGATGTTTGTGGTGTTAAATTAATATAACATAAAAAGGCCCATACCCAATATGTAGAAGATAAAAAACATGCATCATGACATAATTAATAATCATATCAAAATATTTGGATAAAAATAGTGATATAAATTCATTAATTGATTACGAACTATAAGTTCATCTCTTCAAATTGCAGCACCATAACTGTGAAAGAATTTTTTCTCTATTTTTATGGTTAAAAAATGAGATAATAAAATCACAATTTGTCAAGATTCCCAAAATGTTTCACATATAAAAACTAATTATGAATCACCACTCACATCCTATAATGGATCTTTCATATCTATATATTTCCCATTGTAAATCTTATGCATAAGATTGGATCCCCTATTTTTCTAATGATCTATAATGATTTATCTAATGTCTTAAAGGGAAATAAAATTATGGGCCCATTATTAAATAATTCAAACCCTACATCTATTTTCCATAAGATCAATGAACATTCATTATATCATCATATCATGACTCTTTCAATGAAAATGAAATTCCTAAATATTTCTTTATTCTATCATAGAATAAACCATAGATGATAAATGGGGTTCAAATACATCGAAACATGATAATAAAAAACATATATTAAAATAATAAGGATAGTACGATTGGATTATTTCACCAAAAATTCATATTCTGAACCACAGGATGGTGTTGTTGTCGAATAGAAAATAAATAAAAATATCATTAAATAATTAACAATGAAATTAATCGTTCCATTTTATAATAATTATTTTTAATCTAAAAATTTAAAAACATTTAATGATGATATTTTATTCCAAAATAACTATGTAAGATGGAAAATTAATCTTCAAATCATTGAGTGGTGATGATGGCTGGAAATTCCATTCAGTCTATATAAGTTTACAAAAAACAGAAATTTTACTTCATTGTAAAAATTAAAAAAATACCTCATGCAAAAATGGATAAGAATATTTTTTAAAAATAAATTAAAAAGACAAGTGTAAAAATTAATTTATACAATAATGGGAAGATATAACAAAAAATCTATGAAATATTTTTTTGAAAACATGGTAATGGAATAATAATATTCCCAACCAAACAGTTTATCTTAGTCTTTTTTTGATAAAAACATTAATCCAACATTTTTAGTCTATAAATTGGAAAACATGAAATTAAATATTGTATTATTTAGAAATAAATAATCTATAAGAAAATTAATTTATTATTTTATAGTTAAAGTAATAAATTTAATTATCATATGAATAATAAAAAATAACTCTTATAAAAATGTGTTTGTAATATAAATCTCTAACCACATTGGAATCGTTGGAATCATAACTCCAACGAAAAAATGACATAAAATGATACAATAAATATATTTAACAAAAATTAAATCATTTTATAACATTTAATGTGGAATTACATGCACCTCATACATCAATTTAAGAGCATAACGAAAGCTATAGCCAATATAAAATGACATGGGAAGATAAAACCTTACATCAAGACTAAATTCCATCATATCTGATTTGAAATCTTGTATATTTAACATGGGGTTATTAAACAAATTAATTGAACACAATCATATATATAATAAAATATATTACATACTTATATACGTTTATATCTCATTTATTAGTAATTATTTTTTAAAATCAGTACCTAAGGTGAAAACTAACTTAATTTTCATTTATGTTTTCCTTATACAGTTTAGGTTTGTTTACATTGATAATAGTTAAGTAATACACATATTTTTAATAATGAAAAAATATTCTATTTATTCATTATATGCATATTATTATTCATCCATAAAATTTATTGATTGAAAAATAATTAAATCATTCATGGATACAGTTGGGCATACTTAGGCATGAACGTTATTTTCATTTTTTAAAAGATAGAATAAAAAAAAATTAAAATGTAATTCACCTATATAGACTAATTATTATATCCTATAATTCATATATATTCTTACAATACATACTTATTACTATCAATATAAATAATAAATGAATAAATCACATTACATCATGTAGGCGATATTCAAAACATATTCAAGAGCGACATTATCATATTTCAAATAATTGGATGGTAAGAAGGTAGATTTGAAGATTACATTCTATAAGAATAGATATGTTAAAAATTATTTTTATACATTAAAACCCTCATAATAACAATATATAAATTGTGGTGTTGAAAATTGTATTATATTGATATCTGGATTTTATAAGTAGTATGTATGAACTTGCGATAAATTCCCTTGCCATTTTTTGGGAAGAGGATCGGATAATGGTGGTTTTGTAATCATAACAATATTTTATAATATTAATTACACTAAAGTTATTATTTTACCATAAATACCATATATTTATTTTATTTAAATGAATAATTATAAAAAAAATCACTAGTTAAGGCAGTTACATATTCATTGAATGATCTCATTTAGATATCATTTTAAGGATAATAATGTTTGTATAATAGGAGAAACCAAAAAATTATTATGTTTCATAGGATTTAAAATTAAAACATTTTAGGATTTGGTGGTGATAGAAGGATCAGTGAGCTTTAAAAAATAAAAATATGGGGCTCCCTTTTATATGTGAGTGGAGGGTCACATTTAGAATTTCATAAAAGATTAAAATGTTAAATGTTATTTATATATAAAAATATTTTCACCCAGATATGTAATAAAATTTAAATATAAATTTATTTTAATTACCATCAACTAATTAAATTTGGTAATTTTTATGGTTTTTTTCAACCCATGTCTTTTGGTTTAACCCATTTGTTAACATGTCATATCCTTAATCATGGAGACCTATTTTTTTTCTATAAAAGTGTAATAATTTTATTTAAAATGTATAGATTGGATCATAAATGGAAAAGGGATTATCTTTTAGACTATATAATACAAAAAAAATTTATCATTCAATATTTTTATGATATTTAAATAATTTAATACTATATTATTTTCCTCAATTACCAAAAATAACATTTTTTACTCAATTCATTAAACATGACTTTAAAGACTTGATTAAAAATTTGGAATTCAATTATATTCATTTAAAACATCCCCAATATGGCATATGTATCCTAAAAATCCTTGTAACTATACAATTCAAACAAAATATAATATGATAATTATTTTATAATTCAATTATTATTATTTTTCTTTTAATTTTTGAGATATCGGGTCAATATTAAGTTGAAATGTATGGTGATTTTATAATTACAACAACATAGAAATGAATTAAAATCATGAAAATAATTTAATTACTATCATTATAACAAGTAATATTCATTCACAACATTCTTTTTCCCTATGTGAACACATAAGACTTCTTTCTAAAGTAAGATAGGGGAATTTAATCTTTTTTTCATTAAATATCATGTTAGCAATTTTCCTGGAAATGATTCTATTAAAAATATATTTCTATACTGGGGAGATATGGTTATTATTCACTTAAATAAATAACAATTAATTTTAAAACATTATACTATATAAGTTAGTTTTATCGCATGTATACCTTATTTACCATTTTACCGTGGTGATAGTATTCTTACATTTTAAACTATTCTTTATGGCCTAAAATTAAGATGGATTGATCAAATAATATTATTTATGAAGATTAAAAATTGGGAATAAATATTTTTAAATTAATTTAATATATTTTGGAAGAAATTCTATTTATGATTTTCTATCAATGATTGATGAAAAATGGTTTTTTGAAAAAAAAATGCTCTTTTTTGTCTAAAATTATTTTTTCATCGAGGTCATGAATATCATAGATTTATGTAAAATTAAATATATTATTTATAAATAAATGAAAATAATATAAATTTAGTATAAAATTCATAATATCATGGTTATTTTTAAATTAATAAAATAATTGTCTTACAAAAATCATTATGTTCACTAATCACTGAAAAATCAATATTTTTTGTGAAATCCCAAAATCTCAACCAATGTAATTTTTTACATTTTATATTAAAATATAAATTTAATTTTTAAACATAATAATTATTAAAGTAATATAAATTAATTATATCCTGAATGAAAAAATGAAATAAAATCATTTTTGAAGAAAATGATTTTTAATGTATAAAATGACTTCAATAAAAACTAGATAACAAATTTTAAAAGGATTACTCACATTGTATTTGGTACAACATTTACATATTTTCAAATTCGGTTAATTATATTCATACCCCCAAATTTAATGGCTGGGATATACAATTATTTTTAAATAATAATATTTTTAAAGTATTCTAGTGTTCATTAAAACATGGTGGTTCATGTAACAAAAATCTTCAATGACATGGAATTTACTTAAAAAGAAATATATTATAAAATATAGTGGTGTAACATAGGATTTAATTATTATGAGAACAGACCTATAAATAATAATTAATTTAATAACCTAACAATTATGGATTTATTAACAACTTTTAAATTAATCTAAACATAAATAAAAGAGTGTATTAAATGATTAAACTAAAATAAGAAAGGAATAATATTGGGAAACTGAATCCCTTGATTTGTTTTAATATTTTATAAAACTAATATACAGTTATGAATATATCCAAAATATTTTTTTGATGCTTTTTAGGGTATATATCTTTACCTCTATGAAAAAAATAAAAATATAGAGGACACTTTATTACTTTGGTTGAGGTAATTTATAACCAACATAGATGTATAAATATCAATATCTTAAGAGATAATAAGAGTTAACTTAGTCCTCACTCCACTCTCCCATATATGACATTGAGTTTCATCCCCCACCATCATCACTCTCAATCAGGGAATTTAATATATATTAATTTTAAAGTATTATGAATTAATATGAACATATTAATAACATTTATCAATTGAAAACATTACATATGAACTATATTCATAAATTCCACCCTATATTAAAGAATGTAGTTAATAATTATTTATTATTCATCAAAGATGAATAATCAATAAATAAATGATTATAGAATAGATCATTTATATAAAATAAAGGGTTTTAAATACAAATATTACTTACATTGAATTGTTTATGATAGACAATGCGAGAATTAAAAAACATCGAAACTAAAATCTAAGGGAAAAAAAAGAAAACATTAATACCTAAATCCCACATTTTTTATCCAATCTCAGTTCCCAAACCTCCAGGTTTCACATCCCCATAAAAATTTTAAAAAATTATTATTTTTAGGTATAATCCTTTTACAAATATCTTCAATTAATCATATTTTATCTCATATTTAGTTTCTCATATAATTACATAGTTCTCAATAAAAATAATTTCCTCAACCTCCCTTAATAATATTGGTAAATATCACTTTCATAATTCCTCTAGAATCACTTATATATTATATCTTACAAATAAAAAATTGACAGATAAGGTTGTGTCGTTGAATATCTGTGGGTTAAATATTTTAAATAATTATTTTGGCAAACATTGCAGACCTCATTTCATCGCCTCCTTAATAAGACACAAACACAAGTTGTGGTATAGGTATATTATTCCATTAAGCATTATCCGTAGTTTTATTCCCACACCACTTTATTTCTAACCCTAAATCATAGAATCAATATTCCATTATGTTTTCTACCCTCATCGGACAAACTATAATCAACTCCCCTTTATTTTTAGATATTAATTTTTACATGATAATCTTTATTTATGTTTTCATTAATCCCTTGAGAAAGAGTTCCTCTATAACATAAATTTCATGACTAAATTACTTGACTCCATGAAAAAAAGAAATAAATAATTATATAGATAAATGAAAATAATAAATAAATTTATTTATAAAATAAAAGAGTTATACTTCACTTTTGAAAATACAATAGATTCTAAGAATACATTTTTTAATTTTTTTTCGAAATTTTCATTTTCTTATAAATGTAACAATTTATAAAAATGATATCAATTTTCATTATTTGAAAACATATTTAATAATTCAATAAATAAATTTTCTATATCATTAAAATATATATGTTATGAGAATGTAATGTAGTCTAATAATTTATAGTTAAAAAATGTATTGTTTAGGTAGTTGTTTTCTTTATATTTGTTTCTATTTAAAATTTAATAAAATTATTCAGTATATTAGATTTATGATATATAATTTTTTATTAGTGTAAAAATAATAATTCTTAATTTTATTATTAATTGGTTGAAAATAAAAATAAAATATTTTTTTTAAAAAAAGGAGATGTTTTTCTGAAAAAAATATTTCTATATACTACAGGAATTTTCATCATAATAATTTAAATATATATATATAATTATAAATGGTTTTGAGAAATTATTAGACAATAAATTTTATAATATAAATTAACATTAATATATTGGTTATTACTAATAATGTATGAAAAACAAATTCTTTTTATGTGTCGAAAATACATTTTTATAAAATAATCTTAATACATTTTCAGAAAAGATATTATAATTAAATCATTCTATATTTTGAAATTGAATCTAATAAAATTTATCCCATATTTATAATCATAATTCAAATGAAATTTTAAAATCATAATATTATTTTAAATCATAATGAATATTTACTATGGTAAAATTTAAGTCACAATGGTTATTTGTAAAATGGGTTTAAAAGAGTTAAAACTGAAGGATAATGATTTGAATATATAAAAATAATATATCTAATATATATGGTTGAGTTTATTTCTATATATATCAGAATAAATTTTAAAATTTTATATATAGGTTTTTAGATAACATTAGAATGAAATTAATTATATATAAATTTTCTAAATATTTACAAAGGCGCCAATCATCTCACTTATAAAAGGGAACTTCCTCTCCTCTATTATCCACACAATTTTATAACCTTATCTCAACCATTATCTACAAAAATAAATTAAAAACACAAATAATAATTTTATAGATGTCTTGGTCTCACCAAATGGTCGACCTAATAGGGATTAACTAGATATCCAATGTAGGATACCAAAACAAGAGGCGGCTTACTTAACTATGTTCATTCAAGTGAATTTTTTCTTAGACCTCCATAAAATCTTCTATAACAAAATAAATATTATATAATTATTATCATTATTTTAGTTAAATATTAATATATAGGATAAAGTAGAATACTCTAAATCCTTTCTTTAAATTTTTTGTTGAAAATGTCTCTTATGCATTCTTGCAGATCATTATCTCCACAAAGCGATGGATTGCATGTTTCATCACCAGATCACATGGATGGTAATATATATTGATTTTAAGAATATATATGATATTTATGACATAATAATTGTTCTATAAATATTTATTATTATATAATTCCCTTACCTCCCATTCGTTAAAAATGATAATTTCACTCTTGGGTACATGCACATTGTTTCCTCAAGAAAGAGATATATTTAGTTTTCAAAAGCTAGATAAATTTAATTTTTTAAATTTTATATGATAAATAGATATGATATTTTTCAATTAAGTAACGTTTTGGTACCATGAAAAAATGTTCTAGGAATAAAAAATTCAAATTGAAACATGCTTGGAAAAAAAATAACTAACACCCAATAATTGATTTAAAAAATTAATTGATAGTAAATAGAAACTGAGAAACTATAAGTGAATAAAATATAAATAAATAAATATAAATATTAAATTTATAAACTATAATAATAAATATAATTTTACTATATAGAAGTTTCTATCATTTGTGGCCAAGACAAAATCAATGATAAGTGTTTCTGACATCAAACTTCTATCTTTGAGATATGTTTTGATGTGAACTAATATTTTCATTATATGGTTTCTATGGTTCCAATTTTAAATATTATATGTATATTTATATCAAATAAAATAAATTAATGTTGAAATTAATTTTATTTTTTTTAATATTTTTTATTCAAATGTTAAAAAATTCTTAAGGGTTTGTTTTTAAAACTCACCCTTATCAGGATTGTTTATGTATCCAATTACATTAGGGGAAATTAAAATATTATTATATCCAAATACCCATTGAGTTTATTATACAATTTTTATTTCATCAGGTTATATATTATTTCTATTTTTTATCTCTTTATTTCTTAAAACAATCGATTTACTTTTATTAAAATATATGACCATTTTTATCATTTTTTTATCATGAATCTTTTAAAACATATATATTCTCTATATTTTGTTTCAAAAATATCATTTTATATAAATTAATGATTACATATTATATTTTTAAAATAAAATTTATTTATTTAAACAAAGATGAATCTTTAAATTATTTTAATCAAGTCATTATTTACTTTCTTTAAAATAAATCGAAAGAGTCGCATTTTAATAATTTTCCACAGGAATAACTTCACCCCAAATCATGTCTATTATTAATTATTTATTACTTTTTTACAAAAAGTGGTTTTTTTAATATTAAATATGTATCTCTATTATTAGCTGAATAATTATTTTTTATATCAAAATAAAAGGGAAAATTTTTAAAGGGTTTTGGAAAGGGATTTCATTTATATATATATATATATATATTTCTGCCAATATATATTTTATAACTGAAGAATATTTTCTTCTAAGGATTAATTGTCTCAAATTTTTTAACTAATAATTTTTCAATTGTATCCTTGAATCATTTTAAAAAAAATTATTTAGTTTTTGAAAACATTATTATTATGACAAAGATCCAATTTTTTCTAGATTTTTTTTAAATTTTTTTTAACGTTTTCCTCCCATTTAACTCTATAATTCTGTAAAAATATTACCTGAATTTAAAAAAATAAATTTTTATTCAATTATGTTCTTATTTCATACCTAATTATTTTAAGGATTATACCATGTTTTCCTCATAAGTAATATTATCTGTTCATTATATTTATAAACTATATAGCTCTTAATACTTTTTTGGATAGTATGATTTTCCAACACATCCATATTCTTTAGTATCATGGATATATATATATGTATATATATATATCATTTAAACACTTTATTCTAAATATAAGAATTAATATATACATTTTAAACACCATAATTTAAATAAATATTATTGGGGTAATTTACCATGAAATGTAAATCATTTATTAACTCTGAAAAAATTAACAATCTGTAAACGTGATAGTTCTGAATAAATTATTATTGACATCTAATGAGATTTGATTATGTATTAGAAAATAATGAAAATTCCTTATCTTGAAATATATAATTATTTATTAGAAAATAATATTTATTTTTATTTTATTGTAACTCATTTTTTATATATGTTCAATGCATTGGACGATTTAAGTGACTAGAGGGTTCCAAAATTAGACAACCCCTAGAGTAATTAGTAGGTATAATGAAATAGAAATAAATGGGTATCATTTGGTGATTGACATACCATATATATAATATGACATCACATGAGGCATTGATGGTTATATTAGTATGTCTTGGAATGAGGAATCAATGGTACAATCATGATGACTTGGCTCATTGATTAATATTTATGAAATTATACATGTCCTCACTATAAAACATATTATTTTGGATTTTATTTGACTAGTCAAATTTAATTATTTGTTTTATCAATTATTATTCCCATATCATTCATACCTTATTTATTCTATGCATTTCTTTAATTTAAGACACTATTTATTGAGAGTTTGATCCCACCCTACTTATGTTTCCTTTTCTAAAGGTTATAATGAAAAATAATACATATCTTTTCTATAGAAGGGTTCATGTGTGTACTATTTTAATGGTATATGTTTAAGATAATAAATGTAATAATAAATTCAAGGTATAATTGGAAAAAATTCCAATATATGGGAAATATGTGGGTTTTTGAATGTAATGTTTTCATTAAATCTTTAAATATATAAATCTAAAATTGTATTTTATATTTAACTAGCTCATATATTTCTATTGATTATAGATGGTTAAAATTTGGACTCATTGGATTTATATAATCCAGAATGAGAATATTATGTTTTTTTAAATGAACTTATGTATGTAGATACGAGGTTACATAGTTGGTGTCAAATTATAGTTAAGATAACTTTATATATTTATATGTTAACACAAAAATATAATTTATGTGTTACATATACATTCAGGGGTTAATGTGTATATAGTTAATCATTATTTCAATGGATTATTTTTACCCTTTTTATGTCTCACATAAGATTATTTTAAAGTTATCAATTAGATTGTGTGAGATTATTGATGTAAAGATAAACAATTTTTTTATTGAGATTTAATATTAATTGTTTTGGGATTTAATTTTTTTATGTTTTGGGATTTGAAATTATGAGATAGAACCCTGAATATAGGTTAATGTATAGGGAAGCATCAAAAAATATTTAGTATAGAGTGTATGGTTTCCTGAAAATAATGTTAATGATTGGGTAAAAATAAAATAAATTTATTATATAGATGAAATTCAACTAGGGATAATAACCATTTAAGGTATGGTTGGGTATTATCTTGTTCTTAAATCAGTGTACAACAACTGATCATAAATACCAACATGATATTTCAGTCCTAGGGGATTTTATTTGGTTAACTAACATACTCTATTCGATCGATTATAAATCATTTGAATATTTTTATATTTATTTTATATTTAAGTAATTATGATTAATGGGTATAAAATATTATATTATATTTTTTATTTAAGATGATCAGTATGGATAAAATTGATGATTGATAGAAAAATTTATTTCAAGGAGATTTATGTAATTTTTTGTTAGAGATATATATTTTTTTATAAAATATATTTCTATAATTTAATCAAAATATTTTAGGTATTATTATGAACAGAAATTTTTGAGAAAAATAATTGGTTGATTAAATATTAAACATTTTCAATCATAAATTTATTCAAAAAAATTTTGAGGATTCATAGGTTCAGTTATTATTTGAAGATTTATTAAAAAAAATTAGTGCTAATGTAGAATCTTTAGAGATAAATGCATTATTTCATTATATAATGGTTTATTAACATTTTATTCTTTATTATATTTATCTTTTTTCCTTATTTTATAATTTATTTATTGTTTAAAGATAAATGAAGTTACATTACCTATGTTTATAAATATTATTATACCATGAATTTTAAATTTTGTTCTCTATGAATTAAAAATACATCATATTTATTTATCATTAAGAATATGAGAATGAAATTTTATATAATGATAAAAAAAGAATGAAATTTTTCCTATGGAATATAAAGAAATCATGTAAGTAAAGTATAGTTAAATTTTCTTTCATGGTGGTAAAAATAGATCTCAACTCTAGAAATAGGAAGATAAATATTTTCAAACTTTTGTGCAAAATATTTCTCAACTAACAAGGTATGATTTTGGGAACTCATTAAAATGTTTGAATCTTATAATGATACATACATGGGTTTAGAAATATTAAATTAAAAACTACCAAATTATATTTTACTAACTTAAAAAATAATTATCTAGATAAACTGTACATAATATCTTAGGAAGATTTCATTATATAATCATTTTTTATAAAGAAATCTAAATGTTTTATGACCAATTCTATTTAGGGGGGATATAATACCTCACTATTTTAGAATGTGTTTATCCCTTTAATTAAATTTATCATGTTTGATAAATTCTAATGAAAACCACTATAAAATTAATTTATTACTAATTTATTTATTTAAAAATACAATATATTATATTATATTAATATAAAATTGATAAATAAAATAAATTGAAAATAAAGGGTGGTGAATTTAATTAATAAAATACAATTGATTCTAATGATATTGTTTTGATGTGGTATGTTTAACTATGATATTTTTAGAATTTAATAATTTTTAGGAATTATATAATTAAAGTAAAATTATAAAATTCAAGTAATTTTTCACAGAATTAATTAATAAAATCCATGATATTAGAGTCCAAGGAAAATTATCACACAAAATATAATTTGTTGCTAAAAATTGTTTTTCTTACTAAAATTGGGGTATTACATTTGCTATTATTTACAAGTAATTTTAAATTAATTTGTTTATTAAATTAATTGATATATATTTTATAAAATGTAAAAAAATAATAATAATTCATTATGTTATTATCAATTTTTTTAAAATAAAAAAAATTAAATAAAAAATTAAATATTTATTTTTGAAACAAATTTTTAATGATCACAATGTATTGTTATCTTATAAAGTTAAATTAATCACTATATATGAATGGTTTAAAAATAAAATATTGATATTATTTTCAATAAACTAAATTGAAATTAATTTAATAGTAATTACTAGTTAAATAATAGGACTTAATTCATTTTTTACATTAAAAAATAGTTTTCCCTAAAAATGGGATTAAGTGTTTTCTACATTGATATAGGAATAAATTATCACCACAACATTAAATTGAATCTGATAAGATATATATTTTATTTTTAATTATCATTTGAAAATTTTGTTATATGTTCAATTCAATTTTTATAAATAATAATTTTTTTCATCGAAATGTTAATCTATCACAGTTGTGGGTAAAATGAATAAAATAGTTTAAAAACTAAAGTATATGGATTTAAATATCCCAATA
This sequence comes from Viscum album, assembly GCA_963277665.1. Taxonomy (NCBI): domain Eukaryota; kingdom Viridiplantae; phylum Streptophyta; class Magnoliopsida; order Santalales; family Viscaceae; genus Viscum; species Viscum album. Next base: position 738,374,909 of record OY728140.1, on the reverse strand, counting down.
TATATTTTTTATCATTATCAGCTCAATATATGAATTACTACCTCATATTATATTTAAAATTTTTCTTTTTTCATCATTGCATGGGAATTAAATTTTTTATATTTAAATTATCTTAATATAAAATAGGGTTCCACTACTCTCACTTATAAAAGACCACACCCTCTATAAGGCCCCAGCCTTAAACCTTACATAATCTTGAGTTATTACAAGATTACACATTGAGGATCTTTTCGGGTTTAGTGTTTTAGATAATTATATCATAAAACTTGCATTACATTCCACATATAAACAAAGTGGTTACATAAAGATAGTATTCTTCATTCCCATCAATGGAAACACATTTAAAATAATACATGGATTATTTCGTGACACATCCTTGACTCTATCATCTTATCATGTACATTTCCCTTGACCTGTGAAAAACATTTCAAAAACATGGGATGAGCATAAAAACTCAGTATGGGTTATAAAAAAAACATGGAAAGGAAACATGAGTTCATATATAAATAAGAATGAAATCATACTTTACCCATAAAACATAGGCACTTTAACATACCTCATAAGATCATGAATAAATCATAGTAATCATAAGACATAAAGGTAACTTGAGGCATTCATAACATTCTTACGTAGGGAGTAACCCTCATGGTTACGTTTGGAATACCCATCACAGTATATTACCTAAAATCTATTCGGAGAAACCTTAACGTTTCACTCCTTCGCATTACCCAATGCATTGGAGAGCTATAATGGGCTCACCCGCCCTTAGTTTATCACGGAACCACCCGTCTTCATAATAATGTCCAAGAACCATAACATAATCATATCACATAAAACATGCATAAAGGAAACATAACATTTCTACATTTCAATCACGAGATATCAATACAACACATTGATATAATAAAAACATTATGAAAACCATTTTCAATACCAACGTAATACATGGTATTTATTTTTCTTTTAAAAAAAGAAGTTATGGCTTGTAGAGGAAGCCGAAACTCAAATAACGGTTACGACGGCGGAGAAGTCGTTGTCGCCACATACGTACGAAAAAAACATTCCCTTTTGTCGTTTAGTAAACGCTTCGTATAAAAAATATTCCTTTTGAATAAATGTAAAAGTCAAAGGGGTTTATACACCGTATAAAAGAAAGTTGTGTATAAAATAATATATGCCTCAATGAAAGGAGATTGAGACGAAGTCCCATACCTCGTATCCGACTTGACCCGACCGTTCTTTAATCTCCTGAATAATAAACTTGAGTTAATCTCTACTTTCTTATGAATCTTTTTCATGTTCATTATTCCTTTTATACCATGTTATGAACATCATGTAATCATTTAAGTTAATAATGTTCATTTTGTCGATATTTGGTTCTTAAGTCAAAAATAGACTTCTTACACTTACATGTTGTTAATTTGGTCAAAGGTTCATTATATCCAGAATGGTATTCATGATGTAGATATCATATATGTCATATATATCCAGTACATACATGCATTTATAATATTACATAATCATTTAGAGGTAAGAAATGAAATGCACCGTTCATGGAGACGGTAAGCCGTACGTACGCATGAACGCTACTTTCATTTCTATTTCGTATTTTATAGAATGGAATCATAATGATATAAAGGTATATTATAATTCTAGTATAATATCATATATAATATCATAGTTCCATCCTTTATATGTCCCACATATGGTATTTAACGAATCAAATCACTTTGAGGGGGCGGTAGTCCGCACTTCCTAAAATGAAGATATCGTGTTTACCCATATTGGAAACCATAAAGGTATGCCCAAAATGATAAAACCAGAAGCTTAAGGAAAACATAAACATATTATATATCATATATAAAAATAGTGACATCATAATGGCCACCTTTGAAGGTGTTAAATGAGTGTTGAACAATCATCGTTTCGGGAGGCAGAATTTCGCCATCCACGGAAACCGTATGTTCTTTAACCATTTGATGTAGTTATGTGAGAGTTTAGGTCAAATAAATCTTATAACAACATCCTTGTATATTGAAGATACTGGTGTTGTTACAAAATAAATAAATAAAAAGAGTTTAGGGGGTTGGAGAAGCAAAATAAAACAAATGAACATGAGAGAATGAATTTCCTTTAAAAGTGTAACTCCTTTTGATTTGAGCCTAAAGGCTTCCTTTGAAAGGATTCTTCCCAAAGGGAATCCTCTAGGATGAGGATAGGGATGTGGAGAGAGCAAATGGGCAGGGTTTGGCCGAGCCAAAGGCTTGAGGAGTGTGTGAAATGAGGTAGAGGTGGGGGCCTTTTATAAGAGGAGAGGAGGGGCACTTTTGGAAAGTAAAGAAACATTACTTTATTTGAAAATGTGTTTCGGTTTTAAAAGGTCCCGCATTGATATAATTCGTGGATAAGGTGATAAGGGTTCTAAATCCCCTCATCCAATTGGTTTTGTCCATGTGTAGTTCATAGATTTTATATTATCTTTCCATTTTATTTAAATCGTCAAATAATGATGTCATCGCTGCATCATTATTATGTCATAAATAATTTAATTTATTTAATGTCTAAAAATCATAAAAAAACTACTATGATGTAGGAAATCTTTTTAGATTTCCAATTATTATTTATAATAAAACATCTGATCTTTATAACCCCATGTAAAAATTGTTTTCGTAAAACATCTCTTGTTTGTGTCATATTTACTTTAACATTTAATAAAACGTTATTTATGTCATTTCCAAACCAAAGTGTCTCCATGGGGTCCCCAAGTTGACCCATGGCTTTTCTTGGTCAGCCATGACACAACCAATAATGTTGGTACATGTGTCTAGGTCATTTCCTATTATTAAAGCATTATTTATACCTTAAACTACCCTAATTACCACTAATCGCGATTAAGAACTTAATAAGTTACTATTCACCAAAAAATTATTTAATCTCATTGAACCACATTTTACTTATCAATGACAACCATGTATGTCGGATTTTCAAAATTCAATACACATTAGTGGTAAACTTTCATTTAACTGAAAAATCAGTTTGCTTGATTACCACTTAGTGGTTTCACTATTTATCAAAAATTGAAGTTTTTCAGAAAATTACCAAAAATTAACCCTAAGCTATATTTGATATTCCGAATTCAAAAATGAAGTCTATATTACAAAATTCAAATCATATAAGTCACATTAATTAATTTAATAATTAATTCCCGCTGCCAGAGCAAATAGCGTGTTTTTACACAACAATAAGTATCAAAAGATTGACACCAGTTTAAGTCTAATTTCAAAGTGAAATTGATTCCAATGACCACCATTGGATAAAATGGTAAAAATATATTCTAATTTCACTTCAAAACAAATTCAAAACATAATCTAATCATATAAATAAATTAGATTAAAAAGTATTTTTGATGTAAAATGCAGTATTTTTCACTATTCATTAAAAAATTGAACATTGTCAGAAAAATACCAAAAATTCACAAAAGGTAAATTTTGATGTCCCAATCATAAAGAATAAGTTTATTTTGACAAATATAGTTTATAAAATTGTCAAAATATAGATTCAAAAAGGGTTTTTCATCATAAGGCAGTAAAACAATCTTTTAAGAATATTAATGTATTCCTTGCTTAAGATTGGATTTATTTTCATTTTAAGCCTCTAAAACACTATCTTAATCATTAATAGGCATAGATAAAAATATCTATTATTCATTAGTTAATTGGGATGTTACACCCTCTCCTCACTTATCCATGCACTTTGAGAACATTATTTCTCTCCAATATTACCAAATAACTTCCAAAAAATACATCCCATGTCATATATGTCCTTTTAACTTCAAATGAATATCCCAAGACAGATTAAAGAGATATCCAATGAGGATTCCCAATGAAGAGGTAATCTAATTAATCGAGTCCTTCAGGTTTCATTATTATTTCACCTCCTACCAATATTTTATTACAACAGAAAAATAATTCATCCAATTTAAATATTATATTAAACTGTTATTATTTTGATTTAAAACCTAATTTATGTTATATTTTTATCAAGTAGAAAACAAAAACAACGCTCATGTGGGCTTATGGATCATAGCCTCTATAAATTAACAAATTTTATTTTTATTCAATGACTCGCATGATTGATTATATATATATATTATTTAATGAATATATATGATATTTATAACATAATTATGAATATTTAAAGATAAATTATCTTCTAATTTTCATCTCATCAATCATTTACAAAATGGGAACATCACACATGTGTACATGGGGACTAACTCTCCCATTGAGGGATGTATTTCAATTTTCATCACTTTTATATATGGATATTTTTAGATGATTATATTTCAGAAAATTTGTTTTTATTAAATGATTAAGATTATAGAACCAATATCAAAGTGGAACACTAGACAAATACTCTATAATCTAGTGAAAAATTCATATTTATTTTCTATAATTTTTTAAACACACAAATGCGACTCAATTTTAAGATTCCATTATTATATTATCAAAAAATTACATTAATTCTCCAATATTCCCAAGAAAATATATGTTTAGACTGATATATAATTATTAAAAACCATTTACATAACATAACTAATGTTTTTCACATTTAATCGACAGATTTATGTATACATAAATTTTATTATTCCTCAAAAAGTCTTCAACATCTCCAACAAAATTCTCAATATATTATTACATTATATACATATAATTTGTACAAAACATCTTCATAACATGGGGAAATAAAAACATATGAGGTGTGAGATAAAATTCTCAGAAAGGTTAGGTTCTAACAATTATTGGTCATGATGGGGCCTATAATTTGAATAAAGATATAAGAAAGGTATCATAGTTTATATCATAATATATTCAAAACAAAAATCATTATTTGTATATTATGTACCATAGAATTAGTATTTGGTATTATATATAAAAAATTTAATATAATTAAAAAACCATGATCCATGTGAAAATAGTATTGTCATTAAAAAATAATTTTATCTTATAAAAAGAATAGAAAAACCATGATGGTATCATTAGAAATTACTCTTATAATAAAATTAATAGAAACCCTTATAAGAACTCTTAAAATGAAATAACGTACATGATTAAGTCCATCATGTATCATCTGAAGAACATATAATTACCCAATTCATTATAATGATATATCATATAAAACCATCATCATATGTTATTCCCATGTACCATAATTTTTAAATCACATTAAAGAATAATATTTTAATCATAAATATATTAATGTATTCAAAATTTTATCACAGCTTAATTAAGCTATGGTTAAAAATATATTTCATGAAAACATATTTAAATGAATGCCATAATATGTCTAGAGAAACAGAGTTTCTGGTATGACAAGAACATAACCCCATTGTATCATAATAAATAATAAATAATTGTTTACATAGAATATTTTTTTAATAAAATCCATGGAAATAAAATTTTACAAAAAATAAAATATACACTTTTATTACTAAAATTTAAAATTAACAAAAATATGAATATTGTTTTTTATGAAAATAAATATAACCATAGAGAGGAATAAAAATAATGATGAATATAAATAGTTCTGAGAAAATTTGTTCAATTATAAAATGATTAAAAAAATTCTTTTATTACATTTATAAGTATAATAAATAGTTAATTGTGTAGAATACAATATAAAAAATTATTTTTTAAACCATTATAAAAAGTCTTATATAAATGAAAATTAATTCATGAAAAAATTTAATTCATGTTAAAAATATCATTGAAATAGTATAAAAAATATGGATGTGGAGGGAAATTATTTTTGTAAATGACATCGAATACATTATATTGATTTCTTAATGAAAATATTTTATATCCCATTAAAATCATAATTCATTTTGAAAGAAATACAATGTGAATAAACAAAAATTACCATGAGTATATTGATAATAATTATATATGATTTATAATAGGTAGTATATACACAATTTGAAATAAAATAGGTGTATAACTATGAATATGTCTAAATGGAATAATTTTGAGACAAAGAGACTTTAAAGATTTTAAATCATTTGAATAAAAATACATTGAATGAAATAACATGATATGGTAATAAAAATACAAAGTATAAAATAAAATATTATTTAAAATTATATTAATTTGGATTATTGTATACCATATAAAACAAATAATGGTTCATAACATGAAACTTATCTTTAGTAATTGAAATTGCAACCAAGAACCATTACAAAGATCCTAAAATTGTAAGTAGTAATCAATCAACGAAGTTGTTATGTGAAAAAAATTAATCCACCTAAAAAATGTAAAAAAGTAAAAAAAAAAATTTATATTTCATAACATACATAATCTTTTAATAACATAGTAAATGAAAATAATGATATAACCAAAAGAAATTAAATTGAGTAGAAAACATCTTTACCAATAAACATGTTCTTGGTCTAACATACTCTAAAATAATGTAATATAAATTTAGATTTGTTATAAATATTATAATACATATTATTTTATGTATCTTAATGAATAACATTCGATAATATTTCTTCAATTACCTTTTAGTAATAATTCATTGCTAAAATCAATATTTTTGACTAAGCTATTTGGTTACCAATGCAAGATCCACTTCAATGGTTTCGGTAGACGAAAATTGGTATATAGTTCAACATATCCATAATTATCATTATGATTTTATATTTCTTTGATATTATTATGGAGGTCCATGGATCGTTCATTGATCTTAAGTTGATGATTCAGATGGAATGATAAAAAATCCCATTTTTAGAAATGCTGATTCAATAAAAATAATTGATTTAACAAGTGAATAAATATAAAAATATAATGATTCTATAATGATATGTAAATCCTAATTTAATTATTACTATACAAAATTTGAAATATTTATTATTAATTAATTATTTATGACAATAACATTATATCAATGTTCATATATGTGGAAACCAATCCCAATCTGGAGCCTGTAGTAATGACTTAATGAGATAGAACATGAAATTTTATAATGAGGATATAATTATTACATAAGATTAATTGTGTAATCAGTATTATATTTCTATTATAAATAAATTTTTATAATCATAAATTATATTTGGTTATGATGAATTGAATATATTACTCTAGGTGGTTTTAGTCTTTATGTACGCACTTCTGTCATTTTATCATTTGGACGACTATATTAAAAGGATGTTAGAAAAATATTTATCATTAAAATATAATAATTATTTCATATTTTTTATATTTCATCTTTAAATAAATCATTTTAACCATTAATGTGACTTAGTGATGAAATATTAAATACATTCCTTTCTAGAGGTGGTAGTACACAATTATGTGTGAGTGAAGTTTTCATTTTTTATTAGATGGAAGGGAGATAAAAAACTATTCTAATAATAGAATAAAATATCATTTTAAAAATAATATAGATTCAATTATTTTTGATAGTATATATAAGATCATAAAAATTATTTTGATGAATGAAAATTGAATGTGTTTTGTTATAAGATATACATATTCATTGTAAAAAATTCTTAAAAACACCATAAGGCATCATAGATTATCCTTTTGGGATGGCAATTTCTCTAGATCATGGATAATTATATCGAATTTTTTTTTTCCATTGGCATGGTTGATCTAAACAGTTTATGTTATGTGGGGAATTTATTGTAGGAGGGATTATTTTATAAGTTAGTGGAGTGATACTCTTCTAAATATTATTAACATTAAAATGATAAAAAATTATTTTAAAGGGTAAGTGGATTCAAATGGATATAATTTATAAGATTAGATAATGTGGGGGCCTAAATAGACATTATAGTTAAATTTAAATAAATTTTAGAGATATTGTAATCATTATATCTTAATTGAAACCCAAATTTAATTTTTTTACAGTTAACGTGGTGATTGAGTTTAACTATGATGGAAACTTATTATTTAAGGAACCAACCATAAAAAATTCATAAAATATATTATTTATACTATATATTATTTTACATCATTCCCAGTGATATTTCATGTTTATATATTTATATTGTTAGTTCAAAAATCTTACAATAAAAATTCATTATTATAAAAAGTACACACTTCTAAATTAGTATCCATTTTATAATGATATAAATCTTTTAAAATAAATGATGATTTATTTTCAGGAAAAATATTCATGAGAGTAAAAATGTACTATTTCATTACATTACCATTAATTAAACCCATTTATTTTTAATATTGGTTGAGAATAAAAATATAAATAAGGGACATAAGAACAAGAAATTTTCCAGTCTCGTGAGAAATTTTAAAAACTATAAAAACATTTTTTATAAAAATAAGCATTCATATCATAAAAGCGTATCATTTTTCCTTAAAAAACAATATTATCTTAAACATTTATATAAAAATATTTCCATGAAAACTAACTAAAATGTATAAAAAGTTTTATAGGATCCTTGGGACATAATCATATTAAATCCCTTTTAAAACCCTTTCAAATTTGAATACTTAATCAACCAACATTCAAAATTATTATCTTCAAAAAATAAAAATTACCCAATGCATTATATAATTATCTAGGTACAGCCATGGTATAAGCTATTATGGTATCTCATTGCTCTATTTGAGAGTACACCAGATTTTTGTTATATATTAATTATCTATGAGCTTAATGGGTATTAAACCATTGTAGACAATTTATAAAATGGATCAGACCTCTCTATTCAATTCCTTTACAAAAATCAGATGTATGAGGTGTTTTGGGATGTCAAGGGGACTTATCCCATACAATTTTCCAAATTTCCATTTATATGAACAATTCAATCATTGAACTATTCCAACGGTAGACCATTGTGAACTTTACATCAGTAACCTTCTATGAACAATGTTATTAGTAACATTATGTGAACAGTGAAATGATGACCTTATATGAACAGTGACATCGGTGACCTTATGTGAATAGTTTCATCAATGGCCTTTTATGAACAATTTCATCAGTAAACTTATGTGAACAGTGCAATGGTGATCTTATGTGAAGAGTGACCATATGTGAACAATGTCATCGATGATCTTCTGTGAGCAGTGTCATATGTAACCTTATGTGAATAGTTTTATCGGTAACCTTATGTGAACATTGTAATGGTGAAATTATGTGAACATTTCCTCAGTAGCCCTAGGTGAACAGTGTCATTGGTAACCTTATGCGAGCTGTGCGATGGTGAGGTTCCAACATTGACCTTTTTTCCTTTGCAAATTTTGTGTTCATGAAAAGTGTTTCCAGAATAGTGAGATTTCATTGGTGAAATTTTTCCATTACCAAATGTTGAGTTCATGAACAGTGTTTCCAAAATATTTAGGTTCCAATGGTTACCATTTTCCTTTACCAAATTTTGAGTTCATGAACAGTGTTTCCAGAATGGTGAGGTTCAAACGGGAATCATTCTCCTTTTCCAAAATTTGATTTCATGAACAATGTTTCTATAACGGTGAGCTTCCAAAGGATTCCTTTTTTCTTTTTCCAAATATTGAGTTCATGATGACTATTTCTAGAACGGTGAGGATCCAATGGTGACCTTTTCCCTTTGCGAACTTTTGAGTTCATAAACAGTGTTTCAAGAATAGTGAGGTTCCAACGGTGACCTTTTTTCCTATGCCCAACTTTGATTTCATGAATAGTGTTTCCAGAATGGTGGGGACCAACCATGATGTTCATGAATAGTGTTTCCAGAATGGTGAGGTTCTAATGGTGAGGTTCAAGAATAGTATTTTTCCATTCCCAAATTTCATGTTCCTGAATAGTGCTTTAACATCTATAGTTTCATCCCTTTAACATTTCCTTTGAAATAAATTGCATTTAATGCCTTGTTTTAAGAAATCTATGGTGGATTAAATGGTCGTAACTCCTATGTTAATTTCTCCTATGTCTCGGGATGTTTTTAAAATGTCAAACCATGTGGTCTAATGCAATCCTCTTTTATTGGAAAACCCAGTGTATCTTAAATCACTGCTTTGTTAAATCATCTAAAGGGACAAGATATCATCCTCACCAGTTTTTCATCCATGTTATCAGGTGTGAGATGCTCAAACATCCCATTCCGTCCCATTAGAGTTCTGTAATAAAACATTCCTCCTAGGATTTTTTGTTCTTTGATTTGGCGCAACCAAGAAATATCGATTAGACTTCAATATAAGGTATGATCTTTCATCATTATTTCAGATTCATCTCATTCTTTCTCCTTGGCCTTATTATTGAATTTCACCGCCATGTTCCTAATGGGTTTTTCATGGATTTTGGAAGATATGGTGGTGTCTATGTATCCTCGGGTGGATATAGTTGTCAAAGGGGAGGATATCATATCCCTTTGTGTGGCTCATTCTCATATTAAGAATGTCAAGAAATGTTTGAGGTAGGGGATCCATTGCTTCTCATTTCTATTTTATGAAACAATAGAGTTAAAAAGTTTCTCCCCACTAGATCAAAATGGAATTGGCATAAAAAATAAAACAAGATACATCAATTAATGTCGATCATATGTTATTACTTCTTGTTTTCCTAGATAGTGTGATATCTATGATATCTTTCTTAGCCTTTTCATTCTTGATTTAGATTGGTAATGAACGTAATGCTGGATTTAATTGATAATTATTTTTATAAAGATAAATAGGCATGTAAATGAATATGGTTCCTCTAGTTGTAATTTTATGTTAATAAAAGTGGTATAGTAAGCATGTTTAATTATTTGTGATAACATACTAATTTGGTTTCCCAAATTTTGAACCTATGAATAATAAATCTGTTAATCTAATATGGATTAAAGAACTGGTTTTTTGATAAAAGATAATTTATTTTAGGGTTATAAGTTACCCTCTTTCTTGATTAAGGGCCTAGATCACATTTGATATGATGTTTCTTTTCATGTTGGTTGTGTTGTGGTGTGAGCCTATATGGCTGTTGTGATATGATGGGGAATGGAGGCCTATTGGTTGGGGTATTATTTGACGCCTACAGTTGTTAGATGCATCTTGTTATACATGTGGGTGTTGGGGGGGACACAGGGGGTGATGAAATTGGTTGGATGTGAATTATTGGATTCTTACTGATCCTCATTTTTTGTATATCCGCATTACATTCCTCAATTATGAAGGTAGTTGTTCTTCCTTACCCTTCTCCCGAAATGGGTGAAGACGTGCGGGATATGCCACTTTGTTTCTATTTTTTTCTTCCTAAAGGGGGGATGAGTCTATGCTCTTGCTATTGGTGAAAAAGACATGACGTGTGGTTCGTCTAATAACCGTGTTGAGCCCCCTTATGTTTAGTATCATATAATGTTTTCAAGAATACATGGGAATATGGGAAAGTAAAAATGTTGTTAATAAATGATTTAATAAAGTATGTTAACTAAAGGGGTTTGAGCTTGCTGGTATGCAATGTTGTGGTTACATTTTAAAGGGACTAATTATTTTGGTTGTGATGATAATGAAATTTAATGTGGAATTTCTGATGGTTAATTTATGTTTAGATAATTAATTAATGCAATGTGAAATGGATAAAAGGGAATGATGTAATGTAATTAATCTCTTTAAATGGTTGTGTACTTATAGGTTACCTAGTCTTAAAAGTGGTAACTGGGATGCCGAGAGAAGTAAGTTGTAGTTGTGTCTAATACTAAGTTATGTCCATAGCATGGTTTTGATCTATATTATATTCTATATTTTTTGTGTTTATATATGCTACCCCACCCTGTATGTTAGAGAAACTGACACCCTAGGGATTCTGATCCTTGAGAGTGTTTTCCACAACATTTCAGTGGGAGGATGGATGGCTAACTACCCCATTTTCCCCACTTTCTTCTCTTTGTATTTACCTTCTCTAGTATGAAAAATGGTTATTGCTCCCCATATATTTATGTAGAGGGTTGTAATGGATTCCTGTTATTCAAACACATACATTCTGGATATAGTATCTTACGGACTACAATATGTGTAACGTGTATATGTTGTGATGGCTTGAGGATCCTTACTCGGTGAATGGGTTGTAATGGATTGAGGTATAATAACCAATGTATGATACTCGTTATATGAGTTTTGGTGGATCTCAGAAACTTCCTTCGTAATTTAATGCATGTTTGTGATGGTTTTGTTGCATGAGGTGCATATTGCGGTGCTTCATCCAAAAGTCAGCGGACAAGCCTTCTTAGAGAGTGATTCTTAGGACATGCAGTGTTGGTGAAAAGAGGCATACCAATGGGGAAGTTATAGAGGGGTACCATTTTCAGTCATTATTATATTATATACTCTTGTATGAGTTACTTAGAGGGAGTATCCATGGTGAGGCTTGGAACAAATTATACATGTTTAGGTGATGAGTTAGTTTCACTTATTGTTCACTGTGATTTAGCATTCTCTCATTACTTTTACATGAGAGGCTCTGGAGAGTATGTTATTGAGTATACTATTATTCTCACCATATGTATATATAAACTGTTTTCAGGTCACTTGGATCAAGATGGATATCAAGCTAGTTTCTACTAGCTTTGGGTTGCTGTAGTTGTTTGGGCTAGTGGTTGCTACAATTTTTACTTTCTTTTGGGTACTTGCATTTTTCCCCTTCTAGTTGTAGTAGTCAATAATGGCATTACATGTGTGAATTTGTGCTTTCATATATATTTCAGTCTGAATAGGATTTAATTGGTTTCTATCTTATCTCTCTCTTTCTCATGTGTTCTTATAGAGGGTAATGCCTTCCATCTATGTGTTTATTATACCCTCGGTGCTAGTCTCCAAACTAGGCCCTACTGGAGGTGGGACTCGGGGGTCCTTATCTCTCTTCCCAAATTTCTAGTCATGTAGGGGTACACCTTACGGTGAGGGGGTTGTGATAGAGTGGTATCAAAGGGAGGTTGAGGTATTGGATGGATTTTGGAGTTAGGCACAGGTGAGGTTTCTTGGGTTGGTAGGGAAACAGTGTCAGTCATGTTTAGAAAGTGATGTAAAAACTGGAGACCGGTTGAGACATAGGTGTTTAGGGACACCTGTGAGCTAATGTATGAACCATTTTGTTTACAATGGATACTAAATGAGGTGATACTAGTTTCAGGGTAGAGACCTAAGAAATGATCATGCATCATTCTTCTTTGTTCATGTGTTTGAATGGGTAAAATGTGGTATAGGTTTACATAAAAAGAATAAAATAAAAAAAATTATTAATTAATGATGACTCATCCATATTCTAGGATTAGGTGCTCTAATTTTATGTTATTTTACAGGTACGGCCCCAGGTCTACATCCTCTTTAGGATCACATAGAAGAGGTCTAGCAGGTTGTCCCAGCAGATCGCCGCAGGGTAGTGGTCGATGAGGACAACACTTGGAGGAGGACACTTAGAGAGTTTCAATGCCAGAGTTTGCAGAAGTACGAGTGCTCTATTTAATATGTTGTGTTGGAATACTGGTTAAAGGGGATCGAGATAGAATTCATTTCGATCCGTGCATGTATGGAGCAATGGGTGTCCTAGGTTGTGGCGATGTTGTATGAAGTGGTGAGGTAGTGGTGGTTTTTGTTCCTTGGAGATTGTGAGGAGTCAGAGATATAATGGGAGGAGTTCTGAGAATATTTTATTGTTGAGTTTCATTCATTGACCGTGAAGGCATCTAGTCGCCAGGAGATTCTTACTATTCGACAGGGGATCTCTGGTGTGCGAGAGATTGGAATCCATTTTAGGAACCTTTTACGATATTCTTCAAACCCGTTTCCAAATGAAAAGGACTGGGTGAGGCATTTCGAGGAAGATTTGCATCAAGAGATCTTGCACTAGGTCACCCCATTTATGCTGAAGACATATCTTGAGGTGATGGTGATGGAAGAGGTTATCAAGAAGACATTGTCCAGAACCTAATCATCACAAGAGGGGAGTTGTCATGATTCCTCGCAAAGCAGAACTGTGGTATAAGGTTCTTGGTTTTTAGCATAGAAGAGTTTTTGTTCAGTCGGGGGTAGGTCCTAGCCCCCCCGCATCATGTTTCTCAAGAGGTAGTGGCTTTCAGGCCTATTCTGAGGGATCATGAACATTTTTTTCTTATTTTGGTCAGGGTCATCAGCAGCATGAGTGTTTGACCTTTTAGTGCGGTCAACGTGCACTAGGTGTTCCACTCAAGGTTTCTACGTTGATTCAGTTTTAGTAGAGGCAGCAATCGATTTTTTCACCTACATTAGAATAGAAGAAGGTAGATGGGGTAGTCATAGGTATTACCCATGATTCTCCACATCCTTATAGAGTAGAATATAATTAGATAGGTCATGGAGGAGGTCCTAGAGAGATTTATTCTATATTGTTCCTAACTGTAGTTTAGCGAGAAATAATTTGTGGTACCCTTTTCTTATTTTATACCATGGTGTATTATGTGAACGATTTAATAGAGAAAAACCCCTTCATATCACCAAAAAAAATTATGCTTTGGGGCATGAGTTAGAGAGGATTCGTGTGCCCTTGGAATTGACTACACAGTTGAATACTAAGCTGACTTGTTTAATGTATGTAGATACTCTGAGTGAGTGTTGGGGCCACACCTATCATGGGGAGATTAGCTATATTTTTTAATACAACTGTATGATGTCATCCTAGGCATGGATTGGTTGTATTTAGAGCAGGCTATCATGGATTGCTTCATGAGGTGGGTTGTGTTCTTCGATTCACATAGTGAGCCAATGGTGATTGTAGGTGGGCGAGAGCCTCATATGGGTTATAGGCATGCTCCATCCTTATCATCCATGATGTCTGAGATGATGTTCAGTTCATCCGAGGTTTTTCATTTGGAATTTCCTACTGTCGTAGACTATTACCTCGATGTCTTTCCATAAGTGGTTGTAGCATTACCCCCTCGACGAGAGATCAAGTTTGGGATTGAGCTACAACCAGGAGAACCTCCTTTCTCAATGTCTCCATATTTTATGGGCCCTTATGAGTTATGATAGCTATGTTTGTAGCATGATGGTTAGTAAAAGTGTGGTTTTTTTGAACGAGTGTGTCATCGTGGCGTTCACCTCTTTTTTTCGTGAAGAAGGATGACATGAGATTGCAGTTGTGTGTTGATTATCATCACTTGAACAAAGTGAAAATAATGAATCACTATCCTATTTCAGAGATTGATTATTTATTCGATCAATTTAAGGGTGTAACATGGATCTCAATGATAAACATGTAGTCAGGATATCATCAGATGCATGTGTAGGATTATCACATCCTGAAGACTACTTTTTGTTGACGTCATGGGAATTATGATTTTATTGTAATGCCATTTGGTGTGACAAATGCTCCATCTGTGTTCATAGGATTGACGAACGATGTGTTCTGTGAGTTCCTGGAGAAGTTCTTTGTAGTTTTCATCGACGACATCCTTGTGTACTCCATGTTTGAAGAATATCATGTAGAGCATCTACAAGCCATTTTGGGAGTTCTTCGACAACATCATCTATTTGGGGAGTTGTGGACGTGTGAGTATCGGGCTTGAGAATTCAATTTCATTGGTAAAGTGGTATCCCAGTGGGGAGTAGCTGTGGATCCATCGAATATTGAAGTAGTTGTGTATTGGGAAATCCAAAAGACTTTATTAGAGGTGTGAAGCTTCCTTGGTCTCTCAGGCTACTACAGGAGGATCGTATCCGATTTCACTCGAGTTGCGACTCCTCTAACAGCATTGACTATGAAATATCAGGCGTTCATTTGGATTGATCAGTGTCTGGAAGCTTTTGAGTATCTAAAAGACAAGGTATTAAGTTCTCTAGTTCATTGTCTTCTAGTAGAGGTTGTTTAGTTTGAAGTTTTCTATGATGCTTTGCATTTATGGTTAGGTTTTGTCTGGATAGAGTAGTTATCAATTTTTTCTTATGGGTCTCGGTAGTTGCGTCCTCTTGAACATAAATATTCCCCCCATGATCTTGAGTTTCCAACCGTTGTGTTTGCTCAGATGTGGTCGAGACATTACCACAATGTTGAGCGCTTTGTGGTTTTCACCGATAATAAGAGCATGAGGTATGTATTCTCCCAATGTGACATGAACTTACGACAACGTCAGTGGATGGAGTTTTTACGAGAATATGACTTTGAAATATCGCATACACCTGGAAAGAGGAATATTATAACTGATGAGCTGAGTCAAAATTCATGTTGTGATGTAGTATGTGATTTGGTGATTCGTGGAGAGTGATAGAATAATATTCCTCATCATATCATGATATTGGTGATTTTGGGGGTAGTGGTTGACTTTTTCAGATGATAGGGAAATCATCTCTGGTTCAGCTAGTGGAAGTATCCCTATTGGGGGATCTAGAGGTGGAGGTCTAGATAGACTGAGTTATTTGTGGTGAGACCCCTAATGGTTGGTTTGAGGATGAACAACACTGAGTGTTGTATCATGGAATGATTTTTGTTATTTTGACGATGTGAAAGATGGTTCTCAGAGAGTTCCATAGTTCTCCTTTAGTGGTGAATCCTGTTGTGACAAAGATGTATCGTGCCTTGAAGAGCTATTTTTGGTCTCTTGGGATGAAGTGTCTAGTTTCAGAGTATGTGTCTCGATTTTTTGTCTTCCATAAGGTGAAGTCTGAACATCGTGTTCCTTGTCGTCTACTCTAGCCATTAGTTGTTCCGTAGTGAATGTGGGAGGACATCTTAATGAACTTTGTTACTACATTACCTCGATCTCAGGGAGGACACGATTCAATTTGAATGGTAGTGGATCTTTTAACAAAATCGGTCCACTTCATAGTAATCAAGGAGTGAATCTTAGTGGAATTTTTTTCAAGTCATTATCTGGGGAAGGTTGTGAGACTTCATGGAGTCCCAAGGAAGATCATTTCTGATCAATATCCATGTTTTTTCTATAGGATGTGGTGGGGTCTCCACCATGCTATTGGTTCTCAACCATGCCTTAGCACTGCTTTTTATCCTCAAATGGATGGTCCGATAGAGCGAACCATCAAGACTCTTGAAGACCCATTATGCTCATGAGTCCTAGATTTTGGATGTTCGTTGATGAGGAACTTATCCTTGGTGGATTTCTCTTAAAAAATATTTCACTCACCCATCAGTATGGAACCATTTGTAGCCGTGTATAGCTGACCTTGCCGTTCTCCATTGTGCACGACTTGGGTTGGAGAGTCTAAAATTATCAGAATTGAACTTGTGAAGAATATGATAGAGATGATTCACATGATTCATGAGAGGATGAATACATCAGAAGATTGTCAGAAATAATATGAAGATCAAAGGAGGATATCATTAGAGTTTTATGTTGGGGATCACGTATTTTGAAAGGTGACACCCCGTCATGGGTAGTGACGGTTTGGTCATAAGAGTAAGATTTCTCCCCTACCTGTTGGGCCTTTCGAGGTGTTAGCTTATGTTGGAGCTGTGATGTATAGAGTAGTACTTCCCCGACAGATGAGTTGGACTCATTATGTTTTCCATGTATTACAGCTCCATCGTTATCTTAATGATGACTCTCACGTCATCGATTTGGGATAGATCGATGTTGATGTTGATGAGACAATTGAGGAGGAACCTGTGGAGATCCAAGACCTCAAATAGAAGGTGGGCGTGTTTGTTCTATTCCCTTGGTTCATGTCATGTGGTGAAACTGTGGAATGAAGGAGCGTGCTTGGGAAAATGAGTCACAGATACATGCTCAGTACCTATAGTGGTTTGATGTTTATCTCATTTCATGTGTCGATGTAGCCTTTGTTATTATAGACCTTTCATGTTTATAATAAGGATTTCTTTTGCAGCTTCCTGTGGCTTGCTCTTTTTTGAGAGGTATCTTGATGGTTGGTAGTTCATACCCCGTTTCATTTTCCCTGAAGGTGGGTTTTGAATCCTCAAGGATGCAAATGTTTTGAGCGGTATTTGGTGTAATGACCCAGACATATCTGGTCCATTACTCTGTGAAAATATAGTGTATGAGTTGTTTCGGGAGGTCAAGGTGACTTATCCCCAACACATTTCCAAATTTCCATTTTTTTAATAGTTGCATTAGTGATCAGTTCAAATGGTAGAACGTTGTGAACAATTCATCGGAAACCTTCTATGAACAGTGCCATCAGTAACCTTATGTGAACAGTGCAACAATAACCTTATTTGAATTGTGATATCAGTGACTTTATGTGAACAGTGTGATTGGTGTCCTTCTGTGAAATGTTTCACCAGTAACCTTATATGAACAATGCAACAGTGACCTTATGTGAATAATGACATCAGTGAACTTAAGTGAATTGTGTCATCGGTGACCTTCTATGAACAGTTTCATTGGTAACCTTATGTGAATAGTGTAATGATGACCTTATGCGAACAGTGCCTCGGTAGCCCTAGGGGAAAAGTGTCGTTGGAAACCTTCCGTGAACAATGGAACGGTGAGGTTCAAACAATGAGGCTCCAATGGTGGCATTTTTCCTTTTCCAATTTTCTATTTCATAAACAGTTTTTCTAGAATGATGAGGTTCCAATAGTGACCTTTTTCCTTTTACAAATTTTGAGTTCATGAATAGTGTTTCTAGAACGATGAGTTTCCAATGATGGCATTTTTCCTTTTCCAAATTTTATGTTCATAAACATTGTTTCCAGAATGGTGAGTTTGCAATGGTGACCCTTTTCCTTCACCAAATTTTAAGTTCACGAACAGTGTAATGGTGAGGTTCCAATGGTGACCTTTTTCCATTACCAAAGTTTGAGTTCATGAACAGTGTTCACAGAATGGTGAGGTTCCAATAGTGACCTTTTTCCATTACCACATATTGAGTTCATGAACATTATTTCCATAATGGCGAGGTTCCAATGGTGATCATTCTCATTTTCCAAATTTTGAGTTCATGAAAAGTGTTTCTAGAATTGTGAGGTTCCAACAGTGAGGTTCTAATGGTGAGGTTCATGAACAATTTTTTTCCTTTTCCAAATTTCGAGTTCATGAACAGTGTTTCCAAAAACCTACACCATGCCCCTTTAACATTTCCTTTGACGTAAATTGATTTAAAAGCCTTATTTTAAAGAATCTATGGAAGATTCAAATGTCATAACTCCTATATTAATTTCTTCTATGGCTCGAGATGTTTTTACTTGTTCAAACATTTCTATTTAATATGATTCACTTTTAGTTCAAAACCCGATGTATTTTAAAATGATTCTCCGTTAAATCATCTAAACTAACAAGATATCGTCCTCCCAAGTTCTTCCTCATTGTTCTCAGGTGTGAGATTCCCGAACATCCCATTCTATCTCATAGGAGTTATGCAATAAAACATTCCTCATATGTTTTTTTCTGCTTTGTTTTATTACTACCAAGAAATAATGATCAGTCTTTAGTATAAGTTATGATCTATCTTCATTATTTCGGGTTCATCTACTTCTTTATCCTTGCACTTTTTATTGAATTTTACCCCTATGTTCCTAATGGGATTTTCCTGGGTGTTGGCGGATGCGGTGGTGTTTATGAATCATTGGGTCGATACAGGTTTCATAGGGGAGGAGATTATAACCCATCGTGTGGCTCGTTCTCTTATAAAGAACGTCAAGAACTGTTTAATATAGGGGATCTATTGCTTCTCTTTTATTTTATTTGAAACTGTAGAGATAGTATGTTTTATCCCACTAGATCACAGTGTAATTGGAATAATAATTATTTTGACTAGATAAATAAATTGATATTTATCGTATATTATTTCCACTTGATTTCCTAGATAGTTTGATATATATGCTTGCTTTCTTAGAATTTTTCTTCTCGACTATGATTGGTAAAGAATGTAATGCAGAAATTATTTTATAATTTTTTGGATCAATATAAAGAGGTATGTAAATGAATCTGGTTCCTCTTGTTGAAATTTAATGGTAATAAAATTGGATCATTAAGCATTTTGAATAATTTGTGATAACTTCCTGATTAGGTTTACCAAATATGGAACCTACAAATAATAAATTGGTTAATCCATGGGGGATCAAAGAACTAGTTTTTTGATTGAAGATAATTCCTTGTAGGGTTATGAGTTACCGCACTGGTTGTTTAAGGGCTAAGAACCCATTTTTTATTTTGTTTTTATTCATACTGCATGTGTTTTTGAATGAGCTTGGATGGATCTAGAGACATGTGGGGGAATAGATTCCAATTGGTTGTGCTAGTAGTTGATGCCTAGAGTAGCGAGATGCGTCAGGTTATACATGTGGGTGTTGGGGAGTACACCAGGGATGATAAAATGGGTTGGATGTGAATTTTTGGATTCTTACTGATTCATAATGGTTAATTATCTTCTTTACTTTCCCCAATGGTCAATTCAAATGGTCTTGCTTACCCTTTTCCTGAATGGGTCAAAGACTTGTGGGGTATTCCACATGCTTTACATGTTTTTCTTCTCAAAGGGAGGATGTGTCTACGCTTTTTCTATTGGGGTCCAAGACTCGACGGGTAATTCATCTACTCGCTACGTTGATCCCCCTTTTGTTTAGTATCTTAGAATGTTTTTCTAGACTTAATGGGAATACAAGAAAGTAATAATGTTGTTAATAAATGATTTAATAAATGATGTCAACCCAAGGGGTTCGACCATGCTGGGACAAAATGCTGATGTTACATTTTAAAGGGATAGTAGAGTTTGGGTGTTATACTAACAAAATTTAATGTGGAATTATTTATGGTTAATTTATGTTTAAATAATAAATTAATATAAAGTGAAACTGATAAAAAGGGAAATAATTAATATAATTAATCTATTTAAATGGTTGTTTTTTATAGTATACCTAGACTTAGAAGTGGTATTCGGAAGTCTGAGATATGTTAGATGTAGCTGTGTCTAAGACTAGGTTATTTCCATAGTGTGGTTGTCAGATATAGTATATTCTATACATTATTGTGATTTTATATGCTACTCCACCCTTTCAATTTGGGAAACTAACACCCCTGGGATTCTGAGCCTTAGGGGGTGTTTTCCCCAACATTCTGGTGGGAGTATGGATGGCTGACTACCCGCTTTGGCCCCACTCTAATCTCTTGGTAGTTACTTGTGCTGGTAGGCACACTGGATAGTTTTCCACATATATTTGTGTAGAGGGATGTAATTTCTTGAGTTTATTCACACACATATATTCTAGATATAGTATCTAAAGGACTACTATAGGTGTAATGTGTATATGTTGTGATGGCTTGAGGATACTTACTCAGTGTATGGGGTGTAATGGCTTGAGGTATAATACCTGAAAAACGATACACAATATATGAGCTATGTTTTCCCTCAGAAACTACCTAGTTATATTCTTGTATGGATGTGGTGGTTTTGTTGCATGAGGTGCATATTTTGGTGCTTCTCCCAGGTGTATGTAGGCAATCCATTTGGAGAGAGATGCTTAAGACGTGCGACGTAGGGGCAAAGCGGAAAACCAGTTGGGAAGTAGTAGCAGTGAACCCTTGATAATCATTATTATATTATATATTCTTCTATGACTTACATGGTGATAGTAGCCATGGTGATGCTAGGAATATAGTATACCTATTTATGTGATGAGTTAGTTTCACTTGTTGTTCTCTATACTTTAGCATTCTTTCTTTAAATTTACCCAATAGGCGCCATGGATGATCCAATAGAGTATACTACCATAATCACCCTATTAATATATAAACTGATTTCAGGTCTATTATTGAAGGTTGTATATCAAGCTGGTTTATACTATCTAGGAGTTGGAGGAGCTGTTCGGGCTTGTGGTTTCTGCTTTTTTAAATTTTTTTGGATTTTGTAGTTTTCCCCTTCGAATTGTATTACTTTTTCATGAAAATAAAAATGAGCACATGGGTATTCATTTATATTTTAGTCTACGATGGAGTTGGTTGGTGTCTATCATATCTCTCTCTTTCACATATTTTCTCATAGATGGTTATGCCTCTCATCTTTGTGTTTACTATACCTTTGGTGCTAGTCACCAACCCAAGGCATACTAGAAGCGGGACGTGGGGGTCATTATCTCCCCTCTCACATTGCCACCCTAGGATGGGTACACCTTGTGGGGACGGGGTCACAATAATTTCTAAAGACTATATCTTGAATATAACCCTTAATAACTATTTTAATCCTATGTGAAAGAAATTTTGATACCAAAGTACATATCATATTAGAAACATATTTTCAGTACCCAAATACAAAAGATAATTTATATATAGTGATTATTTGAACAAAAAATAAAATCATTTTGTGGAATCAAAATATCTATTAATGGTTATGGTGGTAAGAAAAGTTTTTTTCAACGAAAATGTTATTACAAAAGATTTGGTTCGGTCTTTTTTATATAAAGTGAATGATTCAATATGAGGTTCTTTTTTAAATCCATTGAATTAAATTTAGAAAGACAAATAAAGTTTACCCCATAAATATTTTATTTTTAATATAAAAATATCAATAGAATAACTTTAAACACATAGATCTATAAAAAAACCGAGAGTTAAGGGGGACTTTAAAATAAAAATTTTAAAATAATGTCTCATTCCATTAGTCTGACTCATCACAGTAGTTGTTAATAATATTTAAAACCGGATATATTAATATAATAAATTCTTAGGGAAAAATATTGTGGTGTTTATATCATTATTTCATTAAATTATATGTTATAGACAATTACCTATTGAATTAAATTCGTGTCCGGAATTTTGATAATATTTCGATCTTATAGTATACATAACATTGATATGCAGATTATGGTCAAGGTGGAATTTATTCCTATATATCTAGAATTATAATAATTATAGAATTATAATTTTTATTCATCAATCAACCATTTAAAACCATTCTGGAAATCTGGTTTTGAAAAATAAACTATGTTCTAACCATGCAGATGGTATCATATATGTACGCATGAGTAAGGTTTCCATTTTTCAATGATCACTATAGAAAGATGGTAAGTATTTTGTTAATTTTAAATAATTATTATAATATATTAACAATATTATTAATTATTTAAATGTAATTCTATATATCAACCATGTGTGGTGGTGATGAAAAATGATTCAGATAGCTTTGTATAGGTAATAGTCCAGACACATGCACAAATGACATTATCATTTTTCAATGAGTGGATATGTAATGAGGTAAATAATATATTATCTATTGATAATTAATAATATTTTAAAAATATAATATATAGAAATTAATATAATAATTATAATCCCTCCATGAGATATGGAGATATAATATGAATTACATAAATTCACGAGGTGGTAACCTGCCATACATTTTCAGGATGATTTATTTCCATTTGATGGAAGAAGAGATGGATATTGGTTGTCCCATTAAAAAACATTATTATATAGATTATACTATTTTTATTATATAGTCAGGGTTCAATAATATATAATGTATTTAGATGATAAAATAAAAAAAATATCTCGATTAAAAATGATACATCTTCTCTGGAAAAACTCATTTTATTAAAAAATTATGACCAAAATGGTAGGTTTTATTCACAAAATAAGGCCACTACAATATGGGTATGGAATTTAGAAATGTATTTGGGTATATATTTTCTAAACCAAATGGTGTTTTTGGTTTAAAATCATCCTGATAATAGATTAATGATTATAAGAGAGGGGTGGGTTACTCTAGGAATTTCTTAAAATATTAAATTAATATAAATTAATTCTCAATTATAAATGGATCCAAATGATTTAGTTTGAATATAGTATAATTATTGATTTAAAATTTCCATCCATAAAATTATAAATTTTTTTATCACAACATTTAATTATCATTTTTATATCCCCTGATTAACCCCTTTCTCATATACCATGAAAACATGGATGTTTACTCTCAAAGAGTCAATATATTTCATATAAATGAAAAAAGGTACATAAATGGACAACTTTTTCTATCATGTCACATATCCCTATAACTTGGATGAATATAATATTTTTTTTTAAATCATAAATCATTAATTGAGTATTTTTTGTTATAATATATCATTAATTCCATTTTTAGAACCAACTATTACTTATATTATAATAATCAGTAAAATTCGAACAAAATATTTTATTACATCCCCAAAATGAAATTTTTATATTGAAAGTCTCTTAATCACATTAATTATCTAAAAATATAATACTTTTTAATTTTTAATATAATTTTTTATTTTAAAATTAATTAAATAATTACTACATTAGAGTTCTATAATCATTAAATAATTTATTTACTCATCATAAATCAATAATAAATTACTATGATAATGAAAACTAATTTAGATTTTAAATTAATATTTATGAAAAAATAAATATATAGTGATCACTCTATTAAAATTGTTATACTTTTTAAAAAATAACAATGCGACATTTTTTACTACTATTAACATAAAATACTTCTAGGATCATAATCATTTTCAAATAATAATAAGCCATTGAAATGAATATTTAATAATTTTGGAAAAATTGAAATTATCAAAAAAAAATTATAGATCTTTTAAGGTGATTAATGGCCTTTATCATTTTATTTTAAACCTCATGTACATGAATTACCATTAACTGAAGTAGAAAAATTATTAAGATTACTAATCATTTCTACTAAAAATAAAATTTCCATATTTACTAAATTTGGACCATCAGATTCAGAATAGTTAATATATTGTTGAAAATTCATGGAAAATTATTTTCATAATTTACTTTAATACAACTAGGGAAACACAATGAGAAACAGTTTTTTAGAAAAATGTACTTTTAAAATATTAAATGTTTCTAATAATAAATATTATATAAATTATTTTTCAAAAACCCATAATTAAATTATTTAAAACCAAATTTATCTAATTAAAATTTATAACTTAACCAAAATATAATTTGACTTTTTAAATACATAAATTTAAAATATAAATAATAATAAAAATTAGTCTTTTCACTATCAATTAAAAATAATTTCTCATAAAATTATAATGAAACCATCTAAAGATAATTTTGAAAATTTTAATTCAAAAATAAAATTCATTTTTTCAATTAATTTACTAATTTTTTTAAGAAATATATATAATATTCACAAATAAATGAAATTAGAAAAAATATTTAAGAAATCTTATTTTTGAAGAATGAAATGAATTTTTAAAAATTCTAGTTATTAATTTACAAAAATTAAATCATATAATATAAAAAAGTAGGAACATTTTATTTTTCACAATGTGGATAACAATATTAATATTCACCTATTTAATGGATAGAATATAATATTCACATTTGTATTAAAATAATTATTTGTTCATTGAATCTTTGTGTAGTGTTTCTGGTATGATATCAATCATAATATTTCTTTTTAAAAAAATGGGATATTATATTCTAACAACCCATTAAAAAATTTCATCCTTAAAATTTGGATTGGGGTTAGGTAACAAGGATTTTATGTTTCAAAATACAATGTTCTAAAATCTACATCGTAAAAAGGTTCGAGAAAACAACCTCTTTAAAAGATAAAAAGGGATGTACAAAGGACATTTTGAAAAAAATAGTAGGTTATAAAATTAGAAAACATTAATGGGAATTAAAAACATAAATATGGAAGAAAACTATAACTCTGAAGTACTGATAGAGAGAGATATATAACATGGTCTGGGGAATGGTAACCATCAAAAAAATTAAATCAATGATGTGTTAAAATAATATTCATTTATCAGTAGGAAACATAAAAAAATAATGTTTTTTCCAAATAATTTTTAATTATTTGAGGAGTTGTTTTACTACCTAAACTAATATCCTAAGGAAATAAAATTATCAAGATTAATTTCATCATTTAATACACTTACACAATAAACTCATATTTTTCCTTTGAACAATGAGTATTAAATATGAATTTTTCATTTTTGATGAACAATAATTAACATCTAATAGAACAAAAACACCAAAAAAGATTAATAATAAATTCCTCCTATATCTATACACAAAAAAACATCAAAATTTGAAAAAAATATGAGATAATTCCAAAAATAAATAAAAATTCAAATGAATAAAAATTATTTTAATTAAAAAAAATTCAACAGTAAAACCAAAATATCAATTTAGATCAATCGATAAAATAAAATACATAAAATTCCACATAATATTCAATAACAGGATTCAAACCCAAAAATCAAAATCATTTGATCACATAGTCTTCAATTTGAAATTTAAAAATTATCTTTAAATAACATCAATAACTCTTATATATCATTCTAAAAAATAATATGACATGAACTTATAATTTACATGATATGATGATAATAACTTGAATAACCAAAAAACAAAACTAAATTCATAAATATTTCTAAAACAAAAATAAATTTTAATTCTAAAATAAAATATGATAACATTCTTTTTACCTTAATCATATTTTTTCCAGAAATACTGAACATTTTCTTAAATTACAACTATCACATTGTAACGGACCAAAATTTTGAATAAATCCTTTTTCCTAATTTCATGTGTTATTTTATTTTATTGTTATACTCAACAAAAATGTTTTATTTGATAAACATGATTATAATTAAAATGAGACCATTGGGTTCTGACTGTAATATGACCATTGGTCAATATGATCGCTTTGAACAAAATGTTTTGATTATTGTCTCTAAATACAAGTAATCTTGGTTAATTATTATAGAGAGAAGATTCGATGGCCTCACCTAGTAGTCTTGGACCGATCGAAGCCCATCTAATAGAACTTGGGAAGGAGGTAGCACCATTGGGCTTTGCTCTGGACCAATCCCAAGCCGAACATCATCATGTGAAGCTAGAACGGAATCACCTTCGCGAGAAGTTCAAACTGATAGAATTTACTACTCGGGCAATGCTGGCTGAGCATCCCTCGGACTCTCTCACTTTAGTACACCTTACACTTAGGTCCTATGCAGGTGTGATAAGGGGCTATGTAAGGAGACCGTAACTGCCTTGTGTAATACATTGTTTTAAATAAAAATTGGGATTTCTTCTTATGATGATGTTTATGAATTTTCAAATGACCGGATAAATATAGTATGCATATTTTTGATGAATTTTAGAAAAAGTATATTTTAAAAATGTTTATGTAAACCTTAAATAATTAAAAGTGTGTTATGATTTTCAAAAAATGGGCTTCTACAATTATGTTCAGTACAAAATTTGGAGTCTAATAAGATCAACATGATTTTTAATGAATAGTAAATTATGAATAGTGATTTTATGATTAGGATTAGTAATATGACCAAATGGATTAGTAATATCACTTAAAGAAAGTTTTAAAATAATCTAGGAACCTTGATTAAGTAATGTGATTAAATAAAATGGTTAAATAACGGTTTCATAAATTATTATTCATGTATTAGTTTTTTCGAGTGAATAGTGTTTTTTTAATTAAAAATTTAATTAAAAATATTTAGAAAAATATTTTTTTAAAATGGATTTCATTTTTGAACTGAGAGCACCGATATTATGTTATGGTAATTTTTGTGGTTTTTTCTGAAAAAATGAATTTTCAGTGAATAGTGTATTTATTTAAAAAATAAATTAAAAATATTTAGAAAATTATTTGTATAAAAAGGAGTTCATTTTTGAAATCAGAGCATTGATATTTGATTAAGGTGAAATTTTGGTATCTTTCTGAGAAAGGTGAATTTTTAGTGAATAGTGAAAATACAGTTTTAGGGTTTCGGTATGTTTAATGGCATCATAACTGTGTCATGATGATGTCATGAGTTTTTTTTTGGGTTGGCCGGCCAAGGATGACTAATAATTGTTTGGGGGTCCCCATCTGGCCTAACTTTATGTGAAGTACCATGGGAGGGCCCATGCTTTTGAGAAAACCACTTTTGAGGTGTCCCTTGGCCATTAATGCCTTGTCCCCTCACTTTCCCTATAAATACCAAGCCCTCCTATCATCCATTCGACTCCCCACTCTTTCCCAACTAAGTTCGGGTCTCATTACCTCCCATGGAGTCCTCCCAAGGTGCCTCCAAGCCCTCAAGGTCCCATCCTTTGAGGTTTAAGAGTTACATTTTAAGGTAAGGGATCCGACCTCTCTCTTTTATTTCAAGTAATCTCTTTTATGTCATTCCTTTTATGCTCCATGTTCTTATGTTGGAGGATGTTCTTCTATACTACTCTTACTGCCATTTTCATGTTAATATAATGAGATAACCCCTCTTACTCTCATTATTTCGTTTTATGATGTTTTATGTGGCGCTGTTAGGCTACCGAAATTTTTGTAATGGATTCTTTCTCTCTTCTCATTTTTCAAGATCTATTTTCATGTAAAGTATTTCAAGTTCCTTTTTATTATGTTGGGGTATGGTCTCTAAATTTATCATACTGATATTTTATGTTCATATGATGAGAGGCCCCATTTGATCTCTTCAATTCAGTATTTTGAAGTTTTAAGTGGCGTCGTTAGGCTGCCGAAATTTTAAGTGGTTCTTCACCCCTCTCGTTTTGAAGTTCTACTTTCATTAAATTCTTTCAAGTACCTTTTTGTTATGTTGGGGTATCATCTCTATATCTATCATACTGGACTCTTATGTTCATATTATGAGAGACCCCATTTAATCTCTTCAATTCAGTATTTTGAAGTTTTAAGTGGCGTCGTTAGGCTGCCGAATTTTTAAGTGGTTCTTCACCCTTCTCGTTTTGAAGTTCTACTTTCATGCCAATTCATTCAAGTTCCTTTTTGTTATGTTGGGGTATGATCTCTATATCTATCATAATGGACTCTTATTTTCATATGATGAGAGACCCAATTTTATCTCTTCAATTCAGTATTTTGAAGTTTTAAGTGGCGCCGTTAGGCTGCCGAATTTATAAGTGGTTCTTCACCCTTCTCATTTTGAATTTATACTTTCATGTCAATTCTTTCAAGTTCTTTTTTGTTACGTTGGGGTATGATTTCTATATCTATCATACTGGACTCTTATTTTCATATGATGAGAGACCCCATTTGATCTCTTAAATTCAATATTTTGATGTTTTAAGTGGCGCCGTTAGGCTGCCGAATTTTTAGGGGATACTTTCACCCTTCTCAATCTTTTCAAAGTTCTACTTTCATGTCAAGTATTTCAAGTTACTTTTTAATTATGTTGAGGAATTATCTCTATATCTATCATACTGAAGTCTTATTTTAACATGATGAGAGACCATAGTTGATCTTTTCAAATCATTTTTGTTGAAGTTTAAGTAACGCTGTTAGGCTGCCGAACTTTCATAAGAGAAATCTAATTTTTGTCTTCCTTCCATGTTTTTCATTTCAAATGGTATGTCCTTGAAATTTCATTACCATGATCATGTATCCTTTTTAGTCTTTCCATATACTATTTTATGGGTAAATTATGAATGTTTGACCCATTTTCCCTCTCTTTTTAATGTCTTTTAAAACCTCGTAACATAGCCGTTATGCTGCAGAATTTCCGTCCCAAAATGTCTCTCTCTTTTCCTAAATTTCTTTTATATTATTAAGTGAATACT
Organism: Viscum album; assembly: GCA_963277665.1. NCBI lineage: Eukaryota > Viridiplantae > Streptophyta > Magnoliopsida > Santalales > Viscaceae > Viscum > Viscum album. The sequence continues at coordinate 738,345,460 of OY728140.1, read as the reverse complement.
CAAAGATCTTTCTTCTAAAGGGGTATTCACATATATACCAAAATTTTCTATTTTAAATTCTGGGATTTACATACATGAGACCCACCTTCCTTTTCTGTGGGTTTTAAAGTGACGTAAAGATCATGTCTTTAAAGTAGTTTTTAAAACGTTGTGATTATGAAATGAAACCCATTTATTTTATGATATATGGGTTATTTATGAAACTTTTGATGATGATATATATGGATCACATGATAATAAATGCAAATTTAATGGTGCGCCCTGATAGCTCTCCAATGCATTGGGTAATGATGTAACCACTAGAGACTACAATTTTCCCGATACCTTGGTGAATAACCTTGGTAATTTTCAAATGAAACCTTAGGGATGGACCTTGGTGATATGTTCATGATTTTCTATGTTAAATTATGTAGCCACATATTCAAGTTATGAAAATGTTATTTTTATTATGATATGCCTCATGACTTCATTCTCATGCCATAAAGTTCTTTTCATGACTTTATTGAAGTATCTCAAGTTCACATATAAAATGTTTCTCTTGTTTTCCTTACTGGGCCTTCTGCTCACCCTTTCCTTTGATGTATGTCCCCAGCTTCTGAGATGCAGTAATGAACCTAGGATGAACATAAGGAGAAGCCTTTCAAGTGTTTAAGAAGAATGTTTTTTTCATGTTTTAAGTTCCTGGTTTCCAAGACACTAAACCTTAAAGATCCTCGATTTTGTAAAATGTAATGAAAGTTTATGTGATAAAAAGATGGGATGCTATAGTTGGTATCAAAGGATGGTTTAGTTATTTGTGGAAATTAGGATATGAAAAATTTAGGAAGAAGCCTATAGAAAAGTTAAATTATTGGAAATCTTCCTTGTATTTTGGTGAGTATTGAGTAAGGGGTTGCCAAGCAAATACATCCCTGTCTGGATATGAGCAGGTAGAGGTGGCTCTGGCACAGATGTACATAGGGGTAAAACCCGAAAACACTGCTTTGAGCTAGACTCGAACGGGAACCGGTACAAAACAATGGGCCTTGATGCACTCTTGGTTACGACACTCCCGCGGGATATGCTTTGGTAAATTCATAAGCTTAGTATGAACCATTGTTAAAGGAACAAAGATAAAATAAAATAAAGATTTACATAAGAATATATGATCATGGATAACCTAGATGGGAACCTAGGGGATCACATGTTAGGGTATACTTTTCAACTACAAGTTATCCTTATATGCTTTAAGTTTCTTTTCATGATTATTGGATAAGTATTTAAGCCCATAATTATAGTTATTTTCATAGTTAATGGAGGGAAATGGAAGAACATGTCTCAACAAACAATGTGATAGGAAATGCTATGATTGCCTTATTAATATGTCAGAGATGATTAGGGGATTAAAATTTGATTTTTATTTTGGAAGACGTTCACTATTTTGGGGACCCTATATGATCGAGGTAAATAGATTACAACGGTATTTTCATTGAGGAGTAAGGTGGACTTATATTTGAAGAATATATGAATTTAAGGTGGACTTGTAGTGATTTAGGTTACTTATGGGAATGATTAACCTATATTGGGTTAAATATGTTTAGGTTAGATACATTTTTTATAAGATGTTAGGAGTGGTTGATGTTGTTTGGATATGAACAGTGAAGTTTATTTTGGAAGACTATGTTATAAAATCCTTCTTGTATTTGGGTTTCAATCATAGTTTGGTTTATTTTGAGAAATTTTAAGGACCGTTATTTATGGAATGGACTATGATGAAATTTGGGTAGTACCATGGAACATTGAAGATTTAAAAGTAGTTTCCATTCCTATGGGATTATTTATTTTTGAAGAGTGGTTTTACCTTACCCTTTCGGTTTTTGGGATAATGTTTAAAGATGAAAGAAATATATAGTTAATCTTTTGTGGATTATGAGATTCTCTAGAAGATGATTCTTGTGTTTTGATGAGACCAAGTAGTTTTGAATGCTCATAGTTTAGAGAAAATATTAGTTTTGGGTAGAAACTTATTAAAGGATGAACCTCTACATGAAGGTAGATATATTTCCTTATGTTTTTGTTCAATGTTTTAAATGAATTCCTCAAAGTAATGAAATGGAACGTAAAACAAAAACGTTGTTGGTTTACGTTTCCTATTAGGTAATCAAAGACCGCTTTCACACATCATAATTTTGGGATTTTCTGGTGGTTAACTTCCTCCTAATCACGTTTTCTATCACTCTCTTTTAGGAAGTGACCCTTTGTTTTCTCCTCCATGTCCATGTTTCCTACATGGAATCCTAGTATGAGTAAACTCGGGTGGCCTTTGTACTTCCTTTTCATTCATTTAATGTAATGGTGTCACAGACTCTTTTTCTGATGTTGGACTTTCAATGAAATTTCAAAACCCCATTTTTAAAATTGCGGGACGCAATTTCTTAAGGGGGGGAGATTGTAACGGCCCAAAATTTTGAATAAATATTGTTTCCTAATTTGATGTGTTATTTTATTTTATTTTTATACTCAACAAAAATGTGTTATTTGATAAACATGATTATAATTAAAATGAGACCATTGGGTTCTGACTGTTATATGACCGCTTTGAACAAAATGTTTTAATTATTTTCTCTAAATACAAGTAATCTTGGTTATTTATTATAGAAAGAAGATTCGATGGCCTCACCTAGTAGTCTTGGACCGATCGAAGCCCATCTAACAGAACTTGGGAAGGAGGTAGCACCATTGGGATTTGCTCTGGACCAAACCCAAGCTGAACTTCATCATGTGAAGCTAGAAAGGAATTTCCTTCGTGAGAAGTTCAAACTGATAGAAATTACTTCTCAGGAAATGTTGGCCGAGCCTCCCTCAGACTCTCTCACCTTAGCACACCTTACACTTAGGTCCTATGGTGGTGTGATAAGGGTCTATGTAAGGAGACCGTAACTACCTTGTGTAATACTTTGTTTTAAATAAAAATTTTGATTTCTTCTTATGATGAAGTATATGAATTTTCAAATGACCGGATAAATATAGTATGCATATTTTTTATGAATTTTAGAAAAAGGATATTTTAAAAAAAATTATGTAAACCTTAAATAATTAAAAGTGTGTAATGGTTTCCAAAAAATGGTCTTCTACAATTATGTTCAGTACAAAATTTGGAGTCTAATAAGATCAAGTTGATTTTTGATGAATAGTAAATTATGAATAGTGATTTTATGATTAGGATTAGTAATATGACCAAATGGATTAGTAATCTCACATAAAGAAAGTTTTAAAATAATCTAGGCACCTTGATTAAGTAATGTGATTCAATAAAATGGTTAAATAACAGTTTCATAAATTATTATTCAAGAATTTGTTTTTTCGAGTGAATAGTTTTTTTAATTAAAAATTAAATTAAAATTATTTATAAAATTATTTTTATAAAATGGATTTCATTTTTGGACTCATAGCACCGATATTATGTTATGGTAATTTTTGTGGTTTTTTATGAAAAAATGAATTTTCGGTGAATAGTGTATTTATTTAAAAAATAATTTAAAAATATTTTGAAAATTATTTGTATAAAATGGATTTCATTTTTGAAATCAGAGCATTGATATTTGATTAAGGTGAAATTTTGGGATCTTCCCGAGAAAGATGAATTTTCAGTGAATAGTGAAAATACAGTTTTAGGGTTTCGGTATGTTTAATGACATCATAATTGTGTCATGATGATGCGATGAGTTTTTTTAAGGGTTTCCCGGCCAAGGGTGATGAATTATTGTGTGGGGGTCCCCATGTTGCCTAACTTTATGGGAATTACCATGGGAGGGCCCATGCTTTTGAGAAAACCACTTTTGAGGTGTCCCTTGGCCATTAATGCCTTGTCCCCTCACTTTCCCTATAAATACCAAGCCCTCCTCTCATCCATTAGACTCCCCACTCTTCCCCAACGAAGTTCGGGTCTCATTATCTCCCAAGGAGTCCTCCCAAGGTGCCCCCAATCCCTCAAGGTCCCATCCTTTGAGGTTTAAGAGTTACATTTTAAGGTAAGGGATCTGACCTCTCTCTTTTATTTCAAGTAATCTCTTTTATGTCATTCCTTTTATGCTTCATGTTATTATGTTAGAGGATGTTCTTCTATACTCTTCTTATTTCCATTTTCATGTTCATATAATGAGTGATCCCCTATTACTCTGATTATTTCGTTTTATGAAGTTTTAAGTGGCGCTGTTAGGCTGCCGAAATTTTTGTAACGGATTCTTTCTCCCTTCTCATTTTTCAAGATCTATTTTCATGTAAAGTATTTCTAATTCCTTTTTATTATGTTGGGGTATGATATCTAAATTTATCATACTGATATTTTATTTTCATATGATGAGAGACCCAATTTGATCTCTTCAATTCAGTATTTTGATGTTTTAAGTGGCGCCGTTAGGCTGCCGAAATTTTAAGTGGTTCTTCACCCTTCTCGTTTTGAAGTTCTACATTCATGCCAATTCTTTCAAGTTCCTTTTTTTTATTTTGGGGTATGATCTCTATATCTATCATACTGGAATATTATGTTCATATGATGAGAGACCCCATTTGATCTCTTCAATTCAGTATTTTGATGTTTTATGTGGCGCCGTTAGGGTGCCGAATTTTTAAGTGGTTCTTCACCCTTCTCGTTTTGAAGTTCTACTTTCATGCCAATTCTTTCAAGTTCCTTTTTGTTATGTTGGGGTATGATCTCTATATCTATCATACTGGACTCTTATGTTCATATGATGAGAGACCCCATTTGATCTCTTCAATTTAGTATTATGAGGTTTTAAGTGGCGCCGTTAGGCTGCCGAATTTTTAAGTGGTTCTTCACCCTTCTCATTTTGAAGTTCTACTTTAATGTCAATTCTTTCAAGTTCCTTTTTGTTATGTTGGGGTATGATCTCTATATCTATCATACTGGACTATTATGTTCATATGATGAGAGACCCCATTTGATTTCTTCAATTCAGTATTTTGATGTTTTAAGTGGCGCCATTAGGCTGCCGAATTTTTAGAGGATTCTTTCACCCTTCTCATTATTTTCAAAGATATACTTTCATGTCGAGTCTTTAAAGATCCTTTTTAATTATGTTGGGGAATTATCTCTATATCTATCATACATAACTCTTATGTTCACATGATTATAGACCCTATTTGATCTTTTCAAATCATTTTTGTTGAAGTTTAAGTAACGCCATTAGGCTGCCGAACTTTCATAAGAGAAATCTAATTTTTGTCTTCCTTCAATTTTTTTCATTTCAAATGGTATGTCCTTGAAATTTCATTACCATGATAATGTATCCTTATTAGTCTTTCCATCTACTGTTTTATGGGTCATTTATAAATGTTTGACCCATTTTCCCTCACTTTTTAATGTCTTCTAAAACCTCGTAACATAGCCGATATGCTGCAGAATTTCCGTCTCAAAATGTCTCTCTCTTTTTCCAAAGTTCTTTTATATTATTAAGTTAATATTCATAGATCTTTCTTCTAAAGGGGTATTCACATATATACCAAAATGTTCTATTTTAAATTCTGGGATTTACATACATGACACCCACCTTCCTTTTCTGTGGGTTTTAAAGTGACGTAAAGATCATGTCTTTAAAGTGGTTTTAAAACGATGTGATTATGAAATGAAAACCATTTATTTTATGCTATATGGGTTATTTATGAAATTTTTGATGATTATATATGTGGCTCACATGATAATAAAGGCAAATTTAAGGGTGTTCCCTGATAGCGCTCCAATTCATTGGGTAATGATGTAACCACTAGAGATTACAATTTTCAAGATACCTTGGTGAATAACCTTGGTAATTTTCAAATGACACCTTGGGGATGGACCTTGGTGATATGTTCATGATTGTCTATGTTAAATTATGTAGCCACATATTCAATTTATGAAAATTTTATTTTTATTATGATATGCCTCATGATTTCATTCTCATGCCTTAAAATTCTTTTCATGACTTTATTGAAATATCTCAGGTTCACATGTAAAATGATTCTCTTGTTTTCCTTACGGGGCCTTCTGCTCACCCTTTCCTTTGATATATGTCCCCAAGTTCTGAGATGCAGTAATGAACCTAGTATGAACATAATGAGAAGCCTTTCAAGTGTTTAAGAAGATTTTTTTTTTCATATTTTAAGTTCTTGGTTTCCATGACACTAAACCTTAAAGATCATCGGTTTTGTAAAATGTAATGAAAGTTCATGTGATAAAAAGGCGGGATGCTATACACATAATCACTAAGTCACTTTCAATATCATTATTATATATATAAAAATCATATATTTACAAAAGACCAAAACAAATTTCGATCATATTTTATTAAAAAATTAAAAAAAATTCATACTACCACGACATCACATAAAAAAGATGTTGGTGATAGACCATTATTGCCCTTCGGTTTCGTTTTAAAGCCTCATGACCTTTCTAGATGTGATGAGTTGTCACCCGAGCTATTAGTTGTCCTTTTTCCAAATTTATATTAATATAATCTTTAAAATATTTATATAAATGAGATAAACATTCTGAAAAATAAAAGTTATTTATTCATCATTAATGAAGTATTTTAACCTCAATGGTAATCTCTTATATGTCATTTTGCATCCCCAAAAATGCAATAACCCATAATTACCTCAAAATATAATATCATATAAAACATAAGGGTTATTAGTATATTTAAAATTATGTTCATAAGATGAAAATAGTATTAATTCTCAAATAAATTTACTCAAGATATATGTAATGGTTAAATATACTAATTTTTTTATCAAAACACAACAAACGTATCAAAAATAAAAAGTATTTTAATTAATTTAATAATATTATGATATGTAAATCCACTATAACTCTTTATCACATTATATACAAACATGTTAATCATTTTGAGTTATTTATAATCAATTAACTATATTTTATATATTATTATTTAATATTCTTTTATAAACCTAAATTTGACTCACATCATAAGATTAAAAAATATCATAAAATAATCCAATAATAAATCCATACATTCCATCTGTCATTTTTAGTTTTTACATCTTCAACTATAATGGATGTAGAATCTCTACACAGATATTTCTATAGTATTTATAATCTGATTGATGAACCATCCCCCTATTACATCAATTTTCATAATGACCATTCTCTCTAGATTTTAAACATTCAATTGATACCTTAAATAGATCGAATACCCCCTTTATGGTGTCAACTAAACACATACTTTTTCAGTAGGAATATTATTTCTTAATGACTTCCTTTGCCACATATAAATAACTTTACCTTTATTTAAAGAAATATTATTATTTTACTTTTTACACATTCTTGAAAAATTGGTCATTGAATATAATTATCTTTATGATTTTTATCTTCGAAACATCCAAAATGAATAAATTCTCTTGTATTTGTCGAATTATGAATGTAGCCATGTTTTATTTTGTTGATAATTACTCATGCTATATGGTTAACAAAAACCAAATGATTTTTCACTACAACATCCATTTAGTTGGGTCTCTCATTCAGATAATCACCCCAACATCAATTAAATCCATTGTTACGTTGGTTCTTTTTTGGATCAATATACTTACAAAAAACAATAAATGATAGTGTGATCATATCAATAAAATCATAATATACCATCTTGTGAGCTTGATAAACTCTAGTGAATCCTTATTTGTGTTATTTATAAATCTTTTGTTTTATAAAAAACTATGATTCTCCCCAACATACAAACCATTGTGGTGATAAAGAACTTTTAAATTTTTATCCAATATAATTTTATCATATATGGTTTTCTAAACCCATTCATTATACCAATAGTGAGGACCAAACTACAAAAATTACTTAATATAGTTTAATTATAAAATATATCAATTTCTTTCAATCAAAAAAATTATTATAGGATTATACCCTTAGATATTTCGGTCATAAATCATATTTGACAAACCCATATATATAAAAAGTACAAATTTCTAATTAGTATCATTTTTTTCAATATAATACATTAAAAAAATAAACATGATCTTTTTCCATGAAAAATGGTTATAACATTAAAATTAACATATTTAGTTCTCTTACCCATCCTTAAACGCTAAGAAAAACAATTTAAAACATGGTATACGCACAAAAATATCATTAAGTGATAGAAGTAAATAAATTTTTTTAGTTCAGCTAAAGAAATGAAAACCCATGGAAATAAATTTCTTAGAAACATAACTTTTTATCTTAAATGAGCATCAATTTTTATTTAATAAGATCATTATATTAAATTAAAAAAACAATTAGTAATCATGAAAACTCATTATCAAGGATATAAGTCATGTACATGAATTTGTAAATCGTTATCATAAAACCCATATAAAACAAATACAAATTAGTCTTGTTTTACATTCAACATAAAATATAAATCTATGGATAAAACAAACATTACCCAATGCATTATAGTGTTATTTGTGTGCACCCATTATATAATCCATATAGGGTCACCTAACACTATCTAGTCCCACAAATTGTATAATCTATATCAGCCTCACCCTAGATCATTAATTATTCTCATCCATTTATAAACAATGTCTAAGGACCATATGATGAATAAAACCCTGGAAAATAATTTAAATCATCTTGTGAATCATTTCAGATATCAAAATACATTTTTTAATCCATTTTAATTACAATATACCATAAAAAAGGAAAGTGGTTTTCACATTGAATAAAATGTGAAAGATGTTAGAGGAATAAAAATTTCAAATAAAGGATTCCATGATTCAAAAAGTCATTACCACTATATTCCTTAAAATATGACAGTAATTTTTTCATTTTTTACAGAAAGTTAATCACCCAGTAAAAATAAATTATTTGAAAACCATTGAAAAAAATTAAAAAGAAACATAATGTTAAATTTATAAATCCTTTATTTTCTATTTAAAAAATTCCATAAACTAACTTTTAAAATATAAAGATAAAAGGAAAATATATTTTAATTGAATTACTAAAAGAGAATGTTTGAATGAAATTCCATGATGTTCAGTCCACCTCATTATGTACGTTTATTATCTTCATTAATAAAACAAGTATAATAATTTTATAATTTATTGATAACATTTTTAAATTTAATTTTATATTGATTCATTTAATACAATGTTATATAAAATAAATTTTTAATAAAATCATACCGAGTGTTTTGATGGGTTAACTTTGGTCAATGAGGTTATTATTCCACCATAACATGAATAATAATAATAATATAATTTTAATCTTAATACATCTATAATAAGACTAAAACCTTTCAAGAACGATGGTTATAAAAAATGAACTATGTTAAATTATAGAAATTGTAGTTTATCTGTACGCATGGGTAATGTTTCCATTTTTCACTGATCATTTTGAAAATATGGTAAATATTATTTTTACTATATTATATTATAATAGTTTTATAAATATCATTTTACATAATTAATTATAGTTACATATACCATCCTTGTGATGTGGTGATGAACAACTAATCACATCACTTCGCGTAAGTGGTATTCCAAACTTACATGTGAAGGATATTATCATTGATAGTGAATGGAATGGTAAGATGGTAAATGATATATTATATTTAAAAAATTAAAAATATGTAATTAATAAAATATATGGAAATTAATTTCATCATTAAAAACCATCCATGAAAGATGGTGATAGAAAATGTTTTACAATGGTTTATGATGTGGTAGTATGTCGTACATACGAATGATTGTTTCTTTTTTTCATTTGATAGAAGTGGAGATTGATATAGGTTAAATAGTTACTATGAAAAAACCAACTTATAAAGAATATGAAATTTTTATTAAAAAATCAAGGTTATTAATGATTTTAGGGAGGTGGAATAAGAAATAAAATCAAAATGGTTATTTAAAAATGATACCTCTTTATCAGACAACCTCCTTTGACTGACACCTTTAGTCTACTAAATTTTTTATTGTTCCCTAAATAATGCGTTTGTAATATTATTAGGGACTTTAAGAAATTATTTTTCTATACATTAGATAAAATTAAATTTCATTAAAAGTGTAAATTAAGGGGAAGAAAATCGTCCTTTTATAATATAGGGGCACTATTAGAATTTGTTAAAATATTAAATTAATATAAATTAAATATAAATTATTAATGGATAAAACATATTTATTTAAAACATATGATGATGATGGATCATTATAAACTCATTAAATAATTAGAAATGTTTTTATCATATTTTCACCCTTGTTATTTTATTTTAACCCCACATTAACCCTTTTCCAACTAACCATGACAAAAAGGATTTGTACTCTCTAAGTGTTAATATAATTTAAATAATTAAAAAATAGATAATGAATAGAGAATTATAGATATATTAAACCAGTTTATAATCCTTTTCCCAAATAAATTATTTTAGGAATATTATATCTTTTGATGAAATATTATTTATCATACTATATAATTAATGTCAACTTTTAAACCTACTGATTTCATTTTTTTAATAAAATTAATAATTAATGAAAAATATTTTAGTAAATCACAAAATAATTCTTACTCAAATATAAACAATTATTTATAAAATTAATAATTTCACATTATTTTACTTATAATAATTTTAATATAATTTATTTGATATTTCCATTGACTGAATAAAAGTTGTGTCAGCATTGTGTAAGAAATTTAGGTATATATTTCATCACTAAATATGGAAAATAAATTATTATGATAAATATTAATCATTTATATTCAAAATGAATATTTATAACCAAACGTATACTTTGGTTACACCCATGAGAATATTTTTTTTACTTATAAAAAATAAACAGTGACTTTTTTGACATTTCATTACATAAAATATTATAATGGGAAAAGTAAATAAAAAAAGAAACAAATTTCATATACAAAATTTTTAGATTATTAAAAATGACATTAAATCATAGAAATAAAATTTAAAAATTTATTTGATTAATTTTATTGTAATGGACTAGACCCTCATGATCCATCCCTTTTCCAATATCTAGGATCCTATGGGGTCGCACCCCGTTCGGTGCGACCAATCGACGTGACTGACCGATTGGCCCGACCGACCGATCGGTCCGACCGATCGGTGTTATCCAGTCTTGATGGGTTTTCCATCTACAGTTTTTCCCATAACCCCACTTTTAGTCCATTTTAACCTTTTGAAGCATTTCAAGGCCCTTTTAAGCCCATAATTAATATCTAAAAATCCAGAGAATCCTCCCTAAAAAATAACAATTAATCTAGTCATGTTTAACAATCCAACTGCATGGAAGAACCACGATCTGACATCCAAGGTGTTCAAATTTCTTATCCCATAACATTGGGATCTCATCTATTTATCAAGCTACATTTTTCTTCTCCTTCTTCTTCATGAGTCTCCTCTTCCTTGTGAATTTGAAGTCCATTGTTCTAAAGGAAAGTGGTGCACCTGTGCCGGAGCCCTGCAAATCGTGCATCCCATGTTCCTAGCACGTGGAGAAAAACTTCTATCTTTGATCAATCATGTTGGGATTTTCTCTTTCACCTCTCTTTTCTCTGTATCATGCGGGGTGGGTATGCTTTTGCCATGTGGAAATTGATGAAACCGAACTTAACGAAGATAATGAACCAACCTTTAAAGAATAAAAGGATGTTTGATCGATGTTCTACTGTACTCTTTTTAGGTGGTTATCTCTTGTGATTTGTACGGGATTGTGCTCACTGAAAATCATCGTCGTTGGTGGTCTTTCCATTCGCACTAATTAACCTTGGTACCCATGTATGTTTAAATAACCATAGCATGGAATTGGTTAATTACGTATACTCGGTTAAATAATTTGAAGCACTTGGATCAATCCTTTTATTTTATAACCCCGGTTAAAGTACAGTGGAATAGAAACCATGGAGTGTGTTAAATCTTTTAAATCTTAAAATAACTGCATGGGCCTTCCTTGTGTTGGTGGTAGTGGTTTGGTTGTTTTTCCTTCATGGTCTGATAGTGGGTGACCTTATGGTTTTCGTGGATGGGGGCTTAGACTTCTGGGTTGATATGGGTGGGGATGGGATCTCCTGTTTTTATACTTTCACTGGTTTTGAATTTGATGATGTGTGGTTACATTGCTTATATCACAAATTGGGGTGGAGTACTCTATTGTTGAGAAACCATTGGCTGCTGGATTTTGGGGACATGGGGTTGTGTCATGGGTTTTTCATTGGTTCCAGTACATCTAGGTATCTCTCTTAACCCTTTGTTGTTGTGACTTTGCAAGAGAACCGGGTGTGAATGCTTAAGTTGATGTTGGTTGTACCTTTTTCCCGTTGTTTGGGATTATGCTGTTAGTTTCCCAGTAGTGTAGAAATTTATTTAAATGAGATTAATTGAACATGGAAGCAAGAATATCTTAAATGGGAATTGGTTCTGGGATTATGTTGTGACTCAGCTGTGAGCAGTGTTCTTCCTATGAATAGAGACGAGTGTTCTTGTACTTGGATTGTCTTTGCAAACCCTAGGTTGGGTTGAGTGTTTGTTAATTATACATATATTTTTATTTCTTATGTTTCTTATTCGGGCCCCACCCAAGTTGATCACTTAGTGCTGAACACCACCATTTCATGGGGGAGGGTGTTTTTCCCAACACTTCTATTAGTGGCTGGTTTTTAGGTCCATTCTTCTCCCTTTTGCGGATAGCCCATGTATTTTCGGGCAAGCTGTGATGGCGTGTAGTCCTTTATTAGCCCAATACTTTTTGGGTGGGGTAGTTTTGGTGGTTGGCCCAGGTGTTTATGGGCAGATTGTTCCCAAGTGTCTTCGGGATGAGGCCTAGGTTTCTTCGATCGTGGCAGTAGTTGTTCTGACCCAGGTGTGTGCAGGTGGGGTTTGGCAGGGGGACTGCGGTAAGAATGGCAGGATTGGTTCAATGTGTTGGATGTCTTCAATAACTAGTGGGAATGAGGCGTGGGGGTACCCAAATAACGATGTGCTATTACAATACTTTACTTGACTTGCGTTATTTGGGGAGTGTTCCTTGGTGAGGTTGGGTGGATAGTTTTTCCTGGTTGGGTGTTTGGTTATCCCTTTTTCTACGTGACATTATAATGTCTCCTCACTTGTGCACAAGAGTCTTTGGTTTTACCTACTGAGTATACTTGTATGCTCACACTTCGTATATATAAAACTGCTTTTAGGTTTTCAGGAGAACTTCAGGGATCGTGTGGAGCCGTACTAGCTTGGACCTTAGGAGATGTTACTGTTGTTGTTTTCCTTTACTTGGTATCTTTTAACCTTTCCAGTTTTGTGACTTGTATCTCCTACGTTTGAACATGCATATGGGAATGGTTTACTTTTAACTGTACATGCACTTTCAGTTATGGTTTTGTGGGATCCACTATCTTATCTCCCGATCCAATTAAAAGAAAAAGTGTACTACCTTCCATTTAGTGTGTGATTCCATTCCATTGGTGTTGGTTGCCACTCCGGGACCTATTGAAGGCGGGTTTCGGGGGTCATTATCTCCCGTTCAACTTAATGAAGGAAGGGCCTGGCAATCTGCTGACCCTTCCCTCATTTTGGTGAAGGCAGGTCATGAAAGAATGGTATCAGAGGCAGGTTGAGAGATAGGATGGATTCTGGAGCTAGGAACAATGAGGATTTCATGGGATGGTTGGGAAACATTGTTGGGTGACCTTGGTACGTGAATTAGGTCATGAAAGTCCGGCTAGGACACAAGATTTTAGCCCCCCCCCCCCCCGTGATCCAAAGCAAGGACTCTAGACCTACCGAATAACCAAGTGATGCCATGCTGATTACAGGGTAGAGACCCTAAGAAAGGTACATGCATCATAATTACTTGTGTTTTAGTGTTTTAGGGGTGTTTTGGGAAATTGAAATAAATAAGAAGTTTAGTAAATTTTAAGAACAATATTCTACACTTCTTAGTCTTACGAATCATTTGTTTAACTTGCTGCTATGGCACCCAAGAGACGAACACAAGTTGTATGGGCGATCGAGGCCCAAGAGGTTGACTTGGCTGATCAGCAGAGTTCCCATTGAGAGGAGGAGGAATACCATTGGAAGAAGATGCTTCGAGCCATCCAGCGACATACCCTCGAGAAGTATGAGGGCAGCACCTCTGACATGAAGACGGAGGGCTGGCTAGAGGAGCTGGTGATAGCCTTCGGCTTGATTCGGGATCTGACCGAGTTCCGGGTTCCTCTGGCCTTCAGCCATATGTGGGGAGCAGTGCATCAGTTGTGGATGCCCTACCTGGGGGAGAGGAGAGAGGCTGAGGTGGCATGGTATGATTTCGAGAAGGGGTTCCGGGTGGAATTCCTCTCTTCTACAATGAAGGAAGAGAGGAGGCCGGAGCTACTCTCCCTCCAACAGATGAGTATGTCAGTAAGGGAGCTGGGGACCAAGTACAAGGACCTCCTCTTCTTTGATCCAGACCACTTTCCAAATGAGGAGTCTCGGGCTAGTCGTTTAGAGGAGGCGCTCCAACCCCCCCCCCCCCCTCCAGTACGCTGTTACCCCCTTTACCTTGCCAACATACTTGGAGGTCTAGAAGAAGGCCGATTTGGTAGAAAGGATGCACGTTCTTGGAGGTGTGTCATGAGAGGGAATTCATCTACGCTCATCAAAGGGAAAGGTCGTCAGCACCAGACCTCCAGCATTGGGACCCTCTAGGTTCCGACCAGCAGGGAGTAGGCCGTAGTAGTTTCAGTTCCGTTCCCCCAGTCCACACCCTTTCCCTTCATGCATAGGACCAAGGTGCTTCATCTGTGGGAGCCATGGAAATCTCCAGAATCAGTGCCCGGACTGAGTACTGTATGGCGGTGGCAGACAGGGCCAGCACCCGCCTCAGCAGCGGCTTCCAGCTAGTCCCTTTCAGCTGCAGCAGCAGGGGCAGCGAGCTCCCGCTCCTCCGAGGTCAGATGTTGCGGGGGTAGGCGGACCTTAGGGCGCTCCTCAAAGACCTTGACGAGGGAATGGTCGGGGAGGTTTCCCACAGCTGAGGGGAAGAGGAGCTGAGTATGGACAGTTTCACACCGTGGAGGAAGCAGTTCTAGTAGGACCGGAGGTTGTTCGTGGTACGATCAGTTTGTTCAGTACCCTTGCTTACGCTTTGTTCGATACCGGAGCTTCACACTCCTTTGTTGCACCCGACCTGGCCCGTGCTCTGGGTCTAGATGCTGAGAGGCTTCTAGTGCCCCTGGTGCTGAGGACACCAGTCAGAGGTCAGACCGACTTGTTATATGTTTGTAGAGGATTCATACTAATGATAGGGCCACATCAGTTGGTCAGGGATCAACTACTGCTAACAGATACTGCCATACGATGTCATCCTAGGCATCAACTGGCTTTTCTCTGTGTGTGTCATCATTGACTGCTTCCGATGATGTGTTGTGTTCTCATACATGGGTGACTAACTTGTTAATTTAACCGGTGAGCGGAGTGGCCAGAAGGGAAGCAGGAGAGAAGAACCCCTCCTCTCCTTGTTAGCTGACCTGTCAGTAGAGTCAGTGGATGCTGAGATGGTGGACGTACCAGGGATCGTTAGTATGTTTATGGACATCTTCCCTAAGGAGGTGATGACTCTTCCCCCTCGATGTGATATCGAGTTTTGGATATAGTTGCAGCCTGGTGCACGTCCGATTTCGATGGCTCCCCAACGGATGGAACCTTAAGAGCTACAGGAGTTGCGGATTCAGATTTATGATCTGATCAAGAGGGGTTACGTTCAACCAAGAGTGTTACCGTGGGGTGCTCCAGACTTGTTCTCAAAGAATGCAGATGGTGGTATAAGGTTGTGGATAGACTATAAGAGGTTGAATCAGGTAAAGATCAAGAATCACTACCCACTTACGAGGATAGATGATCTTTTTGACCAGATGAAAGGGGCTGGATGGTTCTCAAAGATCGACCTACGGTCAGGGTATCACCAGTTGAGGGTAAATGAGGGTGACATCTCAATGATGGCCTTCAGTTGTAGATATGGGCACTTAGAGTTTGTAGTCATGCCTTTCAGCATTATGAACGCTCTAGCAGTGTTCATGGGAATTATGAACTCTGTCTTCTAGGAATATCTGGATCCGTTCATAGTCATGTTCATTGACGACATCCTGATCTACTCAAGTTCAGAGGAGGACCACGTTGAGCACCTGAGGACGGTTTTGGAGGTCCTCTGATAGCACCAACTCTATGGGAAGTTGTTGAAGTGTAAGTTCTGGACGCGAGAAGTGAACTTCCTTAGGCACATAGTGTCCGAGCAAGGAGTAGCGATGGACCCATAAAAGGTTGATGTGGTTAGTTCTTTGGCAGCACCCAAGAACGTGGATGAGGTTCGTAGTTTCCTCGGGCTGGCAGGTTACTATCAGAGGATCATACCCAACTTCTCCCAAGTAGTAGCCCCTTTGACAGCGATGACAAAGAAGGACCAGGTTTTCATGTGGAGTGAGCAGTGTGAGGTAGCCTTCAGCTATCTGAAGGAGAAGTGGGTTAGTGCCCCAGCGCTGAGACTACCAGAAGAAGTGGCGGCGTATGAGGTTTTTTGTGATGCTTCAGGGAAAGGCCTCCGATGTGTGTTGATGCAGTGACAAGGGGTGATCTCATATGGTTCTAGGCAGCTATGACCTCATGAGCATAATTATACCACCCACGATTCAGAGCTTTCAGTGGCCGGTTTCGCACTAAAGTTGTGGCATCATTACCTCATCAGAGAAATCATTATGTTCTTCACAGATCACAAAAGTTTGAGGTATATTTTCTCCTAGAGGGACCTCAACTTACAGCGGTTAAGGTGGATGGAGTTCCTCTAGGATTACGACTTCGGTATTTCCTACACTTTATAAATGGGAATTTAGTGGCTGATTCTTTGAGTAGGAGGTCGCAGAAGGATGTGGGCCGAGAGTCGGCATACACTTGGAAAGCGACGGAGGAGTTGGCTGCCTTGCACTTGGATGAGAGGATGGATAGTGGTAGATGTTTCATGTATCAGATAACAGTTTAGTCTTATATGTTGTAGCAAGTGGAGGAGTCTCAATGGGGAGACCCAGAGTGCGAAGTGATGTGAGACCAAGTTGACCAGGGCGATGCTCCGGAAGGGTGGATGGAAGATGGTCAGAATCGGATGCTCTTCTGAGGGAAGATGTTTGTTCCAGAGGCGATGCGTGGAAAGGTTCTAAGTGAGTTCGACAACTCACCCCTAGAGGTACACTCGGAAGTTTCCAAGATGTAACTGGGTCTGGGGAGATAGTTTTGGTGGCCTGGGGAAATGCGAGCAGTGGTATAGTTTGTAGCCAAGTGCCTAGTGTGTTAGTAGGTAAAGGCTGAACAGCGTGTTCCAAGTGGGTTGTTGCAACCTTTAGATTTCCCCGAGTGGAAGTGGGATGAAGTATCGATGGATGTCGTCACAGGAATACCCAAGGTGCATGTCATGACCCTCCCTCACCCAAAAGGGAAGGGTTGGTAGATTCAATGTCCCTTCTATCATTATGTTGAAGGAGAGATAACGACCCCCGAAACAGTCCTTCAATAAGTCCCGGAGTGGCGATCGACACCAAGGGTATGGAATCAGACACTAAATGGAAGGCATTACCCATTTTCTTTTAATATGATCCGGATATAAGATAGTGAATCCCACAACACCAAATTTGAAAGTGAATGTATGGCTGAAAGTAAACCATTCCCATATGCATGTTCAAAGGTAAAAGATACAAGTCATAAAACTCCAAAGGTGAAAAGATACCAATAAAAGAAAAACAACAACAGAAACTACCCCAACGGTCCAAGCTTGTACAGCTCCGCATGAACCCTGATGTCCTCTTAGAAACATGAAAGCAGTTTTAAATATACGTAGGGTGGGGATACAAGTATACTAAGTTGGGAAAACCAAAGACTCTCGTGCATAAGTGAGCAGACATACTAATGTCCCGTGGAAAAATAGATAACCAAAAACCTAACCAGGAAAAGCTATCCACCCAAACTCACCGAGGCACACTTCCCAACTCATGCAATTCAACGAAAGTATATTAATATCACATCGATATTTGGGTACCCCACGCCACTTTCCCACTGGTTATTCAATACATCCTATGCATCGAACCAATCCCGCCATTTTTTACTGCAGTCCCACTGCCAAACCCTCCCGGCACACACCTGGGCCACAACCTCACCGTAGTCCCACTGCCAAACCCCACCTACACACACCTGGGTCTGATCAACTACTGCCATGCCTGAAGACACCTGGGCCTCATCCCAATGACACTTGGGAAAAAACCTTCCCTCAAACACCTGGTCCAACCCCCACAACTACCCCTCCTGAAGATTCTTGGGCTGATAATGAACTCCAGGCCATCACAGTCTGCCCGAAGATACTTGGGCTATCTGGGAAAGGGAGAAGAAAGGAGCTAATAACCAGGCACTAATGGAAGTGTTTGGAAAAAAACTGTCCCCCATGAAATGGGGGTGTTCGGCACTAACTGCTCAACATGGATGGGGCACGAATAAGAAACATAAGAACCATAAATATATGTATAAGTAGCAAACACTGAACCCATCCTAGGTTTTCCAAATCCAATCCATGCACAAGAACAGTCTTCCCTATTCATAGGAAGCACAATTATCACAGTAAAGTCACAACTCACCCCCAGAACCGATTCCCATTTATTCTATTATTACTTCCATATTCATGTAATCTCATTTAAATAAAGTTCTGCACTACTGGGCAAATAACAACATAAGCACAAACTAATGGAAAAAGTTACAGCCAATAGCAACTAAAGAATTCACACCTGGTTATCTTGAAAAGTCACAACAACAAATGGATTAGTGAGATCCCTCGAAGTACTGTAACCAAAGAAAAACCCGAGACACACCCCCATGTCCCAAAAAATCTAGGAGCCAACAATTTATCAACAATAGAGAATTCCACCCCAATTCGTGATATAATCAGAGTAACCACACAGCCTCAAATTCACATCCAGTGAAAGTATAACAATAGGGGATCCCATCCCCATCCATATCACCCAAGAAATCTAAGCCCCCATCCAATAAAACCATAAGGTCACCCGCAATCGGCCCGTGAAGAATAAAAACCAAACCACTACCACCAACACATGACAGGCCCATGCAGGTATTTTTAGATTTAAAATAATTAACACACTCCATGGTTTCAATTCCACTGTACATTAACCGGGGTTATCACAGAAAAGGGGTGATCCTGGTGCCTCAATTTATTTAACCGAGTATACGTAATTAACCAATTCCATGAAACAGTTATTTAAAAATACATGGGTACTGAGGTTCATTAGTGTGAAATGATAGACCACCAAAGATCGTGATTTTCAGTGAGCACATTCCTGTACAATTGACAACACATAACAACATAAAAAGAGTATAGAAGAACATCGATCACACCACCTTTTATTCATTAAAGGTCGATTCATTATCTTATTTAAGTTTAGTTTCATCAATTTCAACATGGAAAAAGCATAACCACCCCGCATGATACACAGAAAGGAGTGGCGAAGGAGAAAATCCCTATATGATTGATCAATGATCGAAGTTTTTCTCCACGCACTAGGAATATGGGATGCGCGACTTGTAGGGCTTCGGGACAGGTGCACCACTTACCTCTGTAACTAAGGACATCAAACGAACAAGGATGAGGACACTAGCCAAGAGGAAGGAGAAGAAAGAAATCCAGCGTGATAGATTTATGAGATCCCAATGTTACAGGACAAGAAATTTGAACACCTTGGAAGTCGGATTGTTGTTCTTCCACGTGGTTGGGTGGGTACACACGACTAGATTAATTGTTATTTAGTAGAGAGGTTTCTCTAGATCTTTATATATTAATTATGGGATTAAAAACATCATTGAAACACTTCAAAAGGCTAAAAAGTCCTAAAAGTGGGGTTACATGAAAAACTGTAGAAGGAAAACTCGTCAAGGTTGGATAACACCGATTGGTCGCACCGAACGGGGTGAGACCCCTTAGGATCCTAGAATTTGGAAAAGGGATAGATCATGAGGGTCTGGTCCATTACATTAGATATCACTCAAACCATTCTCGTCCTCGATAATCAAAACCCAAGCCGAAGGAAAGAGGGGGGTCCGAACAACCACCCTGGAAGATACCTATCAAGAGTGAACCTCTCCGACATAAGATAAAATTATCCCCTGAACAAACACAAACTCTGTAGGGATCCTTTCTCCATGAAACCATGAAAAACAAGGGACAAATCATCTGGTCCAATGGAAGAGGGGTCTCCCTTCCTCCATGTTAAGATATTATCCGCTTTGGGCGGCGTTGACTTGCCTACATGGGTTTAGGCACATCAAATTTAATGATTCTTAACTAGGGACCAGGTCCTCTGCTCTCCATTATTTAGGACACTTCACAAACACATCAATAGAAAAGGAACTGCACGTCCATAGTCAACAAGGTAAAGCATTACACAGTACACAAGTACTGACCAAACAGGATAAACTCAAAACAACTCTGGGTACTGGGCACGCATCTGCGCTTCCCTCTCCAAGGTACTTTCCTCAATCCCACCATGTCTCCATAACACACGAACCAAGGGAATTTTTCACCCACAAAACACCTTATCCTCACGACCCTCAATCATCACCGGTCACTCCGCGAAGGTTGCATCATCTTCGATATATATTTCTCCCCAATCGAGGATGTGTGAAACGTCGTGAAGATATCGTCGGAGCTAGGACGCATGGAATACATCGTGTATCCTCAGTAGCGGCGGTGGTAGAGCTAGCTGATAAGACACTTCACATAGCCTTCACAACACATCTAAGGGTCCGATGAATCTGGGATAAAGCTTACTTCCCCTACCAAACCTTCACTGTCCACACCGAGGGGAGACCTTAAAGAACACGTGGTACCCGACATCAAACTTCAAGGGTCTCCTCCTATCATCCACATATGAATTCTGGCGATCCAGAGCTACCTTCATCCTTCCTCGTATAAGATGAACCATCCCTGTCGTGCTCTGCACCACCTCCGGGCCAAGAACACCTACTTCCCTGACCTCAGTCCAGCCCACGGGTGAGCGACACGACCTTCCGTATAGGGATTCGAATGGAGCCATGCCAATGGTAGAATGATAGCTATTATTGTAGGAGAACTCTACAAGAGGAAAGGGTCTCACCCATGATCCCCCTGAGTCAAGAATACATGAACACAACATATACTCCAAGGTCTGGATGGTGCACTCTCTCGGCCAATCTGTCTAGGGGTGGAAAGCAGTGCTAAGGCGCAGCTGGGTGCCAAAAGCATATTGCAAAACCCTCCAGACCCATGTGGTAAATCTTGTGTCCCTATCCGAGACTACGGACCTCAGAACTCCATGAAACTGCACTACCTCATCCACATACCTCCGTGCAAGAGCTTCCACCGCACTCGACTCCTTGGTTGCCAGAAAGTGAGACGATTTTGTCAATCGGTCCACTACTACCCAGATGGCGTCGCAACCTCCTAGAACTTTGGGTAGTCCTATGATGAAATCCATCGAGATGTCATCCCACTTCCACTCAGGGACATCTAAAGGATGCGACAACCTTCCTAGATCACAGTGTTCAGTCTTTACCAGCTGACACACTAGACACTTGGCTATAAACACTGCAACTGCTCACTTTACTCCAAGCCACCAAAACTATCTCCTCAGACCCTGGTACATCTGGGAAACTCCTGCGTGTACCGCTAGGGGTGAGTTTTGGAAATCACTAAGAACCTTTCCATGCATCGCCTAAGGAACAGACATCTTCCCATGAATGAGCATCCATTTTGACCATCTTCCATCCACCCTTTTGGAGCATCGCCCTGGTCAACTGGGTCACACATCACTTCGCACTCTGGGTCTCCCCACAGAGACTCCTCCACTTGTCGCAACAGAGAATACTACACTATTATCTGTTACATTCAACCTCTACCACTATCCATCCTCGCATCCAGGGGAAAGGAAGCCAACTCCTCCATCACCTTCCAAGCGTCTACTGACTCTCGGACAACATCCTTCTGTGACCTCCTCCTCAAGGCATTGTCCACTACATTCCCTTCACCTGAAGCGTAGGAAATCTCGAAGTCTTAATCCTAGAATAACACTATCAACTGTCAATTCTATATGTTTAGGTCCTACAAGGAGTAGATATATCTCATGATTTTGTGCTCTGTGTAGACCACAAAGCATTCTTTGATGAGGTAATGCTCCCACAACCTTAGAACGAAAACGACCACGGAAAGATCTAGATCATGGGTGGCATAATTATGCTCATGAGGTTGTAGCTGCCAAGACCCATAATAGATCACCCCTTGTCGCTACATCAACACACATCTGAGGACTTGCCTTGAAGCATCACAGGACACCTCATACGCCACCACTTCTTCTGGTAGTCTCAACACTGGGGCACTGACCAACTTCTCCTTCAAATAGCTAAAGGCTACCTCGCACTTCTCACTCCACATGAAAACCGAGTCATTTTTGGTCAAGGCTGTCAAAGGGGCTGCTACTCAGGAGAAGTTGGGTACGAACCTCCAATAGTAACCTGCCAGCCTCAGGAAACTACAAAACTCTACCACGTTCTTTGGTGTTTCCCAAGAAACTACCTCCTCAACCATTTATGGGTCCACCGCTACCCCTAGCTCAGACACTACTGTCCCAAAGAAGTGAACTTTTTTCATCCATAACTTCCACTTAGAAAACTTTCCATAGAGATGGTGCTGTTGCAGGACCTCCAAAACTGTCCTCAGGTTCTCTGCATGGTCCTCCTCTGATCTTGAGTAGATCAGGATGTCATCAATGAACACGACTACGAACCGATCCAGATATTCCTAGAAGACAATGTTCATAAGTCCCATGAACACAGCTAGAGCATTCCTAACGCCGAAAGGAATTACTACAAAATGAAAGTTACCATATCTACACCTGAAGGCCATATTTGAGATGCCACCCACCTTTACCCTCAACTGGTGATACCCAGACTGTAGGTCGATCTTAGAGAACCATCCTGCCCCTTTCAGCTGGTCGAAAAGATCGTTTATCCTTGGAAGAGGGTAGTGATTCTTGATCATTACCAGATTCAACCTCCTTTAGTCTATCAACAACCTGAGACCACCATTTGCCTTATTTTCGAACAAGACTAGAGCACCCCATGGTGATTCTCTTGGTTGAATGCAACCCCTATTCATCAAATCGTCAATGTGAATCCACAACTCATGTAGCTCCGAAGGTGCCATCCGTTAGGGAGCCATTGAAATCGGACGTGCACCAGGCTGCATGTCTATCCCAAACTTGATATCATGTCGAGGGGGTAGAGTTTTCACCTCCTTAGGGAAGATGTCCATAAACTTACTGACAATCCCTGGTACCTCCACCATCTCAGCATCCACTGACTCTGCTAACAACTCAGCTAACAAGGAGAGAAGGGGTTCCTCTCACCTTCAGCCCTTCTACCACTCCACTCGCCGGTGAATGTAACACATCGGCCACAAAAGTATGAGAACACAAACCTTCCTAGAATGCTGTCAATGATGGAGCACAAAGATAATATCCAGTCGATGCCTAGGATGAGATCGTATGGTTGTATCTGTAGCAGCAGTAGATCCTTGAACGACTGATGTGGCCCTATCACCAGTCTACATCCTCTACACACATATAATAAGTCAGTCTGACCTATGACTGGTGTGCTAAGCACCAAGACCAATGGAAGTCTCTCAGTATCTAGACCCAGAGCACATGCTTGTCCAAGTGAAACAAAAGAGTGTGAAGCTTCAGTATCGAACAAGGCGTAAGAAATGGTACTGAACAAACTGATTGTACCTCGAAAAACCTCCGGTCTTGCTGGAACTGTTGCCTCCATCGCGTGAAACTGTCCATTCCCAGATCCTTTTCCCCTCGGCTGTCGGCCACATCCCCAAGAACGCCATGGACGAGTTCCTTGAGGAGTGCCCTGAGGTCGGCCTCCCCCCACAATGTCTGCCCTTGGAGGAGTGTGAGCTCGCTGCCCCTACTGCTGCCACTGAAAGGGCCTAGCTGGAAGATGCTACTGAGGCGGGTGATGGGCATATCCGCCACCGCCGTATTGTACTTGGTCCAGGTACAGATTATAGAGATGTCCATGGCTCCCACAGACGAAGCACCTCGGTACTGGTCCTGAAGGGAAAGGGCGAGGACTGGGGTACCAGAACTAATACTGCTCCGGCCTGCTCCCTACTAGTCGGAACCTAGAGGGTCCCGATGCTGGAGGTCTGGTGATGACGGCCTTTCCCTTTGACGGGACTAGTTGAATGCCCTCTCATGACACACCTCCTAGTGTGTTCATCCTCTCCACCACTTCTTCCTTATTCTAGACCTCCAAGTATGTCGGTAAGGTGAAGGGGGTAACAACGTACTGGAGGGAGGGTCGGAGTGCCTCCTCTAAACGCCTCGCCCAATACTCCTCATTTGGAAAGAGGTCCATAGCAAAGAGGAGGAGGTCCTTGAACTTGATCCCCAACTCCCTTACTGAAATACTCTCCTGCTAGTGGGAGAGTAGCTCCTGCCTCTTCTCTTCCTTCATCGTAGAAGAGAGGAATTCTGCACAGAACTCTTTCTCGAATTCAGCCCATGAAACCTCAGCCTCTCTCCTCTCCCCCAGGTAGAGCGTCCACCACTGATGGACTACTCATCGCATCTGGATAATATCCAGAGGAACTCAGTTCTCGGTCGGAGGCCGGATCAAGCTGAAGGCTATCACCAGCACCTCTAGCCAGCCCTCTGTCTTTATGTCAGAGGTGCTTCCCTCGTACATCTCAAGGCTCAGTCGCTGGAAGGATCGAAGCGTCTTCTACCACTGGTCATCCTCTTCCTCTCGATCAACCCTCTTCTGATCAGCCATGTCAACCTCCTGGGCCTCGATTTCCTGTAAAATGCATGGTCATCTCCCGGGTGCCATAACTGCAAGGTAAAAAAAGGATTCCTATGCCCAAGTAGTACGGAATATTGTTCTTAAAATTTCTTAAACTTCTTATTTATTTCAATATCCCAAAACACCACAGAAACATGAAAACACAAGTCATTATGATGCATGTACCTTTCATAGGGTCTCTACCCTGCAATCAGCGTGGCCTCACTTGGTCATTTGGAAGGTCCAGAGTCCTTTCATCAGATCATGGGGGGCCCTAAAATCCCATGTCCTAGCCAGTCTTCCCTGTCCTAATTCATGTAACAAGTTCACCCAACAATGTTTCCCTACCATTCCATAAAATCCTCACTGTGCGTAACTCTAGACTCCATCCTATCTCTCAAACTGCCTTTGATACCATTCTGTCAGGACCCGCCTTCACCAAAAGGAGGGAAGTGTCAGCATATTTCTAGGACCTTATTTCTTTAAGTTGATGGAGAGATAATGACCCCCAAAACCTGCCTTCAATATATCCCGGAATGGTGAACAGCACAAAGTGTATGAAATCACACACTAAATGGAATGTGTTACCCCTTTTCTTTTAATAGGATTGGGAGAGAAGATTGTGAATCCCACAATACCAAAACTGAAAGTGCAAGTACAGGTGAAAGTAAACCATTCCCATATGAATGTTCAAAGGTAAAAGATACGAGTCACAAAACTCCAAAGGATAAAAGATACCAAGAAAAGGAAAACAAAAATAGCAACATCCCCAATGGTCCAAGCTAGTACAGCTCTGTACGATCCCAAAAGTCCTCCTGGAAACTTAAAAGCATTTTTATATATACGTACAGTGAGAATACAAGTATACTAAGTAGGGAAATCCAAAGACTCTCGTGCACAAGTGAGGATACATTATAATGTCCCATGGAAGAAGATAGAACAAAACAACCAACCGGGAAAAGCTATCCACCCAACCTCACCGAGCCACACTCCCCAAATAATGAAATTCAAGTAAAGTATAGTAATAGCACATCGATATATGGTCACCCCATGCCAATTTCACACTGGTTATTGAAGACATCCTATGCATTGAACCAATACCGCCATTCTTACCACAGTCCCACCGCCAAACCCCACCCGCACACACCTGGGCCACAACCTCACCATAGTCCCACTACCAAACCCCGCCTGCACACACCTGGGTCAGAACAACTACATCCATGACCAAAGACACCTGGGCCTCATCCCGAAGACACTTGGGAGATAACCTGCCAGCAAACACCTGGTCCAACCACCACAACTTACCCGCCCGAAGATTCTTTGGCTAAAAATGGACTTCAGGCCATCACAGCCTGGCTGAAGATAGCTGGGCTATCCAGGAATGGAAGAAAAAAGGAGTTTATAGCCAGCCACTAATAGAAGTGTTGGGAAACACACCCTCCCCATGAAATGGGGGTGTTTGGCACTAAGGGTTGAACTTGGATGGTGCGTGAATAAGAAACATAAGAACTAAAAATATATGTATAAGTAACAAAAACTCAACCCAACCTAGGGTTTTCAAATCCAATCCAAGCACAAGCACACTCATCCCTGTTCATATGAAGCACACTACTCACAGCCAAGTCAAAAATCACCCCTAGAACCAATTCCCATTTATGATATTATTTCTTCCATGTTCAATTAATCTCATTTAAATAATTTTCTGCACTACTGGGAAAATAATAGCATTAGCACAAACCAAAGGGAAAAGTTACAGCCAACAGAAACTTAAGCATTCACACCCGGGAACAAAAGACTTCAAATGCACACGGAAGAGGAGACTATCCAGGTGGAAGGAGAAGAAAAACTTCCAACGTGATAAATAGATGAGATCCCAATGTTACGAGATAAGAAATTTGAACACCTTGGAAGTCGGATCGTGGTTCTTCCACGTGGTTGGGTGGATACACACGACTGGATTAATTATTATTTAGTAGGGTGGTTTCTATGGATTTTTAGAAATTAATTATGGGATTAAAACAGCCTCGAAATTCTTAAAAATGTTAAAAAGGCCTAAAAGTGGGGTTATAGGAAAAAAAAATTAGATGGAAAACCCATCATGGATGGATAACACCGATCAGTTGCACCGATCGGTCGGTCGTGCTGATCGGTCACAGTGATCCGTCCTGCCTATCGGTCGCACCGAATGGGGTGTGACCCCTTAGGATCCTATAATTTGTCGAAGGGATGGATGATGAGGTTCTGGGCCATTACAGTTCAAGGAGGTTGTAATGCCATCTGGGTAGTAGTGGACTGGTTGACGAAATCGGCTCACTTTTTGGCGATCAAGGAGACGAGTGTGGTGTATGCCCTAACATAGAGGTATGTGGACGAGGTAGTGCGGTTGCATGGATTTCCTAGGTCCGTAGTCTCAGATAGGGATGCATGATTTACCTCATGGGTCTAGAGGGGTTTGAAGTATGATTTTGTCACCCAGCTACGCCTTAGCACTGCCTTCCACCCCCAGACAGATGTGAAGACAGAGCGCACCATCCAGACCATGGAGGATATGATACATGCATGTGTTCTGGACTTAGGGGGATCATGGGTGCGACACTTGCCTCCGATATAGTTCTCCTACAATAATAGCTATCATTGTACCATTTGCATGGCTCCATTCAAAGCCCTATACGGAAGGCCATGTCACTCAACCGTGTGCTGGATTGAGGTCAGGGAAGTAGGTGTTCTTGGCTCGGAGGTGGTGCAGAGCACGACAGAGAAGGTTCAGCTTATACGAGAAAGGATGAAAGTTTCTCAAGACCGGAAGAAATCATATGTCGATGATAGGAGGAGACCCTTGGAGTTCGAGGTTTGGGACCACGTGTTCTTGAAGGTCTCCCCTTGGAGTGGACAGCGGAGGTTCGGCAGGGGAAGTAAGCTTTCTCTCAGATTCATCTAAACCTTCAAAGTGTTCTGATGGGTCGGGGAAGTGGATTATCAGCTAGCTCTACCATCTCCACTATTGTTCATACATGATTTATTACATGTGTCCCAGCTCCGAGGTTATCTGCACGACGTTTCACAAGTCCTCGACTGGGGAGAGCTAGATATCGAAGACGATGAAACCTTCGTGGAGTGACCGATGATGATCGAGGGTCGTGAGGAGAAGGTTCTTCATGGGAGAACCATTCCCTTGGTTCATGTGTTATAGAGACATAGTGGTCATGAGGAGAGTACCTGGGAGATGGAAGTGTAGATGCGTGCCTAGTACCCATAGTTGTTTTGAGTTTTATCCTATTTGGTCAGTACTTGTGTACTTTGTAATGTTTTACCTAGTTTACTATGGATGTTCGGTTCCTTTTCTGTGGATGTGTGTGTGAAGTGTCCTAAAGAATTGGGAGGGGAGGTACATGTCCCTAGTTAACATGCATTATGGTGGATGATCCTAAACACGTGTGGCAGAGTCTGTGCCGCCCAAACCAGATAGCATCTTAACATGGAGGAAGGGAGACCCCTCTCCCACTGGACCAGACGGTTTGGCCCTTGTTTTGCGTGGTTTCACGAGGAAAGAAGCGGTAGGGAGTTTGTTTTTGTTCAGTGGATAAAGTGATCATGTGTTGGAGAGGTTCACTCCGGAGAGGTATCTTCCGGGGTGGTTGTTCGGACCCCCACTCTTTCCTTCGGTCTGGGTTTTGATTCTCGAGGATGAGAATGGTTTGAGAGGTATCTAATGTAATGGCCCAGACCCTCATGATCCATCCATTTATCAAATTCTAGGATCCTAAGGGGTCTCACCCCGTTTGGTGCGACCGATCGGCACGACTAATCGACACGACCGATCGGTGAGACCGATCGGTGCGACCGCTCGGTGCCACCGATCGGTGTTATCCAGCATGGATGGGTTTTCCTTCTACAGGTTTTCCTATAACCCATATTTTTTGCCTTTTTAGCCTTTTGATGTGTTTCAAGGCCAATTTTAATCCCATAATTAATATCTAAAAATCCAAAGAGACCTCTCTACTAAATAACAATTAATCTAGTCGTGTGTAACCACCCAACCTTGTAAAAGAATAACAATCCGACTTCCAATTCATTCAAAAATTTTATCCTGTAACATTGGGATCTCATCAATTTTTCATGCTGGATTTCTTTCTCCTCCTTCCTCTTGGCTAGTCTCCTCTTCCTTGTGCGTTTGAAGTCCTTTGTTCTAGAGGCATGTGGTGCATCTGTACCGAAGACCTGCAAGTTGCGCATCCCCTATTCCTAGTGCGTAGAAAAAAACATCGATCGTTGATCAATCATGTAGGGATTTTCTCCTCCACCTATACTTTTTGTGTATCATGTGTGGTGGGTATGCTTTTTCCCTGTCGAAATTGATGAAACCGAACTTAATGAAGATAATGAACTGAATTTTAAAGAATAAAAGGGGGGTGTGATCGATGTTATGTTGTAATCTTTTTAAGTTGTTTTGTGTAGTGAATTGTACGAGACTGTGCTCACTGAAAATCATGGCCGTTGGTGGTATTTACATTCACACAAATGATCCTAGGTACCCCTGTATGTTTAAATGACTGTATCATGGAATTGGTTAATTACGTATACTCAT
This sequence comes from Viscum album, assembly GCA_963277665.1. Taxonomy (NCBI): domain Eukaryota; kingdom Viridiplantae; phylum Streptophyta; class Magnoliopsida; order Santalales; family Viscaceae; genus Viscum; species Viscum album. The sequence goes on along the minus strand of OY728140.1, from coordinate 738,315,982 downwards.
TTAAATAAATAAAATAACCAGGATCAACCCTTTTCTATGATAACCCTGGTTAAACAAAAGTGGAATTGAAACCATGGAGTGTGTTAAATCATTTAAATCTGAAAATACCTAGATGGGCCTTCCATGTGTTGGTTGTAGTGGTTTGGTTGTTTTTCCTTCACGGGCCGATTGCGGGTGACCTTATGGTTTTATTGGATGGGGGCTCAGATTGGTGGGGTGATATGGGTGGGGATGGGATCCCCTGTTATTATACATTTATTTGTAGTGAATGTGAGGCTGTGTGGTTACTATCCTTATATCACAAACGGGGGTGGAATCCTCTATTTTTTACAAAACATTGGCTCTTGGATTTTGGGGACATGGAGTTGTGTCTCAGGATATTCATTGGTTCCAGTACTTTGAGGGATCTCACTTATCCATTTATTGTTGTGAATTTTCCAGAGAACCGGGTGTGAATGCTTAAGTTGTTGTTGGTTGTAAATTTTTCCCTTGGTTTGTTCTTATGCTGTTAGTTTCCCAATAGTGCAGAACTTTATTTAAATGAGATTAATTGAACATGGAATCAAGAATAGCTTAAATGAGAATTGGTTCTATGGGTGAGTTGTGACTCGGCTGTGATCAGTGTGCTTCCTATGAATAGGGACGAGTGTTATTGTGCTTTGTATTGGCTTTGAAAACCCTAGGTTGGGTTGATTTTTTGTTACTTATACATATCTTTATAGTTCTTATGTTTCTTATTTGCACCCCACCCAAGTTGAGCACCTAGTGTCGAACACCCCCATTTCCTGGGGAAGGGTGTTTTATCCAACACTTCTATTAGTGGATGGTTATTTTCTCTTTTCTTCTCCCTTTCCCAGATAGCCCAAGTATCTTCAGGAAGGCTGTGATGGCCTAAAGTCCATTATTAGCCCAAGAATCTTCGGGCGGGGTAGTTTTGGTGGTTGGCCCAGGTGTTTGTGGGAAGGTTGTTTGCCAAGTGTCATCGGGATGGGGCCCAAGTGTCTTCGGGTGTGGTAGTAGTTGTTCTGACCTAGGTTTGTACAGGAGGGGTTTGGCAGTGGGACTGATGTGAGGATGTGGCCCAGGTGTGTGCGGACGGGGTTTGGTAGTGGGACTGGGGTAAGAATGGATGGATTGGTTCGATGCGTAGGATGTCTTAATTTAACCTGGGTGAAAGTGGCGTGGGGTACCCAAATATCTATGTTCTATTACAATGCTTTACTTGACTTGCATTATTTGGGGAGTGTGCCTCGGTGAGGTTGGGTGGATAGCTTTTCCTGGTTGGGTGTTTGGTTATCTCTTTTTCCATGGGACATTAGAATGTATCCTCACTTGTGCACGAGAGTCTTTGGTTTTCCCTACTGAGTATACTTTTATGCTCACCCTACATATATATAAAACAACATTCAAGTTTCCTAGAGGACATCAGGGATCGTGTGGAGCCATACTTTCTTAGACCTTTGGGTCAGTTGCACTTGTTGTTTTCCTTTTCTTGGTATTTTTTCACCTTTCCAGTTTTGTGACTTGTATCTTTTACCTTTGAACATGCATATGGGAATAGTTTACATTCAACCGTACTTGCACTTTTAGTTTTGGTGTTGTGGGATTCACTATCATATCTCCCGATCCTATTAAAAGAAAAATAGTAATGCCTTCCATTTAGTGTGTGATTCCATACCCTTGGTGCTGGTCGCCACTCCGGGACCTATTGAAGGCGGGTTTCGGGAGTCATTATCCCTCCTTCAACTTAAAGAAGGAAGGACCAAGAAATGTGCTGACCCTTCCAACTTTTTGGTGAAGGGGGTCGTGACATTTATAATATTAATCATTCTTTTAACCTGTAATCACCTGATTTACCCTTAACAGAGGTAATAAAAACAAATAAAACATGAATTCATTTTAACTAGAAATAAAATGAAACTCTTTATAAACAAATTAACATAAGATTCCATATATTAATTATAATTTATAATGTTAAAAATAAATAAGTTTTATAATTTCATTTAAAATTAAACCATAAAATGTAATGAAAACTCGTTTTCTAGAAAAAATGAACTTTTTAAATATTAGATTATTTATTCAAATTTAAAGTATAAATTCTATTAAAAATTACATAAATGGAATATTTTAAATCAAAACAAACAAATTAATCCTATTAAACAGATCCATAATAGAATTTTACTTTTTAAATATTTAGAAATAAAATGAAATGACAAAAATCAATGATCATTACTATTTATTGTCAAATCAATATTCTCAAAAAACTATCCAAATTCATCCTAACATAATTTATACATGATGAATTCAAAATTGAAATTAATTTTTTCAAATAAATTTTATGTAATTTCAAAATATTAATTATAATTTTCGCTCAAAAAAATAATTAACTTCATTTTTTGATGAAAAAATATATTTATTGAATAAAATGTCTTTACTAAAAACTGTGTGCTTATTTACAATGAATTTATTAATACATAAAAATGATTATTTTTCTTAAATATTTCAATATGTGGTTAGAAATATTCCTTCTCTAAAATTCAATATCCTGGCTGTAGTGGTCACATTTATATAAATATGATAATTCATTGTTCGTATAATCTAGGTGTTGTGAACATTTTATGCTATCATACATAGTCTTTCTTTTAAATATTTGGATAATAAATCATATCGATAAATAATAAATCATACATATTAGATAAATTTAATATTATAATTCAATATATGGATTAAATATTTTCATGATTAAAATTATAGTGGTGGAAAAAAAGTAAATTTAATATATGTATATTAATCACCAATAAAAATCATTTTTAGAAAAACTTATTTATTAAGACTACAAATGATCTTACACTGAAATGAGGTATAAAATTGAACTAAAATAAATTTATGGGTTTATGAATAAATAGATTAAAAGTATTTTACTTTTAAAATATCCATAACCAAATGTATCATCGTAGTTACATATGTAAATAAAATGATAAAAATAGCTCTTTTATATGAATAAAACCATAATTAGAATTTAAAATGTCATACATGAGTTTATAAATTCAAAATAATATTTTAAAATGTTTTATATAAATCCTTATAGATATATTTCATATTTATTAAACGATTATTAATCTTTTAATTCATTATTATATCATCACTATGTCATAAAAGTAATAGTATTTTTAAAAATTGTATTTTCACTATTCACCTCAAATCAAATCTGTTTGGAAAATCTGAAGAAGTTAACATAATCTAATCATGAAAATCTTAATTCAAAATAGACAATATTTTAAACAAATAATATTCTGAAATTCATTATATTACATTTAAAATGACAATAAATATTATAATGAATAACTATTTTTATGGAAGAATTGACCATTTAATCATGAAGTGTTCTTAACCTTATTTGATATCAATTACCAATCAGTGTTAATTTATTTCTTTTCAGATTTTATATTCATAACATTCCAATGATTTCCTTGAATTATAATTAAATATTATTCAATATAGTTTTGTGGTTCATATAATAGAATCTATTAAGAAAATTATTTTTTAATGGAGAATTACATATTGATATCATATGATGTTACATCCTCCCCCATAAATTAAATTTTACCATACAATTTTAATTTGTTCTTATAAAAATGTGGTAATCATGATATAGTAATAAAATATAATTAATATTTTATCATGAAGACTATTTTATAAGTCACTATTAAGAAGTTTAGTATTTCATAATTAAACATTTATGAAACCATGTATTTATAATTATAAGACTCATACTTTTTAATGAGTTCAAAAAAATAATACCTTTATTTTTAAGTAGAATTTTCCCAAAACATCATTATATATTTATCATCATATTTATTTAGATGATGTAGTGATTCACCAAAATGATCTTGAATATGATAAAATATAAAAAATTCGTTTCATTTCATTCAGTTTTTAAAATATCATCCATCAGTTGTGTTTTGAACATTTTTATCTCTAATTTATCTCATCTTATAAGTGAAAAATTACCATTTTCATGCCTCAAGAACAAATATTAACACAAAATGAATGATAATATCTATAAAATGTATTAAATTAATTCAAACAATCTATATAAATTTAATAAATTAAGAAAATTTATCATAAGTGGTGATAATAGTCTATGAAATATGGTAAAATGTTTATATGATGAAATTACAAATTAATCTCTATAGACTCAGAAATATCACCCAAATTTAAACTCATATTATTATATAAATACTATAATTAAAAAAAATTAATGTACTTAACTAATAACAAAACCCAAAAATAAAAAATTATTAGATATGATATTCTAAAAAATTCCACATAATGTTTCTCACAATGCATTGTTTTTTACTTAAAAAGTACCATAAAAATGATTAGACCCTAATCAAATATTTTCATTATTTACTAAATCCTTTAATTAAACAACCTGAATCAATGTGACATAAAAATAAACCATAAATACTTACAATAGTTAACTCATTTTTTATTCCTTAAATAATAACTACCACATTGAATTAAAATCCCGTTATGCTCAATATTTTATAATTATAATTAAATATACAATATAACCAAATATTTCATCTCAATTTACCAAAATTATATCATCATCAGAGGAAATTTAAACAATAAACATTATCAATTAAATTCTATTTATTTTCCTAAACATTTAAAAACATTTTTCCCAAAAAACAATAACATTAAATCACATGATAAAATTTAGGTTTATATAAACCATGATTATCTATTAAACCCAATATAAATTTCCTAGAATACAATTGATAACTTTATTAGCCCATCACATAACACTTAAAAAGGGTATATATTCTTATAAACATATGAGCAAACCTAGAATTACTATTCAAGGGTTGTATCCAAATCCTTTATGATATAGTCATCTGTTACAATCCTAACATTGAAAGTGATCTAAGACCATACTCAAATTACAAAAGTCATAACATAGAACTGTACTAATAGAAAATTTATAAAAACATATTGTTTATATAGTTTAATTTATACTTATAAATTTCAATAAATTTTAACCATACATAATTAAATTTAAAATAATTGAGTCGCTTAAATAAAAAAGGTATTTTAGGTTTAGAGTTCTAAAAAATTAAGGAAACCTGTTTACATAACAAAACCAATGTCATTACATCCCATAAATGTTTTCTTATTGTACTTAGATTTGATTATTTCAAAATAATTCTACAACATATCCTATATAATTAACCACACATGATATCCTTCTAGTTATATAATATGAAATACACATCTACATAACCTAGAGAAATGAGAACATTAGAAGAGTGAGGTCAAATGATCATTATTGTTAAACAATAGTGTTAACTGTCCAAGTGGTCATAAGAAAAGAATGATGGCATTGGAACATAATCACAATTCATATTAAAATAGTTTCATACCTATAAAAAAAATATCCATAAATCATGATTCATGGAATAAATATTTGGCATGATATATTAAAAAATTTATATGATTCAACAATCATGATCCATAAAAAAACAACATCTTCTTAATAAATAAATATAAAACTCATTGAAATAATAGGAAAAAAATGATTTTATATTAATAGATTATCCTTAAAAAGCTCATACACAAACCCTAACAATTCAATATCCTACCCATAAAATTTCATCTTATCACTATTGGAGAACATATAATTACCCAAAGCATTGGAGGGATATGTTACAGAAAACCATTATCATATAAAATTTAAATGAAATAGAATTTTAAAAAACACATTAAATTGTTAATTTTAAATCTTAAAACTCCTCTAAAATTTTTAATTTTATCACATTTTAATTGATAAATGGTAAATGAATGAGTTTCAATAAATTTCCATTGAAATGTCAATACAGTTTGTCCATATAAAAAACGTGGGTAATTACATTAGAATATATACCAAGGGTATAAAAAAATTAATAAACCATGTTGTCATAGACCAAAAATTGTTTATAAAAAAATTATAAATATAATTTGGAAGAAAAAAATAAATATCATTTCTTTATAGAATCCTAATAAAAGACATATTTATAGTAAAATAGAAGAATAATTTTTAAAAAAACAATTTAATATTAGGAAAAATATTTATTATGATGAAAGAAAAGTCTTGAATGAAATTTAGTTCATGAAAAAATGATAAATATTTTCATTTAAAACTTATTTAAATATATTAAATTGTGACCCAAGTGAAAAATTTTAATTGGATATAGAAATAAAGTAAACATTGTTGGGTAAAGGACATGAATTCCTTTAAATCAATGTTTTTAAAGAAATTCATTTATAGAATTAAAAATAAAAATCCCCACTAAAAAATGATAAGAAACATAAAACCACATGTTTATTTACTGATTCAGGATATAATGTATCAAATATATTGTATATACACCATATAAATGAAAATATGTGTATAAAATGACATTTCTATCCAAAAAAGAATATTTAGATTAATATCCCATATGGATTTTATTACACGTGAATATTAAATAAATTAAAATACAGAATGTGATATTTTAATGAGAAACAAACGAATTTTATCAAATATTATGTAAATATATATTCATTGTGTAGTAATTAAAACATATAAAACAAAATAATGCTGCATATAAAGAAAAATGTCTTGTGGAATTAGACTTGAATAAAAGTCCATTCAAATAATGCATACAATCATTGTTACATTCAAAATAAGAATTAATGTTGTGATTATGTGAAATAATATAAATCCATATTAAATTAGTTAAAATACAACATAAAATAACCATAAGACATTAATAAAACACAATGAACCAAAATTGAGTTATGTATCTCTATACAATTGACTTTTGCATGGCTAGACATGTTCCAACCACCTCTATAATGAATTTATATATATTTAAAATAATTTTTAGAAATATATTTATATTAATATTAATATATACCATTATTTTATTATTCTTAATTACCCCAAAATATATAATTATTTTCTAAAATCATTATTTTTTTGATAATTCATCTTTAGACGTATATTTTATTTCTTTAGTTACAATCCAAGAACATTGGTCTAGATTTTTTCATCACCAAACTTTAACTGATTATTATATATATATTTTTTATATGATTATAGGAGTTCATGGTGTATCTACCCTAAATCCAGTAACTCAAAGATGGTTTATAACTTATTATATTAGCACCAGATAAAATGAATCACATGTCCAACGATCGACCAGTTCAATAATCTTTGAAACCCAAATACATATATGATACCCATTATACATTGGTAAATTAAATTCATTATAATATTAAATATTATTGATCCTTAAACTTATTTATTGTATTCATAATCATATGATATGGAATATAAACAAGATAAGGGTGAGCTCAAAATCTCAGTAAGAGTTACGTACACAATAGGCTATCATGAATCAAAAAGGAATGATCAATATGGAAACGTAAGTAATATAACACATATTCTATTTAATAAATTACATGACTATCATAATTTTATAATACATTAGGAATATGTTAATGTAAATAACTTAACAAACATTCCATTTAATTAGTATAATTAAAATAAAATACATCTAGAGGAAATATCCATTACTAAAACATATAGATAACAATAATAACTAAAATATAATTCAATGAAATTATTAATTATTGGGCATCATAATCATTAGCGTCATAATACCTATATAATCAATACATTTCACATGATAGTTTGAAACTATGGGTAAAACTATTTAATGAAAGCTTACTAATTCACCTCATGTGAATATTAAATCATCGATGGGATATTAATAACTAGGATCCATATTTCACTACATATCAAAATCATATATCATATATGAAATTATCAATTTATTCCGTGAAAAATGTATCTTACCATTAAATATCTTTATGGAGTGAAGAATATATAGTTTTTAGTATTTCCCCATTTAATATAATAACATTCTATATAAACATTTAATGATAAGAAGTTATTTTATTAGTCAATTATAATTCCCATTATATAATGAATATGGATATTTAATATAAATTAAATTTCCAATGAAAAAATTATCAAAAGAATGTGATTGAATAACTAGAAAGTTAGAAATCAAACAAAATAAACAAGAAATTATAGGTGATCACAGATTAATTGGTAATATATGTTATTAAAACAAAATAATGAATAAAATTTTATTCATTTTGAATATAAAAAATTAACTTTATACATAACATGATTGGGAATGGGTGTATATTAACAAATACATCTCAATGAAATGAAAAATGAGACAAAATACATTACCTCAAACATTATTTTGGATGAATGATATTTTAACTCATATATAATTGTATTATTCATTATATAAATTTATAAATTAACCATATTAATATATTTATAATATCATATAGGATCTTATTATAACAATTTACCACCCATTTGTATGTAATATTTCATTACTTTCTTTCATTTTAGTATTAATTTCCTTGTTTTCTCATACTTGTTTTGTTATGAATATTCTGATTCTAGTGTATATGATATATACACATAATATCTAGAAATTAAATAATATTATAAATATAATATTTAATCATTTTATATTTTTATATTTTTTTAGATTCATTCAATAGGGATGGACATTGAATATTAATTTCATGTCTTCAGGAAGATGGTAGGTTATTCGAACGCATGAGTGATTTTATAATTCCATTATTGAGTTAAAGGGTAAGGAAGTGGGATATATATTAATTTTCCAGAAAAAAATATAATCTCACATAAATATATATCATATATATTTCTTAAATTTATCCTTATTAATTTCCATATAAAATCTAATTTAGAAATGTATAATATGTTTCACAAGGAAGTAGTTTTTCGTTCACATGAGGGGCGTTATTATATTTTAGATGTCATGAAAATTAAGAAATTATATGTGATATTATAAATCTATAATTCAAATAATATCATAAATAATATGTATATATGTGTATTATATACATCCATAAATATAATAGTGATATGAGTGGATGTAAATTGAGTTACATCAGTTCACGAGGTAGTAGTCCACTGTACATAAGAACAATGATTTTGTTCTCATTTGATAGAAGTGGATATAGATATAAATAATTCATTTAACATTACAAAAGGTCATTATATGATATATACTGGATTTATTATATTTTATGTGATTATACTTAATAAAAGGTGGTAAAAGAAGAAGGAAAATAAATGTTCTTTGGTAAGATGATCACCTTCTCTTCGAGAAACCTCCTTTAGATCTCCATATAAGGATAACATATATGGTATTTTGAAATAACATAATATATAGATTGTGGATAAGTGTTTTGAATATATATTTTGGTTGTCTTAGTGTGAATAAAAGGACTTTCAAAGAGTGAAGTGGTAGAGGGAGAGAGTTGCATTTAATAAGTTTAGGAAAGGACACACTTGGAATTTATTAAAATAATGATTTGTGGAAAATTTTTTCACATCAAACAATGATATAAAAAGTGATTTTATGAAACCTTTTAGCATATAATTTGAAACACTCCCGGAAAAAATTGGACATGTTTGGGTTAATTTCATACCCTTATATTTATAGTTTATCCCATAATAAACTAGTTTCCACCTAAAATACTATAATTAGGTTTTCTTATATTTTATATTTATTATGGTAAGAAAATAATTTGAAATTATTAAATTATATAAATTAATATGATTCCAAATATGGTACATATTTTTTCAAGTTCAATTTATAGAAATGGTCAAATTCAATTTAAAAAGTACACAAAGTCACATCGAAAAAACGAGTTGTCAAATGTAATACCTTCAAATGTATAAAATTATTTAATATCAAAATTAATAATATAATTGATTAAAATAACATAAATTTGATTTATTGTAATAAAATTTATCTATGGGATCTTTTAGAATAATTTTCTTCACAACTTGACTTGTAAATTCATTAAATGAGAAGTTAGTTTCTTTCAGAAAATACGTATTTTTAGTATTCCTTATAAATTGGGAATTTTTTGATAAATGAAAAAATCTCCCTATGAAATTATTGACTTGAGAATTTTAATAAATAATTTAATATTTTTAAATAAAATTTATAAAAGTTGAAAAAATTAATTTTAAATTGTGGGCCCAAAAAAGCACAAAATGAATTCTTTGAATAATAATGTATTTATGAAAAACACTTTTTTTTAAGCGGTGTTGATTTTTAACTATAATTAAAAAAATACCAATGTAAATGTGTAAACCTTATAATTTTATATAATAGTAATTTCTGTTAATTCACACAAACTTAACATGAACTTAAAAAAACCCATGTTTAAATAATAAAACATCAATAAAGTATTGTGTTTCATTTAAACTCAACATTTCATATATCACAAGATATAAAAGAAATTAAATTTATTATAAAATTAATATATTTTAATGTATTGGGTTGTTATGTTATAAAATCCTAATATTTTTTCCACAATATTTCATTGATATTAACTACAAATCATTAATTTCATTTTTTTCCTCATAACATCGTCGAGTTTCGACATTGCTTTTACAATTTTATGATTTTTTCAGAAGAACCAATACTAAAAAAGACATATTATACCTAGAGAATTTAAATCATTTTTGAAAAATCATGATCTTTTCATCACATTAAGATATATTAGGATCCAATTCTATCTCTTCACAGGTAAAAACATGCATTAGGTCTGGAATATACTTCATTGAAAATGTTATATAGAACAGATCATGTACATTATAGAGTCTTGGGGACATTTCCAAATGATAAACCATATATCCAATCCTTTATATAATTTTTAACAGTTAATTATACATAGTGATCATCATTACCTTATTACCCGACATTAAAAAACAATTCCATGTAGATACTATAAATAAATTACGATCTCTAACATGGAATTCCAAATCCTTCCTTTGGTTGTTGTAAATAAATATTTCCCTAGATTGAGATGCTTTTATATAATCTCGGTTAATCCTTACCACTATTTTTTTAGATTGAAAGACATCTGGGACAACATGATTTGTTTCACCAACTTCACCCAAATTAGTTTGAGTATGAAATATCAAGTCTTATAATTATTCATTCATTTCCATTTCATTTCATTAATAGAAACTATTGTTTCATGAAAATGCTACCTAATAAAATTTTTTATCCCACATACCTTTAATGTAACGTGAGGATGAACCAAAATTTTCTTCCATTGTTGTAATAGTCTTTTAAGAATATTTAGTAGTTTGAGGATTTGAGGAATTTTTTAAATAATGCACTATATCATGATCCATCTGATGACTCTCCTATAATTTTGATGTAAAAATAGGATTATGATTAAACAAATAAAAATACTTGTTTGAGGAAGTATTATATACTATTTAATATAGAAACTTGCGAGGCAATCAATAGGTAAATATTCTCTTATAGAGAGGAAATGTGTAGATATTGTTCGGTAATAATAAATAAAAATTGATTCATCTTTTTTCTTTGAATATTTAGATTTCTAGAAAAAATATCCATAATATTATCATCCCATTTCCACATTAGAATATGAAGAGGATATATTAATTATCTAATTTATTTATCTGATATTTTACTTTCAAAAAATAAAATAGGAACACACATTCATCAATATCCAACTTGATGTTATCCAACCAAAATAGTTCTTAAAAATCCCCATACATCTTAAGGATACTAGGGTGTATGGAGATATTCATTATATAAGCATTCTACAGTTACCCCATTTTTACATAATGTATATATAAATCACACAATCTCTTTCCAACATCGTAATTTTATCATTGAAAATAATGATTTCTATTATCCAATCATTCACAGATTTAAATTTCTTCTCAAAATTCTCACCATCAGATAATGATATATTTGTCATTTCGAATGATTTTTATTTTGAAAAAAGTGGAAAAGGTTGTTTTGTCTTAAATACAGTATTAATTATCATATAAACCCTTACTAGATCCATGAACATAGGATCCTACTAAATCCACATTTGAATTAGAACTCATTGATATTTCCCACTTAATGAATCCTCTAACTTTTGTTCCATCCCCATGTGGTAGTATAAATAACATTTAAAATAATTATACAACCCGAATCATAATTGTTTCCTCATGCTGATCTATATCTATTATAATATATATTTAAAGCTATTATGGTCTGATTATATATCACATATCTCACCATAGATAAAATTAAAAAAATATCCCTATGGAAAATATTATAGTTGAAAACTCATGATCTTGGGTTGAAAAGTTCTATTTATGAGTAGTAAACTGGCCTGATTCATATAGAATATTATTATAATTTTTCATAAGGAAACAACCCTTACCATTCACCGAAGCATCACAATTACAAAAACCCCTTCACTTTTTAATGATTGGTTCAAAATTGAATAATTTTCCAATATCCTCTTCAATTCATCAAAACATTCTTATCATTTGTTTTTTTCAAATTAAATTAACCCATTAACATATAATCATGGTTAATTATTTATCAAATCCAAAAAATTATGATGGAACTACTAATAGTAACCTTCCAAACCAATGAAACTGCATACCTCAGTTATGTTCATTGGTGTAGGACATTATTTGAATAGATTTTCATTTTCATGATAAAATGAGATTCCATATTTAGAGACAGTACGTCCATGAAAATAATTTTCTTATACAAGGATATAACACTTTTTGAAATTAACATGTCATTATTTTCTTCTAGGAGTATCAATATTAAAATAAATGTATATTTTGGATCCACATAGAACATAGAATACAAAAATAAATCCTCAATTAAAAACATAAAAATTCATCAAAAAATTATTTGAATAATTAATTCAATAGGAAAATAAAAATATAGTGTTTATTAGTCAATCCTAATTGAATTACTACTAACTCATAATATCCATTCCTAATTTTGAATTTCTTCTTCAGAATTTATTCAGTATTTACATGAAATTGATGATACCAATAAGGAAGGTCAATAATTGAAAAATAGTTCTACATGGTAATTTCCTTGAATAAGTCATCAATGCGAGGGAATTAATTATGATACCTTATCATAGTGGAATTTTTTCATATAATCAATACGCAACCTCATGGATGCATTATTTTTATTAGCATTGTGAAAATGATATTCCCATGGTGAAGCACTAGGGAAAAAAATTACCTTATCAAACTATTCTTCTATTTATCTCATTAACTAGAAAAATCCCATTGTGGACACTCTATATAGAGTCTTTGATATTGATCCTGTATTCGGGATAAAATCTAAAGAGAGATCAACATCATGATCTGGTGGATGTCTATGAAATTCCCTAGGAAATACCTCAATTTATTCTTATATAATGAGTACATATTCATATTAAATATTAACTTTCCCATCCATAGATTTTTTTTCTTCGTCTTTTTCCCAAAGAATATGTTTCAGAAGAGATAATGGTGGTGGATCTATACATGAATAAAATAATAAAGTCACCACTCTAAGGATAATTTATTTTACATTTTCAACAAAAAATCATAATTTCCATCTCCTTGAAATAAATTTCCAATTTATTTTTTTAAATTCATGTCGTACTATAAATGATATCGAATTCCACTATAGGTGTAATTTTAAAGTATACAACTAGAGAATGATTATGTGTAGGGATGGGAAATTATTGTCACATTATTTTGTAGTGATATATCTACAATGTTTTTTGACTTACAACTCCTTTTATAATGTACTAGTGAAATGTCTAATTGTTATAGAAATCATTGATGATATAAAAAAGTGTGACGATCCAGAATCAAATAAAGGATTGAATAAATTTTATTCTATGACTAAATTACCTTTGAAAAATTCATTAGGTACTTCCACCTTATCTCTAGGTGTCCCATAATGTTTACTTTTACAATTTTCCACTAATTTGGCAAATTTCTTTAACTATGGGATATTTTTTGAATAATGCCCCATTTTTTGGCATTTGAAGCAATAAAAATCTGGATTTTTTAGTCTCCAGGCATTAAAGATCCAGAAGACCATTATCTCGACACATAAAACAAAATATCAATCCCTTAAATCATTTCATTGAAGCCTCCTTCCATAGTTTCCACATGATGGAAATGTCTTCATTTTGTTCATTATATTTGAAGCATTCCCTTTTTTCTTAGTGCTTAGTTGTCTTATTATTTTATTGGCTTCTCTTGAACATATTGTTGCTTGAAACCCCTTCTCTATTTTGATGGTGCATAAAAAAATTTATCATATGATGAATGATTTTGAGAGACAATCACCCTTTAAAGACAAGGTTTATGTGTTTTAAATAAATGGTCTATCATTCAATATGTATTTCATATGTAATCTAAATAATACATGGCCAATCTTATAAATGATTCCAGAAGTACCAAAAAACATTATTCATCATTTTATATTTATTATAAACAAAAATATCATAATTTATTTCATTTAACAAGAGGGAAAAATTATCAAATACAGTTTACATAAATTATCTTCATTCCATTTGTTCTATTAATTCTTCCTCCCATGTATTTTGGATCAATGACACCCATTGATAAGCATTTCATTTGAGATAACATTTATCTAATATAATATATTTGTTTTTATCAAATCATAAGAACAAAAATATCATCTCATGGGATATAATCCATTTCTGATTTATCACTAGATTATTAGTTCCACTTAAAGATAAGGGATTCAGTCACCTCGATTAAACAATCCTTAGAGAATCGCATTGTGGTAAAACCGATACTTCTAGTTTGTCATTTATATTTTTCATAACGTGATTAATACACACTAATATAACTATGATATATTCAATTCCAATACTATATATATTCGGTTTCATAGTAGGGAAATCCATACAAAAGCTACGGGAATTTATACCTTTCTTTCATCCATGATCTAGTTCAAAGAAAATGGAAAATACAGGTTTAACTCATAAAATTATGAATTTTAAATCAAACTACGAGAAAAAGGCCTTTTTGCGACAGGCATTTTGCAACGGGAATAAATCCCATCGAAAAAGGTTTTTCCAAGAGGTTATTTGCGACAGGGGTAACGACCCGTCCCAAATAACCAACTATTTGCAAAGGGATTTCGTCTCCCGTCGCAAATAGTTTGGTGTGTATAACATGACAAACCGCACGAATGTTATTTGCGACGGTGGGATTCCACCATCGAAAATTGTGACGTATTTGTGACGGGGCCAATCACAAATAACTGGAGGCGGTTTATTGCTTTTTGTGAAAGGATGGCGTCCTGTCGTAAAAGGTGTTTCGTTAGGGATTATTTGTGACGGGTCCCGTTGCAAATAACTTTTTAACTGTCGACAGTATTTAATGCAGGTGTAGGTATTTCCGACGGGTCTCATCGCAAAAGATTCTATTTGTGATGGGTCCTATCACAAAATATACTATTTGCGACGGGTATCCAGTCGCAAATGCCCCCGTCACAAATAATCTAACCTTCATATACCCCAAATCTGTTTTTGCTTTCAATCCTCTAAAATTTTAGATCATGTTTCTCTTTAAACTCAGATTTTATAGAGAGTATTTTTTGAAGTTAATTTTTTTGTTCACGAAAAAGTTGTGAAGTCGTCTGCATCAATAGAAAATCAGACTTAAATGTATTTTTTTTAATTTATTATTTATTTCATTTTGTTATGTTAATTTTTTTTATTGTTGATTAGTTGTAATTAAATTAAATTTATATTCTTTTGTAATTAGTATATATTTGAACTAATAAATTGAAATTTTTAGTATTAATTTTTAATAATTAGTAGTAATTATTAATTATTAATGATAATTAGTAATGTATATAATTAATTTGTAGTAATTAATAATAATTGGTAATAAATATCAATAAATAGTAATAAATATGAATAATTAGTAATAATTAGGAATAATTTGTAATAATTACAAATAATTACTAATAATTAAGAATAATTAAGAATAAATATTAATAATTAGGAATAAAAATTAGGAATAAATAGCAGTAATTAGGAATAATAAGCAAAATTAGTAATAATTAGCAATATTTAGTAATAAATAGCAACAAATAAAAATAATTAATAATAATTAGTAATAAACTGTAATAATCAGTAATAAATAGTAATAATTAGTAATAAATACTAATAATTACTGATAAATACTAATAAATACAAATAATTAGCTATAAATACTAATAATTAGGAATAATTAGCAATAATTAGAAATAATTAGCAATAATTAGAAATAATTAACAATTAATAGAAATAAATAGCAATAATTAGCAATATTTAGCAATAATTATGAATATTTAGAAATAATTAGCAATAATTAGCAATAAAGAGCAATAATTAGTAATAAATATCTATAAATTTTACAAATAAGAATAATTAGTAATAAATAGGAATAATTAGTAATAATTAAGAATGATTAATAATAATTCGGAATAAATAGAAATAATTAGTAATAAATTGTAATAGTTTGTAATAAATAGTAATAATTAGTAATAAATTGTAATAATTAGTAATAAATACAAATAATTACTAATAATTATGAATAAATAATAATAATTAGAAAATATTAGCAATAATTAGGGATAATTTGTAATAATTAGAAATAAATAGAAATAAATAGAAATAAATAGCAATAATTAAGAATAATTAGAAATAATTAGTACTAATTAGCAACAATTAGCAACAATTAGTAAGAAATAAAAATACTTAGTTATAAATAGAAATAAATATTAATAAATACGAATATTTAGTTATAATTATGAATAATTAGTAATAATTTTGAATAATTACGAATAATATGTAATAAATAATTATAATTAGTAATACCAACTAATAATTAGTAATAATTAGCAATAATTAGGAATAATTACAATAATTAGGAATAATTTGCAATAATTAGTAATAATTAGCAATAAGTAGTAATAATTTTCAATAATTAGAAAAAATTAACAATAATTACCAATAATTAATAATAATTAGTAATAAATTGAAATTATTGGTAATAAATTATAGTAATTAGTAATAAATTGTAATAATTAGTAATAAATACTAATAATTAGTAATAACTACTAATAAATACTTTCAATTAGAAATAAATACTAATAATTACCAATGAATAGAAATAATTAGGAATAATTAGCAATAACAAGAAATAATTAGAAAAAATCAGAACTAAATAGTAATAATTAGCAATAATTAATAATAAATAGGAATAATTAGAAATAAATAGCAATAATTAGCAATAATAAGAAATAAGTAGCAATTATTAGCAATAATTAGAAATAATTAGCAATAATTAGCTATAATTAGCTATAATTAAAAGTGAATAGCAATAAATAGCAATAATTAGCAATAATTATAAAAAATTAGAAAAATTTATTAATAAATAGAAATAATTAGTAATAAATAGAAATAATTAATAATAAATAGAAATAAATATTAATAAATAATAATAATTAGTAATAATTAGGAATAATTAATAATAATTATGAATAATTAGTAATAATTAGGAAAAAATACTAATAATTAGTAATATTTACTAATAATTAGAAATACAAACTAATATTTAGCAATAATTAGTAATAATTAAAAATAATTAGTAATAATTAGCAATAATTAAGAACAATTAGAAATAATTAGTAATAAATAGCTATAATTAGAAATTATTACAAATAAATTTTAATAATTAGTTATAATTACTAATATATACTAATAAATAGGAATAATTAGGAATAATTAGCATTGATTATAAATAATTAGAAATAATTAGAAATAATTAGCAATAATTAGCATTAAGTAGCATCAAGTAGCAATAAATAGGAATAAATTTGAACAATTAGCAATAAGTTGAAGTAATTAGTAACAATTTGAACTAATTAGCAATAACTAATAACAAATACTAACAATTAGTAATATTTATTAATTAATACTAAGAATTATGAATAATTAGAAATAATTAGAAATAATAAGCAATAATTAGCAATAATTACAAATAAATTGGAATAAATAGTAATAATTAGCAATAATTAGGAGTAATTAGGAATAATTAGAACAAATTAGAAATAATTATAAATAAATAGAAATAATTAGGAATTATTAGAAATAATTAATAATAATTGCAAATAATTAAGAATAATTATTAATAAATATGAATAAATTGTTATAATTAGCAATAAATTGTAATAATTAGTAATATGAGTAATAAATAGTACAAATAGTTATAAATAGTAATAAATACTAATAAATAGTAATACATAGTAATACATAGTAATAAATAGTAATAGTTAGTAATAAATACTAATAGTTAGTAATAAATATGAATAATTAGTAATAAATAAGAATAATTAGTAATAAATAAGAATAATTAGTAACAAATAGGAATAATTAGAAATAATTAGTAATAATTTGTAATAAATAGTAATAATTAGTTAAGAACAGTTAGAAAGGAATCTTAATTAATTTTAATAAATTCCAAGAACCTGGCCCAATTTCCAGTGGATTGACGATACTCCTTTTGCTTGATGACTTTTCTCCTTTTAACTCTCACCGACTCAAAAAAATATGAAAAATGTGGTGCTACATAGGAATATTCAATATCTTAATAATTATTAATACACAGTAATAATTAGTTAGGAATAGTTAGACCAGTTCCCACCATTTCGATGAGGCGACATGGATGCAGGCGACTCAGTGTGGCTTTAAGAAGGGCTGAGTAGTCGGTATCAGCTCTCATGTGAATCCTAGTACTTATTATGGTACTGCTGCGATGTTGGCATCCATCTTGAGAGGAGCTCATGGAGAGGCTTCATCTTCTGGCACACAATATCTTGAGCAGTTCCGAGCTCAGAATGACCTTATAGAGAGTTTGCAGAAGCAGTAAGAAGAGATGCCTCAGTAGCAACAATAGCAGCATGAGGATGAGATGCTTTGATGGCAGTAGTAGCAGCAGCAGCATGAGAATGAGATGTATCGATGACAGGAGCAGCATCACGAGTAGATAGAGTACATGTTCCATCTGATTCGTAGTTTAGGGATGGAGTTTCCTTCACCAACTTCTTCAGCTCCTCCACCTCCTCCAGAAGACAACCCATAGTGATTTTTTATGTCAAAAACATTTGAATTTAAATTTTTTATAATATGAACTATTTACAGTTTCTTTGTTTTATATTAGTACGATTATTAAATATTTTAATTGTTAATAATTTATGACTTGTTTTTGTGAATATTGAGTATTTTAATTTTTTTTATTTTTTATTATCTTAATAATATTAATATTATTTTTTCATTAATCATATATTTATTAAATATATTTTTCTAGTATTATATTTTTAAATATTTGTTTATTTTCATAATAATAATAATAATAATATTATTATTATTATTATCATTTTATGATTATTTATATTTTTTTGTGGATATTGAGAGTTAATATTTATTTTTTAATTTAATAATATTAAAATTAATTTTTCAATAATCATAATAATATTTTATTATTTTTTGATATTTTTTTGTGAATATTGAGAATTTTAATATTTCATATTTTTTAATATTTCATTATATTTTATAATATTAAAATTAATTATTCAATAATCATAATAATATTTTATGATTTTTTTTATTATTTTGTGAATATTGAAAATTTGAATTTTTTTATTTTTTTTTATTTTAATAATATTAAAATGAATTTTTCAATATTCATAATTTTATTAAATTTATTTTTTCTATTTTTTATTATTTGCGATGGGATCTGTTGCAATGAGATCCCATCACAAATAATCTTAATAATTTTTTCTTAAAAAAGATATTTGTGATGGGATTACGAGCCCGTCTCAAATACTATTTGCGATGAGCCCATCGCCAATAGTCTAAATAAATATTTTGAAAAAATCATTTGCAACAGGATTACGGTCCCGTCAAAAAAAGTTATTTGCGATGGTCCCATCACAGAATAACTTATATATATATATATATAAAAAGTATATAATCAGAGACCTATTTGCGACAGTGATATTTCCCGTCGCAAAAAAACATATTTGCGACGAGCCAGTCGCAAATATCATTTTTGGCGACGGTGTTTTTTGCAATGGGCTTTTTACGATAGGGCCCCGTCATAAAAGCTTATTTGCGATGGGATCCCGTCACAAATAACCCGTAGCAAATAACTTGAATTCTAGTAGTGTCGTATTTTATAATTCTGAACATCGTTCAACCCTTAACATATATATAAATTATATTCTTTTTTAAAATTAGAATATGATATATGGTTTCATTGGGGATATCTTCCTCTTCAGATCCTTCATAATGGTTTATATTGAAAATGGGAATTAT
Source organism: Viscum album (assembly GCA_963277665.1). Classification (NCBI taxonomy): domain Eukaryota; kingdom Viridiplantae; phylum Streptophyta; class Magnoliopsida; order Santalales; family Viscaceae; genus Viscum; species Viscum album. The sequence goes on along the minus strand of OY728140.1, from coordinate 738,295,633 downwards.
TTTTTGTATATCCCCCATGAAAAATAATCCATGTGTGTATTAAAAATGATTTTCATATACTAGGTAAGGATTCAATCAATCCTAAAATTCATTTTTTGAGTTATTACCTCAGGGTATCACGGTCCATGAACTTCATACACATGGAGTATCTATAGAGGGGTGTATTGGTAAGGAAAACCTAGTAATCTAGAACATACAAAAAAATTACTGTTTTTTTCTATTATTATCTTCACATAATTTTATATGGTAATTTTCCCATAAAAACATTATCATTATTCAATTTTCTATATTTTCTACTCATCATTCCTCATATACCAATTGTAATGGACTAGAATCCAGTATCCTAGACTCAGTACCTACATTATCAAATTCTCATAAGATAGAAGGGATCACTTCACCAAAGATCTATAAATTTAATAGTCATTCAAATACAAATAAATAAACGATACCAATTTTATATTAGGAAATAAAAAACAAAGACATTTATAATTTCAAATAATTGGATTACATTAAAGAAATCAATTTATTCATATTTGTAACCCTTGCAAAAGAAACAAGATTAGGGTGGGATAAATTTCTTTGAAATTGTTTTGTATAATGGATTATTTCATTAATCAATAAGTAATAATAAATAAGAAATGTTAAAAAACTAAATACACATTCCATTTAATCAATATCATTAATATCATAATTAGATAAGGAATAATCAATATGGAAAGGTAAATAACCAAACACACATGGTATTTCATTATGAAATTTGGAATAAAATGCATCCATGGATAAAATTAATATAAATATATAATGGATAATAATGATAACTGAATTCTCAACGGATTATATTATTAAATATTTAATATAATGATCTCGTGCATCGTGATACCTCTACTATTAAGGTTATTTACAAGGTAGTTTGAAACTATGGGTAAAAATCATTTTATTCTAGCGTTCTATTTTTCCCAAGAAAATACTGATGCATAAAGGTTGTATCTATAATCGAGAACAACCCATAACTTCAAGCATAAATCATTCATTATATATAGAATAATGGACATGATTCACAAATATTATGCCTTTTCATCAACTATATGTATTGTGTAAATAATATAGATATATCAATAGTTTTCTAAATAAAAAATTCTCATTCAAATTAAAAAAAGGTATAAAATGGTGTATCTTTTAGGAAATAATCATATTAATGATATAAAAATTATTGAAATTTAATAGAAATGTAATGTCTAATGAAAAATTATCAAATGAATAGTATTGCCTCTAGTGAATGTTGACAATCCCAAATTAATCATGAAATGATTGGTGATCATCAATTTATTATGAATATATGTTTTTAAAATAAAATCATGAATTTAAATTTATTCATGTAAAATAGATCAACAAGGTAGTATATACAATACATGAAAGTGATTAGGTGCATGTTAACATATATGTCTCAAGGAAATGGAATGTGAGATGAAATATTGTACCTCATGCTTCATATTTATTGAAAACGACTAAAACAAAAATATAATTTTTTTAATAATGTTAATTATAAATAATAAAACAATATTAATATTTATAATATAATTTATTATATTATTATAACATTTCACCACCTGTTTGTTAATAATATTTCATTATTTTCATTATTTTCGGGTGTTAATTGCCTGGTTTTCTCATGAATTGTTTCATGAATGTTTGTGTTATTTTATATGGGATATAAATACATCATATATAGAATTATAGTAATGTTTTAAATATCATATCTAAAATATATATATATTTTTTTTGGATCGTTCTATATGGTTGGACATGGAAAATGAAACACATCCCTTCTTGTAGACAATAGGTTGAATGTTCACTCCGACCAAGATATCATTTATTTAATGAGTAAAAGTTAATTGTAGTGGGTCAAAAACCAAATAATTCACCAAAAGATACCAAATTTTTGATTATTCTAGAAAATAAGTTCATTTCATCAAATTAATTTTATTACATTAGTAATAAATAATTTTAAAATGTGTGTGTAATATGCACTGAATCCACCTATTAGCAATATATTGTTTTTTAAGAAATATTTTATTTTTTATAAACTGTTTTTATTTTTACTTATAATTAATTTATAAGACTGAAATTTTGTAAACCATAGGTTTTTATAAATTATATTTTCATATTCATACATTCCAACCTAACAGAAAGGTTAAAAATCACTTTAAATAATAATGTTTTAATAATGTTTTTTGATTCGTTTGAAATAGATATATCAAATATTTTAATCTATTTCTTACACTTATAATGTCAAGGTTCACTTAATCTTGATGGAGTTTTATTATTACCATTCATTCATGATTTCCCAAGCTTTAAATCCTCTATCACCATGGATAGTGATGGTTTCCTTTTAATGAAAATGGGATGATAGGATTTGTGTTCCTCCTTGCATAGATTCTCTTATGGAATTAGTCACCTAGTAGAGGTCTCCCTAATAGACAAACACATTATTCATGAAACTGATTACAAACTCCATCTTTTTATGGATTACATTTAGTTAAAATGCTTCTTTCTTAACATTCTATGGGGACTTGACAGGTAAGAACAATTCTTGGGACTATATGGTAACGTCAAGCATGTTCGGGAATCTCTGAAATCATGATGTGTTTTCCACATATATTCTTCCTCATTGGATTTTATCTGGTGGAGGAAAATTAGGTGTGGAACTTGAGGAATCCCATGTTAATCACAATGTAACTGATGTCAATGGAATGTCATCAAATATTTTCCTCATGTGTCTCATGTTTAACATAGGTAGGTAGTGAGTTAACATATTGAAATATATGATATTCCAGTGTCATTTATTATATGGGATTCCTTGGAATATCATTTTTATTCAAATTTAGGCCACAATTTTAACTTCTTATAAGGACAGAGTGAACTAATTAGAACTCATAGTGGGTGAGGATCAGAGAATATTCATTCATATGAAAGACCACCAGAAAGAATTACTGATGGATTGACAGCTAACACCTCGTGAGTGTCGGTCCAGGGTGGTGAGTCTTATAATGATAATATTTCACACTGTAAAATATGATTTAAACACTACTGAGGGTGGATCGTGGAGATGGATACCTATGAGGGACCACCATAATGGTTTACCGGATTGAAGGGTAAGAGCACCGAATGTGAGATGGTTTAGAGTGGTGTGTCTCATAAAGAGAAGGTTTCACTACATGATGACAGATCTGGAAACTACTAAGGGTGGATTAAGTGTGTGAAGTCATGGGTTGGTAATATAATATTTTACCATATGTATTTATTAGAATACCCTTTAGAGGAGTTTCGTAGAGTTGTGTGCCCTATAAAGGGAAGAATTCATACTATGAAGGCCATTCAAGACACTAGTGAGGGTGGATCAGGGAGGATCACCCTAATGATGGGGACACCATGGTATACCACGGGTAGGGATTAAAACTCATCGAGGCATGCTACGAACCCTATTTAGATGACATAGATAAAAACACATGTAGTTTATTGGATGGAGTGGGGATTACGCACTGAGACCAACCTTCAAAAGAGGAAATATATTGATTGGATTATGTGGGGATTATGTGCTAACACTGCCCATATGGTTGGGGATTACACATGATAGATTCACACATGAGGGTACTTTAGATTATGGATTACGTGTGGTAATTAATTCATTGGTTTACAAGATATCTCTAGGAGATGGGTAAGGCGATGATGTGGTTATTAGGTATGAACCTTGAGGAGGTTTCATAAATTTTCTAGCTGATTGGGAATTAAATTCCCCTTTGTTCTGGAGGGGTGTATTAGGGATTATATCTAAGGATGTGGGACAATTATATGGTATGGGATTATGCATGGGAGCTACCTGGGTGTCGCTCTGTTGATACAATGATTTGTATGTGTTTTACACATGGGAACTTCCAAGGTGACTCAATTGAGTGACATTGGTGTGCATGTGGAATACACATGATAAATGACTAGGTGATGCTATAGAAATACGATGGTGTGGATGAGGATTTTCCATGGGAGCTACCAGGGTGTTGCTATGGAGTGAAAATGGGGTGTATTGGGATTACTCATGGGCGCTTCCTGGGATCCGCTATGGATAGGAAATGATATGTATGGGGAATATGTGTGGGAGCATCCAAGGTGTCACTATAACATCCCATGTAAATAATGAATAAGATATTTTCATTCTTATGAATATCTTTGAGTTAAATATTAATTTTACTTTAAAAGGGTTTCTATGTTTGATAGTGTACCTGATACGCAACACTGAGTTTCTTTGAAATCTTACGTTGCACAATAATAATATCATATTATTATTTTAAATGGTAGTTAACTCCTAGTCTTTGTATTGAGAATAATGAACAAAACTAACTAAATTATTACTATACATGTTTTTAAAATTAATTTACATGTATCTAATAAAAGTTAGAGGCTTAAAATGTGAATGAATCTAATTTTAACCATAATTTACATTAAAAGGCCGATTTAATGCCTTTTAATAAAGAAAATTACTTAAATATAGTTTTTGTTACTTTAATAAATTCTACATACCCAAATAAATTCCCAATTTATAATGAAGACATCAAAATTTACTTTGTGTAAATTTTTGGAATTTTTCTGATAATGTTAATTTTTTAAATGAATAGTGAAAATATTATATTTTAATTCAAAACTATGTTTTATTCTAATTTATTTATATGGTTGGATTAACTTTCTAATTGGTTTAAAATTTTAATTTAAAAATAGTTTTACCATTCAATCCAATGTTGTTCAATGGAAGCAATTTCACATTAAAATTGGACTTAATCAATTGCTCATCATTTGATAGTGATTAATTCTTAAAAACAAGCTCTTTGTTTTGACAACGGGAGTTAATTTTCAATTAATTTCTGCCACTTATGTGTTTTGAATTTGGAAAAATGTATTACATATTTAGAATCAGGAGGCCCAAGTTCTATAAATAGGTATCTTTTATTTTTAGACATTAAAAATATTACTTCATTAAATATTTTATATACTGTCGTTAAAGGGTAAACCAGTTAAATAAGGGTAAAAAATAATATTATAATAATATTAAATTAACTTTAAACGTGTCATAATCTTATTGGATGAGTCATGGACGATCATAGACATCCTTAGGGTGATTTTGGGACCGCATGGATCCACTTGGGAGTGATAATGACAATTTAGATTAATTAACATATAGTTAAGGCAAAATTGACAAAAGAAAAAATCTTTTAGAAAATTAATTTTTAGAATGGGTTATAGAAGTAATCGTTTTGACTGTAAATATTATTTGAAAATATAGAAAGACTTCCTAGACCATGGTAATTTTTTTATTTTTTTAGACATCATATAAATTAAATTATTTATGACACTATAATGATGCAGTATTTACCTCATTAATAAATGATTTATATCAATAAGATTATAATGATTAAAATATTATCCAAAACATGTCCAATTCCCATTTGATTATGTTATTTCTAATATGAGTCATCTTATCTTCGACTATAATTATTTTTTTCCATTTTGAAACCGAAGATATATTTATCATAAAATAATGTTTTCACACTTTCCTAAAGAGCCCCTCCACTCCCTTAAAAAAGGAGACCATTTATATACAATTAATCACACCTCTCAAGCCATTTGTGTAGAGACCCGAAGCTTGACGTACATGGACAGTACATTACCTTTGCAGAATACATAATTGATAACAAAAACCAAAACTCAAGGATCGTAATAGTTTACTGTCTTTGGAAACTCGGAACGTAATCTTCTAATCTTGGTGAAAGATCTTTAACAACTCCCATAAAGATATTCCCCTTATGGGTTTCATACCTCAAACCTTTCATGAAATAATGGGGAAATGAAAACATTTAAAGGGTGATCTCTAATTCTCAGTAAGGGTAATCATGGAGAAAATAATAAAAACCATATACAATTGAACTTAAAAACATGAACATAATGTTTAAACATCAAAATCTTGAGCAAAGTCATAAATCTTATAAGTACCTAAGGCATATTTCACAATGGATCATCAATCATGATAAAATAGCATGGGAAAAATCATGTAATTGGGGAAACCATTAATCACATGTTATGATTTCCATAGTAGCCAAGGCAATGATTCCATTACCATCTTAGTGGACAAAGTCCCTTTCTAAATCGAGTTCACTCGTCGTTTCAGTCCTGTAACACTGAAGCGAATTTACTTACCATTCCAACCATGTCTATCTCATAATATATAAATCATTACCCAATGAGTTGGAGGGAGATATAGGTCCCACCCATCTCATAATTAAATCATTCTTACTTTTTCCATAAAATAATCTTAAAAAATTCATCATAACCCAAAGAATAAAATGGGTTTCATAAACATCATCCCATAATAACATAATCTGTATAAAACAAACAGATATAATTTCATCATAAGAGAAGTAAAACAATATAAATCATAGAGACATTATAACTGAAACATACACATATGAAATAATGTCATCTTATATGGAAAAAAGTTTTGATAAAACACTTGAAATGAATTCTTAAGGGAAAATATACATTCTTCTTCAAAATCATTATCTTTTCAAAAAATTCGATGAAATTTTAAAAGAAAAGGTTTTTTTTGAAAATAATCATTCAATCTTGTAGAGGAATCTTCATGAAAATGAGGCGTTATGTAACAGTAAAAATCAGTTCACTCTGTATAAGTTAAAAATAACATTCTTTTCGTACTTTTGTCGGAAAAGTCGAAAAATTCACCGTGTGGTAAAAAAAGAAAGATTCCTTCCCTAAAATGTGGTAAATTTAAAAAATTGGTAAAAAGGACTTTCAAAATACATGGAAACATTTTTATAAAACATGGTAAATGATGATAACAATAACCACAGTAAATACTTACGAATAACAATCTCGAATAAGAACAAGATTGGAATAATTATCCCTTATCTTAGGTCTGATATGCTTTGTACGTATCCGAACCTAATTTATAATGATTTTAATAATGTCATTGACTTATTACAGAATCATATTAATTGTTATGATATCATATATGGTTCACTTATGAATTTATATTACCCGTTCTTTTGTAAATGCCATGTTAAAGCAGCGTTTTGGGTAAAATCATTTTATTTATTGTACATTTTCGGACTTTTTGTTCTTGATTTTATTATTACTAATATCTTGATTTAATTACTTCCGGAATGTAAATGATGATTTATATATCATATATATTCAGTACATATATATATATAATAGATAGATAAATTAAATGAAATACACTGTTCATGGAGATGGTAGGCTGTACGTACGCATGAGCGCTATTTTTTTGTTTTCTTATTGAATTAAGTTTATGACATACATATTTATATACATAAATCTAGAAGCATTATTATTTCATATATTTAATGATTACTTTTTATATATACTTTATTATTATTCTTGAAATGTTAACATGGAAAATGAATCTCATCGCGTCGTGGAGACAGTATTCCGTATGTAGGCACGAGCGATGATATCGTTCCCATATTTATTGAATGGAATTATAGGGGATTATATAATATATTATAATAAGTATGATGTTATAAAAATCATATATAGTTATTCTTTACACCATTATACACATCCAAGTAAGGTGGTGGTGGAAAAACAGATTACACCACGACGTGGAGACGGTATTCCGTACGTACGCACGCGCGGTGATTTCGTTTTCCATAGGATGGATATAAGGTGAAATAGGGTTGTTACATATTTATAATAACATATCAGTATATTAGAGATAATTATGTTATTACTTTATTTTGAAACAACTAAAGAAGAAGAAGTTGAAGAAGAATGAAACATGAAAGAATCGTTAGAAGAGATTACCTCTTCTTCGACACACCTCATTAAAGCTTCCGCTTCAAGAATTAGAGTTTATCTTTTGAGAATAAAAAAACCTCTAGAATGTTTCTAGGTAAGTGTAGAAGAGAAATAGTCAGGGTTTTGATGAGTTTCAAAGCTCAAAAGGCTGTGAAGAGAAGAAGGAAGGGGTTCCCTTTTTATAAGGGAGGAGAGGGGCACCTTGGAAAAACATAAAATATTATTTTATAATAAAGTCATATTCGGTTTTTAATAGATCCAAATTGATTTATTTAGAATATAAGGTGGGTATGGGTCAAAATCCCTTCAACCAATATATTTTAGACATGTTTGGGTCATTATATTAACCTTATCATTTAGTTTCAACTCATGGTTATTTAGATTGAAATTTACCATCTCACTTTGTATTTATATATTATATAGTTAATAATGCTACCATATACATCCAAGAGACCCCCATGTGGTACATTAATGATACATATATCATGATAGAAGTATCTTGGTTGAACTGTAGATTTTTAGGAATATAATTACAATTAATAATATAATACTTGTTTTGAAAACAATTTTATGTCAATTTAGACACTATTTGGTAATTTATTATTGTAAAAATCATAACAGCATGATTAATTCGCAAAAATGTAATTACATCAACACTAACATGTCATATTAACCGAGAAAATTAGTGGAATTCATAAAAAGTTTCAAATTGCATTTATTTGGGAATTTATAAAATCAATTATTTTAATATTTCATTAATAAGATAATTATCGTGTCATCATTGTGTCATACATTAATTAAATTATTTAATGTATAAAAATAATAAATAAAATTAGTTATGTATTAAATCATTTTATCTTTCAAATGAATATTAATAGTATAATTTATCTTATGTATAACTTAATATTAAAAATTATTTAGTTATTAAACATTGATTTTAACTATTTTAACCCTTCTTTAAATAAATTAATAACAAATATCCTAATCTAATCCAGGTAGACCTAAATGGTCATATTTTATTCCTAAGGTTTTTTTGGTCTAATTACACATATAAAATATAATTAGGACATGTGTTAGGGTAGGAATAATATCATTTTTACCCTTAATTACCCTATTAACTTTTAACCGTGGTAAATAAAAGTAAAAAGTTACCATTCACCAAAAATTATTTTCATCTCATTGAACCACATTTTAGTCCTTGATATTAACTATGTCTCTCGGATATTCTAAATTCCACTCAATGAAGCTGTAAAATTATGTTTTATGTGAATTTCTAAATTCTCTTAGGAGTTAGGTAAAAGATAGTGAAAAGTTCAATAAAATTTTTATATATCGAAAATTATTATAAAATGACTCAAATGAATTAAATTGAACTTATATAGGTATTATGTATCAATTTTGACCTAAAATAAAGTTAAATAAAGGAAAATATTATTTAAAAAGTATTTTTTTAAATAGTAACCCAGTTTTTTACCTATTCATCAAAAATTGAAAGCTTTCCGAAAAATACCAAAAATTCACCCTAGGATAATTTTGATATTCTGATTCCATAAATGAAGTCCATTTCGAAGTATAAAATTTACAAAATTTCATAAAGTAGGTATTACTATTCATAACATCTAGTTTATATAACATATCGTTGTTTAGCGAAACTCAGTATTGCGTACAACACACACTATCATGGAAGGTCGCGATTGCGTGTAATGCAAGACAAGTCACGGATACGTGTCGTGGAAGATCCTTTTGGTGTAGCATACAACACAATACATAAATGAAATAAAAAAGTATATTTTTCATAAAATCTCGGGGTGTTACATTCTACCCCACTAAAAATAAATTTTTCCGTCAAAATTCGTCTGGGTTATAAATGGTTTACTACTCGAATGTTTCTTTAATAGAACCCACATCGTAAAAAGGAATACCAAGACTTGACTTTAAAAACTAAAGTATGAAATGTAACGGTAACCCAAATTAACTAATCACTGGGTTTCCACATAGAAGAACATAGGTGAAAATATGGATATGGAAGAGAAATCTAACCGTCTTGTGCTGATGGAGAGTGGTAGAGAACATGGCTATGAAAAAGCCAACAATAACAAAGCCATAAATTTTTGATGATCTAGGGTACCATCTAATTCATTGGATATAAGGGCACTAAGACATCATTTTTGGTTTTCATGATCATTTCCCTACAGTTGAAGAATTTGAATCAGAAGAAACAGTTACTTTATTTTGGTATAATATTACCATTTTGTGTGCCTTGAATAATTTCCACTTCTTCTATTTAAGAAATGAAGTTGAATTTTTCTTTTGCGAAACTTTAGTAGATCATGCGATAGAATGATAGGTCATTATATCTGTCTCAAACATTTGTTAGAAAAATTTATATACACAATTCCATCTATGGTGAGATTAAACATATATGTTTCCATAATGGAGTTATACTTAATATATCATCCTACATAATAAAATAAAAGTATTTTCTACAGACTAGGGACTTCCTGTAGGTCAGTGGTAGGAAATAAAGGTCTATCGCACTTCGGTTGTGGGTTCGATTCCCATAGCCTTGTCTGACTACAGGTTTTCCTTTTTTCTAAAAATACAATATCATAACTTTCCGTAAATAATATTAAAAATGTTCTAGCCTTAAACAATACTAACTTATGTCCAACATAATCCATTCCAATATTTAGGCTTATCCAAAATACTACTGCAGATTCTAATATTATAGTGAAAACGATTACCAGAGAGTTCATGTAACAAACATGTTAATACCATCGTTGATCCCCATATATGATAATATATGTCGTGTTGGTCTCATTCCAAACATTCGAAGGCCTTAATCTGGTATTCTCTTGAAAAATGAATAACCATTGAACCTTAGCAAAAACATGAGTGTTGTCAAAAGTTAACCCTTTCCACATACCAAAACCCCAAAATTCTATATACTCAAACAATGATATAACTATTTCCTTATATCAGTGATGAGCTCATGAATACTATCAAACAACTAATTTTCTACTTATCCCTTCATTATGCGCGTATCATCTTCTTTCCAAAAATATCACAATCATTTTCCATGGTGACCAGTACCATAAAATTATTGAAAACCACAATAGACCAATACATAAATATTCCAATATTCCACGATACTATATACAACATTATTTTGGAATCCCATTACATAAACACTTAATCATTCCACCACATCATTTTCATATTCAACATCTCCAATAGTGATTGTATGTGACTTCCCTTTGTCCTTTTCCATAAGTGGTTGCTCATGTTGATCATCATTAACCCTTAGATAATGGAATTGATTAGCATAATGCGCCATTTCATTTCACTTGACGCATTGAAGTGTTGGTGGTGAGTTCTCTACATTCTTTTCATTATTCACATCATTAGCAACCCTTTTTCCATTACTTCAACACTCAGCTACTCGATGACCTTCTCTTCCACCATTAAAACATTATCTAGTCCCTTTAATACAATCTCCACCATGATTCTTTCCACACATTGACATTAAGGAAACATACATCTTGTTTTCACCTTTATTCTGAGATTTTCCTTGGACTACATCTTTCATTTCTTGTCAAAACCATGAGAGGGATATGTAACACTATCTTCCATTTCTACCTTGATAGCATAACGCAAAATTTCTTCATAGATACTAATGTATCTTATAGCTAATGCCCTTTGAAGACTTGGTTTTAATCCACCGAAGAACCTATCAAATTTACATTCAGGTTGGATGATAAAGCCAGATGCATAACTTGCAAGCCTTGTAAAATTCGCTTCGTATATACCAACAGATTCATCATCCTTTTTCTTTATTTCAAGAAACTCCTTCTCAATATTTTTTCAAAGAATACGTGGGAAGTACTTATTGAAAAATATGTTCTTGAAGTCGTCTCATTCCATGGACTCAATTTCATCTCTTGGCCTTGTATTCTTGATAAGATTCCACCATTGATCAGCTTTACCTTCCAAATGATATACTGCTAAGATGACTTTATCATGTTCAGAACAATTTAGAACTGAAAATATCTTATCAGTAGTACTGATCCATTATTCAGCAACAAGTGGATCAGAAGACCCACAGAAAGAAGGTGGACGTTGCCTCATGAAGGACTCAATTGAATATTGTTCCCTTCTCTACTATTTTGGATGTCTAGAATGATTCATAGATTGTGTATGTATAACAATATTATTTTTAACTTTATCTCACATAACATTGGTTTGTTCAGGAGGACCATCATTTCATTGTCCATTACATTAATCAACACATTTCCTTCGGGTTCCAGCCATCGTCTAAAACCCAAAAAGAACAGTGTGAGAGGAAAAAATCATGTTAGGGAAAAAACATAATAAAGGGGGAGTACCTTCAATATCTAACATCTTAGGTTTAATTGTATGATCGTTACCATAATTTTAGGATTATAACCTATACTTATACATAACCTTAGGGACATCCCTAGACATTCCTTAGAAATATCTCTAGTGATCTCACTAAAGTTTTCGCTTCCTAGTTTCCAAAGGTTAACTAAACCATTCCTTTGATACCAACTTTAGAGACCTGAAGCATGATGTAGATGGACAATACATTACTTTTTCAGAATACATAATACATAACAAAAACCAAAACTCATGGATCGTAATAGTTTAGTGTCTTTGGAAAGTCAGAACGTAATCTTCTAATCTGGGTGAAAGATTTTTAACATCTCCCATAAAGATATTACCCTTATGGTTTTCTTACCTAAAACCTTTCTTGAAATCCTGGGGAAAAGAAAACATATAAAGGGTGAGATCAAATGCTCGGTAAAGATGATCATGAAGAAAATAATATAAACTTTATACAATTGAACTTAAAAACGTGAACATAATGTTTAAACATCAAAATCTTGAGCAAAGACATAAATCTTGTAAGTACGTAAGGCATATATCATAATGCATCATCAATCATGTTAAAATAGAATGGGGATAAATCATGTAATTTTGGGAACCATTAAGCACATATTATGATTTCCATAGTAGCCAAGTCATTGATGCCATGACCATCTTAGTGGAAAAATTCCCTTTCTGAATCGAGTTCACTCCTAATTTCAGCCCTGTAACAATGAACCGGATTAACTTACTATTCCAGCCTTGTCTATCTCATGAGATACAAATATTTAACCAATTAATTGGAGTGAGATATAGGTCCCACCCATCTCATAATGAAATATTTTTTACTTTTGCCACAAAATAAACTTAAAACACTCATCATAACCAAAAGAATAAAATGGGGTTCATAAACATCATCCCATAATAACATAATACGTATAAAACAAATGGATATAATTTCATCATAAGAGAATTAAAACTATGTAAATCATAGATACATTATACTTGAAACATACACATATGAAATAATGTCATCTTAGATAGAATATGGTTTTGATAAAACACTTGAAAAGAATTCTTGAGGGAAAATATCATTTCTTTTTCAAAATAATTTTCTTTTCCAAAAATGCCATGAAATTTTAAAAGAAAAGGGTTTTGTAGAAAATAATCATGCAATCCTGTAGAGGAAGATTCATGAAAATGAGGTGTTATGAAACTGTAAAAATCTGTTCACGCCGTATAAGTTAAAAATAACATTCTTCTTGTACTTTTGAAAAAAAGTAAAAAAATTCCCCATGTGGTGAACAAAAGATTGATTCCATTCATAACATGTGGTAAATTTAAAAAATGGGTAAAAATGAATTTAAAAATACATGAAAACATTTTTAGAAAACATGGACATGGATGATGACAATAACCCCAGTAAATACTTACAAATAACAATCTCGGATAAGAATGAGATTGCAATAATTATCCCTTACCTTAGGTCCAAAATGCTTCGTACGTATCTGAACCACCAGTATAATGATTTAAATAATTTAATTGACATATTAAAGAATCATATTAATTGTTATGATATCATATATGGTTCACTTATGACTTTATATTACCCATTATTTTGTAAATTCAATTTTAAAGTAGCGTTTTGGGTAAAATCGTTTTATTTATCGTACGTGTTTGACTTGTTGTTCTTGATATTATTATTACTTATATCTTGAATTAATTACTTACAGAATGTGAATAATTATTTATATATCATATATATATTCATTACATATATATATATACACATAATATATAGATAAATGAAATGAAATACACCATTCATGGAGACGGTAGGCCATACATACGCATGAAAGCTGTTTTTTTGTTTCCTTATTGAATTAAGTTGATGAAATACATATATATATATATATATAAATCCAGAATCATTATTATGTAATATATTTCATTATTACTTATTACATATACATTATAACTATTCTTGAATTATTATCATGGAAAACGAATCACATCGCGTCGTAGAGATGGTAATCGGTACGTATGCACAAGCGATGATATTGTTCCCATATTTATTGAATGGAATTATAGGGGATGATATAATATCATATAATCAGAATGATGTTATAATAATAATATATAGTTATTTTTCACACCATTATTTTGATCCAAGTAAGGTGATCGTGGAAAAACAGATTACACCATGGCGTGGAGACTATATTCCGTACGTACACACGCGTGGTGATTTCGTTTTCCATAGGATGGATAGAAGGTGAAATAGGGTTGTTTCATTTTTATAATAACATATCAGTATATTAGAGATACTTATGTTATTTATAATTAAACAACTAAATAATAAAATGTTTAAGAAGAAAGAAACTTGATTGAATCGTTAGAATAGATTACATCTTCTTCGACGCACATCCTTTAAGCTTCCTCTTAAAGAAGTAGTGTTGGTCTTTTGAGAAGACCAGAACCTCCAGAATTTTTCTAGGGAAGTGTAGAAGGGAAATGGTCAGGTTTTGTCCATGCTTCAAGGCTCAAAAGGGTGTAAGAGAAGATGGAAGGGGTTCCCTTTTTATAAGGGAGGAGAGGGGAACCATTGGAAAAACATAAAATATTATTTTATAATAAAGTAATATTCTGTTTTTAATAGATCCAAATTGACTTATTTATAAGCTAAGGTGAGGATGGATCGAAATACTCTAAACCAATAGATTATATACAGGTTTGGGTCATTGTATTAACCTTATCATTTAGTTTTAACTCATAGTTAATTAGATTGACAATTACCATGTTACTTTGTACTTATATATTATATAGTTAATAAACCTACCATATACATCCATACGTCAACCAAGGGGTCCATTAATGATACAACTATCATGATATAGTTATCTTGGCTGAAACATAGTTTTTTAGGAATAAAATAATAATTAATAATATAATATTTGTTTTAAAAACTATTTTATGTCATAATAGACAGTCTTTGGTAATTGATTTTTGTGAAAATCATAACAGCAAGATTAGTTCAAAAAAGGATAATTTAAATCAATAAAAACATGTCATATTAACCTAGAAAATTAGTGTCATTCATAAAAAGTCTGAAATTACATTTATTTGGTTATTTATAACATCAATTATGTTAATATTTCATTAATAAGATAATTACTGCATCATTATTGTGTCATAAATAAATTAAATTATTTAATGTCTAAAAATTATAAATAAAATACCATTATGTATGAATTCTATTTATATTTCTAATGAATATTTAAAATCTAATTTTTCTTTTATATAACCATATTTTAAATTGATTTAGTTATTAAACATTGATTTTAATTATTTTAACACTTCTTTAAATAAATTAATAATAAATGTCTTAATCTAATCCATGTGGACCTAAATGGTCATATTTTATTTCTAAGGTTGTTTTTGGTGGAATTAAACTTATCCAATAGAATTAGGACATGTTTTAGGGTAGTAAGAAGATCATTTTTACCCTTAATTACCCTATTTACTTTTAACCGTCGTAAATAAAAGTAAAAAGTTAATACTCACCAAAAATTATTTTCATATCATTAAACCACATTTTAGTCCTTGATATTAACTGTGTCTCATGGATTTTCAAAGTTTCACTAACATAAGCGGTAAAATTATGTTTTATGTGAATTTCCAAATTCTCCTAGGAGGTAGTTAAAAGACGGTGAAAAGATCAATAAAATTTTTATATATCAAAAATTATTATAAAATGACTCCAATTAATTACATTGAACTTATATAGGTATTATGTAACAATTCTGGCCTAAAATAAATTTAAATAAAATAAATTAATATTTAAAAAGTCGGTTTCTAAATAGTAACCCAGTGTTTTCACTATTCATTAAAAATTGAACTTTTTCCGAAAAATACAAAAAATTCACCCTAGGATAATTTCGATATTCCAAATCCAAAAATGAAGTCCATTTCGAAATATAAAATTTAAAAAATTTCAAAAAGTGGGTATTACTATTCATAACGGCTAATTTATATAACATATCATTTTTTAGCGAGACTTGGTATTGCGTACAACACACGCTATCATGGAAGGTCGCTATTGCGTGTAATGAAAGCCATGTTAGGGATGTGTTTCGTGAATGATCCTTTTGGTGTAGCATACCACACCAAACATTAATGAAATTAAAAAGAATATTTTTCATAAAATCTCGGGGTGTTATATTTTGGCTCATCCAAAAACTGCCCATTTAATCTCCCAACATCCCTATCCTATTCATATAATCCTTACAAGGAACTTCAAGAAGTCCATTGGTTCAATACAAAGGGAGTTACCCAAATTAAATGTAACAGTTTCTCTTAAATTGTTTTCTTTTATTTTACTTCTCCAACCCCTAAACTCTTTTTATTCCTTTCTTTTGTAACAACACCAGTATCCTCAATATACTAGGATGTTGTTATGAGAAGGATTATAACTACACATACACACACATCCATCTAATGGATGAAGAACATAATGTTTCTGTGGATTGCAATCTAACGTCTCACGAAACGATGATTGTTCGATTATCTCATACTTCCTCTAAGGGTGGCCATTAAGATGGAAATGTATTTATATATGATATATTTTATGTTTGTTTTTTCTATGTGATTCTATAATTTTCATTTATATCATGCATTTATGGTTTCCATTAAGGGTAAACGTGATAATCTCATTAAAGGAAGTGCGGACTACCGCCCCCTCAAAGTGACGTGACTCGTTAATTCCTTATATGGGATGTATAAAGGATAGGGATAATAATATTATATATGATATTATAATTTAATTATAATATACCTATGGATCATTATATTTTAATTCCATTAAAATGAGAAATAGGAATGAATGTAGCATTCATGCGTACATACGGCTTACCATCTCCATGAACGGTGCATTTCATTTCTTACCTCCAAATGTCATGTATTATAATTAATACATGTATTTTTGGGATATATATGATATATATGATATCTAAATGATGAATGTCATTCTGGATATAATGAACTATTGACCACATGGACAACTTGTAAATATAAGGTGTTCATTTTTTACTCAAGCACCAAATATTGACAAAACGAAAATTATTAACTTGAATGATTACATAATATTTATAACATGGTAATAAGTGATATAAAAAGAATAATAAACTTAAAAAAGGTTCTTAAGAATGTAGAAATTAAATATACTTTATTATTCAGGAGATTAAAGAATTGATCGAGTCAAGTCGTACATGTGGCAAGGGAATTCATTTCAATCTCCTTTCATTACGGAATTTTTAGTTTTATACATGACTTTTTTTATACGGTGTATAAACCCCATTGACTTTTCATTTTATTAAAAGGGAATCTTTTTATATGAATTGTTTTACAAAAAAAGGAATGTTTTTTTACGTAAGCAGTGGAAATGACCTTTCTGCTGCCGCGAGTATTATTTGATCATTGGCTTCCTTAACAAGCCGGAATGTTTTTAAAAGGAAAAATAATTACCATACACTCTTTTTTATATATTTTGGTATTGAAAATGGTTATTGAGAGTGGATTTATTATTTGAATATCTTGAAATGATTTTTTATTATTGCAATGTGGAAATTTTATCTTTATTTTATTATTAGGTTATGTGTTATGAAAATCTATGCTTCTTGGGAATTATATACGTATACAGGTGGCTCCGGGATAAACCTAGGGAAGGTGAGCCCGAGATAGCTCTCCAATGCATTGGGTAACATGACGAAGGTTAACGTGAATGTTTATCCTATAATATTTTAGGGAATATATTGTGATGGGTATTCCAAAGTAATGCCCCATGTAGCTTTGATAGCTACAATGTAAGTCTAATATGGATGCCACAAGTTACCTTTATGATTTATGATTTCTATGCAACATTCATAAATCTTATGATTTCACGAGGTAACTAAAAGAGTTCATGTTTTTTATGTATTTATGAAATAATTTTTTTATTCTTTGTTTTATAACCCTTACTGAGCATTATATGATCATCCCATGTTTGGAAATGTTTCCACAGGACTTAAAGATGAATAGGGTCAAGGATGGGATAAATGAAAAATCATGTTGTCTAAAACATGGAACTAGACATGACAGTTTTTAGAGTTCATATTTTATAAAAAAATGGAAACTCTGTATAAGTGTCTACCTTGGAATCTTTTTATTTGTAATAGTTATGTCCTAATTCTCTAAAACTCTAAACCTGAAAAGATCCTCTATTTGAATTATTTGTTTAATTCAATATTATGTAATGTTTAAGGTCGATTCCTTATAGTTGGTATCAGAGGTCGGTTTAGAAAACATTAGAAGTTAGGGTATTGTTAAATTAATATCCATAAAGTAATTTATGTTAATATTGAAATCATATAGCATTTCCAGATTACCATGTTGTTTGTCCTAAGATATTGTTGTCTTCAGAAAGGTTTTCCGCAGAGGAAATAGGGATGCTATGTTGGGATGACATTAGAAGGAAAACAACCTTCCAAAATGGAAACCTGAGATGTTAGGAATCGGAACTGAAAAATTTGTTGCAGTGATGTCACAGTTGAATCAGGCTATAAATGGTGGTGGAATCTATGTACAAGATTAGCCAGATCAACCACAGAGGAACATGTCAGTAGTGGAGAATTTCATGAGGAAACATCCCCCATCATTCCGAGGATCATCTAATCTGGTGCTTGCAGAAGGGTGGATTAAAGCACTAGAAAAGATTTTCAATGTCATGGGTTATTCAGAACATCAAAAGGTTAGTCTTTCCGTTTACTATATTGAAGGTGAAGTTGATCAGTAGTGTTCGATGGTGAAAATTTTCATGGATAGTGAGGAGATTGATGCTCTTTTTTTGGATGAATTCAAAGGTATGTTTCTTGAGAAATATTTTTCTAAGGTGGTTCATCATTGAATGGAAAACTAATTCCTGGAATTGAGTTAGTAGGATGACTTAGTGGCTACTTATGAAGAAACATTCACTCGACTGGCATGGTATGCTCCAAATTTCCTTCGACATCTTGATAGAAAATTAAACTGGTTTTACACAAGATTAAAGCCAATTTATTGAAGTCCTTTAGCTTCTTGTGAGTTCAAATGTTATGAAAAACTTGTTTGTTATGAGAATAAGGTAGAAATGGAATTTTATGATGATCAGGTGTTCTTTTACAAACAAGAGAATAAGAGGTCAAGGTGGCAGACAAAAGGGAAGAACACTTAAAAAACAGTTATGGTAAGAACCTTAAGTTTACTATTTGTTAAAATTGTTGTAAAAATCATGCTGGGGAATGTCTTTTGAATTATAGTATGTGCTACCGATGTGGTAAAATGGGACAGAAGGCACGTAATTGCACTGAAAAATATCAGGGTAATGGTAGGACAAAATCTGATTTATAGTCAGAAAAATGTTTTAAGCGTAATGAAATGGGTCATTATGGAAATGATTGTCTAAAAAAGATCTCAACTGAAGGAAAGAAGCAAGACTACCAGCAGAAAGGGGTGGCTAAATCCTATACATCTACTTCAATAGATATTGGTCCATCAAATGAAGTAGTAGTATGTACACTTTTTGTTTGTTCAGATTATGCCATTGTGTAGTTTGATTCAGGGTCTACACACTTTTTCATTTCTACGAAGTTTTCTAGTAAATTTGGAATTCAATCTCATGATATGAATACTGAACATAAGGTAAAAAAACCTAGAGGAAATATTGAGACAAAAAGAAAACAGAGGAACATTTTCGTCCTTGTGTGCGGAAAGAATCTGACTTCAAACATTATTATTTTGCCTCTAGTAGATTTTGATGTTATTCTGGGAATGGATTGGATTTCTGTTTATCACACTAAGATTGACTGGAGATCTAAAGAGTTTTATTTTTATAATGATTTTCATTTTTTAAAAAAAAATAACCCTTGATTTTTATAACATATGAAGAAGATGAGAAACTAGTAATAGATGGAAATGAATGTTACCTTTCACATATTGTTGAAAATAATGGAACTGTTCAGATTAATGATGTGCTAGTGGTAAATGAGTTCCATGAAGTTTTTTCCAGATTAGTTTCTAGGTATTATACCTGATTGGGAAGTTGAATTTACTATTGACATAGTTCCTAATGCTAAGCCAATTTCAAAAACCCATTATTTAATGGCTAAAATTGAACTTTTGGAGTTAAAGAAGAAATTGCAGGAGTTATTAGATAATGGTTTCGTTGAACCAAGCACATCACCATGGGGTTCTTCAATATAGTTTGTTTAAAAGAAAGAAGGTTCAATGAGACTTTTCATTTATTATAGACCATTGAATAACGTCATTATTAATAATAAGTATCATTTTCCTCATATTGATGATTTCTTTGATCGGCTCTCGGAAGCTCATTATTTTTCGAAGATTGATTTGAGGTTGGGGTACCATCAGTTGAAAGTAAAGGAAACAGACATTCTGAAGACTGTGTTTCATACTAGATATGACCATTATGAATTTTTAGTTATGCCTTTTTGTTTATCCAATGGACCTACTTTATTCATGGATCTTTTGAATAAAATTTTCCGTGAGATCTTGGATAAGTTTGTCGTTGTTTTCATTGATGAAATTTTGGTTTATTATAAAAGTAAAGAGGAGCATGAAATTCATTTAAGGGTTGTCTTGCTGACTTTATATGAAAATAAGTTATATGGAAAATTCAGAAAGTGTGAGTTTTGGTTACAAAAAATATCTTTCCTTGGTCACATTGTTTCAAAAAATGGCACAACTGTTGATCCTGCTAAAATTAATGTTATTGAAGAATGTCCAAGACCCAATAATATAACCTAGATTCATAGTTTACATGGTTTGAAAGGTTATTACCAGAGTTTTGTTGAAAATTTTTCATAGTTATCTAGTCCAATGACTATGTTAACTCAAAAAGGTGTTAAGTTAATATGGACAAAAGAATGTGATGATTGTTTTCAGGAATTGAAAAAGAGATTAGGGAATGCTCCAGTTTTAGCACTGCCATCCAAAAATGATGAGTTTGTTGTCTACAGTGATGCTTCGTCGAAAGGACTGGGATGTGTCCTAATGTATAATGATAAGGTAATATCTTATGTTTCACATTAGTTGAAACCTCATAAGTTAAATTACCCTACACATGATTTGGAATTACCTGCTGTTGTTTTTCCTTTAAAAAATTTTAAGCATCATTTGTATGGAGTAAAATGTGAAATATATACTGACCACAAAATTTTAATATATATATTCACTCAAAAAGAATTGGACATGAGAAAGAGGATATGGATGTAATTAATCAAGGATTATTATTGCATGATCCATTACCATCCAGGAAAAGAAAATAAAGTGGATGATGATTTGAGTCGGAAATGTAATGCTTCATTAGCCATGATACATTTGGAACAAGATCCTTTGGTTTTTTATTTGATGAACTTTGGAATTGAAGTTGTTGGTTTAGGAAATTCTTCTATTTTTTTCATGCGTCAGTGAAATCATCTCTATCAGGCAGAATAAATCAAGCACAGAAAGAAGACAGTGAGTCGCAGAAAAATGTAGATCTGGTTCAGAAGGGTATGATGCCTAAATTTAACATTGATAATGATTGTGTTTTGACATTTGGAAATATATTATGTGTTCCTTGTGATTCAAAGTTGAATAATGAGTTGTTATGTGAAGCTCATAGTTCCCCATTTTCAGTTCATCCAGGTAGTACTATGATGTACAGAGATCTTCATGATTATTACTGGTGGGATGGAATGAAAAAAGAAATGGCTGATTTTACTTTGATGTGTTTGACTTGTCAACAGGTTAAACCAGAGCGGAAGATACCGAAAGGGATGCTTCAGCCTCTACTGGTGCTAGAGTGGAGATGGGAAAATATATCCATGGTCTTCGTTGTTGGATTACCAAAGAAATCTCGTGGTAATAATGGAATCTGGGTTATAGTTGATCGATTGACTAAATCTTCTCATTTCCATCCTATTCGAGATACATTGTCTCTAGTACAACTTTCACGATTGTGTGTTAAAGAGACATTCAATTTTCTTGGTG
Source organism: Viscum album (assembly GCA_963277665.1). Lineage (NCBI taxonomy): Eukaryota > Viridiplantae > Streptophyta > Magnoliopsida > Santalales > Viscaceae > Viscum > Viscum album. Next base: position 738,273,304 of record OY728140.1, on the reverse strand, counting down.
TTCCCCGATCCATTGTATCTGATCATGATCCCAGGTTTACTTATAACTTTTATAAATTCTTTCATAAGTCATTGGGTACTGAATTAAATTTTAGTACAGATTTTCATCCTCAATCAGATTGGAAGTCAGAACGAAAATTTCAGACCTTGGAAGATATGCTATGTTCTTGATCACTGGATTATCAGGGATGTTGGGTCTAACATCATTCTTTGGATGAATTATCATATAATAATAGTTTTCATTCCAATATACGGATGGCTCCATTTGAGGCATTATATAGAAAGAGTTGTCGAACATTAGATTTTGGGATTATGTAGGTGAGAGGAAGGTTATGTGACCAGAATTGGTAGAAGAGATGACAGAGAAAGTTCAATTGATTCAGAAGCACATGAGAACAGCTCAGAGTAGATAAAAAATATCTGTATATAACTAGAGGAAGGATATTTCTTTTGAGGTAGGCGATCATGTCTTTCTCAATGTTTTCCCCTGGAAAAGTGTGATGTGTTTTGGTAAGAAGGGAAATTTTAGTCTAAGGTTCATTAGACCTTATGGAATTTTTGAGAAAGTTGGATCAGTTGCATATAGAGTGTAATTACCTCCAATATTGTCCCATGTACACAATTTTTTTCATGATTTGATGTTGAGAATGTTTTTTCTAGATCCATCTCATGTTTTGAGCCCAAAGGTAGTTCATTTGGAAGAGAATCTCTCTTATAAAGAACAACCAGTCCCGATTCTTGACCATAGAGAGAATGTGTTTCAGAATAAGGTAATTTAGAAGGTAATGGGTTTGTGGAAAAACCATTTGGTTGAAGAGGCAATGTGGGAAACTGAAAATGATATGAGGGATAAATACCCCCACTTTTTTTGATAATTGAGTAAAAATTGCGAGGATGCAATTTCAATAAGGGGGAATGACGTAACATCCCAAGTAAATGAAGAATAATATATTTTCATACTTTTTAATATTGTTTAATTATATATTAATTTTACTTTAAAAGGGTTTCTATGTTCGATAGCATACCCAAAACGCAACAATGAGTGTCTTTGAAATCTTACATTGCACAATATTTATATAATAATATTATTTTAAATGGTAGTTAACTCCTAGCCATTGTATTGGCAAGAATGAACAAAATGAAATAAAATATAATTATACATGTTTTGAAAATGAATTTAATTTTAAGAAATAAAAGTTAGAAGATTAAATGTGAATGAATCTAATTTTATGTATAATTTATATTAAAAGGCCGATTTATCGCATTTTAATAGAGAAAAGTCCTTAAATATAGTTTTGGTTACTTTAATAAATTCTATATAACAAAATAAAATCCTTATTTATAATGGGAACATTAATATTTACTTTGTGTAAATTTTTGGAATTTTTCTGATAAAGTTAATTGTTTTAATGAATAGTGAAAATATTGAATTTTAATTCCAAACTATGTTTTAATCTGATTTATTAATATGGTTAGATTAACTTTTTAATTGGTTTTAAATTATAATTAGAATATATTTTTACAATTTAATCCAATGTTGGTCATTGGAAGCAATTTCAATTTGAAATTGAACTTTAACAACTGTCATCTTTTGATAGTTATTAATTCTTAAAAACACGCTCTTTGGTTTGAGAGCGGAAATTAATTTTAAATTAATTTCTGCCAATTCTGTGTTTTGAATTTGGAAAAATGGATTCCATATTTAGAATCAGGATGCTGAAATTGTATAAATAGGTGTCTTTTATTTTTAGACATTTTAAATATTTACTTTAGTAAATATTTTATTTATAGTGGTTAAAGGGTAAATCAGGTAAATAAAGGTAAAAAAATAATATTATAATAATTTAAAATTACCCTAAAACGTGACCTAGTCCTATTGGATGAGTCACTTCCGACCATGGGCATTCTTGGATAGATTTTGGGACCCCATTGAGCCACTTGGGATTGATAATGACAATTTACATTAATTAACATAAAGTAAAGGAAAAAATGACAAAAGCAAATATCTTTTAGTAAATTAATTTTTAGAAGGGGTTATATATGTTATCATTTTGACTATAAATATTCCTCGAAAATCTAAGAAGATTTTCAACATCATGGTTATTGTTTTATAATTTTTATACATCAAATAAATTAAATTATTTATGACACAATAATGATGCAGTATTTACCTCATTAATAAATGATTTAAATAAACTAGATTATAATGAATAAAATATTATCCAAAACATGTCCAATTCTGATTGGATGATTTAATTTATAATATTAGTCACCTTATCTTCGACTATAATGATTTTTGGTCCTTTTTAAACCTAAGATATATTTATAATAAAATAATGTTTTCACACTTTCTTAAAGAGCCCCTCCTCTCCCTTATAAAAGGAGACAATTTCTATCCAATTCCTCACACCTCTCAAGCCTTTTGTATCGGCCACAATCTACCCAATTAAGCTCCCTACATCCCTCTCCTAATCTTATAATCCTTACCTTAGGCATAAGACACTTCAATAAGTAATTTGGTTCAATCCAAGGGGAGTTACCCAAATTAAAGGTAATAGTTTCTCATAAATTGATTTCATTTATTTTACTTCTCCAATGCCTAAAATATTTTTATTCCTTTCTTTTGTAATAAAACAAGTATCCTAAATATACTAGGATGTTTTTATGAGAAGGATCCGAACTACCCTTACACAAACATCCATCTAATTTATGAAGAACATAATGTTTCTGTGCATGGAAAACTAACGCCTCACGAAACTATGATTGTTCAATTATATCATACCGCATCTCATGGTCACCATTATGATGGCACTATATTTATATATGATATATATTATGCTTATTTTTTCATTATTCTTCTTTAATTTCCATTTATAGTATGTCTTTATGGTTTCCATTATGGGTAAACGTGATATTCTCATTAGTGGAAGTGCGGACTACCGCCCCCTCAAAGTTATGTGACTCGTTAATGCCTTATATGGGATGTATAAAGGGTGGATTCAATGATATTATATATGATATTATACTTTAATTATAATATACCTATGTATAATTATGTTTTAATTACATTAATATAAGAAATATAAATGAAAGTAGCATTCATGCGTACGTACGGCTCATCGTCTCCATGAACGGTGCATTTCATTTCTTACCTCCAAATGTTATGTAGTAATATAAATATATGTGTGTACTGGATATATATGATAGATATGATATATAAATGATGAATTTCATTCTGGATATAATGAATTATTTTCCACATGGAGAACTTGTAAATATAACGTTTTCATTTTTGACTCAGGTACCAAATTTTGACAAAACAAACATTATTAACTTGAATGATTAAATAATTTTTATAACCTTGTAATAAGTGATATAAAATGAATAATAAACATTAAAAAGGTTCTTAATAAAGTAGAAATTAACTTTATTTTATTATTCAAGAGATTACAGAATGATAGAGTCAAGTGGGACATGAGGTAAGGTACTTCATCTCAATCTCCTTTCATTGAGGAATTTTTAGTTTTATACACGACTTTATTTTATACGGTGTATAAACCCCTTTGACTTTTCAATTTATTCAATGGGAATTTTTTTATATATATAATTTTACTAAATGAAAAAAAGGAATGTTTTTATGTAATCGGGGACAACGACCTTTCCCCCACCTCGATTATTATTTGATTGTTGGATTCCTTAACAATCCATAATTTTTTTAAAAAGAAAAATAAATACCATATTCTCTATTTACGTATTTTTGGTATTCAAATTTATTTTTTATAATGGATTTATTATTTAAATATCTTGAAATGATATTTTATTATTGCAATGTGGAAATTTTATCTTTCTTTTAGGCTTATGTTATGTGTTATGATCATGTTATGGTTCTTGGGAATTATTTACGTATACGGGTGGTTCCGTGATAAACCTAGGGCGGGTGAGCCCGAGATAGCTCTCCAATGCATTGAGTAATGTGACAGAGGTAAACATGAATACTTATGCTAATAGATTTTAAAGAATATACTGTGATGGGTATTCCAATGTGACTCCCTATATAGCTGTGATAGCTAAAATGTAAGTATGATATGGATGCCACAAGTAACCATTATGATTTAGGATTTCTATGCATCTTTCATAAATCTTATGATTTCATTAGATAAGTAATAGAGTTCCTGTTTTTAATGTATTTATGTAAAAATGTTTTCATTCTTTGTTTTATAACCCTTACTGAGCCTTTTATGATCATCCCCAGTTTTGAATTGTTTTCACCGAACTTAAAGATGAATAAGGTCAAGGATGGGATCAAGGAAAATTCATGCTGTCTAAAAATGGAACAATATATGACTCTTTTTGTAAAAGTTTATATTTTATGAAAAAATGGAAACTGTGTAGAAGTGTCTACCTTGTAATCTTTTGAGATGTAATAGTTATGTCATAATTCTCTAAAAATATAAACCTGAAAATATCCTCAATGTGAATTATTCTTTTAATTCAATATTATGTAATGTTTAATGCCAGGTCCTTATAGTCACTATGGAGAAGCAATGGTTTGGATGGGTATTAAGCATGTGAGCTTCCCATAATTTGTTACTCATGATTTGACATGATTTCTTCAAATTATAATTTCTTGAGGTAAGATTATAGTTTAACATCATTTGGATAGAGGAGGTGTATCTTCTCTTAATCACAATATGAGTCATATTTTGCTTTATTAAAAATCCATATTCTACTTGATGTGAAAAAAAATCTTATTCATAAGTGATAGGATATGATATAGTCAAATTGAAGCCTACGAAATGAGTTACACACTTGGATAACATATGGAAGATTTTGGTGCATCATTTGGATGAATTTTTAGTTGCCAACACAACCATTTGAAGTAATTAAATTTTTTATTAATGTAATATATTCTAAATTCATTATTTGTTAACCATGAATACATCATGGATCTTATGGTGGAGACTCATACATAATGTTAAAGAATATCATTATTAAAAAAATATTGACTTTGTAAAATGATGTGATCTTATTATTAAATAAAAATATACATATAAGCATTTTAGAATCATTAAAATTAATAAAATTAATCATTATATGATTATATTAACACTAATTAAAATTAATTTATCATTCATGTAATAACAATTATTTAATCATTCATGTAGGTGGTAAAATCTACCATAAAAATAGTGTTATATAATAATTGGATACGTAAGGGAATGAACTTTTACAATGATAATATTAGTATTATAGAAGATTATTCTAGTGACTAATATCTTATTTATTTGTTAAATAAAATTTTATAACCATCCATTCTAGGAGGTTATAAAAAATGAAATATGTTTTTTATGGAGGTGGTTGTTTGTATATACACAGTAGTATAGTTTTAATTTTTTTTCAATTGATACAACGAAAATAATTTATATTATTATTTATCATTAAAGAATTATAAATATATCATACATATAATATTTATTCAAAAAATCAGTATGTTTGATCATCCATGTGAGGTGGTTTTCAAAAATTAAATACATTGCTTTTTAGAGGTGGTAGTTTTCACTTACACATGAGGGATATTATCAATTTCAATTAGATAGAAATGTGATAGAAAATGATTTTCCATTGAAATAATATCATTTTATTATACAAATTATACATATTTTATTATTCTATATGCATGTAGAGTATTTTTAGATTTTTTAGAATAAAATTACATGATAGAGTTTGGTTATAAAATTTACCTCTTCATTAGATAATCTCTATTGAAAAACATATTATCCTATATTAAAATTTTATCTCAAAAAATATGATATAGTATATATATATGTTTTTTAGATTTTACTTAGGTAGTTATTTGTTGAAATAATGTCCTCAATGTTTTTCGATATGTTAGGATAAGAGGGGTCATTTATAATTGCGGGGTATGACACTCTATAAATTATTTTTAACATAAAATTAATATAAATCTATTTTGATGGAAAAGTGACCCTTATTGTTAATAATTTCAATTTAATGATAATTTAGCGTATAATTATATTAATAGATTAATATTTATTTAAGGTAAATGGATATTTTGATCCATATATATTCGTTTAACTCCCTAATTAAATTTTTTAACCCTTCTGGTGGTGAAAAACATTTACTTTGGTAACTATTCATTTTGAATAAAATTTAAATATCTGTTATTAAAAATATAATATGATGATTTATTATATGTAATAATTTTTACAAGATAAAATTTATATATGTGGTAAAAATAAATTTTAATAGAATAATGTAGACCACAATGAAATACATTCTATATAAAAAAATCCTTTTTAGGAATAAAAATGATTTAAAACATAATGTATATAATTTCTCACCATGAAATTTATTGGATTATTAATAAAAACGGGAGTTATGTGAAATTTAATCAAATCCAAAATATAATTTATAACAATATTAAATATTTAAATAAAAGGTTCAAATCATTTCATTTATTTCAATAAAAGATCAAATATTATTTAAATTGTCCAACATGGGTTTCAAAATTCGACATAATATTTTAAAATTTTTTATAATCTTCACGAATTCTATATTTGTTCTGTTAAAATTAATTTATTTACTATTAATTCATTATTATAAATTGATAATGTGAAATAGGTAAAAGTGTTTTTAAAAACATTATTTTCACTATACACCAATTGTTTTTTGAAATATCTAAAAAACAATCACCATTAGAAAATTTCGACACGATCAATAAAAAATGATGGTAATTTCATTGAATTCATATTCTAAAATTATGAAGGTATATTTTTTAATAAAAATAAAATTTTTAGAGGAAAAATATTATATATAATAATTAACAATTTATACTTTATGTCTTCTAAATATTATTTCATATAAATTACTAATAACACTAAATTTATTTATATTCTAATTTTATATTAACAATTTGATGATGTTCATAAAGAAGTTTGGTAATTAACTATTAAATAGAGTTTGTTTATTCTTGTAAAATTATCTATCAATCAATTTATTTTTTATTTTATAATTTTATATTGAAATATTGGGGCATTATAATGATGGTACATGATCCCGAACCATCAAACAGAAATATTTCTAGATAATGGAATAGTTAACCAAAATATATTGATTATAAACAAATGATTAATGAATGGTTAATGTAAAATTATAATTGAATCAAAGTTAACAAGATATAAATAAATATGGATATCATATAGAATAATAATAATTTTAAATTTATTATAGGGGAGGTTCAAAATAATTTGACAATATAAGGGATCCAAAAAATAGTTTCTATTCTCAAACTTTTTTATTTGAGATATATTTTGATTTACAAACCTATTTTCATTATATGATGTATCTATTTCTTATTTAGAATATTTTATCTTTATTAACAATGAAAAATTTTTAATTAATTTTTAATTTCTTATTTTATCATTCATTGTGATTTTATTCATGTGATATAAATCCTACAGGGTTTATTTTAAAATCTCACTTTTATTGGGATTTCTTAAGATTCAATTTCAATTGGGGGAACTAGAATGTTAATTATCTCCTCAAATAAATATAATTTATATCCAATAGTTATTTAAGGTGTTTATAGTATTATTTCAATTAACATTATATTGGTTAGTCAAAAGCATTGACAAAATGGTTATAAGAAATGATGCCCTTATTTCACCATTTTTTTGAAGAATATTTTTCCTCCATATCCATTATCTTGATGTGGATTCAAGAATTATTTTCTATATAAATAATTAAAAAATGGAGTGCAATTTTTGTTAAATTTTAATTTATTTATAACATATTAAATGTAAACTATTAAACATTTCATAAACACGTCTATTTTACTATTTTACCAAATTATAAAAATAGTTTATATTTTAAAATTGTACATATGAGTGGATTATCACATTTTCATGAATATTAATATATATATATATATATTACTTTATATGTTTTTTTATTATATATTAATATTAATAAACATTATTATGTGAAATTTTTTTATTTCAAAATGACAGGTATAATATTTTCGAACGCGTTTTTAAATGGGATTTCAATTTTAAGACATATTTTTGTATATTCCACTCCACAATAAAATAAATAGTATTATTTTCATTTGAAGAAAACAATTTTTAATATTATTATACTTATAATGTTTAAAATTATATTTTAATCCTTTCAAAAATTGTATTTTAATAGGTTTATAATTTCGTTGTTATGATAATGTTATAATTTCATAAAAAAGTTATATTTAATGATTCATATCAATTTCATATCAAATAATATAAATAAATTAAATTACTTAGAAGTAGTTAATTTAAATTAATTTATAATCTAACTTCATTTATTATTGATTTACGATTTATACATTTTTTCCTAAGGAATATTCTCATTTCCTGGTAGTTATATTAACTCAAACACTACATTATTTTTTTTGACATTATCATATTCATTAATGTTTATATTATTGAGTACTATGTATATATTATCATGTCTATATTTACATAGTAGTATAAAAATTCCTCTATAGGGTTTATACACCCTATTTTATATAAAATATAATGGAGTTTTTAGTAATAGAGAACTGTCATTTATTGTATAAAAAAATTTCAAATATATATACTTGATAGATAATATATTGATAATTATTGAAAATATAATATTGATTATTATTTATTAGGAAAAATTGATAATTTTTTATCTCAATACATATGATTATGGAATATCAAGGAATGTTGATTTTTTAATTTTTTTTCTTATTCACTTCTCTAGTATGAGGATCTCATATTAATTGTTAATTGATTGGTGGGAAAAAATATTTAATATACCCTCGATTCATTAGTTGGAATCATGAGAATAATAATAATTTTTATCTCTTTTTGTTGGTTAGTGAAATCCCATTAGGAATCTCTAATTCCCATGAGGGCACCAAATTTTAAAATTTATAAACATAAATGAAGACGCACTAATTATATAATTTAGTAATATATTTTGTTTCATTTATGATATCAATCCCAGAGATATAGGTTTAGATAATTAAATTATTTAAATAAAAATAACTAATTAGAATAATGATTTAATGAAATTATATGTAAACTAGAAGAAATATTAATTTTTCTGATGAGCTAGGAGGGAAAAAATAAAAATAAATACACCAAGTATGAGTGATCGTCATTCATGTAATAAATAAATTGAATATTTCATGACTGATATAAATCTTCATTATAACTGGCTTTATCTAATTTCAATGTTCATAGTAATTACTCTCACCCTCTCTCACTAATCATCCATTTTATCAATGGTCATTGAAATTATATTAACTAATAAATAGATAACCTAAAACCATTATTAAATATATACTTTCTCCTTCATAATGGCCACAGTAATGACCTATATCTAATAATTTATCGATTTAAAATATTAATTCTTCATCAACTTAGTGTAAATTGGTCAGTCATAATGAAATAAAAAATAATAATTTTGGATGATTTGACGAGAAAATTAAAAATCAATTAAAATAAAAAATTACACAAACAATATTATTTATTAAAATTTACTTGCAAATATCATACCCTACATTAAAATGAATTCACCAACTAATTATAGTCATGTGAGGGAAAATAAAAATAAAAATATATAATCTTAAATGAATACAATAGATGTAGAACTCATTACCTAAAAATGGATCTATAGTCTCTAATCCAATATTTTTATATCACTAATTTTCATGATTTTAGAGGCATGTTGGCACGCATAGGTCATGAAATCATATATAAAATTTAGTCTATGTTAACTATGGGGGATATAGTGAAATATAATGTGGTCGTCGGTCAAAATTTTACATAAAATGGATGTTATTGGTTTGACTTGTATGTTTCATGGTGTGATACTATATTTCCCGCCATAAATTTTTGTATGTCACCTTTGCATGACTTCTTTAATCCACTAATTATACCATCATGTATCTCTATTTAGTATCATGTTGTGAAGAAGATATTAATGATGAAGATAGTTATCTTCCAATATTTTCTTCTACGTTTATCGTCAATTCATTCATAAAAATACACAGATACTAGCCTTGACCTATCCCCCAACATGGAGCATTATTTTTATCAGCATCCCCACATATATTACACTTCTTTTCACATTGAATAATTTTCACATGTATTCTTTCATAAAATATATTATACAACACAAATCAATAAGAAATATGAATTTAAATTAAAAATTCAATAAATTTAATAGTTTTAAATTTAGGAATTAAATGTAAACATCAAAAACTACAACATATAAACACATGTTTTTCAAAAATAATTAAATCTCAACAATTTATAAAGGAAAAAAGATAATAATTATTTGATCAAAATATTTAATAAAATATATTTATGAAATGGGAAGTTAAAATTATTAAGAATTTTTTTTAAAATTTCATCAAGTACTAGATTTTCAATGAAATAATGTCAACCATGTATTTCATATTTTATATATTTCTCAACCATGAAATTAATTTCTTAAATTCATATTTTTGAATTTATTTCCAATGTACAAGACACGTTAAATTTTCCCCAATTAATTATTTTTTTAAATCATTATCAAGATACAAATATAAATGTGATTTTATATATACCATAAATCATGATCCTTACAAGTGGCTTGGAAGAAATCTATATTTACCACCCCATAGAGAAAAAAAATTAATTAATCATAATAGATACAATATTCATATTGAACAACTCTAATTATTTAGTTTTGGTGTAGAATGATATAGAAATAAATATTGAATAAAAAAGAAGTTTAACATCTAATTTATTTTTCAAGATAATAAATAAAACATTGATTAAAATTTATCCCTTTGAAATTAAATATCCTTTTTCTCTTAAAATATTAGAGAAGGATCACAAATAAATAAATACTAATGAATATTGAGCCACCATGATGTTTGTATTCTCTAAATTTGTTTTTGTAAAAGACGTATATCCAAATCCAAACCCCAATTTATAAAAATTATAGTTTAATTATATCGTTTTTTGACCCTCCTAGACACAACCCATATTTTTTATTTTTTTTTTATTTTTTTTAAGAGAGTGTGAAGTATTGTAAAATGAGTTATCATTTTCCCCCAAATATTTCATGAAAATGCTCGTAAAATTATCTATTCAAAAATTACTCATCCCTTCCCCCATGTAATCACCTCCTACAAAATCAATTTTTTGATAATCATGAAAGATATATTGACTAGTCTTGGATTGTTTATAATTTGATAGTAATGAAAAACATCTAGAATTTTTCTATTAATAGATCTTATGACCAAATGAATGATCAATACAATGATGGGAATCATGATAATGGATAAATAAAATATTCCATGATCATTTTATGAGTGAAGTTTTGTAATCATTGCTTTGAAAATATGTAAATCAGGTACTAGAAGAAATTCATTCCCAAGTTACCCGCACAATATATTATAATAAATAATAAGAAAATATTATTCTTAAATTTTTATGAGAAAATATATACATTTTTTTGGGAAGACTGCTCATGAAGATTCACTATAAAAATTGATAATAATTAAAAAAACCTAATTCTTCCATAGTATGATAAAAATTCATAAGAATATCATTTACTAAAATTTAAAAGTCTCCCAAATTATGATTCATCAAATCAAAAATCACATATGTATCTATAATAATTCATCTCACTATTTAATCATTTAGTTTATAGAAAAAAATATTTATAATGGTGAATGATGATTATAATAATCATTTTTGTCTCTTTCATCTGTGATTAAATAAAAAAGTAAAGCATGATGCATGAATTTTCAATTGTCACAAAATATTTTTTAAGAAGAATTTTAGGAGTTTAGAATAAAATGTTGAATTATATCTTATACTCAAATTTTTAGTTGTGTACACTATCTTGTAACAACCAAATATATATTTGGTATAATTTTTTCACTTCTTAATTTAATTTTGGACTTAAAAAACAAAATAAATCATCAATATAACGTACATTTATTATTTCTCAACAATATAAGTAGAATAGAAGTAATATTAAAAATATTAAATTAATTCTATGAGCATAATATTAAATAATGTCATATAAGTAAATAATGACATGGGATGCCTCATAGAATATTCTGTTTATTATTACAATCATTTAGTTTACATTTACCAAGGTTAGCTAAGGAGAGTATGATACAAGCCTAAACATCTCAATTTAACCCAATCCTAACTTTCGAGAAAATCCATATTATCTAATTTCCCACCTTTCATGATAGGAATGAATTTTTTAGAAGGTGATTGAAATATGTATGGTTTGAAATGGAGAAGAAACAATTCAATTTCTATGATAATTTTTAAAAATTATTCATTTTTAATTGTTAGGTGCTACTATTAGAATATAGAAATGGACTCCTCATGTTCATCACCCATCTCCCATTATTATTAATCTACCCCTTCTTATTATTATTTTTCCTTTTCGGTTAAAATCATTTAATTTGATTTTTCTTCTTATTATGATGATCTTTTATCTTTTAAAAAATTACATACATAACATTCATCTTTTTCACTTAATAATTATTTTTACCATCCCACTTTTTCAAGTATTCCATTTAAAAACTAAATAGCTGATGATCTATTTTATTCTTTTTATTTTTCCTCCTTCGAAGCATTAGTTTTGACGGATTCATTTATAGAAATTAATTAATTTATTGAAATTATATCTACTTCCAAATTAACATTAAATTATCTGAACACGACTCATCAAATTCAGGTTCTATCTTATGGGGTGAAAATTTTTCCATCATTTGGAATGATTATAGGATATTTTTTTCACGTATAACATTATATGATGATAAAATAATTGGTTTATAAACCTCAAAAGGATGGTGGTACTGCATTTTGTAATCTAGATACATTTTATCCATAACATTTTAAACAAAAATACTAGAGTGAATAAAATAAGAAAAATATTAATAACAAATCTAAAAATAAATCGAGAAAGATAACATAATTCATAAACTAATTGTCTAATATTATTAATTTAACATAATATTTGTTTGCTTCCCTAGAAATGATGATTTTTTTATTTCTTGATGGGAGACATTACTTCCCACAAGGGTACTAAATTTAAAATTTTAAAATGACAAAAGACATATTACTATTTCTTAAATTAATAGGTGTAAAATATTTAAATATTGAGTTTGATCAAATGTATAAATTTTTGGATAATTACATTAAATTAAAAAAACAACTAATTTAATAAATGATTTATTGAAATTAAATTGAAAATAGCGATTTTATGATTTTTAATGAAGTGAGAAGGGGAATAAAATAAAGACAAATGAACCAAGTATGAATGATATTTTTTCATGTAATAGATTACTTTTAAATACCATGATTCCTTTAAATTTTCATCATAATTGAAATTAATTAATTCCCATGGTAATGGTAATTAGTCTATATCTCTATTTTATTACTCGTATCTCTCTTCATTGGTCATGGTAGTTTGGCTAATTTAAAATTAAGTAACCTAAAATCATTTTAACCATAGAATATTCTCAACACAAAGGTCATGGTAAAGACATAATTAAATTTATAACTATATTTTAAATATTATTACCCACTCTCCTAGGCACTAAATGGTTATTCATGGTGAAATGAAAAGATGAAAATTTGAAGAAATGATGAAAAAATTGAAACCCAATTTAAATTAAAGATGAAAAACATTCTATTTTTTATAATTACTCTTTATATTTCATACCTAACATGAATATAAATTCACACACTCATGATATTGATTAATAGAAGGAGAAAAATAATGAATATAAGATGCTAAAATAAAATTTTAGTGGAGGCCTGGTGGAATACTCTACTGAGTGTAACTACTCACCCTAGGGAGCTAGTCTCTAATTTAATATTTTAAGATCAAAGAGTTTCCTTGATTTTATACCCATGAAGAATCCATGGGTCAAAACCTTAGAACTCGAATGACTTGAGGTCCAGCTATGGTGTTTTTTGGTAAATAATACATTCACCTCAGTCAACATTTTATAATAATTACAAGTTATTTGGTTTGTCGTAGATGTGACATTAAATTAAACAATATGTCACACTATTACTTTTTACATGTCACTTATGGTTTCCTCATTTCATCTGATCATTATCCTATCATGTATTAATAATTATTCTCATGATATTAAAAAGTGATTAACCACATGAATAATTTGTTTCCATCATTTTTGGAATTGATACCACTTCTTTCATAAATTTCAAGTATTGGTCTTCCACTATGTTTTTTCCAATGTTTTGGACTTTAAATTTTTTTAGTAATTATTTATATTTTCCACTAATTTTTCCATTGAATATTTTCAAATGTATCCTTCTATAAAATAAAAAAAGAAATAAACATTTTCAAGATTCATCCGATAAAATTAATGAAACCAATATATTTATAATTTAAAAATTAATTCATGAATTTCAAAAATCATTCATCACATATAAGTAATATTAATTTCCATAGGGAGTTGTTTTTATGCAAGATGTCCTCAAACAAGGAATTTAGGGTAAGATACTCAACTATTTTCAAGTGGTCTCAATAGAATAATCATGATGTATTGGAATGAGTATTAAAATATTCAACATCATTCTTTCATCATTATGAATTAATGTATTGTTTAGCTTATGTGATTAGTTATACAACACTATATTTTTATCATTTACTATTACCATATAAATGTTGAATTTTTAATTATATGATTGCTAACAACGTTTACTACCTCTTAATGATCCTCATATTACCACTTTTTAGGTTTCAATTTTCATACGATATGAAGAAATGTAATATATATGATACATCAAGAAGGGTATCTTGTGTGTGGTTTTTTTGTGAGATATTGACGACCACTCATGGAATAATAAAATTTATTTATAATAGTAAAAAAGGACATTATGTGATAATGATTTTGGTTTCTTTTGTAATGAATTCTTTAATACTTTAATGATCTGAACCTAATGAAATGTTGGGTATGAATCTAAACGAATAATTTCTTTTGATTATTGATGGAAAAAAGTGGGTCTCATTAGTTGGGTTAAAATAATATGAAAATATTTTTTTAGTTCCAGATCATGGTGCATGTTTCCGTGGAATTATAATTACATTCATAAATTCTTGATCTCTCCTTAATAGTAATATAAAACACATACAGTTGTGAAAGAACAAATTGTGTGGGGAAATTTGTAAAGATTATGATATATTAGAAGCATTGTAATGATGAAAGTTATGTATCTTATTAATATACCCTTGTAATGATGTCCCACATTAAAAATATGCATGGTTCGTAGCCACATAAAATTTTTAGTTGTAGTAGCATAATAAAATATGATGATCATCATGGATGGCACATTATAGTTCCTTATATCCTATTCCTATACACATTATGTATTCTCATATCCTAATATATACACTCCATATATCCAACCCACTAAATGAGTCATATTCATCTTATATTTCTATTTGTGTTTACCCTACTTGGATAATTTATTTTCCTATTTCTACGACCCATAATTCAACATTTTTTAATTATAAAAATCCTTATTAAAATGGATATAAGTATAAATATTTTATTTTATTTTTAATAAATAATTTTATAAAATTCAAATTATGAAAAAATAATATAAATAGATTTAATGATGGATAAAATACCAATTAGTTTATAATATTAATAAAAATTAATTTTAAAATATATTTCCTAGAAATTCTTTTTCAGGATATTATGTATGCTTCTTGAATCATTCCTTTTAATAAAACATAATATTAGAACCAAATATAACTAGTGTAATAAGCCTATAATACCCAATGAAATTCCAATAAGGATATTAAATATGGTTTTTCAAATTAGAGTTCCCAAAAACTCTTTTATGAATCCTTAAAAACAGAATGAGACAACCACCTATTATGAAATCCCCCTCCAGAGCTCCACATCCCTAGAATATTCATATCCCTAGTGATGCTGGTCGCCTTGACCATACATATGTCATGATATATACTATCAACCCATCCAGAATGGTAGATAAGTTTGAGGTGAGCATAATACCATATAAAATATATCCAGGAATCCTTGTCCATTAGAAAATATTAAATTATTTAAAATATTTTTGTAAAAAATGCCCTAAACCCATTAAAATATATAAAAACAAAATATTTTTATGTTTGTATATTAGCATTACAAATTCTATAAATAAGTAATATTCTTTTATTAATTTTCTTGAATTTCAAACCCATCATCTATGAACCCCAATTCCTCATCCAAAAACCTAAATCATTGGAAAACCAGAAATTACTAATAAATAGTGCCATTGAATTGTGATTATACTAACTACCAATCCACTATGATGTTGGAATGATGGAGCCCGATCCGTCAGATGAAGATATACCAATTAATAGAAACATGTACTATACACCAATAGTATAGGTTGTTGGAGACATTGAGAACAATATTGAAGTAGTGTAGACCTTGTAGATATGGTAATGTAGATCCATTGAATTTACTATCTTGGTTATTTTAGAATTGTGAACATACAATTACCATTACTATAGCACAATGGAACAACTATGTATATTTCAAACTGTATCAATGATGGTTATTGTATAATCACATTTCATTTAAATGTCATTTCATAGAAGTGGTTTTTCACACTATATTTTTTCCTTATAATTTTTACTCAAACATAGTGGGATTTTTCTTTCACTATATGGATATATAGATTATCCCCAAGCAATATAAATTCATATGTTCATATTCTTTTTCTTCATTTTCCTTTTCCCCATTTACTCATCATATAGTATTGAGTTACATTAGTACTCCAGACATTTCAATTACTTTTATTATATATTACTCCCTCTAACAAATGTACAAGTGCTAAAGAGGAACTTATTATCCTTGTGACCTTTGACAAGCCATATAGTAGTGTAAATTCAAATAATTTCAAATCACTTAGCTGACAATAAAATCCGTACTAACACTATTTTAAATTAGAAACAGTATTAATGTAACATTATATTATTGTTATAATGTTAAACACCAATTCCCCCTATCTATATAATTTTTTAAAGACACACACACCCTAGAAAATTTATTATCATTATTTATAACAAAAACATTAACTCAAAAACATTCTTATGATAGAAAAATAACCATTATTAGTCATTATATATATATATATATAATTATTTAAAGAAAAATTAAATCCAATAAGATTTTTTTATAAGAAATAAATGTAGGAGTAGCCACCTATGACGGTGTTGAACAAAAAAACTGAATGTAAGATTCATGGTATACTCACCCTTCTTTAGCACATTCCAAAAATATCAGAATTTATCCAAGATAAATAATTAAATTTATTCAATACTCTACTGGATTTGGTGACCAAAAACACACCTACATCGTAATTTTGATTACTATAATTAAATGAAATATCTTACCACATAATGAATGATCATAAATATAACATTAATGAGAAACTTTATGAAGATTATATTTATTGTTAAAATATTATTATTTTTCCTCACTGTTATGATAACCTAAAGATGCTATGAAAATATTTTCATTCATATATCCTATGATATTGATAACATATATTATATTAAACATAGATAGTGTTTGACTATCAAGATTTTAGGGTTCATAAGAAATATATAGTTATTCTTATGATGTTTTCAATTGGTGATCTCCAAGTAAGAATTTCAAGAGGGAAAATCCACCAATAATAATGATGTATGTTTATTTTTTATTTAATATTTCTATATGTGAATGTGTGCATTCTTCCATATAAATTAGATTGATATTAATATATATGAATAGTAATATAAATTGATGTATATATAAATCATGACAACCTATACACTATGAAAGGTAAAATACATTTAGTGTTTCATTAGTGATATGAAATTAATTAACTATGTAAGGAAATTAATTTACCCATATATATTAAGAGAAGATGATATTTTTTTCTCATTGATTGAAATAGAACAATTTGGTCAAATATAGGTCCATAGTAGTTTATAGATGTATTCATTTCATAAATTCAATGAAATATAAATAAAGTGTGTAGGGTAATTACATGAGTATGCATACTTCATGATGAGATATTAGTTGGAAAATGGAATATATTACACAAAATAATTCGGAGGAAGGTTGATGTTGTAGAAATGTAAACTCATTTTTCTATGAGTTCCTTCATGGGTTGTTAGACACTGATCAGGGAAATTAGGTATGTTCTCTTTCTTCCATTGGGAAGAAGTATTAAGGGCCCACACACTAAGTCTATTAGAAATATCAATAAATTAAATTAAACTAATTATTAATAATAAATGTTATTCTTAGATTATGGAAAAATAATTATTCAAGTAAATTTGATTTCAAAAATCCAATCATGAGGTATTCAATTTCAGAATTTTTGAGTCAAATATTATCTATAGTTTATTTGTTACCAAATTAATAAATAAAGATTTATGTATTACCCAATATGGGGAATATATTAATGCAGTTTTTTTAGCAATGCGAATATTAAAATAAATATTTATTCATGTTTTTTGGTGAATATAATATTTCATTATTTATTGAATATATTAATTATATTTATTTGATCATATATTTTGTTATTTAGGGTGAATTAACTACAATAATAGATTAATATTTCTTGGTAGTGGCTTGATGGAAATGATGTATTTTATTTAATATTGATTAATTAATTAATTTTTTATTTTTTTAATAAATAAATCATAAATAAACACGTATCATGAATATAATGATAATGTTCTTATTATTAAAAACTTACATGGTGATTACATAAAATAAATATTTTTATTAAAAGATATTGTGTACTTATTAATTATATAACCATATGTATAAATTCCATGTTAAATAATTTTAGATTAATAATACTTATTGGGAACAATGAAATTCTCCCTTTATTTCTATGAATCACTAGAGATATTCTTCCTCCACATATTCTTTTAAATAATACATATAGAACAAAATTTCCCATTGTTTTGATTAATAATTAATAGTGTGATGTACTTATCTCTATTATTATATCAGACATATATTCTACATAATTATCCAGTTATTCATATAGAATGTGTTGATACACCTTGAGATAGAATTATTTAGATTCACCACTATAATGAACACATGACTATAGTGTTAATATAAATCGATCCTGATGATTTTCACATTTTAGGTAAATCCTGTTTTTCAATTAATTATAAATAACAAGTGGGAGATCATATATAAAAATATTCAATGTTGTATTCATCTTGAAATTCATAATTATCATTTATAATAGATGAATCCCTAATATTGATAACCTATCCAATTATTTTATTTTAATTCAAAAAACCCAAGTTCTATCAGAATGTTCACATTCTAATTTATAATTATTAATAAATTTATTGAAACATTTCATTTTTTTATTTCATGTGTTCTCATTTTTATAATTTATTTCTTAATAAAACTGAAAATATAACACACTCATCTATTTTTTTCAAACAGAAATGGAAAAATAAATGTGATTAATTCTAGAAGTTCTCAGTTGGTAGGGCCAATGTCAACTGCTACATGACATAAATTCCTAATGTGTAACATTAAATTACACATTGTGTACCTGTCGTAAACTCACATACTGTGTGGGCCCTTTAAAGCTCATCTCACATTGTGAATGGGAAATCAATATCATTACATGCAGCGTATTGACTACCAGAACAAAACTAGAAATAACAAGATCTATACAATGTGTAGCTATCGTACATGTCTTGTAATCCCACATGGTTTTGACTACTGTATATTTTTTAAATCCATTTTTAATGCATATTGAAATTATTAAAGGAAAATTTACATAAATATAAATGATAGGGGTATAACATGGGCTACATGTCATGTAGTTTTCATTTAGACACTATGAAACAAGTATTAATTCATACAAGGTACATCCTAAGTGATTTTTTAAATGTCATGTGGGTCAAAAAATCGAATTATTAATGTGAGAAACAAACACCATGATGTTTAGATTATTGTACATTCCATGTGATTGGTTCCATTCTACACTAGTTAATGGTCTACTAATTTTGTTAGGTATTTTGTGTTTATACATGTGTATTTTTTACTTTCTATGTGAAATATTCTACCACACAATGCATACCAGTTTTCATACATATCAAGTACTTCACATGAATTTTTAATATTACAAATCACATATATTTGTGTAATTTTAGGTGGTCATAAATGTTGTGAACACTACACAACTTACTCGTGGAACTACACTCTATTTATATCCTAACATGTTATGTGAGTGTGAATTATGTGTAATTACAAGGTACATGTGAAGTAAAATGAAACAAATATCACATGACCTGTAATGTTATATAACATTCCATGTAATAATTAAATTCCAAAAATAAAATTACTCGATCCATGAGGGTACATGTCAAGTGTACTATGTACAGACTAAATATATAATTACATTTAAATAAATTAGACATATTTATTTAATTTAAAATAATATATGAAGGGGACCATATTATATCTCAAGGATGGTGATGATATGATATTATGAGAGTGAATGAATTAATTAATTAGTTTATAAATTAATTAATTCATGTTTATTTACATTAATTAGAGGGAACTGAAATGAAATCTATCATTTTTAAATACAAGTGGCATTGGGTGTTTTGATTATACAAGATCATAGAGAACCATTTTTTTGATTTATATATTTAAATTGTTTATTTTTCATGTTATGTTATGTGATAAGTAATTATTATGTTAAATATAATAATTTTCATATCATATCTCTATCATTTATAATGTACATAACTATCTGTATGATGTTAATTTTATGGAACCCCAAACCCCTTGTTCCCCTAACATGCATGTGATAAAAAAATTTAAATGATAGAGCTATCAGCTAGAGGTAAAGATTTAGATTCCTTGTCAAGGTGAACCCAACCATGTAAATATATAGGATAATCGATAAATGCTAAAACTTGAGTAAATAAATTCTTCAAGGTGTTGTTTTCCCAAGGGTAAAGGATGGTATCTCATTACTCAATAAAACAACCTGTAGAACAAACTGCTTGATCACATCATGCATTTATTATATATTTCCCTAACAATGGTTATTTATTTTTTTATTTTATTCATGGTTTATTCATTAATTTAAAAATCATGATTACACAATTTAAATTATTATAAAATGAAGTTAATATAAAATTAAATGAAATTACTCTACTTTTGATATTTTATCAGAAACTATTAATTTATTATGAAGGTTCAGAATAATAATAGAAAAATGTGAACAACAAAATATAGAAAAATTATAAACGGGTTAAATAAAATACATCAATTAGCATTGTAGTTTTCTATATACATGATTCTTTTGAATTAGGAAGTAACTATAATTAAATTGTCTATTTGTCCTTATTTTAGATCACTTTAAATTATTGGAGAGTCATAAAAACCAGAAAAGATTGCCTTAAAAATTTGTTTTTAATGGTAAGTATTAATTTATAGATAATATAATTTCGAAGCTAGTGGTGTGGAAATATGATTATAGGAATTTATAATTGGGGAATCCACTATATAAATCAATAAGTATAAAGTTGTGTTTATTTTTATATAAATCTTCCTTAAATAACTTTGTCATTTTTTCATGGCTATAGTCTAGGTTATGTGGAGGGAAATATGGATCCTTTAATCTAAAATAATCATGTGACTTGATACATTTTATACAATGGAGTGGGATTTTGGGAGTTGATAAAATAATGGTAGCATAATTAAATTAATTAATTTTATCATAAGTGTAAATCAAGGTAATGTACTAAAATCATCTTTTATTTATTAAAAAAACATAATTCAAATCAATAGAATCACTCCATTATTTTCTATATAATTAATATATACTGACCTGTATAATTTTCATCGATTGGTGTGACAACATATTTTTATAAATATAATAAGAAAATAAATTTTTGTGATGTAATTAATTATTCTAAATTATCTACGTATATTATCAATATTCATTAAGAATTATAAACTAAAGATTATATAATCCAATTTGGAATATTATATTTATTTTTCTATATGTTTATAACGGTTAGTGAGAATTTCATTCTTTATCCATTATAGTGATGTTAATTAAATGATTGGAAGGCCATAGAATAATTAAAATTCAATTGTGTATTTATAATTTCCTTAAAATAATAAAAAAATTAAATGTTACAAATGAACATGAGGATATCATCTTCACATGTAAAAGAAAATGTCACAATATAGGGAAATAAAATGAAATAAATGAAAATATAGAAGAATATTCTAATTTATGTATATTCATCATTTCATAATTATTGGGTAATAAATATTTTTTTTCACATGTGATTGTATCAAAAAATAGGAACCAAGGAATATTAGAATGTTTATAATGATTACGGTTAACCTTATAGTTGTTTATGGGAATTGATTCATACATTGGAGTAAGAATATCATAAAATAATGATTACTGAGTGGATTGATTCTTGTACCGCTATTATTTTCTATTGAGAGTTACTGAAAACATTTATGTTAATGTCTACTTAATGAAACAAATGAGATAGTATTTAATATATTAAATGGATCTTATTATGATTTATTATATTCACTGTATATTTTTTTACACTTGAATCACGTATATTTAAAAATATATGTATAGTGATGAATTTAAAACATTAGACCCAATTGAATCTTATAAGGGAATGATAATTCATGGTTAATTAAAATTACATTTAATTGTCATGTATATAACTGGAAGTGTTTTCTGACACATATGAGATAAAAAATACTACACATTTTACCTAATGTTTTTTATATACAATGTACCCTTTGATAAAATAAAGTCCATTGAATCTACAAATAAATAAGAAATAGTTTAGAAAGATACATGCGAACTGTTATAATTTTTATCTAGAGGTAAATTAATTTACTTCATAATATTCCTTTAAAAGTCTTCTATGAATTATAAAGATAAGTAAAAATGTATTCTTAGTAAAAGATAAAGATCGTTTGGGGGGACTTATTAGAAAATATCATAACTAATCACTCATTAATTATGAAATGTGGATTATAGTTATTACTAAAGTCACAATATCTTATACACTTCATAGATATGGTGTCAATAACATGAAGATAAATGATGAAACTTATATGTATTTTATGACATTATATATTTATTTTGAGGAATTTTTAATAAAATGGTGTTAAAACATAACCATATTCCCACTATATTGAAAATTGAAAAAAAAAATTATCTTATAAATGACCTAAATTATTTAATTGATTAATGTGTGTTGAAGGATACTATTTTTCATTCATCATTTTTTAATAAACAATCATCTTATAAACACCAATTCCATTATAGTTATTTTTTCTGAGATACTTATGGTAAAACTATACCAATGATATAAATGTATTAGTAAATGTGAGTAACTATATTAACATAAATTGTAAACACATATCTATTTTAGTTATTGGATAAATCTATATTTCATTTTTTTATTTTCTAAAAGAACATAAGTTGAAATAGGGTCATATAATCCATACAAATTAGTGGGGGAGTATTTATAGAGTCACGTATAATATATGAAATATAAAATTCAAAATGTGGTTTTATAATCACCTAGTTGGGTTTTATATATATTCATCATGTATAATGAATGCTTATCATATAATTAATATAAGAACCTGAACCATTATAAATAAAAAGTACATTTTTGATTTAAATAAATGTCTTATAATGTTTCATGGTTATAGAAAAAACATGATCTTCATTGGTTTTTTATACAAAATCATATTTGAATGACCATTATGAATTATTACCACTGATAAAAAACTTGTCTCACAATGATCATGTAATTAGTATAAATATTGGGGTTTTTAAAAGCTGTTGACATAGAAAAAGTACGTCATGGCCTCAACATGTAAGATCATACACTATGATGAAAATTTATTGGCTCATATAAGGGAAGACGAATCACAATGATTTTATATTCCCAAATCCCATGTGGATTTCCAATAATTTAATAACTAATGAATTCATTTAAGGGAGAATCTCATGCTCATTGAGATCCCAAAAAAATATGTATTCCAAACCACCACATGAATGTCTCAACATTGGGATCCATACTATCAGGGTATTTTACTATAATAAATGGATTTGTTTCATGTCCCTAATAAAATAAATATATATATGGTATTTTAAATAGAATAATTTTTATATTTACTCCTTACTATTACTCAATAAAAGATTTTGATTTTGATTTTATAAAACATTAATTGTATTTTGTGAGTAATATGTATTTTAAATTAAGGCATTACTCTTGATAAATAAATAAATTTGTGAAATAAATGATATTTCAAAAATATATTATGATCAAATAAGATTTATTAATTATTGAATATATTATAATTTAATAAAGTAAAATATTGTTTTTATAATGGTTCAAATAATATAAATATAAAAACAAACCAATCATTTCCTAATAAATGATAACTATTATTTCAAAAAATAAATTTTTAATTTTTAAAAAATTATCTCGGTAAAATAAATATTATATTTAGAATCATAACGTGGAAATTATTTGAATGATAAATTTTTATCATTTTTTGAGAAAGTAAAATTTTCAGGTAAAAATTAAATAAGGTTTAAATATACAGTGTGTATTAAGAAATCATAATAACCCAAATGTGATGTAATTGATGTTATAAAAGGTATAAAATAATAAATAAATTCTTACAATTTAATATATTTTCAATTTTAATTATATTAATTTTATAAATCCGTTTTGAATCCGCCATAACCTATAATATATTATATAGTTATAAAATTATTCATTTAAAAACATATATCACTTCCACATTATCAAGGTGCATATTTAAAAAAATTTGGCCTTTTCCCTATAAAATAATGATAAAAATTAATTTTTTTTGAAATTTAGGTAAAACACAAGTTAGTTTTTTCTATTTTTTATTACATTATTATACAGAGTCCAAAACCAAGGTTTGAGAAATAATAAAAAGCTCCCTATTTTTTCCTAAAAAACCCCACCCTAGATCCATTTCCTATTAAATAGAATGGAATTTAGAATGACATTCATATTACATAACTTTTCTATATTACTCCAAATTTTTTCCTCAAGCTCACTTGATGATCCTCTAAATCTTTTTGAATCAACTCCTCAAGGTAAAGAATCCTCTCCTACTTATATTTATACAATTATCTTCATTATCTTATTCATTTTTCTCCAATTCCTAATTTTGGGATATGTTATTCTATATCCCCCTTACTTCCAATATATTAATATATGATGAGTCACATATTTAATTATCCTTTAACAATCCCATTAACATTTAGGTACCCCATTATGATGTTGAAATTTCACTATGATTTTCCATAGAAAACAATTGTATACGGAATATCAATAACTATTTCATACAAAGGGCCTTCAAATATATTCACATAATTTTTTTTGTGGAATTACAAGTTTGTAATCGATAATCCATTTTTTTGGAAATAAATGTGATCAAATATGTTTTTCTTTAAATGATCTATTTGGTAAACTTATGAAAGTACCTGATAATATTATGATGGGTATGAGAACATAGTGATCTAATTAATTGGGTAATATTTTAATATCATGGGATTCTATTAATAGTGTGTGGTAGGTTATCCTAATAATAGTATGTTATGCTTTCATGGTTTTTAACCGTGACATATGCTTCTAAATACTTGCCTAATATTGTTTCCCAATACCAATGTTTCCTTTATGTTATCATATTATAAAATTTTTCATTAGTAGTGTTTTTGTTTCTAACCTATTTTATATCTCATTGTTATGAATATTTCTTAAGATGTAATACCCTATTATTATGATGATTTTATTATTCCCTTGTTGGAATTTATAGCTCATCCATTTAAAATGTATGTCACTAGGTTATCCCATGCATTTTTAAGAACAACAAAATATTACGATCATATTAACGAATGATTCTATAATGATGATTTATCCCCCTATTTTATGTTGTTTTTTAATTTACCAAATTACCAAGAATATATACCAATCGATCATTTAGGTTGTATTAATTGTATTTATATGTAGTAAATCATGAATAAAAGAATATAATGACATGGGTTATCATCGTTGGAATCAATATAATATTTAGGTATTTTTGGGATTAGGAGTAAAAATATCTTGAGAAGGATATAGGGATAGATGAAACATAACAACAAATACCTAAATTTTTAAAACTGTAGATTGAGTGGTTTCAAATAAAATACATCATTATCTCAATACATCAAGTGGATGTGGCTTTGGCACTGACATACCGAGGGGTAATACCCAAAAACACCACATTGATCTAGCCACAATTTGAAGATTGTGCATGAAAATAGGTGTTGTTTCACACCAGTATTAACACTACATGGTGATATTCATTGTTAAACAATCAATATCATTATGATCAACTATTTAGGGAATAAAAAAATCCCAAAGGTTTCATTGATAACTAATAAACAATGGATTACATTAATTGATGCTAGTAAATTCCATATTTATGAAATAAATGTTATTTATAACTTTTCACTTTATGTTTTTGACCACCCATTTATGTGTTAAATAATTTAAAAATACTAATCCCAAACATTCACATTATTCTAGCTGATGGTCGAATATTGGATGAACTAATTAAAAACCCAATATGAGGGGTAATGTTATGACATCCCCAATGATATTTACAACCAAAATAGACAATTTATTGGGAAAATTTTTATAATATAATTTTAGTTGACCATGGTATAGAATAGAAACAAGAAGTAGGAGGAATTCCCATACCAACCAAAGATATAAGAAGGTGAAAATTTGATCAATATCTGATAATGTCTTTTAAATTTTAATCGATAATATGATCTTTTAATTTTGGAACAATGTATAAACTCCATTAACAATATCATATAAATCCATAAAATTTCAATGTTAGAGAGATTTTCCTAGAAAATTATCATAGGTATGGAAAATTGGTTGTGGAAATTGAATAAGAATGTGAATCCTTTGGACGGTATCGAAGGGATGGGGTGGAAGAAATTATTGAAAACTTTTTTCAACAAATAATTTTCACACACTCTATTGATTAAAATCGAATTGTATTTCTATGACAAAAAAAAAAGATGAAGAATCCATCAAGTGAATAAACCAAATATATTGAAGTTAATATTTGTGTTGTAATTGTTATCAATATAGTTTATTGATAAATTTCAATGTGATATTATTTGAAGGTAGTTATCCTAAAATTGAATAATCATTGAGAATAATTTAGGTTATGGAAGGATTGTTTTGATTTAAATAAGTTTCTTTAAATAAAAAAAAATAAATGTGATAATTGAAGAACATTTTAGAAAGTTCAAATGAAATATTCCAATAGTGGACAAATTATTGACAAAATATCATAGATGATTGGAGGATATCATGAGATATGAATTTCGAATTTCATGATGAAGTAAATTTATGGGATTGTAATAGAAAATTAATATGTTTATTCCTGAAGTATGGATGATGAGTTTTTAGGGGTATTTCTGGGATTTATGTCTAACAGATTTTGTATTTATTTTGTTAACTTATAATTTTTCTAGGATTAATTTTTAACATTACACAAAAAAATATTTCCAATGACTAGTTATCCTAGAGGGACCCATACCAACACAGTAGCATAGATCATACAACGAAGAGCCCAAAGAGATCATGTGTAGTCCAAAATGTGGGGAGGGATGGAAACATAGAAAAATAATGGTACATGTGATGTTATGGTGTCATGTTTGTGGTAAAAGTAAACATTCTTTGATAGAGTACTATGTTCATTTTTTTATAAAGGATCACACCACAGAAGGAAGTTTTAATATGGGACTGATATACTATATCCATGACTGAACAACAACCATATGATCTCTAGATTATTTTTTTAACTATGTGATCATAAAAAATCAAGGTTCAGGGCCATTAGATTAGTATTGTTTTTCTTGGTCTTCATCAAGCCCCACGTTTGTGTTCTGAATGTTTTATTTTACATGAATTAATTAAAGAATACCATCATAAAGGGATGTCTAATATCAATTTCACCAAGACTTTTGTTTAACATTTAAATCTCTAGATAATCCATGTTTGTTCAAAATCACTTATAGTACCATTTTAAGTATCAAACAATTATCAAAATGAATCATTGAATTGTTTCATAAAAATATCATATTTCTATGATATTGAAGGATTGTTTTAAATATCATGATCAAAATGAACTATTTTCTATGTGATTATGGAAGGTTCTTAGATGATATATGTCTTATATGAATAGTTTGATCAAGATTATTCAGATTTTTGTATCTTACCTCTCATATGAGAGCTAATTACACATATGAGAGATGTATTGAGGGAGAAATAGAGAATATCCTGTGATATATCTAATAACACAATAATAACATATGTTCTAAAAACAAATCTAGTTTTGTGACCATATGAAAATATATGTTACTAAAAACTACATTTTTAAACATTAAGTTAGACACTGTTAACACCAGTGTTAGGAAATGAATTCATAACATCTATAAAGGATAAGAATAGTTTTCCTGGAACATATGGTCTGTGAATATATCATCATCCAGAATGGTTATGTGATAGAGATAGGAAACTCTATTTTCTATTTTACAAAGAGTAAGGAGACACCTCATACTATGTTTCTTAAAAGTAGAGGGTAACACCTCGTTACTCAATTTTGAACTACAGATCTCATGAACAATTATTCTTATGATTTAATATTTTCACACATTATCTATTATGAAAAGAAATTGTTTCACAATGAAACTTCTATGAATATCCAATATACAGTTTTTTCATGTGATGTGAAGAAAAATGCATGTAAATGAGTATATATGAGCATGAATTGATCATTATTACATATTTAGAATAAATAAATGTGATATAGTAAATCGATAGTGTGATATTACTTACAAGAAGAATATCATATTTCACTACAATTGATTGAAAAATTATTTACATTGAGAATGTAATTTAAATTATTATATAAAGAACATTGTTAGTAGTACTTTCATGGTTCATTGCATATGTGAATGTACTTGTGTATTGAGTGGTGGATAGTGTTTTTGTATAGGGTATGTGAAGAAATTAATTTTGGATACTGTAATGTTTTGAACGTGTAGTGAACACAAGGCATATGAAAATAATAGTGTTTTTTAACATGTTATTGAATACCTAAGTATAAGAGACAGTATGTGTGATTTAATAATTCATGGTTTACATGTACATGAAATAACATGTCTAAAGAAAATATAGAGTTGTTATTTTTTTTATAATGAAGAGAATAACTAATAAAGTGATACTCATTTGTTATTGCACAAAGAGGACATAAAAATAGTTAGGATAATTACAAAAATTATTTATTTTTCATTAGATAAAATAAAATTACATGCCTGAAGAACACTTCATATTTATGTTTATAATATTTGGATTCAGTTGAAGTGAAATTTTTCAGTGAAACAATGAAGGATACCACTTTCATTTCATTGATGAATCTTTTGTTGTTTATTCTCATATTACAGTGATTTGAAGTGGAAGTAAAAACATAAACAATTTTGGGATATTATATTGATTCTAATGGAATATAGTATTTATGATTATATTTATATGAAGTTTGAGAGTTTTAGTTGAAGTGAGGATGTACAAAATTACTTTATATGCTATGTGGATCGAAGAGGAAGATTATTTTTGTATTGTAGTGGCAGCATTATGTTCTTATAAACATTTTCATTTTTAGTGTTGTATTTATGAATATATGGTGGGATTCTATTATAAATAACACTTTTGGGATTCTATTATAGTTTTGGAAAGGTTTATACATATCGACCAAGGTTTCACGGTGTTACCTAACCAACCGACATGTAATTATAGATTAATTCATATTGGATAATATATGTCTCAGATCATCTCGAACAAATAAAGGATGTAGTGACCCACCTCGGGGGAGAACCTTGAAAAACATTCTAGGTTTTTTTATTTACTAAAATTAGGTCTTACATATAGTATAATTGTGATTGTAAATTGCGAAGATCTATTAACACTAACAATTAAAGAGGTAAAAATTAAAAATGCGTAAGAGAAAAGAAAAGAAAATTAGTTAATTTTTTACACTGATCCCCCCTATTAGTTGACCTAATTGATCCATTGAGAACATCCATTTGTATTATATCACTTTTTACACCTATTATTGGATATATATTACAGTCCTAGTTTTTGTTATTAGACTAATATGATGTACATATTTGAATTTGAAGAAGTAAAAAAAATTTCTCAGATGAATATTTATTTTACATCTCACTTAGTTCCAATAAAGAGGCTTCTAAAAAACCCAGGATGAATAGAAAAAAGAACTAGGAAAGAAATATAAAAAATAATTTGAAGAATAAATATGATACATTACAAAATGGATTTAGTCATAATTGTAGTTATCAGCACTATTTGATAATTATGTTATGAAAAATTATTTTAATGATTATTGATCATGTAGTGATGAAGATTAATTTATTTAATAACTCCATGATTTTTTTATAAAAATATGATATTTTCTAATGAATATTCCTAGTGAGGTTATCGCTTATATATTATCTTTTATAAAGGGACTATATGGAGAAAAATCACAGCTTTTAAAGGGAGATGAGGTTATGGGGAAATCCTTGGAAAATGAGTTTCAATGATGATAAATATCTCTAAAACATTATTGATTTTAATGATGAAACTATATCACTTTTCAATAAATATATCCCCTTTTTGAATGAAAATTACAAATAAATACATTAGAGAAAGAATATAATAGTATGTTATGCACTAATATGATACATATCATTGATAAATATCATAAAGATATCATGATTATTAATGAATCTCAGTTGGAAATAAAATATAAGGATGTGATATTAATCATAGATAAAAAATAATGTAATGGTATTTATTGCATTGTAATGAAAGACTTACTTTGATTGATGATGAATTACTAAAAACTATTTATGAGAATGATATGATTGATATTATTTACACTAAATTGGTTTGTAACTTAATTGTATTTTATAGAACCTATATGAATTTAAAAGAAACACAGATCGAGTTGGAGACAAAAAAGAATTAAATAGTTTAATAATTCCTTATTGATGGTAAATAAAATGCACAATGATGATTTTTTGAAAATTTAGATTCAATTGGAACAAAATGTTAATGTTGTTAAAGATGATAAAAATTACCTCAACATTCACTATCGTTATACGGAATAAAATTTTAGAAATATGAAATAAAAATAAATAAATAATTTTTCAACAGAATGTGAAGATATGGTGATGTCAATTGATGACCATAAGAACACTTGAAATATGAAATATATTGATATGGAGGTGATGTTCCGAAATCTGTATAATATCCTAGAAGAATACAAACATAATGATGTGATCAGAAAGGTGTTAAAATATAATTTCAAAAAGATTATTACTCCTAATAATAATCACTCAAGTGACAATAATTGTTTCAGATTATATAATGATAAATATTTTTCAATCTCATTGAAAAAGGTAATCCAATTCCAAAACATTATTTTTATACTAATAATGTTTCATCTAAAATTCCAGGTTCCAAAATGTATTTTATTCCAACATAGAATTGGATATCTAATGATAAGCCCAATATATCATTAAATGTGGATATGTAGAAGACTGCGAATTCATGTTTCCAGTAGACAGCTCAAATGAAGAATCATAATATCAATAAAATT
Organism: Viscum album; assembly: GCA_963277665.1. NCBI lineage: Eukaryota > Viridiplantae > Streptophyta > Magnoliopsida > Santalales > Viscaceae > Viscum > Viscum album. The sequence continues at coordinate 738,241,396 of OY728140.1, read as the reverse complement.
ACATATCGATCCAAGTGGTAGAATAGAATAAGAATTCAATATATCTTGGTTATTATTGGGTAGTTCGAAATTTGGGCATCAGGCGGCTGATTAGTGGCATAATATATCATTTTATGACAATTTTAGAAGTCCATCATTAGGGGGGGGGTTGATATTAAGTGAAGATTAATCCTAAAAAAAATATAAGTATAATTCACAAATGAATAAAAACATTATTATCAAAAATATAATTGATTTTCTTCAAGGCTTATTTGATTATTTCAACAAAAGGGTTCATAGTTGCTGTGTGTGATTGTATATACCAACATTTCACTATGTAAATGCAGGTATTAAGAAAATTCCACAATAAATACATATGAAAAAAATAGTAGATAATTCTTACTTGTTCTGTAAACAAGAGAGTAAAGTTCGGAAAATGTTAAGCAATATACACACAAGAAGAAAAATGATATGAATGTCACAACATTGATGAAATGTTTCTAATTTGGAAGAAATTTTTATATCGGGATCTCAGAAAAAATATTTCATACACATTAATGATTGTGGAAGAAGGTCGAAGTAGAAAAATAAATCAATCCCAGAAACTAATAATATGATTGATTTGGTGCATGAAAATAATGATGGAATATTATAATTTCATGAGATGTTACCTAAAAAAGATACCCCTATGATTTCTTTAGATTTATATGGGAGGTAAAATAGTTTTGGGTATATTGTAGAAAAATATATGATCGGGTTTTCTGAACAAGTATGACTAGTGATGAACAAAATAGAAATATCAATGAGTTTTTAGGTTAAAAATTATATTTTGAACAAGTACTATACACACAAAAATATGTTTTAGAATATATGAAAATTATTCTTAGTCATATGTCTAGAGCAACCAGAATAGGATAAAAAGATGGACCATGAACTGAAGAATGATTTTAACAACTTGCTAATATGAATAAGCATATTATATTAAAGATAGAAGTCAAATAAATCTAGAAGATCATTCTTCTCTTAAATGATAAAATTTGTAAATACATGTAATGAAAAAATCATGATGAATTTTCATGATTTTGGAACCTAATTGAAATAATTGTCTCATTTGAGGAATAAATATCATCCATATTGCTCCAATATTAAATTATTGAAGTAAAACCTTTTTCACACACATATATATATATTGTGTTTGTTTATTTTACACAAGGAATTTATGTTGAGTCTATAATTGGGTGTAGTCCTGAAGATATAAGTTCTATGAAATTATTATACTATATTATGGTGGTTATCCATCATGGATTCAATTAAATAAAATTCTATTAAAATTTTTCATGTAATTCATTATTGATGAAATAAAATATTGATGGATAATATGGATGTATTTCATCTCTCTTAGATAAGAAAATATTTTAAGTGACCTAAGTTGAATATTATAACTAGATTTAATGAATATTTTAGGTTTTGGTATGGTATTTACTAGATTTTTTCAGATAATTTAAATTGATGATTTTCATTAAAGTGGTTCGTTCTCATATCTCTATATGAATAAAAAATCTGATTCAAAATTAGAAAAACCGATAACATGATGAAAACATAAATTGCATTGATAAAGGGGAATTAAATTATTGTAATTAAATGTTTTCAATCTTTCTCTAGATAAACATATGATATTTTTTTAACAAACCCTGTTTTTAAAATCCCATGAAATAATGTTTCATTGGTGGAATCATGTTTTGAGAAATTTATTGAGAAATTTTTTTCATAGATTAATCACCCTTATTTTCAACACCAGGTTATCCCATATAGGCTTATATCGAATTTATTAATGAATTGTATCTTTCATAAATGTGATGAATTTATTCTCTCCAGAAGATCAATTAAAATTTCTTTGTAGTATATGTCATGAACCAAATATGGTTACCACTGAAATCGGTACTAAACCCAACATGTGACAAGGCCTGAAAGGCATTCCCAATCCCAACAGGTTGGAACAAGGGCCCGGGTATCATAAAATGAGAATTGGGAATGATTTAGAGGAGTTTAAAAACATAAAACAACAAAAGAATCCAATAAAAAATATCAATTTTTAAAACCAAACAATATTTTACAAAAATTAAGAACTCAATTACATATTTCTAAACATCTCAAAAAACACTATAACAATGTTATAAAACCAAAATAAAACAGCCCAAGAACCATCATGGAAAGGGGCACTTCCCTCAAGCCATCTCCACCAGAGTTCACCACCAAGGACCTGCTAGAATCCCCAATCACTGGAACTAAAACATTGTACCCAACCTGCACAATAAAACATACCAAGACTACTTACTCCCAAGGCTATGAGTATGGTGTGATCAGATTACCCATAGGATACAACCACTAAGTGATTCTATGCGATAAACATTTTAAGTCTAAGAGCATGAATGTTTTGGAAAACTTGTAATTTCTAGTTTCAATTTCTAAAAGATGCAACACAAAAAGATCAGTTTTGAAGTGGCATAATTGAAAGAATCAACACTTTAAAACTAAATTCCAAATTTAATGAATTTTCCAGACAAATATATTGTATTCCAATGGTCTGTATAATGGATCTAATGAGCAGAAGCAGTAGGAAATAACACCTAAGAACTAGCTCGTTGTGGGTCCTAGGTACCTTGTATCTCAGTGAGAATAACAATAAAAAATATATATTCTCATGTATGATCCACTATTAGATATCATAACCATAGCCTAGGGGTCCCCAATCATCATCATCATAGTTTATTTAGAGTTTTTAGTGTCAATCTAGCTAAGTGAAAATGAGGCCAAACCCCACGGATTCACTAGCATACTAGTACACGTCCACCAACCTTGATACACAGGTTCCCCTTTGTTCTCAAACAAATCATAAAGTACAGAAAAATAATTTTCACATGGAAATTTAATTTCAATATCACAAATTCACTAAACAGCTCACATGTATACCAAAAAATTTACAAAAGTCCACTTTTCATTCAAATTGATTTCAAAATCCAACTCACACCAAAATAACCCAACACACTTTTCCCATTTCTATAACACATCCACAAATCCTTTAAACAATTTTTATAAACCATTCCAAGACATTATACCTCACCTAAAAGTCCACACAAATATTATATAATACCTCTTCGATCAATAGAATTAATTTTTCCCAACACACTCACACAAAACATCCCACAACCATGTTTTGCAGCTCTATTTCCATTTTCTAAAACATTTCCACACTTTATAAAACTTTATAAAAATTATTTGACATCTTAAATAACCACATTACCTTTTAAAAAACACATATTTGGTGAACCCCCCCCCCCCCAAATAGTACATATACACCATTTTTCACACATTTCTTAACCAAAAAAAACATTCACATTTTCCACAAAACAAACTCAAGTGGTTTAACTTTGTCTTGCACCTAAAACCCATTTCAAAAATACTATTTATGACCAAAACCACACCAATTCCTATCCAAAATTGAATTGAAAGCCCTATAAATATTTATAAAACCACATTAAAGTGTTATAGAATAACCTCAAATAATATCACAAAAATGCAAATTAAAACACACATTTTCATAAAATGCTCTCAAGAAGTATAAAAATGTTTTACACATCAAACCTATTCAAAAAACATCTTTTTTAGGACAACATGACACTAATAAATTACCAAACCATAATTTCCAGGCCAGATAAGATTTAGTAAACCAATTCCATAAGTTATAAAAGACACCAAAAAAATACCCCATGAGTAACACATGAAAAAACCAATTTTCAAGTTAAAAATAAACAACAAAATTTAACACTTAACCAAATAAATCATAAATAGTTATTTCACCACACCTAATATATGAGGAATATGAAAAATATGTAAATACAGAAAGATAACTCATCAATAATTGTTTACATATTGAACCACCTACCTTTTGAGTCAAAACCCTTGAATCATTGTGTGAACCCTCAACCGCACCTCCACCTCACCACAAGGAAGTAAAAAATGAACACCAAAATAATCATGAAGAAAACGACTCAATATCCTCCTGAATATCTTGAAATTAGGGAAATTAGTGAAATCCAGAGATGTTTCACCCCATTTCAAGATTCAATATAGCTCTAAATTTGGGGAGGATAGAAAGTGGGCGCGCCTTAATATAGTGGGCTCAGGTGGGAGTTTGAATCACCGAAAAAACCTACAAATAGAACGAGTTATTAAAGAATTAATAATTATTTTTAATGTAGGAAATGGGCTCTCGAGAAGGCCCATTCCCTTAAATAAAAACCAAAATCTGCCATGATTATAGATTTCTATATGGTCCAAATTAATTTTTCGGTCTTCATAGGTCAGGGGATGGAAAGTAGGAATTGGAATGGATGAACAATGTTGAAAAATGAAGGAGTTATAAAAGAATCAAAATTTCTTTTTAAATCTGGAATTGGGCTCACGGTTTGGCCCAATTCAAGAAAACTCACCCATTACTCCATAAAAGTTTGGGAAACCCCCAAAACAAAGCATTAATGGAAGTTAAATGAAATTTTACTTTTCAATATGTAATTTATGTGACAATTCTCCCCACCAAGAAAATTTTTCATCCTCGAAAAGGCACAGAAAGGCCAAAACAACAACCAAACCATAATGAGAAACGAATAGGTACTCTCTTGCCTGGTTTCACCCACAAAAGCCAAAACATGTCTAGTGATCAATTAAAGAAGGAATGATCTCATAAACAAAACTTACACCACATTAATGAAACAATCAAGTATATTCATATTTTATCACAAAAATACTCCTCATACACTATCCATATAGGATTCCATCAATTTACCCAAATGAACCACAACAATGAACAATGATAAACTTACCTTGCTTTAAATAGACCATTGAGCATTCTCCACTCCCAAAATTTTCCCAAGGAAGGTTTAAGTAATTAGATAGATCCAAACCATACTACATACTTCCAATCCATGACCAATGACCAATCTGAGTAACTAGTATGGGGAGAAATAAATGGGTACCCCAACATATGAGACAACTCAAAATTACCCTAGACAGAATCAGGACACTATCTGGGGGAGCTCGAATGGACTCCCAGTACTAGGGGGTAGACTCTCATTAGAATTTTCCAAAATAGCACCTGTGAGACTCATAGTGGGTATCCCCACCATAAGAGCATACCATATTAACAACCAGCATGGGAATGAACAGAAAGACCCCAAAATTTAAAAACATGGGTCGGTCGCACGATTAGTCTACATGGTTTGGGAAACAGTGCACTAACCATGGGGATCATTCTTTCTGCATGGATTCCTAGCACCTGACCACTACTAATCATGCACAAAATATGTGCTCAAACATGAATACACCAGAGGTTTTAACTTTTCCAATCTTTCATACTAAATATAACACCTTATATAAGGGAATGACCTATGATTTCCCTTGAATACAAGCCATCTTCTGTCCGAGACCTATGGCTGGAGCTTAATGATTGATACATCATTGCCTCACAGTTAGGCTTTAGAAACCCCCTGAATGAGAAATCTTCTTTCATTGCAACCAACAACAACACCACAATTCCCGATATGTTTTCCAAGACATAACTCTTTCCAATCTAACTTTACCCAAACTTGAAAATTCACTAAAACAAGAGCTTAGATGTTACACACACATCACACCTTGTTTGTTCGGTTGAGAAACAATATATGTAAATAACACACATACTAAACTTATTCTAAAATGTTATATTTTTATGTTTTTTCATCGGATAAATTCTACTAATATAATAGAGACTCTCAGATGATTACATGACTTTCACCTTTATGGTCAATTGTTCACATGACATCACAAGGCATCACCGAAAATGACTATTATGACTGATATAAACAATGCATGGAGAGGGACCTTATACAACATCCCTAAACAACACAAAATTATAGAAAGTTCCCAAAATATCCTATAGTGACCATATTTCCCACTCTAGTGGTTTATCATTAACTCATGCTTCAAAGAAACTGTGAAGAAACTAGAGGACCACTTAGACACCATCGAGACACTCATCCACACTAACAACCCCATACCACCTCCACCTTCAACGAATCAAGAAGTTTAATAAACTAAGCCCTATTTCAACCTTCCACATGCACTTTTATTATATAAGAGGATTAGAAAAACCTATAAAGGCAATGGTGTAGACTCAATCTACTGAGCTCGAAAAAAATATTCCTTATATTGATCAACTAGAGTATTTTTTAATAGAGAAACAATGCGGGTTACCCTTCAATCGTGAATTAACCCTTAATGGGGCGTACCATATCCAACGATTGAAACTAAGGACCCAACCAAGATGGTCCATTGTTCAAGACACACCACAAACTAGATCCAAACACATGAAGGGAACCATTGAAAGGAATCACAAAACATTTCTAAGAAGAGACCACTAACTGGCCCTTCAAAACAACTTACCAACCAAACACAATCCCAAAACCCAGTTCTAACAAGAGGGGTTCATGGACTCAAAACAACCCACAACATCAAAATTTTCAAAAACACAAAATAAAAAACATACCAAATAGTCATCCATACATCAAGTTTTTCCTTAAAATCCTTATTTTTTAAAATAAACGGTTTAGCGGTTAGCGTATCCACCAATGGTACCCCATTGGTATCACACATGTATGTTCCTGTTCTACACTAGGCACCCTCCTCATATCCATATAGAAACTCATCCAGTCATCCCATTAACCATCCATAATCCCATAATACCAAATTAATGTGGTCTCTCACAAAAATACCAATGGTTAATACATAAACTCATTCCACTTTTCAAAATAAAAAAATCGACCAATACTTCCTTTTTCTCAAGACTGCTATCCACGAAATTGAACCCAAATTACCGCATTAAAAAAAATTCTTAAAGGCATAATCATTCCAATGAATACTAACTTTCATGTTATTCACATGAATTTAAAAACTTATCATCCAATTAAAACTCCTTTCTATAGTTTAGAAAACTTTATTGGAAAAACTTTTTCAAAACTAACCTTGTCATAGTTCATGATTTCAATGGAGGTGAAAACACACCATTTACCATTCCAATAAAATTCTGAAAATTCAATTATCTATTTTAAAAAATCTAACCATTCCTACTTTATTATATAATAATTTCACAAAATCTTTACACCTCTTAAAAGAAAGTCATATAAAACAAAACTTCCAAGATTTCAAAACTAATGAATACAAGACAATGGGGGAGGAAACTAGTTTCCGTGGCTGAATTGAAAATATGGTCGACATCCATATTCCAATCACATCACCATAATTAGATAGTATTATAGGTAAATATATCTTGCTTTACATAGCTTTCCAGACCCTACGAGATCAGTAAGACCATTAACCCAACTCTCTTTTCACTTCCACAAATCATCATCAACCCAAGAAAACCAAAGGACTAAGAAAAGTCTCAACTTCCCTGGGTGACTTGAATACCGTAATGACGTGTGGTGATAAGTCACACTACTCCTAAACATAATTCCATGTACCAAAAATCCTAAATCTAGAATACCCTGACTGTTCCCTAAATAATATTTGCCAAAGAGATTAAACCTCCATTGATACCATTTTGTCACGAACCAAATCTTACTACCATAGAAAATAGAACAAAACCCAGCACATCACAAGGCCCGAAGGAAGTTACTGATCCCCATGGGATGTTAGAAGTGCCTAGGTATCATAAAATGAGAATTGGGAATGATTTACCTATGTTTATAAACATAAAACAACAAACGAATCCAATAACATGAATTTGGATTTTTCAAACCAGAAAATCTTTTAAAAAAATTAGAACTAAATTACATATTTTAAAACTACTCAACAAGAATATAACAATGTTACAAAACCAAAAGGAAGCCGACCAAGAACCCTCATGGTAAGGGGCACCGCCTTCAAGCCATCTCCCCAAGACATCACCACCAAGGACCTGCTAGAAACCAGAACCACTGGAAGTAATCAATTGTACCCAACCTACGACCACAAAAATAACAAAGACTACTCACACCCAAGGGTGTAAGTTGCATGTGTGCCAATGACCAGTAGGATACAACCAATATGAGATTCCATGTGACAAACATTTAAAGATGAAAATCATGCAAGATTTCAAAAACAAGAAATTTCTTGTTATAATTTCTAAATGATGCAACATAAAAATTAAGTTTTCAAGTTGGATAATTTAAAGAATCAACACATTTAAAATAAATGAAAAACAAACTGAATTTACCAGGAAAATATACTGTATTCTGATCTTAAGTATAAACTATCTAATGAGCACAATCAATAGGAAATAAACCATATGAACTCGCTCGTTGTGGGTCTGAGGTACCTCGTATCTCGATGAGAATAACCATAAAAAATATCCATTCTCGTGAACAATCAACTAGTAGGGAATATACTCATAACCTAGTGGTCCCCCATCATCATCATTATAGTTTATTTAGATTTCTTATCATCAATATACATAATTTATACTGAGGCCAAACCTGATGTATTCACTAGCATACTAGTACACGTCTACCCACCTAGATACCTGGGTTTTCCCTTTGTTCTCAAAAAAGATCAAAAAATCAAGAAATATAATTTTCACATGAAAATATCATTTCAATATCACAAATTCACCAAAAATCCAACTTTTCACCACACAAGTCACAAAAGTCCACTTTTCATTCAAATTGATTTTGAAATATGACTCACACCAAAATAGCCACCAACACTTTTCACATTTCTTTAACACTTCAAAAAATCCTTTAAAAAATTTTTATAAACCATTCCAAGACATTATAACTCACATAATATACCACTCAAATATCATATAATACCTATTTCATCAAAAATTCATTTTTCACAACACACTCACACAAAATAGCCCACAACCATGTTTTGAAGCTCTATTTCCATTTTCTAAAACATTTCTGCACTTTATGAAATATTATAAAAAAATATTTGATATCATAAATAACCACCTAACCTTTAAAAAACCCATATTAGGTGAACACACCACTCAAATATTACATATAAAACCTTTTAACAACATTGTATAACCAAACTTAACATTCACAATTTTCATAAAACAAACAAAAGGGGTGTAACTAGGTCTTGCTCCCAAACCCAATTTAAAAAACCCAATTTAGGACCAAAACCATACCAATTCCTATCTAAAACCTAATTAAAAGCCTCAGATACATTTATAAAACCATACTCATGTTTTATTTAATATCCTTGAATAATACCACAAAAGATACAAATGAAAACACCAATTTTCATAAAATACTCTCAAGAAGTATGACAATGATTTACCCATCAAACCTATTCAAAACCATCTTTTTAAGAACACATGACACTAATACATTAAGAAATTATAATTTTCAGGCCAAACAAGACTTAGTAAACTAATTCCATAAGTTATAAAATACACCCAAATAATACCCCATGAGTTACACATGAAAACACCCAATTTTATGTTAAAAATCAACTATAAAATTTAACACTTAACCAAATCAATCATATAAAATTTTCACACCACACCCAACATATGAGGAATATGAAAAATGTGTAAATATAGCACGCTAACTCATCAATAGTTGTTTACACATGGAACCACCTACTTTTTGTTTGAAAACCCTTGAATCTTGGTGTGAAACATCAACCACACCTCCACCACACTACAAGGAAGTAAATACGAACCTCAAAACATCTTGAAGAAAACAACCCAATATCTAGTAGAATAACTTGAAATCTAGAAGATTTGTGAAATCTTGATAGGTTTCACCCAATTTTGGGATTTTATTGAGCTAAAAATTGGGAGAGGAGAGAATGGGGGAGCGCCTTAGGTAAGTGGGCTCGGTTGGGAGTTGGAATCACCGAAAAAAATATAGAATGAGTTATTAAAGAAATAAAAATGCTTTTAATGTAGGAAATGGGATTTCGAGTAGGCCCAATCCCTTAAATTAAAATTAAAATTCACCATTATTATAGATTTATAAATTGTCCAAAATAATTTTTTGGTGTTCATAGGTCATGGGATGACAAGTAGGAATTGTAATTGATGAAAAATGATGAAAAATGAAAGAGATATAAAGGAATCAAAATTTATTTTTAATTCTGGATTTGGGATCACGGTTTGGCCCAATTCATGAAAACTCACCCATTCATCCATAAAATCTTTGGAAACACCCAAATAAAAGTATGAATGGAAATTAAATGAAATTTTCCTTAACAATATGCCATGTATTTGATCGTATCATTTGTAGTAAAATTAGAATATCTAATGAGAGATGAGGAAAATTTTTGTATTTACATAATGTTATGAGTTGAATTATTTCCCAAAATTATATTTTTGGTATAATTTTTATGTAAGGGGTAAATCAAATATTCCCTTAAAAAAGTGAAATTTGTGTTGACAAAAAATCCAAAGGGGGGGTTTATGAACCAAAATTTCTTGTATGTAATAGTTGTTTTATAATTATTTTCATTATAGTTGATTGATAAAAAAGTAATGTGAAAATAATTTAAGGTAGGTGTTCTTTAAATGATTTATTTTTATCAATCATTAAGTTTTTGGAAAGGTTGTTTCCATTTGAATAATATTCATTAAACAATGAAAATATAAATGTGATGGTTTTAGAACAATTTAGTATGTTATAAAAACATGATTTAAAGTAGGACACAATGTTGAAAACAGTTTTTGGATGTTTGAAGGATGTTGTGAAAAATGGATTTATTATTTCATAATGAAGTAAATAGATATTATTGTCAGGGCAAATGAATATGATTATTCATGATTTATGGATGACGTGTTTTTGAAGAGTTTTTATTGGATTTACCTTTAATGGACATTGTATTTATTTTTGTTACACAGAGTCATTATAATATTAATTTTTCACCACATAAAAAAAATCTTGCAAAGGAGTATCCAGAATTCAGAGAACAACGCTAGTAAGGGATCAGAGGTATTGGAATGAGGTGCCCAAATATGGAAGGCATGGGCCACCATGTGGTGTAAGAAATTGGTTGAGGCATGAAACAATATGGGATAGTGTCAAGGTGTTATGTGTGAGAGACCCGTAACAATTTATGTTTGGATTACATCACATCTTATATTACACTAGGGAAAATAGTGGAAGAGGTTTTCAATGTGGAATCAATAAAATGTTACACTGAATGATTCATGACCATCTGATCGCTCGATATACATTTTCACACTATTCAAATTGAAAAATTCTAGTATCCATGATGTTGGATTATTGATGTATGTATTATTCTTCCTCAAGCCCCACCTGAGTATTCTACATGTTGCCTTCTCCAGTAAGTCATCAAAGGATACCTTCATATCGTGACATCAAATATCAATGAACCAACAAATTCGTACATAATTTGAATCATTTTAAGATCCAAACCATATGTAAATCACAGGAAACTCTATTTTCTTGAAAAGAAACATTATCAAACCAGATCAAAGCAACATTTAATAAAAATATCATTTTTCGGTGACAGTGATGGTTCACGGTATGTATCTTATGCACAAAAATCAATTTCTATGTGATAATAAAAGGTTATTAGATTATATGTGTTACCTATAAATACCCTGATCATGCTAATTTTTCATAGTATTGTGTATCGTAAATTCAAGAGCTCATTACACATATTAGGGATGTTTTGAGAGTGAAATAGACCATATCATGCACTCTATATTTGTAAACCCAGAATACCAGGGATTTTAAATTTTTATCTAGTTCTGTGATGAAATGAGGATTTGAGTTATCAAAAACTATGATTTTCAACATTGAAGGAGAAACCCTTAACACTGTTGTTACCCAAAAATAATTAGAACCATTGAAAAGGATAATAATAGTTACCCAAATCATATGTTTTGAAAATTTATCATCTTCTAACATGGTTATGTGAAAGAGAGATATTATTACACATATTATTTTTTGAAGTAGAAGGCCCCGTTACTTACTGTGTTTTTTCAACTTATATGGTGACCTCGTGTAACACACTTGTGAAAAACTACTCCCATGAACCATTATTCTTGCGAAATGATTTTCTCGCATATTATATGTTATGTAAAATAATTACTATACAAAAACCCTATGTCGAAATCAAATATATATTATGTTAATGTGATGTGAAGAAAAAGTTATTTAATTGAAATTATAAGATCATGAATTGATCATATATATATATATTGAGGATACATTAATGTGTGACCATAAATCCATAGTGTTATTTCACTTACATGAAGATATAGATATTATGCTACACTTGTTTTCTAAAGGATTTAGTTTGAGAAGGTCATGAATACTATTAATTAAATAATTTAGTAGTAAATGAAATATTCTTTTCCTATGTCAATATACTTATGAAACGAGTGGTGGAATGTGTTTTTATACAAGGCATGTGAATAAAATAATGGTGGACAATGTGATTTTTTGAAGGGGTAGAAATCATGACGTAGAAGCAAAGCACAATGTTTGGGAAAATGTTATTACCTAAAATTTTATTATATATAGTATGTGTGTCATTTAATAATTCAATTTTTACTTTCACATGACATAAGATGTGAATATAAAATTGATAAATTTTGTGTTCTTGGATAATAAGGAGAAAAAAACTAATGATGTTATGTTCATTATTTATTCCATAACGAAGACATAAAAATTGTAGGGATAATTACTTGAATTAACTATTTTTATTGAGATAATGAAAATTATATTATTGATGAAAAAATTTTGTTTATTTGTGTCATATTTTAGTGAATTTAAAGTTATATTTTTTGGGTGACAAAGAAGAAGAAAACCTGAAATTCATTAATCAATATTAATTTATTTATTCAAATAATATAGTAGGTTGAAGTGGATGTGATAACTTTTGATAATTACAGATTTAATATTGAGTCAACCAATATTTAATATTATTGATTATATTCATTACTATACATTTAGTTTTATTTTATGTGTTAATTTTTATAATCATTTTATATTCTTAGTTGATCAAAAAAGAAGATTAGTTTTGAATTACAGTGGTAGGTAGAAGTTCTTGTGATATTGCTCATTGTTTTAGTGTTATATTTGTGAAACATATGTTGTATTCTAGTTTAAGGAACTCTAGTGGGATTGAAGTAGAATTTGTAAAAAGATTTATACTAACACAATATGGTATCAAGGTAATACCTATCCAACCACATGTATTTTTTTCATTGATTCATAGTAGAGAATCTATTTTTCTGATTATCCTGAACACAATAAGAACATAGTCACCATAATTAGTGGAAAACTTTTTAAAAATATTGTGTCATGTGATTCATTTACTTTATTTCTTTCATGTGTTATATGTTTTTTTAAACACTGCAAATCTCTTGGCATTTAATTGTAATGATATTTGAATTAAAAAAAGGTAAGAGAATGGAAAAGAATATTGGATAAAACAAGTGTACACAAATTCACCCATACACTCTCAGTGGACCAGAATGACCTACAATGATATTTAGTATAAGGAAATTTTTAATGGAATTTCATGATATGTTTCAAACATTGACGTAACCCATGGATGAAAAGTTGACATCTTCTTTGGTAGAATAAAACATATTCTATGAAAGTCCTTGGAAATATGAGTCTTTGATAGCTATAATGAAATTGTATGGTTTTCTCTCGAACTAAAAATGAATATCATTTAACCTCAAGGGTCTCATAGAGATGATAAGGAGAATGTGAAGTTTTATTCTTGTAGTACAATCAAATCATCTAATGATGGTAATAAATTTTAACATCCCACTTGTCATAAGTTCTGAAAGAAGAACCATGAAAATTTCCGAAAGGGGGGCAAGGAAATGCGTTTGGATAATAAAGGGAATGAACCTATATAGAAATTTCTAATGGGAAAACATCAAAAATTCAATGGAAGAAATGAATTCATCAACTCTCACTCATCCTATTTTGTAATGATTATCATTCTAGTAACAAGGACACTGTTCAAATCACTTCACTATTATAATTGTTTTTAGAGAAAATTTACTCCAAACACCTCTATTGGAAAAGGGCGGAAATATGCCATCAAAACGGCTGGGTTGGATTCCAAAATAGAATTGTTTATAGGAATGATTCTTATTTATTCATGAATAATATTTTTTTGTTAATTTCAGTAATAAATATTCCATTATACCACACAAATTTATAAGAAGTATTCAAACATCCACACAATGTATGGAAGTAGGACTATAGTAAATTGGATAGTAGGGAATCTAGTGAATCCCATGTTTATAAATCGTCCCCTATTAAAATGTTTGGGTTTAGAAACACATATAACCATATGATACTCCCTTTAGTAGAATATTATGCAATTCAACCTTGGTAGTTACTTTACTTATGTGGAGCTAACATAAATTGGCGCAAGAGGAAAATGACTCTTCCTACCAAAAATCATCCTCTAATATTAAAAATGGATATTTTTCCAATATGAGGAAGAAATTGTGATCAAATGATTGATTATAAGGAAGAAATTACCCTTGAATACATGCCTATTATGAGTGAATAGGTTGATTTGTTTCCCAATAATTTCCTGGAATTTCATTGAGCCGAGATGTTGAATTTCAGTTGAAATAATACCTAGGGTTTTTACATTATTCAATAAATCATATATAATTTTAATTTTGGAACTTTTGGATATAAATAAATAATTATATAGAATATATATAAAGGGTTAATACTCCAAAGTGTTTCACCATGAGGTGTAACAATCCTGTCCAATATGATGAAGGATGGGTCACTGTGACTCTACATTGATTATCATGATCTCAGAAATATCACGACAAATAAAAAAATCTTAATCCCCTGATTGAAGGCTAGTTCAATAGTCTATATGGATCATGATACTTCTCTATGGAGGATATTTGATTGGGGTATTATCAAGTAAGGGAGAATAAAGAGGGTATCCACAAAACTACATTCTATACAATGTACAAGCACTATGAGTTCATACTTATGAATTTTGGACAGACTAATAATCTTATAATCATCATGGAATTGATGAATAGTGTCTTTTGATATTACCATTAATATTTTTTTGTAGAATATATAGATGATATTCTAATACAATCCAATGATAAGTGGAGTCTGAGGAGCATCTTTGCCCTATGTTTAAGACCTTACTATAGAGGAAGCTTAATGTAATGTACATCAAATGGGAGTTATATTAAACTAATGTCTCATTGTTCAGGAATATTATCACAAGAAATGAGATATATATCTACCAATAAAATAGTTACTAAATTTAAGTATTATTGAGGATATCATCTATGATATAAATATATAGTTACCATGGATTATATTAGTACAATATTTGATTTTTGAGAAATTTATCATGATTTATGAACCCTATAAAAAAACTAAATAGAAAGGTGAAATATTGTTTTTTAAAGATTAATGTGAAGATAGATTTATGTGGTGGAAAAAGATGATTATCACTAAACATGTACTTACGGTACCCAAAACTAGGGAAAACTTCATGGTATATAGATATTCCTTAAAGAATGGCTTGAGATATGTGTTAATATAGAATAATAATGTGATATCATTGGCTGTAAAAAATTTAATGTTGATGTGAAGAGATACACAATACATGATATAAAGTTATATTTTTTGATCTTCGAATTGAAAATATAGTACCATTACCTCTTTCGGACAAAGTGTGGAATATATATGAATCATTAGAGAAAAAAGTATATACTTACATAGAAATAATTGAATATATGATAGAAAATATTTTACAAGATGATTAGGGACTATGAATTCTAAATTCATTAACAACATGGGAAAAATATTGTGTCCAAGTCTCTATGTAAAGAAGGGTACATAAATTTCATAATTTATTATAATTTAGATGGCCCCAATGTTCTCTGACATAAAAAGTATGTAAAGGGGTATCATAAAATGATGAACATCATCAATACATTCAAAATTGATTACTTGTATTTATCTTAAAGATAAGATAAAATATTCCCAATGTGACGATGTCAGAATTCATATGAAGGGGGATCTATATAAAAAGTGAAATCCTAAGGGTACAAGTACATTGACAAATGGGTTGGAAGATTTTGGTCAAGATTATGTTTACCATCATATTTCGATTTAAAAAAGGTTTTTTTGGATAATGTTCTTAGCTAGATCTTCTCTATACATCTAGGGATAACAAGGACGTCTCGAGATCTTGGAGGGAACTATGGTTTTGAAAATATGAAGAATAATATCATGGAATAGAGATCAATTTTATCTTGTATGTCATAAAGTTATGGTGGAAAGGAAAAAAAATAAATTGGATAATATAAGCATTACCCATACCAAAATAGAAATTGGAAAACATAACAATGGAATTTTCCACTCGACTTTTGAATACATAAAGTTGTATTAATCCTATATGTGTTTTAGTGGATAGTCTTCAAAAATAATTTAAGAATCTTTTACTTTTGAAAATACTACTCACTTGATTAGCATTCAAGGATATGTATTGTAATAGTGTGATGATTTATGTAATGGAATTGTCGTTTGTATATGATCTAGATCAAAGAGTTACCTCCAAGTTATAGAAAAGTCTCTAATATGACATAAATACTGAGTTGAATATAATTATTACTTATCACCCTCAAAATAATTTACAATATATGAATAATATCTAAGAACTAAAGGAAATATTAACTTCTTGCTCAATTGATTACAAAAGAGGATGAGATCAACATCTTCTTGTGGTTGAGTTCTAATACCACAACAGTTTCAACTAATGTAACAAAATGGATCCCTATAAATCCATTTATAGGGAGATGTGTAGAACACCATCAAGCACAGATGAAGTTGGGGAATTAAAACTACTTTTTCATAAAATGGTCAGGAATATAGTGAAAATGGAAGATATCATTCATTATCACATCAAGGATACATATATTTTAAAAAAAATCTATGATGATAATTTTCAATGAGGCCTCTAGTTGTTTTTTAGAGACATGCTATTCATTTAGACAACTCCGTGGAATAATGTTATGATATTTTGGACTAAGGGAAAGATTATCCCATGATCTTTATCCCTCCTTTGAGATCCTTGGTCACATCATTTTGATGCCATATCTACTAGAAATCCCATATAACTTACCACAAGTATATGATGTCTTCCATGTATACCTCTTGATGAAGTACATACCATACCCCTCAAATGTAATGAATCCAATTGTGGTAACACTGGATAATGATCTTTCATAGGGGGTATAAGATCTTAAATCATAGCAAAAATGATCTTCAAAATATGATAATGCACATGGTTAAAGTGTTATGGAGAAACCACATGTTCGAAGAGGACAAGTGGTAATTAGAGTACATGATGAATAAAAATTACCCATATCTATTTTTGTGTGTGAAATGATAATTTTTTGGACTAAAATTCTTATGGGGGAAGATTGTATCAATCCGAAAATTTATAAATAATTTTTTTTACTATTAAATTAAATTGATTATTATGTATTATGGTTATAGAAAACAGATTCACATCCATGGTATTATTATACACTACAATATTTTGAAGTCCATTTATAATTATTTCAAATTATAATACTGTCATTTAATAGTGATCAGGTGATTAGTACAAATATAGGGGTTTTTAAATATACAATTGACATAGAAAAGGTAAATTATTTCCTCAATGAGTATGATCATACCCAATGAATCCCATTTATTAGAGATTCTAAGGGAGGTAGCATCTCTGGTCTTTTCCATTGACCAATCCCAAGTCGATATCGAATAACAAATGAATTAGTGAAACTGTTTATGGGATACATCAATCTCTTATAGATCACAGCCTAAACCATGTATTTTGATCCATCCCTGGAATGTCTCACTATCATGCACCTTACCCTCAGGGCATTTTTTTTATAAAAAAATTCTATCTATCAATACTCTAATAACATAAATAAGTATATTGTATTTTCAATATAATAATTGTTATATTAACTTCTTATTTTTTTTACATTATAAATTTTTTTATTTAGATTCAATAAAAAAAATTTATATGTTTGAGTAATATAAAATTTCTCTTAAGAAATTATTTTTGAAAAATTAATTACATTTTCAAATAAATTATATTTTAATAAAATTATATTATTAAATAAAAATTATTCAGTATGGTTGATTATATTATTTTTTTGAGTCAAAAATTATTTTTAAAATGGTTTTAAAATTGTAATTGTGAAAAGAACCATCATTTCACAATAAATGAAAATTATTATTTCAAAAGAAAAAAGTATTATATTTAGAAATTTTTTTTTGTAAAAAATATTATTTAATGAATTAGGACATCAAAATTATAAACTAGATAATTTTTAATAATTTTTGGAGATAGTTAAAATTTTGTGTCAAAATTAAAAATGGTATAAATATACAGTGTGTATAATGAAATCATAATGAACCAAAAGTGATGTAATAAATGATATAAAATTTATCCATGAACAAATATATTTTCTTCTTTGTGTAAAGAATTTATTTTATTTTATTAATTCAATAAATCCCTTATGAATCCTCTATATCATATAATATATTTATGGTTTTATGATAATTTCTGTAACAACATGACACACATCCACTTCACCAATGGTAATATCTTCAAATATTATCCCCTTATCATTATAAAATAATTAAATCAACTTTTATTTGGTAGAAAAAAGAGGAAATATTAAGGTAAGGGATGTATGTTTTATTAGTTTATTATATAAGGTCCAAAAACAATGTTTGAGAAATAATAAAGAACACCTATCTCTTTTCTAATATAAACCCACCAACGCTCCCATTCCTTTTCAATAAAAACATAAAGATCATATTTAATATTAACAATACTCTCTAGAGTCCACCCAAGTTTCCCATAAACTCTCTATAATATTATCCTCATCTTTATGAATCACCCCCTCATGGTATGGGACCATCTCCCTCTCTTCATTCATCAAGTATCTCCATTATATAATTATTATTATCTTCAATTCCTAATGTTAATATATGTTCTAAAAAATACCACTTACATACATTATGATTTATAAATTTTAAGAGACCATTTTCAAACCAATCAATTTTGATAATGAAAATTTATGTTCCCTCGTTATGTTTTCTATATTTTACTATGATTTTCTATACTAAAAATTTTTGTAGTGAATAGACATACCCAATTCCTATTAATTGTTTTAAAAATTATTCCCATATAACAATTTTCTTGTGTAATTAGATATTTTTAATCCAAAATCCATTATATAGGTGTCAAATTTAATGAAATATGTTATTATGTATATGATCTATGAACAAAACTTGTTCATGTACTTGGTATGATTATGATGGGTGTTCCCAGAGAGAGCTCCAATGCGTTGGATAATGTTTATGTATCATTAAATTCCATGTATAGTGTGTGGGAGGTTATCTTATGAACATTTTATTCTATTTTACTGGTTTTTAACCTAGAATTATTATTATGAATTTAGGTTTACATTTTTTTCGATATTCCCTTGATGGATTTATGTTATCATGTCATATAATGCCTCATTTTTCATGTTTCTAATTCGAACAAGTTTTATGTCCCATTGATATGCCAATTGTCAAAAATTTAAATCCTTATTCATGTTGTGAGTTTATAATTAACTTACTATCCATTATATATAACACCTTTATTAGGTATATCCTCAGGTTATCACGTGTTATTTTATGTAGAATTGAATTATACGAGAATGTTAAGGATTCTTTCAATAATCACGATGTATCCCCTATTTTATGTTGTTATGTAATGTACCAAATTCCAAACTAAACTATACATATAAATATAATGGTAATTTTTAGTTGTATTAATATATTATAAATCATGACACAATGAGAATAAATATAAGGGTCATCCTAAAAATCTAAAAAATGTGACGAGATAAGATTTTAAATTTCAATTGTACTAAACAAAATACATAATAAAATATAAAGATCAATATTTTTAGTTATACCATTATATCAAAATATATTTTATGTAATTAATATATCAACTGATAATGGACTGTAATTTTGGTACCTATAGATAATGATTGGTTGATAATGGTTTAATTAAACAACAATGTAGAAACATTGATAAAACATTTACCACAAATTTTTATAGAAAAATATATTAGAGTTTTATTTTTTTTCATATTCTTTCATAACTATGAATATTTGGAAATTGATTTCATGGAAATTTATATTAAGGAATCCCTTGGGAAAAACTTCTATATAACACATCCACAAGTGTATATGATTCTTGAATATTCCATCGAGATATAAAAGCTGTAGGGACCCATATATTGGATAAACCTACCATAAAAACCATGGAATATAAATTTTGTTAAATCAATTAGATAGTTTTGTTTAATTCATAATGTGTGTTATCCATGTGTCTACAATAGGTTTGTGGGAGCACCCTTAATTTATAAGCCAAATATATTTATAGTATAGAGAAAATAGAAATTTATATTACAATTTTTTATGACTTTGTTTGGTAATTATTAATCTAATAAAGACTCTAATAACCAAACCAATACCCAAGGAAAAAGATCTATTAAGATAGTAATTTGGCATTTCTTAGATCATGTAATAGTGAAAAAATAAAAACTTACTTAAAATACAATAATATAATTTTCATATTATAATTGTATCCTTTGTAACATAGTAGAAATATATCAATGATGTTGTGTTATGGTACATGAGGACATTATGCATATGTGTACTATTATATAAGATTAATTGATTATATATCAAATATTCCATGAAATTTATTAATATTTGATATTACTAATGATCGAATCCTAATGTAAAATATGAAAAAAAACTAATAGAATTTTTTTAAGTATCCAGAAGAGTCCTTCAATGTTTTAAAAAATGTAGAAAGGTCACGTCCCTTGAACATAGGGAAAGATTACGTTTTTATTAAGCGTATAATTTTTTTATAGATATTTTTATCTAATATCATAGTTATGAAAGGTAAATAAGAAAGAGGGGATTATTGAAGTTAGTGGTATCCATATTAAAACATATTGATAATGTAGAGGCATTTTTATTTTGTTTAAAATTATTATAAAATTAGTAATGATTTTTTATATATATTTCAATTTTACCAATAAACATATCCTCAAAATAAATATATTGAGATAAAATTAATCTCAATGTACTATAAAATATTCATGTTTGTGGTGGAGGATAAAAGGTAAATACTCAAAGTTATTACCACTTATGAGTTTTTAACAAAGCACTAAATCCATAATAAGGAAACCATCCATAAAGAAAATATACCCAGAATTTATAGCCATATCTCAATATAAACAATATTATCATAATAAATTAAACAAATTGATAAATATTTTCATATTGGATACTGTGAAATTGGGATTTTTTCAAAGTCGGTGCCATTGAAAACACTAAAGATTAATGTTCCAATACCAAATTACAAATAAATATATTTCCACATACTGACTATTCTTATGAATTATATTAATCTGATAACATCCATATATTAATTACTACATTTAAAGGTAATAATTGTTTCTTATTGTAACGAAATTCTAGATATTATATGAAAATATTTATAGATTTATTTCTTAAAGTCTAGATTAAATTTATCTAATAGGATATAGTTAATGTTAGATTATTACGTGATGTAAGATCATAAGGGATTCAGATTTATTCTCACAAACATCACAAATCAATATCTCTAAAAATGGAGGCCATTAAGACATATCCGCCAAAATAAATTCCATTTTTCTTTGTATCATAGGATATTAAAATTTATGAACATGTTTATTGACCTCTAGACATAATATTATTATTGATTTATATCATGAATCATGTACTTTGATGTATGGATAAAATCCACGATGACTTATACTTGTTTCTAGGTTTTATACAATTGGTTCTTATATGTGATATGAAATTAATTGAATAAGTTAATAATGGATTTTCTCCATCCATATTAACTGAAAAATATATCTCAAGACCTTTTATATAAATGTAACTGTACTGTTAAATTTATGCACATGGTAGTTTAAAAATATTTTCATTTAAAAAATTGAAATATTGGTAAAAAAGTATATATGGTGATGAAACAATATGAATCATGATTGATGAGACATCGACTAAAAATGGAAATTATTAAATAGAAGAATTATTAATAATTTTTTTGTATTTTAAAAAATAAAAACATTATTTATGGGTTCAATGATGTTTTTCTATACACTGATATTGAAAGTTAGATATTTTCTCCTACATCCATTAATAGAGAGGTCTAGGATATCAAACATTATTTTTAACATTAATATTATTAAAGTCTATTGAATTAAATTTTATGAATAAATATTTTTCTTTTCATTTGGATTAATAATTAATCAAGTGATATTTTAGGTTAATATTCAATCATCAGATATTTGAGTTCAAAATATTTGAGTTGATCCTTAACTCTAGATTACTAATTCAAATGGTAGAAAATAAATATTTATTTATTCAATAGTTTGGGGAATTTTAAAATAAAAATCTTTAGCAAGATACATAAATATTAAAATAAATATTTTTAATGAGTTTAGTGAATAAAATATTTTTTTATTTATTAATGGGATGATATATATTTTCATGATTATATATTTTATTGTTAATTGTGAAATAAATTTTAGGGTGGATTAATGGGTTATGTTAACAGCCTAGTGGGAATGATATGTTTTATTTAATATGATTTAAATATGTAAAATATTATTCGTTTATAAAATTTTATTTAAATAAACACATGTCATAGAAATATTATTTTTCTTATTATTTATTGATATGGGGTTTACATTGAATAAATATATTGATTATGATCCATTATGGAATTATCATTTTTTTAACCCTATGTATAAATATCAATTTATATAAATTTATATTTATGTGCCCTATTGTGAACAATATAAATCTCAAAAATAATTCTTTCAACCCCTAGAGATAATTATATTACATCTTTACTCTAAATAAAAAAATAAAAAAATATAATCTGATGTTGTTACCAATAATTAAAATGTTAATTACTTTTATACATCCTACCAACACAAGGAGATTCATGAAAGTTATCTATAAATTCATTGACCACATATGGATGCACCTATAGAAATCATCATTTGGATTCTCTACATTAATGACAACATATCTAGAATAAAAATGAAAATTGATAAAAAGGATTATCAACATTGAGGTAATTATTGTTTTAAATTAATCATTAATTAAATTTGAATAATCCTCTCTAGAATATTTCATTGTTATGTTTATTAATTTAATCATATTTATCCATTGAAACTAAGGAGGAACCCAAATTAGGATCCTACTGAATTCTATAAATTTCCCCTAAAACCTTGAAAACCTACTTGGATAGGATTTTACTTGTTTTTTAAATGTTAATACTATAGTTTATGGTATTTCTCATTGGTTTTGACTCTCACAAATGACCACATTTGTCTTACTACATATGTTCATTTAATTGAGTTTCTAGATATTATTTATTTGAATAATTATTTTATTATAGAAGAATATTTACTTTTAATTACATATGAAATTTATTTTTTTTATGTAAGAATCACTATGTGGTCTATAATCGTTGTTCATAACACTACATATGAATTAATCATATGAGTCCGGAAACCTAATATTGAAAGAATTTCTACTTCTAGAATCCAATTTTTAAATGGAAGGTATGTTGTGGTAACCATAAATTTTTCCAATACCCTTTATTTATATACATAAATTTTGGTTCATCAACACTACCATGGGAATCAACCATACATTGATGACCATATATTTTATGGTTATCTATATGTAGTGACCCAAAACTTTTGACACTATCATCTATTTGATTTGAAATATGGATTATTTTCAAACATTCCGCACTAGATTCAATGAATTTATTTTATTAGTTAAATATAATATATACCAATTCAAATTCTCTAATAAAACATACAAATCCCTTCAAAAATTTTTGGTATGTTATAATTCTATTAGGGAATTTAAATTCAAATGATCATGAAGATTTTATTGATCTATTGGACATAAAACAAATAATTTTTCTTGTTAAATCCCAAGAGTTTCTTTTTCTCAATAAAATTAGCATTCAAAAATAATATTAGTATTATATATCATGTTATCTAATGAGATACAATATAAATACATATATGTGATAATCCTCTTCTATTTTTTGACATGATGACAGTTAGTTTCCTTTGTCTTTATCATTTACTAAAACTAATAAATGAAGATATCATCGATATGTATTTGAAGAATAAATTTTCATCATCTAAAGAGTGTTCACTCTAATTTTCTTTAATGTTAATCCTTTTTTCTATTTTATTTCATTACATATCAAATGAAAAAAATGAATCATCATGAATTTTCATCTATGGAAACATGTTTCTATGAAAAAGAATATTTATTATCTTCCATTTTCTATTATAAATATTAAATGGATTTTTTAATCAACAAAACAAAAAATATTTCTTTCTTGATGTATTGACTACAAGTTTTCATTCATAGAGTTTTATTATCTTATTTTAGTCATATATTTATATAAATGTTCCTCATATAAACCATATTTACTATAATGTTTGAGTTTCTTACACTATGTTTCCAAGGTCTCTAGAGAAGAAGAAATTTCATAGTAAAAATTGTATAGCTGATGGAGAGGGATTTAGTAAGATGGACTAGGGGATCTTTCTACCCCAAACCACTATAAAATTATTGTGCAATATTATGTTTTCTTCAATAATATTATATGTATTATGATATAATTGATAAAAGTACTAATGAGCACAAAATACGGGTCAGGGTTTTTTATGATATTATAAATGGAAACAAATCCCTCCCTCTTGTTTAATCATATTATTTCGACTGATCATTTTGTAATAAATTTTTATATTTAATGAATTTTATTAATATATTTCAATGTTTTTTTAATATCTATAAAAAGAAATATTTTTTTAGATAAACTCAAAGAATCTATGTAAATGTTCAGAGAACCATATTAAAATTACTAAAATTATAGTTTTTATTAGTAAAGTATGATTATATTTTTAAATATTACTAGTTTTATTGCATATAGGAATATTATCAAAAATATATAAAATTTGAGATGAATCTATGATGTGTGATGAAACTATTAATATTGAATATGATGGTTACTCAAAATAAATGAAGGTAATTATTTGTGGATTTTTTCCATATGAATTCAATAATGTATCAAATTGATATATTTCCAATGAGATATGGGGAAAATGTAATTTTATTATAAAAGTACTGAAAATGTAAAAAAAAGATATAACACTCTTATGTTGATGTTTGTCTCTTCTAGAATCTGGGATGATGAAATAATCAGTCAATTGAATGGAATATTAGATGAAATAGTTAATAGTGTCATTTCAATGGGGGATATAATTACTCAAAATGTTCATTTTTTTAATGTTCTAAGAGGTTTACTCTAAAAATGTAATGGAATATATGAAAAAATTAGAAAATATATTATAGTCAAAAATATTAATTAAGGAATTTATTTGGAATATAATGATGTATAATTATAAAATTGAAGATGAAACAGAATATAATTTAATTATAAAAGGGATAATACCACTCCCAAAGAAAATCATTCAAAAATTGATAAGAAATCATAGAAATAGTTTCTCCCCTTAGATGATTAAAAATGATCATAATTTTGAATAGAACTAGTTGATTTGGCCAGATGATTCAATATTTTTATAATAATATTAAAGGATTAAAAAATTCAATGAATTTAGGTAATATAGTCATAGAATAAAAATAAATTTAATGATGAAAATGATGAAAAATGGGACACACCATACTCAATTATAAATAACTAAAAGATGTGAAAATAAAATGTAAATAATGGAAATATAAATCATATGAAATCTAATTATGAGTGAAAATGAAATAAATATATCAATGGTACATAGATTTATTTTGAAGACACTAACACTTTAATTAAATTTGATTTTAAAAAAAGAACCATCAAATATAAATGTGAATATACTCATTATGATTATGGAATATTAGTTTTTTTAAAACAGAAAGCAATAAGGCTTCATATAACTAAATAAAAGAAACATGGGTTACAAAAGTCTGAAGCAGGGAATTTTACATTTTTCTTCATAAATGGTAGGGAGCATCTCACAGGGAGTATTGTAATGATAGGAGCAAGTGTCACCCAAGGCTCCCATGTTTGCAAGGAAATCAGTAAGTTGATTAGCTTCCCAGTAGACATATGTAAACATATAATGCATTGAAGAAATTATGTCTAGGCTCTTAATCTATTTCAAAGTAAGTTTCGATTCCATGTGAATTTGACCCATTCAAACCGCGTGAACAAATGTGATAGAATCACTTTTGAACCAGATATTCACCCAATTTTTTCTTTGAGAAAAATCAACTGATTTGATGGGAGCCATCATATTTTCTTCAAGATCCTTGGCCAGTCCACACGTACCATGACACCCATTCAGAAATTCACCATCATTATTCCTGAAGACAAAACCATAACCAACAAGACCTGTATTACCTCTCGAGGCTCCATCTAAGTTTCATTTAATCCAGCATGCAAAAAGAGGTTACCAGAAGACTTCTATGGTTCTGAGAGGCTGAGGATAATTACCTTGCACATTCAGTTTTTTCAGAACAGTGAAATCCCTAACTGAGTTGTGACAATTTTCATCATGTAAAATATTTTCTTGTTGATCCAGCAGCATAAATTGAGAGAGCAGAAACCCATTATTAATTCTAGAATTTTTTTTCTCGGGCCTGATTTCTGCACTTCCATTGGCCATGAATGACTTCAGCACTTCTAGGAAGGAGATAATGTGATTTGAGAGACTCTGTCGGTCATCCATTATACAATCTCCATCCTTCAAAAGAGATAGAGGCATGTTGACTCTTTTAGCTCGTTGAAGTGCATTAAACAATTTGGTATTCTTTCCACCATAATTACCACACTTGACTTTGAAAAAATCACTCTCAATGTTTTCCCTGAGCATAATGAGTTTTTGGAGATCAGAGGAAACATTCTTTTATGGGTCGTCATTTCCAGGGATGTTTTTGAGAGTAATTGATTCATGAATCTGATGAATATTTGTTTCAGGAGAATAAATTTCCTGATCAAGGAGGTTAAACTTATTCTTGCTCCAATGCTTCATTCTCTGCTTAAGGACCTGAAGCATAAAAAAAATAGCAAGTGGATTGTGATTGTAGTATTCATGGCCCAAGTATCTCTAACAATCAGGGAGAAATGTGGTAGGGTGGTCTAAGCATTTTTAAACATAAAAGGAAGAGGTAATATTTCCTTCTCATCATTGAGGTTAACCAGAATATAATTATGATCTAAATTATGTCGTGCAAGAGTAACACATGAAACGGTTTTCCCTTCCTTGAGCATATGGATGTTAACAAAATCATAGTCAATTCTTCTTGATCTCATTCCATTCATATGATTTCCGTACCAAGTATACTTAGTTCCCAACAAATCACTTTCAGTCAGATTAGAATCTTCAATAAAAGCTCTGAAATCCATGATGGATGTGGTAATTGTAACATACCAGAGCCTTTAATCTGCATATAGAATGGAATTGAAATCCATATTGATAATCCATGGGTTCGAGATGGAACAATACATATTTTTAAGATGACTCCGTAATTCTCTTCAATTAATATAGTTGTTGGAGGCATACACCATCGAACATAGAATGTTTCTACCATAGTAAGTAAACCAACATGTGAGGGCATGTTCATGCTCAGAAATAATAAAAGGGTTAACCACATTGTTGTGAGCGAAGAGCCACAATATGTCATTTTTAGAATCTTGAATTGAACCAAACATTGAATAACCATTTCCTTGAAGTAGATAATTATTATTGTGCTGCCTAGTTTAAGGCTCAGAAATAAAAAAAAATCAAGTTTATAATTTCTTATAACAGCCTAAGGGAACAAGTCATGCTAGGGTTGGACAATCCCTGATGATTCCAGAAGAGTGCCTTCAACTTGACTTATGTTTGGGGTTAAAACCCCCTTTTTCCAATGTCACAAGCATTCTATGCCACCCAGACCATCTCAGATCCTCCTTCTTGGAGACTGAAGTATTTTTTGCAAGCGTGGATCTAGTACAGTCCTTGATGTCATCTCTATTTTCAGTTTTAGACTCTTCCTCAGAGGGAATGTCGTGCTTTACAGATGTATTGCGAGAATCCTCCTTTGATAATGTTGAATCATTCATGTGTTGAGTTGGGATAGGAGTAAGGGTGTTCATCAGCATTGGACTAGAGTAAAGAATGCTGTTAACAGTATCATTAGAATCAATGATCAGCACCTCATTAATTTCTGAATTAATCAGATTGAAAGAAAGTTCTTCCTGTTGCACACCAAACACAAGTGTAAAGAAATCATTTTCAATGGCTTGGAGATCCATCTCGACAATTTTCTCCTTCCCTGGTATGGACACTGATATTCATTAACAATACTTTCATTTTGGAGATAAGGATGTTCTTCCTCTTTAGTAAGATCTGCCCAATTATTGCATGATACCACCATTTTGTCACATGCATAGTGTTTTGAGGCTCTATTATCATTGTTTTTAACATACTTCATAGTAGTTGTAGCCTTCCATCTAGGAACCTCTTTCCAAGAGTCATTTTTTGATGTCGGGTGTACAATTTTTTGTACAATACATAATTTCTCAATCATATGCCCAACCATTCTACAATGCTCACAACATTTTGGAAGATTCTTAAATTCGAATCTGACTTCAATAAGGTGATCATTGGCATCCAGTGTAACAAGATCAGGAGGTGATGTTTCCATATCAATTTCAATTAGGACCCCATTATAATGTCCAAGATCTCCATTAATTGTTCTCTGATAAATCATCAGAGGTGTTCCAATACCAGAGGCAAGATAATTGAGTATTTTAGGATTCCAATACATCTATGGAAGTCCATGAATTCTTTCCCAAACCCGAGCAATGAATTTCTTCTGTGTGTAGGGGTTAAAATTAGCATCCCATTCTGAGAGTTAGAAGATCCCAGGATTCATGTTAAGAGTTCCGAGCTTCCGTATTGCATTTAAGTCCTCCTTCTTCTGAACTATTATATATAAGTAGCTTTTTCTAAGGGAAATAAGTCTCCAATTGATGAAATTCCAACAAAGTGAAATACTTTGTTTGTGGTCCATGAAAGACTAGGGCTTGGTTTCTTTTTCATAAGAAATACATCCGAGGATTAAGAATCTACATACCTCAAGTCTCTGTTTGATCACCTTAGGATCAGCAACCACCGTCATGGTTCCATCTCTAAATCTCTTTATTACTGGTGACTTATTCAAAATAGGAAATATGGATGAGGTTCCCGCAAGGACTTCCGCAATAGATAGTTATTTATGGGGGAGATCTCTTAGATCTGATCAATTTTCAGGTTCAAACTGACCCTTCAGGTATGATCTTTCACATTCTGGACCAAATTCAGGCATTGAGAAGGATGATAAAACAAAAATCTGATCATCATTTCTTTGGTCAATTTGAAATGAGGAAGATCCCGTGTGAAGCATCTTCAGTCTCCTTCATTTTCTT
Source organism: Viscum album (assembly GCA_963277665.1). Classification (NCBI taxonomy): domain Eukaryota; kingdom Viridiplantae; phylum Streptophyta; class Magnoliopsida; order Santalales; family Viscaceae; genus Viscum; species Viscum album. The sequence continues at coordinate 738,211,708 of OY728140.1, read as the reverse complement.
GAGGATTATTAGTTGTAATCACATTAGTCATCTCTATGAAATTCTAAAAGTTTCTCAAAAAATAAATAGGATTAATAGTACTATATTCCTTAGGAGAGATTTTAATCCCTAGTATAAAATATTACATGATTAAAAAATAATAAATACATCATTCTAAGGGAGAAATATTATATTGTAAAACAACACCTATAATTGAAAGAAAAAATTAGAAAATACTCCTGAAATAACAATATGCATGAAGATGTTATTAAATATTTGAAAGATGATATTGAATAATTTAAATTATAATCTAATATATGTACTAATTTTTAATAATATATATATCAAATTCATGGAAAATATTTCATTGAAAAAAATATAGAATTGGAAGTAATATTGAAAAAAAATATATAAAAATTATTTCATTCCATGTTTAATGAAACAATACATGTTACAAATTACTTTATTCTATTATGGAATTAATGATAATTATTTAATAAAATATATTCAACCTATAGATCAGTAGTGTAAGGATATCCATTATTTCTTAATGTTGGTCAAAATTGAGTCATATAATTTTTTAAAATAATGATGATCTCATTTCCATATCCACTCATGCAGTCACAGTTACACCAGATATTTCTTGACTACCAATCCATTTTTTTCTTAATGAATATAGGAAAAATCCACATGGACATAATTTAAATATGATATATTGATAGTGGACTATAAATAATTATGAATGTATACTCATAAAAATTCTATACACTATAATAATTTGTTGGAGGACTGGTTAAATTTAGTGTCAATTATAAATGAAAGATAATTGTATTTATAGTAGTTGAAGATCCAATGTAAATTATAATAAAACAAGTTATATATGTTCATGGATTGAAGCACAATCTGATATGTATATCTCATCTTTTTTATGACCGTTTTAATTTTATTTTTCTCACATTGATTACTCTACATTAAATGATTGACTAGATAAATTTAGAGTATGAATAAAGTAAAATGAATATATATAAGATCTTGGTTCCTTGGGGAAAAAATCAATTGTTCAACTTTTAAAAAAAACAAATCTTGCATTTCACATAGTATACATGGACAATATAATGTGGTTTCTTTATCAATGTTATCTAATAAAATTTTATTTTATGATTTTTCAAATATGAATTTAAATAAGAATAGACAATGTGATGAATTACAAAAAAAAATATTGTATAGGTCATTGTTTAAATATATTCACAAGGATTATATATCTAAACCTTTAAAACATATCCAAAAGGATTTTTTAGACAATCAAATTTATCATTATTGGATTTGAGATATTATGCATTTATTTATTTTAAAAATTCCAAATATTTACCAATGTATATTTCCGAAACCATAAATGTGATGATTTTATGTTTTTTTTATGATTTTAAAAAATTGTTAAAAATAAAATATATATCAAATAAATTTCATTATGAAGTGATCATTAATGAGAGTTTGATAATATGTAATTTAATTCTTTTTCTAAGATAAGGGTATTATAAAGAACATTTATACTCTAAAAAAACATAACCAAATAGAAATGTGGATAGAAGAAAAATAACTAGTATAGAAAATTAAATTACTATGTTGAATGATTATTGTCTTCATACAAATTTTTGGGAACAATCTATTTTTTCAACAATTCATATCATGAAAAGAGATTTCGTAAGGCCCTATATTAATATTATACTGTATGAATTATGGAATAAAGAAACCTAAAGTTGGATTCATTAATTATTTTTTGATGTAATGTTAATTTCATTAATATAATGGAAAACTGTGGTAAGTTATATCCATGGGACAAAAGAGTACACATTCGAGGATATTGTTCTACATGTATAGAATGTACATTTTTTTAATAAAAAGTCATGTATAGTTGAATAATTTCTTCATTTGATGTCCAGTGATATTTATTCATTGTTTCATCATAATGAAAAAATATAAGAAATTTCAAATTCAATTAATATAAATAGACTTGATAATTCTAAATATGTCTTAGAAAAAAATAGAATCTAATGAAATTAAATCCAATTCATAAGAACTTGAATGTGGATAACTTAAAAGTAACTATTCGGGAAAACCCAAAACCATAAAGGAAAATACATTTGGAATTGATATAGGATTCCTATATATATGATTCCAGAGAATAAGGAATTTTGGATACATATCTAAATTCATTTATTTCATATCCAAGTTATAAACTAATATTGTAGGAGAAGTCATAGGTGATAAAATTTTGATAACAACCATGAAATAAATAAACTATATTATGAGTAATAATTATTTTGTAACATGTTTTTAGGGCCTAACTCCATCTTATAATTCGGACCAAATGAGTCTTTATAATTAATAAACATACCCAACGTATAATTAATTGAAATAAATCTAAACATGTTTCTAAATGATACAGGAAGGAAGAAGATATCTATTCTGAGGAGTCACTACCCTGATTTCAAGACTAGAATATATTAGGATTATTTGTTACTATTTATCTTATAAGAATATTATATTATATTTTATGGATTTAAATTGCACTTTTTAAATGTATATTTCATACACTAATTTTATATTTAGAATCCTCTATGTTTTAAAGATCCTCATCTACCTAATTATGTATTCAAACTTTCTGATTCTTTTTATGGAAATAAATATGAACCAATGGATTTCTATGAATAATTATGTTCATTTGTTTTGAACAATTATTTTTACATGGGTATGGATGATCCTACTCTATATAATAAAATATCATGTTTTAATATATTATTTTTACAAATATATGTATATAATGTTATTTTTGGATAAACTAATAAATATCATTATAATGTTTTCCAAAAAAATTGAAAAATGGATTTTAACTGTGTATGGTGGAAGAATTAAATTTTATTATTGGTTTTCAAATTTATCATAAAAAGTTTTGAAATATTTTTAATCAAATTAATTATATTGATTAATTAATAAAATATTTTTGTACTTAAAGATATTTATACTTATAAAACCTCCATGTGTACAAATATATATCAATTTTTCTATGAAGCTGAAAAATCAATGAAAAAAAGTTATATAGAGGTATGATGGTATTTTTTCATATCATAGTACAAGTATTCCAAAAAAATTCCATTTATCATTGATCTATATTTTAATAAAATTTTTATTAATTTCATCTTACTTCTTTTTTAAAAAAATATATTTAAAAGGAACCATTTCTTATCTTTACACTATCTATTTTTTTAATATAATTTCAAATTCAAATAAAAATGTTGGCGTATGTAGAAAATATTGAAAAATTAATTTATGATCCAATCACTATTTATTATAATATATAGTATTACTGTTTATTAAGAACCAATATTTAGTTACATTATCAATAGTTGAGAAAGAATATATTTTTTCTTCATGTTTCTATGCACAAGTATTGTGGATAAGGAACACTGTTTTGGACATTGGACATAATATTAATAACTTTTCTACATGAAGTGATAATAATATCAATATAACTGCTTCAAAGAAACCTGTGAGTTAGTCAATGAATATGATTATTGATATAGGGTGTCATCTTCTAAGTGATCATGTCCTGAAAAGTGTAATATCTTTAAATTATGAATTAGAATATTAGCATTAATTTATTTTCACCAATACTCTTCCCACTAATTATTTTATTTGCTTTAGGTGGACTTTATTATATTTAATTTTAAATAATTTATATAATATTACTTATAAATTTATTTTATTCTTGATTTATACATTTATTTATGTTAATTTATTCCTGTTAACTATTATATCTATTTTAAATTTCCATGGTTATGTTTTATTTTATTTATTATTCTTTCCTTTTAAAATTAATTCTCAATATTTATCTGCAATAATTTAAATATTTATTAAAAAAATAAATATGTTATTGTTTTGTTTTCAAAATTAAACACCTAAATTTATAAACTATGTTTTTTCTCAAGAGAAAGAAACAAAACACTCAAAACTGTAAGATAAAATCTCTCTCTAACTTACCCTTGATATTATTCCCATTAATCCACTAAAATCATAAATCACTATTCCATCTCTAGTATTTAAACCCACATTATTGGAAAATTTATTACCACAAAAAAACTAAGTTAACTAACGAATTATGTTAAAGAAGCTTCATGAACCTTAAAGGATAGAGATTAGGGAGAAGAGTAAATAAATTAAATTTATTAGATATTAAATAGTCATTTTAGATGAATCTTAAGATTTTGATGACCATTCACTTTCATGGTTTGGAGGTCTTGTTCCGTAGTGAAAATATATTATATGTTCTTGAGTAGGACATAAAATATTCCAATGAAAAACTCTAATTTGTATTTTCTTATTCCAAATACGATGTCATTTAAAAGGTAATGATTAAAGATTTTTCAACTTCATCTATCAATCATACACATATTTTCATGTTCCCCAATATAGGGGAATTTAACATTAGTCTACGGTCAATTGGATGTAATGTTGAAAAGTATTAAGTGATATTTTATTTTCCTTATGGTTTATCTAATGTATGGAAGATATTGGTAAACAAACTATATAATTATTAGAATATTTTAGTTTATTTCATTCAAATATCCATAGTTCCTAGATTAGAAGAGTTTGATAATATTAATTTTCATGATATGTACACGGTGTTCTTATTTATAAGTTCCATGAAATTTAATTTTAGTATATTGATGTTGAGATACCTAGAGCATTACTATCAGAGGGATATAAGGATAAAATTTTATCCTTATGTAAGGATAGGGTGTCTTTTTTTCTTAAGGTAACCAAATGTAGTGATATTCAGATGTGTATATAATTTCACCAAAGCATGATTATATTAGAATGGAAGCATGAAATTTTTTTATTTCTATAGAGGAAAATTTACGACAATGTTTCTTCTAATATGAGAAGATGAGGAAGATTGATCATTAAGTTGTTCTGAGGTAGATAACAGAAGTAAAAAACTATAGGATCTGTAATATTTTAATTTGAAGATGTTGGACAATCCATAAATGATGTCGTTATTATAGTAGATATAAATCATCATGATTGTAAATATTATGTTCATGATTCATTAGGGAGATGTCTAAGAGTAGATAAAACTAATCCATCAATATTACGTTGGAGTTTATTAAGAAATAATAATATTTTAAGAACCATATGATGAAGACATTGGTAAAAACATTGTTCTCAAACCTAGAAGAAGAGAAGAACCTACTGAATAAGGTTTTCAACTTACAAGTGATGAAGTTGATCAATTCATTGAAATTGATGAAGAATGAGTTTCAAGTAATATATAATGGGCATAGTCTACTATGGAAATATGAGAACACTGAAATTAATTTTAGAAAATGATTTAAGAAAATGGTGTTTAAATTTATGAAGAATGACAATATGGGGCTCAAATAGATGAGTAGGGGATAACGTGGATGTTATAATTGATGATTTTAAATAATAAATCGCTCATCGAGAAGATGAATTTATTAAAATGGATCATTACATTGATCGATTCACACTCCCCTAGACAAAAAGATGGCCTAAATAAATATCAGACTCTATATGTTTTAGTGGGGTATTTCAAAATGACTATTATTGAGTTTTGAGAGCATAATGAGAAAATTTTATATTTTTTTATTATATATAGTAATGATTTTGCAGGAGATCATCATCCCCTAGTTGAAGAAGTAGAACCATCTAGAAAACCAAAACAAAAATATTTTGATTCTCTTAATGTTTACATCAACGTTTTTATTTATAATTAAAATAAGTAGAGATATGTTAATATGAAATTTCATGGAGATTGGGAAGGCTCATGAAAATCTTATGATGATTTAAGATGTTTTTATATTCATTAAAAATAGTTGGAACAAGTTCAAAATTGGATGAAATGTTTGGAAATATTTCAATATCAAAAATGGGTTTTGGTTCATTTAAATGAGATATGGTAGATCAAATTTTTAATCTCATTGTTGAATCAATTTATCAGCTAGATTTTGGAGATATGAATATGTATTTAGGAATATGGTTTGAATATGTTAAAGTAAGTAAAATCCACACAAAATCTATTAATTAATTACCAAACACATCTATAGACAAGATATCTAGGTTTGAGACCTTAAATATTATTATTTATATCATTTTTTATATTATTTATAGCCTACATTGTGATATTATTCCACATCACACTCTATTAGACAATTAAAATGATATTATTGTAATACATGATTTTATAGAAACAAGTATGCAAAAATAATTTAAATGAATAAAGGGAAATGATGAAAACATTTGTTTAGAATACTAAATCTATTCATGTGTTTTGGAAATTTAATTTGGTTGAAGGTGTGAAAATGGTCTAGGAGTCCAAAATTTTGATTATAATTTTGGAATTCTTGTCAAATCGAAATTTTATTTGTGTCGATGAAATATTTAAAATATATTCATAAATCAATTCAAGATATCTATACCACGTAATAATCATATAAAATAGATCTTTCACCCATTTCCCATCTTGAAACATAAATCTTTCATCCTTGTGAAATTTTTTTCTAATGAAAAATAATTATTGAATGATATAATTTTCCCCTTTTTTATTATTCATCTATTTTTTAGAATCCTTTTAAAAATTTTAAGACACATTTAATTTTTATCCCACAACAGTCAATATAGTATACAACTATATTAAATATGTGTTAATTTATCAATAAAATGTCATTTTTATATCAAACAATAAGGGAAATATTTTGTTATACCCTTTGTTTTCATTTAAATCAGTTAATAATTACGGGGTTGTTATGAGAAAATTGGATTTATGTGTACAATATTAGTTTTTATTAAATATAAATTATTTTTTCAATTACTAATAAACTATTTTTTATTTTTATTTAATTTTATATAATTTTTTATATGTGTTTTCTAATCATCAGAATGGGTAGATTTTGTGGAATGAGTTGATCCATCTATTATAATTATATCTTGTATATTTTTATGCTAAAAAATACCCCAATTTATATTACTAATGGTGTTTATATAAGTTCATTTTTGAATAATATTTTTTCTAATAATTATTTTATTTAACAAGAACAATAGTTTTTATATATGTATTATGTTATATTTTCTTACGAATTATGGGCATCTCAATGTACTTTAGAATCACTATTAATAACCCCGCATTTAATGTATATGTATGGATCTAGAACCCTAATTTGAAATGAAAACATACTCTTGTAACCCTATGTTTAAATGGAATGTAATGTTATGGATGAAAAAAAAATTAGATTCAATATATTTATAGGCTAAACATATGGTTCATTATCTATACATTTTAAATTATATTATCTGTAGTTTTTTGGATGACCTCTATGAGGGAAAACTATATGATTGACCTCATCATCTATGATATTTGAATTATGGATTATTTTTTTCTTATTAAATAGTTATTTAGAGTTCTGTTAATATTTATTTATATTTTATGGATGATTCAATGTCTCTAATTCATATAAATAAATAATTCTTTTTTCTAGGGAAGATATGATTTTATCTATCATTTAAATTAAATGGATCATAATTAATATGGTGGATTTTATGGATCTATTTGACATTGATAAAAACAATAATCTTATTAAATATTATTATTATATTCTACTGAAAAAGGGAATCTACATATAATATCATGATATTATTTAAAATTCCCCAAAAAGATATATTTTCTAATCATACATGTGTATATGATTTAATTTTATATTTAAAAGATACTTCTAATGTAACTCTTTGTTAATATTTTTTTCAACTCTTTTGAGTATCTATCAGATCAAGTCTATGGAGGCATATATGTTCACCATCCCCTATGTGGTTTATCTATTTTTATTAAATGTATATTCTTTTTATTTCCTTAATTCAATGATTATAATATGTAACTTTAATCTAATTGGAGTTGTTTATGAAAATATGAGTTTAATTATTTTCATTTCAAACCAACTAATCTAGATATATTGAAGTATCAACTACATGTTCTTAGTCATAGTGGATTTTCAAATTATCTTCCTAGACTATGGATATCAATTTTCTCTAAAAAATAAATTGATTAATTATAAGGTGTAATCTTAATTAACATAGCTTTAATGTTATAATGATTAGAGGAAATATCTTAGAGAATATTACTATGTTCATTGAGAGATTTTTGGTTTAGTGGATTAAGTGTTTTTAGTTCTCAAAATCTCTAAACAATTATTGAATTATCTTTTCAATTTTATCACTACATTATCTGTATAATGATAATAAATCATCATATATTTGAAATCACAAATAGTTGTCGAGTTTTATTATGCACGATTTTATAAAATGAAAAAATTCAACCCCCTCTTGTGTATTCTTATTAATTATACATAATATCTCTAAATAAATAAAACTATTAAAACACATGAATATGGATTTAGTGGTAATTTTTCATAAATTTGGACACCCACCACCGAAGTTCAAAATAAATGGTTATGGAGGAATATATCCACAAGAAATATATAAGAAATCCCGAGGTTGAGAAATTTTTAAAGTGGAAATAAATTAGTATAATATGTCCAAAATAATGTGAAAATGAAATTTAAGAGGGGTTTAAAGTGATTACACATTCCTAGTGACTGTGCAGTAGTCATTTGTAGATATTTTTTATCATTCATTCCTAGAATACACCACCTATATATTTGTTTGTGTATCTATTTATTAGTCAATTGAAACCTAAAAAAATGTACAAAACCATTTAGTGATTATTCATATCCCCCTAATTATACACTTACCCATAGAATTTCTAAAAATCCTTCTAGAACACATACTTTTACTTATGAACTACCAAACCGTAAATATATATAAATTATAAACATTTTATACTTAATATTACTCTATATATTTTATGAAATTAATTTGCAATTAATTTTGTGAATATGGTGAGTTGGGTATATAGAAAAAGTGTTGTATAATGTGTCCATGTTTATATTTATTGTTTTTTATGATTTTATTAATGTTTTTTGTATATTTTGACTGGGTTATAGATATATGGTGACTATTATTATTTAATTATAATTTTTTAGTATGGTTTTAGTGTTACCCATGTAGATATTGGTATTTAAATCAATGATACCAAGGTGTCAACCTTTTCTTCGATAATGAAGAACATTATCCCCATGTTGTTAGGAACATGTTAATATTTTTTTATTGAATCCCGCTTGATCACTACATTGGGTGGATTTTTTCTATGTTTATCAACTTCATGGTCTATTTTATATAGGAGAACAAGAAGGTGGTGTTTTTCATCATATTGATCCACTTATGAGGCATAAATACATTTCACAAACATTTCCCATGTTCAGGTATTCTTATAAATGTATTGTTTATAAAACAATTTCACCAAACACAATTTTTTTTCAAATAACTATCTTGTTTCATGAAACGAAAAATATTAATAAAACTACAAACATTAAAAAAAACTCCCATAATTCTCTAAACTCATAGTTATCTATAAAACATAATATTATTTTAAACTCCTTCAAGCAAATTTTGCATAATCAGTTATTACTCAACCATTATTCTCACGAAACTTTTCTACAAATAATTTTCTTAATTCACGTAAGAATAATGTTCATGTAAAACGTTCATGAAATCAAAATGTTGATCTCTTCTCAAAAACATATTCGATATTCATGTGAGAAGTTCCCACCAATTTATAAAAATTTCCCTGCCATCATTAAACCTTCATCCTCCCCTCTATCTTTCTGTGAAACTCTTCATCAATATTTTTAAACACTCATTAATTGTTTAAAATTTATGAAAATTTTTCTTTCCCAAAAATTCACACAATCACAAATCATAATTACTTTCCTTATTGACATTCCAATATTTTATGAAAAATTATTTAATAAATCTCAAATCCCTCAAGACACAAAACAATCATGAATTACATGACTTCAAATCTCCATGGTAATCCTAGTGTATTTTGTCATGATACAAAAAATAAAATTCATTAACATCAATGAAATCACTAGGTTGAAAAAAATCATGTTTATCATGGTCATGAAGGCGATTTGTGGACATATTTCAAATCTTATGATGTATGTTATATTCAACCCTTCCCATATTTCTTTCTGAATACATGGGTAAATTTTATTTTTTGTATATATATAATTTATAACACTATATTAAAGTGGGTTCCTCATGGTGATAAATATCTTCTAGTTAATGGATTTGAACAATGATTATAATGGGATGGATCCTATGAAATGAATTTATTTTATTTAACAAATTATATCAGCCAATGTATTCTAGGGTTCTTTATTTATATTTTATATTATTCATGGATTTTCTGAGTTATAACATGTATTAATTTTCACCTAGTTTTATTTTATATTATTATTTAATGAGAATGTGATATCTCAACTGGTTTTTCCTAGTTTTTCTTGTGTATAAGATGGAATGACTAATATATATGATATCATGATAGATATTGTTTAAAATTTGACTTCAAATATGATGATTGTTTTGATGACATATTATCCCAAATTTTTACTTTTAATCACATATCGATAGTCAATATCCTTGGGAATATATGGATCCACAGTTAAAGTCAATAAAAATTAGTTTTATATATGGTATATCTAGATATTAAGTTAAATATATTTATACATTTAATCTATATATTATAGAGGCAATATTTTCATTTTTTTTAGTTTTTAAGATATTTGAATAATTAGTTCATTGGAAATAATTTTATTTGAGTTTGAAAAAGGATTTATGTATTCATTAATAAATCAAATTAAAATAAATTTAATCAATAATCACTTTTATTTTTTTTCTATAAATTTAAATTAACACAGAATATGTATTGGATTTTTCATGTGTGGATACATCCTTAAAATGGAGGATAATTTGGAGTAAAAATATTTATAATTATTTTCATTAATATAATTAAATTATTATGTTTAACAAAATTCATTATATAATATTAAGAATAATAATTAAATCATATATATTATTATATAATAAATAAAAAAATTCATATAATAGGAAAAATTGAAAATTGTAATGTATTTGAAATCAAGAGAATTATTATTATTAATTTTAATATCTAAACTAGATACACATTTCATTAATTTTTTTGTCATTATTATATTGTTAGAATGATTGATGTAGTATTTTTTATGTTTATTACATTGATATAATAATTTTATAAACTATTAACTATTATTTTAAATTGATTTATAATTTTATTGAGATTTATATAATTTTGGAAAAATCATCATTTGAATCAAAATTTTATACATTGATTACCTTAAAAATTATAAATTTGATTGTACTATTTTTCATATGATATTTGTTTGTCGAAACTTATCTAAAAATTAATAAATTTAAAATTCACTATGAGATACTGTCATATATTCCATAATTGAATATTAATATGAGCCTCAAACATCCTATTTATTACACATTAGAACACTATATTAAAAATAGTTTTCTCGATAATATATTTGAGATAGTAAGGGAATTAGTGACATAGAAATAGTGGATTAACAAGATGAACCTAGTGTACCACAAAAAAGATTCCAAATGTTTTTAATATAATGACTAATGAGTGGAGTTGGTTTAAAACTAGAAAACTGAATGATTTTTTACAACTACTTTTATTTTATCATTTTCCAAAAAAAATTAAATATTTGACTCAACAATATTCAATTTTTTATATTTTCTGGTAAAATGTTAATCATAATAATTATTCAATGAATTATTTAAAACAATTTTAAACCAAGTATTTAAAAACAATTATTTGAGAGGTAAAAAAATAAGGAATCACATGATATCATTTTTATCCTGATTTTATGAAACTATATTCACCTAAATACATAATTAAATTAGTTATTTTATTTATAAACATACATTAAATATTTTTAACAAAATTAAGAATACAATAAATGTAAAAAATTATATTATAAATATAAAATAAACTTTTTTTACTAATTAAAAAATATTAAACCACATTTCAAAATAAAAATTTCATTTGTATTAATATTAACTAGGTTAATAAGTGTTCATGTATTTATTTACTAGTTTGGTAAAAATACAATGAATTTTTTTGAGTCATGGAGATATACTAGCATCAGTTTACATTTAAATTTACACTCATTAAATTTAATGAAATTTTTTTATCATAAAATAATCAATTAATAGTCACATATATGCCTTGATCAATTCAATATGATGTTTTTAAAAAAAATTAATCTCCATCCCAAACCAAGGAAGAATTTATTGGTTTATCATCACAATTAAAATGCGATGAGACCTAAAAAATTACAAAGTTTTTGTTATTTCGATATACCAATATTGAATTAAAAATATCAATTATCATTTGTGGGGTACCCATTTATTCATATAATCCTTTTTGTACCTCTTTTGTAAATATATGTAATATATCATCTATGATTCCAATGTATTTTTGGAGTTTTATAGGGGCTTGATGTGGGTGTATTTAAATTCCATCACAACGGAATCAAATTGGTGCTGATATGTCAATTGGGATACTCCTCAAATAATCTGAAAATTGAAACCCATGACTACATCACACAATTAAATGTTTGGAATTTATTTTTGGGAATGTTGGTTAATGGTAAAAAACTGTGAGGTATGTGGAATAATAAAATAGAATTAAAAATATAATTCATCATATATGAAATTTGAAATCTACATGGAAATAAAAATTTATTATTTAAGTAATATCATCTCCCTATACCTTTATTAACAAACAATCAGTTACTAATATTAAAAGTTGAACAAGTAATATAATTTGATAGAATTATGTTTTATATATAACAAAAATATTTAAATGATAATAAAATTACAATTTCATATCACATTTCATGATATTAAAAAATGATAATATAATCATTTCAATATGTTAGTCTAAAGAAAATAATATATCTTAATTCGATTCACGAGTCATTACTAGTTAATTGATTTGGAAAAGTGAAAAAGGTCACCCCACATTTTTTTGATAAAAAATAATATATATGAACACTGAATATTGAATTTTTAAAAGGATTATGAATTTACAATAGCAATGAATTTTGGAGTTGAAATTTGTGTTTTCAGAATTCTTTTATCTCTACTTCTTTGGGAATTATTGGTTTTTTACATACAAATGCATGAAAACATAAATTTTAGAATACTAAATTTCCAAAACATTCATAAGAACCCTTAAAATAAATCGAAATAATTATTTTTTTAAATATCATATTCAATACATTTAAAAAATAGGTTATCATGTCGATTAAATTGTCTCACTTATCATTAAATTTACTGTTAAAAAAGGTTAAATAAGATTTGAAAACAAGGAAAACATAGGGAAAAAAACCAAAAACCAAAAATAACTAGGGTAAAATAATTACAATATGACAACAATGGTAATGGAATAACACAAAAAATTAAAATTAAAATTATAAAATAGATCATCGATGTTTAAAAATTCAAATAACTATCAATAGTAAATTAAATAAAAAACTAATTATGACTATTAAATGTAGTTATAAAAAACCTAAAAATATTAACTTATTCCCCCGTCAATTATTCACCCTCCACCCATGTGTCTATCCTCCTTCCAAACTATCTATAGATTTTTATTAATGGGGGTTGGAAGAATAAAATTATATAAGGCGCTCTATGTTAAAAAATTTAAATTGGGTCAATCATTTGTTAGAGTTGAAAAAATCATTACCTTCAATGAAATAAATGATAGGATTGTACACAATTTTATAGAATATTATTATGAATTTGTGAAATTATATGATTCATTATTCAAAAGATTCAAAAAATCATTATTTAAAATTTTAAATTTTTTTATATATATCAAAATAAATGATATTTTATAATAAAATTATTAATATGAATTAATAATTAATATTGATAATTTATACATTTTTAATTTCATTTTTTTTACTATTGATAATTCCAAATAATTAGGTATAATTGGTATGAATTTACTATAATTACAAATGAGAAATAACAATTCTTAATAATTAGTAAAATAAAAATAATAATTTTTTTGAACCAAAAATGCATAATAATTGACACCGAACAATAATTTTAAATTAATGTTATATGTTTGTTTGAATTATATTATGAATGAGAGTTAAAATTATATATTTAATATTTTTTAACATATATAGAATATAAATATAATGTTATATACCATAAATAAAACATATATATGTTTTATATATTTAGTTATTAAGAGTTTTTACATAGTTTTTAAAAAAACAGAAATTGATTTACATTTTAAATATTTTATGTCATGAGTATAAAATGTATTACATTTTTTTTAATTCATTGATTGATTTAACACAATTCATCACCAATTAAATCTAAAAGTTCTAAACCATATTTTTCTTAAAAAACATAATTAAATATAAATATATTAATTATAAAAATAATTCTTTTTTTAAATATATTTGAAATTATATTTATCAATAAATTTTTTAATAAAAATTATTAGAATTAGTGAAATTATATATATATATATATATATTAATATTAAAAATTATTATTTCTATATTGTATTTAAATTTATTTTCCTGAAACAAATTAATGATATTTAATTATTTGAATACTGAATGTAGAATAATTTAAATGTTATGCTTAATATTAAATGGCCAATAAAATCATAAATAATTTAATTTATTAAAAGCAAATAAAAGTTATGACTAGATTTAGTTTTCAATCGTATATTTAGTGAGGTCATGAAACATGATTTGGAATATGAATGGGATGCATGAATCATTACCATTATCATCCATGATGTGGTGGAGTATAATGAACTGGTAGAGGATCTTCCTCATGTATTGGGTCATCAATTATCTATCAGTTTACTATCTACAATTCATCATGTGGATGGTCGTCCGGTGACTTTGAGATGTTGATATTTGGGAATGGTCCCCCTGATCCTTCTCCCTATATGTGTATGCGGAATGACCTAGCATCCCATAGGGATACCACATGGTCTAGGAATGTTCATTTATAAATGACTTTGAAATGGGAAATAAAATATGATATGAGATCTGATATTCTAGATTGGATAAATACAATATATATCCACATAAAATATGTCAATTATAACTTAGATGGTTCACATTATCATCTTATGTTGTCTTTTATGATGATCGTTCTTCCACATCGGATGGAACCATTGGGGACTCACATTTATCCCAACATCATCTATATTTTCTTTGCAACTCCTCAATTACGACGTCCTCTAGTGGAGTTTTTTAGGGGGAACCCTTCTCTCCCAAATATTTATGTTCATATATAATATTATATATATTGATAAGTAAAGGTAGCATGTCTTGGACTGAAGAATAGTGCGCTGGAGGACTGAATATCATACCCTCCTCAGGATCATACATCCAGATAATACGATATTGATGATGATGTAGAAAAAAATTATAACCAAAAAAGAGAACAAAAAATAGTATAATGTATAATTTTTGGAAATTCTAGATCCAATATTCCTATATCCATTAATTTATGATAAAATATAGTTCTTAGTGTATACCATGGTGAATAGTAAGCATGTTATGATAGATAGAGTCATTTTATAGGCATTCTGTCAATAATAAATTTTCATGCCTTTCCCAGATGTTGATATATCATACATGATGATTCCTCTAGTTAACATCATGCCTCACTATCATATTTATGGTATAATGTATTCATGTTTTTCTTGATGTCGATACAATTTTCTAGACACATCATAATTAACAAATAAATCTATTTTCATGGATGCACTAAAAAAAATAAATTTTTAGGAGATGCACTATATCACTAGAATCGTCAATCATAATCGTGTAGTATACATGATTATGGTAAAAGGGAACCAAATCTGTCTTCAATTAAATTTTAAATGATATAAAATTATTATAAAAAAATTATTGGTAGTTCCTACAAAATATAATGTTTTGAAATTTATTAATGCAAATATATATGTATATACATATATAAATAGATATTACACTACATAACATGATATGATATTCCTCTGGAATATCTCTAAGATCAATAACATAATGGTGTACCTAAATCCATTAGTAATATATAATTTGGAAATAGAAAAATGATAATAAATTCATTAAAATATAAGTGATATTAGCATCAGAAAATAGTAAAGAAAAGTTTTCAGACTATCGTCAATGTGTAGATCCATAGAGAAAATACATGGGAGTATTGATACGAACATTAATAAGGTCTAAGGGAGGGATTCAATCTCATTCCCACATCATAATGTGAATGAATTATTCCCCATAATCAATTTGATTTCATTAGAATACATTTCCAAATGAACTATATATGTTCAACAAGAACACAAATTCACAATAATATCATCTGGACTAATTTAATTCCTTAATTAGAAATAAATATATCATATAGATGTAAAATATTAACTAATAGTAACTCAATTAAAATATAATGGTTCAAAAGTATATCCACATGTGTATGATATGGAAGTCTTCGCATCTTACTTATCGATTAAATAATCAAATTTCTTATTTATATAACTCATAAATAGCTGACTTTTATCTTTTAAATCTCATATCCCTCAATGTATATGCCTAATAATCGATGTATATGATCTGGAGAGTTTGTATGGGTTGGTAATATAATAGTATAACCATTAATTGGAGGAACAATAATAATTAACGTATCATCTATGGACATTATCATCTCCACCTCATACGAGGAGAAAGATAAAATTTCACATAACCATCTATTAATGAGGGAATAATGGAGATGTTGATTAAAAATTGTGAAATTGGATATATTTATTCCATAACAACCGGAATGTATAAGTATGGGAAAATAAGTGGTGGATTTGAAATTTGATTATAATGCTTCGCCTTATTCCCCTTGAATAGTTTATCATCAATCACATCATGAACCTCACAAAAAACATTGTTGTGTATCTCATTGAGTTGAGTAGAATCCTTTATCTCTATAAATAACAATGAATGATTTACAAAATAACATCAAAATTTAATTAAAATATTATGGATATAAGAATATAAGATATAAAAAATGTGTTAATTAGAAAATTAGAATGATGGATCCTTGTGATTCCTTTAGGCCTCACCACCTTTTACACCATTAAACATTATGCCTATAATTTTCTCACACTTTTGATAATTAATTGAAATATAAAAATATAGATATATATATTGATAGGTAGAGATATAGTTTCAAGGATTAAATATGACAATGATGATGATAGTGATATTGAACATATATTGATGGGTAATGAACTACAAAGCTACTACTTGGCGAGAAACTAAAATATTTGATGATTATTAAGATGAAATTTTTGTAAATCAATGCTAGTTTTTAATAAGAGATTTATTCACTAACTATATTGTTTTTTGAATGAGTATGTGGATCTTATTTTGAAGTAGAAATTAAGACCGACAGAGATTCAAATAAGTTTTTTACATGTTCTAAATTTTAGTTTTAGGTGGATATTTGAAAAACTGTTGATTCATAAAAAAGGGCATGGAGGTTATTTAGAGAGAACATAAATTAGAAAATTATTATTCTCACAATGTATTTAAAATCCTTCATAGTGATTTTGTAGTTATTTATGATAATTTTTATGAAATCTGATGCATTTAATATGAATCTTGTAAAAAAATGCATGATATTAAATATTTTGTATGACTCTGAACATTTTGTAAATCTATTTATATTGGTTGAATAATTTTTTGGATGTTTCTAATACTTTTTTATGGTTTAATAAGACATTGATATTATGTAATACATTTTATGATATCATGTAAGACTTCATTTGAGATTGTGTATTACCTTGAGATCACATAAGACTTTATCTTTGTATTGTAATAATTTTTCTATGTATAAGACATTATATTAAGATCAGAATGATTTTTATTAATCTTAAAAGACATATCTAGAATATAAATTTGGAAATTTCATGACTATATAATATTTTTAATTCATTCAAAAATCTGTTCTCATTTAGAAAATAAATAACGGCATAAGAAATAATTATTTATAAATAATGGAATATATCTGATTTGATAGACTCGAATTGTTAATAAAATTTGAGATAGATATAAATATGATATTTATAAACAAAATACTCTAATAAAATTAAATCCATTGATGAAAAAAATGAAACATTAGTGGATTAAAAATAAAAACTAGTTTTTTAGTTCAAGAAAAGAGATTAAGAAGATGATCTCTAAACACGTGAGAAGAAATTAAACATGAGAGAAAATAATGATATATTTAATTAATTATAACTGGAGAAATTATAGAACAAATGTTGCTAGAAATAAAATATTGTTATTGAGATATTATTCAATCAATTATTAAATATTGAAAATGTTTTTTCATTCTTACTAACAATTAGAATGATCATATAGTGATGTTCTCAAATAAGTGAAATGATAATTGTATCTTATACTGAAATTTCATGTGAATATTATGTAGGATTGATAAAACTTTTCCTTAATACTTAATTTTTTTAAATTAATATGTAATGTATATTTTTTCACAATTATAATATGTAACATATATATATTTTCTAATCCTTTGATAGAATTTTGAAAACAATAATTTTTTTGATATATTACAAAAATGAAAACCCACTATCTATCCCAAATCAATATAATAAAAATTCTGGACCATCCATATTTTTCTGATAACAAAAATTATTATTGAGTATGAGTACACATTTGATGAATTTTATGTAATGGCTTGGACCTCTCCAGCCCATTCCTTTGTCAAAAAGAAGGACATGTAGTGTTCGGGAGGGTAAAATAGACTTTTCCCACACTTTTCAGAATTTTGAAACTACACGTCGTGTAGTTTGAGAACACGTCGTGTACCCCCTTTCCGAGTATACACCATGTCACAGGTCGTGCCCTCGCTGTGAGAAATAATGGGTGCATGCCGTGTGTCCAGTTTTACACGTCGTGTAGTCCTTCCCCGTGTACGTGTTACCAGTCAATAGTCGTGTACCTTGTTGGAGTCGTGTCCTTGCCATGTGCAATAAATGAGTACACGCCGTGTGTCTAAACTACACGCCGTGTAGTCTTTCCCCGCGTAAGCGTTACACTCAAACTGTGTGTTGACCATTCAGCTGCCGCAGAGCCGTGTTGGAAGTCGTGTGGAGACCATGTAAAATAACCGAGTACACGCCATGTACTGTAAAGTACACACCGTGTAATTTTCCTTTTCTAGCCAATAAAAGGAGGGGTCCCCTCCTCCTTTCAACTCACTCCTCTCCTCCCCTCTCATCTGAGCAGAGCTCTCTCAAGAGACTCAAAGGCTCTTCCTTTCATAACGTTTTCGTCCGAGTTCCGATTTATGATCTGTTAGCAGCCACGGGATCGTAACAATGAGGCGAAGCTTTCGAGCTTGGATCTGTTGTCTTTCCTTCGGCCTTTCCATTCCGACTTCCACCCAAGGAGGTTTTTCCGGGACCCGACAGAAGTGACGGATGCTGACGGACGTCTCCTAAGGATGATCCGGGGGAGCGTTGTGATAAAGAACCTATTGAGGTAGGGATCTTACCTTCATATCTTTAATTTTTGAATCATGCGGGGTGGATGTTCTATTGTTTATGTGAAACATTTTGAACTTGTTTATTGAATATAATAACTAGCTTATATAACGGGGATGGATAGTTGTGATTTATGATACTTTATATCCTGTGATATTATGTTGTGAATTGAATGAGCTTCTACCAACTGAAAATCACGGTCATTGGGTGCCTTTGCTTGCGTAATTAAATGTGTCCCTATCTTTCTTGTCCATTTTGGTGGATGGAACTTTGTTGAATGTGGAAATTAGTTAATCACGTAAATTTGGATGTTTAAAAACTGGAACCCTTGTGTGATCACCCCGGTTTAACAAAATAGAATAATGAACATATGGGTGTTGTCTTAGATACGTGGCATGTGATGGGGGTGTTTTGTGGGTTGTTGTGGATAGGGTGAGTAGTAAGGATACTGTTGGCTTGGTTGTGGGTTGGTGTAAATGCTATGTTGCTGATGGGCAGTGGGGATACGATAAGTCGTATTAAAGGGATAATGACGTATGGGTTTTGGTGCGGTTGTGGTTATGGTGTTTGGCAACGGGGCTGCAGGGATGATCTTGTTTGTGAACGGACTATGGGTTGTGAATATTAAATAAAAGTGGAAGAGTTAATGAATGGTGGGTTGTGGTAATGGAATGGGTTTAATAATCAATGTGGTTGGTTGGTTAATAAGAAGGACTTGGTTCTGTTGCTTGTGTTTTCCTAACTTGATTTGTGGATGGCAGGGATATATTTTACGAACGATTGATGTGGTTGGTTGTGGATAGTTTCCCAGTAGTTAAGGAACTAAATAAACTATTTCTACTGAAATTTTAAAACCTAAAGGGGGTTGGGTTTGTTTGTTGTATGCATGATTCGTAGTAGTAGTGCCGAGGCACATGCTCAGTTTCTCTTTTTAAAAGCCATAGGTTGGGCTGTGTGGTTGGTATATATATATATATCTATATCTTTTGTGTTTTATCGCACCCCACACATGTTGAGTACTTAGTTCCGAACACTCCAATTTTATGGGAGCAGGTGTTTTTCCCTTAGTTAATAGCTCCTTCCTGCTCCTTCTCCCCTAGGCTATGATGGCTTGAGGCGACCTTACACCTGAGACTATTCCGGTAGGTTTCGAATGTGGTGGTTTTATCCCAAGACTCTTCGGGCTGGTTCTACTATTTCCCAAGAATCATTGGGATGAGGACCAGGTGTGTGCTGGCGGGATACGTGGTTGTGAGGCCCAGGTGTGTGCAGGCGGGATACGTGGTTGTGAGGCCCCGGTCTGTACGAGCGGGATACGTGGTTGTGAGGCCCAGGTGTGTGCGGGTGGGGAGAGTGTGGCAGCGTCAGGACTTTCGTCATTAGGAATAGCATCTAACTAAAGGGAAATGGTGCGGGGTACCCAATACTCTTGTTCTTATATACTACTACTACCTGTTGTGATTGTGTTTTGGTGAGTGTGGCTGGTGAGGTTGGGTGGATAGAATTCCTTTCTAGGTTTCTTCTATTGTTCTCACGAGACATTAGGATGTCTCCAGAATTATGCACGAGAGCTTTAGGATTCCCTACTGAGTATACTTGTATTCTCACCCTACGTTTACTTTCAGGTTTCCAGGAGGACTACCAAGGTCGTGCGGGACACTACTAATAGGACAGTTGGAGTTGTTGCAGTTGTTGTTCTCTTGTTTTCTTTTGGAATTGTACTTTGAGCTTTCTTGTACTTATACCTTGTTATAAAATTATTTAAACATGCATGTGGTCTTATTTTGGGTTTATTTATATACACTTGTTCTTTTCCTTTTGGTGGTTGACATGTCCTATTTCCTGATCCTAAATAATAAAAGGGTAATGCCTCCTATATTTGTGAAAACTCATACCCTTGGTGCTAGTGGCCACCCCGGGGCCTATTGGAGGTGGGACTCGTGGGGTCATTATCTCCCTTTCACTACTGGCAGCTCAGGAGTGGCATCTTTGGTGGGAGGGGGTCATGACAGAATGGTATTAGAGGTGATGGTTGAGAGATAGGATGGACTCTGGAGTTTGGCACAGTGAGGATTGCATGGGATGGTAGGGAAACAATGTTAGTTAATCATGGTGCGTGACATAGGCCAGGGAAGACCGGCTAGGACACGAGATTTTTAGGCCCCCCGTGATCTGATGCAAGGACATTGAGCCTACCGAATGACCAAGTGATACTACATTGATTGCAGGGTTGAGACCATAGGGAAGGTACATGCATCATCATGATTGTGTTTTACTTGATTTGGGTGTTCTGGGAATGAAATTTAATAAAATGATAAAATAAATCCTTGAGTTTTTCTTTACTACATGGGCTTAGGCGATCCCTGTTTACCGTACAGCTATGGAACTTGTACGTCATCCCTGGGTGGCTCGTATGGCTGAGGCCCAGCAGGTTCATGCGGTCAATCAGTTGAGGATTGACCGAGAGGAGGAAGATAGCCAGTGGCAGAAGACTCTCTGTTCTTTTCACCTGCAGACCCTTAGGAATTACAAGGGTAGTACTTCGGATACAGAGACGGAGGGGTGTCTTGAGGAGCTAGGGATCGCTTTTACCTTGATCTGTGCTCTGAGGGAGTACTGGGTTCCCCTAGCAGTCAGTCAGCTGAGAGGTGCAGCGCGATAGTGGTGGACTCTCTACCTCGAAGAGAGGATATATGCAGAGGTTCCATGGGATGACATTGAGAAGGAATTCTGAGAGGAATTCCTTTCTTCCATGATCAAGGCGGAGAAGCGGTAGGAGTTACTCTCCCTTCAGCAGGGGAGTATGTCAGTGTGAGAGCTGGGGATCAAGTTCAAGGATCTCGTGTGCTTTTCTCCGGATCTCTTTCCAGATGAGGAGTCTCATGTGAGACGTTTAGAGAGGCGATTTTTCCTTCACTCCAGTATGTTTTCACCCCCTTCACCCTTCCAATGTACTTGGTAGTACAGAAGAAGGAATAGGTTGTAGAAAGGATGCACTCACAGAGAGTTGCACCACGTGAGGGGATCCAGCCAAGTTCGTCGAAGGGGAAGGAAGTCAGCAGCAGGTCTCCTACGACAGGAACTTCGAGTTTCAGGCCAGAAGAGAGCAGGCCCCAGTAGTTCCAGTTCAGATCTTCGGGTCCTCATCCCTTTTTCACGAGCCCAGGACCGAAGTGTTTTTCTTGTGGAGGTTTCGGAAATGTTCAGATTCGGTGACCGACCCAAGCTCAGTACAGTGGAGATGGATAGGTTCAGCGCGCGCCTCAGCAGCCCCAGTCACTGGAAAGACCCTTCCAGCAGTAACAGCCTCCAATCCCTCTGAGGGGAGATGTAGAAGGTGGTGGCCAGCCACAAGGAGTTCCTCAAGGATCCCAATCAGGACATGGTCGAGGAGGCGGATGTCAACTGAGAGGTAGAGGAGCTGGGCGCGGATAGTTGCATGTATCGGAGGCAGAATCTCTAGAAGGACTATAAATTGATAGATATGTGCATGGGTTTTCTTGAATGATCTCCTTTTTGTTTTGTTGGAAGCATTACACTATATTGTTGGAACTATTTTGCTCATTCTTTGGGCCTGGACCATGTTTTTGTGAGTTTTTAATGCTATGTTGTTTCCCGCTATTCTTTAAATTTACATGAAGAGACCTATCATGTGGGTAGGGGAAGACCTAATCCCTAATCGAGATGCATTAATGTGGATGTGATTAAACCCATGTAGGCGAGTCAGTTACGCCTAAATCGGATAATATATCGACATGGGAGAAGGAATTCCTCAAGCCATGTGTTTGGGCAGTGTGTGGGTTGTACGGTTTTGGGGGCAGTGTATGTTTGAAAATCCTAATGTATGAAAGTGGGAAGACCCAATTCTTAATCGAGACACATTAATGAGTATGCGATTAAACCCGTGCAGGTGAGTCAGTGCCGCCTAAAGCGGATAATATCTCGACATAGGTGAAGGAATTCCTAACACATATGATTAGGGTTGTTGGTTGGGTTCCTGTTATAACGAGAACCCAAAGAGGTATCATGTTGGGTTCCCCTGGGTTGGCTTTTGAATTCTCGGGTACGAGAATGTTTTAAGAGGTATCTGATGTTATGGCCCGGACCTCTCCGTCCCATTGCATTGTCAAAAAGAAGGTCACAAAGTGTTCTGGAGGGCAAAATGGACTTTTCCCACACTTTTTCATAATTTTGAAACTACACGTCGTTTAGTTTGAGTACACGTCGTGTACCCCCTTTCTGGGTATACCCTGTGTTGCAGGCCGTGTTCTCGCTATGTGAAATAATGGGTGCACGCCGTGTGTCCAGTTCTACACGCCATGTAGTCCATCCCCGCGTACACATTACCAGTCAATGGTCGTGTACCGTGTTGGAGCCGTGTCCTTTCCATGTTCAATAAATGAGTATACTCCGTGTTTCTAAACTACACATCATGTAGTCTTTCCCCATGTATGCGTTACCCTCAAACCGTGTGTTGACCAGTCCGCTGCCGCGGAGCCGTGTTGGAAGACGCATGGAGGCCGTGTAAAATAACCGAGTACACGCCGTTACCATAAAGTACACGCCATGTAATTTTCCTTTTCTCTCCTATAAAAGGATGGGTCCTCTCCTCCTTTCAACTCACTGCTCTCCTCCCCTCTCCTCTGAGAAGAGCTCTCTCAAGAGACTCGAAGGCTCTTCTTTCCATAACTTTTTCGTTCGAGCTCCGATTTACGATCCGTTAGTAGCCACATGATCGTAACGACAAGGCGGAGCTTCCAAACTTGGATTTGTTGTGTTTACTTCGGCCTTACCATTCTGACTTCCACCTAAGGAGGTTTTTCCGGGACCCGATAGAAGTGACGGACACAAACGGATGTCTTCTAAGGTTTATCCGGGGGAGCGTTGTGATCAAGAACCTGTTGAGGTAGGGATATTAACTTCGTCTCTTTAATTTTTGCATCATGTAGGGTGGGTGTTCTATTGTTTATGTGGAACACTTTTGAACCGGTTTAATAAAGATAAAAACTGGATTATATAACGGGGATGGGAAGTTGTGATTGCTGTTACTTTATATCCTGTGATATTATGTTGTGAATTAATGAGATTATACATACTAAAAATCACGGTCGTTGGCGGCCTTTGCATGCGCAATTAAATGTTGAACTATCTTTCTAGACCATTATTGTGGATGGAACTTTGTGGAATGTGGAAATTGGTTAATCACGTAAAGTTGGCTGTTTAAAATCTGGAACCCCTGTGTGATCACCCAGGTTAAAAAAAATGGAAAAATGAACATGTGGGTGTTGGCTTGGATACGTGGCATGTGATGGGGGTGTTTTGTGGGTTGTTGTGGATAGGGTGAGCAGTGGGGATGTGGTTGTCTTGGTTGTGGGTTGGAGTAAATGCTATTTTGGTGATGGGTAGAGGGGCTGTGATAAGTGGTATTAAAGGGATAATGATGTATGGATTTCGGTGTGGTTGTGGTTATGGTGTTTAGCAGTAGGGCTGCAGGGATGGGCTTGTTTGTGAACGGAATATGGGTTGTGAATATTAAATAAAAGTGGAATATTTAATGAATGGTGGGTCGTGGTAATGGAACGGGTTTAATAATAAATGGGGTTGGTTTGTTAATAATAAGGATTTGGTTGTGTTGCTTGTGTTGTACTAACTTGATTTGTGGATGGCAGTGATATGTTTTACGAATGATTGATGTGGTTGGTTGTGGATAGTTTCCCAGTAGTTAAGGAACTAAATAAACTATTTATAATGAAATGTGAAAACCTAAAGGGGGTTGGGTTTGTTTGTGGAATGCATGCTTCGTAGTAGCAGTGCCGATGCACGTGCTCAGTTTCTCTTTTTAGAAGCCATAGGTTGGGTTGTGTGGTTGGTATATATATATATATATATATATATATATCTATATCTTTTTTGTTTTATCACACCCCACCCATGTTGAGAACTTAGTGCCGAACACTCCCATTTTATGGGAGAGGGTGTTTTTCCTTTAGTTACTAGATCCTTCGTACTCCTTCTCCCCTAGGCTACGATTGCTTGAGGTGACCTTACACCTAAGACTCTTCGGGTAAGTTTCGATTGTGGTGGTTTTAGCCCAAGAATCTTCAGGCAGGTTCTACTGTTTCCCAAGTATCTTCGGGCTGAGCCCAGGTGTGAGCGAGCAGGATACGTGGTTGTGAGGCCCAGGTGTGTGTTGGCGAGATACGTGGTTGTGAGGCCCAGGTGTGTGCAGAAGGGAGACGTGGTTGTGAGGCCCAGGTGTGTGCGGGCGGGACACGTGGTTGTGAGGCCCAGGTGTGTGCGGGTGGGATACGTAGTTTTGAGGCCCTGGTGTTTGCGGGCGGGGAAAGTGTGGTAGCGTCAGGACGTTCGTCGTTATGAAGAGCAGAAAACTAAGGGAAATGGTGCGGGGTACCCAATAATCTTGTTCTTATATACTACTACTACCTGTTGTGATTGTGTTTTGGTGGGTGTGGCTGGTGAGGTTAGGTTGATAGAATTCCTTGATAGGATTCTTCTGTTGTACTCACAGGACATTAGGATGTCTCCCCACTTGTGCACGGGATCTTTAGGATTCTCTACTTTGTATACTTGTATGCTCACCCTACATTTACTTTCAGGTTTCCAGGAGGACTACCAGGGCCGTGCGGGACCCTACTAGTCAGACAGTTGGAGTTCTTGCAGTTGTTGTTCTCTTGTTTTCTTTTGGTATTGTACTTTGATCTTTCTTGTACATTTACCTAGTTATAAAATTATTTAAACATGCATGTGGGCTTGGTTTGGGTTTATTTATACACACTTTTTATTTTCCTTTTGGTGGTTGAATTTTCCTATTTCCTGATCCTAAATAATAAAAAGGGTAATGCCTCCCATATTTGTGAAAACTCATACCCTTGGTGATAGTCGCCACCTCGGGGCCTACTGGAGGCGGGACTCGGGGGACATTATCTCCCTTTCACCATTGTCAGCTCAGGAGGGGCATCTTTGGTGGGAGGGGTTCGTGACATTTTATGTCATAACTTCTTTTCGTGATCATCCACGTGACACAAGTTTCATCTTAAACATTTCTCTTGTTCTTGAGGCTAGTCCATATCTATCTGAATACCAATAGAAATTATTCCTACAATATTGATATAATATAATAATGTTAGGTAACAATTTAGGTTGTTATTTAGGTGTTAGGAGAACTTAAAACTCCCCAATAGTAATCATTAGTGCATTGTAATATTTAACAATGGTTTCAAGATAATACATTTGATCTACATATGGCACCAAAGAGGAACATATAAAAATAATTTACATTCACGAAAACCATAATTCATATAAATTTCCTCACTCATAATTTCTCTTGTATAGTAAATCCTCCAATAATAATATGCATCTATCTTTGTTGTGGTCAATACACACTCGAGGTGAGAAAGGATTAGTTTATCAACAAAAAAAATATTATACCTTAACAATAACTGTGATAGGATATAAGATCACCCACCAATCCATGTACTTATGGATATCATAATATGGGGTTAAGATAATCATTTAGTGGATCTCATCTATTATACATTAAATTAACAACTATCCAATTTATTGTTGTAAATGATTTATAACATTTTTATTATCTTCTAAATTACAAGGTTTTTTATGTGTTTTGAGTTATTTTAATACCTTGTTGACACTTATTACATTAATCTCCAACACCATTAATATGATAATTAAAATTATCAATAATTCTCTTTGATTGATATCACATAAAAATGAGTGATCAAAATTATCATAATTCTTATATTGTAACATAACCTTGATTACTATTATCCATTAATTTGAATCACTTCACACTTTGATGAATA
Source organism: Viscum album (assembly GCA_963277665.1). Taxonomy (NCBI): domain Eukaryota; kingdom Viridiplantae; phylum Streptophyta; class Magnoliopsida; order Santalales; family Viscaceae; genus Viscum; species Viscum album. Next base: position 738,184,261 of record OY728140.1, on the reverse strand, counting down.
ACCCACCCAATAAATAATTTCATAGATGGTAACATGTTAATCATTCCTTGGGATCACTATAGATTGACTGTTCAGGGGGAAGGGGATTCTTCCTACCTTATGTGTTCTATTAAATCACCCTTCTCTGGGGCCCTTTGTTTGGATGAGGGAAAGGGAATCCATAAAGTTATTATTAATTAATTTATTCTGTATATATATATAAATGTCTTAGTTTTTTTAGTTCATTTTTTTGCTTTAAAATTTTAACATATATTGGATGGATTACTATTTTGAGTGGATTTGTATTTCTTTTATCACAATATGTCAGTCCCTATGTAAAATGGGAAGAAGTCTGTAAAAGTGAAGGCAAATATAGTTTCTTTATAATTACATTGTTGAATATTTATTGAATATGTGTTTATTTTTCTATATTATTTCCCATGTGAAATTAGATATTTTATGGAGATAGATATGAGTAACAAAATATTTAATGGTGGGGATGGATATCGAATGGTGAACATTACCGGATAAACCTTTTTTATGTTATGAAATGTTTTTTAAGGTTCATTTTATTCTTCTATGTTGAATTTATTCTAATATACCATATTATATTTTCATATATTTATGCACACTATTTCATGGAAATAATAAATGAAAATTCTACTAGAAACAAGAAACATTCATAATGAATCTTAGTTCTGTAGTCTTTTATCAAATGTAGTATAATATGATAATTTGATATCTATTTTTTGAAATAATATATCATGTGGCACGATATGTTTTTGGAAATTCCAATTTAGAATTCCGTGTATATATGAAATGATATATAAATCCAATAATGACATATAAATATATAATTTAAATTAATTTAATAGATGTTTCTTAGCGAATTAAGCTAGATAAATGTGCAATATGGTTTTATGATTATTGTGATATATATTAACTTAGGAATGAGTAATATTAGTAGATAAAATCAGTTTAATGTAATTAATATGAGTAACGGTTATAGTGATGTATTTTTTGGGATTAAATAACGGATATCTTGCATAATATATTGGTATTATTGAATTAATATGATTATCCTTGATGATAAATTTGGATGTTAGTTTGCTAAAATTCTAGTTCTAAAATAATAATTAATTTATAATCATTAATAAATTCATTTATAATTATTAATAAATTAATTTTTAATGGAAATATATATTGGAAAAATTCAGTTTGTCTTTATATGATAGATTTTTTAATCTTAAGTGGATTCATAGTCATTTAGTTTCATTTTCTAGAAAATAATTTGGAAAATGTAACTACGTGATAAATAGGGGAATAATTTGATAGGAATGTACGATAAATTAATTAAAAAATTTCATTGTAATTAGAATTTTTTTTATAATTATATATATAATAATTAATTTTATAGAAAATAATAAAATATGTCTATGATTATAAAAATTGGATGAGAATATTATTTAATAATATATTGGTGTGATTAGATCACTAACTATAAAAGATATATTTATTATTATGTGTTTTAGTGTGCTCTAAATTTTATTATGTATTCTTAATTTTGTGTTGTTTTTCACTTGATTAATTTCATGTATGGTTTTTTTTCTAATTTGTTACATTTATTTAATTTTAGACACCATATGTGTGGTTCATAATGGATTAAGGCAATTACATGTCAACTATCCCTAGGTTGAAGTGCCTCAATATTAACATGTGGACATATCTTTAGGTTGTGATGTATTAATTTTTAGGTCATGTTCTGGCAGAAATAGATAATGACTTATCACCCATTGATGAATTCACGATGAGATGGTGGTAATGTCATCTCATGGGGAGTAGGGACGTGATGAAAAGACTACATTGGCTATGAGGATGTGATAATGTCCTTATAAAGGGTGTGGTAATGTGATGAGGTTTCTACATGAGGTGCAAAAATTTCATAATTATGAGATTTTTGGTGTGGGTTGAGAGTTGAGATTTGTGGCTTCTCAAAATTATTTAATGGTAATAATAATATGGCGTAATATGTAATATATATTAATTATTTAGTTATGAATTTATATTATATAATTCATATGTTTTTATTATAAATCCCTATTAATAAATATTTTTTATATCTTTATGTGATATGTTATTGTTAAAATATGATAACATATATGTAGATGATGAAAATAAGAAAAAATATATGTGAGTATTAATTTGTATAATATTTTTATTCACACTCTTGTTTCAATTAAATTTATTCATACATATATATCCCAAAATTATATTTCCCATGGAAATATAATTTCATATTAATATTACTATAATTTTTACCAACAAGTTCTCACCCCTCTAAAGTTTCTTATGATATTTTGTAGGATTGATAGATAGTGAATAAGGATGTTGTTGTTTAGGTAGCTGGAAGAGTTTAAGTGCCCATATTCAGTTTACTATGTCATATTGAACATATATTATGTGAGCTTTTTTGGAATTTTTTTTAAAATTTTCGTTTTTATATATATGTTTTTGATAAGATCAATTTACATATGTGTGGGTTTTCAATTGAGAATTCTCCCATTAGAAAAATAGCCACTACATTGTTTGCAAAAAAAAGTCGTTCTAGATGAGGATTGAAGGGGATCACACTTGCCACCAACATGGGTAAGAGTATTTATAATGGTGTATAATAGATTCTGGTTGGGATATTAGATAGATTTTGGAGTATTCATTTAGGTAAAATTGTCTCTTGAATGTATTGGTAGGGAAATAATGTTATTTAACATTCCTTGTGGTAAAGGTGGCGAACTCGAAAGTACACATGTCTTCAGTTCACATTATGGACAATTTTAGAGAAATTAAATTCATGGATCCCTACAAGGATCCAATGATCATATCTCCTAGGGATAAAAAATAATTTTAATGATATGAAACCAATCTTGTTTATGTGAAAATCCCTTGATTATAGGGATTCAAATTAAGGCGGGATATACACTTGATTGTCATAATATTCATTTAGTTTTAAATATAAATTTTTTAATATGATTTTTTATTTAAATAATAATATTTATCGATAGATGTAATTCACACCATGTGAGGCTACGGTGGAAGAGGGGATGATGTTTGGGGCTCCATTCTTAGGGTCGTGCACCCTGAGCAATTAATTTTCTAGTTTATTTGTATCGTGTATTCTATCATTCTTAGTTTTAACCAACTGTTCAATAATATATTGAAACACATATAATTAGTTACTTTAATTCATTAAATCACACTAAATTGATTCATTCTAGAGAGAAATTTTATCTTGAAACTCATTAAATTTTTAGGGGTTTAGTTTATTATTCATAATATTCTGTAACAAATTCATTCATTAAGAATTTATGATTATTAATTAACAAACTCAATGAATCATGTTAGTTATAAGGCCCCATCCTTAAGAATTACTTAATCATTAGTTATTACAAGAATGCACATTGTGGATCTTTTTAGTTTTAGATTTTTAGAGAAATAGATCATAAATCATGCATTACATTCCACATTTAAACAAGATGGTTACAAAAAAAGATAATATTCACATTTCCCATCAAAGGAAAAATATTTAAAATAAAACATGGATTCTTTCTTGACACATCCTCGACATTATCATCCCATCATTTACCTTTCCCTTGATCTGTGAAAAAGATTTCACAAACTTGGGATGAGCATAAAAAGATCAGTAAGGGATATAAAAATACGGAAAGAAAACCTTAGTCCATGTATACATAAGAATCATTGAAAGCATACAATACTCATAAACATAAGCACTTTAATATACTTCATGAAATCATATGTTTTATGAAAAACATGTTGAAATCATATGACATAAAGGTAACTTGAGGCATTCATAACATTCTTACGTAGGGAGTAACCCTCATGGTTACGTTTGGAACACCCATCACAGTATATTCCTTAAATCTATTCGGAGAAACCTTACCGTTTAACTCCTTCTCATTACCCAATGAATTGGAGAGATATATTGGGCTCACATATCCATAGTTTATCATGGAACCACCCGTCTTCGTAAACAATGCCAAAGATCCATAACATAATCGTATCACATAAAACATGCATAAAGGAAACATAACATCTCCACATTTCAATCACAAGATATCAATAAAACACATTGATATAATCAAAAAATATACAAAACCATTTCAAATACCAAAATATAATAAAATTAAAAAATGGTATTTATTTTTCATTTTAAAAAAAGTAATGGCTTGTAGAGGAAGCCAAAACTCAAATAATGGTCACGGCAGCGGAGAAGTCGTTGTTGCCACATACGTATGACAAAAACATTCCCTTTTGTCCTTTAGTAAAATGATTTATATAAGAAAGATTCATTTTTAATAAAAGTAAAAGTAAAAGGGGTTATACACTATATAAAAGAAAGTTGTGTATAAAACCAAATATGCCTCAATGAAAGGAGATTGAGATGAAGTCCCATACCTCGTGTTTGACTTGACTTAATCATTCTTTAATCTCCTGAATAATAAACTAGAGTTAATTTCTAATTACATAAGAACCTTTTTCATCTTCATTATTCCTTTTATATCACTTATTACCATGTTATAAACATTATGTAATTATTTAAGTTAATAATGGTTGTTTTTTCGACCCTTAGTACTTGAGTCAAAAATAAACTTCTTATAATTACAAGTTGTTCATGTGGTAAAATATACATTATATCCAGAATTATATTCATAATTTAGATATCATATATATCATATACATCTATTATATAAATTCATTTATAATATTACATAATATTTAGAGGTATGAAATGAAATGCACCGTTCATAGAGATGGTAAGCCGTATGTACGCATAAACGCTACTTTCATTTCTATTTCATATTTAATGGAGTGAAATCATAATGATATAAAAGTAAATTATAAATCCATTATAATATAATATATAATATCATTAACTCCATCCATTATACGTCCCACATATGGCATTGACAAATCAAATCACTTTGAGGGGGCAGTTCTCCGCACTTCCTATATTGAAGATATCTTGTTTACCCATTATGGAAACCATAAGGTATGACATAAATGAAAAATACAGAATCATAAGGAAAAAATAAACATAATATATATCATATAAAAATATATTGAAATCTTAATGTCCACCATGATAGGAGTTAAAAGAATATTGAACAATCATCGTTTTGTGCGGCAGTAATTTTCCATACAAAAGAAACATCATGATATTTAACCATTAGAAGGGAGTGTGTGTAAGTGTAAATCAAATCCTTCTCATAACAACATCATAGTATATTTTAGATACTGGTTTTGTTACAAATGAAAATAATAAAATGATTTTAGGGGGTGGAGAAGCAAAATAAAACAATAGAACATTAGAGAAGACATTACCTTTAAATTGGGTAACTCCCCTTTGTTTGAACCAAAAGGGTTTCTTGAAGAGCATTATGACTATGTTAAGGCTTCTATGATTAATATAGGGATGTGGAGAGAGGTAAAATGAGAATATTTTGGCCAATCCAAGGGCTCGAGAGTTATGGGTAAGGTGGTAGAGGTGGGGGCCTTTTATAAGAGGGAGAAGGGGAACTCTTGGAAATTCAAGAAGTGTTACTTTATTATATAATGTGTTTCGATTGTTAAAGGTCCCAAAATGATATATCATTAGGATAAGGTGATAATGGTTCTAAATAAACCCATCCAATAGGTTTTTGACAAGTGTAAGTCTTAGATTTTACATTATCATTTCATTTTATTTAAATCATTCATCAATGATGTAATCGCTGCATCATCCTGGTGTCATAAAAAATTTAATTTATTTAATGTCGAAACATTATAAAAAAATACTATGATGTAGGAAATTTTATTTTTCATTCCAATGAAAATTTATAGTCTAAGAGATCATTTATGTAGAAAAATTAAAATTGTTTTACTTAGGAGTTACATACTTTTGGGATATTCTCCTTTCTTTAAAAATAAAATGATAATGTGTCACTATCACCCAAAAGTGATTCCATAGGGTCCCTATGTTGGAAAACAGAATACCATGGTCATCCATGAAACAAAAAGTAGCATTAGGACACATTTTGGGTTTATTTTTTATTATTATGATATAATTTTATTACCCTTAACTACCCAATTACTAATTAATCACGATAATTAATGATAATTACCGTCATTACTATTCTTAATGTCAAAAAAAAGACTATTAATTACATAATTTTGACCTTATGATTACATATATGGAATCCATTTAACCAAATTCTAAACATTAAAATTCTAGTAATTAATTTAAAAATAATTCTCATTGTCAAAAACAAATAGCGGGTTTTTTAGAAACAATATCTATTAAAAGGTTCACACTTGTTTGTGCCCAATTAAAAGTGAAATTAATTACAATGAACCACATTGGATTAAATGGTAAAATATATTCTAATTAAACTTTTAAACCAATTAAAAGTAAAATCTAACCATATAATTAAATTAGATGAAAAAGAAGTTTTGATGTAAAATGCAGAATTTTTCACTATTCATTAAAAATGAACATTGTCAGAAAAACACCAAAAATTTATCAAATGTAAATTTCAATGTCCCAATTGTAAAGAATAAGTTTATTTTAAAATATAGATATTATAAAATTGTCAAAATATATATTTAAAAATGGTTCTCTATCAAAAGGTGGTAAAACAATCTTTAAAACATATTAGAGAATTTTATGCTTAAGATTGGATTTATTCTCATTTTAAGCCTCTAAAACAATATCTAATTAATAAATAGACATAGATATGAAAACCCATAATTCTTTACTTACATTGGATGTTAGATCCTTACCCCCTTTAGAAAATTTTTTCCCCGCAATTTATTTACTTATCGAATAAGTGGGGCTATTTATCCCTCATTTCATTTTCAGATTCCCATGTTACCTCTTCAATCATGTGGTTTTTCCACAAAACCTTTACTTGATGAATCACCTTATTCCACAATACATGATCCTTGTGGTCAAGAATCTGGACTGTTTGTTCCTCATAAAATAGGTTCTCTTCCAGGTGAACTACCTCTGGACTCAAAACATGAGATGGATCTGGCATGTACTTCTTTAACATTGAAACATGAAGAAAATTGTGTACCTGAGATAAACTTGGAGGTAAATCCACTCGGTATGAAGCTAATCCAACTCTATCTATAATTTCATATGGCCCAAGAACCTTGGACTCAGATTTTCTTTCTTTCCAAATCGCATCACACTTTTCCATGGTGAAACTTTGAAAAAGACATTATCACCTACCTCAGAAGAGAGATCTGTCCTCCTGTTGTCTGCATAACTTTTCTGCCTCCTATAAGCTGTTCTCATGTGTTTCTATATCAGCTGAACTTTTTCTGCCAACTCTTTTACCAATTCTGGTCCCAATAACTTCATTTCACCCACACATCCCAAAAAGTTGGAGTTCGACACCACTTCCCATAAAATGCCTCAAACGGTTCCATATGTATACTGAAATGAAAAATTTATTATAAGAATACTCATCCAAAGAAATATGTTGGTACAAATTTCCCTGATAATCCATCGAACAAGAACGTAGAATATCCTCTAATGTATGAATTGTTCATTCTGACTACCCATCTTATTGAGGATGAAAAGCTTTACTAAAATTTAATACAGTACCCAATGACTTCTAAAGGCCTTCCCAAAAGTTAGAAGTAAACCTGGGATCATGATCAGATACAATTTATAGGGGAACTCCATGTAACTAGACTATCTCATTATGATAAAAATGAGAAAGTTGATCTAGGGAAAAAGTATCTCGTATAGCTAGGAAATGAGCTGATTTAGTCAAGCGATCAACAATAACCCATATTTCTTTATTATCTCGAGGTGTCTTTGGAAACCCCACAATGAAGTCCAGGGATATATTCTCCCATTTCCACTCTGGCACTAGTAAAGGCTAAATCATCTATTTCATAACTGCTGCTCTGCTTTAAAATGTGGACAAGTCAATCACTTCAAAGTAAAATCAACAATATCTCTTTTCATTCCATCCCACCAGTAATACATCAGAAGATATCTATACATCTTAGTACTGCCTGGATGAACTGAAAACCGAGAACTATGAGCTTCACATAAAAACACTCTCTTAAACTGTGAATCACAAGGCACACACAGTATCTTCCAAAATCTCAAAACAAAATCATTATCAATGTTGAATTCAGGTAATATACCATTCTAAACTAGCTATACCATTTTCTACAACTCACTATCTTGCTTATGAGCTTTCTTAATTCTGTCTAATAGATAAGATTTCACAGATACCAGAAACAAAACAGAAGAAATTCCTACACCAACAACTTCTATTCCAAGGTTCATCAAATCATTAACCAAAGGATCACGTTCCAAACGTAACATGGTTAATGAAGCATTACTTTTTCAACTCAAAGCATCAGCCACTTTATTTTCTTTTCCCTTATGGTAATGAATTGTAAAATCCTAATCCTTGATTAAATCCAATCATCTCCTATATCTCATGATCAATTATTTTTGAGTGAATATATACTTTTAACTTTTGTGATCAGTATATATTTCACACTTTACACCATACAAATGATGCCTCCATGTTTTTAATGCGAAAACCACGGCAGCTAATTCCAAACCATGTGTAGGGTAATTTACCTCATGAGTTTTCAACTGACGTGAAGCATAAGAAATTACCTAATTATTCTTCATTAGGGCGCAACCAAGTCCTTTCAATGAAGCATCGCTATTGATAACAAAATCACCATTCATGGAAGGTAGTTCCAATACTGGAGCATTCACTAATCTTTTTTTCAAATCCTGAAAACAATCATCACATTCTTTTGTCCAGATAAACTTAACACCCTTCCGAGTTAGCTTAGTCATTGGACTAGATAACCACGAATTTTTTTTAACAAACCTCTAGTAATATCCTACCAAACCAAGAAAACTACAAATATCAGTTACATTTTTGGGTCTTGGCCATTCCTCAACAACCTTTGTTTTTGCAGGATCAATAGTTATTCCATCTTTAGAAACAATGTGACCAAGGAATGAAATTTGTTACAACCAAAGCTCACACTTTCTGAATTTCCACATACAATTTCTTTTCTTTTATGGATTTAAAAATAACCCTTAAATGACTTTCATGATTCTCTTTACTTTTATAAAACACCAAAATATCATCAATGAAAACAACCGAAAACTTATCAAAGAACTCATGGAAAATTCTATTCAAAAGGTCCATGAATACAGTGGGTGCATTGGTTAACCCAAAAGGAATTACTACAAATTCATAATGGCCTTATCTTGTATGAAACGTGGTCTTCGTAACATATTCTTCCTTTACATTTAAATGATGGTACCCCGATCTCATGTCAATCTTTGAAAAATACTGCGCTCTTTGGAGCTGATCAAACAAATCATCAATATGAGGAAAATAATATTTGTTCTTAATAGTGATGTTATTCAAGGCTCCAAAATCAATAAAAGGTCTACTAGAACCATCATTCTTTTTAACAAATAAGATAGGAGCACCCCATGGTAATATGCTAGGTCGAATGAAACCATTCCGTAAAAAGTCTTGCAATTGATCCTAAAACTCTAAAAGTTCAATTTGAGCCATTTGATAAGGGTGTTTTGAAATTGGCTTAGCATCAGGAACTAAGTCAACAGTAAATTCAACTTCCTGATCGGTATTATTCCAGGCAACTAATCAGGAAAAAATCAGGATACTCATTTACCACTGGCACATTATTAATCTGAACGGTTCCTTTATTTTAAACAATATGTGCAAGGTAAAATTAATTTCCATCTTTTACAAGTTTCTCAGCCTCTTGATATGTTATCAACAGTAAGGGTTCATTATTGTACACAAACTAAAAGTATTTCTAAAAAGAAACTTCTTTAGCTCTACAATCTATCTTATCATGGTAAACAGAGAGCCAATCCATACCCATGATAACATCAAACTATACTAGAGGTAAAAAAATAAGGTTTTCAAGTATGTTCTTTCCACAGATAAGGATATGAAGATTCTTATAAATCCTTTTTTACTTTACAATTACCCCAGGTGTTTTTACCACAAGTTCTGGAGTAATTTATTGAGATGGAAATCATAATTTACTAGAAAATTTTTCAGAGATGAATGAATGTGTTGACCCTGAATCAAACAACACATTGGAATAATCTGAGAAAACAAACAAAGTACCTGATACCACTTCATTTGATGGCCCAACATATGATAAAGTAGTTCAAAGGATTTCACCACAACTTTCTGCTTGTATTCTGACTCCTTCCCATCATTTGAGCTCTTTGTAGAAAACTTGTTTTCATAATGACACATCTCATTACACTTGAAACATTTCACTAATAGTTAATTAAATTTGGTCTTACCATCACCATGATCTTTTTCAGTGCAATCACAAGCCTTAAGTCCCATCTTACCACATTAGTAGTACTTTCCAGAATTCAGAAGACATTCCCCACCATGCCTATTACCACATTTATCACAAACTAAAAACTTATTTTTCTTAACATCAAATCTCTTTGAAGGATTATTCCCTTTCTCCTGCCACCTCGGTCTCTTCTTCTGTTGGTTTTTATAGAACACTTGTTCATCAACAAACTCCATTTCCACCATCTCAGGACATAGAACAAGCATTTCATAAATTTTTAACTCACGAGAAGCTAAAACCCTTCGATATTTTGGCTTTAATCCTGAGTAAAAACAATTGATTTTTCTATCAAGGTCTCAAATAAAATTTGGAGCATACCTTCCCAATCGAGTGAGCCTTTATTCATAAGAAGCCATTGAGTCGTCCTCTTGCCTCAATTCTAAGAATTGTTTTCTATCCTATGTCAAACAGCCTTAGGAAAATATTTCTCAAGAAACATCCCTTTGATTTCATCCCAGTCAAGAGCATAAATCTCATCAGCGTCCCTGATATTTTTAACCATCGACAACCACTGATCTGCTTCACCCTCCAAACGATAAATATCCAGACTAACCTTTTGATTGTCTGAACACCCCATGACATCGGAAATCTTCTCCAGTGCTTTAATCCACCCTTCAGCTAGCACATGGTCAGATGATCCTCTGAATGATGTGGGATGTTGCCTTATGAAATGTTCCACCACTGACATTTTCCTATGTGGTTGATATGGTTGATCTCGTGCATGGATACCACCACCATTTATCACTCGAGTCAACTGTACCATTACTGCAAAAAACTGTTTAGTTCCATTTCCAACCATCTCAAGATGCAGATTCGAAAGGACATTTCCTTCTGTATACCTTCCTATCACTGCTTCCCTATTTCCTCTATGAAAAACCATTCTGAACAAACATGTCTCAGATGAAGCGACATGGTAATCTTCCAATTATATATCATTCCAATTTGACCATAAAAAAATTATTTTTTGATAATCATTTAATAGAATTATAACTCCTAAATGTTTCTAAACCAACCTCTTATACCAACTATAAGGCCCCAGCCTTAAAGATTACATAATCATGAGTAATTACAAGAATGCACATTGAGGATCTTTTCAGGTTTAGAGTTTTTAAGAATTAGATCATTAATCATGCATTACATTCCACATTTAAACAAGGTGGTTACAAAAAAAATACAATATTCACTTTTTCCATCAAAGGAAACACATTTAAAATAAAACACAGATTCCTTCTTGACACATCGTTGACATTATCATCACATCATGTACTTTTCCCTTGACCTGTGAAAATCATTTCAAAAATTTGGGATAAGCATAAAATGTTCAGTAAGGAATATAAAAATACGGAAATAAAACCTTAGTCCATGTATACATAATAATCATTGAAAACATACATTACTCATAAATATAATCACTTTAACATACCTCATGATATCATAAGGTTTATTAATAACTCATGGAAAACATAAGACATAAAGGTAACTTGAGGAATTCATAACATTCTTATGTAGAGAGTAACCCTCATGGTTACGTTTGGAATACCCATCACAGTAAATTCCCTAAATCGCTTCGGAGAAACCTTAGAATTTTACTCCTTCACTTTACCCAAGGTATTGGAGAGATATATCGAGAGCACCTGACCTTAGTTTATCACGAAACCACCCGTCTTCATAAACAGTGCCCAAGAACCATAACATAATCGTATCACATAAAACATGCATAAAGGAAACATAATATCTCTACATTTCAATCAGAAGATATGAATACAACACACTGATATAATAAAAACATTATCAAAACCATTTTCAATACCAAAATATAATAAAATTAAATCATGGTATTTATTTTTCATTTAAGAAGGTTATGGATTATAGAGGAAGTCGAAACTCAAATAATGGTCACAACGGCAGAGAAGTCGTTGTTGCAACATATGTTCGACAAAAAAATTCCCTTTTGTCATTTAGTAAAACACTTCATATAAAATATATTCCTTTTGAATAAAAGAAAAATTCAAAGGGTTTTATATTCTGTATAAAAGAATAATGTGTTTAAAACAAAATATGCCTCAATGAAAGGAGATTGAGAGGAAGCCCCATACCTCTTGTCCAACATGACTCCATCATTCTTTAATCTACAGAATAATAAACTAGAGTTAATTTATTCTTTCTTAAGAACAATTTTCAAGTTCATTATTCCTTTAATATAACTTATTACCATGTTATGAAAATTATCCAATCATTTAACATAATAATGGTCATTTTGTCGACCCTTGGTACTTGAGTCAAAAATAAACTTCTTATAATTACAAGTTGTTCATGTGGTAAAATATTCATTATATCTAGAATTATATTATTGATTTAGATATCATATATATCACATATATCCTTTATATACATGAATATATAATATTACATAACATTTAGAGGTATGAAATGAAATTCACCATTCATGGAGACGGTAAGCCGTACTTACGCATGAATGCTACTTTCATTTCTATATTGTATTTAATGGATTGAAATCATAAAGATATAAAGGTATATTATAATTCCCGGATTATATCATATATAATATAATTAACTACATCCTTTATACATCCCACATATGTAATTAACGAATCAAATCACTTTGAGGGGGCGGTAGTCCGAACTTCCTAAAATAAATATATCGCGTTTACCCATAACAGAAACCATAAGGTAGTCAATAAATGAAAACTAATGAATCATAAGGAAACAATAGACATAATATATATCATAAATGAAAATAGTGACATCTTAGTGGCCACCATGAATGGTTTTAAAATATGATTGAACAATAATCGTTTCGTGAGGCAGTAATTCACCATCGACAGAAACAATATGTTCCTTAACCATTAGATGGGAGTGTGTGTATGTGTAAATCAAATCCTTCTCATAAAAAAATACTAGTATATTGGGGATACTTGTGTTGTTACAAAAGAAAAGAATAAAAAGTGTTTAGGGGTTGTATAAGAAAAATAAAACAAAAGAACATTAGAGAAGACATTACCTTTAAATCAGGCAACTCCCCTTGGTTTGAACCAAAAGGGTTTCTTGAAGAGATTTCTACCAAAAGTAAGGCTTCTATGATGAATATATGGATGTGGAGAGATATAATGAGAAGAATTTGTCTAATAAAATTTCTTTAGAGGTTTTTTTATGGTGGTATAGGTAGGGGACTTTTATAAGAGGGAGAAGGGGTACTCTTGGAAATTCAAGAAATGTTAATTTATTATTCAGTGCGTTTCGAATTTTAAAGGTCCCAAAATGATATATTTCTAGGATAAGGTGATAAGGGTTCTAAATCCTACCATCCAATAGGTTTATATCAAGTTTAAGTCTTAGATATTACATTATCTATTCATTTTATTAAATCATTCATTAATGAGGTAATCGGTGCATCATCATAGTGTCATAATAAATTTAATTTATTTAATGTCCAAAAATTATAAAAAAATAATCTGATGTAGGAAATATTTTTATATTTGCAATGAATATTTATAGTTTAATATATAATTTTTGTAGACAAAATTAAAATTGTTTTACTTAGGTGTTACAAACTTTTTTGATACTCTCCTTTCACTAAAAATAAAATGATAAACTGTCACTATCACACAAAATTGATTACATGTGGTCCCTATGTTGGCACAAGGAATCCCATGGTCATCCATGACACAACTACTATCATTAGGTCACATTTTGGGTTGATTTCTTAATATTATGATTTTATTTTGTTAACCTTAACTACCAGATTACTAATTAATCACGATAATTAAATATAATTACCATCGTTACTATTCATAATGTCCAAAAAACAGTCTTAATTACATAATTTGGACCCTCTGATTCCAAATATAAAATAAAATTTACGAAATTCCAAACACTAAAATTTTAGTAATTAATTTAAAAATAATTCCCATTGACAAAACAAATAGCGTGTTTTTTAGAAACAATATCTATCAAAAGTTTCACACTTGTTTATGCCTAATTACAAAGTGAAATTAATTAAAATGAACCACATTGGATTAAAAGGTAAAAATATATTCTAATTAAACTTTAAAACCAACTAAAGGGACAATATAACCATATAATTAAATTAGCTGAAAAAGAAGTATTGAAGTAAAATGCAGTAATTTTCCCTCTTCATTAAAAAAATGAACATTGTCAGAAAAATACCAAAAAATTATCAAATATAAATTTTAATGTCCCAATTCTAGAGAATAAATTTATTTTGACAAATAGAGATTATAAAATTTTCAAAATATAGATTTAAAAATGGTTCACCATCAAATGGTGGTAAAACAATCTTTTAAAAAATATTAGAGTATTATATGCTTATGATTGGATTTATTCTCATTTTAAGCCTCTAAAACACTATCTAATTCATAAATAGAGATATATATGTAAACCCATAATTATTTACTTACTTGGGATGTTACATTAGTAAAGGAAAATGACAAATATATATTTTCATCTATTTTAACATGATAAGTAATCATTCTTTTTTACAAACTCTTCTATAAGTTAATAGATATTGAGAATAATATCTATAAAAAATGAATGTTTTTTATAAATGTTTTATATTGATTTTTATGAATGAATGACAAATACTATGAAATTTTTTTTTTATATATTTATAAATATAAATCTAAAAAAATTAAACCATGATTTATATTTGTTGGATTATTTCACTGAACATAAATACATGATTTTTGTGTTATGTTTGACTAATTGTATAGAAAAACAATTATGATGTGATTAAGAGAAAAATTAATTGTATGGTGACATTTCAATCTCTAAAATATTTTGATATTAAAATTATGGTATCAAAGTGTATGATATTTATACAATCATTGAAAATGAATATATTTCTTTCACCTCCCATGAAATGTTCATATCATATTGACATGTTGAATATTGACATGTCCTTTTGTTGAAACTTTCTCTTAATTCTCCTAGATTAATTTGTGGTTATTAATTATTTATCCTCAGAATAATGACTTTGAAATAAATAATTATATAGTAGTTTGATTAAAATAGTATGATGGATTTGAAATTTTATTGAATATTTGGTACGCGGTCAAATGGTTTCATTGATATGGATATGAGATGAGCATAAAGTTCTAGTAGGATTAAAATGGGGATGATGACTAGAACATGTAGTTTATTATCAACTATAGTTTGTTTTATTATATTTATTTCTCAACTATTTCTTCTTAAATTTCATGATATGAGAAATCTCTAAACCATGTTAATTTGGTTGGTAATTATTGATAATGTCACAACTACTATAGTAAAAAAATTCTCAAATATATCCCTAAATAAATTAGACAAGTACTAAATAATGGTGTATCTAAATGTAATAGTGGTGGTCAACATTACTCGATCATTATTTTATTTAATCATGAATTACTAGATTAAATTAGTTATATTAAATTATAACTGATACAAGTATTATAATTTACATCTATATAAATTATGAAATGTAGATCATTTTCTAATATTTATTAACTGAAACCTGAAACTGGGTTGTCTAGGAGTTTGGTATGTTTTCAACATTGATGGTTTATTCAAGGTAAGTGTTCCAACCATGTTGGTTAGCTCATAAGTTGATGGAAGTAATAGAAGATGTAGTATATCCTATTATATGTGGATGATGTCTCTTGTCTTAAAACTTGTATGGTATTATATATTTGGAAAAATATTTTAGGATAATATAATCCTTATAAATATATGTATTCGTGTTTCTCTCTATGTTTAGTGGATAGTCAGTTACAGTATGATGGTGAAGTCCAATTAAATATTGTAAACTAGTCTTATTTGTAAAATGTTTTATAGTTTAATTTAAATAAATAACATGAAAACTCATTTTAATATAAAACTGATCCATTGTTTTTGAAATTTCAATACTATTTGAAGTAATTTTTTGAAATAAATTAGTTTTAAGGGGATTTTTTTGTCATATTTGGATGATTTTATATTTTTAATAGAATATTACATATGGGTAGATATTTTAATTCAATCATATCCTAATATAATGATTTAAAATGGTAATGTGTTGATTTATGATAATAAATAAATTCATATATTTCATACTTTTTGGTTATAAAATTAAAGGTAATATTAAGTAAATAAAATTGATTTTAAATGAATTTTTTTTATGATTTGTTTAAATGAGTAACCATTTCCAATCAAATTTTTATCTGAGGTGTTTTGGTTTTTATCATTTCAAAACATACTATTTGAGTGGTACCTCCAATTATATAACTAGTTTTTTGTTTTATTTATTTGGGTTTTAGAATTGAATTTTCTAGGATTATAATTGTTTCAGATTAATCTAATATAAGGTCATAGATTTTCACCCAACCATTAATCTATCTTTTCTCATGTGTCATGCATGTTAAGAGATAATATCTAGCAGTCTTAGTTATTCGAGGAATGTTTTCAAAAATAATTAAATGACTTATTATCCATTTATATGAATATTTTTCTCTAAAATGTTTTTTATTAATTTCGGTATACTATTATAAATGAAATAGGTATTAAAATTTATCCTCACATGTTTCTTTTAATTTTTTAAATACCATTAGATATTATTTTAGGGAGTAATTTTTCCTTTATATATATATAGATATATATATATATATTTAGGTCCTTGACGGACCCTTATATATTCCATAGAATACCTGAATAATTGTACAAAAAACCCTATAATAACCCTTTCATATGTTTTACCCTCCATCACTATATACAGGTAATTACAAAGTACCCTTACTGAAGGAGCATTTTCTTATGTTTCATAAGGGTAGCTATAATGTAATCAAAATATTGACCCTCCTTTCATTATAACAGTTCCCACTTATATTTTATTTTCCCATATACTAACCTCTCATCCAATGTAATTGTACGTTTGGAGGACTCCTATGAATGACACCTTTCCATTATATATAAAGGTATAATCCCCTTCATTATAGAATTCACCCACTATGTCATCTACTTTGTAATGGTATTTCATTTTCCATGTAAATGACAATAGAAAAATCTTTACACATGATCTTCCTATATATGTAAAGGTAAATATAATTATAATTTTTTAGACTATACATTACTATGTAAAATTAATATTATTTATATAAATTTTATATTTTCTATTAATATTGATATGTAGTTTGTTTTCAGGATTAAAAATGTTTTATTGAATAAAAAATAGTTAAATTTATGGAAATTCAGTGTCAAATAATGTTCAATTATTTTAGATAAAATTTAAAATAATAAATATGAGAGATTGGTTAACTCTAAGGCATGAATTTATATCATTCAACCTTGTAATATATGTGATAAAATTTCAATCTACATTAAATATTTATTAGATAATACATTAAATAGATTGAAATCATCAGTTTTGGTACTGACGTGTATCAGCTAAAACAAGGAAAATTAAAGCGTCTAACCAATATTTTCCTTGTTTTTATTAATATTAGTTTGGAATTTATGATTTTATGGATGGAGTCATAGAGTTTTCAAGAGACCAAATTGAACATATGTAATTTGAAACCCTCTTCGAGCTAATGCATAGGCTATGCTCACAGGCCTATGTCAATTGAACTAGTGAAAGCTTCCTCTTGAAGAAATTGAAATTGACTCTATGAGCGCATATCATTATATTCATTCAATTTGAACCATTCTAGGGTCAATTGAATACATTATTTGATGATGAATGGAACTAGTGATGATCACATAGAGATACCACATTAATGGTGGGATGAAGATTATGTCATCATGGACTTCCTAGAATCAAAAGTTACTCAAAGTGATCAAGTTTCTTACATTTACAATATTGGATCCCTTATTCTATGGGGGGGGTTAATATTTTATTATAACATTATTTGGGTATCCAGTAAAGACCCTGAAATTTCATATAAATTTTTATAAATTATTTGGTATTATTAAGAGTCTGCAAAAATTGACGGCACATGTTTTCAATGCCCAGAGATCCCAAAATGGAATTTTTATCTTTTAAGGTACGTTCAGTAAATGTGCATGTGGAATATTATATATTTTAAACTGGTTATTGGATTAAAAATATGAGGGAACCATTGAATCCGCAGTGCCATTATTTACTTAAATTAATCATAACTTCGACCAGAAAGGGTCAGATGAAAAACTTAACATCTTGGACATTAAAAATAATAATAAACTAACTGAAGATTATTTAATTTTTCTTTTTTTCCAACTGTTGGAAAACTTTTGGTGGGATCATTGTCCAACATCAATCCATTTAATGGTATGACTCCCTTTTTGTGTAACACCTCCATTGGGGGAAATTAAACGAATGTGTAACTGCTCCACTGAGAGAATTAAAGAGGCTCAATAATTATAGTCATTAATGAACCTCATTAATTGTGGGGTCCATAAATATCTCCTCTCCTCTATTTTGAATGAGGTTGGGATTGGGTTTTGGGAGAGCTATGAGGGGAATCATTGAGAAGTGCAGATGACTTTACACTTTGACGAAGAGTGTGACCGAGCGACGAACGTTGGGGGAATCGATGAGAGACGACAAGCATTGATGAAAACCATAGGATTTTTATAGTCTCAATTATTCAGAAACACATTCCAACGAATACTTGGTAGGTGTTTATATGCTTTATTTCTCCCATTTACCCCATTCTTGAATATTATGAATAACACAGATCAATCGTCCAAGGATTTGATCCTTGTTTCATCATTTAATGTCGGAGAATAATACGGGGTTTTATTTATGGGAGTTTTTATAATTAAAAATATCCTTCCCATGTTGTTAAGCGAATGTGGATGGTGTGGTCGAAACGAACAAGGCCAGGACCCTCTACAAAACTCAGTTGTGGGGGTTTTCCTCATGGACAAGTATAATATTTGGAAAGAAGGTGGAACCAATGGCCATGCACTGTAGGCATGGCCTTGGGAGGCTGGTAGGCACGAATGAGAATAAAAGTGGACCATCAGAGCTTCATCAGTGGCCTGTAGAGGCTTCACCAGCACAGCGGCACCAGAAACTGAGGGAAGCGGCTACTGGCACACATAGACTACAATAGAACGGTAGCGCCCGAAAGCACCATGGTGGAAAAGGGGGTAGCTGGCCTCTTTCAGCCACATTGAATTAGGGCGATGCGCTGTAGTGGTGCGCTGTGGTGGAAGGAAGTGCCTTTAAGCGGCGGTTGAGGTTGGAACTGTGCATGTGAGTCATTTGCAGGATAGTCCATGTGGAACGACTAGGTGACTGTAGTTCCATCTAGCATCGTTCATGAGGTGGGCAGCGTTCTATGACGGCATGCCGCAGAGGAAGGTCGCCGCTTCTAACCACGACATAGGGAGAACTCGTGGTCCACGTGTTCGAAACGTGACAAGTCAAGCGGGACCGGCCAAGATAGGTGGTTTCAATCTATGAAAATTCCTTGAAATACTGAACAACATCATCCATTCATGTGGAAACCCCCCCCCCCCACACACACACGACCTGAAGGATAAGAAATTATGTGGGCCGCACCCCAGCAGGTCGCCTGGGCCACACCCGTGACCAAACGTCAGACCCCATGGCCCAGCAGGTTGTACTAGGCCAAGCCAAATCAGGCTAAGCCTAGCTCTTTTGGGATGGGACCATGAGGTCGATTCAGACTGGACTCGAACCCCTCTTGACCCCGTTACAATTAATTTGGAGTAACTCCAAAAAAAGTTGTATGTTTGATGAACTGTTAGTGATGCCAGAACCCTGAGGGCAGGGAAATAATTTTTGATACACCATGTGACATTTGGTGAAATTTAGATTTTTATAGGTTTATTTGTACCTGAATCCAACCAGGACCCTAGCCCTAATATGACTATAACATACATATTAGTCGTCTAGTAGACATGTCATCTATTTCATTGAACCCTTAGGACATGGCGGAACATCGGGTCCCTTTTTTCTGAGACTTCATGTAGGTTGAAATACGACTGATGGATTGAGGAGGGGTTCTTCCAAGAGCACTATGAATAGAACCCAGTAACTGGAAAATACCTAAAGAATGATATATTTTTTACTCTATGTGACTCAATGACCATGTGGGGAGAACCTTTGTGTGACATGGTAGGACAACGGCGGAAAGTACCTCTTTAGGATTTGGAAGACCCAGGGTAACCGATAGGATAAGTACCTCTGCAGGCCATGGTGGGTAGAGGCTCTATGTGACCAGGTCGACCAACATTATGCGATGGGGAGGAGTACCTAAGAAGTTTGTGGATAGTGGGAAGTGGATCTGTGTGAACTATTTGACCGACAATACTCGATAGAGGTGGAATTATACAACAGTCGAGGTGTTTGAAAATGTGAATAGGGATTCTACTATTACTACCCCTGAATACAAATGGTGTGAGTAGTATATTATTTGTGCTTCTGATATATATTATTCTATCTGATTTCTCCTTTGTATAATTCTAGGAGACCTTTGGGGGTATTGGGGTCCCTACTGAATATTGTTATACTCACCCTTTCAGGGGCATCACCCACCCCTTGTTCAGTCTTGTGCAGACAATGGAAAACTTGGCTAAGACTCAGGGAACCAGGACCTGACGATGGAAAGTGGTGTAAAATTATGTGGAGAGGCACATGTATTAGTTGTACCTACCCTTTAGGTTGAATCCTTGGAAGACAACCTCATGATTTGTTTTCAGTTTTGTATAGTTTTCTATTTCAGTTGGGCTTGTATTATATCCCCTTACATTCACCTATACTTGAACTCAGTTTTTCAGTTGTATGTTGTCTCCCTTATTAGAGTTGGAATTTGGATGGGAATTTTTGTGCGTACAAGTATCAAATAAAATGACACCCACATGCAGGATGATTACATCAGTGATAGTCTCCATCCCATGCCCTTCGAGAGACAGGCTTCAGGTAGTGTTGACACGGTCCCCAAGAGACGGGTCCTGAAAAGGTTGTTTTGATGGGTGCTCAGTTCCCCATCAAAGACTGAGAGTATATGTTTTTCCTTTTAGAAATAGTGTTAAACTTTGCCTATCTAGATTTCATATTCATAAAGAATAGTGTTGTTGTGGCGGCTGACATATCAATACACTAGTACATTGAATTCTGCTTTTTAGCTGAATACATGAAAACGCTGGTTGCATAAAAGTATCGTGATTTGTATAAGATTCCTCTCACAAGTTATAATGTTATAATTGTGGAACATATTGATCTATTTCATGATGAATCAATGTGTGAAACAAGACAGGATCCCGATACCAGGTCGTGAGGAAAGCCCTCCTGGTGACCAGGCATCCATACATGGAACAATGTTTGAGTTGGCCCCATCAGGTGGTGCCCAATTGCTAGAACCACCCTATGTTCATAATATACTGTTGGAGGTTCCAAAAGAGGGTGTTCATAGTAATAGTGCCCAATATGATTTTTATAGATAGAGACCTCCCAGGTTCAGGGGGGAGACATATCATCAGGTTGCCTAGAATTGGCTAAAGGCTATGAAGCTGGTCTTCCTCAATGAGAGGACACCGCCTGATCATATGATAATCATCGAGGAGAGAATTTTGTAGGTCTCTGCAGAGATAAGGTGGATCTTAACCATCAAAAATCATGATTAGGTGAGCCTCAAAATGGTAAACTTTGAGAGGATTTTTTGGGATGAGTTTTCCCCGCAATATTGTGGTCTATGCGCATTCAAAAGCTGCTTCACCTACAGAGGGTTAGAGTGACAGTGGCCCAATACTTGGAGAGATTTACTAACCTCTATCTCTACTTCACAATAATTATTTGAGACCCTTTATTCAAGGCTCGACCCTTCTAGTATTGACTGAAGAGGTAGATCAGGGCTTCAATAGTGTCACTCAGCATCACAACCCAGGTTAGGTTGCTTGAGCGAGCCATTCTAATGGAGAGCTTCGTGGCGGAGTAGGAACCCATAGCTAGAGCTTCTGGAAGACCCTAGGAGACAAAGACTTTCATAAGGAGAATAAAGTAGGCGCATTGGCCCATGCGATCTAGGTATTTCAGATGCCTACCCCCGGAATCAAGGTCGATAGTGAAGGGATCCCAGACAAGAGGGAGTCATACAGGGGAAAGGATAATCTTTAAGTGTGTCATGGAGGGAAAATGGCACATGACTTCCTGAACCTCTATATAGATGACCACAATATAATCGATGGACTGCCAAGGTAATGTCAAAGGTTCAAGAGTGGCGGTCCGTAGGGCGGCATATGTGGTAGAGGAGCATGTTATGTAGTAGGTGACAGACGACGATTTAAGGTTCTATCACCCCCACCCCTATATGGTCCACCCCAACCGGAGAGAGCTGGTGGACATGTGTGAGCACAACTCTAGGAGGAAAAGGCCTAAAAATAAAGTGCTCTAGATATGATTAGTGTTATGATCTGGGTCTATTACACCTTTTATACTATTCTTATAGACATAGCTTCCAGTCACTCTATCATTTCTATGACACTCATTTGGAGCTCAGAGGTTCTGATGGAGTTGTTGGCTCGATCTTTACATTTATAGAATTCAATAGGAGAAGATTAAAATATTACACACTAGTGCATGTAGTGTGAGATCACTAAAGGAGATGTGAGATTTGGCTTTGATTTCATAGCAGCAGCGTCGAGGCCTTACGACATCATCTTGGGTATAGACTGGCTATCCATTGTCCATGCTCAATGTTACTGTTTTAGGTGAAAAGTGTTGTGTGTCTGTGAGGATGGGATCTGGGTTTTCTTTATAGGAGAATTAGAAACCTTTTTAGCACAGGATGAGGTCTCTCAAATTAGGGTGCAACAAGACACTCATCCACTGGCTAGTCGCACCCTCAGTGTAGTAGAAAATGAGAGTCTAATCTATCCTTTAATGGTGGACCAGTATGCTGATGTCTTCACTAAGGATGTTCCATGACAACCTCCTCTTAGATTTGTAGACATTTATATTTACCTGAACCCTGGGATGACACCTATATCTACACAAGCATATCAGAGGGCTCCTGTGGAGCATCATGATCTCAGGGTATAGTTGGAAGACTTGTTGACGAATGGGTTTGAACAACCCAGTTTTTCTCATTGGGCAGCCCTGATGTTGTTCTCCATGAAGAAAGATGGAATTATAAGCCTTTTTGTTGACTATTAGAGCCTGAGTTAGGTGACTGTGAAGAACAACTATCCTCTGCCGAGGATCAATGATCTCTTCGACCAGCTGAATGGAGCATAGTATTCTTCTATGAAAGACCTCATATTAGGGTATAATCATCTAAGGGTAAAGAACAAGAATGTACTAGAGATAGCATTAAGATGTTAGTATGGCCATTAGGAGTTTTTCGTGATTCCCATCAGTGTGAACAATTCCATGAAAGTGTTCATGGGTCTCATGAATAGGATCTTCCAACCTTAGCTCGATAGCTTCATTGTAGTCTTCATTGACGACATATTGGTGTACTCTTCATCGGAGCAAGAACATGCCACAGATCTTCAAATAGTTATTGATACACGATGGGAGAACATGATGTATGGATTACTCTCTACAATAGAGTTTAAGATACGGGAATTCCACTTCTTATGGCACATTATATTGGAGGCTAGAGTTGTAGTGGATCCACCGAAGAGAGGTAGTACTTTATTGGGATCCACCCAAGAGTGTGACCGAGGTTCGGAGATTCTTGGGATTGGATGGGTACTACAAAAGATTTGTACGTGAATTATTTAGGATAGTGACACCCTTGTCAACATTTAAATATATGGTACAACCTTTCTTGTATAGAGAGAAGTTCTCGTAGATTTTCCAGAATTTGAGGCAAAGATTGATGAGTGCCCCCATGTTGAGGCTACCAGAAGAGGTGTTGGATATGAAGTCTACAATGAGGAATCATGGATCAGACGTGGTTGTGTTTTGATGATAAGAAAACATTTATCTCAAATGGATCACGAAAATTGATACAAAATGAGAAGAAATACGCTACCCATGACATGTAGTTAGTAGAATTGGTACGTGCACTGATGATGTGGTGACACTAATTTATGGCTGAATGATTTACTATTTACTCTGATCATAAGAATCTAAAGTATATCTTCTCGTAAAGGGACATGATCCTGAGACAACAATGATGGATGGAGTTCCTCCAGGACTATTACTTTTAGATAATATACAATCCTGGGATGGAGAATGTAGTATTAGACTCACTTAGTAGGATGTATGGTCTACAATTGCTGAGTGATGCGACATAGAAGAGAGCCATGTTTTAGATATCCTTTGTGGGTAGAGATGGATCAGACTGCCTATAGTCTATGACTATCACTCTCCCACTCCATCAGTGAGTTTGTGGGGAACATCCTGGGGATGTTGACTATGAGGCCTGACATGCAAAAACATCCTCAAGACAACCTCGTGAAGATTTTTTATAAGGTGGGGACCATGTAATCTTCATCAGAGGATAAAACATGGTACCAGTGACTCTACAAGTGGAGTTGATGAGGGAGTTCCCCAAATCCACTTTGGAGGTACATCCTGTAGCGGTGAAGATGTACCACGACATTTGGTGTTAGTACTGGTTTCCATGGATGAAGAAAGTGGTGGCATAATTAATATCATTATGCATCACTTGTATGAAACTGAAGGTCGAGCATTACGTACCGGTAGGCTTAGCTCAGCCACTTGAGGTGTCCGAATGGAATTTGGATGGTATATCCAATGAATTCATGATAGGGCTACTAGGTACGTCCAGGTTCCATGATTCCATTAGGTGATCGTTGACCAACTCACCAAGTTTTCCCACATCATACCCATCCAAGAGAAGGGATTATTAGAGAGCCTAGGACACCACTACGTACATGAGATTTAAAGGCATCACGGGGTTCCTTCAATGATCATCTCAGATCGCTACACACGTTTTACATCTAGCTTGGTCAAGGTATTGCAAGAGGAATTTGGGACTCAACTACGCTTGTGCAATGCCTCTCACCCATAGACAGATTGTCAGATCGAGCAGACCATATAGACAATTAGGGACATGCTTCATGCGTGTGTCCTTGATTTTAGCTATAATTGGGAGGACTAACATTTACTGGTGGAGTTCTTATAAAACAATAGTTATCACTCCCCCATCGGTAGGGATCTGTTTGAGGCTCTGAATTGGTGACCTTGAAGATCATATTCTTGCATGACATAACCAGGGGAGTAAGAAATTATGGGTCCAGAGTTAGTACAGACTACCATAGAGAAGGTGCAGAGCATCAAGGAGTGCATAAAGACTATACAGAGCTGACATAACTCTTATATCGATAAGATACAAAAACCATTGGTGTTTGAGGAGAGAGACCATTTCTTCCTATGGTTTTCACCCTGACGAGGATTATGGAGGGTTGGCCGTGGATGAAAGCTATCTCTGAGGCTTCTCGGACCATTCCAAATCCTCATCAGAGTAGTCTAGGTGGCATACCATTCTTCTCATCCCCATCAGATATACTGGGTGTATAATTTTTTATATGTTTTGAAGCTAAGGAGTTACATGTATGATCTGTTGCACGTTATGGACTAGGGAGAGTAGGTCATCGTTGATGGGGAGAATATTGTGGAGTTTCCGGTGGAGATAGAGGATCAACAAGAGTGGGTCATTCATGGGTGGTCGATTCCACCACTATGAGTCTTCTAGTAGCATTAGAATCTCAAAGAGATAACATAATAATGGGAGGCTTAGATACATGCTTAATCCCCCCATTTTTACCGTATTTTTGTTTTTGTATTTGGGGTAAAAATACCTATGGTGGGGAGAATGTAAAGAACCAGAAAATCTATATATTTTTTGAAATTATTTCGGATAATTATGAGTCTATGAAAACAAACGGTATGAGTTTCCAAGGCCTAGAAAGCCCAGAAAATAATTTTGAACTTTTCTTAAGGAACGTACAATAAACGTGTGGCTGCCATTTTTAATCATTCGAACTAGTGCTAAGATTTAAAATCTGTGGGAATCATTGAATTCACAATGCTATAATTTTCCAAAGGGAATCATAACATCGAACAACAAGGGTCAAATCTAAATGTTAATTTAATTGAATTTACAAAAAAATAATAATAAAATAACCAAATAGTATTTTATCTTTATTTTTTTCAACTGTTGTAAAAATAGTGGTGGGACCAAGTTTCAAAGTCAATACATTTAATGTATTGACTCATTTTTTGTCTAACAACACCATTAGGGGGAAATTAAAAGATAGTGTAACCACACTGTTTATGGAATTAAAGAGGTTGAATAATTATAATCATTAATTTACATCATTAATTGTTTAGTGTGTTGATCCCCTCCCCCCACTTTCTAATATGAGATTGATCTAGGGTTTTTGGGAGAGCTGTGAGAGGAAGATCTAATGAAGCACTGATGAAATTATGCTTCAATGATGTATGTGATTGGGAAACAGACCCTGGGGGAATCAATGAGTGACAAAAATAACCGTTGATCACCTTCAAACATGTATAATCCTTCCACTTTTGTGGCACCTTCCAACGAATAGAAGGTAGGGGTTGTATGCTTGATTTATCCCCTTTAGGACATTATCAAATATTATGAAGAACAAAGATCAATCGTCCAATTGGATGATCTGTGTTTTGTCCATTAATGTGGGAGGATATTGAGTGGTTTTATTTATGGGAGTTTCATAATTAAAAATAACATTCCCATGTTGTTATGCTAATCCGGAGGGTGCAGGACAAATGAACAAGTCTCGGAACCTCCACCGAACTTGGTTGTGGTGGCGTTCCTCATGGAAAACAATATGATTGGGTAGAAAGGAGGATACAAGGGCAATATAGCATAGGCACCATCACAGGAGGCATGTAGGAACGAAAGAGAAAACAATAGGACCACTAGAGATTCACTGATGTCCCGCGGAGGCTTGGACGACATTGAGTAACAGGCGAACGAGCGAGGTAGCATCCGACACCCACAACCCATTAAGGAACAGTGGTGCCCGAAGGCACCACGGTGGACAAGTGGGAGGTCAGCCTTTGATAACCACATTGATGTAGGGGGCATGTTGCGGCGATGTGCCGAGGTGGAAGTTTGCAACTTTGAGTAGCGACAGAGGGTGGACCCGAACCTGTGGGTCTGTTGTGGGATAGTTCACACAAACTGTCCTAGGAAGTGGGATTCCATCTAGCACCATTGTTTTAGTAGGCGATGATCTATGGATCTGTGTTGTAGAAGAAGTTTGTGTCTTCTAGCTGTGACAAAGGGCATATATACGGTCTGTGGGCCCCACACATGACCTGTTTAGTGGGACAGGTCAGGAGATGAGGCACAACCAAATGTCACTACCTTGAAGGCCTGAACAACAATAACCATTTGCGAAAGGAGAGGACCTCCTACCCTTGGCCAGTGGGTTGAGCGATTCAGTAGCCCAACAGGCAGCACCTAGCTGGGTAGGCCAGGCTAAACCTGCGATCCAATAGGCCTAGCCAGCGGCAAGCCGTTCAAGCCTACATCACTATAGGCCAGAACGAGACCATCCAAACTAGTTCTCACCCAACCTATTCAGGTTAGGTGCAACTGGTCGATTCAGGTTTGTCAGACCAGGTTTGCCCAGACCAAGACCCATTTTAGAATAGTTATTTTTAATTTGGAATTACCCCAAGACTAGTTGTCTATTTGATGATCCATCTACAGCGCCAAAACCCTTTGGATTAGGCAGTCCCTTTTAGATGCACTATGTAAATTTTGTAGAATTTCAACGTTTGTCTGGGTTAGATCATACTCGAATCCAACTAGTCTCTCAATAGTAAAATTCCTATAACTTACAGATCGGGCATCCGGTTGACACACTATATGTTTCAATGAAACCCTTACGAAATGATAGATCATCAGGATACATATTTTTGAGACATCATTTCTATTAAAATACAACTGATTTTATGAGAAGTGGTTCTCCCAAACACAATACATACGGAACCCTACGACCGGATGAGACCCGAAGACAGTTAATTTTCATGTATATGTGACTGGACAACCCATTGGGAAGCACTTATGTGTAACATGGATGGCCCATGGTGGGGGGAAACTCTATGTGATATGGCAGACTGATGGAACATGATAGGAGTACCTCTGCATGCCAGGGTGGGGAGAATATCTTTATGACCCAGCATACCCATTGTACACGATGGAGAGGTGTACCTAAGTAGTTAAAGTTCAGTGGAAAGAGGCTCTCTGTGACCGATCAATCCCACAGTACTCAATAGAGGAGGATTTCTATAGTATCCGAGGTGTCCAATAATGCGACCAGTGAATCTATTGTTACTACACTAGAATTTACCTGGTGTGAGATTTCCTTTTCATTGTGCTATTGATTGAGATTTTGATATGTGATTTTTTCATTGTGAAATAATTGGAGACCATCAGGTGTGTCAGGGTCCCTACGGGGTATTGTTATACTTACCCACACACAGGCTTCATCTGCACCTTATTTTGACTTGAGAAGATGATGGGTAGCTTGAATGAGACTTTGGTAGCCAGGACATGATGATAAAAAGTGGCGACAGTTGACATGGAGAGATGCAGTGATGAGTTGTACCAACACTTCAGGTAGTATCCTTGGTAGATGACCTCAGGAGTGATTTTTACTTTTTTCAGGTTTTCCATTTCACTTGGGCGTGTATTATAGCCCTTTCCTTTTAGTTGTACTTGTACTCAGTTTTTCCGTGGTATATTGTTTCCCTTTAGTTAGTAGGGACTTTGTTGGGCATGTGTTTGTGTACAGGTATACAGGAATATTCCTCCCACTTGTAGGTTGATGCCTACGGTGCTAGATTCTAGCCCCTGGCCTTCAGGTGGTAGTCATGGAGTAGTCATGTCACATGCCCCAGAGGAGGGGTCATGACATATCCACTATTTTAGACCACCATGTTGGTGTACTTTTTTTATGTTCTTTCCTTAGTTAATAAAACCAAAATATCAGATAATGTTCCTAAAATATTGATAGTTATTATAAATTCTAATTGGGCATTAATCCTTTAATACCAAACACTATAAAATTAATAATTTTAATAATAATAATAATAATCTTCAATTGATATCAATTATAATTGAGTGATAATATTTTTTATTATTCATATTTTGAAACCCATTCTTGATTCCTATGAGCTGACCCTCTGCATCAATATAATATTCGATGAATAACCCACATATATAATTAATTTTAGATTATTTTTTATTACTCTTTACTTTAGTTTTTTTTGATGGGTTTTTGTAGGGGAGGGGTTTTATCTTCCTTATGCATTCAATTAAATAAAACATCTCTTAGGCAATTTTTTGGTCAAGGGGAAGTGGTCCCTGAATGTTATTCTTCATTTATTTCTATAGTATTTGTAATTAATTATTTCTTGGTTATTTTAGTGTATTAATAATTACTTTAAATTTTTTAATTAAATTTAGTGGTTTCATAGTTTTAGTGTTTTTTATTTTATTCTATCATAATATGTGAACAAACATGAGAAAGGGAAATAATTATATAAATTTTAAGATACGTACAATTTCATTATAATTCCAATATGGAATATTTATTTAACATGAGCTGCTAATTTTATGGGATTTTCCATTTGAAATTAAAGATATTTGGTAAATGGATGTGAGGAAGGGAATACGGAAAAATGCGACTGGATACAGAAATTTTAACATGTTCATCTAAACAATTTATATTCTGATGCATTTTGATTATACTTGATTATATCATAGTCTTTAAATATAATTCCCATATAATATATTATATTTTCTTATATCAATACCAATTATAGTATAGAAATCCTACATAAAATAGTGAAGAAAAATATGAAATATTGGTTGTGATTATTTTTTATTAATCATTTTAAAAAATCAGGGTCATTATATTAAATTGATATTTCTATGAAAAATAAATTTACTATGTGTTACTATAATTTTTTTTCAATGCTCTATTGAAATTATGTGCTTAAACTGAATGTAAGAAAGTAAAAAATCTAATATATAAAAATTGAATTTAAATCAATGTAATATATGGTAACATAATAATAAATATAGATAGAAGTTTAAAATAAAGTTATGATTTTGGGATAAAAAGTAAATAGGTAATGAAAAAATTAGGAGTTAGACAATGATTGATATATTTAATAAGTGATTAGGTTATTTTCATGTGTTTTTTGGGCTAATATATTATTATGTATCACTCTTAGAGTGATATTATGGAATTATTATTAAGGACATCTTTTAGGACATGTTTGGATGTCATATGGCTAAAGGAATAGTTCTGGAGTGTGGAATAATATAGAAATAATAATAAATTTATTTTTAAAGGAAAATTAAGTTCAAATAATTTATTTTTTCCTTCTATGATAGGTTTTTAATCTTATGTGGTTTCCTATAGTTTATATTAATTATTTTGATAAATAATTTGAGGGGGTAAGAGAAGGATAAGAGGGGGAAATTTTGATAGGAAGATTAAATCAATTAATTTTTAAGGTCTTTGTCATGATAATGAAATTATATCTTATTTTATACATAATAATTTATTAGTATAATATCTATTAAGATATGGACGAGTAGAGAACTTGGATAAAGTTATTATTTTACCGAAACTTTGTGTGAAAATCTCAACTACTTTATTATTACCTTATCTAATTATATGTTTTACATTAATCTTAATATAGTTAAATATAGTTCATTATATGATCTTATTTTACCCAATTAATCGATTTCTTGATTGTTTGATTATTTTTTACATTTCATTTCAAAAAATGGTTGGGATATAAGGTCTTATGGTCTTGACATGTGAAACCATTTATTAGTTTTAATCGATTAATTATAATAGGTAAAGATTTGATGGGTTGTGATGGATAAAAAATTATGTCTTATTTTTGGATATAATGGATCAAAGGATAGCATTAGTCGATGAATTTTTAATGGGATAATGATTATGTATCTTTATAAGGTGTTGTGATGTGAGGATGTGGCTACATGGGGTGCATGAATGTGATAATGATGTTGTTCGAGGTGGTGGTATGTGATGATGTACGAAAACAACTTGCATGGATAATGATATGGAATCAAATGGTTCAAGGATTTAATAATGATGTGATTCTTAGATGAGGTTGAGTTACTAGATTTTATACTAATCTGAACCCCTGATGGTCATGATATTTTGATAAAATATAGGATATTTATTAATTATAAATTGAAGATATTCCACTCTAGTATTCGTCTAAGACTATAATGAATCACTTGAAATCAGTATTCACTCTGATTTTTTATGATAATCCGTTGGATTAATATAAAAAGATATATGTTTGTGATACATATAAGATTTTACCATATATGAGCACTAATTTCAATACAAAATTTATTCAAATAGATGTCTCCCATAGATGATTTAACATATTTCTATCAATGAGTTGTATTTCTCAAGGATATAAAATTTTATAAAAATAAGATATGAATGAGTACCCTCAAGTGAATACTACTATATAGTTTTTTAATATGTTTTACTAGATAGAAAAATGGCAATTGAGGATATCATTTTTCGAGCCCCTGGATGAGTCTAATAGTCCATTTATATTTCCATATATTTTGTTTCACTTGTTCCACGTAGTATGGTAGGGTAACATATAACTTTGGTATTATATATATGGATTTTATATAATTTTATTGATTATTACTTAGATATCATAAGGGAAATTTATCCTATATAGGAGAAAAAATTCCATAGTGACAGTCCCCAACCTGGGGCCTCTTGGAGGTGAACCTTGAGGGACACACTCACCCCCACCAGGGGATAACTCATGAAAATATGTTCAATGTAGTATTGATTTTCTATATTTTTGGATCTGCATGTAACATGATATACATTAATTACCTTCTTGATCAACCAATGTCAATATGATATTAAAAACACAAACTAAATTTTGGTTATGTGGTTCCTTATATAGGTCAAAAAACAACTTCATGAGTTATAATTATTTCTCTTTATCATTGAAAATATACGTATTAAATTAGAACATTTACTAGATTGTGTGGTTTTAATTGGTATTATTCCACTCTGATTTCTATACAATAATGTTTCACAAAAAAATATAAACTGTTGTTAGAAATAGAATACGGAAATACACGAACGGAAGGCCCAAAAAATGATGAAATTAAAGTTGAGAAGGAACCAATCGATTATCATGAGAAATATGTTTCTTCATTTTATTATGGAATAAAATTTTAATTCGTGAAGAATTATAGATATAAATACATTAACTTAAAATTAAACCCCATAAAGTCATTGTAATCTCTAAAAATTTCTCTTTTTGTTTCCCTCCACACCTTCCCATATGAAATATTTTAACTAAATTTTATTCATATCCTATCCTATAAAATGGATACATGTAAATCATGGTTGCACTAAATAATATTGAAAATAATGGATAATGAAAATTTGGAATTCAATAATCTATGATAATGTGTATATTTCAGGTACACATAGGTATGAGAGGGCTCTGTATTAGAAATCATCCACCCTCTATCAGAAATATTTGGAATATCATTTGAGATAAATCTATAGCAATTTCCATATTTCTCACAAAGTATGGTGTATTTCAAAATTTATACCTCTCGAACTAAATATATGTAGTGCCGATATATGGAAAATTTATTTTCTACACTTTCCCAAGAATCTTTTCATGGAAAATATCTTCAAAAAAATAATGTATTCTCTGTTGAAAAATATCATTAATCTATAACTCTGAGAATTTTAATTTCTTGTTTAATAATATTCAATTAAAATAAGTGTATTTTTCATATTCTCTAACCAAGATGAGAATTATAGTGGATGATTTAGTATGTATTTATTCTTTTTATTTAAATTTTATTTTTAACTTATTTTTCTAAATCATCCTCAACTTCCTCTATATCAACAGTGTATTCCCATATTTTCCCATCTATGGATGGACTGAGATATAATATTAAAATATTTATATCACCTAGAAGTGGGATTAGTGGGTATTAATTGGACATAATAAATTATTAATATTTATATTATGCACATTCATAAAATTAATTCATCAGTTATAAAATAATTATAAATGAAAATTAAATTCATTCGAAAATAATTAGGATGTTTTTCTGAAAAAATTAATATTATGTGAAAAATGTATTTTTATCATATGAAATTTAATCCATAAATATTATTAATTGATTTTACATTAATTTTTATATAATATATTCAATAATAATTTTTAACATGCATAAAACAGTTTTTATAGATTTCATTATAATAAGTCATGTCTTATGAATAAAGATATATTTTTCTATTAAACAGTTTTATGTTACATTTTGTGAACATATATAAAATTAATATTTTATATTTTTAGATATTTAATTTGATAATTTTAATTACTTATTTTAATCAATAGGATTAAATTTGCTATCTATGTCTTTTTTTTGATAGTATAAATAGTAACTATAGCAAACTTTGTCACCTCGATAAATGATAAATCAGGTTAATATTGGTATAAAAAATTTCTTATGGTCATAATTTTTCAATATAATTATAATTAAATAAATTTAATTTCAACTTTATCAACTTATTCTTGACCTTTATTTTTTATATAGTCACTATTGTTTGAATGTAAACTATATAAAATTGGACCAAATAATGTTACAATATCAAACACACATGGTTTTTAAAATCTCTTATGTGTCCACATACGAAAAAATAATTTTATGAATGAATCTAGTGAATATTATGAGATAAAATAATTTTTTTATAATAATATATGTTTTAAATTTTTTAAATTAATATATTGACATTAACAGCTTACGATACACTAATGTAGTACTTCTCCATTAAATAAAAAAATATGATAAACGATTTTAATAATATTAATGGTTAGATATATTTAATTATTTAATGTGTCCCATGAATTTTATAGTTATAAATTATGTTTTATGTAGGTTTTAGATCATTATATTTTAATTCCCCATTTCTATTGACGTATTTAATGTTTATTAAAATGAATAGTGTTAAAAATTACAGCAATGATATTATAAAATAAATAATATTTTATTAAATGAGATAAATTTAATAAATATCTGATATTTTCCCAATAAAAGTAATATTCATTTAAAAATCATCTATAATCCATTTATGGGGTTTTCTATTTTATTTTAACATTAATTTCCCTTCAATTGTAAAAAGTATTAATATTATGAAAATTGTAAAAATGGTTAACATGGGTTAAAAATACAAATATAATCATAAAAATGTAATCCAAGATTTAAGAAAAATTATTTTATGATATTAATTCCCCTCATCCACATAATATCATCTGATAATATCAATTTGGAGGAATTTAGACATAAATATTAATTTATATGAATTTAGTATTTTATGATATTCCACGAGTACCCCTCCCCAAAATTATAAAGGGAAAATTATTAATTGTCCACACTGAATTGAGCATTATAACCTAACTAATACTTGATAATACCACCTATACACATCATTATCAGAATAATAGAGTTTTTCTGGCTTCCCAAAAGACCAAACATAAATCCCTTGAGTGGATATCTAAAGGATTCATTTCAAATAAGAGGTAATCCCCATAATCGTTCACTTTTTTTTTAAATTATTCATTAACCTTTGAAAAATATATTGATTCATCCTAAAATATAATTTAAATATCCTAAATATATATAAATTATATTATTATTATATAAAAACTATTATAAACCATCTTCCCCATCAAATTAGAAGTGATATTTTCACTCGAATATACCTATGAGTTATCGGCACCACAAATAGATACAATTCATTTATCAATAAAATAAATTATAGATGGGTATCATGATGGGTTTAACATATATATATTATATTTATGACACAATTATATATTTTTTTTTAAAATATAATTTATACCTTCTTACCATCCGATCTTTTGGGAAATGATAAAGTCGATCAAGTGTACATGTGGGCTACCAACTCCAGAAAGTGATGCAGTTCATTATACATCTATGTTTAGTTTTTTTATTAGTGATTAATATTATTAACATATATGATATATATGATAAAAATTATAAATTTGAATGGTGAATTAATATTTATCTTTGTTTCATTTAATCCATCGAATAAGGAAAACAATGTCCATGCATACATATGACATACCATCTCCAAGAATGGTGGAAATCGTTTTTCCATCCTTAATTTTATTTTATTAATATAGATATAAATATACAATTATTATATAATATATATATACCATTAATAATATTTCTAGATTATTTACTACGAATAATATTGATGGACTAAATATACTAATCCAAACATACATGAAAATAGAAGCAATTTTCAACCAAAATTCTGATTTTCATAAGGAATTGTTAATTAAAAGGTGATAAAATGTTTTAGTCAAATCATATATTATTATACATATATTATTATTGTTCTAAAATAATATTAATAATAAATTTATATTTATTATACATGAGTTTCAAATACATATGAAGAAATTCAATCCTAAGATAAATGGCTTTATGTTACAATCTCATCATTTATTTGAAATTATTATCATTATGTTCTAATAAATAAATATTATGATTACCATCTTATGATACTCCTTAATTTTATTCTCCTTCATTTATTTCATGAAAATACACGGTTTCAATTAGTTTTTTTCACTTTATCTACTCATGACACTAATAATATGGTTTTTAAAGGAAATAAAAATCATTTATCTCTTCTTATAGAATTTTTTTTATTCCATACATATTATTTCTAAAAATGATTTAAATAATATTATTACTATTATAAAATGATTATTAAAATTTATTTTTACTCCTGTTTTACTTTCCACAAAATTGTTTATAGGTAATCTTCTTATCATTTTCCAAACAAGATACATTGTGACTTTTCCAACAAAATTATTTAATTAATGTTATTAAACTTATACGACACAAACAGAATTACCCCCCAACATGACCACTAAATGTTTTATAACATTATTTACATGTTTCTCCGGTTATTTTTAATGAAAATATTTTCCAAATGATTTTTAAATTTTTTATATTATAGATACGTGTTTTCAAAAGGTAATGGGTATTTTCCTTAGGAGTGTTTAATAATATTTGGATTCATCAATTTCAATAACCTTCAATGTGCCTTTTTATTTAATATATATTTGATCTAACGATACCATCATTGATCATTCTTTGAATGGTTTATGTTAATGATAGATTCATTTTCACGAAACTCATTCATTTTTGTATAAGTTATTATATTATGTAATTTCGATGAAACCCGTGTATTATTATGGTTTATGATGTGATGAATCTTTTATGACCTTATGGAACACTTATATATAACTATCATTATTTTAGTGGTGGAATATAAATATCCATATAATACATTGTGTAATGGATATCTCATGAGATAAAGATGGCTCAAATGGGTATTGGACCCAATTTAGTAAGGGTCGTTGTCCTCGATTATATTCTTTGATGTGAACCCTGACTACTACCATAGTTTCGTGAGTGTGTAAATTCTACTTTGATACTCTTGGTAGTGTGTGATTAATAATATAAAAATAATTTTATTTCTTATTTGTAGGCCAAAATACTATGTATTATGTCAATGTTATGATCACATGGATCATTTTATTTGATTTATTTATGATTCATTTCTTATAATCACCCAATACTTATACAATGTCTCATGATTTTTGTCTATGATTTGAAGTGTATGGATTTCAAATGTAAAAATCTTGTTCGAATATATTTTTCTCCGTGGTATTCGTATATTATCATTAATATCTATCATGTTTACAATTACTGATCATCTAATATCACCCATTCCTATTTTTTTCATCCATTATTATGCATAATTGTTTTAAATATAATATGTATAAGTAGTGGGATTTCTAGGATTATCTATGTGGGAGATGATTTAGAATATCTAAAATCTATTTGTTTATGTTTCTATTGTCCTAAGAAACAAGAACTACCTGATTTTATGGTGGTTTTTTATTTTTTATAATGAATATTTACCAATATGAATGTAATATCTATATATGAAAAGTTCAGGACCCAATAGTTGTTATCAGATAAATATTTAGATAACCTTTGAAAACTATATTAAGGAAAATGCAAAGAGAACCTTGGTGATAATTCTATGATTGAGATAAAATCCTAAATTTTTGTTGATGATCACGAATGTCTTAGGATAAAACTAAGGTCTTTTAGATTATGGTTTAATGATTTATACCTCTTAATTTTTTTCTTAAATATGTGGCATCCCGCTATAATTATTGTTTTTCATAGTGTTATTTTGGTTTTATTTATTGGCTTGAACCAAAAGTAATTAGTTTAATTAATATTGTGATGGGAAATGTAATGATTTTCCTCCTAGGAAACTAAATTTTATGGGATATGGAATATAAAATCTCAATGTTATAACTATAGAAAAAATTCTCATTCTATGAATCATGCTTATATTACCTTTGATAAATTGATGGAATAATTAAATTTTGAGTCCTTTATGATTAAATATCCGCCTTTTTTAGTAGTTCCAATTATCCAATCATCGATGAGAAATGGATTAGAACTACGGATTTGATATTTTGTATTCTATAGGCTTATAAAAATGAAAAATTTATTTTCCCAATTTATCATTTGAAAGGAAAAAAGATCAATAGTGATATCATGTAATGAATATGAAGACACATGAAGAAATTTACACTCCAGGGATATATTATATTAAGTCTATCTTTCCCAATAATTAATATCCTTTTATAATTTATAGAAAAATGAAGAAGAAATTTCTTATTTTAAAATATAATGATGATAAAAATATTGGAACATATAATGAGATGTTTAAAATACAAATGATGTATTCTTATGATATTATAATGTAAGGTTGATGTATGTTTGATCAATTCATTAGTGGACTAAAACCAATTCGCCAATTTGTTTTATCCATAAGGAAATTTAGAGACTAAAAGTAAATTATACAATTTAATTTCAAGGGGGAGAAGAATATTGGAGTTAACCATTAATGTCTTGGTTTTTATAAGTTAAGAAAAATGGACTAAAAAGGAAATTTTAAAACCCCTAGAGATTATAAGATAATACTTATGTTATACTCATAATATGTATGGAAAAATGGGGAAAATTTTACTAATTGAACTGGTAAATGATTCAACTATAGAAATTAATTTTATCAGGTAATTCAATTCCTATGTGATTAGAATAAGTTAACTAATGATGAAAATATAAAGAAATCTCCATTTAATAACAACCTGAATCCCTATGTTTTCTTTGTAAATAGTAAGAGAATTAAGAATATCAGGGACTATATCTAATGGATAATGATGATGATTGATGCTAATAATATCTAAATCAAATTTAAAATGCAAATCTTTTTTTATCATTATTTATGATGAGCGATATTATAACAAATTGGTAAAAGGTACACTTATCATCCATTGTCTAATATTTAATGTCTTGTTTGGTTCGGGATCTACCCAATCATTTATATATAAAAACATTTATTTGGGTATCATAGTACCACCTAAATATTGAGAAATGGAGTTCTTATTAAAAAACATTAGTGTTATGGTGATTAAATCACATGTTTATGATTCTTCATTCGATGAAGAATGTGGGAATTTGTTTTCAAAATTTTTTTTCATTCTTACACTAGTTGAATGTCATATAAATTTTTTCATGGATTGGATTTCTTTACATAGTTACCATATTAATTTTTGAGGTAGAAAATTTATTTTTATATAAAAAAATAGACTATGATCGTCTATGAGTGGGATGTAAATAATGGACTTATGATGGAAATAACATTTATTATGGGAGTCATTAAACTAATTTGAAATTCAAATTTATATGAGTTTTTTGGGAAAATAATCAACATTGAAGATTATATAATTGTGTCAGAGTTTATTATTGTCTTTATGGTATAATTTTCATGTATTCAATTGAATCATGTAGTTAAGTTTTCAATAGAACATATACCTATCGCTACACCTATTTCGAAGACTCCACATATAGTGGACCTGATTGAGTTTCAATAATAGAAGATGAAACTCAATGATAATCATGAGGAGGTATTAATTCAACTATGTGTTTCCCCATGGGGTGAAAATATTTTTTTAATAAGAAAGATGGATTAATTTGACTTTTCAATGATTATCAATAGTTTCTCAAGATCACTATCAAGAACAAGTATCTGGTACCGATTACTAATGACTTTTTGGTTCAACATCATGGATAACAATACATTTCTAGGATTGATCTTTATTCTGGATATCATCAATTGAGCGTTAGAAAGGTGGATATAAAAAAGACAATATTCATGTACAAATAATAGACACTGTGAATTTATAGTTCTTCTGTTTAGTTTAATTAATCCCCCATTAACATTAGTAATTAATTGGAGAGACTCTTTATATTGTACAATGATCAGATTTTAAATTATTTGTAGAATAAATTCCAATATATTCAAATTGTAAAGAAGAGAATAATGTTCACTTAAGAATTTTTCTAAATAGCCCGAGGAAGGATGAGCATTTTGAAAAGATTAAAAAATGTAAATTTTGGATTTATAAGGATTAATTATTAGGTCATAAAATTCTATGAGAGCGTATACTAGTAATGCGTTTATAAATGTAAGTTTATGGACATTTTACAAGGCCTACTACTACAAAAACCCATTTTATATTATTGATATTTTTTCATCAAATAAATGTGCATTATATTATGTTATATTCTATTATTCACATACAACATATATATGAAAAAATACTATTTATTTAATAAAAACAGTTAAATTATTTGGTACATAAACCCATTATGATTTATCATTTTAACAGGGGAATAAAAAATAATATATAAAAACTATAATGGGGAAATTTTTATAACACTAATCATCTAGATACATTACTTCCATGAAAAAAATTATGAAAAAAACAAAATATTTTTAATGCAATAGAAATTAAAAAAAAGGAAATTTAAAAAACTTATAGTAATTGCGTTAAATAATAAATAAATTAATGGAAATTTATTCAAAGGGGGTAATGTTACCCCTGAAATTGTAATGTGAAAATTTAAATAGTAACCTAGATATTGGAAATAGTAACTTATATCATCCAAATAATAATTTAACCTAATAAAAAAGTATTTGTTCTATAAATAAAATTTATCATTTCAAATTTAAGTAAATATAAATATTATAATTCTATAAAAATGATTATGATGATAAAAACTCAATCAAAATATAATCATGTCTCTAACAAACTGTATTTTATAGTATTTCCTAAAAATAATATGTTTCATGAATCAAATAAAATGTACATATATTAGAAACATTTTTCAGAAAAAATAAAATATTAATTTTTAAATCATTACAGAGAAAATATACAATGGTGATTTTTTGGTAATTTTTTTGAAATTCATCCGTTTTCTTGTGAATTGAAGAAATAAATCTTTTTTTATAATTGTTGTATCATAAATTGCATCATTAATGACGTAATAATTACCTAATTATTACTAGTACTTCAGTATTGACCAAAAAAATATTTAATTTGTCAAATTAGTAATTAAAATTAAATAAACATTCTTTGTACACACAAAATTACATTCCAAATACTAAATTTAGATGAATTTTGTTAAAATTAAAATATTTCTTTTTTATAGACTTTCATTTTTAATATACCATTGACTTATTATTTTGTAATTTATACTCCTAAAACCATTATATTCTATTAATATATGATTTGTTATGTCAAAAATAACTATTATAAGGTTTACCTTGGATATAGTATTTTATATAATATTATATTCTTAAAATACCCCTCTCCTCATGTATAAATGACTCCTCTCCCCCATTGGAAAACCAATCCTCTCACAGTTACCACAAACAAATACATACCAAAAATATATATCAAAATATATAATAAACCTTATGAACATTCATGAGTAAACCAACTTCATTCATCAGGGAATTCTACTTCTATATAAGAGAACCAATACAAAGAAAATAATATGTTTTTCTCAATTATTCTCTCATATTCCCTATCCCTTCACCTTTTTCCCATTTTTTTCAAGAAAAAAATAATTTAATATAAATTATGTAGTATGTTAAAATTATATTAATTATTTAACTAAAAATAAAAATGTATTATTTGATATATTTATATTTTATTAGTTATTTTCCCTTCCTTTGGACAGTGTCCCCTATAACGGTCAATTAACCGCCAATGATCATGTTTCCAATTATTCAATTATCACTAAACATAGTGATTATAATAAAAATTTATTTATGATATATGAATATTTAAATATTTTTATTATAATCTTCTAGAATTAATTATTCTTATGTATAAATGAACTTAAAGAAACTAGATAAATCAACATGAAACATGAAAAAAAATTTAAGAAAAGAAGACATAAAATTCATTCCATATAATCAATACAATTAAAAAAATATAATAAAATTATTTTAACTTATAATTAGTGGAAAAAACTAAAAAATTAAATTCTATTTCAATGTTTACATGAAACTATTATTATTATTCGATATACAGAAAAGAGGGGGAATAAAGGCAGATTTATAGAGAGGGGATTCTAAAAAACATTTCCATCTATATGGTTTACTTTATCATTCAAATTATAATAAAAATTTGTATTCTTATATGTTCCCTAAAATGAGTTTTTAATATACGCTCCATTTTCATTCATGGATATAAATGTTTCTACCTTATCAAAATTATTTTCAACAAAATTACAATTATTATTTCCCAAAAACAAATATGTAAATCCTCTTGTGTTTTTTTCTTCATCAAATTAAAACCAAATATTCTGAAAACTTTTGATCTCCCTTTTATATTTTGGAAAACACATATTTTTCGAAGATTTATTATAAGATAAATTATTTAGAAAAACATTCCTTTCCATAGGTTATTTTCTAACTATGATTGTTATATGTTCTAGGTGGCATCCAAGATTATGATAATTTATGATATGACCAGTCATATTATAATTATATAGCTCTCCAATTAATTTTGGAATTTTATATCTCTAATTATATTATGTGTATTGATTTTGAACATAATTCATACTTTTATGAAATATTATTTTATAATTTTTGTGCATATGTTTTCTTTGGACTTGACTATAGCATTGTTTAAAACTATGTGTGGTATTTTACCACTATGACATCATGTAGTATTTTAATTCATTTGCAACATTACATGCCTCTATAATATTATTCCCTCATTATTATGATTACAATATTATGATTTTTTATAGTGAAAATTATTATGATCACATGTGTCCTATTAATTCTACTCCTTTTACTCCTCTTATTGGGATTTAATATTACCCTTATAATTGATGTATATCATCTAGTAATTACATGTATAAAAGAAAAATAGATATTTTAGAATAATAAAAAAATAATCATTTAATTAAATTATTGTGATTTTTTATGTATATTATATAAAGAACCCTATTTTTAAGACAAAAACCTTAGGATACT
Organism: Viscum album; assembly: GCA_963277665.1. Taxonomy (NCBI): domain Eukaryota; kingdom Viridiplantae; phylum Streptophyta; class Magnoliopsida; order Santalales; family Viscaceae; genus Viscum; species Viscum album. The sequence continues at coordinate 738,141,259 of OY728140.1, read as the reverse complement.
AGGTTTGTATCACTACAATGTTGTTTGTCTTAAAAATGATGTGATGTTAATTTAATAAAAAAAGATAAGTCACTATAAACACTCTGAAGGATATCTGTAGTATTCTTGGGTTGGATTTATATTATTTTTTATTTTTGATTAATGTTTCATATATATTGAATAAACTCCCCAAGTTAACAAATAAATTATTCAAGTTCCTTTAGATGGATTAATTCAATGAATTTGTTTAGGAAATTATGAGAATTATACTCAGTGCACATGTACTGACACAAAAATTTAGTGGATATTGTTGTCTAATCTAATGTGATACATCAAGTAATATAAATTTATACATACTCGTGTATAATTATGTTGTTATATATTATTCCTCTTTCTAATTGATGGTTTGTGGTAAATATTACCTAACTTATTATTTGGAGTTACCAATAGAATTTTTTTAATGATATGAAAGAGCTATCTCTATAAAAAAATGTGTATAATATATACTTATCATAAAAGAATAATGTTTTTAAACTCAAAATGATATGAACATGTTCTATAGGAGACAATTGTAGCTGATTAAATATTATTACTAATCAATACACTACACCATGTGAATGTTAATATGGTGGTAGGTCCTCTAATTTAAAAATATCATTCTAGCTTATCTTTGATGAGGATAAAAAAGAAATGATATTTATGGACATTAAAAGGATGGATCTTCAATACATGGAGTAATAAGATGAATCAATGAATAATCAACTATATATCCAAGTGACAATTAAATTTACATAAAAGGAAGATTTAGAGACACAAAATAAGTTGTAAAACATTCCATAGTTCATCTGTGTTTTTAAGGGAATAATAAGGTTCAAGAACTATGTATGTGAATCTTCAGTAGTAGATTCAAAGAAACATATATTGGAAGATGCTCATAGTTATTCATTCTCTATTCATCTTAGATGTATGATCTTATAAAGATTCTAAAGAGTAATTTTGGGTGTGCTAGAATTAATAATGATGTTTTAGAGTATATTTCACACTAAATTATATAATATATATATATATATGAGACCAAATTACAAAGAAGGTTATAACCATTAGCCATACCAGAATGGAAATGGGAAAATATCACTATAGATTTTGTCATCGGACTCCCCAAAACTTATAAAGTGCATAATGATATACTAGTTGTAGTAGATCACCTTACAATGTCAGCACACATTATTTCCATTAGATAATATTTCTCTCTTAATTAACATACTTGTGTTATATTATGTGGTAATATTGTGTGGTGTACACTATAAATTGTATCTTATTGTGACCAGTGGTTTATCTTCACGTTTTTAGAAGAATTTATTATGATCTCAGGAAATATTTTAGTTTTATGACTAATTATAATTATTGATTTGATGGTTTAAAAAATGTGGCTATTAATACTCTTGAATAAATTTTTATATCACTCTATATGGATTTTGATATCAAAACCATCTTTTGGTGGAATTTTATTAATATAATATCTTTCATTCCACTATTCATATGGATCACTAAGAATCTTTATATAGTAGGAAGTATAGAAATATTATATGTAGAATGATTTTTGAGAAATAAATAAATTGGAACATGATATAACTAAGGAAATGTAATATAATATTAGATTTTTTCAACAAAACACCATATCATTAATGATTCGAAAAAAAGGCATTGATGGATGTCATTGGAATGATCCAGTGAATGATGTTAGTGATACAGTATTACTATGGATATCTTCTTGGAAGAGGGTAATGATATTTTGAAATATGGGAAATCTACGATCTCAGTATATTGGGTCTTTTAAAATTATTTATTTTATCAGGATGGTGGCTAATAAATTATCACTCAAATAGAATCACTCTCAACTTCATGATGTGTTAATTGTATCTCTGTTAAAGATGTATTACCTGGTATATCGCATGTAATTAAATCAGAGATCATATAATTGAAGAAATACACTTCCTTTGAAGAATATTCTATTGAGATTTTATATTTTTGAGATTAGTTTATGTGAAATAATTTCACTCACATTGTCACAGTTTTCGGGTGAATCAACCAATTTGAGAATGGTTCATGGGAATATAAAAAATGATGAGGTAAAAGTATCCGAATTTTGTTATATTAGTGCAACATTATTATGAGAGTTAGATTCGTTTTATGTGGGTAAAATGTAACATAATGATATTTAATGAAATATATTTTTACATATAAATTTAATTTCTTCACTAACATGTGTTACAAGAACCTATGAGTTTATAATAACTACAATATACTATTAAAATATTATTATAACCTATCCATAAGATTTACAGTTATGAATCTGAAAAAACTAAATTAAAAAATTTCCCGATTTTAATATTTATAAAAGGAATACATCTATTATCAATTAATTATAAATTAAAATTAATATTACTTGAATATAAAGGAGAACATTTTCTGAAGAATTAACATTTTTATGTGAGAAATGTATTTTTCATTAAAATAAATTAAATTGTCCAATATTGGTGAATGATTTTAATGGAATTTACATATTATATATACAGTAATTTTTATAACATTTAACTAATATTTCTTATTATGCATAGGATCGTAATAAATCATGACATAGGCTTTAAATCTATTTTTCGAAAAAATATGGTTTCATCTCATTTTTTCACATATATTTATATAATATTCTTATATTTATATGTAATTATTTATACAAAATGTGTTACCAAATTATAATAATTACTATTATAATCTGTAAATATTCTCATTTTTATTTTTGGTCTATATGAATAAATTTTGTGGTAAAATTGGTCAACTTGGTAAAGAGTTATTCGATTAATCTAGGAGAAAACTAATTTCAAATTCCATAATTTTTAACTCTAATTCTTATTATTGGAATTTATTTACAAAATTATAAAGTTATTGTCTAAATTTGTTAAAATAATGGACAAATTCTATGAAAATTACCTATATAATATATTAATTAAAGAGAGTTACAAAATTTCACTATCTTTTTCTAATATTTATTATGTGTATGCATAGGGTATATAGTAGGTTTTTAACGAATAAAATTGTAAATTTTGATATTTATGAAATTATTTTCATTATATAAATTTATTATAAATTTTTATTAAATATATATTGACTATAAATATTTATTAAAAACTGATGTAATACTTCTTCATTTTATATTGAAATATAATAATAGATTTTATTAATATTGAAATTTTTGTAATTTCAGTGATTTAATTTATCCCAAGAATTTTGTATACCTATATGACATCTTGAATTTTTTTTATATGAATTATATTTGAAAATAATACTTGTATTGATGTATTTGATATTAAATTAAATTAATAGAATAAAAATGGCATTAATGACACTTTCTACTAAGTAATATTTTATTAAATGATAGAAAATTAATAAATATCCTAAAATATGAAATAAAAATATATTTAAAAAATAAAATAGGTCTATTTAAGATAATTTTTCATTTTATAGTAACAATATTAACTGTTAATTTTTATAAAACATTTATATTATGGAATTTTTTGAATGGGTTAATTGGTTTTAAAACTAATAGATAACCGTATAAATGTGTCCTATTCTTTTCATTATATAATTATATGAGATGATTTTTAATCATCCTAATTGTATCTAATAATATTATCAATTAGGAAACATTTAGGCCTCAAAATTAATTTATATTAATGTAATTTTTCCATAAATTTCAAGAGGGCCTCTCCCCTCAATTATATAAGGGCCCCCTCCTTTATCATCTTCACATATCCTTGATCATTCTATATCAGCAATCCTTGGAAACATTAACCCTTAATGGTCTAGATGGTTTTATTTCTTTTTAATTTAACTTTTTCCAAATATAAATATGAGATATTCTTGGTAAAATTTATTCTAATTATCCTAAATATACTGAAATTTGTTTATGAATTTTATAAAATAATTATACTCTATATTTTCCATCAAATGGGAAGCGAATGAACCACTTGTGTGTACGTTCAACTTGTCGTCTCCACATTGTGATGCAATTCATTTTTTATTTTAAAATTTTATGGGAGGGTATTATGATAGGTTAAATAGTTATATATAATATTTCCTGTACATTCATAACTCTATAATGATAATATCATTTCTATCTTCTAACCATTCAATATTCTATGAAATGACAACATCGCTCTTGTGTACATGTGGACTACCACTTTCATAAATATATACTATTATTTATTTAATTTTAACTTGGATGGATATAAGGATATATGTGATGAATATATACAATATATAAGATATATATTACATGATAATTATACTGGAATTTTTAATTAATATTTCCTTCCTTTTATTCCATTCTTTGAAGAATGAATGAAACATTCAAGCATACATAAAACATACCATTTCCATAAATGAGGAATATAATATTTCAATCCCTAAATATAATGGATGATAATAAATATATAAATAAATAATATATATTATTTGTATACTTTAGGGTACACAAGGGTCTAAGATACCCTATTAGGATGGATGAATTAAGGTTTGGATATTCTTTCCTAAATTAGTCTTTCCCCACTAGATTGTTACCTCCATATTAAAAGGGTCACATATTTTGTTATTTATTATTTATATATATATTATAAATTCTAAATTTCTTTGATTATCATTCATAGAAGGTGAGGAGTAAATAAAACACAAGGACATGTAGATTTTTAAATTTATTAATGTCATCATGATACGTCCATATAGAATACAATAGTCATATGCCTATGTACCTACTCCATGACTACTCACAAAAAAAATATATTGTTTGGGGTATATGACTTATTTACCCATGATCACAACCATTAAAAGTTATAGGTTCAAATAACTACATTTCAAAAGGTCACTCCTACAGTTTCTTTCTTTGGGTCACTGCTAGTGGAAAGGACCACTTTCTTTCCTCCTCCATTGCTCACTAATCAATAAGGAATTAATCTATGGTTTAAGGACATGTAGGACCCTTCATTGTCATGAATTAATTTATCCTCAATTTTAGGTATATTTTCTATTGATGTTTTGTTTTAACCCATAGAAGAAATATACATTTCCACTTAAAATTATTCTATGTAAATTAAATTCATGAACTATTTTTGTATCTTTATAAAAATCCATGAATCCTTCATGAAATGTGATACTTCCATCATGAACTGTCTTGCACCACATGGTGCAAGTGCACTTCAGACCACCTCTATCACATCGACGAGCTCCCATTCCATAGATGGATTATTCTTCCATGGACCTACACCACTTATATGGACTACCTCTTCTTTCGCTGACCACCTCTGCTTCCACAGACTGCCTATTCTTCTGTGATCTGTTTCCATTCCGAGTTGCATAGAACCAAAAAACCCTTTTGCGAACTATTTCATGATTTACCTCACCCTTCACAGAATCGATCTTCGCAAACTCTTTTCTTTTTCAAATTTCTCCACCACTAATTATGTTAGGCTACAAAAAATCATTCCTGGAGAAATGATATTTTTTAATGAATATTTCTCTTCATAATGATATAATTAGGGGAAATATTATAAGAAAATAGATCAACACAACCTTCTAATCTGATTATCCCTATATGTTTATATAGTGCACCCTTCACTATAAAATATTATATAGTCCGTATAGTGCATTAATCCATTTTGTTGGATGATGTATTCAACAATAATAAACCATTTATGGATACACACATCACCAAATCCTTTCTAAAAATGATAAATCTCCAGTTATGTAAAATCCTCCAACAAAATACCAAAATCCATTGAATAGTTTTCGCTATATGGTCGGGTTAGTAAGCTTCATGCTCCACATTGTGATTCTAGGATGAAATCTTCCTCTGCTGATTTTCCTTTTCCGCACTATATACCTACTTTGTGGTATTGAAATTTTTTTTCACAGTCTGTTAAATGTAAACTCATTTTTGGAAATCCATCCATTTCCAAAAATAGTTCTTAGATTTTGAGGCACAAAATTTTAAGAAACTAATGTGAACTATGCCACTTTAAAAACCATCTTTGGAAACACCAATGAAACAGATTTACGATCATCTAGCTTTGTCAACAAACACAATAACCCCAATAAGAATAAGATAACACCTTAAAGTATTTTCTGAAAATAGATACCACAATTATCATTCTTTATATAGGGAATAAATAATCAAACTACAATGAACTAAACTACCAACCCAAAATAAATATGTAAAATGAATCAATTATGACCTAAAAAATTAATATAAATAAATAATTATTAATAAATTAATGAAAAGAGGGAAAAATTAAATCATATGTGGTTTAATATATATATATATATAGATATTATCATGTTTATATAATATAATATGTAATAATAACATAATTATTAAACATTATTTTCAACAACATATAATACTAGTCAAAAATGAGGTAAGGGGTATTATTTTATAATTTCATTATTTAATGGGGTTTTTATAAATTATTTATGATCATGAAATCCAATGATAATCCTCTTTTGATACTAATGAATTTTTCTATCCTTGGGATATTTATTTAAAATACAGGTCTTCCTTACATTTTCCATACCTTATGTACTCATAATCTAAAAATATGATTTTATAGAAAAATGTGAAATAATTTCCTTTTTTGATTGAATGTCCATTTTCATTAGTATCCACTATTTCTAAAAATATTTAAAAAATGTTTTTACTAATGTCCAATTAAATTTTCAATACATTTTTCTAATGTTTTTATTTTTATCAAATGAATTGAAATGAATATTCATTCATTTTCTCAATGTGTACATTGTGAGTATTCCCTCATAATTATGGATGAAAAATTGTTAAACGTATAATACATAAACGAACAACCATCAATGATGAAATCTGTTTGGAATATTCCATTAAAATTTAACATGGTTATTTCCAATTAAATTTTTTCCATAATATTATGTAATTTTCTATATTTTAAATCTGTGATTTCAAAATTAAAATCTCATTTTCCATAAGAATGTTATAATGGTTCTTTGAATCACCTATTATAATGAATATCAATGTGCCTTATGTTTTACAAGGAATATATCCCTATTACAACGTGCTTGTTTTTTCTATATATATTTAATGTTTAGTTGGAATTATATTTAGGAAAATAGATCCTTTTTCATCTGTTATGCTATGATGAAATATTTTATAAATATATTTTTCTTGGTTGTTGACATGATTAATTGGTTATGATCATAGGGAACACATATCTATTATTTTAATTTTGTGAATATTGGACCTATATATCCATCCACTTAATTGAGAATATATTGGTATCTCATTATATAAGGACTTGAATGTGGATTAAAAATAATTCAGTCTGGGATTTGGACCACTATAAATGTCTTATGAGTGAATCAGGTCTACTAAGATGGTTAGAGAGTAAACTCATTAAATTATGTTTTTATTTAAATGGATCCTTGAATACTAAAATATGGTTTTCTATTATTATGTTGACGACACAATACCGGGTCTTATATCAATATTATTCTCGAATAGATCATGTCTGTTGATTCATATATGATTCAAGTCGTATAAAATATAAGTCTTTATTCCATGTCTCAATATTATGTTCTATGATATACATGTTATAGTTTCAAAATTTGATAATCAAATTATCATATCTATTTTCACATGTTATTCTGGTATTATAATTTGTTTCTCCCTTGTTTACCCTTACCCAGCATCAGGTATTACCATTTTTTATGTTTCTTTTCCCAGGTTATGATGAAAGGTTTTATATATGAAATGCTTATGAATGGGGATAGTAATGAATATTTTGGTATAATATGTCATAGAACTATTATGAACTTGTTTTTTTATGTCTTAATGGTTACAAATATATTAGAACTACATGATTATATAATGGATCATTATATTATGTAACGAATATTCTTCTCCATAGATGTAATATATATGTATGAAAATTTTAGGTAACTATATCATCATCATAAAATTTTAACATCATAATATTTGGATTTATGACATGGTATTATTCAATCAGAGAATACATAAAATTATCATAATCGTGGGATGAATATTATTCCATAATACTTGTATTTCTCTATTTTCATACATCACAATCCTAATAATGGACACTAAAAACCTTCATTACTAATTTCTATAAATGGTTATGAACCCAATATTTATATAAATTAATTGATTATATTTATTCACTATCATCAAGTAGTTTAGAGTCTATATACTAGATCCCATGAATGTTTTTGGAAAGGTTTATAACTGAAAAATTGAATGTTATGGTCCAGTGTCAGAATTAATAGACCATAAATTCTGGCATGACTTCTGGGTTAGGTAACACATACTATTATGATAAAAACTCATTTCGTTTTTATACTATTGGAAGCTAATATATTATTCTAAATAAAATCATTGAATAAGTTGATATGCATAAATATAATTTTCTACAAAAAACATTTTCATTTGTTCTGATTCAATAATATTAAATAACATTATCTAAAATAATTGTGTTTCAACTTTTTTTATTTTGATTACATAAATGTTATTTTTTATTAATTAATTTTAAAATTAATACTTATTATACATTATTTTTAGTAAATATTTAAAATAGATAATGTATAATTACAAATTATTTCCTTAAAATGTATACTATTCTAACTAATGTCCTATAAATATATACTTTTGTGCAAGTGTAGTGGATCAAAAACTCAACATCCAACCAACTTAATTTCGGGAAAATTTATTTGATTTACATAAGATAGGTTTATAAATATTCCACACTATGCATAGTTATCACACTAAATAAATCCAATGAAATTGTAATTTAATATAACAATTGATATTATTACCATAATTATGAAATATATTTTTATGAATTACTATAAATTCAAACTAATTTATTTTAACTACAATTAAACAATAATAATTATACTTCGAAATTATAAATAAATAATAAATATTTTTAAACTAATAATTCATTGATACAAAAAAATGTTAGTTATTATTCATTATTTTTTAATATGAATTAATCAATTATTAAACAGATACTAGATTACAGCTAATTACTAATGATTATTATTACAAATACTAATCATCAAATTACTAATTATTTATATATTAATATTATGAATCAAAAAATAATTAAACCTATAGTAAATTACATATAATTAATTTGTCATTTAAATAAACAAAAAATAATGAAAATAATCATTATGGAATTTGTTTAATAGAATCTTTTAATATTAATCACCCATTGAATGTTGTTAATAGAGAGTCACCATAAACTAAAATTTTTCACTAAAGGGAAATAGATAAATAAATTGCAAGAGATGTGAGTATAGAGGTATAGGTATTGGGTTTCATGGGGGGTGATTCCAAAGGCATTATTTCTCCCCAACATCTTTCATGATTTTATTATCAAAAGGTGTTGGGATGACAAAGAATTTATAATATATAAACATGAAATCAAATTAAAACCACAATGAATTTATCACCTAATCAATATGGACTATATGTATTAAGCGAATCAATTTTTTTCATAAATATGAAATGTGTTAACACTATAATCATGTCTGATGTCCATTTTAAAAAAATTATTAAAAAAATAATTTTTTTTCAAAAAAACCATAAAAACTCCAAAATACATCACATGTTTGAGACATATATCTTTAATGATTTTTTCATTTACCATCTACATCAACCTTTCTTCACCCTAGAACCACACTCATAGGTCTAGTTATAAAAAAATTATTCATTGAATATGGATTCTATATCATTTTAGATGAATCAATACATACAAATATATATCTTTCTAGAAAGAAAACATTGCATCTGAAAGATATTTTTACAATTCTAAAACCCAATTTAATTGTGTATTTATAGATTATCTATTAAATATATTATACAAAAAATTAATTAAATGTCCCCTATAAGGAATCACTAAAATTAACATCATTATAAATATAGTTCTGAATATAATTTCATATAGAAAGGGTAATCAAAAGAAGAGGACAGATCAAATGCTCAGTAAGGGAAAGGGTGTCCAAAAAGGGTAAGATTATTATAATTTGATTAAAAATGATTGTGTGATAAATATTTGATTAGAAATATCATAGAACAACAATAGTTTTGCATGAGAATTAATGGAATGACATGTATCCTCAAAAGATCAAACATATTACAAAGATTATGAGTGTAGAATATTGAGAAACAATCATTATCCATGAAGAATATAATATTTCTATAAAAAAAATTTTGTTGAAAAAACTAAAATTGGATAGTAAAATATTTTTTAAAGGGTACAAAAAATCATTTATATGATCAATATTGTGAGAAAATGAAAATAGGATCATGTTTGTGCATAATATTATGAATAATGATAATTTTGATCATGTACATCACCTACCTTGTGAAAAAAGTCCTAATAATTAATTATCATCCAAAATTTTTAAATAGATATCAATTTAATCATTTCCATGCATAACCCTATGGACAATGAAAAATGAGATCATTTTTATGCATAACATTTCGAAGAAAGAAATATTTGATCATTTTTTTCACATCATTATCATCTCCTAACATTTACAAATGAATTATGTGGAAATAAATTACCAAATTATTCATGTTAAAATAACACATACATATTTGATCCGTATTAAATAAATAATATCTTAAATAATCCATGAAAATAAAATGTGTTTTTTGTTGTTCTAAATTGTATCACTAAAAGATTACATCAAAAATTTCACTATAAAATGTAAAATTTTAATTACCCAAAATGAGTATTTCATAAGGGGGTTTTGAGGCTGGTTAGTGAATAATTACAACAATAGAGATAGATATTTGTGAGATCAATTATAAAATTGAATAGAAATAATGAAAAATATTTTATATATAGCATTTTTGATATTATAATAAAAATATGAAATTATGAATCACATTATAAGACATTTTAAAGTAGGTAAGATGATTTTTAAAAAAATTATAAAATATATCCACAAAATTGGATGATTAATGGGTATTAATTGTTTTCCATATTAAATTTTAAGTTAAAGACAAAATATTTGAACATCGAAAGAAAATAACATTATTGAAACCATAATTATTTAAATGTGTCATAATGCTATATTTTTAATCATAGGATGAGATAATTACAAAGTACACCATAATTAATATATATTTTGATTTAAAAATAATAAAGGAGGTAAGGAATAATAAATATTAACATGTAAGGTATATATATTAACAGAGTGGATGGAATTAATTCTTAAAAATATAATAATTTTATTAGAAAGAAATAACTTATAGAAGAAGAATTGAGTAAAGTTACTATTTTACACTAAAATAATGATAAAGTATCATAAAATAAGATATTTGGGTGGAAGAAAAAAATTATGAAAAAAGATCAAGAAAACAAATTATATCTAATATAAAAAATATTTGATTAAAAAAATTGTCTTACTATTACTCTCAACTTATAGGAAATCAATTTATCCACATTGATAATTTCAACCATCTCATGGAGGACCTCATAGAAATTGAGGAATTGTGGCCATTTATTGGGAAAACATGATTCCAATCATCAGATTGTACTCTATGTAATTTTAAAAAGGGTACATGTTTAAGAGGAATTATATTTTTAAAATTTTTGGAAATAGTTTTTATGGATATCACAATTAATAAGTTATAGGTGTTTCACTTTCAAAATAATATAAAGGGAAAGTAAATATTCAATTAATATGATTAAAAAATATTATAATTATAGAGGTTTTATGAGGCTTGTATTGATAAAACACTTTACCACACTTTTAAATAGATTTTTGGAGGTATTTAAATTTTATTATTATTATTTTTTACATTTCTGTAGTTTACTATTACCATTGTAACTTAATAATTCACCTCAACAATTTATTTTAATGGAAATAATTAAAACTAAAAATAATACATATTTTAATCATTATGAAATAAAATATAAAAAAATTATCAAATAAAACATTCAATTAAGATAAAATTTTATATTAATATTAGTGCATCTAATGTGAAAAAATTGTTTCTAGAAAAGGTGTTTTTTAAGCGTAAACATTTTTTTGGGATATAATTATGAACATTATTGATCTTAATCAATTTATTTGGATTATTACTAAATAAATATTATAATTAATTAATCATGAATACACTATGAGAATATTTAATTAAAAAAATCCCTGAATTGGTTTTGTGAAATAAAATATTGCTTGTGTTCAAAAATATTAAAAATTTGTTTTTTAAATTAAAAATGATCATTTTAATGAATAATATTACCTCAAAAATATGTTTTTTATAAAATTGTTATATATATTTTTAATTAAAATTTATATCATTATGAATTCATAAACACTATGGTATTTTTGAAATCTATATTTTTCACAATTTAACTAAAAACAAATACACATTATCTCAATCCACCATGTGAAATCTGAATAACATTGGAACCCATGCACACATCCATATACATATGAATCTTATGACTGATACTGAGGGTCAAATTCTGTTAGTGGGGGGACTATACGCTTATTATTGTTTCATAGGTCCAGTAATAAATTGTTAACAATATAATAAGTAACTTGAGTAAACATTATGAAACTAATGAATTGAATACACATAATAAACAATAAGTGTCACCCAATTTGGAAACCATGTCCATTGTATAATGTAGTAGATAAATAAATTAATAAAAATTTGGTTCCATTGGATTCGATCCAAATACACTAAGATATACATGCTCCTCTACCCATCCATGCAGTACAAAACCCTTTCCAGTTGCTGAATAGTTATTTCTGAAATCTTTATGCACACAAAAATGATGGGTATGTATTTATTAAAAGGCTATATATGACACCACCAATTTTCCTTTAACGATGTGCGATCAACTATAACATGTTTATTCTATATCAATACATAATATTTAACAAGTAAATAAATTTACAATCTCATAACAAGAAAATGTGATCTATCCAAGCCACTAAAAATCCTTCGTTGTAATTGATTCTGTAACACCCCGAGATTTTATGAAAAATATTCTTTTTAATTTCACTAATATCTTGTGTTTTACGATACACCAAAAGGAGCTTTCACAACACATATCCTTTACTTGCCTTGCATTACACGCAATCACGACCTTCCTCGATAGCGTGCATAGTACGCAATAATGAGTTTCACTAAACAACGATATGCTATTAAAATATTATTAAAACTACCCGTTATGAATAGTAATTACCACTTTTTGAATTTTTGTAAATTTTATTTTTAAAAATGGAATTCATTTTTGGATTCGTAATATCTAAATTAGCTTAGAGTGAAATTTTGGTGATTTTCGGATAACTTTCATATTTTGATGAATAGTGAAAATTACTAAATTTTAATTAAAAACAACTTTTTCAATCAAAACAATTAATAGTGATAAATTATTAATTTTAGTGGTTTTAAAGTATATTTAGAATATATTTTTACAATTCAATACAATGTTTGTCATTGGATGTAATTTCACATTTACACCAGACATAAACAAGTGTTAATCTTTTGATAGTTATTATCTCTTAAAAACACGCTATTTGTTGTGACAGCGGAAATTAATTATAAAATTAATTAATGCAACTTATATTTTATGAATTTTTTAAAATAGAAATCATTTTTTTAATTTGGAATAACAATTATAGCTTAGGGTGAAATTTTGGCATTTTTCTGAAAAACTTCAATTTTTGATGAATAGTGAAACTACTAAGTGGTAGTTAAAAAAATTAATTTTTTCATAAATCTTAATTTTACCGCTTCTGTGAATGGAATTTCAAAAATCCGAGAGACATGGTTGATGTCAGTAAGTAAAATGTGGTTCAATAAGATGAAAATATTTTTTGATGAATAGTAACTTTTTACTTTTATTTACCACGGTTAAAAGTAAATAGGGTAATTAAGGGTAAAAATGATATTATTATTACCATAACACATGTTCTAATTCTATTTGACAAGTGTAATTCGACCAAAAACAAACTTAGGAATACAATATGTCCATTTAGGCCCACTTGGATTAGATTAGGACATTTATTATTATTTAATTCAAAGAAGAGTTAAAAGAGTTAAAATCAAAGTTTATTTACAAAAACATTTTTAATATAGGGTTAAAATAATATAATTTCGACTATAAATATTCATTAGAAAGCTAAAGAGATTTCCTACATAATGGTATTTTATTTTTAATTTTTATACTTTAAATAATTTAATTTATTTATGACACAACGATGATGTAGTAATTACCTTTTTAAGAAAATATTAACATAATTGATGTTATAAATGCCCAAATAAATGTAATTTGAGACTTTTTATGACATAAACTAATTTTCTAGGTTAATATGACATGTTATTGTTGAGTTAAGTAACTTTGTTCAAACTTATCATTCTGTTATAAATTTAATAAAAATCATGTACCAAATAGTGTCAAAATTGACATAAATTAGTTTTTAAAACAAATATTATATTATTAATTGTTATTTAATTCCAAAAAAAATAAGGTTCGGCAAAATGAAATATATAAGGATAGATATATTAATAATAAACAACTTGGGGTTCGTTTGGCTTGATATAGTAAGTTTATTAACCATATAGTGTAAGAAAACAAAAAGACACGGTAGAAGTTAAATTATTTAACTTAGAGTTAAATCTAATTGATAAGGTTAAAATAATAACCTAAACTTGTCTAAATATTATTGGATGAGAGGATGTCGACCCATCCCCACTTTATATTCGAAATAAGACCATTTTGAACCATTATAAACCGAATTTGACCTTAATATAAAATAATATTTTGAGATTTTCCTAAGATGCCCCTCTGCTCCCTTATAAAAGGGCACCTCCTCCCTCTCCTCCTCACACCAATTTTAGCATTCAAGCTCTGCCAAACCCTACCAAAATCTCTTCTCCACTTCCCTAGTATCATCCTAGAGGTCCTGGTATTCTTAAAAGACCAATTTTAGTACCCTAAAAGGAGGTCTCAAAGAAGCTCTTCAAAGAAGAGGTAATATCCATTACCAATCTTTTTCAATTTCTTTCTTCTTCAACTCCTCCTTATTTAGTTGTTTCATGATAAAGTAATAACATAAGTATTTCTTATATACTGATATGTTATTATAAATATGAAAAAACTCTAATTAACCTTCTATCCATCCTACGGAAAAAGGAAATCACCGCGTGTGCGTACGTACGGAATACCGTCTCCATGCCGTGGTGTAATCTATTTTCCGCCACCACCTTAATAAGATGGGTATAATGGTGTAATGAGTAACTATATATGATTATTATAAGGTGATATTGATAATGAAATAGTATACATACACTTCAACACAATTCCACGACCATGGGAACGATATCATCGCTCGTGCGTACGTACAGACTACCGTCTCCACGACGCGATGAGATTCATTATCCATGTTAACCATTCCAGAATGATTACAAAGTATATATAATGAATAATAATGGAATATATGACATGGTAAATCTACTGGATTTATGTATATATATATATATATGTCATCTACTTACATCCATTCAAGACAATAAGGAAAGGAAAGTAGCGTTCATGCGTACGTACGGACTACCATCTCCATGAACGGTGTGTTTCATTTAATTTATCTATCTATTATATATATGTATATATATATACTGAATATATATGATATATAAATCATACTTTATATTATGGAAGTATGTAAATCATGATATAAGTAATAATAATATCAATAACAACAAGTCCAAACACCTACGATAAATGAAACGATTTTACCCAAGACGCTTCTTTAACATGAAACTACAAAATAACAGGTAATATAAAGTCATAAGTGGAACATATATGGTATAATAACAATGAATATGATTCTGGAATAAATCAATAACATGATTTAAATCATTATACAGGAGGTTTGGACACGTACAAAGCAAGTCGGACCTAAGGTAAGGGAAATATCACAATCTCATTTCTATCCGAGATTGTTTATACTTTAGTATTTACTGGGGTGTATTTAATCATCCACATCCATGTTTCCTCAATATGTAATGTTATTTCCATCCACCTACAATTTTGTAAATCCTATTTTACCCTTCGATGAGTTCTTAGTAAAAGATATGAAAGGAATCTTTTGTCGTTTTTCGTACGAGGTACTTTTTTTGACTTTTCCGACAAAAGTACGAAGAATGCTTTTTTAACTTATACGACATGAATGGATTTTTAAAACATTATTTCCAAGAAGCTTACTTTATAATTTTTCAAGTTTATTTTAATCAAATTATTTTATTTTAAAGTCGTATGACATGTTATGAAAGGAAAAATGTTTTTGAAGAAGAAATGATATTTTCCTTAAGAAGGGATTTCAAGTGTTTTATCAAAATAATTTTCCATCTAAGATAATAAAGGGTTCTGTTTTTATCCCTATTATTACATTGATTTGATCATGTTGTGATGGAATTATTTTTATGAATTCCTTTATCTTGTATGAATTGTTTTATGATGTCATGATGTTTAAGATTTCCATTTGTATTACATGGGTTATGCAATGATGTATGGTTTATGATTTTGTGTCACACATAAGAATGATATCATTATGAGATGGGTGGGACCTATATCTCCCTCCCATTCATTGGGTAAAGATTTTATATCTCATGAGATAGACATGGCTGGAACGGTAGGTCATACCGGTTCAGTGAAACAGGACTGAAACGAGGGTGACTCGGTTCAGAAAGGGACTTTGTCCACTAAGATAGTCTTGGCAATGAGTCTGGACTAACAAGAACTGATTCTATATGATTATTTGTGTTTGCCACAAAGTTTCATGTTTTAATTTATGATTATTGTGATTACATTTCACTGCCATGATTTATCCCATGTTATGAAATTATGATCTCTTTTGCAGGTTAAGATTTCCAAAAGTTATGTGCTTGTGTATACGATGTGATTGATATTTTTTTACCCTAACTGAGCATTTTAGATCACCCTCTTATGTTTTCTTTTTCCCATGATATAAAGAAAGGTTGTAGGTATAAAAAAAAGGAAGATCTTTATGGGAGATGTTGAAGAACTTTCGCCAGGATTAGAAGATTATATTCCGAGTTTTTAAAGACACTAAACTATTACGATCCTTGTGTGTGTGTTTTTGTTATGTACTAAGTATTCCTCAAATGTAATGTAATGTCCATGTAAGTCAGGCTTCGGGTCTCTACAGTTGGTATCAGAGAAAAGGTTTATTCAACCTTTGGAAACTAGGATGCGAAAACGTTAGTGAGATCCCTAGAGATATTTCTAAGGTATGTCTAGGGATGTCCCTAAGGTTAAGTATATTTATAGGTTATAGTACTAGAATTACGCTAACGATCATAGAATTAAACCTAAGATGTTAGATATTGAAGGTACTCCCCCTTTATTATGTTGTTTTCCACTAGCATGATTTTTGCCTCTCACACTATTCTTTTTGGGTTTTAGAAAATGGCTGGAAACAAGATGATTCGCGATAATGGAGGATATGATGGACAATGGAATGATATTCTTCATGAGAAACCAAATGAAATAGGTTTTGGAAGTCCAAACATCATTGTTATGCCGAATCAGAAATCTCATAATATGATCAATAAAGTAAAATTTGGTAAGTTTCCTAACTCAGCTAATAAGAGAAAGATGGAGTTTCATGATGATCATAGAGGAAAGAAAGTTCAATTTCCCCTATGTAAATCATGTGGGAAGAGGCATCAAGGAGAATGTTTCAAAGGAACTGGAAGATGCTTTGGGTGTGGAAAAGAAGGACACAAAGCCAGTAAGTGCAAAGAAAAAGGTTCGGTTAACACCAGGGATGAGGATAATGGTACTGCTACGACATCAACAATGGTTAAATGTTATAAATGTGGAATGTACGGGCATTATGCAAACCAATGCCCTAAGGGAAATTCTCATGAAGAGAATCAGTACGTCCATATGGGTAGTATTTATATTGATGATGATGAAGAGACTACAAATGTTATGTGATATGAATGAATTGTTGAAGCTCAGTCAATGGTTTAAGAAGGTAGTGGAATGATTACATGTTTATCAAGTGTAATGTTGTATAAAGAATATCATGGTACTATGGAATAAAGAGACATCTAAGGATTGTTACACTGTTGTCTTTCCTTGAGTTTTTAAAGTGTATGATTAATGTTACCAGTATCCATGAAAGGTTATTCAGATATTTTTGGAAAGTAGATGATATGCGCATAATGAAGGAATAATACGATAATGAGTTATTTGATTGTATTCATGAGCTCATAACTGATATAAGGAGAAGGCTATATCATGGGTTGAGTATATAGAATTTTTGGATTTTGGTATGTGGAAAGTGTTAACTTTTAACTGCATTCATTTTTCACTAAGGATCAATGGGTATTCAAGAGAGTACATGATTAAGGCCTTTGAATGTTTGGAATGTGACCAACAAGATATATCTTATGATATATGGGGATCAACAATGGTATTAAATCTCTGAGAGTGGACTGCAGTATTATGGATAAGCCTAAATATTATAATGGATTATGTTGGACATAAGTTAGTATTGTTTAAGGATAGAAGTTTCTTCAATATTATTGATGGGATGTTATAGTAATATAGGTTTAGAAAAAGGACAACCTGCAGGACGGGCGACAGCCCATCGCGTCGGACAAGGCTGTGCGAATCGATCCCACAATCGAAGTGCGACGGCCCTTTATCGCCTACCACTGGCCTACAGGAAGTCCCTGTTTAGTAGAAACTAGTTTTATTATATTAAGAATGTATGATATATGATGTATATTTCCCTTTTAAGAAACATATATGATTAATCTCACTATAGAATGACTTATGTATATAACTTTTTCTATCCTTTTGTTTGAGACAGATGGAATGACTCGTCATTCTATCACATGATCTGCTAACACTTCACGAATAACAAATTCAACTTCATTTATTTAAGAGATGAAGTGGAAATTGTTCAAGGCATGAACAATAGTGAGATTGTACCAAAATAATGTAAGTATTTATTCAAATTCTTTATCTTTAGGGAAATGATCTTGAAAACCAAAAATGTTGTCCTAGTGCCCTTATATCCGATGAATCAGATGGTACCCTAGATCATCACAAATTTATGGCTTTGTGATTGCTGGCTTTTCCATAGCCATGTTCTCTACCACTCTTCATCATAACATGATGGTTAGATTTTTCTTCAATATCCATATTTTCACCTATGTGGAAACCCAGTGATTAGTTTATTTGGGTAACCATTACGTTTCATACTTTTGTTTTTAAAGATTTGTTTTGGCATTCCTTTTTACAATGTGGGTTTCTAATAAAGAAACTTTCGAATAGTAAACCATTTATCACCCTGACGAATTTCGAGGGCAAAATTCATTTTAAGGGGGGTAGAATGTAACACCCCAAGATTTTATGAAAAATATTCATTTTAATTTCACTAATTTATTGTTTTGTACGCTACATCAAAAGGAGCTTGCACAACACACATCCTTGACTTGCCTTGCATTACACGCAATCGCGACCTTCCTCGATAGCGTGTGTAGTACACAATAACGAGTTTCACAAAACAACGATATGCTATTAAAATATTATTAAAACTAGCCGTTATGAATAGTAATAACCACTTTTTGAAATTTTTTAAATTTTATTTTTCAAAATGGAATTCATTTTTGGATTCGTAATATTGAAATTAGCTTAGGGTGAAATTTTGGTTATTTTCAGATAACTTTCATATTTTGATGAATAGTGAAAATTACTAAATTTTAATTAAAAACAACTTTTTCAATCGAAATAATTAATAGTGATAAATTATAAATTTTAGTGGTTTTAAAGAATATTTAGAATATATTTTTACAATTCAATACAATGATGGTCATTGGATGTAATTTCACATTTACACCAGACATAAACAAGTGTTAATCTTTTGATAGTTATTATCTCTTAAAAACACGCTATTTGTTGTGACAGCGGAAATTAATTATAAAATTAATTAATGCAACATATATTTTAGGAATTTTGTAAAATAGAAATAATTTTTGAATTCGGAATATCAATTATATATTAGGATGAAATTTTGTCATTTTTCTGAAAAACTTCAATTTTTGATGAATAGTGAAACTACTAAGTGGTAGTTAAAAAAATTAATTTTTTCATAAATCTTAATTTTACCACTTCTGTGAATGGAATTTCAAAAATTCGAGAGACATGGTTGATGTCAGTAAGTAAAATATGGTTCAATAAGATGAAAATAATTTTTTGTGAATAGTAACTTTTTACTTTTATTTACCACGGTTAAAAGTAAATAGGGTAATTAAGGGTAAAAATGATATTATTATTACCCTAACACATGTTATAATTCTATTGGAAAAGTTTAATTCGACCAAAAACAAACTTAGGAATACAATATGACCATTTAGGCCCACTTGGATGAGATTAGGACATTTATTATTATTTAATTCAAAGAAGAGTTAAAAGAGTTAAAAATCAATGTTTATTTACAAAAACATTTTTAATATAGGGTTATACATAATATAATTTCGACTATAAATATTAATTAAAAATCTAAACATATTTCCTAAAAAATGGTATTTTATTTTTAATTTTTATACTTTAAATAATTTAATTTATTTATGGCACAACAATGATGTATTAATTACCTTTTTAAGAAAATATTAACATAATTGATGTTATAAATGCCCAAATAAATGTAATTTGAGACATTTTATGACCTACAATAATTTTATAGGTTAATATGACATGTTATTGTTGATTTACGTAACTTGGTTCGAACTTATCATTCTGTTAGAAATTTCATAAAAATCATGTACCAAATAGTGTCAAAATTGACATAAATTAGTTTATAAAACAAATATTATATTATTAATTGTTATTTAATTCCTAAAAATCTATGGATCGGCCAAATAACTTAGATAAGGATATATATATTAATAATAAACAACTTGGGGTTCTTTTGGCTTGATATAGTAAGTTTATTAACCATATAGTGTAAGAAGACAAAAAGCCACGGTAAAAGTTAAAATATTTAACTTAGAGTTAAATCTAATTGATAAGGTTAAAATAATAACCTAAACTTGTCTAAATCATATTGGATGAGAGTATTTCGACCCATACCCACTTTATCTTCTAAATAAGACCATTTGGAACCATTATAAACCGAATTTGACCTTAATATAAAATAATATTTTGAGATTTTCCTAAGATGCCCCTCTCCTCCCTTATAAAAGGGCACCTCCTACCTATCCTTCTCACACCAATTTGAGCATTCAAGCTCGGCCAACCCCTGCCAAAATCTCTTCTCCACTTCCCTAGTATCATCCTAGAGGTCCTGGTCTTCTTAAAAGACGAATTTTAGTGCCCTAAAAGGAGGTCTCAAAGAAGCACTTCAAAGAAGAGGTAATATCCATTACCGATCTTTTTCAATTTCATTCTTCTTCAACTTCTCCTTATTTAGTTTTTTCATGATAAATTAATAAGATAAGTATTTCTTATATACTGAAATGTTATTATAAGTATTAAACCACTCTAATTAACCTTCTATCCATCCTACGAAAAAAGGAAATCACCGCGCGTGCGTACGTACGGAATACCGTCTCCACGCTGTGGTGTAATCTATTTTCCGCCACCACCTTAATAGGATGGGTATAATGGTGTAATCAGTAACTATATATTATTATTATAAAGTGATATTGTCTCTGAAATAGTATACATACACTTCAACACAATTCCACTACCATGGGAACGATATCATCGCTCGTGCGTACGTACTTAATACCATCTCCACGACGCGATGAGATTCATTATCCATGTTAACCATTCCAGAATGATTATAAAGTATATATAATGAATAATAATGGAATATATGACATGGTAAATATACTGGATTTATTTATATATATATATATGTCATCTACTTACTTCCATTCAAGACAATAAGGAAAGGAAAGCAGCGTTCATGCATACGTACGGACTACCGTCTCCATGAACGGTGTGTTTCATTTCATTTATCTATCTATTATATATATATATATACTGAATATATATGATATATAAATCATACTTTATATTATGGAAGTAAGTAAATCACGATATAAGTAATAATAATGTGAAGAACAACAAGTCCAAACACCTACGATAAATGAAACGATTTTACCCAAGACGCTTCTTTAACATTAATCTACAAAAGAACAGGTGATATAAAGTCATAAGTGGACCATATATGATATAATAACAATGAATATGAATCTGAAATAAGTCAATATCATGATTTAAATCATTATATAGGAGGTTCTGACACGTACAAAGCAAGTCGGACCTAAGGTAAGGGAAATATCACAATCTCATTTTTATCCGAGATTGTTTATACTTTAGTATTTACTGGGGTGTATTTTATCATCCACATCCATGTTTCCTCAATATGTAATGTTATTTCCATCCACCTAAAATTGTTTAAATCCTATTTTACCCTTCGGTGAGTTCTTAGTAAAAGATATGAAAGGAATATTTTGTCGTTTTTCGTATGAGGTACTTTTTCGGACTATTCCGAAAAAAGTACGAAGAATGTTTTTTTAACTTATACGTCATGAATGGATTTTTAAAACATTATTTCCAAGAATATTACTTTACAAGTTTTCATGTTTATTTTTAATCAATTTCTTTTATTTTAAAGTCTTATGACATGTTATGAAAGGAAAAATATTTTTGAAGAAGAAAGGATATTTTACTCAAGAATGGAGTTCAAGTGTTTTAT
This sequence comes from Viscum album, assembly GCA_963277665.1. Classification (NCBI taxonomy): domain Eukaryota; kingdom Viridiplantae; phylum Streptophyta; class Magnoliopsida; order Santalales; family Viscaceae; genus Viscum; species Viscum album. The sequence continues at coordinate 738,118,405 of OY728140.1, read as the reverse complement.
CAAAATAATTTTCCATCTAAGATAATAAAGGGTTTTGTTTTTATCCCTATTATTACATTGATTTGATCATGTTGTGATGGAATTATTTTTATTAATTCCTTTATCTTGTATGAATTATCTTATGATGTCATGATGTTTAAGATTCCCATTTGTATTACATGGGTTATGCAATGATGTATGGTTTATGATTTGGTGGCACACATAAGAATGGTATCATTATGAGATGGGTGGGACCTATATCTCCCTCCAATGCATTGGGTAAAGATTTTATATCTTATGAGATAGACATGGCTGGAACGGTAGGTTATACCGGTTCAGTGAAATAGGACTGAAACGAGGGTGACTCGGTTCAGAAAGGGACTTTGTCCACTAAGATAGTCTTGGAAATGAGTCTTGACTAACAAGAAATGATTCTATATGATTATGTGTGTATGCCACAAAGTTTCATGTTTTAATTTATGATTATTGTGATTACATTTCACTGCCATGATTTATCCCATGTTATGAAATTATGATATCTTTTGTAGGTTAAGATTTCTAAAAGTTATGTGCTTGTGTATACGATGTGATTGATATTTATTTTTTTTACCCTTAATGAGCATTTGAGCTCACCCTCTTATGTTTTCTTTTCCCCAGGATATAAAGAAAGGTTTTAGGTATAAAAAAAGGAAGATCTTTATGGGAGATGTTGAAGATCTTTCACAAGGATTAGGAGATTATATTCTGAGTTTCCGAAGACACTAAACTATTATGATCCTTGTGTGTGTGTTTTTGTTATGTACTAAGTATTCTGAAAATGTAATGTAATGTACATGTATGTTAGGCTTCGGGACTCTACAGATTCTGCTCCATCCCTTAAGGATAATCGCAGCGTTTTAAAGTAAGCATGAACATTCCACCTTGATCATAATATGTCCTTCAGTGTTATCAAGGAATTGATTATGAATTAACCCATAGACAATATTATGCATACTATATCAAAGGACAATCCCCAAGACTAGTATTATGTATCTATTTCTAGGGTTAAGCCCCTAGATCGCCATGTCCGAAACATGATACCTCAGTTCAAGGCACCATACAATCATTCACCAACACTATACTCAGCTATATAATATTAATTGTTGCATGCTATGGGAATTACCACTATAATTGATACAAAATGATGGTATAATTATCTCAAGAAACATAAATAACCTCCAAATTAAAATTACTATAAAATCCCTTAAATTCAAACATAATAAAATTGTATTCGATAACATCTTTAACACGCAACAACAAGAATAGAAATTAAAATAACATCATGAGACTTTACAACACAATTAATATTGTAAATAGACTTAATATATGATATAGATCTCTATTCATGAAACATTTGTATTAGATTGCATTCCACCCAATAATTTTTTTTATCATTTCCCAAAAGGATCAATGAATTTATCTTGCATTACATTTAATAAAAACTTCCTAAAAAACATCCATTACCCATAAGACCATGTTTTATCAAATACTATTAATATTATTATTTAAAATGAATATTATCTCTTTTCCATTAAATGGGCGGTTTTGAGTTAGATTAACTACCTTATGGAAATATGCTGCTTAATTTATTGGTTATAAATTAATTAGGAATTAATATAAAAACAAAAAGAGTATGACTGAATTTATTTATAAGTAAAATATTATTTTACACCAAATGAGTTTTATCCTAATAAATTGAGGTAATTACAATTTTTAAATGATCTTAATGAAATTTTTATATGATATATTGAATAAAAATTTAGTATATTTTTTCAATAAATTTTATCAGCAATGGATAAGAAAAAATCTATATTTATGAATAAACCGTTGTTATTTTTTTATGGATGATTTGAAACATTATAATAATATAGTAGTTTTCATTTTTTTGATATTATCATATATCGTATTTTAAACAACAAAAATTGTTTTAAAAATACGTGTGTCAAAATTAAATTGGGGTAAATAGGTATTAATTTTCTAAGAAGATTCAATTTCAATAAAAACAGAAAAACATTATATTTAAATTTTTATTTCATTATATTAATAATTTATACTATTAAATTATATTTTTACTGAAAAATTCATTCTAAAAGGAATGATTTAGAGAATTTATTAAAAATAATGGAAAATATACATGAAATATATGGGTGAGGTAAGAAAAAGGAACATGTCCTCATCTATCAAACAGAAACAATTTAAAAATCATTGTAAAACATGTAATTTTTATATTCAGACTCAATAGGAGTTTCCCATTCAGATTGAGATTTAACATGGTTTAAAATATTGAGGATTTCTAAATTTATCATCTTTAGCTCTTTAGAATATGATCTGGTAGACACAGTTCATGGTATGATAGTAAATTATATTTCAAATTGGGTTAAACGTAAAATATAGTTCAATTATACATATAATAAAATATAGATTATTGGATTTAATTTTATATTGAAATTGTATATAAAAACATTACAATCTTTTAAAAATTTTCAATTGAAAAAATGATTTCTAGTCTCATCGTCATGAATAATTTTAAATTAATTTGTGCCAATTCTAAATATTGAATTTTGAAAAATGGATTTCAAATTTATAAAAAAAATAATTTCTATTTTCTAATAAGTCCAACTTATATTTTTACCAAGGTGATAAGTGAAAGTAGTTAAAAATAATTAAAATGATTAAGATAAACAATGAGTTAAATAACGAAGTAAACTTCAAATATATGGTTCTAAATAACCTAGAATCATTTATAGAATGTATTCTATAATAATATTTAAAACAAATAAAATCCTGTAAAATGTTTCTTCATTAATGGAGAAACATTAAATTTATAAAACATGGGTGTAATTCACCCTTTACAAAATTTACATGTTTTCCACTCACGCTACTAATAAACAGCCACCCCTATAATCCTCTATTCACACCTCTAAAACACTTTGGATCAGACAAGACCCACAAAAATTAAATATACACTTACATTACCTAATAGAAGATCTTTATTTTTAAAATAAATTCCACTTAAGAAGGAATTCATGAAAACATATAGTAAATACCAATGGAATATGTAATATTTTTCTAAAATCATTTTTATTTAATTTCATTATAAAACACATTAAATTGATCTAATTTCAGTATTATTTAATTACCTAAGTATATTTAATATACATATATTTATTTATTTTAAGGATATAAACTATAACAAGACACACTTTCATAAATTGGGTTACAATATAATCGTTCGTGTGTACGGAGGACAACTGCCTCATGATTTGAAGTTATTAGTTTTTTTTAATTACCACCATTCATGGTGTGAATAATGATGGAATTATTATTTATTAATGATATTAATGATATTTCTTATTTCTTATTCTTCTAGAATTATTTTATCACACATATCTTCATTATTTCTAGGTTTTTGGAAAATTATAATGACACTCTTGTATACTGCGTACTACTGGTTTAGGAATCGATGTGATTCATTCATGCTTAACATTGATGTTTTAAGTGTGAGTTTAATAAAAATATCTGATATGTATATATATATAATTTAATGTTATTTGATTAAATATTACATGGAAATGGAAACTATGCTCTTGAGTATGTATGTCCCACCATCACCATGAATGGTGTATCCCATTTACTATCACAAAATTTCTTGATTTACCATAAATACTTATATTTAGAATATATTTGATATTAAAATCATGTTTTAAATTATTTATATGGTTATGTATTTATCTTATTATGAGTAAAAAATAAAAAAACTAAACATTCTCAAATAACATTGAAATTAACACAAGAAATAATGAAAATAATAATATATTATTAACGAACGGGTAATAATACATTGTAAAAGGTAAATATGTTATACCATAAGTGTTAATATGGTTATATATCTTGTAAATAACTTTTTTTAAAAATATGTAGTTGTTTAAATCATATAAGGTGAAAAGTATTGTCTAAGGAAAGGGATGTATTTTAAATTTATTTTACATTGAGGAAAATTTGTTATTATGTACCAATGAACATTGATGTAGTGTAAATACATATCCTTTGTAAGTTACTATTATTATATAATCATACTACATGTTATTTTTAGTTTCAAACTGATTTATCTCATCCAATCGAGTTTTACACGAAAATACCTACATGGTAAAAAATATCATTGTAATCCCACCTTATTTTGTGATGGTTAAATTTGACTTCAAAAAACATCCTTGTCAACATTTATCCTTAAAATTTTAATTTCAATTACATAGGGATATTATTGAATGATGTATATGATTATTTTCTATATTGTATACCATTTTTACATATGTTTTATATTTTGAATGTTATTTTATATATCTCAAGAAATATTGATATATCTATATTTTTTATTCAATACTGATATTTGAAGATTAGGCACATTATTTAAATAAATATTCTATATTTTATGAATAATTTGGACCCAAATACATGGGTTGGTCATGGTTAATGATAACAATTGGGTTCATTGGTAGTTTTGTGAGATGAATAAATTGGCCAAATCAAATGAGTTTTTACCTAGTTGTTTTAAACATTATTGAGAATAGATCTTAATGGTAAAGGTTCCCTGTATTTTGGAAACATTTCATCCAATAATTATACATTACCAATATTTCGATTTAAGTTAGTATTTTTCACTATATTTTCACTATGAAAACAATATATCGATGCATTTAATTCTCAAATTATTGATTTAATGGAATGTGTGTTTTGTTATTTACATTTCTATATTGATTATGCCTTATCTGGTTATTTAAATATTGTGTGTGTTTGGTTATTTACCTTTCCACAGTGATCATTCATTATTTATTTATAATTTATTCCACTATACATAACCCTTTCTACGAATTTTATCTCGCCCATTCTTATATTTTCTTTTCCCAAGGTTAATAATAAGAGATATCTGAATGAGTTTTCAAGGATACAATTTTTAAGAATTTGTTATATGTTATGTTTTGTTTTATATTCCCAATGTTAAATGGGTATCAAATATATAATAAATTCTCCAAAACTAGTAATCAAATCAGTCCTTGGGTATGGGAATCTTTTATCTAGTCCAAGGTAATAATGTAAGGCACTCACCCTAAGCTACTGCAGTTGGGGTTGTTACAGTTAGTATTAGTGGGTGGATTTTTACAAACCATGGAACAAGATTTTGGAAAACAAAGACTATAAAACATGACACTATGATATAATTTGAGGGTAATTTAAAGGGAAATCTAAAAATATTGGCATCATAGTGATTATGTTTTTATAGTCTATAAATACTATGGACTTTTTTTTAGAAATTTATGAAAACTATTTGTTTTTGTAAAAATTTTACTTGAAGACTATTTGACATATGATTAAGGGTGTTGATATCGTTTAGGATTAGTATGATACTTAATGAAATTTTCATAATAATAAATTATATTCTTATAATTTGAAAATAATAGATTTTATTGAAAATTTATTAAAATGCATATTCAATCATTTATTTTATTTCAACGATGTCTATCATATATTTATTACATTATAGGAATTATGTTTATATTGTTTATAATATGTTAATCCTACATACAGGGTGAAAACCCTATCAAATACTACTAAAATTTTTCCCTTAAACGCATGAATTAAGAATTATATTGGTTTCCCACCTACCAATTTCCTAAATGATGTCCTTGTAAAAATTTCAAATTGTATTGGTAAAAAATTTTGAAAATAAATTTTAGTAATGGAGAGGTATTATTGAAATTTTTTGTTTAGTGATTATTTTATAAACTATATTTGTTTTGGAAAATAGTGAGATTAATATATAAATATTTATTTTATAGATCTTATGATCTATTAAAATTAAATTTCAGTGGTTCAGGAAAAAAATGATTATTGTATATTCATTTCATGGTGTAAGGGATAAACTGGAAATTGATCAACGGAAAACCAAATAATGAAATTCTATTTATGAAAAATAAATATATCATGTATCTTTCCTTATATTCTTATTTATTAAAAATAGTACTCAACAACAGATAAATTATCTTGAATCAAAACATTTATCCTATTAAATTCAATTTTTTTGAACTGGTGGACATTTAAATAATCACATATTTTTTTATTTGAGTTAATAGAACATCTCATTGATCACTCACATTCCTATGATCAATGAAATCAATGAAAATCTATAAATATTTATTCTCTTTCTCCATGTTTTTATCCTTACATACCACCAATTTTCTCCAAAAATGAAACGTAGATATGTGTTATTACATATGAACCTTTTTTACTTAAATTTATTTCTCATTATATGGATATTTTAGTAACTCTTTTACTAAGTTGGTTTCTCAACAATGGAATTTATAAATGTCAAACCTTATATTTCCAATATAGATTTTTAATAAATAGGATACAATTTATTTAATGTGTCAATAATGTAACACCATACTAATTTAAAAATAAAAATATTTTATTTGATAGTGTGCATGGAAAGAAACACCTATCGAAGAATGGAATGTAACATCCTGAGACTAAATATATAAATACAATTTTAAATAGATTCAAAATATGATATAGATTTCTATATATGTAACACCAATATTATATTTAATTACACATTATACAAATAGTACCTTTCTCTCCATGAAACACTTAGTGTTTCTGAATACTATTAATATTATTAGTTAAATAGAAAATAAACTGCTATACATTAAATTGGTGGCTGTAATTATTATTAAATAACTTATTAATATATATTTCTTTATTCCTTAGTTACCAATTAATTATGAATGAATATAAAAACTAATTAATATAAATCAAATGTTTTCACCAAAAACTCGTATTTTTTCCATTGGAGTTTTATCATAATAAATTAAAATAATTTATATTAGGGAATCATAATAATTAAATTTAATTATTATATAATAAATAAAATATTATTAAATTCATCCAATATATTTTATTTGTATAATAAAAAGAAAAAAAATCCAATTTTATGAATAAATTATTTTATTTTTTTGAATTAAGTTTTTTTCTGTTTAATTGGGCACTTGTTTTGAATTTTTTTTTTCCATTTCTATAAATTTAATTTTGACAAATAAAAATAATTTTTAAAATTTTTATTTCTAATTTATCATTGGGTGACTGTTGTTTTATATAAATGAGAAATTTATGTTTTTAATGAATTGTGAAAAATAATGAATTTTAATTGAAAATTACTTTTTCATCTAAATAATATATAATGTTGAATTATATTTTTTAAAATGGTTTTAAAGTAAAAAATAGTTCAATAATACTTATATTAATCCTATTTATTTCATATAACTCAATTTAATATCTTAATAGGATATAACAATACAGTATATTTTTGAAAATTTTCACATTAATAAACCACTTTGTCATCTCGTCTATAGGATTAAGATTAAGTTAATTTCTTCCTATTTTTTTGTTTGGATTTGAAAAAATGGATGAAATAATAAGAACACTAATAATTTAAAATTATTAAAAATTATAACTAATTTTTTACCAAATTTATTATTCAATGTAATTAAAATTTATACAAGCAATTAAGATAAAAAAAAAGTTTACTAGGGGTCTGAATATATATCTTAAGCAGCCAAATTAACTATTAACTTACACAAAAACTGTAATGTGGTAATGTTTCATCCATATAACTTCTATTATAGAGTTTTTTCATTATTTTATCCACTTTACATGTAAAAAACGTTGGTGAAATTCACTCTTTAAAAAAATTACATGTTTTTAACTCGCCACACTTATAAATAGCCCCTGCCTCTCGTATTTGCTTCAAAACTATAAATAGAATTTACTTGTAAAATACCCACCAATATAACTTCTATACATTCCCAAAATCATCTTATAAGATTTATATTTTTCATAAATCTACCCTAGAAAATAATTTCTGGAAACCTACTTAGGATACCTGAAGAAGAGGAAATGTTTTTATGAAATTATTTTTTATTTTATTTCCATATATACATCCTAATATTATCATTATATAATGATTGAATAATAATATAATTATATTAATTGTAATTATATGTTTTTAAATCAATATTAAAACCAAATTCCACTCACAATTCCATCCAATGGGTTACAAAATCATTGTTCTTGTGTATAAAACACTACTACCTCAGAAACTGATGTCATTCATTTTTCCATTACCACCATAAAAGGAAATGAATAATGATGTAAATCATATTTATATTTTATTTTTATGGTATTTATTATGTACTTATGGTTCTTTAATTGTAATATATAATATACCTTCATGAATTTAATCATTTGGGAATACCATAATGTCGCTCGTGGGTATAGCAGACTAGCGCCTCAAAAATCAACGTGATTTGTTCAGTCATTACAGAAAATGTATCAAGGATGATTTTAGTTACAATATAGAAAATAAATTACAAATAAATTATTATTTAATCATAACATATATATATATATATTTAAATTTTTCTTCCTTCAATATGACAAAAAAATAGAAACAATGTTCATGTGTAGGTACGACCTACCATCCCCATAAACGGTGTATTTAATTTACAGTAATTTAATTTTATAAAATACCCTAAGTATATATATATTGATTAAACATGATATTTACATCATGGATTAATTTCCGTAGAATATGAAATCATTATCTATGAAAGTGGTAAAAAATAAAAACTCGAATAATACTAGAAAATTATTCAAATTAACACCAGAAAAATGAAGATAATGAGTTATTATTAATGAATGAGTAAAAAATATTTTTAGAATGATCGTATATTCTATCATCAATATTCATATGTTTTTTTTTGACGAAGTTTTTAGCAAGTTCCCTAAAACTATATCGGATGTTAAATTATTTATCACCAAAAGGAATGTGAGAGGTAAGATATTTCATCCAAAATTATATTATATTGAAAATTATTGTTTATTATTAATCAATTCACTTTATTGACGTTTATATACCCCATTTTCATTAAATATAATTACCCACTAATAGATCACGGTATTTCATGTTTCATATTGAATCATCTCATCCTAGGGATTTTGACTTGAAAATTTTCATGTGGTAAATGTTATCTTTGAAATATGCCTTTCTTTTTGGATGACAAGCTTTCACTTGAAACAGCCATTTACTAGAAATAATTTATCATTAAAAATTTAATTTCTCTTAAAATTACATATAATTTTATGATTTATAATATTATTTCATAAAATATACACCATTTTTACATATGGTGTATATTTTGAAAGTTATTTTTATATCAAGGGAAATGCTGATAAATTTGTATTCATTATTCAATATGACTATTACATGATAAGGGGAATTATTAAATAATATATTCGATATTGGATGAATGATTTGGACCTAAAGACATGGGTGGGTCTTGGTAAATGATATCTCTTTAATGCATCAGTAGTATCATGGGATGAATCGGTTGGCATAATCGGATGGGTTTTTAACCAGTTGTCTTAAACATTCATGAGAATAGATTTGGATTGTAACCGTTCCTTGTACCTAGGAAACATGGCATCCAATAAATTATTATTTCCAACATTCATATTTTAGTGATTATTATCCACGAGTTTTTTACTATGATAAAATATATAGAGGCATTTAATTCTCATCTTATTAATTACATGACATGTCTTTTCCGTTATTTACCATTCAATATTAGTTATTCTTTATCCATTTATTGAAATTGAATATTTTTTCCTTTATTTAACATATAAAATTTATTATTTATTATTTATTAATGATATATTTTATTTTTTATAACAATTATTTATATTTTAATATCACCCCTTCTTTTTTTTTAATTTACCCATGTTATGAATAATAGTTATTTTAATGATATTTGAAAGATATTTCAAGTATTTTCATTGATTTATTTTGTTATCTATTATGTCTTATTCTATATTCGCAAAGTAAAATGGGTATTATATATTTAATTAGGTTTCCAAATTTACAAAGTTTATTAGTCCATAGGGATTAGAATCTTGTATCTATAACAATGTAATAAGGTAAGGAAAATGATCTGAGATATTGGCGTCAGGGTCATTAGAGTAACAATCATATGAGGTAAATGATAAAAGTCACACGTAGAATATCATCATGAGAATATTGTAGAAACATTTCACAACATGTGATAAAAATTAAACAAGGAAGTAATATTCTATAGAAATGTGACACAGAATCAAACATCATATAATGTATCATTTTCTACAAACACACACACATGCAATCAATGTCACAGATGATTACCAATTACAAAAAATTATAAGTTACCATTAGGAAACATGTGTATTAAAATCCCTAAGTGGTTAAGAACTTCGTACCGTTATGTAATCCATGTCATAATATTTTAAAGGCCACCTCTTGTGGTTCAAAATATAGTATATAAATATCTAAATTTATTATAAACCACTTCTATTCATTATTATTATAGTTGTTTTCATATCAATGCTCAATAATTGTTATTGGTTACTAAAACTTGAACAAACAATTTTATGTCATAAATAAAAAAATATCACAATATATGATATATTCTATATCATATATTTGTTCTAAATTACAATATTTGGCCCTCTCATGCACTATTGGGGTTCTTCTCAAGAATAAAAATAAATCCACATTTGATAGTATAAATTTATCTAAATTAAATCAATGAAAATTTTGGTATTCCATTGTAATTATTGGTTGATATATGTAATTTATTAACCTTCAACAATTTAAATAATTATACTCTGAAACTTTTTATTAATTAACCACTACTCAATTAATATTAGTATCCATTTATAATTATCTTATGGTAATGTTTCCTAAATTCACATTTGACGATTTAATGAAATTATTATTTGATAATTTGAATATTTATATTTCAGTAAATTTATATAAATTATCCATTAATAATTCATTTTATTTATCATTGGATAATTCTTGAAAATTACCCATTAAGAATTATATGTTATTATATTCTGGTAATTCTTGATAATAATCCATTGATAATATCATATAATTACCTTATGATAATTTTTTATAAGATATCCTATGATAATTCAGTGTATGTATCTTTTGATAATTATTTACCCTTATATTTTTATCATTTGGAATAATCAATCATTTATAATTGGTTTTTTAATTATCCTTTAATATGTATTGGTTTAATCTTAAGGAAAATTAATAATAATTATCAATTAATAATTTAACAAAATTTACTATTGATTATTTAATAAATTATCCTTAGTTATCATCAAAATATTATCCTTTGATAAATTATTAAATTAACCATTAATAATTTTCTGTCTTTTTGTTTTATATTATATTCAAAAAAATTCTTAGACATTGGGATTAATAAGAAAAAATGAAAAAAATAAATAAAATAAAACACACCAATTAACATAGGCACAATGCAACATGGAAGAATTTAGGGAGGTCTTCGTGCTAGGAACTGGAATAGGGAACCCAAACTAATCAAATGAGGTCTTCACATATCACAAGGAAAGTATATATTTGTTCTCTTAAACATAATATCATTAAAACACCAAATGTATATTGATTTTACAATTTAAAAATAAAATTCATTTTCTTAATTTCTAAAATAAAAAACTAAAAACCTCACTTTCAATTGTTATTCAACTAAAACATGATTGAGGAGTGTTTAAATTCACCCCCATTACAGAGTTCCAAATTTTAATGAGTAAAAACATGTAATTTTGGTTTTTTGAATTGATCCCTAAATGAAATAATAGAAGTGGTATGGAATGCTTGGAAGAATATGTATTAAATGGAAAATATAAAAAAAAATAAAAAAAAAGGAAATGGGTAAATTACTAATTAAACTTGGGAACCGGTGTACTATTTAGCCAAAAACCCAACCTGTAAAACACTTATGTCATTCTTAGGTCAATACCTACATTTCAAATTTAATAGAGGATTCATATTTCTCATATGAGACAAAATTTAGAATATATACAATTATCTTGGAAAAAAATTTAGCTAATGGGATATAATATATTTAATATTATTATTATATAAAAATGAGGCTCTACAGACCCCAAAATCCCAAACCATCTCAATGCCTGACTCTAAAAATATTCCATAAAATATTTCAATGTTACTCAGGTAAAAATTTATTCTATACATTACTAGAGATTATTCACTGAAATAAATCCTTTAAATCATTTATAAATTTACTTTTGTTGAAATATTGATTTTTCACAAAAAATACTCGTAAATTACAAAAAATAGGGTTTCATTAACATTTATTAATGGTAAATATTATAATTCTCCTCCTCTATGAACTTATATTCCCCACAATAAACTATATTGATCTTATATACACAACTCTGGCCATTGAATTTGAACATCATACTACCACTCCCACCGCTCATCCCAGAAGAAACCAGAATGACAATGAGTCTTGAAAGGTGGTGTTGTATTTGTTCAATGTACTTTCTATCGACTGTCCATAATCAACATTAGACACTCCTTATAATTTCTATTAAGACCCATCTAAAAATCATCATAGTTGATAAAAACTGTAGTATTGGGAATGTACCTTTGAAGCTGTTACACATGAAAAACTTCTTTCATACCTCTGTAGAGAGAAATAAGATACATAAATTTTCAAAGTTTTCCAACACACAATCTGATCTCAAAGGTTCTCCAAAAAATTGATCTAGATTTAGTTTCTTACTCAGATGATAATGGAAAAACTAAGGAGTCACTCTCAAGAAAAGTTGATCACCCACATCGAACTCATGGGTTCTTCCATTACAGTCTTCATAAGATATTTTCCTTCTCTGAGTTGTTATAAACCCCTTATGAATATTCATCACTCTCAAAAAGGCCTCCTAAACCATACATAGGCCCCAATAAAATACCTCTCCCACCACATTTTAATAGAGAGTTTAACTGCATGGCCACTCAAAATAGATCCTTATAAGGTGCCATTCAATTTGATTCCTTGTAACAATATCTATATAACAAATTGATCGAATATAGGTAACCATCCGAAACTCCATCTAAGTATATAATTCAATATCATACCATATAATCTATTCTATCTATAATATTCATAGACTATCTATTTTTCTGAGGATGGTATGTCATGTTCAATCTCATTAGAGTCCCTAAGGCCTTCTATATTCTCTACCAAATCCATGATGTAAAATGTGTTTCTCTATATAATTAAATTTTCATGGTAACTCCATGTAATTATATCATCTCATAGACATATAATTTTTTACCTTTTCTACTGAGTGAGTCTCTCAATCAGTAAGAAGTAAGAATCATTTGTCATCTAATAGACAATCACCCAGTGATTTTTATAAAACAATGTTGTTTGGAGTAACCCCATCATATGGTCCATTGTGATGTCCTTTCATTTTCACGTGGTCATTGGAAGGGGTTTTAGAAATAAACCAAGACACTAGTTATTTAGCTTTGCCCTATGAAATGTAACTCACTAGGAAACAAATCCTTTGATGACCCTATAAATACTAGACCACCATAACATTCAACTGAAGTTGTGGTGCATGTTTGTTGAACCAAGATGAACTAACAATTTAGATATATAAAAGTACATAATCATCTCACATCTGATAGAGGAATGGAATACTTCTCATCAATGGAAAAGTATCACATTTTTATCAAATAATAACTACCTGACATTCATGTCACTTCTAGCATTATATTCCTACATCACATTATACTATGAGTATGAATCATATCCAAACATGACCCAATCTATTAAATAATATGTTCTCATCATGGAAACTAATTTCATCAATCTCTAATCCTAAAATATATGACTCCACCAAGCATTTATCAAATGCATCGGTTTCCATGGTTCCTTATAAGTTTTCTCACCAACCATCTACTCAGCCCAAGTATTACTGGTTGGAGGATACCCAATTTCATCACCCTTACCTTGTGAATAATCCATCTCAATAAATAAAAATATATATATACTCTACCATTCAACACTCTATGAGTTTATGGTCTTAATATATTAATATGTAGGGAAGGTTCATATGGTCCGTTTAAATTAAAATATCCCACTAATGTGATTGTGTTAGAAAAACATTAGTGTCTGAACCAAAACTACACAACCCAAGTCATGAGTATGGTAGTTCTACTCATAGGTCATAGATGATGTCACGCATAGGATATTACCATCTCTATCTACATCAGTAACACCCCCAAAGTACCGTTCTATTTGTCATAGTATACTACAAAAACAATCACATGCTCTAAGAGTATCAATGTTAGGGATGTCTTAATCACTATCTTATGCTCGAGGATTAACTATTCACAGTGGTCCAACCACATAAATTTGACTCTCATCTAAATTAGTTCTATCAAGGGATCTGATAGTTTGGATGAATCGTGAATAATATGTCAGTAATATCTTGTTAAAAATATAAGGCTTCTATTCTCAAACATGTTCCAGGTACATTCCCAAGACATGACATACCCCAATTTCTCTAGGTCCACAAATAAACCCATATCAGACACAACATTCCCTAAGAACATATCCTCCAGAATCTAGGAGTCCCACTATGAAATATTGGAATAAATTTTATGTACATAAAGAATACCCAATACTATCTCAATATATTTAAGATGTTTCTCTTGATTCAATAAGCGGATAAGGATGTTGTCAAATAGAATCATGATAAAAACTACAATTAAGTGTTGAATATATTTTTCCGGAGATCCATGAACATAATTGATGTTTTTTTAAAATCAAAAACACATCAGTAGATACCCATAAAACCCATAAATACTCAAAAACATGTTTTTGGGAATATTGTAATCTATATCCAACAACATGTGGTATCCTAATAAATGATAAATCAGGGATAACCATAATGATCCAAATCACTAAATAGAAATATCATTTATCATAAAAAACTTAAAAAATATTCATCTTCACCATGTTCATCTTTCTATAATTGACACATGGTCAAATAATAACATTCTTCTTCTTATAAACCTATTTGGTACACCCCACCATCATTTAATAATCCTATTAAATACATTACATTCCATGTCATCTAGTTAGAATATGACCTCCTTCATCTCAATTGGATACATAAAAAACAAGGGTATCAAAATTGGTTGTGAAACTGATATGAGATCAATCTCAAATTCAACTCCTCTATCATGAGTATGTCTCTTGAAGTCATCCATAAAGACACCCAGATATATATCCCTATTTGGATAATGATATCTAGGGTACTCCACATGTCTTAGAAAAATATCCAATCTCTCCATCAAGTTTTATGTTTTTCATATGAAAATTGATGTCTTATCTAACTTTTCATTCTTCGAGTTCCTATTCTTTTATCATCAAAAACCTCTCTCACTTTGGTAATAAAAATGACCTCTTTCTATGGTAACATTCAATGTGAGCTCTGAAAATAGTCATACAATCCATGTTGAGATTCACATTTAATGTTTTAATCTTTATAATCATTAATTCCCATTGATGTCTATAGCTATAGAGAATTATAGGAAAATATAGGTAAATTGAGATGGTCTACTTTTTCTCAAAATGGATTATCATGGGAGAAAAAAATCATAGGGTAAAATAACTGATAAGATGATTCCTTTAATTAATTATATACATATGAAGTAATGGGTATCAAATATCATATAAAATATTATATATTAACCTAATTATCCTTTAGAGTTGCTAATAGGTCATGTTTTATTTCATCTTTTTTAACACAATCTTCTTCAACATGAGGGGATCTATTGGCTTAGAATGATGGAGAATGGTGGACTTGATATTCAAGACATATTCAACAATAATTATAGACATTGATTTCTAGATAAAGTTGAAATAGAAACACTTATGGATAAAGTGATCTTTCTACCTGAACGATAGTGAATATGTGCAAACATTAACAACATCATACTCTTACATATTCAATTGTTCAGTTGGATATCCTCCAACACTTAATAACTATAGCCCCACCTTTTATGTAATACCACAAGATTTCAATGATTTGAAAAATTCTATAACACAAAAGAATCATTATGATCAAAAAGAGATCTTATTCAGTCTATGATATTACAAAAGCTTCTCTTTGGAGACATCCAATAACCCAAGGTATATCCCATTTAGTACTAACCCTAGACATCATCCCTTTACATTAAGAATAATCATATTACATATAAGGACCCATCCATAAAACATTACATAATCTTGAATTAAATGAATAATTCACATTTAGGATCTTTTCAAGTTTAGAGTTTTAGAGAATTAGGACATAACTATTACATCTCAAAGATTAGAAGGTAGAAACATCTACTCAGTTTCCATTTTTTTCACCAAATATAAACTATTGAACAAAAGAGCCATGTCTAGTTCCATGTTTTAGATATCATGACATTTTTATGATCCCATCCTTAACTGTATTCCACTTTATGTCCTGTAGAAAATATTTCAAAAACATGGGATGAGCCCAAAAAGCTCAGTAATGGATATAAAAAATACGGAAAGGAAACATTAGTCCATGTATACATAATAATAATCGAAAACACACATTACTCATAAAACATAATCACTTTTACATAACAAATTAAATAATAATATTTCTTAATAACTCATCGAAATCATAAGACGTAAAGGTAACTTGAGGCATTCATAACATTCATACGTAGGGAGTAACCCTCATGGTTACATTTGTAATACCAATCAAAGTATATTCCCTAAATCGCTTCTGAGAAACCTTATCGTTTAACTCTTTCATGTTACCCAATGCATTGGAGAGCTATCTCGGGCTCACTCGCCCTGAGTTTATCACGAAACCACCCGATATCATAAACATTTACCAAGAACCATAACATAGTCATAACACTTAAAACATGTATAATGTAACTCCCCGACCCCAGTTACCTAGACTCGGTGCATTATTACATAACATTGGCATGATCACAATAAATATAAAATCTTGAATGACCGATTGGTTTAGTAGCCTTGGAAATACTAGATATATTCATAAGTCTTACAATACATCATAAAGTGAAAAACTACTACAAAAACATATTGTATCTATATTCCACACTCATATCCCCACATAATATCCCTGCAGGTCATTCATAATTTACTTCTTCACTTCCTGAGAAAAATAAAACATAGAATAGGGGTGAGCGCAAATGCCCAGTAAGGATAACAATATAGCGGAAACTTTCATTAATAAGAATAAACATTTAAGGCAATGTATAACTAAAACAAAAGATTTTTAAACTTGAACTTAAACATTGTATCGAAAGAGTAAAATGAAATAAAGACATTTACTTATTCACATGGATATTCTACTAATTGAATAATCACATGCAATATCAATAACCACTTTTATAATGATGGAATGCATAATGCCAGACAATCATAACCACATAGCCAAGGCCTCGTGCCAAGACTACAAATAAGATTTTGTCAAGGCCTTGTTCCAAGACACTACTTTGTCTCATGACTCCTACCAATGCATCGAGGAGCTATAGCGGGCTCCACCCGTCACATATTAAGTCCAATGCATTGCCATATGAAAATGTTTAAACATAACATAAACATTCGTATTAAAACTGGCATACGAAATGTCCAGACATTCACCATAAACAATGAATGGTATAAAAATAGCACATCCACAGTCAAACATACCACAAAACCTTCAATAAAACATATAATTTTTGTATCATAATAAATCAATTTCACATAAGGGTAAAATCCATCAAAGGATGTTGACATAGATGAAATCAAAACACTTTTTAGAGAAATATGTCTTTTTATTTTGAAATCATTTAATAGAAATATAAAATAAAATGTTTTATTTGAAAATATTATTATAAGCTTTTAAGGGAAGCTTCGACGATTTTATAATGGCGGAAAATAACCGCACCCGCCGTATAAGTTAAAAAAACATTCTTACCTTAATTCTTTCGAAAAGGTTAAAAAGAAACATGTTTGGAAAATGATGGAAACATTCCTTTATAAAACTCTTATAAAAAGTCAATAAAGGGTATAAATTACTTTAACCCATATTCTTTTAAATAGTAAAAAATATTTGAAATACATTTTTAATAAACATGGATGTGGATGATAAAGAGATCCTAGTAGATAATTACATATAAACAACCTCGGATAATGAAGAGATTGTGAAATAACCCTTACCTTGTACTTTTCCTTGGTTGGGGGTAGGTTAACCTCCTGTATAATAGTTAAATAATTGTTATTAAATTATACAAGAATCATATACATTCATATGATATCATATATGATCTTTTAACATTGCTTTGTTAATGATATCTTAGAATTATCGTTGTTTCGGGTGTTAACTTACTTGTTTTCTTTTATATGTTTTTTTAAGTAAGCCATTTTGTCATGTATATGTTATATCTTATTAATATATATAATGATATCAAGTCATTAAACATTATTTTTATATCATCAAATGATAATTATATATGAATGGATATGATGGATAATGATTCTCATCGCGTTCGTGGAGACGGTAGTCCGTACGTACACACGAGCGA
Source organism: Viscum album (assembly GCA_963277665.1). NCBI lineage: Eukaryota > Viridiplantae > Streptophyta > Magnoliopsida > Santalales > Viscaceae > Viscum > Viscum album. The sequence continues at coordinate 738,099,831 of OY728140.1, read as the reverse complement.
CGATATCATTCTTTTGATATTAAAATAATATATAATTGGATATTATATCATATATAAAGAATAATTATCATGTTATATTTATTATTTTCAAGAGTCATACATCATTATTATACCAATCCAAATAATAATATATTGAATAACAATTACACCACGACGTGGAGACGGTAAGCCGTACGTACGCACGTATGGTGACATGTTATTCAAAGGGTGGATAGAATACTGAATATGGTTGTACTATAATTATAATAACATAATTTTATATATAATATACTGGAGTTATTATTTTATAATGGTAATAACATAGAATGAATAAGTGGAAGAAGAAATGAATTTGAAAGAGGGTGGTGAAAACATTACCTCTTCTTTGGGTTCTTCCTTTTGAATTGATCAAAAGGGATCCGTAGGTTGGATTTCTGATCACACTAAGGCCTCTAGGTTGTAGTGAGGGAAGATGGGAGTGTATTTGGGCAGAGTTTGGCCGAACCAAAAGGCATTTATGGTGTGAAGAAATTAGAAGGAGGAGTGCCCTTTTATAAGAGGGGTGAGGGTCACCTTTGGAAAAGCTAGAAATATTAGTTTATAATAAATTCATATTCGGTTTCTAATGGCTCCACAGTTGATTATTCAAAGATTATGGTGGGGATAGGTCTAAAACCATTCAACCAATAGAATTTAGACAGGTTTGGGTACTTATATTAACCTTATCTTTAAGTATTAACTCTAAGTTAATTAGTTTCACTTTTACAATGTCTCTTTGTATATTTATATTATATGGTTAATAAAAATACCATATAAATCCAAGAGACCCCCAAGTGGTCCATTAATGAGACACCTATCATGATATAAGTATCTTGGAATATCCTTAGATTTTTAGGAATTTAATACCAATTAATAATATAATATTTTTTTTAAAAACTATTTTATGTCAATTTTGACACTATTCAATAGTTGATTTTTTTCAAACTCATAACAGATTGTTTAATTAGAAAAAATTAAATGAAATCAATATTAATATATCATATTATCTTATAAAATAATTTAATTCATTAAAAGTCTCAAATTATATTTATTTGGGTATTTATAATATGAATTATTTTAATTTTCCATTGTTGTAGTAATTACTCCATAATCATTGTGTCATACATAACTTAAATTATATAATGTCTAAAAATTATAAATAAAATATCATTATGTAAGAAATCGTATTAGCTTTCTAATTAATATTTATAGTCGAAAATCCAACATATATATCCCTATGTAAAAATTCTTTTGCTAAAAGATATATGCTTGTGTCATTTTTGTATTCATTTTATCTTAATTAAAATAAAGTGTCCCTATCACATACAAGTGGTTCCATGGGGTCCCAAAATCGACCCAAAGATGCCCATGGTCGGAAATGTATCTACCAATAAGGTTAGGACATGTTTTAGGGTAATTTTGTATTATTATAATATTATTTTTTAACCCTTACTTACTAGATTTACCCTTTAACCATGGTAAATAAAATATTTACCGCAGTAATTATTCAAAATGTCTAAAAATAAAAGTTACCTATTTACACAATTTTAACATCCTGATTACAAATATGGAATCCATTTTTGCAAATTCAAAACACAGAAGTGGCAGAAATTAATTTAAAATTAATTCCCGCTGTCAAAACAAAAGGCGTGTTTTTAAGGGATAATAACTATCAAAAGATTGGCACTTGGTTATGTCTGGTTTAATTATGAAATTATGTCCAATGACAAAAATTGAATTAAATGGTAAAAATATATTCTAAATATACTTTAAAACCACTCAAATTAATAATATATCAATATTAATTATTTTGATTAAAAAAGTTGTTTTTAATTAAAATTTAGTAATTTTCACTATTCATCAAAATATTAAAGTTATCTGAAAAGTTCCAAAATTTTACCCTAGGCTAAATTCGATATTCTGAATCCAAAAATGAAGTTAATTTTGAAATATAAAATATATATAATTTCAAAAATTAGGTATTACTATTCATAACGGCTAGTTTGATTGGTTGTGGTGTGTGTTAGAACTTGAAGTTGCATACCACACAAGCTACTGTATTATTCAAAGGAAAGTGTACCGTGGAAGCTTGGGATATTTCATTTTAAATTTTTGATGTCCCAATTTAGTAAAAAGTTTAAAATATTGTATTTAAAAAGGGTTCACTATTAAAATTTGATAAAAGTGCAATACTAAAAATGAATTTGTTCTTACATTATGTCTAAGAAACTCATAATATGGATTTTTAAAATTATAAGGAGTATATAAAGTTTAAAATTTAGTTAATACTATTCATAACATCTTTTGAACGGCTTTTTTGGTAAGTCATGGTGCGCTTGAACTTAGTGTTACGTGAAGTGCAAGTTATTAAATAATTTGATGAAATAACACCCTATGAAATCTTGGGGTGTTACATTCTCCCCTCCATCATTAAATTGCGTCCTTGCAATTTGAAATTAGTCTTCGAAATTTCATGGTTGAAAATAGAAAATATATTTGTGGGAAAACCCATATCCGAAATTGGGTTACTAAAATTTAGTCTTAATATGAGGAAAAGATAAATGAAAGGGTCACCACCAAATTATGATCTCGATTAGGAGAACATTGGTGGAAATTAGGGACATATAATTGGAGGAAAAATGTAAATATTTATAGGTAGTGATTGAGGTCATCAATCACAAACCAATGTAAAATTGAGGTCATTAAATTCATCAATCTATGATGATTTGAAATACCATCGGTTCAACAAAACATAGGGTATTAGGATAACACATTTATTGTTTTAGGATTCCTTAAATAAAGTATAAGAATTAATTTCTTCATAGAATAATAGAAGAAGAAAAATATATTCTTGAAAAGTAGAATTCAATGCTTTAACTAATTTCTACCACAAACTCATCTTTCACTCTATAAGATAGTAGAACGAAAAACATATATTCTATATATCCTATTCGTATAGGGTTCCAAAAAATGAATTTATAATTTATCTACCAGATCTTTTAAAAAATACTACATTATTTAATCCCGAACATAATGTGAGTTTGTGGTAGGTGATACACCCTTGTCGCCCTTCGGTTGTGGGTTCAAGTCTTGCGGCCTTTCCGGACACGATGGGTTACCGCTCGACCATCAGGTTGCCCTTTTATGGAAATCCAAAATTATCCAAACTAGAACTATCCAAAATACATCAGTCCAAAATTTATAAGGAGGGTAAAAACAATGAAGATCATTTTTTTTCCGCGTAATAACATGTGATCACCTTCATCATGTATTCTTTTAAAACACTACAACATCCTGAATTATCATAAAACCTTATTGATTATATTCATGATCCCTTATTCCTTATAGAATAATAGATTTACTCCTTCAATACAAAAATGTTGTAAACCCCAACAATGATGGAATATACAAATCATTCATCAGTTTCAAGGTAGTCAAGAATATCCAATATAATTTATCAAAAACAATCATGTATTATTCTAAAATCACTACCTCGGTATCAGAACCATATTATGGTTTATCTTTCTCTCAACCATATATATTCCAAAAATTTAACCTGCTATTGAGTCACTTTTCTTTGATCCACACAATCTCAAGACCATAATGAAATAGTACTGCAGTACAATCCTTATATACTCCATAATTATTATAACAAGTAAATTGTTGATACAACACTCAAATAACATAATCAACATAAGAAATTTAATCATTTCTCTTCATCAGTGGTAGTATCATAACTCGATTATTATCCAATATCATCATTTGCGGCATAGTCTGATGACTGAGACATAGGTTCGCATAGTGTCCAAACTCTTTGCAAATGAATCTTTGTACATTTGAAACCATTTTCTTACCCTTGTAGTCACGTACTCTGTGCCCTTTTCATCCACACTTATAACAAACTCACATTCCTTTTAGGAAAGTTCCAGGGTGTTTCTTCCCACAGTTATTACATATGGGAAAATTCTTCTTTTCCCTCTTCCTTTTATCCATCTTTCCCTCTTCCATCCTTTTCTTCTCTTGCTTCCCTTCAAAGCCATAGGACTCAGTAAACTCTTTACTTATCATATCAACACATGATATTATATCTTCATATGATGATAATACATGGGAGACTATTTATCTTCTAAATTCTAGCATAAGACCATGAACGATATGATCCTTCCTTCTCTTCGGATCATATGAATTGTTGGAGTTCTCATTCCTTCTATTGGGCGCCATTTCTAAACAATGGCATAAACTAGATCAGTTTATGAATTAAAATATGTAATCCTATACTTATAAAACACTTAACATAAATTGAACTATTTATGGATATAATCCATAATCATAAGAATGTTTTCTTTGAGGAAGTATATACTCATAAACCCTTCATAATTATTTGTAAAGAAAATGAGAGTTATCCTAAGCATATCCCCCGGGAGTGTCGTAACCAAGAGTGCAGCAAGGCCCGTTGACGTGCACCGGTTCCCGTTCGAGTCTAGAACAAAGCGGTGTTTTCGGGTTTTACCCCTAGGTACATCTGTGCCAGAGCCGCCTCTACCTGCTCGTATCCAGACATGGATGTATTGCTAAGAAAACTCACAAAATCTCTACAATACAAAAATTCTAGGATGTTCTTCTATACTAATCCTCAATGTTCATCTTAGGTCTACATGATCTAATCATAGTTTATCTAAATCTGCTTCCAAGGTTTGTACTAAACCTCCTCTGATACCAACTACAACGCCCCGACCCCAGTTACCAAGAGTCGGTGCATTATTACATAACATTGGCATGATTACAAGAAAGATCAAATCTCGAAAGACCGATTGGTTAGTAGCCTTGTAAATAATAGATATATTCATAAGTCTTACAATACATCATAAAGTGAAAAACTACTACAACAACATATTGTATCTATATTCCACACTCATATCCTCACATAATATCCCTGCAGGTCATTCATAATTTACTTCATCACTTCCTGGGAAAAATAAAACATAGAAAAGGGGTGATCTCAAATGCCCAATAAGGATAACAATATAGAGGAAAATTTCCTAAATAAGAATTAACATTTAAGGCAATGTATAACTAAAACAAAAGCCTTTTAAACTTGAACTTAAACATAGTATGTCAAGAGTAAAATGAAATAATTCCATTTACTTATTCACATGTATATTCTACTAATCGAATAATCACATGAAATATCAATAACCACTTTCATAATAATGGAATACATAATGCCAGATTATCATAACCACATAGCCAAGGCCTCGTGCCAAGACTACAAATAAGATTTTGTCAAGGCCTTGTGCCGAGACACTAGTTTGTCTCATTAGACCTACCGATTCATCGAGGAGCTATATCGGGCTCCACCCGTCACATATTAAGTCCAATTCATTCCCATATGAAAAGGTTTAAACATAACATAAACATTCGTATTAAAACTAGCATATGAAATGTCAACACATTGACCATAAACCATGAATGGTATAAAAATAGCACATCCATAGTCAAAAATACCATAAAACCTTCAATAAAACATAGATGTTTTGTATCATAATAAATCAATTTCACATAAGCGTAAAATCCATCAAAGGATGTTGACATAGATTAAATAAAAACTCTTTTTAGAGAATTATCTCTTTTTATTTTGAAATCATTTAAGATCCATATAAAATAAAACATTTTCTTTGAAAATATTCTTATAATCTTGTAAGGGAAGCTTTGACGATTTTATAACGACGGAAAATAACCGCACCCGCCGTATAAGTTAAAAAAACATTCTTACCTTAATTCTTTCGAAAAGGTTAAAAAGAAACCTGTTTGGAAAACGACGGAAAGATTCCTTTATAAAATTATTATAAAAATTCAATCAAGGGTATAAATGACTTTAACCCATATTCATTTAAATAGAAAAAAAAATTGAAATACATTTTTAAGAAACATGTATGTGCATGATAGAGTGATCCTAGTAGATAATTACGTATAAACAACCTCGGATAATGAAGAGATTGTGAAATAACCCTTACCTTGTACTTTTCCTTGGTTGGGGGTTGGTTAACCTCCTGTATAATAGTGATATAATTGTTATTAAATTATACAATAATCATATACATTCATATTATATCATATATGATGTTTTAACATTGCTTTGTTAATAATATCTTAGAATTATCATTGTTTCGGGTGTTAACTTACTCGTTTTCTTTTATATGTTTTGTTAAGTAAGCCATGTTTGTCATATATATGTTATAACTTATTCATATACAGAATGATATCAAGTCCTTAAACATTATTTTTAAATCATCAATTGATAATTATACTTTAATGGATACGATGGATAATGATTCTCATCGCGTTCGTGGAGACGGTCGTCCGTACGTACGCACGAGAGACAATATCATTTTTTGATATTAAAATAATATATAATTGGATAGTATATCATATATAAAGAATCATTATCATGTTATATTTATTATATTCATGAGTTATACATCATTATTATACCCATCTAAATAATAATATATTGAATATCAATTACCCCACGACATGGAGACGGTAAGCCGTACGTACGCACATATGGTGACATCTTATTCAATGGGTGGATAGAATACTGAATATGGTTCTACTATAATTATAATAACATCATAGTATATATAATATACTGGAGTTATTATTTTATAATGGTAATATCATAGAAAGAAGAAGTGGAAGAAGAAATGAATTTGAAAGAGGGTGGTGAAAACATTACCTCTTCTTTGGGTTCTTCCTTTTGATTTGATCCAAAGGGCTCCTTAGGTTGGATTTATGATCACACTAAAGCCACTAGGTTGTAGTGAGGGAAGTTGGGAGTGTATTTAGACAGTGTTTTTCTGAACCAAAAGGCTTTTATGGTGTGAAGAAATGAGAATGAGGAGTTATCTTTTATAAGAGGGGTGAGGGGCACCTTTAGAAAAGCTAGAAATATTAGTTTATAATAAATTCATATTCGGTTTATAATGGCTCAAAAGTTTATTATTCAAATTTTAAGGTTGGGATAGGTCGATAACCATTCAACCAATAGAATTTAGACAGGTTTGGGTACTTATATTAACCTTATCTTTATGTATTAACTCTAAGTTAATTAGTTTCCCTTTTACAATGTCTCTTTGTATATTTATATTATATGGATAATAAACTTACCATATACATACAAGAGACCCCAAAGTGGTCCATTAATGATACACATATCATGATATAAGTCTCTTGGAAGAACCTTAGATTTTAAGGAATTTAATACCAATTAATCATATAATATTTTTTTTAAACACTCTTTTATGTCAATTTTGACACAATTCAATAGTTGATTTTTTTTGAAACTCATAACAGATTGATTACATAGAAAAAAGTCAATTAAATAAATCCTAATATATTATATTATCCTTGAAAATTAGATTAATTCATTAAAAGTTTCATATAATATTTATTTGGGTATTTATAATATGAATTATTTTAATTTTTCACTATTATAGTAATTACTCCATCATCATTGTGTCATAAATAACATAAATTATTTAATGTCTAAAAATTATAAATAAAATATAATTATTTGGGAAATCGTTTTATCTTTCTAATGAATATTTATAGTCGAAAATACAAAATATATAACCCTATGTAAAAATTGTTTTTTCTAAAAGATATATGCTTGTATCATTTTTGTATTCATTTTAACTTAATTAAAATAAAGTGTCTCTATCACCTACAAGTGGCTCCATGTGGTCCCAAAATCGACTCAAAGATTCCCATGGTCGGACATGTATCTACCAATAAGGTTAGGACATGTTTTAGGGTAATGTTTTATTATAATAATATTATTTTGTAACCCTTATTAACTAGATTTACCATTTAACCATGATAAATAAAATATTTACCGCAGTAATTATTCAAAATGTCTAAAAATAAAAGTTACCTATTTACACAAATTGAACATCCTGATTCCAAATATGGAATCCTTTTTTCCAAATTAAAAATATAGAAGTGGAAGAAATTAATTTAATATTAATTCCCGCTATCAAAACAAAAGTCGTGTTTTTAAGAGATAATAACTATCAAAAGATTGTCATTTGTTTATGTCTGGTTTAATTGTGAAATTATTTACAGTGACAAAAATTTAATTAAGTGGTAAAAATATATTCTAAATATACTTTAAAACTACTCAAATTCATAATTTATCAATATTAATTATTTTGATTAAAAAAGTTGTTTTTAATTAAAATTTAGAAATTTTCACTATTCATCAAAATATTAAAGTTATCCGAAAAGTTCCAAAATTTTACCCTAGGCTAAATTCGATATTCCGAATCCAAAAATGAAGTCCATTTTGAAATATAAAATATATATAATTTCAAAAAGTAGGTATTACTATTCATAACGGCTAGTTTGATTGGTTGTGGTGTGTGTTAGAACTCGAAGTTGCGTACAACACACGCTACTGTATTATTCAAAGGAAAGCATACTGTGGAATCTTGGGATATTTCATTTTAAATTTTTGATGTCCCCATTTAGTGAAAAAGTTTAAAATATTGTATTTAAAAAGGGTTCACTATTAAAAGTTGATAAAAGTGCAATACTGAAAATGAATTTGTTCTTACATTATGTCTAAGAAACTCATAATATGGATTTCTAAAATGATAAGGAGTATATAAAGTTTAAAATTTAGTTAATACTATTCATAACCTCTTTTGAACGGCTTGTTTGGTAAGTCATCATGCGCTTGAACTCAGTGTTGCGTGAAGTGAAAGTTATTGAATTATTTTGATGAAATAACACCCTATGATATCTTGGGGTGTTACACATAAAAGAATCATAAAATTAACACATTTCAATCACAAGAGATCACATAATGATATTAACATAAATAAAAACATCTACTAAAATCATTAAAACTCTATGAGAGAAATATCCCTTTATACCTTGAAAATATTAAAAGAAGACATTTAAAAGAGATTTTAGAATCTATGTGTCCCATACAACAAAGAATCTTTTGAAAGGGTTTTAAAACATTCATTTCCATATAAATAATTAATTAAAACCATTTTTAAAACATGAACCTGGATGATAAATATTTAAAATAATAAATCTTTAAAACCATTTAAAACATTGTTTTAATAAAAGAGTCCTTTTCCATTTTGAACATTTAAATTAAAAGCCACCTGAACCTAGACCATTTTCAAAACATTTAAATGAAATGTGTATAGCCATAATATGGATAAGGAATGTAATATGGGCTGTATATACACTTTATAAAAGAATACAAGTTCATATCATTAAGAAATGACTCAATGAGAAGAAATTGAGATGTAATCCCAATCAAGGATCATGCCATTAAAGCAAGGATAAAGAAATGACATAATTATGTGTGAAAAATTTAAATACACCAAATATAAGTGGATACTCAGTGTAAATCAATCAGATGTCATCCACACATATTTATATCCCAACATAATCAAGAAGTAGAGGATTAACCGAAAGAATTGAAATTGGGTTGAGAAGTTCCCCTACATAAATTTGACAGCCTAACGGCGTCACTTTAAAATTCAGAAAATGAGATGATGAGAGGGAAAAAGGGTATCTCATAACTTGGTCATAAAATTTAAATAAATAAGGATGTATAAGAATATATACCAACATAAGAATATGTAAATTAAAATACCTAACAAAAATAAGTCTTAAAAAAATAGTAGGGTGAAAGGTTCCCTTACCGACTTGGGTAACAATCGAAACGTACACCCCATGAAAGAATGAATATTCAACGTTGATGTAAATACCCATAAACAAAAGTATATTACAAAAGGAGTAGAATAATGTGATGTAAATACACCACTCAAAGTAAATAGTGGAAAATGTAGCATAAATGTCACATGAATAAAAGTGAGATGAAAAATCCCTTACGAAAACTCGGCAGCCTAATGGCGCTACTTAAAACATCCAAAAAAATGGATTGAAGAGATCAAATAGGGTCTCCCATCATAAAATGTACAGTAAGAGTAATATAAAATAACATTCCCCAACATAATAAATTAGATCTAAAAATAAATGACATAAATGAGAGTACATAAAAAGAAAGAAAGAGGTAGGATCCCTTACCTCAAGTCCGACATCTCTTGTTTGTTTCTTTATATTTCTGAATAATAAACTAGATTTAATTTATACTTTCTTAAGAACCTTTTCATGTTCATTATTCCATTTATATAACTTATTACCATGTTATAAACATTATGTAATTATTTAACTTAATAATGGTCATTTTGTTGATCATTGGTACTTGAGTCAGAAATAAACATCTTATAATTACAAGTTGTTCATATGGTAAAATATCTGTTATATCCAGAATTATATTCATGATGTAGATACCATATATATCATATATATCAATAATATACTTGCATATATACTATTACATAATTTTTATAGGTAAGAAATAAAATGCACCATTCATGTAGACGGTAAGTCATATGTACGCATGAACGCTACTTTCATTTCTATTTCATATTTAATGGAATTAAAACTAAATGAGATATATATATATATATATATTATAATTAATGTATACTATATATGTTATATAGGTCACATACGTTCATTAATTTCATCCTTTATACATTTCATGTATTTCATGAATGAGTCACATCACTTGAGGGGCAGTGGTCTACACTCACTACCACAAAAATAGTTTTTCCCAGCCCCCCCCCCCCCTTTATCAGCGATAATGAAAAGTGCTGATGAAGGGGGGGGGGCTTTATCAGAGCTCAAAAAAATGCTGATAAAGGGTGCCTTTGTCAATGCTAAAAAAAGCACTGATAAAAGGACCCCTTTATCTGTACTTTTTTAAAAGTGCTGATAAATGGTCGAATTGAAAAATATATATATATATATATATATTAATATATTATGATATAAATATAGTTATATTGATATAGATAAAATATATAATTTTTAGATATATTTTAGATAACTAAAAATGTACATTAACACTTAATATACTTAATATATATGATATTTAGTGAAAATGGCTTATTAAATAATTAAAAAGAAATTTAATGAATAATTTTCTTATTATTATGGAGTAGTAGTCATTTAATAACAATTTGAAGACTAGAAAAATTAAAAAAATTAAAAAGATCCAAATTAAGTTGAAAACACAACTCAAACTTCAGATGGCCATATCTTTTGATCCGGGTGTCCGTTTGAGCTCTACAGCATATCAAATCAAAGCCTACGACGAGCTCTACGTCACTATGTACATGGAAATCTGGGTGAAGCATTTTTTCGAGGTCAAAAGTGACCCAGAATTCCTCCACAACTGAGTTTTTACTCGGGGTACCCAGATTTTTTAACATTTTGTGGGTTTTCAGCCTCTTTTGAGGGGGTATTATTGGAATTTTTGGTGGGGACCGAATTTACTCCAAGGTATTACAATCATATTGATCTTATGTATTTTAAATTGTATCGTTTTTTATATTTCACTACTATTTATAATCAAATATATAACTATATGTACATATTTTTTATATATTCACACCTAAAAATTTTATTTTTAAAATAAATAATTAAATATATTTAAATATAAAATATATTAGCTCTATCTAAATAATAACTAAGATCCATTTTATTTAAAATAACAATATATTAATATATATATAACTACTATATATTAATATAACAATATATATATCTATCTATATAAATCTAGCTATACATATATATTAATATAACTACATATATATTAATATTACTATATATATATATATATATTAATATCAGTATAAATATATATATTCATATAACTATATATATATGTATATTAATATAAATATATATTACTATATGAATATATATAACTAAATATATATATATATATATATATATATTCATATAACTATATATAGATATATTCATATAACTATATATATATGTATATTAATATAAATATATATTAATATATGAATAAATATAACTATATATATATAGAGATATATATATATTAATATAACTATATATAGATATATTAATATAACTATATATATATATATTAATATAAATATATATTACTATACGAATAAATATAACTATATATATAAATAGAGATATATATTAATATAACTATATATATATATATATAGATATCATGAAATAGAAAACAAATCAAAATAATGTAGTGGTAATGGCTTAGGCGTGCATGGGGGAGGTCTCGAGTTCATAACATGTTGGAGGCAGATGTTCGTGCATGGGGGTGGATGTTGGGGGATAGCGCTGATAAAGGGTGGAGGGGGTGCGTGTGGGCGCTTGTGGGGCTAAAAAGTGCTGTTAAAAGGGGGGATCAAGTGCTAAAAAATCCCCCCCCCCCACGATTGGCTTGATTTTTATAATTTTAGTTAATTTTTTTTAAATTTTTTTAAATTTTTTAATTTTTTTTAATTTTTTAACTTTTACAAGTGCTTTTTTAAAACTGATGATAAACGGGTACTTTATCAGTGCTAAAACGAAAGTACTGAGAAATGAAGCACTGATATAAGACCCCTTTATCAGTGTTAAAAAGAGCGTTGATAATGGGGTACTTTTATGAGCACTTTTTTTAGCGCTGATAAAAGGGGTCTTTATCAGCACTTTTTTGTAGCATTGATAAAGGGGACCCCCCCTATTGTTCACCGGCTTTAACAGTGCTTTTCCTAACGGTGTTAAAGGCCCTTTTAGCGCCGCTAAAAGGGTGTATTTGTAGTAGTGACTTCCTCAAATGAAATTATCGCATTTTCACAACATGCAAAGAATAAAGGTATGTTTTAAATGTAAAATACAGAAGAGTAGAGTGGAAATAAAGATAATATATATCATAAATAAATATAGTTCCATCATAATGGCCACCATGAGACGTGGTAGGAGAAGAGAGAACAATCATCGTTTTGTGAGGCAGTAATTCATCATCCACAAAAACAATATGTTTATTAACCATTATACGGAGGTGTGTGTAAGTGTAGCTCAAATACTTCTTAAAAAAACAACCTACTATATTTAATATACTTTTGTTGTTACAATAAAAAGGAATAAAAATATATTAGGGGGTTGTAGAATCAAAATAAAACAATAGAACATAAGAGAGGACCTTACCTTTAAATCGGGTAACTCCTTTTGGTTTGAACCAAAAGGGTTTCTTGAAGAGCTTTCGTCCTATGTTAAGGCTTTTAAGATAAATAGACATATGTGGAGAGATAAAATGAGTAGTGTTTGGTCGAGCCAAAGGCTTGAGATGTGTGGGTAAGGGGGTAGACGTGGGGTCCTTTTATAAGAGTGAGGAGGGGCACTCTTGGAAGGTCTTGAAAAGATATTTTATTATAAAATAATTTTCGGATATTAAAGGTTCCACAATTATATATTTTGAGGATACGGTGATAAGGGTTTGAAATCCACCCATCCAATAGGTTTTTGACAATTTTATGTCTTAGATTTTACCTTATCTTATCATTTTATTTAAATCGTTCATTAATGAGGTCATCACTACATCATCATGGTGTCATAAATAAATTTATTTATTTAATGTCTAAAAATTATAAAAAAATACCATGATATTGGAAATATTTTTATATTTACAATGACTATTTATAGTATAAAAGATAGTTTATGTATAAAAAAGTAAATTTTTTTTACTTAGGTGTTACATTCTTTGGTTAAATTTTCATTTCTTTAAAAAAATGATAAAAGGTCACTATCTCACTAAAGTTATTCCATGGGGCCCCATTGTTGGCACATAACATCCCATGGCTGGACATGACACCACCAGTAGCATTAGGACACATTTTGGGGTCATATTATATTTTTATGATATTATTTTATTACCCTTAACTACCAGATTACAAATTAAACACGATAATTAAAGACAATTACAATTATTACTATTCATAATGTCAAAAAAAAATCTTAATTACATAATTTCAACATTATTATTACAAATATTGAATAAATTTCATCAAATTCCAAACACATAAATTACATTAATCAATTTAAAATAATTCCCATTGTCAAAACCAAAGACGGGTTTTTAAGAAGTAAAATCTTTCAAAAGATTGATTTGTTTTTAAATCCAATTTAAAAGTGAAATTACATCGAATGAAGAAAATTGTATTTAATGATAAAAACATAATTAAATTACACCTTAAAACCTATTAAAATGACAATATATCTACATAAATAAATTGGAGGAAGAAGCAGTTTTGAATTAAAATGCAGTATTTGAACTATTCATTGAATAAGAACATTTGTCTGAAAAATAAAAAAAAACACCCTAAGATATATTTGATATTAAAAATTCAAAAATTATATCAATTTTTCCAAATTAAAAACATATATGTGTAATTAATTAATTTTATAATCAATTCCCGCTGTAAAAATAAATAGCGTGTTTTTTACAAACAATATCTATTATAATAGTGACACTTGTTTATTTAAAATTTCAAAGTGAAATTAATTCAAATGACCACAATTAGATTAAATGGTAAAAATATATTTAGATTACACTTTAACACAAATTAAAAAGATAATCATACCATATAAATAAATTCGACTAAAATGAGGTTTTAAATTAAAATACAACATTTTCATTACTCATTAAAAAAAAGAAACATTATCGAAAAAATAACATAAATTTACACAAAATAAATTTGGATGTCTTGATTCAAAATAAGGATTTTATTTTGTCAAATATATCATATAAAATTAAAAAAAAGGTAGATTTAAAAATGGTTCTCCATCAAAATGCGGTTAATCGTCCTTTTAATGAATATTAGAATATCTATGCCTAATATTGAATTCTTTATTTATTTTAAGTCGTTATATTTTATTGTAAAAATATAAAAACATTTAACAAAAATATATAATCATATTTTAGTTAGTTTTTCATTCCCTCTATTCCAATGTTTAGACGTTTTCTACCACTTAAAATAATATTATTATATTATTAGTGTGCAACGCAAGATTTCAAGGAAACTCATTATTGCGTATTGAGTATGCCATCAAACATAACATCCCCTTTAAAGTAATATTAATACTTTATTAACAAATACAAATAAATGTGAGAATTTAGTATTCTTTATTTACCTGGGATGTTACATCCTTCACCACTTTTGGGAATTGCATCCTCGCAATTTTAAAAAAAATGGGCTCGGAAACTTCATTGAAATACCCACATCAGAAAATGAGTCAATTAAAATGTCACTTTAAGAGAAAGAAAGGGAAGTACCAAGGTCACCCGAGTTAACCCATACTATGAGTCCATGTAGGAAAACATGTACATGGTAGAGAAAACAAAGGGTCATGTTTTGATAAAGAGATATAGAAAACATGTTTAGGAAAATGTTAACCACCAGAAAATCATAGACATGTGATGGGTTAAATGGTATTTGATTCCCCAGTAAGAAAAGTTAACAGAAAACATTTTTATTAAGTTACTTTTAACTGAGGAATTTATTTATGAGCTTAACTAAATCATAAGGAAACAAATTTACTAGTCGTGTAGACTTTCATCGCTTACTAGATTTCTTACACAAACTCATATTTTCTCCAAAATACGAGTATTTAGGGTGACTTGATCACATTAAGAGAACTATAATCAACTTCTAGAGAATCAACTAGTCCACAAAATGGATCTATATATTTCCCATGTATTTAAACCTTATCCAAAACCAAAAATTGTTAGTAAAAAATCATATAATACCCAAAAAGGATAATCCTTTATAAAAAGAAATACTACTCTTAATCTCCAAAATTTTTCCAAAAAAACACGAAGTTCATCAAAGAACATTCAATAAACAACTATCCATAAAATTCTTCAATGTAATCCAAACTGAGAATTAAACCCAAATCTCCGAAGGATTTAATCACATAGTCTTCCAAGATAAATCTTAAAATTTATCTCCAAATAACATCAGTTCCTCTTAAAGTCTCAAACTGAAAAGTAACTAACCAAATCACATATCCTCTATGATAGGCTAATCATTTCCACAGATAACTCAATATAAACATATTCTTAATTAAAAATATCATCTAACTAAAAAAAATTGGTTATAATAACCAGGGACTTCAGGTAGTTCTGTGGTAGGTGATATATACGAGTCGCACATTGGTTGTGGGTTCGATTCCCACATCTTTGTCTAGCACGATGGGTTGTCACACGGTCTGTGTGTTGTACTTTTTCCAAAACTATATAATTTTTAAAAAATTCCCCAAAAAGAGATAAATCCTAAAAATAACCATAACTTAATTTAACCTTAAGTTTATCTCATGACTTTCATTTTCCCTCATAACATATAGTAACCCATAATTACCTCAAAAGGAAGGATCATATAAACCCTGATGGTTACCTTTATAAATATTACCTGAACATCCACATCGATTTGGTTATCTCGTACATGATGCATTAGAGATATCACCAAGGTTAAAGTGCTTAATCACGACTCCTGATATTTGGTTGAGAAAAACCACAAGAGTTCTCATTGCAGCTCCCATATCATTCAGTTGTTCGTTCAGAAAACAGTCACAGTTTTCTTCACATCCACTATCACTATGGTTCCTGCTAGATCAATCCATTTACTAAAACCAAAAAGTTCAATGAGATTATATTATTAGAATCATAATATAATTCTACAACAACATTATTCATTTTATCATAAACTCATTCACTTTATCTAAAAATATAACTCTTAGTGAAATACTAACCATTATGGTAATGTCACTTATGGTTAAAAAATACCCTAACCTCTAAAGTTATCTAAACCGAACTTTGATACCAACTATAAGGACCCAGCCTTAAAACATTACATAATCTTGAATTAAATGAATAATTCACATTGATGATCTTTTCATGTTTACAGTTTTAGAGAATTAGGACATAACTATTACATCTAAAAGATTAAAAGGTAGACACATCTACTCAGTTTCCATTTTTTCCACAAAATGTAAACTCTTGAACAAAATATTCATGTCTAGTTCTATGTTTTAGACATCAAGAAATTTCCATGATCCCATCATTGACTGTGTTCCACTTTAAGTCATGTGGAAAACATTTCAAAAACATGGGATGAGCACAAAAATCTCAATAAGGGATATAAAAAATATTGAAAGGAAACATTAGTCCATGTATACATAATAATCAATGAAAAAACACTTTTCTCATAAAACATAATCACTTTAACATAGAATATGAAATCATAAAAATTATTAATAACTCATAGAAATCATACGACATAAAGGTAACATGAGGCATTCATAACATTCTTATATTGGGAGTAACCATCATAGTTATGTTTGGAATACCCATCACAATATATTCCAAAAGTCTCATCGGAGAAACCTTAGCATTTAACTGCTTCATGTTACCCAATTCAATGGAGATCTATCTTGGGCTCACGTGCCCTTAGTTTATCATGGAACCACCCAATTTCATAAACATTCCCCAAGAACCACAACATAATCATAACGCTTAAAACATGTATAAAAAACATAAAATTTCCACATTTCAATCACAAGAGATCACATCATGATATTAACATTAAAAAACATTTACTAAAATTACTAAAACTCTATGAGAGAAATATCCCTTTATACTTTGAAAATATTAAAAGAATACATTTAAAAGAAATTTTAGTATCAAAGTGTCTCATACCACTTCGAAACTTTTGAAAGGGTTTTAAAGAATTCATGACCATATAAATAAATCCTTAAAACCATTTTTAAAACATGAACATGAATGATAATTGTTTAAAAGAATAAATCTTTAAAACCATTTGAAACATTGTTTTAATAAAAGTTTCCTTTCCCATTTTGAACATTTAAATTATAACCCACATGAACATAGTCCATTTGAAAAACATTTAAATGAATTTATTATAGAAATAGTATGGATATGGAATGTAAAATGGGATGTATATAAACTTTAAAAAAGTATACAAGTGTATATCATTATGAAAAGATTCAAGGAGAAGAAATTGAGATGTAATCCCAATGAAGGATCATGCCATTAGAGCATGGATAATGAAATGAAATAATTATGTGTGAAAAATATAAATACACAAAATATAAGGGGATAATTAGTGTAAAAAAATCATATTTCATCCACACATATTTATAGCACAACATAACCAAGAAGTAGAGGTTTAACCCAAATAAATGAAATTGGGTTGAGAAGATACCCTACAGAAATTCGACAGCCTAACGACGTCACTATAAAATTATGAAAATGAGATGATGAGAGGTAAAAAGGGTATCTCATAACTTTCTCATAAAATTTAAAGAAATTAGGAATATAAGAACATATACCAACATAAGAATATGTAAATTAAAAGACCTAACAAAAGTAGTCTTTAAAAAAATAGGAGGGTGAATGGTTCCCTTACCGACTTGGGTAACTTTCAAAACATACACCCCATGAAAGAAGGACTATACAACATTGATGTAAATACACATAAAATAATGTATATCACACAAAGAGTAGAATAATGGGAAGTAAATACACCACTCATTGTAAATAGTGGAAAATTTAGCATAAATCTCACAGGAATAAAAGTGAGATGAAAAATCCCTTACGAAAACTCAGAAGCCTAACGATGCCACTTATAGTAAAAGGAATATTAAATAACATCACTCAACATAAGAATCAGGAGCTTAAAATAAATGATATAAAAGAGAGTACTTAAAAAAGACCGAGAGAGGTATGATCCCTTTCCTCAAGTCTGACTTGTCTTGTCCTTTTCTTTATATTCCTGAATAATAAACTAGAGTTAATTTCTACTTTCTTAAGAACCGTTTTAAAGTTAATTATTCCTTTTATATCACTTATTACCATGTTATGAACATTATGTAACTATTTAAGTTAATAATGGTCGTTTTGTCGATCATTGGTACTTGAGTCAAAAATAAACAACTTATAATTACAAGTTGTTCATGTGGTAAAATATCCATTATATCCAGAATTATATTCATGACGTAGATATAATATATATAATATATATACATTATATACTTGAATTTATAATATTACATAACATTTAGAGGTATGAAATGAAATGCACCGTTCATGGAGATGGTAAGTCGTACGTACGCATGAACGCTACATTCATTTCTATTTTGTATTTAATGGAATTAAAACTAAATGAGATATATATATATATATATTATAATTCCAGTATAATATATATGTTATATATGTCACATATGTTTGTTAATTTCATTGTTTACACATTCCATGTATTTCATGAACGAGTCACGTCACTTGAGGGGGTGGTAGTCCACACTTCCTCAAATGAAATTATCACATTTGCCCAACATGAAAATCATAAAGGTGTATTTTTAATGAAAAATTTAATATTAATATAGAGGAAATAAATATAATATATATCATAAATAAATATAGTGCTGTCATAATGGCCACCACGAGAGGTGGTAGGAGAAGATGGAACAATCATCGTTTCGTGAGGCAGTAATTCACCATCCACGGAAACAGTATGTTCTTTAACCATTAGACAGAGGTGTGTGTAAGTGTAGCACTAATATATATCATAAAAACATCCTCGAATATTGAATATATTGTTTTTGTTACAAAATAAAGTAATAAAATTATTTTAGGGGGTTGTAGAAGAAAAATAAAACAAAAGAACATAAGAGAGGACTTTACCATTAAATCGAGTAACTCCCTTTGGTTTGAACCAAATGGGTTTCTTGATGAGATTTCTGCCTACGGTAAGGCTTCTAGGATGAAGATAGGGATGTAGAGAGATAAAATGAGTAGGGTTTGTTCAAGCCAAAGGCTTGAGTGGTGTGGGTAAGGGGGTAGAGGTGGGGGGCCTTTTATAAGAGGGAGGAGGGGTACTCTTGGAATGTCTTGAAAAGTTACATTATTATAAAATGATTTTCAGATATTAAAGGTCCCAAAATTAAATATTTAGAGGATAAGGTGATGGGGGTTCTAGATACACCCATAAAATAGGTTTTTGACAAGTTTATGACTTATATTTTACCTAATATTCTCATTTTATTTAAATTGTTCATTAATGAGGTCATCATTGCATCATCATGGTGTCGTAAATAAATTTATTTATTTAATATATAATCATTATAAAAAATACTATGATGTAGTAAATACTTTATGAATTCAAATGAATATTTATAGTCTAATACATAGTTTATTTAGGCAAAATTAAAATAGTTTTACTTAGGTGTTACATACTTTGGTTACATTTTCGTTTCTTTAAAAAAAATGTGATAAAATGTCACTATCTCACAAAAGTTATTTCATGGGGCCCCAAGGTTGGAAAAGGCATCCCATGGTTTCCCTTGACACCACCAATAGAATTATGACACATGTTTGGGTCATCTTATATTTTTATGATATTATTTTATTACCCTTAACTACATGATTACTAATTAATCACGATAATTATAGTTAATTACCATCGTTACTATTCATAATGTCAAAAACAAAAGTCTTGATTAAATAATTTTTACCATCTGATTTCAAATATGGAATCCATTTTATCAAATTCCAAACATAGAAATTTCAGTAATCTTTTTAAAATAATTCCCGTTGTCAAAACGAAAGATGGGTTTTTAAGAAGTAAAATCATTCAAAAGATTTATTTGTTTTTACATTCAATTTAAAAGTGAAATTACATACAATGACCAAAATTGTATTCAATATTAAAACCATAATTAAATTACACCTTAAAAAATTAAAATGACAATCTAACTAAATAAATATATTGGATTAAAGGGCAGTTTGGAATTAAAATGCAGTATTTTTCACAATTCATTGAAAATGAACATTCATCAGGAAAATACCAAAATTTCACCATACGATATATTTGATATTCCAAATTCAAAAATGATATCAATTTAACCAAATTAAAAACATAGAATTTGCATTAATTAAGATATTGACAGTTGTTTATGTCGAATTTCAAAGTGAAATTAATTCAAATGAACACATTGAATTAAATGGTTAATATATATTTTTATTACACATTAAAACTAGTTAAAAAAATAATCTAACCATATAAATAAATTATACTAAAAGGAGGTTTTTAATTAAAATACAGAATTTTCACTATTCATTAAAAAAGGAACTTTATCGGAAAAATAACATAAATTTACACAAAGTAAATTTTAATGTCTTGATTCTTAAAAAGGATTATATTTTGTCAAATATAACATATAAAATTGTCAAAAATTATATTTAAAAAGGGTTATCCATAAAAAGGTGGTTAATTGGCCTTTTAAAGAATATTAGAATATTTATGCTTAAAATTGAATTCTTTACTTTTTTTAAGTCGTTATCTTTTATTGGATAAATGTAAGAACTTTTATCAAACATATATAATCATATTTTAGTTAGTTCTATTCATTCCCATTATTCAAACGGCTATAAATTATCTACCATTTCAAATAATATTATTATATTATTAGTGTGAAACATAAGATTTTAAAGAAACTCGTTGTTGCGTATTGAGTAAGCCATCGAACATAAAATCTCCTTTAAAGTAATATTAATATTTTATTCACAAATATTACAAAATATGAAAATGTAATATTCTTTATTTAACAGGGATGTTACAATATACACTAATATAATAACATATTTAGTTTGAATAATTAATTCCAAAAATGATATCACATAAAAATATGGAAGCACTAATATATAACATAATAGAAACTATCTGAAATAAATAACACAAATCATCAGATTTAATTAATAAATTAATTTTCAACACGACAATGTTTATATATATGTCATCTGGACCTAAATTCCTTACCATAATGTATAAATATACTATAGCAATCATAAATAACATAACTTAATTATGGTAATCACCCAAGGGGAATTAAATAAATGTTATTATAAAATCACATTTTCCCACACATTTGAAAACTATGAGGTCAAATATACAATATGGGAGAGAAATTACTATAGTTCCCCTACCCCAGTCCCAACCTTCTTATCTCAAATATACCCAATCTAAAATCATGGAAAATAGGATAAAATGTTAGCGAGTCATGGTGGCAATGATACAATTTTATAATAACCAAATTTGAACCATCACTTCTAAGGAAAAAATTCCACTTTTCCTCATGCATGCCTCCCCATAAGTAAGAGGATACTAATTATAAGTTAGGGTTTCAATCTATCAGTTGGGTGACTATACCCATAATAGCATGCCATTGTATCAGTGTTGAATAAGAAAAAATATATTAACTATCCCATGTAATCATGTTAAAACATATGAATAGAATACATTTCATACAATAAAAAGGCGTTCACAATACAGAAACACAGTCCAATGTATAAATCAGATGATTTATTAATAAATAAATAAAGGGTATTTTAGTGTTTTCTAAGTAATCTTCTATCATTGTGAAACTATTCTCAATTTTCCACCATATATCCCTTGAATTTCATCAAATCGTTACTCATAAAATATATATGAACACTAAAATTCTCTAGTAAGGTGTAAGAAGAAGACTAGGTAAGACACTATCAATGATTCCTTAAATAACTATTATCATTTATAATATGTGTATTTCATAAAAATAATAAAATCACAGTACAAAAATAAACATACAATCCCAAACCAAGTATCCATGCACTGAACAAGCCATCAGAAACCCCATGTTTTACAAGATTTGGATCATTGTTAGAAAGATAATACAATAATGTCATTGTAAGAAAGAACAATCCACCATTCTATAATATGTCTCTTAGCAATATCATGGTACTCAGTCAGATCAAGAACCTATACAGTATTATCTTAGCACTATCACAAGTCATGCCCCCAAACAACCATATCGTGTTTGTGACATAGGTCAGACCCCCAAACCATCATGCCCTTATCATGCTGCTTCAGGTCAAGCCCCATGAATATCATTTATTGAACCTATGAATTGGTACAACATTTCCATATTTACAGGACATGTGAACTCTCCCTCTATGGGATAAAAAAATGAAGTCCATCCTGTCTTAAGTACTGACTAAATCCTCTATCAAATTGTGACACACAGACATGGTAAATCATACAACGTCGGGATAACCTATCATCTAGAGAATATTTTAATAACATATGAAAACACGTGACAATAGAAAAAAATAGAAATTATATAATATATTGATACTAATGGAATAAAATATTATATTAGGCCTCACGTGATACCCAGACCCACATGTGATCAATGACATGGCTAATTATTAATTATGCATACAAGTAAATGATAATGGGGAATCATTTGTAAAAAATAATCATGAGATAATGAAATTACTACATAAAATTATTTAATGTCGAAGGAAAGGATGAACCACCATATGTGGTATCTACGATGGAGTAGAAACCACTACAACAAGGAACACATGCTATTGTTTCTTATTATTGTATTTGTCGACACGTCAACACTGGTCATTTTTTATGTATCCTAGAACCATTAAAAACTATTTTATTTCAAAAATAATTAAAATATAAAATGTTGTTATAATTTATATCTCTATAATAATTTAAAATTTATATTTATAATCTAGCACATAATATATTGGTCCTCTCCTAAATTATAATTATAAAACAAACATTCATATTATAACAAATTATAAATAAAACATAGAACATATGTGGTAGACCTTTTTAATTTTAATTTTTGAAATATCATTAATTACTCTTGAATAATTTTTATTCTTATCCTTTGATAATTTTGAAAACTTATACTTTATTTAATCGATATTATTATCACTTAACAATTATATTATGATAATTATTCAAAACAAACTCCATTGTTAATTTGATATAAATATCCTCTGATAATCTTGAAAACTAAGTTTTTTTTTAAATTATCCTTTGATAATTCATTTTAAATATATTATGAATTTCTTTTTATAATTATTCTCTGTTAATTCAATGAAATTGTCTTCTTATAAATCTTGATAATTATCCTTTCATAATATCACATAATTATCTATTGATTTTTTCTAAAAATTATCCTTCGATAATTGAATGTAATTATAATTTCATATATATTTATTATTATCTTTTGATGATTTTGATTAGTCAAATACTAATAATTATTATAATAATTACTCTAGGGAAAAACCTAGGATTTATCATTTTAATAATTTATTATAATTATCATGTTATAATCTCACTAATTAGCTATTGATTAATTAAATCATAGTCATTTTGTCTAATCTCTAAATAATCCTTTGAAATTTTATCGAATTATCTCTTGATAAATTTGAGTCTTAATTTTATGTTAAATTATACTTCTTAATGTAATTTGAGCATATGGATAAAGAAGAATAAAAACTGGAAAATAAATAATATAAAAAACATATAACTAAATTCTAAGTGCTACCAGAAATAAGATTTAGCATTATCCACACCTTGAATTGGTACAGGGTACCTAAAAATCATTGGAGGATTCACCAATCGTACACACAGAATATCTGGGGTCTCTCAAACTCAACATAGTTAATAACACTATAATTCAAATGGAATACACAATTATGAAATCCATGTGTGGTAGTTCTAAAATTAAAAATTAGAAATCCCCTTTTATCATTTTATTCAATCAAAATTTTAATTCATAATGTTTAATTTGAACCCATTATAGAATTTCTAAATTCAATGGGTAAGAAAGAAGTTCTTTTGATGATTTAGATCAATGGCCATGTTATTTAATGGTTATAATATGGTTTGTATGGAATAAGAAGTAAAAAGAGTAAAAAAATTAAAACAAATTAAAAAAAGTGGAAATAATCAATTATGATTATGAACATGTGTATGTTTTAACCAAATAACCAATTCGTATAATGTTTAGGTCATCACTGGGGTAAAACAAACATTGAATATTTATTAGTCGTTTCAAATTTCCCCTCCATGAAATCATTTTGAAAATATTCCATTATGTCTAAAAAATGTGATAAAACATGATATAGTATATTTTAATGTTTTATTATATCAAAACCGAGTCTCTAAAAGTCTTGAAATCTACAGTTGTCCCCATACAAAAATCTGAAAATATTCCTTAAAATATTCCAAAAGTTTTTCAAATAAAAAAAGAGTTATTAAATTATGTGAGATTTTATCCTTCTATAAATCCAAAAAAATAATTTATGAAGTTATTTTTATAAAAACATTAATTTTCACAAAAAAAGACATGAAATTTAAAATATAATAAATTTTTACATTCATTTATAAATCATGAAGGTTAAATTAAAAATTTCCAAAAAATACCCAAAATTTACCCTAAGATAATTTTTATATTCTTAATTCAAAAATGACGTTTATTTCATCAAATTAATCACCTAGAATAAAAATGGTTACCATAAAATGAAAATAAAAATATAATGAAACATAATCTTATTGAAAAATGAAATTCTAATCCTTAAACATTATTAAATTTATTACATATCAATTTATAATTAAATTATACTTTTAATATTAGTTTACTCATTGAATTATTATATATTATGACAATAATCTTGTAAACATAATCAAAAAAATTTATTAGTTCAAAAAAACAACATATATTGAAAATAAATCTTCAGAAAAAAAACTTTTTATCAATGATTGAATTAAATCAAATAAAAATAACAATTTACCACATAGTTTTTATATATTGTCAATTATTTAGAATTATAAAATATAAAATCATTCATTAAAATATATTATTTATAGAATTATAATAAAAGATATAATTTAAAATAATTTGAGTAACATTTTATTTACTTGAGGTTTTATTAATAATGTACTTTTCTTAATGGGTTTTCACATTATAAACTCATAATGTATTAATTTTTATATTACAATGTAATATTTTAACTCAATAAAATTTATTGTTGTTCGTTTTAGGTTATTGTTGTGTGTGAAACAAGATATCCAACAAAGTATTTAATTAAATCGAAAATGACACTAAAATCAGGGGGTCTAACAACTCTCAAATAAATTTTGTTCTCAAAAATTTAATTATTACTCATTAATGAAATTTGTTAAGGGAATCATGATATATATTCTAATCTGATATAAGTCTAACTATATTAGAGACCAGGAGAGTTGAAATTTCCTATATAATTGAATGATATTAAAATTTTTCCTTCATCTTAAAAATTTATAACGAATATGTTTCCTTATTTTTTATTGGAACTTCATGGGACATAATTTTAACATAATTAGTTTCATGCAGCTTTATTCTATCGATTAATACAACCAAAATTGTTATGAATTTGTTTATAAAATTATAGTAAATGAACATTTCAATATAAAAACTCAATCCAAATATGTATTCTCCAATGACTACTTTAATTAAAATTATGATACTATTAGAGAAACTATTATATAATTGTGGTAACCAATAACACTATAAGTTTAACCTAGGTTATCCATGGTCATTTTTCTATTCGTATATCTAACTTAATTTTTATATAATACTTTCTAAAATTCTATTTTAATTCTTCATAATAGATCATACAGAGTGGGTGAATAACCAAATCATATGCCTTATGAGTTCAAAACCATGTGTATAGTTTGAAAACATTATCATGGACCATGTAAATAATGAGTAAATACTCAACCATCCTTTTTATAGTCAATACACATAGGTTAATCTGTTAAAAATCTTTTATCCTCTTATTTATATCTTGATAGGGATTTCATTTCCATGAATCCATTCAATCTATACTTGGCTAAAACATTATGATGTTATACTATAAATTAAAACATAATTAGGGTTGCCACTAATGTTATATATTATAGATCATAAAAAATAACAAAACTAAATCAATCATATCATACTGAACACATTGAAACTAAATGGTTTTTTCATAATTCCAATTGGTATCACCTAAAAATTGATGGTGTGAGGATAATATATCATTATATGAAGTGGGTGGTGAATTAGACCTTTATAAAAATGAATAAGTAAATTAAATGTTATATAAAACTTATTAGTGTTAGTGAATTGGAATTAAAAGTAATTGACCATATGATATTTTTACAATGGATCAAATATAAATGATTCTACTCCAATCTTCAACACACACATGAATATAGAGATATGGTACAAACTATAACAAGCATAATGGAAACCTATAATTACTTTTTCCTACCAAGATTAAAAACCCAATTACAATGAATTTTCCACCTAGAGGCGTAAACCTAAACTAATCTATATGTTTCAACATGGAGTCAGAGCCTGAAAAACATACCTTTTTCCCATTAAGGTATAACTCATTGTCATAATTTTCTTTGGGATTCACAACTGAGGTACTTACATTTTATTAGGTAATAAAACTCTTTACAATTATGTAAAAATTATTAGAATAAAATTAAGTGAATCCAAAGAAGAAGATAAATCATCAATATTTGAGTTTCTAAATAGATGTAAATTCTATACTAGTAAGAGATCATGTTACTTCAGTTTGGAGGGGAGTAGTAGTTGATCACTTGAAAAATGCAACACCTTTTCAGTAAAAGAATATCATTACTACCATATCAATATAACTTAACCCAGTTCTATCAACTATATGTACAAAAGTTACATTTTTCATAGAATCATTCAAACTTGACATCCATTACATCTATATTTTTCAAAAAAAATGAAATATTTTGTTATACATATTCATTTATCAGACAATGATCCACAAGTACAGCCTTCATAGAAAAAATTTATTTTGTATAAGTATTCCTTTACATATAGTAAAAAGACTATATAGTGGAACTCATTAGAATAATTAAAACTACAGTATATATAAATAATTGTAATATTTGTAAAAATATTTGATAATAATCAACATTTACTCGTATATTAGAAGATTCAAATTTGGATATTTCAATTCCATAAATTTCACTGTGAATATTGACACAAGCTTAATTTAATGTTAATATTATTTAATTCATCATTAAAAAACATAATTTTTTTCATGTGTTCTAAATAATTTATGAGTAATTATGGAACAAAACCAAAATTATACCTATAATAAACAAGTGAAAATAATAATTGTAAAATATTATATAAAACAACGTACATATAATTGTTTTATAATATCCAATAGAAATTCATATGACTGTGTAGGAAAATATTTTTTGGAAAATTCGTAAAATATATTCAAATAGGGTATTCACATAAAAAAATTACATAGTAAATTTACCCTGTAATATAATTCATCATATATCAAATTTTTAACATTGACTATTTCCAAAAAAGCATTAAAAAACATGATTTATAATATTTCATACTGAAAAAAAGAACTCATAAATGGTAGAATATCCAATATATATTAAAAATTATTTTTATATAAATAATTTTATATCCATATCATCACAAACTACTTTAATTGGACTTCTATATCTCATGTTATTATCATAATAATTTATAAAATTGGATCTGAAAAAATGTAACATTCAATCTGAAAACATGAAGTGAATTCTAACTTAATTTAAAATATTATAGAGAAAAATTTAGGAATTAATTTCTTTTAATTATTATTATTATTTTTATATTTACAACTTAAGAATAATGACTCAATTTGGTGTTTTGTATCCAATGATATAGACAAAATATAGAAGGCTGCCAATTCTAGGGAATCGACAATGTGGGTAAAACAACTTCATGAATACAGTATGTCGAACAATTTTCTAAATGAATTAACTATGTGATAACATTAAAAAGAAAAAAAATAATCTTTTATCATCCCAATGAACATATTAAGCAGAGTAAAACTATATAAAACTGTTATAACATTTTATAATTGTAAAAAATGTGAAATTTAAAAATATATTATGTAATGAATTATTATAATCTAATAAATATTAAATATAATTTAATCAATATAAAATTCAAAGTATTAATTATTTTATATGAAATAAAAAAATTATATATTCATAATTATCAAAACAAAAATTGGTTCAAGGGTCCACTTAACTTTCTCCCAATTTTCATAATTACAAAAACAAACAATACTTTCAAAACATATCATTCTTTTCTAAATAATCAAAAATCATTAAGATTCAATAGAAAAATTATCATGTATTTTAAATGAAAATTACCATCATCAATTTATTAAATTATTATATTTCTTAATAATGAATAAATAAAATTAAAAAAATTTCATAAAAATTTATGGTTTAAAATATGTGACAAGGATACACAATCAAACAACCATAGTTTTAAAAGTATTTAATGAAAAATAATGAAAAATATTAAAGTATTCTTCTAAAAAAAATTAATTTTTTAAAATTATGTTAACATTATCAAATATGTATTATAAGTCTTAAAATTTTAACATTATAAACAAATATTTATAGAAATTAAGAAACATTAATCTGAAAAGAGATTCGTGATTTTACAGATTTCATATTAATATGAAAATTTCCAAATATAAACAAAAAAAGAACTACATAAATTCATTCCATAGTAATTAATAATTATATAACCATCTTAAAATATTCAAAAATTATTTTTGAAAACATAATAATGTAGAGGGTCTTAGTAAAGAAATCATCACATTTATTTTATAGATATAAATTCAAAAATTATATTATCCTCTTGTATGTGGTCTCTATGAAAATAAATCAAAACATCAAAGTGTTTAGTTGTAGATTGTTTTAAAAGATTTTTAGAAATGTAAATATTAAAATTACTTTCAAATTGAATATGAATCTTATAATAATTAAAACCAAAATCATAGATATTTTTTTAATTTATGATAATTGATCATAATATGATGAAACAACTACATATTCATTTTTTTAAATCATCATGACAATATATTTATTAGAGGCCCATGAACCAATTTTTTACCATGAAAATGTTACCAAATAGAATTAATCTATATATCATACTTAAATCCAACAAAATTAGAATCAGAATAAGTTATCAAAATAATTCAATTTTAGGAGGATTAAATAAAAAATATTGACTGATTTTTTACCATATTTAATAATCCTATTAAAAATAATTAAAATAAATTTCTTTAGGGGCGCATTGATATATATCATATATGGAAACTGATAAAAACAAAATTGGACCTAGAATCAAGAAAATGTAATATACATTCAATTATTCTTCTATAATTTTTAACATCAATAGAGTTCTACATAAATATATATTAATTGAAATTATTACTCATGAGACTATTTTCATTTTTAGAATATTCCGAATGAAATATATTAAATAATTATTTAGTATTATTGGATTGATTTAGGAAAGTGACATCATCACATTAATATATTTTGAAACTAATATATAATTTCAATTTCTCCATCATACTCATATCTAGATTATCATACATAAATTCTAAAAATTCAATAAAAATATTTTCATTTGATTATACAAATATAATTTCATTAAAATAAATATATATAATAAAAAAATCGTTAGAAAATTTCAAAACAAACCATGTAGGATCAACCATTCCTTTATAAATTTTTTTCAATGGAAAACTTGTTAAAAATTCATACAAAGCCCAATGTTTTTGATTAAAACATTATAATTTTTTAGATATCGTAAAAACATGATGGTGATGATTTTAATTTTCCAAACTAGAGGGTTGTACAGAATACACATATTTAGGAATAATAATATTTTGAAATGTCATTTGTAAATCCATTGGAAATAATTTTAATCCATGGAAATCTACGTAAACTAATTATATCATAAGTTTTTTATTATCTAGAAATTAGTTCAAAGATTCCTCAAAATCAGTTGCTTATTCATGGTAAATTCCATAAACTAATAATATATATATATATATTAATATTTATAGATTCATGATATTTATTTCTAAAATTTTCCATTAAATAATAATATGAGAATATTTCAGTTGAATGTCTAAATTACATATATTATTTATGGTAAACTGATTTAATTCATATTGTATAGAAAAAAAATCCAATTATCATCATCCAAATACATATCAATATAATTTGGTACCAAATCAAAACAAAATAATGAAAAGAAAAAAAATCATAAGTGATTTTTCTAGTTTAAACATTTGACTATACCATACACATCAAATTAACTATGGGATGATATATATGGTGTGTTCATGATTTTTCAAGAATGAGTTCATATTTTGGAGAAACATTCTCCAGATAAACAAGAGTATATTTATACTAAGGTACTTCTTATTAAACATCAAAATTTAAATATTCTTCCACAAGATGGTCAATATCACCTTCTATATTATTAAAATATATTTCATAAAAAATAACATAAACAAAATTCTACAATATGAATGGTTATGTAATTATTTACTACATATTACTTAATATTATTTTAATAACATAATAAAATAACTTCTTAAATACTTCATTAAATTTATCCAAATGATGTTTTGAATTAATAATAAATAATTTTCACCCTAGAACAAAAAAAATCCAATTTTAGATTTTCATCCAACCAAAATATCATAAGACTTATTTTTAGAGAAGGGACATAAGATGATTTTATTAGTGAATAATCAACTTTCATTCATTTATTTTAACAAAAAATACATAGGAAAGTTAAAATAATTAATTATCGACTTTACCATTTCATAAATAGTACTTTCTTCCTTTGGACCACACAATTTTATTATGGTGTTGTAAGAGATAATAAATTGGAAAAATACATGTTTTCTTTATAAAACTGGATATATCATATATTATATAATTCACCATCATGATTTCCCCAAATTGGATTCATTATGACCCCTTAATCATTTTAATTTAATTTACAAAAAATAGATAAAATTTTAAAAAAAATATATTTAATAGTAAGAAAGTAAACCCATGCATATCAATTGAAATCATCAAAAATAACTAGATAATATATTTTAACTCTTGGAGTTTTGATAGCACCATATAAATATGAATGCCTGAAATAAAAAATACAAGTACTTTGTACATCATTTATTGAATTATTTTTACTTTTATAATTTTTTAACATTCAAGAAAAAATTGAATTCGAATGTGTTTGTCTCTATCAATTTTTGTAGCTATAGAACCATTTGGTTCATATACATCTTATACATCAACCTGAAATTTGAATTCACCAATATTTTATTCTATAAAATGATCATAGATTGTATAATATTCAATAATTTAAAATTTTGATCAGTTAATTAATAAAAATTAATGGAATAAATTTTATCTTATAAATTTTTAAAAAATAGTATTGATCTATCCATAAAAACAATTCATTGATCATTTTTCAAATTTGACAAACATTTCATACTTACATTTATAAGAAAAAATTATTAAATTATGTTTCAAACCATCAACATATAAAATATTAAAAATAATATCATAATTTGAAATTACAACATCACCAAAACAAATTACATTTACATTAAAATTATCATCAACCACAGAATTACCTTTATCAAAATTATTAATTGAAAGATAATTTGATATATAACCAGTCATGTGTCATGAGAATCATTATTCCATGTACCAGACACCCTTTTTGATTCTTCTCATACATTCTTAAGAAAAAATTTGATTTATGAAATATTCGGAACCATTAGAAATTTAGGTCCAATGAAATTAAAATATGAATTAGTAAGAATCCAACCAGATTACAAACATTTATTATTAACAAAACATAAATTTAAGGAATTAGTAATGAAATCTATATTATATCTAAGAGATTGTCTATATCTTAAAAAAAGTATCATTGGCATAGGGAACTTCTTTATGACATCAAAAATATATATAATTTTATGTACTTCCATTAGTGATTTTAATAGATAAATTATTTTAAATTTTTGGTACATTATTAGCAGAACCATGATGGGATAACCTCTTATTCATAAAATTGATACTATAATTTTTATCAATAATATATATTCCATGAAATGAAATTGACTGATTGGACTTTAAAAATTCATTTTCAGTTTGGGAATATTCATTCTCCCAAAGAATAAAATCCAAATTCCTTATTTATTGTTCATTAATATTTGATATGAAATCAAAATCACTTTTTAATTAATATTTTTCAACAAGAGAATATTTATGATTTTTTTACTATTTAAATATTTGTATAAGTAGAATTTTTTCATTTTGGGGAAATTTCCACCGATTTTCAATTTCTGTAAGAAAATACTTTGGTTTCATCAAAAGGTTTTATATAATCCAGTTAATGATTCTATGTTATGTTCATACTTATCAATTTCTTAATAAAATTCCTAAACCATAGGGTTTTATATTAATATTTTAAATAAAATGAATAATAATTAGATTTAATTACATGATTTGAAGAATCCATTAAGAACATATTCTCTACATCTCTTCCAAAACAAAATTATACATTAGTTCTTGAATATTCTTTATAACTTCAACTAACTACCTTTTAATTCTTTTCATTCATTAATTTCATTCTATTATTGTTTCCCTTCCTTAGTCATGGATAATTAGAATTGATGTTCCCTCTCTTACTTGTCTCATAACAAATTATATATTATGAATTATTAGATATAACATTATCGTTCATCTTCTCCATGTGATAATCCAATGGATAGTATTTTTAGTTTCTCCATGGGTAGCCTTTCATTATTTAATTTTAATCTTTTAAAATATAGGGTGTAACATTCTTATCATTACTCTATAAATCAAAATTTGTGTAGTAAGTAGATATATTTGATTTAGAATCAATTATCCTCTTCTTTTTTATTATCTTATTCAGTAATATATTTGAAATCTTACTTATATTTTAATAGTTATACAATATTCTGATCAAGAGTATAATCCTTTATGTTCTTACTACAATTATTAGAAACCATTTTAGAATTCCACATATAGGAATAGATCAATGTACTCTTTCAAAATGAATTGTATTTCAAAGAGTCCCCCTAATGAAATCCTACATTTTATAATACTAGTAAATATATGATGCACTTTTATTTGTCGTTTACTATTCATCCTTTATGAATTATTGATATTTGGAACTTAATATACCAAACATAGATCAAATAAGTTTATTTGATCCTAGATGTTTAACATAGAAAATTATACAGATGTCATGTTTTTTTCATATAGTAAAACTTGGTTACAACGATTTCTATTTTTTTATAATATATCATACTCTTAAAATTTTAATTTACAACATAATTTTCCCTATCTTTTAAAACTTATCATTCAGATTCACCTTCAGTCAGTTTTAATGGATTTACTATGAATTTCCACTAATAAATAAAAACTTTGTTCAATAATGATTAAATTTAATATTTCCATCATCTATATTAAGTACCATCAAATGAGATGTTTTTGGATGTATTCATCAATCCTTTTAACTAGATCCCAGTATAAATAATGAAATTTTCTCCATGATGGTAAATTTTGGAAGTGATTAAGAAAAATTAAAAATAAAGTTTTGATTCATGATATGATACCATTTTTTGATAAATAATTATGATGAAAATATATACTATATGAGTCTGAATTGATCCTTTTAATAATGAATTATAGAATTTATGTTTATATTTGGATTATTAAAATTTGCGTAGATTAAATAAAAGAAAATTGAAACATTTTATTTTTATAGTGGTGTATATCTAAATCATCTTACTCCACTCTTCACCCCTCTTGAAAAAAGATAGATGTTGAATCCACTCTAACCAATAATATAAAATATTATAATAATTTTGAACCACCAAGAGTCTGAACCCAATTTTAAAGACTTTTCCCCCTTGAGGATTAATCCAAAACAAGCCATCCTTACTCTACCATGATGATTAACCCAAACAACCATCATTTTGTTACCTTGGAGGCATAACCTAATGGATAATTTTATGTTTGGAGCCACAACCTAGTTACATAAACTACTAGAAACTGCATGTATTCCCATGTTTCTATACCCAAGGTTTAGAGAAACCACGAGTATAGATATTCTTCGAAAATTTATACCCGTGGTTTGACAAAACATTTGTTGTAGGTTGAGCTATACAAATTGTTTTTAAACACCAAGGGTATATCCCCTTAAAAATATGGCTTCCATAAGGCTCCCAAACTCATTATATTCCACAATAAAATATCCTTCTACTAGCCTTGACATCCCCCTCCCCTCTATAGGTTAAATTTCACCCATCAGACCTGTCTTCATCCTCCATTTATGTAAATATTTTAGTGATATTTGAGTGGTAAGTCTTCCTGCCCTCCACTTATTTATTATCCCCTGACATGAGTGACTTTGGTTTTTCTTCTCCCACATTCTCCCATAATTCAATTATTTCATTCATTTGCTTCTTGAACATCATATTAGTGATTCCTAAATATTTTCTCTCTTAAACTAGCTATTGTTTTCAATTTGGTCTATTCATTTGATTCTACTAAAGCCTGTCTGAATCACTTCTATCATTTTTTAAAAAAAATTATACTTTAATAGATATCATGTATATTCTATTAAATTCCTAATTTTTTTCATTATAATTGATACATTTTGAAAATAATCATATGGATTATTATGAATTTAACCTGAATTTGAGAATATTTGAGTAAAATATTTTATATATATATATTTTATATTGGGAATTATATTTTTGATAACTACATGGGTTGATGTTGGTTTTTATTAACAATTAATTATTGGATTTTATTATTGAAATTTAATTTTTTATATCCTGAACCATTTTAAAACACTTTATTTCATTATTTTAACTCAAAAAGTGATCTTTTTATGATTATGTACAGGGATATAATATTTTATGTAAATCCAGAATAATTAAATATCTATAAATGTTAGTTCATAAATAATTCCCTATTATATTTATTTTACTTGTCAAGCACTTTTCATAGAAATCATTATTTTGGTTTATACATGAATAAATGTTAATATACTTTTTAAAAAAATTAAATATTTAGATTTAAAATGTTTAATAATTTTAAAACCATTATAATATGAATATATTGACAGAATCCTTTGTTAAATTTCCTGAAATAATTATATATGTTACTAGAAAATCTTTTTTTGTTCATATTAATTTTATGATACATGGTTACCATTAATAAATTTTCATATTCAAAAGTAGATATTTAATAAAAAATTAATGGTATAGATCATAGTTTTAAAAAATTTGATTAAATATTTGGTATAACATATCTCTTTTTTAAGAATTAATCCTTAGTTCATTTTTCATGTATTGAGTAGGGTGCCATTTATTTCCAATACGTGTTTAATGAATAAAAAACAAATATAATGAATCATTATTTTGATTAATAGGTTTCATTAGCGACGATGTAATGGATGGGTTTAATAAAATGGGATAGAATGGATTATTAATTTAGTATTAATAATCTCCCACAAATTAATTACTTTTTATATTGAAATAGAGCATCATCTAAAATTGTTTTCCTTGTGTTTGAATAATATAAAGCGTTTTTACCTTAAATAAAATTTTTTATTGATTAAATTTCAGCCTATATTATGTTTTCAAATAAGAATACCTCTATTTATAAAAAATATACATTTCATTCCATGTATCCATTAGTTTTTATTTATTCTAATAAATACACCTTGTTTGGATATTTTTGAGTATGCATTCATTTTTTCTTGTAATAATCTTTTTTCATTATTTGGATAGAAATTAGTATTATATAATTCTCACTTTAATTCTGTATTTTATTAAATATGGTTTTCTATTAGTGTTATTTAATTTCCTATTCAATATAATTTTAATTTCACTTCGAATATGGATATCATTGTAATTATAGTCATGATTGTTGGTTAAAACGTAACCATTTTACCTATAATAGAATTAATGAATGTTAGATGTACTATATCAATTAGATTTCAACCTTGTTTTAGAATAATTTTAATTTTTTTATGATTATTCATTTAATAACACATTAGATGGATGCCATATATAGTTATTTTGTTTTAATATTGTTGTAATAAAATGGTTAATATGGGAAGAAGGTTGATACTATGTAACAAAATTCAGATTTCCAACAAACATTTATTTTTGTTATTACAATGGAGAAACTAGGAAATATTTTATTTTTTACAATCCAAATAAATGAAAAGTTATGGAGAATATCATAGTTTTTTTATTTCTATTTTTGAATAATAATGAGAGATATAGTATTCAAATGAAGGAATATTATGACATCATTACATGTTTGAAAAATATTAAAGATGATGATGTGAAGAGGGTGAAAAAATTAATGGATGATTTCAGTACTCCTGTATATCTAGAATGAAATAATATGAAATTATAATAATTTTTAATGTAGTTATATCATGGAAAACCCATTTATTTAATTACATATTTTACCATTGATAATATTCTTATCTTTTTAAGAACTTACTTTGTGAGAGTGCAAATATTCCATCAAATCAATATAATGCATGTAAGATAATTAAGAATCTCATAGTTTCTACTAATAAAATTAATGCATGTCTGAAATGTTGTATTTTATTTTGTGATTAAATATATCAACTTAATGACTGTAAATAATGTGTTACATCTCTAAGGAAAGGAAATAAATATGGAAAACCATCTCATGTTCTATAAAATATCATGTGGAATATTCCATTGATTCTAAGGCTTTAAAATCAATTCATGTTTAAAAAAAATCTCAACTAATATGTGATTGCATGATACTAAAATAATTAAAGGAAATGATGAGTTAGTTAATACTACATATTAATTTTCATTGTATTAAATTTATTCTGAACATCTGGATTTTACAGATGAGGTTTATAATGTCAGTTTTTGTATATCCTTTGATGGTTATAATTTGTTGGGAATGTTAATTCTCATAGAACGTGACCATTTTTATTTATGTTTATAATATTCCTCCCTAGATATGCATTAAAAAACCTTTCACTTTCTATATAATACTGATATCATGATGTTTTTATCCGTAACATGATATAGTCGTCTACTCAGAAAATTTAATAAAAGAGTTGAAGAAATGTTGGGATATGGGAGTGTGAATATTCAATGCTTCTTCAAAAAATATATTTCGTTTGTGTGATGCCCTTATATGGAATATAAATTTTTTCTATGATTATGTAATGATTTATTTTTGGATCACAATTGGAAAACTATCATGCCTTATTTGTATGAATAATCCATGATTGGTAAGGCATAAATATAGTCATGGATTTTGTTTCATGGGGCATCGAAGATTCTTACCACTGGATCATCAATAAAAAAAGAATCATTGATGGTTTGATAATATTGTTGACACTGAATAACTACATCTTCAAATATAAACAATTGATTTCCTTAATGAATTTAATGATTTCAATTTTTATTATGGAAAGGGATGATGACATCTAAGAATAGTAATAATGTTGACACTAAAGCCACATAAAATTCAAAAATGGGAAGTGTATTTTTAGAGTTTCTATTTTAGTCAATCAATTTTTTACGTCATTTTTTAGTGGTAATTCATATTTAGAAAAATATATGTGATTTTTTTCATTCAGTTATCCTAAATATCAAGGTAAAGTCCAAATATTACTTCAAATATTTACCGGACTTATTGGATGGGGGATTTTCACTAGAACTGCATCTTGTGTGTATTAGTGAAACAAATAGTGTGACATCCCAACCCTATAGGCACTGAACGATGCCCCGATCTAGTTATCCACATGCCCTCATGCACGAATCCTCATATTCCAGATGGTGACAACTAGTAGTGAAGGTATGGTAAGTTAGTCTAAGGGACACTATATAATCTTTTATCAGAATGAAACACCAACAGACGAAAATAACAACAACCATGTGTGGAAGCGTATATATTACCCGAACAAATCCATTATTAGGGTGTGAGTACAAATTAGTAGGCCACCACCAATGGTGTCTAAAACGAGTCTAGTTAAAATATAGAGCATACAATTTTTTAAATAAATAAATACAATGCATAATTTAAACAGTTAACACATTGTCATGTTATATTTAATCATTACATTGGGGCAAGTTTCAACTCATGTTTCCCATTTGATTCATCATTCAATATCATTATTCGTTTGGTGTAGGTTGTCATTCCTAGCACCCCCAAATATCATTTTAATCATCATTAATTATTATCAAACGTTTGGTGTAGGTCATCATGACTATCACCATAATCTTGTTGAGTGTAGGCCATCATGCCTACCATTCCTTTTCTCATTTGGTGTAGGCCGTCAACTTAGAACTCCTTCTCTTATTTGGTGTAGTTCATCATGCCTATCACTCATCATCTAATTCCTGGATATCTATTAGGGAGGAACACCATTTTCATGTCCGAACATCTAATCAGTCTAGAACGCAATATTTAGCATGACAATAATCCCATCCATTTAATGATTCATTAGTTCACATAAAATTTCAACATTATTCCATTACTAATCCTATTATAAGTTAAATTATTTCAATTCTATTAGATAATTAAATAATTAACATAGAACATAACCCATAAATTAATTCATCAATTAATCAATCAATCAAAAAAATTATCATTCCATAAATAATTCTCCACAATTAATTATCCATAAAAAATCTCAAAATTTCATTATCAATTCTCACATTTAATTATCATTTATAACTTCATATCAAAAAATTAATTTTCCTAATTAATCATCTTTGGTCAACGTCATGGAACATAATTAATTTTCACAATTAATTATCATACATATATAACATCGTTATTTCATAATTAATTACCCCAAATTAATTATCTTTACACAAAAATTAAATATCTCAATTACAATATATTATCACATAACTAATCTACAAAATAATTATTTGGGAAACCCCCTTCATTTGTTCCATGATTCAATTATCAATTAACCACCATGGCTACCTCAACTTAATTATATATTCCTAATGACTGTAATGTAGAATATCAATTATCAAGGGAATATATGAAATCTTAAATTTTCATTCACATATTATAATCACGACTATGGGAGTTCAATCTAGACCACCTACCTCAGATTATTAATAGATGATTTCGCAATATGAAATTACCCAAAATATGAGTGGCACAACAATGGTGATAAATTTTCAGATCTAAATCCCTAAACCAAAATTAAGATCGAAGGCACTCAAGATCTTAAAAAAATAGATCTAGATCCAAAATCATATATCTGTATCTCAACTCATGCATTTAGATCCATAAAAATAGTTGATATATTACATGAAAAGATCTATAAAATATTAGATATATAATGGGAGATTAATTGGGATGAAATCCACTTACCTAGAGGATAACCGATCATCAATCAGGGCTTTTGATCTCAAAGAAAGGTGTTCAAATTTCCTTGGAATCCCTCCATAAGTCTTTCGGAACACCTTGAAATTGATAAGCATGACCCTAGGTCGAATTAATGAGTTTTAGGGTGTTCGGGTTATTTTAAATACAATTTTCAGAATACAATACTCCACACGCATGGTTTCACCTACGAGTCTGCACTATTAAGACAAAGTGTGACCAACTATGCCGACCTCTACTATTTTCATGGTTTAAATGCACATGGTTTGTCCAAATCATGAATAATGCATGCACAGATCCCTTATATCCCATGATCCCTAAAAGATTACCCAACACACCCAATGTCACTACTCCAATTCGAATGGAATTAAAAGCTTCAAAAGAAACTGAAAACATCCGCGAGATGACTCCAGAAAATTCCTGGAACTTATAAATAGAATTTTCCTTTTACTTTTTATTTGAGGAATCCTTTATAGAAAAATAAATTTCTGGATGTATTGGATAATATCAAGGTTTAATATGGAAATTATAGAAACACATCTAAATGATTTCTATAAGGTATTTGAAATTAAAATCCCTTAACACGTATGATTATAAGATCATTAATCATGAATTTATTCTAACATTAAGTTTACATATTCTTTCCAATAATGTAAGGGTGATAATTATTAGCTTATTACATTTTTTAGATACCCTTTTTCTAAAATGTTATCCATAACTTTTCTTAAAAAAAATCAACAAGAGGTGCCCTTACTTTTCTGGTGTTGTAAAAACAATTCACCCATCAATTTTTACATTCAAATTGCATTTAATAATTAATCTTCCAACTGAAAAACTTCTTTAAGGACTAATTTATTTTCAATGGATGTATCCTGCTAATGTAAATATTTGAAAAATGAAATCTTATGTATTAAAAAATAATTGTCTTAAAGGTTTCACTATGGTGGATTACATGTCTTAAGAATATATTGATTTTTGTTCTTTGTAATAGTATAATTTGAGAATAAGAAATAACCGACCAATAAGAAATAAATATCAGTGTTATGGAGAAATTGGGACCTCATTTCTATCTATTCCCCAAAGATAATAAATTTCTAGTTCATATAAATTAGAAATATTGATCCTTAAAAAGAGAGATATGTCAAATCACATAGTTTTGTTCAAAAGTGGTTTGTTTTTTGACTATATAAAGTAACTAATTTTTATATTTATATGTTCTCTCATACTATGTGATTTAAAATATACATTAATAATTTTATATTTTTAGGGAGGAAAATCAATTTATAAGTAGATTCAATTGATCTTGGGCATTGTGATGAATTGAGGATTTTCATAGAAAATATTTTCCTACATTGTTGAAATCAACGGTATGAACTTAAATTTAATTAACATAAAATATTAATATTTATTTAATATTATAATTAATATATATTTAATGTTTTGATTATTCAATTTGAATTTATTTCTCAAGAGTTCAGAGAGTTTGATTTTGCACTCAATTCATTTGTTCATGTATGAATATCGTTGATATTGAAGGACTACAAATTTCATGCAACTGATCGAGTGGAGAAAATGATTACAAGTCATGGTGGATTTATGGAAACTAATACAACATAGTACAATTACAGTGCATTTTATAGTAAGACTTGATATAAAATATTGTCTTATCATAAAATTGTTGAGAAAATATTTTCACTAGATTACTAGTCTCATGTTTGATTCATTATGATGACATCTCAATGGTTTGATTCAATTACGTTGAATTTTTAATTTATTGATTATTGTGGATTACTAGTAATTTATATGATTAGTTTCTAAGATAAAGAAGAACTCTACATTTTGGAAGAAAGAGAAAAACATTTGTTTTATGTGAAAGATCATATGAGTCCGGATTATGGAGTCCTTAATAAAGTAATCCCAAGACCTATTTTTCATGATAATGGAGAAGAATATTAAACAACTAACACCCTAATTTATGTTGACCATAATATTTAATTTTATTACTCAAATTGTCTCATTTTGAGAGTTGATGTTGAACATGAAGTAATGGTGGGTAATTACAAGAAGAAACCATATATTTTCACAGTTAATTTATCTTACAATCTCATAGATTTTTTTAGTTTGATATCAGTGTAATTAAATTAATTTTTCTTTAGTTTGAAATGATATGATTATTTTAGTATTTTTTTGTTACATTTTATTTCATTTGATTTATTTCAATTCAGAAAACCATGTTTAAAAATGTTTTTAAAAAATTTATAACTTGGGTTCAAATTATTGTTGCGAAAACATGTTAGGAAATTTATTTTTAATTCTTTGACATCAATGTTGTATGAATTATTTATAAAATGAATTTCTCTTTAATTTACATTTTATTATTATGAAAATTATAATAAAATACTAGAGGTGTTTAAAGGAAATGGTTATTTGATATTTATCAATTGATGCCTGAGTGCGGGTTTCCACCTCTTATTCCCTTAGTGAGTATAATGATTGTAATATTTTACATTTACATTACTTATAATTTCAGGTTCTTATTATTTATGAGAAAAATTAGGAACATTGAGATGAACCACAGTCGAAACCTACTCAACCAACTAGATTGGGTCTGATTTTGGATTTACCTATAGTCAAATAGAGCACCTATCATACCTGTTCCTACCCTGACCCAATAGTAGACACCCATCTATAATACCTTTCCATACTCTTCCTAATCCATCCAAGATATTCTCACTGATTCCTCTATCATCCTCTCATTTATCCTATTCTTCTCATTCCATTTATACTCCACCACCATGAATGTTACAACCATTACCATATCCATATCCATTGATGTATCCCCAAACATACTACCCATATATATCCAGGTATACAGCACCCCCATTTCATACAATCCATCATGGATATAATTCATAACACCCCAAGATTTAATAGTATGTGATTTCATTAAAGTAATTCAATAGTTTGCGCTACACGAAACACTATGTTCGAGCAGACCATGACTTACCAAACTAGATGTTCAAAAGAGGTTATTAATAGTTTTAACTGAATTCTTAAATTTATATATTATATATTATTTTTACATCCCTATTATATGTTTTATTGACATAATATTTGAAAATATTCATTTTTTTCAGATGAAGGACATATTTTTTAGAAAATGAAATTTTACCACCTTTTAAAGGAGAGCCCTTTATAAATCCAAAATTTGACACTTGTATATTAAATTTGACAAAATAAACTTCTTCTTTTGAATATAATTAGAAAAATTTTATTTTGATTAATTTTTGGGGTTTTTCTGATAACTTTCAAATTTGGGTGAACATTGAAAAATACTAAATTTTAATTGAAAACAACTTTTATATGGAAATAATTTTTAGTGATAAATTATGAATATGAATGGTTTGAAATTATAGTTAGAGTCCATTTTTACCATTTAATCCAATTTTTTTCATTGTATGTAATTTCAATTTGAAATTGAATATAAACAGATTTCAATCTTTTGATAGTTATTATTTCATAAAAACACGCTTTTTGTTTTGACAGTGGAAATTAATTTTAATTTACTAACTATGACTTCTTTGTTTTGAATTTTGTAATGTGGAATGTATTTTTTAATTCCTAATATCAAATTTAACTTAGGGTAATTTTTTTCTATTTTTCTTAATACATTAAATTTATTATGAATAGGGAAAACAAATACGTTATTATTTAAATCCAACATTTTACTTAAATAATTATTCTTTTAAAAAAAATTATTTTATGTAAATATATATATATATATAATACTTATATAAGTTCAATTTAATTCATTGGAGTCATTTGATAATAAAATTAGCTGTATAAAATTTTCTTGAACTTTTTATCATTTTTTAACCACCTTCAAGGATCATTTTCCAATTTTCATAAAAACTAATTTTACCACTTCTATGAGTTGGATTTAAATAATCCAAGGGACACTGTTGACATTATTAAGTAAATAGGGTTCAATAAGATGGAAATAATTTATGGTGAATAATATCTTTGGATGTTTTTAAACGCTGTTAATAGTAAATACTGTAATTAATGGTAGAAATGATATTATAATTACCCTAACACATGTATTAATTATATTGGATAAGTGAAATTCGACCAATAAATACATATGAAAAATATATGTTCCTATTTGGTACACCTAGATAAAATTAGTACATTTATTATTATTTTATTTAAAGAAGAGTTAAAAATGTTAAATTCAATTTTTAATAACTAAACCATTTTTTATATAGGGTTACACACAATATAAATTAATCTTTTAATATTAATTATAAAGCTAAAACGTTTTCCCACATAATAGTAATTTATTTATAATTTTTATGAATTAAATAATTTAAATAATTTATGACAC
This sequence comes from Viscum album, assembly GCA_963277665.1. Taxonomy (NCBI): domain Eukaryota; kingdom Viridiplantae; phylum Streptophyta; class Magnoliopsida; order Santalales; family Viscaceae; genus Viscum; species Viscum album. The sequence continues at coordinate 738,055,209 of OY728140.1, read as the reverse complement.
GATGATGATGCTGTAATTACCTTATTAATGAAATATTTAAATAATTAATATTACAAATATCCAAATAAATTTATATTGATACTTATGATGAATTCCAATAATTTACTAGGTTAATATGACATGTTATGGTTTATTAGATAAATTTTTTTCGAAGTGATATGGTAGTTATAACTTTCACAAAAAAACAAAATACCAAATTGTGTTAAAATTGATATAAATGTGTTTTAAAAAAAAATATTATATTATTAAATAATATAATATTCCTAAAAATATATGGTTCATAAAAAAGGGATATATAATATTATATATTTCATTAATGAACCACTTGTGGTTCTCTTGGATCATTAGAGTATATTTATTAACCATGTTGTGTAAGAATACAAGAAGACACCGTAAAAGTTAAACTATTTAACTAAGTGTTAAATCTAAATGATAAGGTTAAAATGGTGACCTGAACTTTTCTAAGCCCAATTTTTTGAGAGAATATTGACCCATAACCACCTAAGTCTTGAAATAAATTCATTTGAAGCCATTAGAAATCGGAAATGATTTTATTATAAAATAATATTTCGAAGTTTTCCTAAAGTGACTGTCACCTATCTTATAAAAGAGTACTTCACCTTCTCTAAAAACCACACCTCCAAATCCATTTGGCTTGGCCAAATCCTGTCCAAATATCCTCCCATTTTATGTAATTTAAATCTAGAGGCCTTAGTTTTATCATAAATCCAACCTAAGGATCCATTTTGATCAAATCAAAAGGAAGAACGAGAATAAGAGCTAAATAATTAATCACCTCTTTCATGTTCTTTTTCTTCTTCCATTTCCTATTTCTTTGTTGTTTCCATTATAAAATAACAACTGCAGTATATTTTATATTGTTTTATGTTATTATTAAAATTGTATATCCATATTTATTATTCTATCGATCATATGAATGACGAAGTCACCATACATGCGTACGTACGACTTACTATATCAATGTCGTGGTGTAGTTTGTTATTCAAAGACTTAATTATTTGGATGGGAATAATAATGAGTTTAACTGATGTAAATAATAAATATAACATGATAATTATTATTAATATATGATATACCATCCAATTACATATGATTTCACCATTAATATAAATATATTGTCGCTCGTGCGTACGTACGGATAACCATCTCCAAGACGCGATGAGATTCATTCCCACGTTCACCATTCAATGATGATTATAAAAATATATATTATTAATAAGTATGTAATATATGAAATAATAATGCTATTGGAGATATATATATGTGTATTTATTTACTTATATATATCTTATTCACTTACTTCCGTTCAATACGATATTAAAATGGAAACAGTGTATATGCGTACGTACGACCTACCATATCCATAAATAGTGTCTTACCTTTAATATATCTATCTATAATAAATATTTATACACTATATATATATGATAAATTAATCAAATTTTGTATTCATGAAGTATTTAAATTGTGATCTGAATGCTACAATCATGAATAACATGGTTAACACGTATGATAAAGAAAGTGATTATTACCCAAAATGTTAATTTAACATGGAAATAATTATTATATGGGTTGTATAAAGTCATAAATGAATCATGTATGATATAATATATATGAATATTATTCTGTTATAATTTAATAACACAAACATGTCATTATATAAGAGGTTAAACGTACCCTCGACCAAACTAAAGATAAAGGTAAGGGTTAATTCCTCAATCTCCTTATTATCCGAGATTGTTTATGTGTAAGTTTTTACAAGGATATAATTATTATCCATGTCCATGTTTTATAAAAGATATTTATAAATGATTATTCTTAAAGGAATCTTTTACCAAAACTTCATTCTAAATGGATTAAATGTTTATTCTTCTAAATCATTCTCATTAATGTCCATGTTTTCAAAATGGTGTTAAGGATTTATTTATATCAACATTAATGTTTTAAAATGTTAATTAAATTCAAAATTTAAAAGTGGTATGGGACCCTTTAGTTCAAAAATTTATTTTAAATGACTTCCTTTCTAAATATTGTGACTATTAATTGATTTCATGAATAATGGAATATTTCTATCAAAGTGTTTTACTAATAATTTTCAACTATGTCAACATCCATTAATGAATATTATTCTTGATTGAGGATTAATTTAATATAATACAATCATCCATATTGTATTGAATGAGATATGATATGTTTGACTATGGATGTGTTATTTTTATACCATTCATGGTTTAGGGTTAAAGTATTGACATTACATATGCTAGTTTTAATACAAATGTTTTTGTTATGTTTCAAACCATTTATATGATGAATGTATTGGACGTAGTAAGTGACATGTGGTTCCCACTATAGCTCCTCGGTGCATCAGTAGGACTCATGAGACAATTAGACATGGAATTGTCTAAGGCCTTTCCCAATTTGATATATGGTTTTGGCTGAGGCCTTAATCATTTATAGAAATCTTTTTCTAGACCTTGAGAAAATGTTTCAGAATGTTTAACATTATACATTCCCTAATTATGAAAATTATATTAATGGTTCATTTGGTTATTCTACAAATATAATTCCCATGATTATTTTTTATTATGGAATTATTTACACAGCTCATATTTCTCCCATAATGTGTTCATGTTTATTATTTGTAAAGCCATGTGTTTTCAATTATTCACAATTTCTATTATTTATGTTATCTTCCTCAAAATTTTTTACCCTTACTCAAAATCTGAGCTCAACAATTTCTTATGTTTTATTTTCCTAGGATTTCCAAGAAGTGTATTATGATTGTTATGAATAGTTAAGATAAATGGGAATAATGGAATTTCCAAATAACTATCAATGTTATATTTTATTTTTTAAATTATAATGTGAAGTTGATGTATGTAATCTATTTCCAAGACTTCTAAAAAAATTGGCCTTTCATGACATGATTTCCTTATATCATTCCAATTTATTAAAATAATGCACTGACTCTAGGTAACTGGGGTCGAGGCGTTATAGTTGGTATCAAAGGCAATTTTCCAACAACCATGGAAATAGATTTAGGGAAACTCCGATTATAGAACATTAACCTATGATAGACTTTTAGGATTATTATAGAAGAACTTCCTAAAATTTTGGTAATGTAGAGATTTTGTGTATTTTTTGAACAATACATCTTTGTCTGGATACGAACTAGTAGAGGCGGCTTTGGCACATATATACCTTGGAGTGAAACTTTTGTTAAGGAGTTTCAGGCTTGACCCAGGGTGTCCAGGTACACAATAATGGGCTTTGATGCACTCTTGTTTATGGCACCCTTGGGGGTTATGCTTAGGATAATTCATAATTTCATTACAAGTCATTATGAACGATTTATGAGTAAATACTTCTTCATAGAAACCATTTTTTATTATAGATTAAATGCATAATATTTTCAATTTACTTTTGGTAATTTACATATTTTGGATTATTCATTTCTATTCATAATCTAACCTAGTGTATGCCATTGTTTAAAAATGGTGCATAGTAAAAGAATGATAATTCAAGGAATACGCATGATGGAATCATTAAGAAGGATAACATATGTCATGGTATTAACTCAACATTTAAAAGGGAAATAATCTCACATATATTCTCATCATACAATTAAATAATATCATGTATTAATAAGATAAGTAAAGAATTCTTTGAGTCATATATATTTTAAGGGAAGCTTGATAAGAAAAGGATGGAAGTGAAACTGACGTATAAATGGAAGAGGCGAAATAAAGATTTTCCCATATGTGATAAATGCGGAAAGAATCACCTTGGTAAATGCTTGAAGGAAATGAGATTCTGTTATAAATGTGGTGAAAAAGTACACCTAGTACATTATTTCATGTTTATGAAAAAGGTTTCAAATGCAAAATGCTTCAGTAGCCAGAAGTTGTGAAACTACGGAAATCAATGTCGAAATCATTAGTGTTTAACCCAAATGCTACAATTGGATAACAATCTAGTAATTATACAACCAAAGAGAAAGAGGAATGATTAGATTTATTATGTTTTTATTAAAGTATTATGTCATTTTTGTATTATATTAATGTTTTATATGTTATAATAATTACAGAGTATATAAGGATTGACCTACAGTACTATTTCAATAGGGACTTGAGACTGTGTGGATCCATGAAAATTGACTCAATAGAAGGTTAATTTTGTTTGGAAAATATATGGTTGAGAGAATGATAAACCATAATACAGTTCTGATAATGAGGTAGTGATTTTGGAATAATATATGATAGTTTTGGATAAATTATATTGGATATTCTTGACTACCTTAGAAATTGAATAATGTTTTTTGTATTACATCTTTGTTGGAGTTTACCAAAAATTTTGATATAAGCAGTATATCTAGATTAATATAAGGAATAATGGAGCATGAATTTAATAAATATGGTATTACAGTAATTCAGTGTGTTACTCTTTTTTAAAAAGAATACATGATGAAGGTATTCACATGTTATTATGTGGCAAAAAGATCTTCATTATGTTTACCTTCTTTATAAATATTTTACTGTGAGTTTGGACATAAGTATTTTTGATAAGTCTAAAGGATGGAATGAACTATGTTAAATATTGGAAAATATTGTTTAAGGTTGAAAAAACTTCTTAATATTATTTTAATGGATTATCATAAAGAGGAAAACCTGGAGGTCGGGTGACAAACTGTTACGTCCGGCAAGGTCGCAAGACTTGAACCCACAACCGAAGGGTGAAAAAGGTGGATCAACTTCCACTAGAATATGTGATGTCCTGTTTTGTATTATGTAGATTTTTTTAAATTGTCGTAAAAATGAATTATAAATTTATTATTTTTAGAACCCTATATGATTTGGATAAATCAAATATTTTTTAATTCTATTATTGTTTAGAGTGAAAGATGAGTTTGTGGTAAGAATTAGTTGAAGAATGAAATTATAATGTCTAGTATATTTTTTACCTTATTCTATGAATATATTAATTCTTAAAATTTAGGTAAGGGATCTTAATACAAATAATGTTTTATCCTAATTCCATATGTTTTTTTGAACTGGTGATATTTTACATCATCTTAGATTGATGGCTTTGAGGCCTTCAAATCATACATTTGTTTGTGATGGATGGCCTTAATCACTCTCTATAAATATTTACATTTTTTCCTCCAATTATGTGTCTCTAATTTCCAATAATGATCTCATAATCAAGATCATAATTTGATGATGAATTTTTCATTTCCCTTTCCTTCATATTAAGACTATATTTAATTATCCCATTTTCTGATTTGGGCTTTCCACAAAGCTAACTTTCTATTTTTGACCATTTATTTTCGAAGAACAATTTCAAATTTTGAGGGTGCAATTTATTGATGGACGTTATAATGTAACACCCCATGATTTCATAGTACGTTATTTCATTAATGTAACTCAGTAACTTGCGCTACATGAAACACCGTGTTCGAGCACACCATGACTTACCAAACTAGTCATTCATAAGTGGTTACGAATAGTATTAATTGAATTTTGAAGTTTATAGATTCTATATAATTTTAACATTCATATCATGTCTTTATTAGACATAATATAAGTACAAATTCAATTTTTTTAGTTAAAGGATGTATTTTTCAGAAAACACAATTTTACCACCTTTTAATGGGAAACCCTTTTTAAATCCAATATTTGACACGTAAATATTAAATATGAAAAAATAAACTTTTGCTTTAGAATTGAGCAAAAATATTTAGTTTTGACAATTTTTTTTGTGTTTTTCTGATAACTTTCATATTTGGGTGAATAATGGAAAATATTAAATTTTAATTGAAAACATATTTATCAATCGAAATAATTTATAGTGATAAATTTTTCATTTTAATGGTTTGAAAGTATAATTAGATTATATTTTTACCATTTAATCCAATGTTGGTCATTGGAAGTAAATTCACTTTGAAATTGAGCAGAAAAAACTGTTAATCTTTTGATAGTTATTATTTATTAAAAACACACTTTATGTTTTGACAACATGAATTAATTCTAAATTAATAAATGAAACATATATGTTTTCAACATTGTAATATGGAATTAAATATTGAATTCAGAATATCAGAATTATCTAAGGGAAATGTTTTTGTATTTTTTTAAAAACATTCAATTTTTGATTAATAGTGAAAAATATTGCGTTATTATTAAAAAACATCTTTTTATATAAATAATTATTTATTTATTTAAACAAACTTCAGTCAAAATATATATATAATACATATATATGTTCAATGTAATTCATTGGAGTCATTTCATAAAAAAATTAGATATATAATATTTTATTGAACTTATTAATGTTTTTTCATATCTTCTAAGAGCATTTTTATATTTTCGTAAAAATTAATTTTACCACATCTATGAGTTGAATTTCAAAAATCTGAGAGACACGGTTGACATTTATATGTAAAATGTGGTTCAACCAGATTAAAATATGTTTTGGTGAATAACAACTTTTGATTTTTTACCACATTTAAAAGTAAATATGGTAATTAAGGGTAAAAATGATATTATAATTACACTAACACATGTCCTAATTCTATTGGATAAATTTAATTCAACCAAAAACAACCTTTGTAATAAAATATTTTCCTCTTTGTTCAACTAGGATTAGATTAAGACATTTAATATTATTTTATTTAAATAAGAGTTAAAAGTGTTAAATTGAATGTTTAATAACTAAAACTTTTTTTATATAGGGTTACCAATAATATAAATTTGACTACAAATATTCATTATAATGAAAAAATACTTCCTACATAATGGAATTTTATTTATAATTTTACTCATTAAATAATTTATTTTATTTATGACACAATGATGATACAATAATTAGCTTATTAATGAAATTTTAAAATTATTGATATTATAAATATCAGAATAAATGTAAATTGAGACTTCTAAGGAATTCAACTGATTTTATAGGGTAGTATGACATGTTAGGGTTGAATATTTATATTTTTATTCGATGTGATAAGGTTTTTATGACTTTCACAGAAAACATAATACCAAATAGTGTCAAAATTGACATAAATGAGTTTTTAATAAAAAATTATATTATTAAATAATATAATATAAATTTTAATGTCTTGGATTTTTCGTGTCTTATTTATAAATATTATACCAAATTATTATAAGACCAGAAAGAGACACGACACATCATTCTAATGCCTGGTGATCCCGAAATTCTGGTTTGAATTTTTTTTATGTTAAGTGAGTCAGCATATGTGCGTGGTTGTGGTATATTCCAAACAGATGCCTGGATTAAAAATCTGAGGGAACTATTGTGTCTGGGATGATGAATTTACATAAGAACAAGTCTAACCTCGACTGGCATGGGTCGAAGGAAAAAGATAATTTTTGGTCTTTTTTGGTAAAATAAAATTAAATAAATTCACAAAGTTTATATTATTTTATTTGGAAACATCTGTTGCAGTGCAGCGATGGGTAGTTGTTTAATTAATTAATGACATACCATAATCACTATGAAACATAAATACTAACTCAATAACACCACATCCTGTTGGAATTCCAAAACACATTTCCCCTTTTTAATGGGTTAATCGTATGTTGATCATTGGAAAAGGTTGACATGAAACTCAAGTGGAATCTTGGAACCCTAGAGAGAACTCTCTGCAATGATGGAAAAAGAATCAAAGTCATGAATCACTATGCCAACAATGTTGAAGGATCTCGAAAATGATGTAAGAATGACCCCTTCGTCAGTGATCGATCCCTCCTTGAGGTAAGGGAGGTTATTTCGATTCTTCTTTCCCAATTTCTAAATTTAAATGGCGAATGCAGATCAACCATGAACAAGCTGATCTTCGGATTCGTGTGTTCTTGCGGGAGGGTTTTATCAGGTTGATCTATGGGATTTAATCCATGTTAAATTATAGTTTGATTCTTCTTTTTTTGATCCTACTAATGGGAGGTGATAAATGATGTGACGAATGACGACGGAGGATCGTTCCTCGATTTGCTCTTGGGTTTCTTTCCCATTTCATTTCTCACGCATTCTTCGCGTTCATCATGGGGAGACAAAAAATGGATCATTTCACACCCATCTATCAACCCAACAATTCCAAACTGGGGATCTGACATCGCAACGACTTTATGGAGTTGTGGGGGCCATGGAAGATGATGAATCGGCTCGGATCGGAAGAGACCGTTTTTCGAGCGTTCTTCATGTGGGGGGATCAAAACACATTTTTGGGGCCGATCGGAGGCCTGATAATAATGGATTCGACATCAGGACTTTGTGGAGACATAGAATCTTGATTTTCGTGTTGATAGGACTGTCAAAAAAATGATTGAAGCATCCCAGGAGGTGCACAGGTGAGAAATGTTGATTCTAGAAAATTGTGTAATACACAGCGTGTACTTCCGAAGAACATGCTGTGTAGTACCGGAAGTGTCTAGGTTTTTGGGGGTCATATAGGTATCACACGACATGTTGGACCTTCCCTGAAGCTCTGCGAGTATCTAGGGTGATACATGGACACGAGGAGAATGACACGGATTTGCGACACGACATGTACTCTCTAGGAATCATGGAAGAGGTGGCGATGTGGAACTCGCTGTGTATCTCAAGCAATACACGGACATGGGATAAGGTATATGGTCGTGTACTCCACCACACGGATAGGCAAGGCCAGTGGTGTGAGTCACCCCATGTTCCAATTACACTGGTTGGCATACATGGGTAGAGACCTTTTACGGGCACAAGGCTAGCGTACATGGGGCAAACACCAAATTCTTAGATGTGATGTGTTATATTTTACAGGTCTTGTAGTTTTGTTTTTAATGACCAGCCTTGCGACACTGGCCATTGTACATGGGCAGTACTCGGGGTCAGAGGACATGACGTGTGACCTTTCTACACACCGTGAACTTTTCTATACATGGCCTGATTGTTTTGTCCTCCGTATCGTGGACATGTTTCTTTTTGATTAGTGCCCCTTTTTCTCATTCCCCTGAAGGTCAGGTATTGTTTCCTTCTAGGGTAGTATGTTCCCTTCAGTAGGACATTCTGTGATGGAGTCAGGCATCCCTCCAAGGGTCCCAGAGCGAGATCCTCTATCCATTCATAACCCTAGGTAGAGTCAGGCATCAATTTAAACAACTCCATCGAGTGTTGATCCTATACTTAGCAGGTGAATCTAGATGAGTTGCGGCATCCGTGAAAGCCCGGGCAATGATCATCATCTGTGTATCGTGATCTTTCCACTCCGGAGTGTGTTCTCCCGTAAAGAGTGTATGTATTTATTGTGATCATTCCTATCAGGAGTGATTTCTCCTTAAACGAGTGTATATATCTCTTGTGAATTTTTTCGACGTACAGTTTTTCTCGAACGGACTTAATCAGGGAAACAAGAATCATGGAGTGAGTTCAAATAGACCAAGTTCCTCATGGGATCTTTGGACTGAATTCCCGGTGGGGGTATGTGGTTGTGTGACTTGTCACTAGACTATGGGTCTGGTTTTTTGAGTATATCTGGTTGTTGTTCACCTATTATATGTTCAATAGACATATACTGTGTAGAGGTGACTATGAAATTCTTTTTTGTATTTATTTGTGGTTTCTGGGGTTCTCAACTGAGTATTGGTATACTCATCCCTTCACGGGATTTTCCCATATGTGTCGTGTCTTGTACAGCCGAGCATCATTTTAACAGAGTCTAGGGAAGACTAGGATAGGACCAAGAATTCTGAGTTCCTCATAGGTAGAGGTGTTTCTATGGCTTCGAGAAGAATTACATGTACCTCTTTTGCATCACAGGTTGTACTTTTTAGTTATCAGACTCATGTTTTGGAGGGCTTTTATTCCGGTCCAGTTTACTTTTAGTACATTACATTCCATCGTACTCTATTTTTTTTTGTTTGGATGAATGAATTCATTTTGTTCCTTAATGGTTTTTACATTTCAGCAATTGTGGACAGGGAGATTTGTGTGTGTGTGTGTGTGTGTGTGTAGGTTCTTAGGAAACACCTCCCATGATTGTAATATGCCTACTCGGTGCTAGTCAAAAGCCCCTGGCCTATTGGAGGTGGGATTGGGGATTCACGGTGCAGGCCCCACTTGGACGGGTCATGACAGAGTGGAATCAGTGGTGGTCGGTTCTACCCTATTACCAAGAGTGTATGGGATTGGATTGGGGCAACAGTGTTAAGTGTTTCGAGCTCAGCATTCTGGCCATAGACTGCAGTGTTAGTGCGAGCAGTCGATGTATCCATACACCAGGACACTGATAACATACTTTTCGACTCGGTACATGAAAACACTAGTTGCGGTTAAATAAAAGAATGGTACATGAATCATATAGAAATTGGTTGTGTTTTCCATATCCTTTGGGTTAGCTGTCTAGATATACTCATTAACCAAGGTTCATATTGTTTCATTATAGGATTCTTCCACGATGCATATCCGCTTGGATTTAGCAACATGATCATGAGGATAACCACCTTAGTGATGAGGCTTCGATACGGGGTCCAGTACCCCAGGCATTGACTCAATGTAGTGCGCCTGCAATACCACAAGCAGTGGAGTATCACATAGTACCTGTAGTAGTGACCAATGAGGGGCACAAGTAGAGCATGCTACATGTGCTCTAGAGACAGAGACCCCTCAGGTTCTGAGGTGACCCCAACCCTTTGGCGGCTAAGGGCTGGCTTGAGGCGGTGAGTAGATTTTTCTGTCTAGTGAGGACACCACCTGACCAGATGGTTATCCTAGTTTTGAGATTTTTTAGGGTTCAGAGTGATCATGGTGGAGTCTTCCCACACAGACTCATGATGATGAGACTCTTTCATGGAAGGAGTTTTAGTGACTCGTCATGGAGGAGTTATATCTAGTTACACTGGGAGTAGTATGCATTTAGGAGCTTCTTCAGCTCCAGCAGGGTAGTATGATGATAGGTTACTATTCATTGATGTTCACCAACCTCTCTTAGTACTTGATGGAAATATTCTCGGATCCATACTTCAGAGTTTGGACCTTCAAGCGAAGTCTACGATAGGACATCCGAGCTAGTGGCATACCTCTATGCATTTAGACATATGTTGGACTGCTCGAGCAGGCATTGCTGGTCGAGAGCTTCATGGTAGAGAAGAGACAACCAATGGTAGTTAGCAGTAGGGAGACTGGTCCGGAGATCTCAATTGTGGGGATCTAATGTCGGAAAAAGGGATCAGGATGAGGGTAACGCTAGAGGAGGACCCAGGATAGGTGGTTTATAGTCCAGGGCTCTCAGGTTGAATCTGGTCATCCTAGGGATAAGCGGTGCTACTCGTGCGATGGAAGGGGAAATATCACTTGGGATTGTTTGACCCATAGAGCAGCTGATAGGTAAGCGGTGGATGGACCATCAAGGCAGAGGAAAAGAGTGGATCAGACATACCTGCTAGGTGGATGTTGTGGAAGAGGAGTGGGGATAGCTGTAGGTGGTGGGAAACGCTTCGACTTACTTCCACCACCACCCCCAGGAGATCCGCAGTAGGCTTAGGGAGCAGGGGGATAGGGGTGGGGAAAACTGCATGCAGTCGAGGCATACGACCTAGGGGATCTTGGCATGATCTGAGGTATGATCTATTTCTTATCAACATTATATATCTAACTAACAGACACAAGTTATAGTCATTCCTTTATCACCACATGTATTTGGTGAATCCTTGAGATTTTGGTAGAGCCGCTGACTCGATCATTACACATGGATACAACTACGGGAGGAGACCTAATGATCACACACCTTTTTAGGAAATTTGATCTTACCCTTGGTGGTATGAGTTTTGGTTGCAACCTCTTGGTGTTATCCTTGAGGCCTTATTACATCATTCTCAATATGGATTGGTTATCTTCTATCTTTTCCCAGATTGACTATTTTATGCACAAAGTGCGGTGTGTCTGTAGTAATGGGACGAGGTTATCTTTTTCTTTGGTGAAAAGGAGACCCATGCACCATAAAATGAGATAATTTATTTGAGGGTGCAGCTGATCACTCTTGAGTTGGCCAGCCTTTCCCTCGCTGCAATGGATGTGATGAGCTCCCAATTCCCAGCAGTACTGGCAGAGTACGAGGAAGTCTTTACCGAATATGTTCTGAGACTACCTCCCCATTGGTAAATTGACCTCTGCATCGACTTACACCGTAAAAAAAACTGATTTCTTCATCAACATATCAGATGGCTCCCACAAGGCTTCGCGAGCTGAGGCTGTAGTTGCTGGATTTGTAGAGAAAGGGTTTCATGTGACCCAGCATTTCACCCTCGGCGGCATCAGTCATGTTTTCCATGATGGTAGATGGATGTTTGAGGTTGTGCATGGATTACCGTTTCCTGAATCAGGTAATAGTGAAGAAAAAGTATCCATTGCGGAGAATAAGAAACCTCTTCGATCATCTAAAAGGGGAATAGTGGTTCTCGAAGGTTGAACTTCGATCAGGTTATCACCAATTATGAGTGTGGGGTGAGGATATACCGAAGACATATTTTAGATGCCTCTATGGTCATTATGATTACATGGTTATGCCTTTCAGTGAGATGAATTCCCCCACAGTGTTCATTGGACTGATGAACCAGATCATCCATCTGAACATCGACCTGTTCATAGTGGTCTTCATCGACGACATCCTTGTGAACACAACATCAGAGGAGGAGCACACGAGACACATGGAGATGGTTCTAGATGTACTCTGAGAGAACCATATATATGGTAAGCTCTATAAGTGAAAGTTCCAAATTCAGGAGGAACACATTCTGGGACATTTCATCTTAGCATATGGAGTAGCTGTGGACCCAGATAAGGTGGAGGTAGTGTTAGCTTGAGAGGCACCTATGAGTGTTTTGGAGGTCCGAAGCATACTTGGGATGGCAGGATATTACTGGTGATTCATTCCTAATTTCTCCTGAATATCATCACCGATGACAGCCTTAACTAGGAAGGGGAAACCCTTCATATGGATGGAGAAGTTCTAGTAGGCTTTCGTGAAGTTGAGATAGAGTTTGATGAGTGCCACAATCTTGAGATTACTAGAGGAGGATGTCGATTATGTAGTTTTCTGTGACACATCAGGGACTGGGCTTGACTCTGTTCTGATGTAGAGACAGGCAGTGATTGCTTATTGTTCATGCCATCTTAGGCCACATGAACAGAACTATGCGGCCCTTGATCTAGATTTGGAAGTGGTAGTTTTTGCATTGAAGATGTGGCGACACTACCTTATGCGAGAGCGGTTCATCGTCTACTCCGACCACAAGATCCCCATGTACATCTTCTCACATAAGGATCTAAATCTGAGACCGAGTCATTGGTTAGAGTTCCTCTATTATTATTATTTAGAGATCATCTATACTCTTGGGAAAGGGAACAAGGAAGCTGATGCCCTTAGTAGAAGGTGGAGCTCACAACTATTGAGTGAAGTGAAAAGGTTTTTCTCCATGCTGCAGTTATCCTTCGTGGATGGAGAGGATATAGATTACCTGCATTAGATGGTCATCAACCATACACTCTTACAATGTGTTAGGGAGGCGTAGTTTGGGGATGTCGGCTGTGAGGCTTTACAGGCTTAGTTTTCCACATGACATGCTCCCGATGGGTATTTTCAAGTTGAGGAGATCACACGAAGCACTATTGTACTAGTTGCATTACAAGAAGAGGTCCTGATGGAGTTTCATACATCCCCATTGGCAGTACATCTTGGAGTGTAAAATAAGTACCATTATCTTTGATGACAATTCTGCTTGTCAGGCATGTAGAATGTAGTATCAGAGTTCATTTCTCGATGCCTTACATGCTAGTAGGTAAAGGCAGAGCAACAGGTTCCAGCATGATTAGCTCACCCTTGGATGTTTTAGAGTTGAAGTGGGATGGAATATCCATGTAATTAATGAAATGATTACCACCGATGTCAAAGGGTCATGATTCCATCTGAGTGATCATTGACCGGCTCACCAAGTCGTCCCACTTCAATGTTATGAGAGAGCATAGATCTGTAGAGATCGTGGGATTCCTCTATGTTCAGGTGATAATTCAGCTTCATGGAATCCCTTCTACAATATTCTTGGATTGAGACACCTAATTCACATCCTGGTTATGGAAGGTATTGTAGGAGGGTCTGGGGACTTAGCTACACATGATCAAAGCATTCCATCCTTAGACCGATGGTCAGATAGAGAGGACCATTAAATTTTAGATGACATGTTGTGGGCTTGTTTCTTGTACTTCGGTCATAGTTGGGAGGACCACTAGCCACTTTTGGATTTTTCTTATAATAATAGCTACAACTCCACCATTGGTATGGCTCTATTCAAGGACTTTTATGGGAGACCATGCCGGTCGCTGCTTTTCAAGACCGACCCCGAAGAGTCAACACTCATAGGTCTTGAGTTGGTGCGAGCTACCACCGAGAAGGTGCAGGTCATCTGGGGGAAGATGAAGACTGCACAGATCTTACCGATGTATTAAGCTTATAGATGATAGAGACCCCTAGAGTTTGAGGAGGGACACTACATCTTTCTTCTGGTCTCACCTCGACTAGGGTTACAGTGGTTTGACCGAGACAGAAAGTTATCTCTGATGTTAATCATAAATTTTCAAATATTGTGCAGAGTCTGTGAGGTTGTGTACCTCCTAGCTCTACCGTTGTAGTTGCGCCGGGCACATGATGTATTCCATGTGTCGTAGTTAAGGAGTTATGTGCATGACCCATCACACATCATCGACTGGGGCGATCTATACATCGAGGATGGGGTGACATTTTTTGAGTACCAGGTGGAGATTGAGGATCGGAAAGAGAGGATCCTTCATGGGAGATCAATTACCTTGGGACACATTTAGTGGTAGCAAGGTAATATTAAAGAGAGCACGTGGGAGGGGGAGGTTCAAATCTGTGCACAATACCCACTTCTTTTTTATTAGTCCTTGTTTTGGAATTTCGGGGACACAAAGCCCCATGGTGGGGAGAATGTAATGATTCATATTTTCTGGGTTTTATTTTTAAATATTATATCAAATTATTATGTGACCAGGCGTAGAGACGACACATCATTATGAGGCCCAGTGATCCCGGAATGGTGGTTGGAATTTCTTTTAAGTTACGTGAGTCGACATATGTGTGCGGTTGTGGCAGTTTCCAAACGGATTCCGGGATTAAATATATGAGGGCACCGTTGCAACTGGGATGATGACTTTACCTAAGAATGAGTGTAGCCTAGACCGGTTCAGGTCGAGGGAAAAATATAATTTTTTTTTTGTTTTATGTTATATAAAATAAAAAAATTAACAGGGTTTATTTTATTTTATTTGGAAACATCCACTACAGCGCAGCAAAGGGGAACATATTTCATTAATTAATTCCATTGCATAATAACTCTAAAACAGCTACACAGACACATTAATACCACAACTTGATTTAATTCTAAAACTCTATTCCCATTTATAATGGGTTAATCATATGTTGATCAATGGAAATGGATAAGTGGAGACATTGGTGGAATCCTGGAACCTTGGAGAGAACTCTCAATGATGATCAACGATGAATCAAAGCCGTGAATCACTATACCAACAAAGTTGACAGATCTCAATGACAATGGCTACACGATCCATTATTCAGAAATCAATCCCTCTTTGAGGTAAGGGTTACTATTTTGATTCTCCTTTCCCCTTTCTGAATTTAATTGAATAACACAGATCAACCATGAACAAGTTGATCTTCGGATTCGTGCATTCGTGGGGGAGGGATTCATTGGGTTGATCTCAAGGTATTAATCAATGTAAATTTATTATTTGATTCTACTCTTTTTGAGGCTACTAACGGGAGAGGATCAATGTCGTGACGAATGATGGCAGAGGTTCATTCCTCGATTTGATATTGGGTTTCTTTCCCAATTCTGTTCTCTTGCATTTTTTTTTGCATTCTTCGTGGGGCGATGAACAACAAAGCTTTTTGTACCCGTCTTGAAAAACAATTATCCCAAACTAGACATTCAACATCACAATGACCCAACTGAGGTGTGGTGGCCATGGCAAAGGATGAATCAGCTCAGATCAAAAAATACCGTTCTTCGAGCTTTCTTCACACCAGAGGATTAAAACGGGTTTTCACAGCCAATCGGAGGGCCAAAAACAATGGATATGACTTCGGAATGTCGAAGAGACCTAGAATATAGAGTTTCATGGTGATAGGAATGTTTGAACAAAGATCGAAGCATCAAAGGAGTAGCGCTAGTGATAATATTCAATTTTGGAAAAGTCTATAATACACAATGTGTATGTCCAAAGAACATGATGTGTGGTCCCGGATGCAGTGGCTAGGGTTTTGGGGTTCCGATAGGTATCACACGTTTTGTTGGACCTTCTTCAATGCTCACAGAGTATCTCGGGAGATATAAAGACATAGGGATATGACACGGCTTCACGACACGATATATACTCTCTTTAAAGAATGGCAGAGGCGGCTACGCGGGACTCGGTTTATATCTCTGGTGATACATAGACACGAGATATGTTACATGGCCATGTACTCAACCTCATGGCCAGGCGAGGGCTGTGGCGTGAGTCACCATGTGTACCAGTTACACAGGATGTCATACATGGGTTGAGATTGTGTATGGGAACTTGGCCAGAATACACAAGGCAGACACCAAATACATAGACTTGGCATGTTATCTTTTACATGTCATGTAGTTTCATTTTTCATGACCAACCATGAAACATGGGTCGTTGTACATGGGTAGTACCTGGGGATAGAGTACACGGCGTGTGACCTTTCTACACGCCATGTACTTTTCTGTAGATGGATTGATATTTTTTTCCACAGTATATTGGACATGTTTCATTTGGTTTAGTTCCCCTTTTTTCTCATTCCCATGAAGGTCTGGTATTGTTTCCTTCTACAGGAGTATGATCCCTTTAGCAGGAATTACTGTGATAGAGTCATACATCCATCTGAGAGGCCCAGAGCGAGATCCTATATCCATTATTTACCCTATGTAGATTCAGGCATCAATGTGACAAACTCCACCATGCGTGGACCCTATACCTATAAAGTGAATCTGGATGAGTTGTTGTATCTACCAAGGCCCGGGAAATGATCCTTATCCATGTATCAGGATCTTTCAACTCATGAGTGTGTTCTCCCATAATGAGTGTATCTATCTATTATGATCTTTCCACTTTGGATTTTTTTCTCCCGTAATGAGTGAATCTATCGCTCGCGACTTTTCCCTACGAATAGTACTTCACGGATAGGTGTTATTAGAGATAATAGACTCATGGAGTGAGATCTCCCGAAATGAGTGCCTCGTGGGATCTTCGGACTGAATTCTCTGCGGGGGTATGTAGTTGTGTGACTTGTCTCTAGACTATAGGTCTGGGTTTTGAGTATATCTAGTTTTTGTTCCCCTATTATATTTTCAGTAGACATATACTATTTTGATCTGATTGTGCCTTTATTTTGTGTATTTTTTTGTAGTTTTTGGGGTCCTCTACTGAGTATTGTAATACTCACCCCTGCCTAGGCCTTTCCCTTATGTGTTGTCTCTTGTGCAGAGGAGTAGCCATTAGTCAGAGTCCAGTGTGGACCAAGAAATTTCAGAGCATTATGAGTTTCTTATAGTCTATGGTGTTCATATGGATACAAGAAGCAGTCCCAGTACCTCTTTGTGTCACAGTTTGGACTTTGTAGTTTTCTGTTTCTTGTTTTGTTGGGCTTGTATTATGGCCCAGTTTACTTTTATTACTTTACTTTCTGTCGTACTCTATTGCTTCGGATTAGTTGTATACATGAATTTTTTTCCTTAGAGAGTTTTACATTTCAAAATTTGTTGTCTTGGATATGTGTGTGTGTGTGTACAAGTTCTTAGGCAACGTCTCCCATTTTATTAATATGCCTACTCGGTTATAGTCACCAGCCCCTTTCTTATTGGTGGCGTGCATGGGGAGTCATAGCATGGGACCCACTAGGACGGGTCATGAAATTTCTAAAAATATATTTTTAGGAAAAATGGATTAAATAATAATATATATTTCATTAATGAACCACTTGAGATTCTCTTGAAAGTTTAGAGTATGTTTATTACCCATATAGTGTAAGAATACAAGAAGACATGATAAAAGTTGAACTATTTAACTAAGAGATAAATCTAAAAGAAAAGGTTAAAATGGAAACATAAATTTTTATAAAACCTATTGGTTGAAAGGATTTATACCCATAACCAAATAAGGATCTAAATAAATTCATTTTGAGCCATTAGAAACTTAAAATATTTAATTATAAAAAAATATTTCAATATTTTCATAAAGTGACCAACACCTCTCTTATAAAATGGAACATCCACATATCTCAATATCACACCAACAAATCTATTTATATTTACCAAAATCTACCAAAATATCCTCCCAATTTTCCTCACATAAACCTAGAGGCCTTAGTTTTATCATAATGCAATCCAATGGATTCCTTTTGATCCAATCAAAAGGAAGAACCTGAAGAAGAGGTAAATATTTCCTCACCTCTTTCATGTTCATTTTCTTCTTCTACTTACACATTCATTGTTATTTCTATTCTAAAATAATTAATATAGTATCTTTTATATACAGTTATTTTATTATAAAAATGGTACACCCATACTCATTATTATATCAATCATTTGAATTACAAAGTCACTATAAGTGTGTACGTACGGGTTACCGTCTCCACATCGTGGTGAAGTTTCTTATTCCAACATTTAATTATTTGGATGAGTGTAATAATGTTTATAACTAATGTAAATAAAAAATATAACATGTTAATGATACTTTATATATGATATACCATCCAATTATATATGATTTTACCATCAATATAATGATATTGTCACTTGTGCGTACGTACGGATTGCCATCTCCACGACGCGATGAGATTCATTCCCACGTTTACCATTCAATGATGATTATAAAAATATATATAATTAATAAGTATGTAGTATATGACATAATAATTCTATACTATATATATATATATATATTTATTTATGTACTTACATATATCTTATTCACTTACTTTCGTTCAATACGATATGAAAACGAAAACAGTGTTTATACGTACGTACGACCTACTGTCTCCATAAGCGTTACCTTCCATTTCATATATCCATCTATTATAAATATTTATATTGTAAATATATATGTTATATATATCAGGTTTTGTATTATATAAGTATTTTAATCATGATCTAAATGATACAATCAAGAATAACAAGTTAAAACACGTACGATAAAGAAAGAGATTACTAACAAAAATTTTAATTTAACATAGAAATCATTATTAAATGGGTATTATAATGTCATAAATTAATCACTTGTGATATTATAAATATGAATCTAGTTCTGGTATAATTTAATAACATATAATGGAAATTATTCATGATGTTAAACATACCCTCGACCAATAGAATGTGCTAGGTAAGCGTTATTTCTTCAATCTCATTATTATCCGAGATTGTTTAGGTTTAATTTTTTTCTAGGACATAATTACTATCCATGTACAAGTTTTATAAAATTGTTTTCAAAAGGATTCTTTTTAAAGGCCTCTTTTACTAAAACATCATTCTAAATGGTTTAAATATTTATTCTTCTAAATCATTCTCATTAATGTCCTTGTTTTCAAAATGGTTTTAAGGATTTATTTAAATTGACATGAATGTTTTAAAATGTTAATTATATTCAAAAGTTTCAAAGTGGAATGGGAAACTCTGATTCAAAAGTTTATTTTAAATTTCTTCTTTTATAAATTGTGTGACTTTTAAATGATTTAATGAGAAAAGGGATATTTCTCTCAAAGAGTTTGACTTATAACTTTCAACTATGTCAACATCCTTTACTAAATATTATTCTTCATTGATGATTGATTTATTATAATACAATCTTCCCTATTGTATTAAATTAGATATGATATGTTTGACTGTGTATGGTTTATTTTTATACCATTTATGGTTTATGTTTAAAGTATTTACATTTCTTATGTTATTTTTAATACAAATGTTAATTTAATTTTTCAACCCTTTCATATGAGAAAGGTATTGGACTTAGTAAGTGATGGGTGGAGCCTGCAATAGCTCCTCGGTGCATCTGTATGTCTAAGGAAACAATTATAAATGGATTTGGGAGAGGCCTTCCCCAATTTGATATATGTTTCTTTATAATTCCTTAATCATTTTTATACTTCTTGGTCGAGGCCTTATCAAAAGGTTTCAGAATGTTCGTCATTATACATTCCCTGATTTTGAAAATAATATTGATGGTTCATGTGGTTATTAGACTACTAGAATACCCATGACTATTCTTTATTATATAATTCTTTACTCAACTCATATTTCTACCATAATGTGTTCATGTTTATTATTTGTGAAGGCATGTGTTTTCAATTATTCACCACGTCTATTGTTTATGTAATCTTCCGCTAAATTGTTTACCCTTACTATACATTTGAGCTCACCCCATTCTTATTTTTTGTTTTCCCAGGATGTCCAAGAAGTATATTATGATTGATATTCATGGTTAAGCTAAAAGATAATAATGTAAATCTCAAAGATCTATCTATGTTGTGTTTTATGTTTGAAATTGTAATGTGAAGTTGATGTATGTAATATATTTCCAAGACTATTAAACTAATCAGCCTTTCGGGACATGATTTCATTGTATCATGCCAATTTATTAAAATAATGCAATGAATCTGGGTATCTAGGGTCAGGGCATTACATGATGATTCTATTTCATCATCTTCCACTATAATGAATGCATATCATCCAATGCATACATTTGAATTGGAAAATACAATAGAGGCTACTAATCCATTACAACCCATGTATCCATCAAATCCTAATGAGAATCCTACCTAATGTTTTTTTAATATTGTGCCAAATTATACCACATCATTTTTATCATATTATATGCTAAATAATTTCTATTATTCCCCTATTCTTATTCAGTGGGATCTTCTAGTACGTGACTTGCTTTCACCCGTATCCATCAATTCTATAATATCTAAACCCAAATAATGGTGGATTAATATACAGACAATCAAATGAAAGGTAAAAGTAATAGTTAATGAAGAATTTACATGGTAATATTATACAAGTACAGTGATAATATTATGGTGAAACCAGTCTCATGGAGGTATCTCTCTAATGTCATCAATGAGAAACCATGGGATGAGATATGGGTGAGGAAATTTGTTAAATCTATTGAAATACTATTATTTTATTTTTGTGAATTTACATGTTTGTTATGGAATCCGTACAACTTTACTGATGGTGAAGCAGATAAGGTAGTATGGTTGATGGATCTTTGTGTTTTCTGACGATAATATAAGAATGACTTATATGTGGGTTAGAAGAGTACATTCAATTTTTGATTTAGAGGGTGTACCGATATTCAACGACTATCCGAAAACATAATATCAAACAATTATCACAAATGGGAATAGTGGTGAATTTAAGGTCTTCCAAATCATTAATGGTATTCATATAATATTTAATTCTTATTAATTGAATTAATTGTTTTATTTTAGGATGAATCCAGAAAAATTCACAAATATTTAATGATGTATTTTTCTAGAATGGGGTGCACTATAGTGCATGAGAATGAGAATCAAATGGTACTTTATTAATAAAAAAATAATACGAGTTTTTATATAATTAAAAATATACATTTTAATGATGAAATTTATTATTTTCTGTCATTAATTTCTTAAATATAAAGATGGAAATATCCCTTTTAAATGGAATAATTCCCTAATGTCATATTGTACAATTGACCAATTTTCCAAATATTGTAATGGCCAAGTGGCCTAATAAATTAATCGCTAATTGTAATAGCGGACTAATTGGAATATTATACAAATAGCATATTAGTTTAATGGCATAATATTCTATTGGACTAATGTCCTACAGTCCTAATGTTATAATGGCCTAATTTAAAATTGGCCTAATGTCCAATTCACCTGTTTCTCCAATGGACAATTAGAAACATGTTATAATAGCCAAATGTAATTTTTTTATTTAACCAAATGTCCTAATTGGATAATTACAAATTATAAAAAATGTCATAATGGAATAATTTCCAATTTTTCATTTGGTATAACTGCATAATGTCTGACTAGAATAATGTCATAAAAGTCCAATTGGCATAATTTTTTAATTGCATAATGCGAAATTTGTTTGATAGACTAATGTATAATTATCCAAATGGCATAATGAAAAATTTGCATAATGCCCTAATAGAAAATTTTCCAAAATTCCTAATGACTAATTGAAAATTTTTACTAAACACCTATTGGCCAATTGGCCAAAAGGACTAACGACCAAATGACCAATTCGCCTAATAACCAAATGACCAATTTTCCTATTGTCCAATTAGACTAATGGAAAATTACATTCACAGAATAATGGCCAAATGGCCTAATGGCCTAGTGGATAATTGGCCTAATTTCCTAATGAATTTTTTTTGTTATGGAATAATTTATCATTTAGATTATTGGCCTATTAATATATTATCAAATTGGAAAATTCACCTAATGGCCTAAAAAAATTGGCTTGATTGCCTAATGGCCAATTGTCCTAATAGAATAATGGACTAATTGTCCTAATGTCCAAATGAATAATTGGACTACTAGAATAATGGAAAAATGGCCCAATGGCCTAATGGGAAAATGTCCAATTGGCCTGATGGTCTAATAGCTCAATGCCCAATTGGCCTGATGGCCTAATGGAAATTTATCCTATTGACCTAATATTAAAAAAATTTAATTAGACAATTATCTTACTGTACTTATGGAATAATTTACTAGTTAGTTTAATGGACTAATGAATTAAAGGCCAATTTTCACAATGATTTAATGTCTAATTGGCCTAATGGAAGAATGAAAAATGGGCCTAATGGCCTATAAAAAAATTTCCAACTGGATTAATTGAATCACAATCAAGTGTCCTATTGGAATAATATATTAATAGAAATTTTTCATAATCGACTAGTGGAAGAATAGATTATTTGACACATGTACTAATGAAAAATTATAATAATCTGTTAATTATAAAATTTACATAATGGCCTAATGGCTAATTGACCTCATGGCCTAGTAGAAAAATGGAAAAATTTACTAATGGACAAATGATCTAATAGTATAATGTCCAATTGGACTAATGGACTAATTTCTTAATATATATTTGGATTAATGGTATAATGACCATTTTTTCAATTAGACTAAGGTACTAATTATCAAGAAAATGTTTTATGGAAGTTGTTTTTTGGAAGTGGAAATATTTTTGTGTGGAAAATATTTCTTTTCATGTCAAAGAGAATGAAATATCCTCACTTTAAAATTGATAAAAATTATATCCACCTTCATAATTATAAGTATTTATGAATAAATATCTTTATATTATATCTTATTGAGAAAAACTTTTCTAGGATAAGTTGTTCCTTGGACTCCTCTTGTGTATTAAAAGAAAGGATTGGTCATTATGAGAATGTGTATTGAGTTCCAAATTGATCTAATGTTAATCTAACTCTCATTTTGTATTTCTATTTCTCAAATATCGTAAGTCAAATAAGAAACATATGATGTTATCCATTTTAAAGAAAGGGGTAGAATCAGTGCTGCCAATCTCGTGGTTCTTTTATAAGAATGATAGAAGTTGTTAGAAGTATGGGAAGTTATAATACATCACATTGAAAATATGATAAATTTAAACCAATCATATAAATTATAATATCAATGATTAATTAATGTTAATATTAATGAATTTATGGAGTAGTATTTTTTTTCAAAAAAATCCAATGTCATTTCATGAGTTTAAGATTATTTGATATTGAATTTCATAATGTTTAGTATGTTTTGTTCAAAATTTAAGAAGATGAAGAAGTTATTTCTCACTCTAAACAATATACCACAAGATGCAAATATTCTAAAAATTAAATTGGATTGTACTATAATTATAAAAAAAATTATACTAACATCGGTTATGAGAGGTGGTTCTCCACCAATTATTGAAGTAATCATTGCACCGATCATCAAATGTAGTGACGGTCGAAAAGGGAATTATGGGGGAAACTTTAAGAATAATATTTTTATTAGGGGTTTATGGTATTAATTAAAAATAATAGAATTTAATGATGTTGGGATTGATGATAAATGGGATCCTAGATCAATAAATAATGATGTCAATAATATTCACCAATATGAATTATTTTTCAATTTAGGTCAAGAACGAAATATGATCTCAAATATGTTTTAAATTGGGTCAAGAGATAAATAAGAATAGTATAGTGATTTTATCAATTGGTTCAATAGTTTTTAGATAGGAATTGACACAAATTATCAGAGTGAAGAAGATATTGATCTATTATACCCCAGCTTAGATATATATATTCATCCGATAAAGGATCATTGATATGACAAAAAGAATAAAATAATAGATGTTTTAGATAAATTTAAAATATAATCTAGGAAATTTGAAGTAGATAATAATTTGTTATCGAGTATTGAAGGAATATTTAGATGTATAAGCTACGATAAAGAAAAAAAATTGGCAGAGTCTAACAAATTAAAAACAATGTTTATGGAAAATTATTTTCAATGTTCTTATTCATTAGTTGGTTTGGAGAATCAAAATGAGTGGTATATTTTTAGTTAGTTTTGAGCATAATAATTGAGAATTATTTTTTTAATTTCATTTCACTTGTTTGGATTAATGTAATGATGAATTTAATGTTTTATATATTTATTCATTGTAATGAAGAAATCAAAATGGATTTTGAATTTGGGTTGAAGAATGGTTTGAATGTTTATTGCCATCAAAATCTCTTAGAAGATTTGTGAATGTTAAAGAATAATCATGATGAGTTGAAAATCACTAAATAAGTCAAATATGTAGCCAAACATGATGGGAATTTAAAAATTTATAAAAAATTTGAAAAGAGAAAACGTTTCATATTCCCACCTATAACACATTAAACCACCCTTAAATTTAGTAAAGTAATTTATATTTTATGACACATGTATTTTTCACAGGTGAAGAGAGAATGTAGTGCACTGAATTTTTATAGAGAGAAGAAGTTTATGGATAGAAAATTCATGAGGATGTTTTCTAGATAGAAGAGGAAGATGAAAGATTGTTTTTAGAGATTCAGGACAATCCTGAGCAATCAGACTGGGATTTCCATACTAAGAAAGATGAAATTCAAAATTGTTTCAGTGGTATTCATATAGAGTTCAGTTTTTGAACATAGTAATACAATGGGTGAATCTAAATAGATTATTGTATTGCATATCATTATAAATTAAAAAAAAATTTTCCTACTTTTGGTTTGGAATGTAGAGAATTGATTTGAATATTATATCCTTGAAAATTGACAATGCAACACACTAACATGTTTTGAATCATTCAGTGAATGTTTTTTATCCTTATACAAAAACATCTAATACATTATTTCATGCTACATGAAGCACATGAACCATTGTATTGAACATAGTAATACAAAAGTGAAAGTGAATAACATACATTCATATCCACTGAAAAGGATTATTTTATAGTGGATTATGTGGTATTGGATTGTTTCCAAACCATACAAAGGATAAAGATACTTTATTTGAGTGATGAACAATATAAATCCATGTGTTCCTGAGGTTGTGTGATTGTTTTGTATTTGTAAAAATGGTAACTCATGACATGAGGTAATAATTATTTCAAATGAAATGAAAATGTAACAAAAATATATCACTGATTCAGTTATTTTTCTTTTTTAGTTGTGTTTTTTAAGAGAAGTTGTAATATAAATATTAATTCTATAAATAGTAATAGGATTATGATATTCTATGAAATGAACTATCACATCTAAAATTATGTAATGTTTCTTTATCTTATGTCTTTTATCTCTGATAGACATGATTATTTAATAGATGGTATTCCTCCTATTGATGGAAAAGTTCTACTCATGTCAATTGACAAAAAGAATCTTAAGAATCATGGAATATGTAAGAAGGATTTACACTAATAACATTCTTAATGTGATTTTCTATAAGAAAAGGATGTTTACACTAGATAATGTATATATGATAAGATAAATAACATTTTTTAATGCCATACAAAAGTTAAGAAGGAAAAGATATAAATTGGGTTGTTGAAGTATGAAGATCAAAAAATTAGGTCAGTATGAATTTGTTAGTAACTTCTTTTCCAGGGTAAAATAAATTATTATCTCTATTTGATGTCTTGGTGAATAGTTGCAAGATTCTACTACTATTGAAAAGATCTTCATAAATCATCTTGATAAAGATTGGTGCAAATTTTTCTTCATAAAAAGATATAGATACCGAAACATTATCAGTGGGTGATTTTCTTAGTACTCTCATAGCATATGAAATAAGATGATGGAGTTTTAAGAAAAAACTAAAATTTGATCATTAAATTTCATTCTTGGTTTACATGAAATAAAATTTTCATGCAATTCTTTAATATGATGTAAAATATTTTGATTAAAAAAAAGTTTTTTGTAAAACACCAAATTAATTTTCATCCAATTTTATTAAATATTTCAAATGATGGATAAGTAAATATAAAGTTAAATAACCCTTAAATTTTATTATATGTAGAATTTTGGAACATTGTTACTAATTATACCTTATTAACGAAAGATTCATATAGTGATGAAGATTAAATAAGGGCGAGAAGATCTTGGAAGAAATAATGTGATATGGTTAAACTTTATTAAAAAAAATGTTAAATAAATCTCCAAATATTAAAGGAAAAGATTGTTTTTAATGATCATGATAAAGATGATAGTTATGATGAATTATAAAAACACTAGGAATGATGGATATAATAAATTTTTTGCAATAGTAAAAAATGGAGAGTTCATAAGTAGGAGTTAAGAACGATAAGAACCTCAAAATTAATTTCATCAGAATGATGAATTGAAAAAATGTTCGAGAAAGATTCGAACGATAGAGAAAGAAATATGTAAATTAAAAATTGAAATATCCTCAACATAAAATAAATATTTTTTTTCTAATGAGTAGGTTAAACTATAGGATGATATTAATGACATGGATAAATCTATTTATAACTAAAATCACTAAAAAGAAAATCATGAAGTAGTGTTGAAGGAAAATAAGAAGATTTCAAAATTTTCCAACCATAGATTTTCAAAGCTGAACATAGTGTTAAATTTTTAAATAATTCTATCAAAAATATTGGTGAAATATCTGGAAAATTTAAACCCTATAAGGATCAAAATTTTCCATCAATTTTTGAAAAAAAATTTAAAATTGTTTCTAGATATATGAAATATAGAATAGTTAGGTATAAATTCAAAACCAATAAAGTGTATAATTATAATGATTCAATAAAATAAGGGGCTTAAAATTTTTATAAAACATCTAGTTCTGATAATGCTAAAAATAAAACTGAGCTGAAAAAAACATTTTGGATGATAATAGAATGGCTAGTGATCAATAATGATATTATAAGAAAAATAATAATTTTATTGAGAAACAAGATCACAAATCCAAACAGTATGAAAGTTAAAGAGATAAATCTTCATTATATGGATACTAATGGTATTTTTATAGACTGAGGAATATATAAAATATGTGTTATTTTAATTGATAATATTAAAACTATTCCATGAATTACAAAAGAAAACATTTGAGGGGGAGTCAATCCTCTCAAATGAAAAACTATGAGAAGTATTTTTTTCATTAAATCTGAGAAGGTTTGTGTAAGAGATAGACAAAGGTTCCATTGTTTGGAAATACTTTTTGAGATATATTAACAACATAAACATCTCACAAAATGATGTCTCATTTTGTTTTGGGAAAAAGATAGTTTGTTAATAATTACCAAATTGTCGATGTGACTAAAGAGAAAGGGAAAGAAAAATATACTGTTATAAAAACCACTCATAATTCTACAAAATGATAATGACCATGGATTAAAAATTGTGGGTGTTATTTACATATGATAGGAGAAAAAATTGCAATTTAAAAGACATCAATGAATGAAAGATTAAAATTATAAATAATTAATTTCTTAGACTCCATGCAATTGGATTTTCTATTAATATGGAATAACAGTTAATGAAAAAGATATATTATTTGTTGATTGGCTATAGAATAACTAGATAAGTGATGCACAACATTGTGATGGAAGAAGATATATTGTTTTCCAAAAATGATTTTATTAGTTTGTGAAAAGTGTGGAAGATGGAAAGAATGTCACAAGTGGTCAATGTACACATGGAAACATGTTCCAAGAGTGTGATGGTTTAATAATCTTGTTACATAGTCATGGTAGAAGATAATTAATTGTGGAATAAATTTTGGGATACATTTTATATAGAAACATTATAAAGTTATCGAAGAGGGAAAGTTTCTAAAGAATTCCTGTTATGTTATGAAGAAGATATTTTGCACATGACAACTAGATAGAATGAAAATATTTCAATCTATGTACATAAGAAAGTTAAAAAAATTCAAAATTACCCCTGAAACATTTTCATTAACAAAACAATGTCCCAATGGGAAATTAGTCAACACACACAGATAAGTACTTCATTAATTTCATTAATGACATTATTCACATTACTTATGTAATGTATATGAGACAATAGTCAGATTCTCAGAAAATGGTTAAAAGATTCTAGAGGAAATATTAGACGGAATGTGATTATATAGTAAAGGAGTTTAGAATATAAAATGGTATTGAAGAAAAAAATTTAGTGTTTGAAATTTATCATGATAAGCATGAAATTATTCATGATTCCACAACACCATATACTCTATACAAAAAAATGGTTTTTCTGAATGTAAAAATAAATGTATGGTTGAAATGGGAACAACAATGTTATTGAACATTGTCTCCCCCATTTCTTTTGGAGGAATGCAATAAAAACGTTTATTGACATTAGAAACATATTTCTCTATAGTAAATGATACATTATTACTCTAAATGAAATAATTTCTGATAAAAAATTAAATTTTTAAATCCCAAAATATTTTTGGGATTCATGCTTCATAATAGAGAATTCTATAAATACTGTAATGTTTGATCGGAGAGGGGAATGTGTATTTTTTTAGATATTATATATAAAAAAGATGATATAGTTGTTTTAGAAAATCTCCGATAATATTAGGTAAATTATTTGATATGAATTTGATAGAAAATGTTGAGGAATATGTTAAACAATCTCTGGTAGATAAGGAAGATGAACATGATGAGAGAATATTTGTGATAATTCTAAAAAGGATGAAAACAATTGTAATATTAACAAGGAATAATATTTGAACTTAAATATTTCTTTTGATGAGGATTAATCTTAAACCACTCATCCTAGAATGAGGAATAATTTGGAAGCTCAAAGCATGATTTGTGATCAACAGAAAAAGGTTAAAAAAACTAGAACATAAAATGTTATTACCCATAAATTTTTATAATAAAAAATTAATTTTATATATGTGAATTAATATTTTGATCATACGTAATGGTTTCAGGCTATGAATGAAGATTTTGATAAAAATAAAAATAATGATACTCGAGAAGACATACCTAAACTAAATGAAGAAAAATTAATATTAAGAAAATGTGGGTTTTCCACAACAAGTTGAATTAATATGGTGATATCACCAGAAAAAATGATTATTGTTCAATGGTTACTCTCAAATAAAGTAAATTTAATTTGATGAATATTTTGAAATGGTAGAAAAGTTATAAAAAATCCTAATATTTATTTCTATTACTGCATAATGATGTTATAGAATTTCAAATATGGTTGTGAAATTATAATTTTTGAATGGTGAACAAGATGACATAGTTTATATTGAAAAACCATGTGGATAATTTGTTGGGATAATTGAAATTTAGATTTTTAATATAAAGAAAAGATTTTATGGGCTAAAATAGTATCTAAGGGCATTTTATTTCAAATTGGAATCCTTATTATGAATGATGAGTTTTAAGAAATTAAGAGTTGATAGTAACCTAGATATCACATAATTTCATGAATTTTCCATAATTATAATTGTATATGTTGAATAAATTATATTTTTCCAATTATGAACAATCATATGAAATATTTCCTGAATAAATGAATTTTTTTTTCCAGATTTCATTATTGGGTAAAATGACATATTTAATTAGGTTACAAATATCATAAAATAAGAAACAAATATTTCATTCCCAGAAAATGTTAGTTAAGGAACATCATAATAAGTTCAACATGGAAAATTTGAAACCTGTTTCCCAGCCAATTTTAGTGGGAACCAAGTTGACTAAATTTGGAGAATTAAATAAAGTTAAATATAAATAGTTTTAGAAACATATTGGATGCCTCTTTTATTTGATCTCCTCTGGACCAAACATCATTTTAGTTGTCACCTCCTGTGAAAAAATTTCGATTTCACCAAAATAATAACATCTATTGGGTGGAAAAATAATTCTCATATAAATCTAAGGAACAACGAATTTTGAAATTAATAAAAATATATAACACAAAATAACTCATTTAGATGTTTAGATGCTGGCTAGACATAAGATTTTAATGATACAAGATCCACATTTGGTGGAAATTTATTTTGGGAAAAATTTAGTATTTTTGGGTGCACAAAGAAACAAAATTTCATAACTCATATCATAGATTCCACTGAGTATGTTTCTTTTACTCAAGAAGAATCACAACTTATGTGTATGAAGACATAGTTTGAATACTTTCATGTTGAATTAATGCAACCCTTTCTCTTGGATTATGCTAAAAAAATTCGATTTACCTCAAAAGTAATATGGTAAAATATTATCATTCAAAACATTTGGATATCAAAAATCATTTCATCAAAAAGAATGTGGTGAAGAATAAATTGAAGCTAGATTATATTCCAACATCAGAACAAGTAATTGATATTTTTACAAAAACATAATCAAAGGAAGAATTTTTAAAACTAAATTTGAACATGGGAATCCATCTCTATCCCATTATTATTTTTTTATTTGTTTCTATCCCCTGTCACATCCTTTATTTAGATAATGTTTTCCGGAGTGAGGATTATTTAATAAATATATCTATTGATAAGGGCAATCCCTTTTAAGGAAGTATGTATATAGGCAGAGTTATGGGTAAGTTGTGAACTCATCAGTTAAGAATGTGAACTATTACAATAGTTTATTGTATTTTATTTGGAAAACAATTTATAGGTAACTTGATAAAGTGATGAAATATGTGAAAAAATATGAAGAAGTTTCATGAGTCAATAATTTCAGATAATATCATTTTCCTGACAATTATTCTAGTTTGATACAATGAGTTATCACATGAAAGCCTGGAATTATTGATAATTGATCCATATCATAATATTAAAATGCTTTTAGATTTACTGACAATGGTTTATAAAAAAACAAAAATTGGTTTATTATTGGGACCATGTTGGATGTTAGTTGTTTTTGGAAGATGAGATAAGATTGTGTTGAAAGTATTGTTTTTTGTTGTCAAAGAGAATGAAATAAGATCAATTTTTTATAGATGAGAATTTGAACCACCATCATAATAAAAATTATGTTTTCAATTTTTTTTAATAAGTGATATAATATAGAGGATATGTTTTCTAGGAAAAAAGGTTCATCTAGCTCACATAGATTTAAAATGAAAGGATTTTTCATAATGAGGAATTGTGTCACTGTTTGAATGGAATAGCTGTAAATCCAAACATGATTTTTAATTTTTCTTATTTCTAAAATTGAATAAGTCACTTGGGAAAGTTGTGATCCTAATAATGTAGTGTGGTAGAACCAATTCTTCCAATTGTATTGGAGTTTGGTGAGATTGATAGAATTTTTTTGAAGGATGGGAAGTTACAATACATCCCATTGTAATATATATAATGCTAGAACTATGAAAAAAATTATCAATATAGGAGGAAGTCCTAGTTACAAGTAGGAATTTGTGGATGAAATATGTTGTTAGAACATTCTCGTCTCAGTTCTATAGTGTATGATCATCAGACAAAGAATTGTGTGAAGTTTGGGACATTTTTTGGAATATTCTAAGATAGAGATAAAGTTTTTTTAGTAAGACCATTATGCCACAACATAAAAATATACATACAGTGAATTATGAGTTTAACATAATCATAAATGAAAAGTAAATCATAATGACATAGGTCCCTCAGGCGTAGTGTGCTACTTATCACAAGAGTAATGTTGTCACATATCATCAAATGAAGTGATTGTTTGAAAAGGGAATCAGTGGAATAAACATTTAATGAAGAATATTATTTTTTGGGAGGTTTTTTTGACAAAAAATATATAACAAAAAGTGGTTTTATTGGGGCTGATGAAAAATGGGATTATATATCAATAAAATATATAGTAAAAAAATTCATTTGGATGAATTTTTTTTCTATTGGGTCAAGAATGAATGAAAAACATTAATATATTTTAATATTGTCAATATGTAATGAATAATTATTTCATGTTCTAATAAATTGTTTCCAGATTCATTAGATTTTCAGTAAAACCAATTATCATAGTGATGTAGAGGCTTATCCATTAGACATAGATTGATACCCATAAGTAAATCATACGTATGATCAATGGTCTGATAAAAATTAAAAATAACAGAAAAGTTTAATGTAGTTGCAAAAAAATTGTCAAGGTAATTATAAGATGATATTGAAGTGTTTTTTAAAAAATGAGTAATTATTTATATGGTTCAACTATTATAATTAACAAATAATGGTGAATTTAGTTTATCAATGTATAAACAATGTTTATGGAAGAATGGTTTCAAGGTTTTATAACTGTCTGTAAGTACGAAGGATCAGAATTAGCATTTTATTTTTATTCGGTTATGAGCATTACAATGAGAAGTGATATTTTTCATTTCATTAAAATAATTTGGAATGGAAATCAGAATCTAATTGAAAAATGTTATGAAGTATGGAAGCTAGATAAATTTTTGAAATGATTCAATAATGTTCAAGAACAATTAAAAAGAGTTGAGAAGAACTGATCAAGTCAAATATGTATCCTAAATTAAATTGAATTATAAGATTTGGGATATTTTTTTAATCTAGAAAATAGTTTAGATTCCCTCAAAAACCACATTTGGTGCACCTGTACAAGGAGGAATGTAACATATAATGTTAGAAACATGAACTTTTCATGGGTGAAAAGAGAAGGTAGAGAAAGGATAGTTCTAGGGAAAATAAGTTTCATGATAGAAAATTCTTAAGGAAGTTTTATTAAATCAATAAGATAAGAATATTGATGGTATTAAGAGATTCTGGATCAGACCATTCAACCAGATTAAACTATCTAGATTGTGAAT
This sequence comes from Viscum album, assembly GCA_963277665.1. NCBI lineage: Eukaryota > Viridiplantae > Streptophyta > Magnoliopsida > Santalales > Viscaceae > Viscum > Viscum album. Next base: position 738,021,807 of record OY728140.1, on the reverse strand, counting down.
TAAACAATTCTGATTTATTCAGTGCTATTTAAGCAGAGTTATATTTATGGAATGATGAATTAGACAAGGTTACCAGACTATGAATCATTAAAATGTAAATAGAATTTCTCACCAATTGATCGGTTGTAATGTGAAGAATTTTTTAAGATTATATTTTGGAAAATTGACATTGTAGAACATTAACTTGTTTTCAAGAATTTTTTGAATGTTTTTTTATCTTATTACACAATCTAGTATTACATCATTTCACAATACTTGAATCACATGCATTGTTTTTTTTTGACAGTGTTCTATACAAGTGTAAGGGAATATAATTGTTTTGGTATCCACATGAAAGTTTTTTTGTAGTGTATTATGTGGTATTGGATTGTTTCCAAACAATAACAATTATATAGTTACTCTTTTTTAGTAGTAAACATATTATATTATTGTGTTTCTATGGTTTTGTGATTGTTTTTTTAATAAAAAATATTTATGTTTAACATTAGTTAAATGTTTTTTTCAAAAAATTGAAACATAACAGAAAAATATTTCACTATTTCACCCCTCCATATCATATTTTTACATTGACCTTGACTGGGAAATATCATTAATGGCTAACTGGAATAATGGAAAATTTAACTAATATACTAAACGCCTAATTGTCCAATTGGACCAATGGACTAATGGACTAATGGAATAATTTCCTAAGAGAATAATATCCAATTGTTGAATTATCCTAATTTATTAATGAGATAATTTGATAACATACGAATTGTACTAATGGCCTATTGGAAAATTGGCCTAATGGCCGTTTTCCCTAATGGATTGATTGGGAAATTGGCATAATGCCCAAATGGCATATTATCCTAATGACTAATTCAACTAATAGCCTAATGTTATAATGCACAGTTGACCTAATTTGACTATTATCCTATATAACAATTCGGCTAATGGCCTAATTTAAATTTGACCTAAGGGTCAACTGGCTTAATTGGCTGAGAGAACAATGGAAAATTAGACTAATGGAATAATAACCATTTGGGTTGTTTTCTAATTTCCAGTTGTTCTAATGGTCAATTTTCGAAATGTCCGAATGAAAAATTTTCCATGTGCCCTAATTGACAATTGGCCTAATGGAAAATTAGCCTAATAGACTAATGGACTAATTTTCTTATTAACACAATGGAATAATGGCCTAATGACACAACAGCTTAAATGCCTAATGTAAAATTGTATAATTGTACTAATGTACTAACGGTCTAACATTTTAATGGACTAATGGATTATATGGACTAAATGGCCTAATTGGCCAAATTGGACTAAATGGCTTAATTTGGCCTAATTTGACTAAATGGACTAAATGGATTAAATTACATAATTAGCCCAAATTGATTAATTTTTTTAAATGAACTAATTCTCCTAAATGTCCCAACTATCCAAAATGGCCTAAATTGGGTTAAATTGACCTGAATTGGCATGAATTGGCATGAATTGGCAGGAATTGGCTTCAATAGGCCTAAATTGGAATAAATAGCATAATAGGGCAAAATTGGCCAAATAAATGGCCTAATTAGTCTAAATTGAAATAATTTTCCTTAATTTTCATTAATGGCATAAATTGGCAGAATAAATGGCCAGTTGGATAATTTGGTAGAAATTGGTTAAATGTCCCAATTGGCCTAATTAACCTAAATGGCCTATATAGACAAATTGTACTAAATAACATAAATGGACTTATTTGTAACAACCCGAGATTTTATGAAAAAATAGTCTTTTTAATTTTATTAATGTCTTGTGTTGTACGCTACACCAAAAGGAGCTTGCAAAACACTCATCTTTGACTTTCCTTGCATTACACGCAATCGCAACCTTCCTCGATAGCGTGTGTAGTACGCAATACCGAGTTTCACTAAACAACGATATGCTAATAAAATATTATTAAAACTAGTCGTTATGAATAGTAATAACCACTTTTTGATATGTTATAAATTTTATTTTTCAAAATGGACTTCATTTTTGGATCCGGAATATCGAAATTAGCCTAGGGTGAAATTTTGGTATTTTTCTGAAAACATTCAATTTTTGATGAATAGTGAAACCACTAAGTGGTAGGTAAAAAAACTGAATTTTGCATAAAACTTAATTTTACCTCTTCTGTGAATGGAATTTCAAAAATCCTTCAGACACGGTTGATATCAGTTAGTAAAATGTGGTTCAATGAGATAAAAATAATTTTTTGGTGAATAGTAACTTTTTACTATTTTTTACCGCGGTTAATAGTAAATAGGGTAAATAAGGGTAAATATGATATCAATATTACCCTAACACATGTCCTAATTCTATTGGACAAGTGTAATTCGACCAAAAACAAACTTAGGAATAAAATATGACCATTTAGGCCCACTTGGATTAGATTAGGACATTTATTATTAATTTATTTAAAGAAGGGTTAAAATAGTTAAAATCAAAGTTTAATAAGTAAATCATTTTTAATATGGGGTTATACATAAGATAAATTCGATTGTAAATATTCATTAGAAAGATAATAAGATTTCCTACATGATGGTATTTTATTTGTAATTTTTAGACATCAAATAAGTTAATTTATATATGACACAATGATGATGCAGTAATTATCTTATTAATGAAATATTGACATAATTGATAATATAAATACCAAAATAAATGTAATTTAAGCCTTTTTATTAATTCAACTAGTTTTCTAGGTTACTATAATATATTAGTGTTGATTTAATCAACTTTGTGCGAACATATAATTCTGTTATGACTTTCAAAAAAATCATATATCAAATAGTGTCAAAATTGACACAAAGTAGTTTTTAAATAAAATATTATATTATTAATTGTTATTTTATTCCTAAAAATCTAAGGATCGGCCAAATGACTTAGATAAGGATATATATATTAATAATAAACAATTTAGGGTTCTTTTGGCATGTTATAGTAAGTGTATTAACCATATAGTGAAAGAAAACAAAAAGACACGGTAAAAGTTAAATTATTTAACTTAGAGTTAAATCGAATTGATAAGGTTAAAATAATACCCTAAACTTGTCTAAATCTTATTGGTTGATAGGATTTCGACCCTTCCCCACTTTAGCTTCGAAATAAGACCCTTTGGAACCATTATAAACCGATTTTGACTTTAATATAAAATAATATTTTGAGATATTCCTAAGGTGCCCCTCTCCTCCCCTATAAAAGGACACCTCCTCTCCCTCCTCCTCACACCAATTTGAGCACTCAAGCTCGGCCAACCCCTGCCCAAATCTCTTCTCCAATTCCCTAGAAACATCCTAGAGGTTCGGGTCTTCCTCAAAGACCAATTTTAGTGCCCTAAGAGGAGGTCTCAAAGAGGCGCTTCAAAGAAGAGGTAATTACCGTTACCAATTCTTTCATCTTTATTTCTTCTTCCACTTCTTCTTCTTAGGTTGTTTCATTATGAAGTAATAACATCAGTATCACTCATATACTGATATGTTATTATAAGTATGAAACAACCCTATTTCACCATCTATCCATCCTACGGAAAAAGAAATCACCGTGCGTGCGTACGTACGGAATACCGTCTCCACGCCGTGGTGTAATCTATTTTCCACCACCACCTTACATTGATGGGTTTAATGGTTTAAAGAATAACTATACATAGTTATTACAACATCATATTGATTCTGATATATTGTATAATCCACTCCAATTCAGTTCAATATTTATGGAAATGATATCATCGCTCGTGCGTACGTACGGAATACCGTCTCCACGACGCGATGAGATTCATTCTCCATGTTAACCAATTTAAGAATGATTATAAAGTATATATAAGAAATAATAATGAAATATATGACATTATAAAGCTACTGGATTTATGTATATATATGTATGTCATCTACTTAATTCCATTTCAAGACAATAAGGAAAGTAAAACAGCGCTCATGCGTACGTACGGACTACCGTCTCCACGAGCGGTGTTTTTCATTTCATTTATCTATCTATATATATATAATGAATATATATGATATATAAATCGTGTTTTATATTCTGGAAGTAAGTAAATCATGATATAAGTAATAATAATGTCAAGAACAACAAGTCAAAACACCTACGATAAATAAAACGATTTTACCCAAAACGCTTCTTTAACATGGAATTTACAAAAGAAAGGATAATATAAATTCATAAGGAACCATATATGATATCATAACAATGAGTATGATTCTGGAATAAGTCAATAACATGATTTAAATCATTATACAGGAGGTTCGGACACTTACAAAACAAGTCGGACATAAGGTAAGGGAAATATCACAATCTCATTTTTATCCGAGATTGTTTATTCGTAAGTATTTACTGGGGTGTATTTTATCATCCACATCCATGTTTCATCAATCTGTAATATTATTTCCATCCACCTAAAATTGTTTAAATCCATTTTTACCCTTCGGTGAGTTTTTAGTAATATGTATGAAAGGAATCTTTTTTTCGTACGAGGTACTTTTTGACTTTTCCGACAAAAGTACGAAGAATGTTTTTTTTTTACTTATACGGCATGAATGGATTTTTAAAACATTATTTCTAAGAAGAATAATTTACAAGTTTTCAAGTTTATTTTTAATCAACTTCTTTTAGTTTAATGTTTTATGACATGTTAAGAAATAAAAAAATGTTTTTGAAGAAGAAAGGATATTTTCCTCAAGAATGGAGTTCAAGTGTTTTATCAAAATTATTTTCCATCTATGATAATAAAGGGTTATGTTTTTATCCCTATTATTAAATTGATTTTATCATGTTGTGATGGAATTATTTTTATGAATTGCTTTATCTCATATGAATTGATTTATGATGTCATGTTGTTTAAGAATCCCATTTTATTACATGGGTTACACTATGATGTATGGTTTATGATTTTGTGGCACACATAATAATGGTATCATTATGAGATGGGTGGGACCTATATCTCCCTCCAATGCATTGGGTAAAGATTTTATATCTCATGAGATAGACAGGGCTGGAACGGTAGGTTATACCGGTTCAGTGAAACAGGACTGAAACGAGGGTTACTCGATTCAGAAAGGGACTTTGTCCACTAAGATAGTCTTGGCAATGAGTCTTGACTAACAAGAAATGATTCTCTATGATTATGTGTGAATGCCACAATGATTCATGTTTTAGGTTATGATTATTGTGATTACATTTCACTGCCATGATTTACCCCATGTTATGAAATTATGATCTCTTTTGCAGGTTAAGATTTCCAAAAGTTATGTGCTTATGTATATGATGTGATTGATATTTATTTTGTTTACCCTTACTGAGCATTTGAGCTCACCCTTTTTATGTTTTCTTTTCCCCAGGATATAAAGAAAGGTTTTAGGTAAAAAAAAGGAAGATTTTTATAGGAGATGTTGAAGATCTTTCACCACGATTAGAAGATTACGTTCCGAGTTTCCAAAGACACTAAACTATTACGATTCTTGTGTGTGTGTTTTTGTTATGTACTAAGTATTCCGCAAATGTAATGTAATGTCCATGTACGTCAGGCTTCGGGTCTCTACAGTTGGTATCAGAGGAAAGGTTTAGTCAACTTTTGGAAACTAGGATGCGAGAACTTTAGTGAGATCCCTAGATATATTTATAAGGTATGTCTAGGGATGTCCTTAAGGATAAGTATACGTATAGGATACAGTCCTAGAACTACGGTAACGATCATAGAATTTAACCTAAGATGATAGATATTGAGGATACTCCACCTTTATTATGTTGTTTTCCCAAGCATGATTTTTGCCTCTCACACTATTCTTTTTGGGTTTTAGACGATGGCTGGAACCCGAAGGAACCGCGTTGATCAATGCAATGGACAATGCAATGATTGCCCTCCTGAACAAACAAATGTTATGGGATATGGAGTGCAAAATCTTATTTCTATACTTACACAAGCTATGAATCATTCTGGACTTCCAAATGAGCAGAGAAGGGAACAGTATTCTATTGAGTCCTTCATGAGGCAACATCCACCTTCTTTCAGTGGGACTTCTGATCCACTTGTTGCTGAACAATGGATCAATACTACTGAAAAGATATTTTCAGTTCTTCAATGTTCTGAACATGATAAAGTCATCTTAGCAGTGTATCGTTTGGAAGGTGATGCTGATCAATGGTGGAATCTTATCAAGAATACGAGGCCAAGAGATGAAATTGAGTCCATGGAATGGGACGAGTTCAAGAACTTGTTTTTCAGTAAGTACTTCCCTCGTATTCTTCGAACAAAGATGGAAAAAGAGTTTCTTGAGCTGAAGCATAAGGATGAGGAATCTGTTGGTATATACGAAGCAAATTTTACAAGACTTGCAAGGTATGCATCTGGCATTATCATCCAACCTAAAAGTAAAGTTGATCGATTTTTCAGTGGCTTAAAACCAAGTCTTCGAAGGGCATTAGCTATAAGAGACTTCAGTAGCTATGAAGAAATTGTGCTTTGTGCTATCAAGGTAGAAATGGAAGTTGGTGTTACATATCCATCTCATGGTTTTGAAAAGAAACGAAAGATGGAGTTCAAGGAGAAATATCAAAATAATGGTGAAAAGAAGATGAATGTTCCCTTATGCACAAAGTGTGGAAAGAAGCATGGTGGAGATTGTCTTAAAGGGACTAGAAAATGTTTTAAGTGTGGAAAAGAAGGTCATCGAGTAGCTGAGTGTCGAAGTAATGGAAAAAGGGTTTCTAATGATGTGAACAAAGCAAACACTGCAGAGAACGCACCACCAACACTTCAATGTTTCAAGTGCAAGGAGATGGGACATTATGCCAATAAATGCCCTAATCCAAGGGTTAGTGACGATCAACATGAGCAACCACTTAAGGCAAAGGACAAAGGGAAGTCACATGCGATCTCTATTGGCAATGTTGAATATGACAATGATGTGGTGGAATGATTAAGTGTTTATGTAATGGGATTCCAAAATAATGTTGTATCATGTAGTATTGGAATATTTATGTATTTGTCTAATGTGGTATTCAAAGTAATTGAGATATTATGCGCATAATGAAGGGAAAATGAGAAAATAAAATGTTTAATAGTATTCATGAGCTCATGATTGATATAAGGACTAAGTGATATCATTTTGAGGATTTTGGTATGTGGAAAGTGTTAGATTTTAACTGCATTCATGTTTTCACTAAGGTATTCAATAGAATACATGATTAAGGACTTTGAATGTTTGGAATGTGACCAACAAAACATATCTTATGATATATGGGGATCGACGATGGTGTTAAATCTCTGGTAATCATTTTCACTATGTTATGAGAGTGGACTGCAGTATTATGGATAAGCCTAAAGAATTGGAATGGATTATGTTGTACATAAGTTATTATTGATTAAGGATAGAAGTTCTCTCGATATTATTGATGGGATGTTATAGTAATATAGTTTTAGAAAAAGGACAACCTGCAGGACGGGCGACAGCCCATCGCTTCGGATAAGGCTGTGGGAATCGAACCTACAACCGAAGTGTGACTGGCCTTTATCGCCTACCACTGGCCTACAGGAAGTCCCTGTTTAGTAGAAACTAGTTTTATTTTATTAAGCGGTATGATATATGAAGTATAAGTTCATTTTTGGAACCATATACGATTAATCTCACTATAAGATGGACTTATAACTTTTGCTAACCTTTTGTTTGAAATAGATGGAATGACCCATCCTTCTATCACATGATCTGCTAATGCTTCAGGAATAACAAATTCAACTTCATTTCTTTATGATATGAAGTGGAAATTGTTCAATTCACGAACAACAGTGAGATTGTAACAAAATCATGTAAGTATTTCTTTTAATTCATCAACTTTAGGGAAATGATCTTGAAAACCAAAAATGTTGTCCTAGTGCTCTTATATCTGATTAATCAGATGGTACCTTAGATCGTCACAAATTTATGGCTTTGTGATTGCTAGATTTTCCATAGCCATGTTCTCTACCACTCTCCATCAGAACATGATGGTTAGATTTCTCTTCCATATCCATATTTTCACCTATGTGGAAACCCAGTGATTAGTTTATTGGGGTAATCGTTACATTTCATAATTTAGTTTTTAAAGCCAAGTTTTGGTATTCCTTTTTACGATGTGGGGTTCTATTAAAGAAACTTTCGAATAGTAAACCATTTATAATCCCGACGAATTTCGAGGGCGAAATTCATTTTAAGGGGGGTAGAATGTAACAACCCCAGATTTTATGAAAAATATTCTTTTAAATTTTATTAATGTCTTGTGTTGTACGCTACACCAAAAGGAGCTTTCAAAACACACATCTTTGACTTTCCTTGCATTACACGCAATCGCAACCTTCCTCGATAGAGTGTGTAGTACGCAATACCGAGTTTCACTAAACAACGATATGCTATTAAAATATTATTAAAACTAGTCGTTATGAATAGTAATAACCACTTTTTGAAATTTTATAAATTTTATTTTTCAAAATGGACTTCATTTTTGGATCCGGAATATCGAAATTAGCCTAGGGTGAAATTTTGGTATTTTTCTGAAAACTTTCAATTTTTGATGAATAGTGAAACCACTAAGTGGTAGGTAAAAAAACTGAATTTTGCATAAAACATAATTTTACCGCTTCTGTGAATGGAATTTCAAAAATCCTACAGAAACGGTTGATATCAGTAAGTAAAATGTGGTTCAATGAGATAAAAATAATTTTTTGGTGAATAATAACTTTTTACTATTTTTTACCGCGGTTAATAGTAAATAGGGTAACTAAGGGTAAATATGATATCTATATTACCCTAACACATGTCCTAATTCTATTGGACAAGTGTAATTCGACCAAAAACAAACTTAGGAATAAAATATGACCATTTAGGCCCACATGGATTAGATTAGGACATTCATTATTAATTTATTTAAAGAAGGGTTAAAATAGTTAAAATCAAAGTTTAATAAGTAAATCATTTTTAATATGGGGTTATACATATGATAAATTCTATTGTAAAAATTCATTAGAAAGATAAAAAGATTTCCTACATGATGGTATTTTATTTGTAATTTTTAGACATCATATAAGTTAATTTATATATGACACAAAGATGATGCAGTAATTATCTTATTAATGAAATATTGACATAATTGATAATATAAATACCAAAATAAATGTAATTTAAGCCTTTTTATGAATTCAACTAATTTTCTAGGTTACTATGATATATTAGTGTTGATTTAATCAACTTGGTTCGAACATATAATTCTGTTATGACTTTCAAAAAAATCATATATCAAATAGTGTCAAAATTGACACAAAGTAGTTTTTAAATCAAATATTATATTATTAATTGTTATTTTATTCCTAAAAATCTAAGTTTCGGCCAAATGACTTAGATAAGGATATATATATTAATCATAAACAATTTAGGGTTCGTTTGGCATGTTATAGTAAGTGTATTAACCATATAGTGAAAGAAAACAAAAAGACACGGTAAAAGTTAAATTATTTAACTTAGAGTTAAATCGAATTGATAAGGTTAAAATAATACCCTAAACTTGTCTAAATCTTATTGGTTGATAGTATTTCGACCCTTCCCCACTTTAGCTTCGAAATAAGACCCTTTTGAACCATTATAAACCGATTTTGACTTTAATATAAAATAATATTTTGAGATATTCCTAAGGTGCCCCTCTCCTCCCCTATAAAAGGACACCTCCTCTCCCTCCTCCTCACACCAATTTGAGAACTCAAGCTCGGCCAACTCCTGCCCAAATCTATTCTCCAATTCCCTAGAAACATCCTAGAGGTTCTGGTATTCCTCAAAGACCAATTTTAGTGCCCTAAGAGGAGGTCTCAAAGAGGCGCTTCAAAGAAGAGGTAATTACCGTTACCAATTCTTTCATCTTTATTTCTTCTTCCACTTCTTCTTCTTAGGTTGTTTCATTATGAAGTAATAAAATCAGTATCACTCATATACTGATATGTTATTTTAAGTATGAAACAACCCTATTTCACCATCTATCCATCCTACGGAAAAAGAAATCACCGCGCGTGCGTACGTACGGAATACCGTCTCCACGCCGTGGTGTAATCTATTTTCCACCACCACCTTACATGGATGGGTATAATGGTGTAAAGAATAACTATACATAGTTATTACAACATCATATTGATTCTGATATATTTTATAATCCACTCCAATTCAGTTCAATATTTATGGAAATGATATCATCGCTCGTGCGTACGTACGGAATACCGTCTCCACGACGCGATGAGATTCATTCTCCATGTTAACCAATTTAAGAATGATTATAAAGTATATATAAGATATAATAATGAAATATATGACATTATAAAGCTACTGGATTTATGTATATATATGTATGTCATCTACTTAATTCCATTTCAAGACAATAAGGAAAGTAAAACAGCGCTCATGCGTACGTACGGACTACCGTCTCCATGAGCGGTGTTTTTCATTTCATTTATCTATATATATATATATACTGAATATATATGATATATAAATCATGTTTTATATTCTGGAAGTAAGTAAATCATGATATAAGTAATAATAATGTCAAGAACAACAAGTCAAAACACCTACGATAAATAAAACGATTTTACCCAAAACGCTTCTTTAACATGGAATTTACAAAAGAACGGATAATATAAATTCATAAGGAACCATATATGATATCATAACAATGAGTATGATTCTGGAATAAGTCAATAACATGATTTAAATCATTATACAGGAGGTTCGGACACTTACAAAACAAGTCGTACATAAGGTAAGGGAAATATCACAATCTCATTTTTATCCGAGATTGTTTATTCGTAAGTATTTACTGGGGTGTATTTTATCATCCACATCCATGTTTCATCAATCTGTAATATTATTTCCATCCACCTAAAATTGTTTAAATCCATTTTTACCCTTCGGTGAGTTTTTAGTACTATGTATGAAAGGAATCTTTTTTTCGTACGAGGTACTTTTTGACTTTTCCGACAAAAGTATGAAGAATGTTTTTTTTACTTATACGGCATGAATGGATTTTTAAAACATTATTTCTAAGAAGAATACATTACAAGTTTTCAAGTTTATTTTTAATCAACTTCTTTTAGTTTAATGTTTTATGACATGTTAAGAAAGAAAAAAATGTTTTTGAAGAAGAAAGGATATTTTCCTCAAGAATGGAGTTCAAGTGTTTTATCAAAATTATTTTCCATCTAAGATAATAAAGGGTTCTGTTTTTATCCCTATTATTAAATTGATTTGATCATGTTGTGATGGAATTATTTTTATGAATTCCTTTATCTTATATGAATTGATTTATGATGTCATGTTGTTTAAGAATCCCATTTTATTACATGGGTTACGCTATGATGTATGGTTTATGATTTTGTGGCACACATAATAATGGTATCATTATGAGATGGGTGGGACCTATATCTCCCTCCAATGCATTGGGTAAAGATTTTATATCTCATGAGATAGACAGGGCTGGAACGGTAGGTTATACCGGTTCAGTGAAACAGGACTGAAACGAGGGTTACTCGATTCAGAAAGGGACTTTGTCCACTAAGATAGTCTTGGCAATGAGTCTTGACTAACAAGAAATGATTCTCTATGATTATGTGTGAATGCCACAAAGATTCATGTTTTAGGTTATGATTATTGTGATTACATTTCACTGCCATGATTTACCCCATGTTATGAAATTATGATCTCTTTTGCAGGTTAAGATTTCCAAAAGTTATGTGCTTATGTATATGATGTGATTGATATTTATTTTGTTTACCCTTACTGAGCATTTGAGCTCACCCTTTTTATGTTTTCTTTTCCCCAGGATATAAAGAAAGGTTTTAGGTAAAAAAAAGGAAGATTTTTATAGGAGATGTTGAAGATCTTTCACCACGATTAGAAGATTACGTTCCGAGTTTCCAAAGACAATAAACTATTACGATCCTTGTGTGTGTGTTTTTGTTATGTACTAAGTATTCCGCAAATGTAATGTAATGTCCATGTACATCAGGCTTCGGGTCTCTACATTATTGACCTAAATTTTACTAAATATCCTAAATTATAAAAAAAATTGATACTCCCCATGATTTTGTGAATTTTTTTTTTTTGAATTAATTTAACCTCTACGATTTTTTTATTTCATGTAACACTAAAAATTAATTATTTCATATTAATGCACTATGTTTTTATTGCATTATATGAAACACCAAGATATTATTTCCCTAAGAATCTTTTTTTTAACTTTCTTTACATGGATCATCATGTTTATCTTGTGTTACATGTAACAATTACTTTCCTTGATGTCTTCTAAAACATGCGAGACTGCGGTTTTCCAAACTATAATATATTACTAAAATGTTATTTTTTAATATAAAAAGATATAAGCTAGGAATTAAATTTGAGGTTATTAATCATGCTGTCAAATTTATGAAAATATATTTTTACACAAATATATGTTGAATTCATAGGTTACCATTTAATTCTAAATAAATATAGAGACCAAATGAATATATAAAAAATATTATTATTGTCAAAAGACTTCTTTACCATAAAAAATTAAATTAAATTAAATTAGTGAGTGATATAAATATAATATATATTTTATATATTCAATCAAATATGTTCGATATTCTTTCATTAAATTTTATTGGCATTATATTAGAAAAAAACCCAATTTTATGCTTAAAGATAGATACTTTTATATATGTCATTTTACCACCTTATAATGGAGAACCCATTTTTAATCCAATTTCTAGAGCTTTTATTGATTTAGTATTTCAAAATAAAATACATATTTTTATTTAAAACATAAAAATTAAGTTATGATAATTTTTTGTTATTTTTCCATAAGGCTTAATTTTTTAATGAAAAGCTAAAAATACTGAATTTTAATTCAAAAAATATTTCTCATAAAATTAATTTATACCATGATTTTATAATTTATATTTTTATAAAATTATAATTTTATTATTTTTTATCAATTAATTTTAATAATTTTATTGGATTTAATTTAACTTTGAAATTGGGTATAAAAACAAAGAATTTTTTTTAAAATTTTAAATTTTAAAACCCGTATTGTCGTCACATCAGTGGGATTAATTTTATAATAATTTATAAAGCCACATATATTATAATTTGTTAACATATATTCTATATTATTAATAATAATAACTTATAGTGTCTAATATGTTAAAATTTTGACCAGAAAGATTAATGAAATTTATTAAAATTAAATACATCGATTAACGTAAAATTAAGCTTACCTAAGGACTAACCCATAAATTTAAGGTACCTAACGACTCATAATATTGTCCAAAAAACATTATAACACCATAATATGGCTATTAACCATACATTATTATGTTGTCTATGGTGTTTTATGACTTTTTACTGTAAAAAACGTGGGTAAACTTAACTTCGTTTTAAAAATGAAAAGCCTATCTGTTCTTTTCCCCATAAATGGACTCCCACTCTCTCTCTTACTCACACCAATAAAAATACTTAGGTTCGGTCAATATCTTCCAAATACACATTTAATAATTTATCCCTTCATCTTATATGCCTTCATTTGGGCCTAAATAATTCTAATATGGTCTTTAGGTAAAAAACAGAAGGAGTTTCCATAAGTAATTCCTTCTCTTAAGCTCCATTCTTTTATTTTTCATCTCAACCCCCTCCAATATATTTATTAAATTATTTTGTAATGAAACCAGTATCCAAAATATAATATTCTTTTTTATTCAAATATTAAAATATACACTTACACAGAACTCCATCTAATGGGTAATGAACATAATGTTAATGTGTACAGTGAACTACCACCTCACTAAATGATGATTATTCATTTTTACATTACCAATTATCATGGTGGAAATTATGATGGAAACTATATTTATATATTTTATATATTATATGTATTATGTATTTAATATTATTTATTCCTTTTACAAAAAATATCTTTCTTACTTTTCATTTGGTGTAAATATGATGATTTTGATTGAGGAAGTGTGGACTACAACCCCCTCAATGTGATGTGGTTTGTTCACACACTACATGGAATGTATTAAAGATGGGTTTAGTGAACACATATGATATATATATATAAATATAATTCTAATTTAAGGATGTTACATATATATATATATATATATTCATTAATTATTTCAATGTCTCAATAAAAACTGATACAATGTTCATTCGTACGTATGACTTAACATATCTATGAACAGTGTCTTCTATTTCACACATATATATTCTATATATTCTTATATTATGCATATAATAAATATTAATGATATTTATATAATGTATAAAATTGTATAATAATGATATAATTATATTGACAAATGAAATAAAATATTGGATTTATGTGAAGAACAAACAGAATATTATAAGAATTGAAATGTTATCAAAGGATTCTTAACAAGAGTGTAATATAAGGTCCAAATATAAACATATATGGATTAGATATAATAATATGGTACTATAAAAGATATATAAAAAGTATTCATTATACCGGTTGTCTGAATGAGTACGACGAGATACAATACATGAGGTAATTTGATTTCATCTCACTTTTTATTACCATGAGATACATGTCTTATTCACCACACCTTCTTTTTGTGTGGTTTGTATACTGTAAATAGAGGTATTAAATGTTTATTTTAGTAAAATTTATATTCATCTACATATACATTCAATTACTTTTATTTAATGGGATTTATGTTTCAAATGTTACCAAATAGATTAAATAGTTTTGTTTCAATTTTATATCATTCATATTGAGGTTTTGTTATGCGCCTAATTTTTTTTAACATGTATATAAATCCATTTAACATAATATATAATGAATCTATATATTTTCATGATATTACGTTCTTCATTTAATTTTATTTTATTAAATGGAGAGAATTATCCCAAGTAACCAAGTGGTATGAGATTATTAAAACAATCTCTCCACTTTTTATATTGAAGTGATTATGTCGCATTAATGTAATCATATGATATACCCCACAAGAAAATTAATTGAATTTATTTTTCCCTTTTTATTCATGAAATTTTTATTTTTTGGTACAATATTTATACACTTGGGTACATCATATAGTTATGAAATCATTTTTCATAATTCCTGACTTTACCCTCTCATCAATTGGAAATCTATGTCTTCAAAAATGGATTAAATGAATATTGTACCAATATCCTGTACACATTAAAATAAATTTTTAACGATTTCCTATTTTACGAATATATTCAATAGAATCTTTATGACTCTTCCTGAAAGATGCATTTTTCTAATGTTTTTACCATGAAAAATCCAGTTCTTTTTACCTTATATGACAAGTATGGACTTACCCACCCTCAATTTATTGAAGGATTATTTTTATGTATTAAAGGATGTTGTTAATGAATTTACTTTTAAAATAAATTTTTATGTCAAATGTTATTCCAAAATTTGTATGATTTGGAGGTCCTTTTTCATGGAAGAATGTATATTTTCCTCAAAAATGTTTTTTACAATATCCTTCCATTTTATTTTCTATCTAATATAATATCTATTGATGTTAGTCATTCCTTTATCAGAAGTGACAAAATCGTTTAATTCATATCATTTCTTAAATGGGCTATGTTTTGGTGAAATTATGATTATGAAACATGATTCACTTCCCCATGATTTAGGATTCTAAAACATTCTTAATTTCATTATTCACGTTTTCATGAAGTGGTTATGAATCATATCTATTTTCATAGGTTATGATGTGATGAAATTTCAATGTTGCCCATTTTAGATCATGAATTATGATTTGATGTTTATAAAAATTATCTCTTTTTTTGGTCATGATATGATGAATGGTTTATTAAAATTTAGAACATGTATAGATGATTTTACAATGAGATGGTTGAGACCTATATCTCCCTCCAATTAAATAGGTAATGAAAAGTTTTAGATGAGCTCAGAGGGTACATGGGTTATAACCCAAACCTGAAAACAATAATGTACATTGGTTTTTTCCCAAGGGTAAAATAAATAAGGTTCATGAGTTGAAGATCAAGCCCAAAAACATGAAGGATCCAGGGCTTCAAGAAAAAACATAAATTAAGAGGTTACACGAGTTCTACCCCAAGCCCAAAAATATTTAAGTACCTGGGTTATTACCCAAACCTAAAATTTATAGGGTTTACATGAAATCTCGATAAACCTACATTGGTCGTATCCCAATACTAACATGTTATATTGTTCTTAGTAGATATCATTATCATAAAAATATTATATTCTTATATATATGGAAAAACACATATGTCTTATTCCACAGTTACGATTTCATGTCTCATGATGTTTATTTACTTGTCATTCATTCCTTATGATATACCGTGATTTATCTCATTACAAAAGTTTATGATCTTTGATATGTAAGGTATTAACTTCTAGTGATCTATTTCACATTTATACACCCTTATGTTTATGATATACATACACATTTCTTTTATTTACCCTTACTGAGATTATGAAGTCAACCCTTTCTTATTTTTACTCTCCCTAGGTTATGAATAAATGTATTAGGTTGATGTATGAAATTGGAGATATTTTTTGGGGATATTGAAGATCATTAACCATGAGGAATGATTTTTTTAAATGTTTTTAAAAACAAAAAACTTTTATGGTCCTTTGACATATATTTTTTTAATGTACAAAATATTCATTGAAAATGATTTAATATACTTGTAAGATAATCATGGTTATCTATGGCTGGTTTCAAAATAATGGTTTATTCAACCTTTGGAATGTATAATGAGGATGCATTACTGAGATAACTACATATATTTTTAATGATTTGTCAAAGGATGCTAATAAAGAGAAGAATAAGGATGAGTTACTGTTTAAGAAAATGTACTGGAATTTTCATAAAGTATAGAGTTAGTGGAGTCTAAACACTATGTCCCTATATGGATAATACAAGTGGATATGTCTCTAGCATAGATGTACCTTGGAGTAACACTGTAATATGATGTTCCAGAACTGACTTGGGGTAATCTGATACACGACAATGAGACGATTTTTACACATGGTTTGAAACTCTTGGGGGATATTCTTTTGTAATTCCAAAACTCTTATTTATCCTTCATGAAATATTCAAAAATATGGTGGCAATAAATAACCTAGGATAAACCTAAGGTGTCATTCATTATAAGGTGTTTGTAATTATTTAGACATCCTATAAATAATATCATGATTTTGCTGGTTTCTTCTGTGATATGTGTTTCTCACATCATGATTTCTAGTTTGAGTTAATTGATGAAACCAAATGTAAGTGTGTTAATATTGAGTTTGATGGAAAATCATGTGATTATGAGAAAAAAATTGGATAATGACTAGAGGTAATGATATTGAAATTATGGGGAATCATATACCATGATATATGATTAACAATGTGAACTTTTGTGGTATTTGTAAAAAATTGAAAAAGTGGATGATGGAATTTTATAATGTTAATATTCTATTGAGCATATACGAAAAAAGATTTGGCTACTTAAATTTCATTAAGAAAGGAAAAAGAATATTTTTGAATACCTCACATGGAGGTGAAGATGTTTTCTCTTCATAGAAAAGGTTAATTGAGTAAAGAATTATCCTTGAGTACAATGTCTCATTTGGGGAGAACATGGTAATTACCCTACTCAATTCTCAATCATAATAAATAACTTATATACGAAGGATTTACCAATTCCATTCCAACCATTAAAGTGGACATATTGAAATTTTTATGTATTTGGATCCACGAATTATGAATGGTGAATTATATGAAGATTATTCAGTTTATGTTTTTCTATAATAATTTCAATAATATTATGATTAGTTTTAATGGACAAGAAAAGTTATTTAATGAGAAGTTGATATGAAAAAGAATCACAATATTAAAATAAATATATCACTTAGTACTTTCCAAATGTTAAGAAACTAATTTTTTTATAAGTGAAATTTTGTATATAAATAAGTGAATTGGACAGTACTGATTAACCTTGATTTGATTATTTTTTACCAACAAGTCTATCCAGAAGTTATGCTTTTAAAATTTTATAATATAAAAGAAAAAATTATAGAGGAGAGGGGTGGGTTCAATCAAAGTGACCATCCCACTTCTATAAAAAAAATAATAGATCATAATTGGAAATATCATTCCCATAATCAGACTCATCGGTCATTTCCCATTCAAATTGTGACTTACCCGGATTTATGATCATGATAATATCAGAATTGAACTTCCCCAATATCTTTGAATGTCGGTTTGACACTGTATATGGTGTGTTAGAATAATACATCATCTGTCTTCACTTTGAGGGATTATTAGTGATGTCCATAAATCCTCAACCATCCATTTTCGAGAAATGAGTTCTTTGAAAGTAGTAGGACCACAGATAATTGGTGTAATTCTTTCCATCTAAGTGTGGTCACCCCACTTCTTTGTTATCCTAGGGGAGTCCAGATGATTTTTTATTTCCTGATGAAAATTAACATGTTGAGGATACCCAATGTTAAGAGCCTACATAATAGTATCATCACATTGCAAACCTTCCCCTGGACTATCATTCATGATTATATTTGGAGGTTCAGTACAAGAAAGAGATTCATCAATATATAGTTTAAAATTCAGTCTCAACTAATACAGTGGGAGTAAAAATAAGACCATCATTGGATGTAATATCCATCGAAAAATCTACACAAGCATTGTAAGTACCACTCCACGAGGACTTATCCTCCCTTAGTCCATTACATTTAAAATTATGCACATTTGGGATAGACATATAATAATCCAACATCTCAGCCATAATGAAATATGGTTTTTTGAAAACATCTTTATCATTACCAAGAAACATTGATAAATCCACATGCATCCTATTGGGTTTCCTTTTATTAAGTGTAGTTGGATTAACCTCCACCCCACATATCTATCAAGAGATCTTATTTGAGCATAACACCAATGAATTCCCAAAATCCATATATTCAGAACAAAAAATTGGATTCCTTTTATATTTAACATCAATATGGATATTATTAATGGGAATATAGAGTGTTACCTTATCAATCAAGGTGGATCTCAAATAAATCTCTCTATTCATTCTAGAAAAAATTCCAAAACAAACATCCTTGGTTTCCTTGTTGAGATGAATCAGAGGAAAATTTTTCATGGAATTTTCATAGAAAATATTTGGATTCCAAAGGACCCAATAAATCCCATGAAAACGGACCCAGACCGGAGAAAATTCATTCCTTTCATGCGATGCATTAATATCGTGGGACCATTCAGGAAGGTGAATTGATCTATGTTTCTGAGATAGAGACCCAATTCTCCATTCATTTATTTTGAAATCATTCAAATGGAAAATTCAATGAAATAATCCCCACGAAAGAGAAACACACATCCAATCAGAGGAGGCCTAAAAAATTGAAATCTTCTAGACCAGATCATCAATCCTATTGTACTTTTCACCTTTCAATATAATAAGATGAGTAATTTTTAGAATTCATTCCAATTAAAAAATATCAAAAAACATATTAGGTTGAACATTAATTTCAAATAATGACCAATTTCATAGAATCCTTCTAGATATGGAGTCCATTAATGAAGAAAATTTGGTGGGAGGCGATGCAGGACAGTCAATTGCCACTCTGCCAATTGGGTCCTTTCTAATTCAATTTGGGCCCTTATAAGAATCCATAAATTATATCATCTATAGATCAAACATCATAGTTATAGAGGGAAACCTCATCGGCATCATCCTCTTCCGCACATACTTTAACTCAAACATAGAAAAATCGGAATCATGAACATATTCATCAACATGAAGATCAGTATTTCTCATGCTATCAAACCTAGATGCATAATACAAAACAACAGAAGATGGAGGGTTGGATTTGAATACATTGTAAGAATAATATGTTTAAAACACCCTTTAATGAGATGTAGGATTTGTAACATGTCATATATCCCAATGAGCAATGGTATGGTCATCTTGATTTGTAGTTGGGTGAAAAGCTTTCACCACAACATCTTTGAGATGTGGTGGGCCTTCTTTTAGGTTATTTCCAAGTTTCAAGTGAATATACAATGATGGTATTCACATTTTTGGAATGTTAAAGATAATAAATCCTTTTCTTATGGAGGATTAATGTTTTACTGATTTAGTTTTGTTCTTCTTAATGTTTTGGAATTTTCCATTTTGGAAAGGTTTTAAAATTAACCGTTTATGGAATGCTTACGTTAAACATTGAATTATGTCTGTGAAATTAATGTTATATCTCACCATATGAGGATTTATTCATGTTGGATTACATGTGATAACCATTTTTATAATATTTTACGTGAATAAATATGGAATGACTTATCATTCTATTTATGGATCTCAGGATATGTTGGTTCTTTTGGAATGAAAATTTCACTATCCTTCACTAGAATAAGAGATGAATTGTGACTTAATCAAGGAAAAACCAATGGGTGAGAATGTACATATGAAAAATAATATAAATTAAAGTATTTATTTTTCCTTATGTTCTAGATAGTAAAAAATTTCTCTAATTTATGAAAAGGATTTTTAAAAAGATTAATCCTAGAACATTTCTTCCGGACAAATCAGATGGTACCTTAGATCATTTCAGATTTATGGTTTCATGATCACCCACATCTATTGATCACTATTCTTAATCAATATCCATAAAAACATGATTTTTATATTTTTTTTCCATTTATAATCTTCACTCCAAACCAATGTTCTTATATATTTAAACCTGGTTATATATTACTTTGGGTAACCACTATAGTTTAAACATTCCCTTATTATGGGATGTTTTAATATCCATTTTTAAAATGTGGGTTTTTATGATTTAAAATTTAAATAATATTAACATTTATTACCCAGATGAATTTTGAGGGTGAAGTTATTTTTAGGGGGGTAGAATGTAACACCCAAAGATTTTTTTAATTAATATTTTTTGAATTATTTTATCCTTTTGAAATTATTTATTTCACATTGCACAAAAAATAATTTGTTTTATATAAAATAACTATTTTTGGTTTTTATTATGCACGACACTATGTAAATATTTCAATACACACAACATAAATTCTAACTTACTCTTCAAGGAACACTGTGTTTAGATTGTGTGACACACAATAATGACATTCCTCGATGGCTTTTATAACATTCAAGAATGAGTTTTACTAAACTATAAGATGTTATTAAAATGTTATTTTTTAATATAATTATTTATTTTATATCAATTAAATTAGAGGTTATAAATAATATTAAATATTTTTTGAAAATATTTGGTTTATACAAATATAAGTATAATTCTTTGGTTACAAATTAATTATAATTGAATTTGAAGACTGGTTGAATAAAAAACCAAATATTATTATGTTCAAAAAGTTATTTTACCCAAATAAATTAAATTATAAACAATTCGTGATTGATAGAAATGTAATATATATTTTATATATTCAATAAAATAGTGTTAATATTTTTTCATTAGAATTGATAGACATAAGATATAAAAACAAAATTTCATACTTAAAGGCATATATTTTTGTAATTGTAGTTTTACTGCCTTTTAATGATGAAACCATATTAAATCCAATTTTTGGAACTTTGATAAATTTAATATGTTAAAAAACAATAAATTAGAATTTGAAAAATAAAAATATGTTAATATTCTTTTTTGGTAATTTTCTCTATGGTTTCATTTTTAAATGAATAGTTAAATTTCTTGATTTTAATACAAAAAATATATTTTTCATATAATTCATTTATAAGGTGAGATTTTATTTTAAATTTGTTTTGAAGTTTAATTAGTAATTTTTTTTATCATTTAATTAAATTTATTCCATTTTATTCAATTTCACATTTAAATTTGGTATTAATACATAGGAAAATTTACGACAATTTTACATTAACAACCCGCAGTGTTTCACCATCAGTAAGATTAATTTTAAATTAATTTCTTCCACTTATTTTATTAGAATATGGAAAAATATATTTCATTTTTTAATCCACATAATTTATAATTCTAATAATTTCAACATTGTTTTTTACAAAAAAAAATTACTCAATGTAATTATAATTAATTAAATCCATTAAGGTAAAATTAATCATAAATATGAAATAAATCATAAATTTGAGATGCAAAACAATGTATACACATGTCCAACACACATTTTATAGCCATTCATCAGTCATGTACCTTCCATTAGATTGTTTTTTTATAATATTTTTAGGTAAAAATTTTGGTACACCTACCTTACTTTCAAAAACGCCAAGTGTGTCATTTCCTTTCCCTACAAAAGGAGACCATGTCTCCCTTTTCTTCAGACCTCTAAAACCACATAGTTTTGGCTAAGATATACCAAACACAGTTACCAACCTTCTTATATTTCTCATATAATCCTCCCTATCGGATGAAATCAATCCATTGAATCCTTTTCCACAAACCCAAAGGAGTTATCCTATTTAGAGCTAACACCGTCTCTCAATATCCTTTATTTTACTTTCCTTCTCCAGCATGTACACTCTATTTATTCCATGATGGTATAAAAACAAGTTATCCAAATATATTATGATATTATTATATTATTTTTTAATCCTAAAATTAAAGACACCTTTGTCAAATGTGAAACAACCATAATTTTTACATGTACGTCAAACTACCACCTCACTAAATGATAATTATTCATTTTTATTTTACTACATATCATGTTATAAATTATAATAAAACCTCAATATATATATATAATATTATATTTATTATATATTTAATATTACGTATTTTTTAAAAAAAATTACCTTTTTTAATTCTTATTTGGTGTAAAAATAATGATTCTGTTAGAAATGTGTGGAAAACCTCCCCTACAAAGCGATGTGATTTGTTCACATAATACATGGAATATATTAAGGAAGGGTTAGTGAAATTATATGATATATATAAAATTATAATTATATTTTAATTAAGTTATATAAATATAAATATTTCATTCTTTTTATTTCATTTTTTCAATATAATAATAAAATAGAAACAACATTCATGCGTGTGTATGGCTTACCATCTCTATGATTGGTGTATTCCATTATACACATCCTTATTATATGGAAAATGTTAATACAAAAAAACTATATATACATGATTTATATATATATATTGATTGAAATTCTGTAATAATGATATTATTAGAAGGACCATCGATATAACAAATTAAGACACTTGTGAAGAACAATGTAAACATTATGTAAAGTGAAACCTTAACACCAGATTGACTACAAAAGGGTAATATAAGGTCATAATAAATCCATATATGGTATTATATATAATAATATTATGCATTAAAATATTTTTATTAAATATTTTTATTATATAGGTGAATTGAATGGGTACGATGATATTCAAGACAATAGGTATTTTGATTTCATCGGACTTTTTATTTTCATGAGATACATTCTTTATTCACCACCCATTACGTTTATGTGGAGTGTAAACTAACCATAGGTGTATTACATGTTTATTATAGTTAAATTTATCAGTATTTACAGATAAATTATATAATATTTATTTAATGGGATGTATGTTTAAATTTTTTCCAAATCAATAAAATAGTTTTGTCTCAATTTTCCTTCTTTGAGACTCATGTTTTTTATGCACATAATTTTTTTAAGGTGAATATACTACCATTTTACATGATAAATCATTAACCTAAATATTTTAATTATATTTTAATATTTATATAAATTTTTTCTTACATGGAGAGTTTGATCCTAGGCAAGCAATATTTAAGAGTTTATTGAAACAATCTCATCGATTTTCGAGATTGTCATTTATTATGCTTCTCTGAGGAAATCATGTGATCTATCTCTCATAAAAGTTTTTTTAATTTATTTTCCTCTGGTTATTGAAGATAAATTCATGTATTTTTTCCATAATTCTACTCTTTGGTATATAATATAGTAAAGAACCCAATTTTAAGAAACCCTGACATTAGCGTCTCTTAGGTCAAAAAATTATGTTTTCTAAAAAAGGTTTCATGTTTATTGTATCATTATCATGTAATATTTAAATGAATTTTGTAAGATTTTTTTCATTTAAAAATCTCTTCAACGGAATATTATTGTCTCTTTCTTAATGTCTAATTTTTCAAATGTTTTTATCATATAAATAGAATTGTTTTTTATCACCTACGTCATGTACAGCATTACCCAACATCAATTATTTAAAGATTTATTTTCTGGTGTAAAATGTTAATTTTTATGGAAATTTTTTTTCAAGATATTTTTAAGGAAAATAGTTTTTAAAAATATTTTATGTTTTATAGATCCTTTTTCAAGAAGAAATAATTTTTACATCATCAAATTTTTTCAAAATACCCTTCTAAGTGATTTTCCATCATTGATAAGATATATTTATGTTTCTCATTACCTTTTAGGAAATGATTCAAAGGATTGATTCATATTATTTCAATAATGGTGTATTTGTTTAGTAAATGATTCTTATGAAACCTATTTCAGTTCCATGGGTTTTATACTTCCGAAACATTTTTAGTTCCAAGGGTTATTCGTTCATGAAGTGATTATGAAACACATCTATTTTCATAGGTTGTGATGTGATGAAATATTAATTTCCCTTATTTCATTTCATGGTTTATACTTTAATGTTTTAAATCCTTTATATTTTTATGGGTCATGATAGGATGAAAATTGCATTTTCCTGTGGCACATGTATGGATAATTTTATTATGAGATGGTTGGTACCTTTATCTCTCTATAATACATTACGTGATGATAAGTTATATATGGTCATATAGGGTACATGAGTTGTATCCAATGATCTAAAATAAGATTGTACATGGGTTGTACGCAAGCATAAAATAAATAGGATATATGGGTTGTATCTCATGCCGGAAATCAAGAGGGTTCATGGGTTATAAAAATACCTAAATGTAAGAGGTGACACAGGTTTTAGCCTAAGCCCGAAAACAAGAATGTGTATTTCTTTTAGCCAAATACTAAAAGTAAGGGGATGCATGGGTTATTATCCCCTCCCCGAAACATGTACATAGGTCCTAGAGGAATCCTAAAATGTAATAATGGTCTTGGTAGGTTGCCTTGACATATTTTTTTTATTTATATATGTATTTAAAAAATCATATGTCTTGTTCATCTGTTACGATTTCTTAGATCATTATGTTTATTTCCATATGATTCATGTCTTATGAACTACCCATATTTTCCAAGTAACTCATGTTTATGATCTTTGATATGTAGGATATGATCTTCCAGTGATTTTGATCATGTTCTTATATCCATATTTTATGTTATTCATATGGGTTTCCTTTATTTACACATACTATGAATATGGTCTCACTGGTTTCTCTTTTTTCTTTTTCAATGTTATGAAGAAATGTATTTGGTAGAAATTCTAGTGGTGGAGATATTTATTAGAGATGTTGAAGATCATTCACCACAATGAAATATTTATTTCCATATCTCCAAATTCGGTAAAAAATTACGATCCTCGAGCAGGTACTTTTGTAATGTATTTAATATTCATCTAAAATAATGTAATATGTTTTTTTATTATTCATGGGTCACTATATAAATGGAATATTTGTCCTAATTGGCCAAAATTGGCCAAAATTGGCCAATATTCCTTAATTTCACTGAATGGCCTAATGGGCCCAAATATCCTAAATGGATTAATGGGAATATATTTCCTAAACTGAATAATTGTCCTAATTTTCCTAAAGATGCTAATTTTCATAATTGGTTGATATATCCTAATTTACCTAGTTGGACTAATAGCCCAAATTGGCTAATTGACCTAATTGGCCTAAATGGAAAAATTTCCAAATGAAAAAAAAGGTCATTTGGCCAATTAAACAAACAACATATCCTAAAAATGAACCTAATGAACAAACAATCAAAATAAATAATTGATTGAATAATGAAATAATTTAAAAAAATAGTATTGAACTAAAATGAACATACAATAGGAATCTATATCACACCCATATCTATCATTCAAATTAGTATGTATTGTTTATGTTGTGCCACTAATATTAAATTTATAATTAAATTTATATTAACATACTTATTAATTTTATTTATCTCTTTAGTGGATACAATTTTTATTCATTATATCTTTAAAACATTCATATTATTTAATAATTTATCATTATAAAAATAAATGTCATTTGAAGCAATCAGCAGTGGGTATATAATGTTGTCTACCTAGAGAAAAATATTTTCTATTGAGTATGATGAAAATTGATGTAGGTTTAGTAAATACACAGACACACCAAAAGATTTTTATTTATTTTTATTTAAAATATTTATTACACATTTATATTTAAATATCTTATTTACATAATCAAATGTTTTCCCTGGAGGCCCTATATGAGAAAGAAGTTGACCACATCATGCCAAATGATCATTTGAGTTTGGTATTGAGTGAGGAGATCTCGGAAATATTATGATGTCGGTCTGGGTAGGGGCCATCACCGGGTGCCTCATAAATATCTCATACCATTGAGCCACAAAATGTTCATATAGAATCATCTAAGGTAAAATAGCATTACAAGAGTGTGAAATATGTAAATTTATCGCTGAAAACTTACTCAAATCTATTGAAGTTATAAGCCCCTCACATTCTTCAGAGAATTAAACTAATTTCTATTCATGTATTGAATTGATGTTCTCTTTTTATGAGGCTCCGGGTGATTTTAATGAGGTTCATAATTTCGGTCGAGCTGATGGTGTGGGCGATAACGTTTGTGGTGGTGGTGGTGATGATGATGATGATGATGGTCATCTAGATGATCATTTTGGGGATGAGGATGTCTTTGATAGTGGTGAGGATGAGAATGTATAGGAAGGGTGATATATTGATCCCCTCTATTTTTGACCTAATAGTGAAGTTACATGGGGATGTTGTTTAATTACCTGAATTGATTTGGTGTATGGATGTATATATATGTAATAGTATTGAAAATGGTTTTAAATATAATACTATATGTTGGTTTAATTCTAAAATGTTTTAATAACCTTGAAGTACTTCCTCACAAGAGTCTTGATTTATAATTCTTATTTTAGCTGATATGGATTTGGAGTTTTGAATTCCCAAAATTTCAACATCCATAACATTACATGTGTAATCCCATGTGAATAATATTTAAATCAGCATTAGAAAAATTAAACCTATTTCCATGGATTTTATAAAATTAATAAGTAATTATAGAACCAATAAAACACTAAGTTTATCTATAATAAACAAGAATAAATTTAAAATGTATAATGTTATATAAGAAAAATATAATTTCTAGGTCTTAAGATATCTTTCAGACATTCTTGGGACAACATAGGAAAACAAAAATAAGAAAATCAATATAGAAAAATTCTGAAAGGGTATTCGTGTAGGGGATTCACATTGGGGATTCACATATGGGAAATATGAGGGAAATTCACCATATAAGTAAATTCCTCATGTATCTAAAATTCAACATAGATGAATTATAAAATTTATCAACAACATGAATTCAAAAAAAATAAAACATAAAAAATTCCTTATAAATTGTATAATAGTCATTTCAATAGTTAAATTATATTTAGATATTTTCATATTATCTTCATTTAATCAATAATATTCTTAATCAGGATTTTATAACCCATGTTATCATTACAATACAATAGAAAATTATTTCTTAAACTACATATTTTGAACTTAAAACATAAAATTAATTATAGCACAAATTAAGACATGATAGCGATAAATTTACAAATTTATGTATCCTAGAGAAATTTAGATAATTTTTGTAGATTTTAAATTCAGCATGAATCACACAATTTTGAGATTTTATCCCTTGATATGTAAACATTACATAAGTGAATTTATTATGTAAAATAATCAATTCGAATCAACCGCATGGGAAAATAACAATGTGACTCAGCTATGTGGAATAATTGGATACATGTAGTAGCTATTTAAGAAAGTTAAAAAATAACTAAAATGTTATTTTAGAGTAACAAATAACTTATTTTCCATAAGAACTCTCTATGAAACTTGTAGAACATGTTATATACATTTGAAATAATAAATTTAAGGAAATATTGAGAAATAAAATTAATGATCTCATTACAATTTATAATACTTTAATCAATATATAATTTAGAGTATTAATACTATTGATGGAAAAAAATTATAACCCATTAATTACCAATGTATAAAGTGGTACAAGGAGACACTCAACAAAATTGGCATCAAGAATTCAATCGGATGAATCAAAAATTTAATTAACAAAAAGTTTTCTCTATTAAGGTTATTTAGATTGTGATTATTAAGACATAACTCGAAG
Source organism: Viscum album (assembly GCA_963277665.1). NCBI lineage: Eukaryota > Viridiplantae > Streptophyta > Magnoliopsida > Santalales > Viscaceae > Viscum > Viscum album. Next base: position 737,993,405 of record OY728140.1, on the reverse strand, counting down.
GGAGAAAGGTATTTTTAGTATCAAGTGAAAAATGGATGTCTTTATAACACCCGAATGTTGGTAGGAAGTATTTTCATTAAATATTTTTTATTATTTAGTATGTTACTATGGAAGAAATTATAAGTATAAAAGAACCATGAGATTACCATAAAAGAAAATTACTATTATATCCTAGTCGTTAGGTTAGCGAGAATAATTATAAATAACTTGTGAAAATGCATTATGAATTCATTGTCTATTAATTATTTATGAAAAAATTAAATTAATTAGATATTTTTATTTTTTAGTGAATTACATTTGATAATGAAATTAATGAGATATGTTTCTTATAAACATAATAAATGTTTTTTTTATAATCATCCAATGGATGTTTTAGTAATTGGGTAGGAATAAGAACTTATTTTATGTATAAGAAACCTTTTAAAGTTTAATTTTACACCATTCAATGGGAAACCATTTTAAAATATAAAATTTCCATATTAATAATTCCAATATGTCAAAATAAACATGTTATTTTGATGTGGGATATAAAAATTTACATTGGAAATTTTTTTGATATTTTTCTGAGGACCTTCTTGTTTTGAAGAATAGTATAAATCCGATAAATTTTAATTAAAAACCACTTTTTCATTAAGTTAAATTATAATATTTAATTATTTTAATGTATAAATAGAATATATATTTACTATTTAATATAATTATTTTCATCATTATTAGTTTTACATTTAATTCATTGGTAAAAACATATTAATCTGTTGCAATGTTTAAACATTTAAAACTCGTTTTATCGTTTCAACAATGAGAAAAATTTTATATTAATTACTGAAACATATGTGTTTTAAATTTGGAAAAATGGATTCTATATTTGGAGTTATAAGGTCCAAATTTTTTGAATAGGTTTCTATTATTTTTGGATATTTTGAATAGAAACTTCAGTAATTATTTATTTTACCAAATTAAAGGATAAATATGGTAAATAAGTGTAATCAAATAATAATTTAATTATATAAAAATATCCTGAAAATTTTCATAATATTATTTTATGATATATTTTCTACCATTGAGATCCATGGGTCTATTTGGGTACCCCTTGGATCCTCATGTATGTGAAAATTAAATTTTAAAAGAAATAACATAAAGTAAAGACAATTATAACCTAAACAAATATCTTTTACAATATTTATTTTAATATAAGGTTATATAACTTATATTCATGTCAATAAATATTCATTATAATGGTAATACTATTTAAAACATCATGTTATTTTATTTATAATTTTTATACATTTAATCAATATATTTATTTATGACACAATTATAATTTAGTGATTACCTCATTAATGAATGATTCAAAAAAATGAATTCATAAATATTAAATAAATATAATTTGGTTTTTTTATGTCGTCCAAAAATTTTATTGATTATATTGACATATTATATTTTAGTTATGGTTATAGTTTCTAAGGAATTTTGTTTAAATGAATTTTTTAAAAAGTCAACTATGAATATTGTCCAAAATTGAAATAATTCATACCTTAAATCATAAAATAGTGTATTAATTGACATTATTTTTTAAAAAAACATGGATTCAAAATAATTGTTATTATAAGACCAAATAGGTCATATAAAACCTTCTTGGCTCTTTTTACATGATATGGTAATTACACTAAACCACAAGGTTTAAATAACATGATATCACAATCAGATAAAAAAAGGTAAAATAAGTGCTAAACCAAAATGATAAGGATAAAAAAATACAAAATATATCTAAAAATTATATTATGATGGTATTAGAACCCACAACATCTTATCTTTGTGTTAAAAATATTTTGGACTATTTTTAGTTGAACTTTATTTTATAATAAATTAATATTTTGAGAGCTTCCTAAATTGATCCTATCTACTCTTATAAATGGGCACCTACAACCTCTCCTCTTAAATCCACTTTTATCCTTCAAGCACGGAAAACCCTACCATTTTCTCTAATCAACTTCTATAGTTACACTATATTGGTTCTGGTCTTCTCAAATGACCAAATCTAGTTCCATTAGAGGAAATTTAATGGAGGCACGTCCAAGAAGAGATAATCTATTTTACCAATTCTTTCAAATTTATTTCTTCTTGAACATAACCTTAATTAGTTGTTTCATTATAAAGTAAAAACATAATTATCACCTATATACCTATATGTTATTATAAATATGAAACAGACCGATATCACCATCTATCCATCCTACGAAAAACAAAATCACTATGTGTACGTGCATACAACATACCATCTCCACGTCATGGTGTAATCTATTTTTTACAACCACGTTACATGGTTGGGTATAATGGTTGAAATAAAAAAAATATGATTATTATAACTTCATACTAATTTTGAGAAACTATGCACCATCTAATTCAATACCATTCAAAAAAAATGGGAACGATATGGTCGCTCCTGTGTATGTACAGATTACCATCTCTAAGGTGCGATGTGATTCATTCTACATAATCTTCATTAAACCATGATTATATAAATGTATTGAATGAATGGATAAGATACATATTATAAAAATAAAATGTTTTAAATGATATTAATATAACCTAAAAAGTGTAATAAGAATTTATCTGACAAAATATGCATAAGAACATAAAGCAGTTAATACACAAATAACGAGTAACAATGAAATTTTAATGACAATAGGATGAAAAGATGATCATAAATGTTAATATAAAAATGATTATGTTACGATAATAATTCAGTAAAAATATTTAAATCAATATAGAGGTGGTTCGAATACCCTTGAATCATATCAGACCAATGGTAAGGGATAACAAAACCAATCACATTTTATCTGAGATTGATTATTCATATGTATCTACTGGGGTTATATTTATTATCCATGTCCATGTTTTCATAAAAAAATATCATAAATTGTTTACTATTCTTATATGTATTTTTAAAGACATTTTTACACATTTGGACTTTTACTACATGGTTTGGAAAGAATCTTTCTTTTGTTTACCATATGTGGTACTTTTTGACTTATTTTGGAAAAAGTACGAGGAGAATGTTTTTTGAAGTTATACAGCTTGAACGATATTTTACATCTTCATAATTCCTTATTTCTGTGAAGCTTCCTCTATATATTTATATGTGTATTTTCAACTCAATTATTTTTTTAAAAATAATTTCATGTCATTTTGTGAAAAGAAAACATTTTTGAAGAAGAAATCATATTTTCCTCAGAAAGCAAGCTCATGGGTTTTATCAAAATTATTTTCCATCTAAGAGTTCGTAGGTTTATGTTTATAAAACTATTATTACTATTATTTGATTATGTTTATTATTTAATTTTATTTTGAAAATCAATTTTTTATATCAATTAAGATGGAATTATTTTTAAAAAACCCATTTCATTTCATAGGTTATGCTATGGAGAATGTTTCAATGTTTTTTTCTGGAACATGAAAGAATGCATTCATTTTGAGATGGGTAGGACTTATATATCTTTTAAATGAAATGGGTAAAGATTTATATCTCAGGAGATTGATATGGATGGAGTGACAAGTTATCCTGGTTCTGTGATACAGAGCTAAAATGAGGAGAGAAATCTGTACAGTAATGGACATGGTCCAAATGATGGTCTTGAAAAAGATCCATGTCTAATATGAAATTTTTTATAATATTATGGGGGTATGACACAATATTTCTTATTTTATGTTATAAATATGGGGATTATATTTCACTTTTATGATTTATTCCATGATATGATATTGTAAACTTTTAAATGTAGTATAATATTTTTAAATATTATGTTCTTATGAATATGATATGATTGTTATTTCATTTGTTTACCCTAAATGAGAAATTAAACTCACCCTATTATATTTTTCTTTTCCCTATCTCATGAAGAAGTGTATTAAGTATGATATTCCAAAAGGGGGTCTAGATATGATTAAATAAATGGGATACAATATAGATGTTTTATGAAATATTTGTTTTTATTTCCCAGATTATAAATGCATTGTACATTTATGGTCCTGTCATTGTTTTTCTATATGATGGAATAAATATACTTAAATAATTACATGATATGAATGTATGTAAAGAATATATCGCAATAGTTGGTATTAGAGGAATGGTATAGTTATCCTTTGGAAACATGGATGATAATGTCTTAAGGATATTTCTCAGTATATGATATAATTATAGTGTTTTAGAAATAACCATGAATAACCTATGATAAACTTAATGTGTCCAAAATTGAAATTATCTTCTTGATTATATGGTTTTCCTATTATGATTTCTGTTTATCACACTATGCTTCTTGGTTTTAGTAAATGGTTGGAACATAGAGGAACCATGTTAATGATGAATACAATGGGAAATGAAATTATTTCCCTCATGAGCAATTGAATGTCAAGGGAGATAAAATGAAAAATCATGTAGTCATGCTCACACAACATTCTTGAGCTGTGAAAAATGTCAAACATCTAAAAAACAAAGGAGGGAGAAAAATTTATTGATTCTTACATGAGGAAACATCCACCTTAATTAAAATGGTCTTCTGGTTCATTAGTGGCTGAACAGTGGATCAGTACCCCTGAAAATATATTTTCAGTTCTACAATGTTCTAAACATGATAATGTCATATTAGCAGTATATGGTTTGGAAGGTGAATTTCAACTATGTTGGAATATTATCAAGAATATCAGTTAATGTGAGTAAATTGAGTCTATCTAATTATATGAGTTCAAGAATATAATATTCAATAATTACATTCCCTTTTATTATTTGAAAAAATATTGAGAATGAGTTTCAAGAACTTTAGAAAAAGGATGACGAATCCATTCGTACCTATAAAGAAAATTTTACAGGACATTCAAGGTACTCTTTTGGAATTATTACCCAACCTGAGAATAAGATTGATCAATTCTATAGTGTCTTAAAACCAAGTCTCTGAAAAGAATTAGCCATAATCAACATCAACAGGTATGAGGAAAATGTTTTATGTGATCTCAAGGTTGATATGTGAATTACAGTATCCCATCAGTCGTATTTGTTTGATAAGAAGAGAAAAATTAAATTCAAAGGGAAATCAAATGGACACCCTAAAAAAGATGATGAGTTTTCCCTTATGCTCAATGTGTTTAAAGAAACATGGAGGGATTTTTCTTAAAGGGGCTAGTAAATTTTTTAAGTGTTTAAAATAAGGTCATCGGGAATTTAATGTTGAAGTGATGACAAAACATTTCTAATGATGTGAAAAAAGAATAGGCTACACAGAATGCACCTCCAACTTTTCAATGTTACAAGTGTAATGAAATGGGGCATTATGCCAATAAAATCCCTATTCCATGGGTTATTGAAAAGAATCAAGGTCCTAAAACTCTTAAGAAAAAATAAAAAGGAATTTTTCATGAAATTACTATCGGTGACATGGATTACGATAATGAAGTGTTGAAAGATACACATATAATCCACTCTAAGGTAGAATTTTTTTTATTTAGTTATGTATCCACCCAATCTTTTATTTATAAAGAATTTTATAAGGGTATCTCCATATTACCACAACAATTATATGTTCAGTTGGCCGTGGCAACTCATAATGGAACAACGATCACATCAAATGTTTAAAATTCTTCTCCAATTTATGTTTGAGGAAAAGGAAATCCTACTAATAATGTGATCTTTATTATAGTTTAATTTTATGGGATTATTGGCATGGATTTGCTCCCATTATATGGAGATCATATCAATTTCTCAATAAGGGAAGTCTCATTTCATATTCCATATTAATATATGATCATCAATCGACGCAAGGATGAATACAACCTTCTAGGAGTATTTTCTTCTATCTAATTGGACTTGATTCCAATAACATAAGGTTATGTATTTCAAATAGTTGTGGAGAAATTCATGATTAATAATACTCCCCTTGTATGGGAGTTTGATGATGTCTTTATAGAGTAATTTCTAGGCCTTCAAAAAAATCCTGAATTTGAGTTTTCAAAAGCACTCATACCAGGTTTTATTCCCATTTCAAAGACAACTTATAGAATGTCCACAATTGAGTTTTAGTAATTGAAGAAGAAAATCCAAGAGAATATTCATATGGGTTCCATAATCTTTAGTTCATTACCTTGGGGAGCACCTATTCTGTTTGATTTGAATAAAGATGGATCAATGAGCGATAAAGCATTTTTATGCACCCTCCCAAAAATATTTACAACTAACTGCAACAAAAATCATGACCTAGGGTGTTCTCTTGAAGAGATTTGGTGTTCAATGAATCATGAAATATAATTAACTATTTTTATTATTTTTATCATTTATTAGAGAAAACTAATAGAAATAATAGATTGAGAAATGAGAATTCCAGATTATGAAATGTAAATATGCAATGCGTAATGCAGACAGAATGAATGGAGACCAAATGATGTCAGCAAGAAAGGATATATTCTCGATAGAATCACCAATATTAAACCTTCATCATCTCATTATTAGTTTAAAATTTAATTAATAAACACACTCCATCGTATGTATGTATGTATATCATCTTCTATATATGACTGTGAATATATGGTACACCCATTGATCATCGAGAGACCACACATCGACCTACTCGATCAATGGAAAATGTTATAGAAGAGAAAGTTAAGTCTCAGTTGGCTTGTATAGACACAATGGTTCCTTATCCAAAAATATCCCCCTAGAACTAACTATAATAAATAGAAAAAAATAAAATTTAATGATAAATGAATTTGGTTCAACACTGGATTTATCCGTTAGAATGTTCCTCTGGTTAGTTACTCATGATCACGAGTATAATAGAACATAGTGGAAAAGAATGGGGTAGAAAGACAAAAGTTAAAAAAAGAAGAATGAGATAAATAAGAATAGAAAAATATACAATTAATTTATAATACTATTAAAATGATAAAAAAACATTAACACGGTTGTAAATGGCCACACATAAGTTCCAATACATTGAGAAGGGGTGACGATACATATTTATAGGGAGAGGAGATGAAAGAATTCATTACAAAATCATCCTCCAAATGTATTCACATGGATATCACTTTAAATGGTCACGTTTGTAATGGGATTATTTATTAAGGATGTTCAATAATGTCTCCTCAGTTCAACCTCAAACATTTAAATTTATTTTCCATCGCATGTATGAGTTATGTCTGGTTTAATCCGATACATTAAATTTTCCCATTTGACTGGAAAAATTCCCATTCTTCAACTTCTATAGCCATTATGACCCTCCAAACTGTCGGTTCACACATTTGATCCTTAATTAAATTTGTCTCCAACATTATTTCGTGTCCCTAAACATGATATTGGTCATTTTGGAAGCGTTCTATAGATGTTATCAATTAATTTTACAATGGAACCATTTCTTCATGGTGAGATATTTAATCCTCCACAAATTTCAACAATTCACATAACGCATTAATGACATTATTTTGATTTGAAACCCATCAGGGAAGAGACCTATGGAATAATATTTAATTTCAACTGGAATCAATCCATTTGGAGGTGTGTGCACCGAGTAATGCTTCTGTTACTTTAGTGGGTCCCATTCTATCAACCTCAATTTTTTTTTCAATTAAATGATTTTTTTGAGCCATTAAATGCTCAATTCAGCCTTTAATCATGAACACAATGTTATAGAAAAGAAATCTGGGATATCAATAAAAAAATCGCGAAATTTAGAAAAATAATTTAAATGTAATGCCTAAAATACCCCTATGATAAAAATCTGTGAAAATTCAATATTTAACCACTTTTTGATTTAAGTTCAAATTACCACTAAAACCAACAAAGGTGAATATTACCCCTAATATAACAATATGGTGGGATTATAAAAATTTATTTACAGTATAAAATGTATGAAAATTAGATATTCATCACTCCCCAAAATTTAAACATCGCACTCATAGGAAATCATCTTACATTCAAATCAAAATCAACACAATAATAAAAAATTAGAAAATATATATGATCTTATAAAAAATAGAATTCCATTATGTATAATATATGAATAATATTATCTCTATTTTTAATTTTAATCATTAAAATTTTTTCATCATCATAAATCAATAAATGACTCAATAACAACCTACCTCACATTGAATTTTTTGTCACTCTTCACTCAATGGAAATTAAATCTAGAGTTACACTCAATCTTGAAAATCAAAGGTATCACCATAGGCAAGTGAAAATTATCATTTCATCATAGTATAAAACATGAATATGAATTCAATCATGAGGGATTTATTTAAAAGTTCAAATGATTCTGTGGAAAAGGGTTGGTGAGAAAATGTTTCAAAAAGTTTAAGTTTGAAAAAAGGATGTTTAACTCTTAAGTAAAATGTCTTAATAATCAAGTGAAAAGACATGATGTACCTCAATAAGATACCCTTTATATTTTAAAACACAAAACAACCCAATTTATTAGTTACATGGAATATGGTCCAATCAGTGATTATTATGTATGATACCATCTACGTTCTCTACTTTTTTGTAAAGCTCCAGAAGAGAACAACATTATTTTCTTTTTTCTGAATTTTTTTTCCTAGATAATAAAATAAAAATTGTATAAAATTAATTGATTACAATTCATTCCCTTGATTTTTGAATGGGAAATTAGACAAAAATGAATGTAAATGACTAATTCAACCCCATATACATTTTTTAATATTTTTTATGGGGAAATGTATGAATGAAATAAAGAACAATGAAATGATGACACATGTCCAATTATCTTATTATCCACTAACCAAAATATTTAAACAGACCTTGAAACACTAGTAAATGATATGAAACCCAATTAAAACCCACTAAAGGTCCTTCCCCAACACTCAATGGTGAAATATCCATGGAAAAATACTACATTTTCATGTAGGTATGGAAAATTCAGCTTCTAACGTGGCATAAACATATAATTAAATTCATGGATTCTAAAGGATAGAAAAAGATAAATGTTAGTTTAGGTCTCATGTTACAATGTGTCTCGTTAATATATATTCCTCAATCAAATCATTAAAATTTAATGAAATCCAATGCTTGGAAAGAGAAAAGTGAGAAATTATGGTTCTCACACAAAATCCATGTTTCTCTCAAGAAATTGTGGGTATTAGGAAGAATACTTAGATGTAGTATAGAATAACTCACATAACTAGAAAAATATTTTGAGTTACTGTTTCATGGGAAATAGTTAAAAAATCTGTGAAAATCATAAAAATGCATGACAAAAAAATTCACAGAAAATTATTCACATCAACAATCATTTTAGATCCATTCATTCAAATATCATTTCAACTCTTTCAAAATCAATTGATTTGTGAAAAGTGATAAGAATATTCATTAAATCTCAAAATTCCTAAAAATATGGTAAAAAAATGAAAACTACAAAAGAATAACTATGAAGGTTGACACTCCCCCCACACTTATATTTTTATACCCCTCATTTAAACTCTACAAAATGTAAATATAAAGGAAGAAAAGACAAGGAAAGGAAATATACCACCTGGTATTATTTTTGAATGTGATTCCATGAGTTCAACTCATAGATTGTTTCATTTTACCTAGAAATCATGAAATAAAATAAAGCATATTAAAAATAAATAAAAAAATAAAAAGAAAGATAAAAGAGGATAAAACATTGTTTTGACCCCCATGTGGATGGAAGGATTTCACTTTCCCATGTCAGGAATCTATAGTGGGTTGTCCTAGAGCATATGGTGGGTGTGGTTTCATTGAGATGAACCACTACATTTGATTTTTCCTAATTCCCATTAGTAAATACTGAATATAGATAACCTGAAAAAAGATGATAATGTTCCTAACCCCAAGATATAATAATGATTTAATTTTAGGTTTTATATGGGTGAGAATATAATATAGGCGTGCTCCATGTTGTCTTCTGTTGTTTCCACCTCAATATGCTATGAAAAATATTATTGAGGAAGTTGTCACACCAAAACATGTCTGTCCAAATTTTACCCTCCAATTATCGCTAATTGGGTAGTCTAATTTTTAACATAAATGGTTTGATCCATTTGTGATATATCAGAAATTCAAGGAAATAGAAGTCAGAAAACAATTTATGTTTTATAATATTATAGCATGAAGAATTAATAATGAAATCTTCTCTTTCTTGTAATTCCTCTTTGTAATTGATCTCTTCAAGCATGGCCATTGGAAACTCAATCTTAGTAGTTGAATCCTATTTATTATCTTCCAAATATTTATAGAGATATAAGTTTTCTGATGTTTCCTTATTAAGAATGAGAAGATCATGTTTCATGTTATCATCCACAAAACTAGTTCGGGATTCTTCCAAAAGTTTTTGTTCTCCTATCTGTGAATCAGTTGGTATATGTACCTCTAGGACCTCTTAGAGCATTGTTTAAGTGCAGGATGAAGTGATTAATTCCTTTAGAAGTTCATTCTCACCCAAATCAGGTTTATTAATGTAAAAAATGATTAGTGAAATCTATTCTTCCACTCATTCTTACTCATGTTCCGGATCAGGTTTTGGTTACCTCTAGGATGTGTGTACATATTCAGCAATCCATTATATTTGCCTTCCTACGTTTTGATCATTATAACTAATCATATGAAACTGAAAAATAATTCCATTGTAAACAATTCCTTGAAATTTATATTGGTCATTCAATACATAATAATCAAAATTTAAATACATAATGAACAAAGAATATTTCTAGTTTTTTTCTGTAAATTTTGATTTTCGGGGGTTTTTCAATGAAAGGAAATTTATTTACATAAATTGAATAACAATTGTGAATGAAAACAACTTGGATCCCTAGAAATGATTCCTATTTTATGAAGTTTTGTCGAGCATTCTATAAAATATATTTATAACTAAATTTTGCATAGGGGATGACCTATGTCATTCTCATGAGAAGCTTTTGTGGTCAATAAATCACTAAATATAATTATTTTTTATATTTATATTATTTATAAAAAAACATATTGAAATTGTTGTTTGAGAAATGAAAATTCAAGATCATGAATATTAAATATGCAATGTATAATGCAGATAGAATGAATACAAACTATATGATATCAGAAAGAAAGAAGATATTCTCGAATGAAGTGCCCAGATTAAACCTTCATCATCTCATTATTAGTTTCAAATTTAATTAATTAACACACTCTTTCTTATGTGTTAATGACCTATTATATATATTTTTGTTAATATTTAGTACACTCAACGATCGCTGAGAGACCACACATCCACCTCCTCAATCGAGGGAATATGCTATATAAGAGAAAGTTATGTCTCTAGTGACAAGCGTAGAATCAAAGGATACATACCTAATAATATCCCCCTAGAACTAACTCTAATAAAATAAGAATCAATATTCTTTAATGTGCATATGACATGGGTTTAAAATTGGATAGATCCCCCAAGAAGTTCCTCAGGTTAGTTACTAATGATCATGAGTATAAGTGATCGTAGTGTAGAAGAATGGGGTGGAAAGACAAAAGATAAAAAATGAGAATGAAAAGAAGAAGAATATTAAGATATATAAATAATTAATAGTAAAATTAAATTCGGCAGAAACTAATAATCAATTAAAATGGCCACATAGAAGTTCTAATACATTTATAAGGGGTGAGGATACATATTTATAGGGAGATGAGATGAATGAATTTTTTACCAAATCATCCACTAAAGGATTCTGTATGGATATCCCAATAAATGGCCTAATTGGAAAAAAATCATAATCATAAACGATGTTCCAGACTATCTCCTCCATTCACCCTCAAAATTTTAGCTTTATTGGATATCAAATGTAGGAGTTATGGCCAATTTAATAATATACATTTAATCAATTCATTTGATTCGCCAAATTCCAATTATTCAACTACTCGGGCCATTATGACTCTCTACACTATTGGATCATGGGTTTTAGCCATCATAAAATTTGTTCCCCACTTAATTTCGCATCCCTCCAAAAAATATGAGACATTTGTGACGCATGATATGGATTTTATGAATTAATTTTTCAATGGAACCATTTTTTCCCTGTGAGTTTTTCAATTATCCACATCTTTCAACCCTTCACATAATGCAGTAATGACAGTATTTTTACTCGAAACTCATCATGGAAGGGACTTATTGAATAATATTTATTTTACACTAGGAATCAATAAAATTTAGGGTGTGTTCATTGTGTTATACTTATGTTAAATTAGGGAGGACATTCCATCTACATGATAGATTTTCCAAATTAAATGATTTTTTGGGCCTTTAAATGCTCGAATCATCTTTTACTACTAAAACATTTTTATAAAACAAAACATGGTTTTAAAAAAATTCACATAATTTGGAATAATAATTTAAATTGTATGCCCAAAATACCCCTATGATAAAAATATGTCAAAATTCCAAATTTAACCACTTATTACATTTAAGCTGAAATTACCACTAACACATAAAAAGGGTAAAATTACCCATAAAATAACACGATGGTGGGATTATAAACCATGACATATAGTATAAAATGAATTAAAATGTGAGCTTCATAAATGATACTCAAAATTGATTATCGAGAACTTAACAAGATCACTATCATGAACAAGTATCCTCTCTCGTGATTTGATGACTTATTTGACCAACTACAGGGAGCTCAATTCTTTTTCAAGATTGATCATTGTTCAGGATATCGTAAACTAAGGGTAAAAAAGGAGGATATACCAAATATGTAATTTTTTACATGTAATAGACACTATGAATTTATAGTGATGCCTTTTGGTATTACTAACTCCCCTTATATCTCCATGGCTCTAACAAATAGATTTTTTCGAGGTCCTCTTGATCAGTCTGTGGTAGTCAGTATAGAAGATATTGTTGTCTATTCAAAGAGAAATAATGACAATGAAGACCACTTGAGAATTTTACTAGGAACCATAGAAAAGAGAAGGATTATTCCATATTTACCATGTTTGAATTTAGGCTTCGAAAAGATTTATTTTTGGGTATCATAATCTCAAGAGAGGGTATATCTATGTATCAAGAAGAAACATATGTTATTGGAAGATGGTCGAGACCAAAAATAGTAATTGAGATCCAATGATTTCTTGGTTTGGATTGATATTATCAACATTTTGTGAATTATTTTTCATGATTATCTAATCCACTCACAAAGTTGATTCTGAAAGTTGTTAAGTTTGTATGGATGGAGAAATGTGAAGTGAATTTCAAAGAGATAAAAAGAAATTTAGCAGTGCACCTATGCTCACCCTACCTTGTAGTTGATAATGGATTTTTATCTACAGTGATGCATCAAAAATGGGTTTGGGGTGTGTTCTCATGAAAAATGATATGGTGATATCTTATGCCTCATGAAAGTTGAAAATCCAAGTGAAAAATTTCCCAACTCATTTTTTATAGTTAGTTGTGATAATCATTGCATTAAAAACATATATTCATTATCATTATTATGAAAGGTGTGATATTTATACTGATCATAACTGATTGAAGTATATTATCACAAAAAAGTAGCCGAATATCCACCACAGAAGATGGTTAGAGTTGATTAATGATTATGACTGCAAAATACATTATCACCCAGGGAAAGTGAAGAAGGTGGATGATTTTTTATGTCGAAAAGAAAATGATTGCTTATCCATGATAAGGATCATATAAGATACAATATTTATGGATTTACAAAGGCTTGATGTTGAAATTTTAATAGAAGGGTAGAAATCATTACATTCTCCAATGAATGTTCAACCATCTGTATAATCGAAGATTAAGGAGGTACATAAGGAAGAAGTAGAGTTAAAACTGAAGGTGATAAATGTTCCTAAATTCAACCTTGATTGCGATGAAATAATATGGTTTTGGGACCGGGTTAGTATTACTACAATATAATAATTAAAGAAGGATCTATTAGATGAGGATCAAATTTATTCATTATCTTTTCACCATGGAATCAGAATGATGTACGGGGACCCGAATGAGTACATTTTGTGGGATGTCATGAAAAGATATGTTGTTGAATATGTCTCTCAATGCTTGGATTGTCAGCAAGTTAAGGCTGAGAGACAGAAGTCTAATGGGATGTTACAACTATTACCTTTACTATAATATAAATGGGAAAACATCACTATAAGTTTTTTTATCATACATCACAAAAAATCTAGAGGAAATAATTCTACTTGGTTTATAGTTGATTGTCTCTCAAAGTATACACACTTCATTGCTATTAGAGAGGATTTATCTCTTGATCAGCTTGCCAGGATATATATAAAAAAGTTCTAATTCTTCATGTAGTGTCACATCCTATTATATCTGATTGAGATTCGAGGTTTGCTTCAATGTTCGGGTGAATCCTTCAGCATTCTCTGGATACTAAGTAATGTTTCAGCATAACATATCATTCTCAAATAGATGGTCAGCCTGAGAAGAAAATTCAAACACTAGAAGACATGTTGAGAAATTAATCTATGGATTTAAAAGGTCTTTTGGATCGACATGTAGTTTTGGTAGAATTTTGTTATAATAATAGCTTTAACGCTAGTATTCAGATTGATCCTTATGAATCCATCTATGAAAAGAAGTGTCGAACGACAACTTGATAGAATGAATTTGGGGAATGAAATCTATTAAGACATGATCTAGATTATAAAATTTATGAAAAGGTCAGATCTATTCAAAAACACATAAGAGTAACTAATATTCAATAAAAATGTTATGAAGAAAATTGAAGGAAAAACCTAGTTTCTGAAAAGGGTGATAAGGTGTTCTTAAGAATATCTCCCTGGAAGAGAGTAATGATATTTTGAATGAAGGGAATGTTGAGCCCTATTCCAATCTATCCTTTTAAAATATTTCATTATGTTGGGAATATAGCATACTGAATGGCACTTCCTTCGAATCTATCTCAATTACATGATTTCTTTCTTGTATCTCTCCTGAGAATGTACATATTCAATCTTTCACATGTACTATTCTCAGAAGACATACCGTGGGAGAAAGATCATTTTTATGAAGAACAACTAATACAGATTCTAAATTGTAGCAGAAAAGATCTACAAAACAAGACCAATCTATTGGTTAATTTTTTTGGAGGAACCACCAATTATAAGAATCTAAATGGGAACATAATGATATGATGTGGGAGACATATCCTCATCTATTTATTTTCATGTGATGAATTCTATTAGAGAAATTTATTTTAAGGGGTGTCGAATATAAAACACTGATGTTTTTATGACATATTGTCTTTAAATAATTTTTATTCATCTATAGAATTCATATAATAAAATTTTGAGTATAAAAAACCTCAATATTACTTTAATATAACATTAATATTATATCATATATATTACGTTAGATGGAATCATTATATAAAAATTATTGAAATGTGCTATGAATTCCTTGTCTATTAATTATTTATGAAAATTATAAATCAATTAGATATTTTTTTGAGTAAATCTTATTTGTCAATAAAATTTATGAGATATATGTCTTATATAGATAATAAAAAAAATTATATTCATCTAATGGAAATTTTAGTCATATGGTATGACTAAAACCCTCTTTTATGAATAAGAACATTTTTAAGGTTAATTTTAATCCATTTAACGAAGAACCCATTTTAAATTACTATTTTGGAACATTAATGATTTATATAAGATAAAATAATCATTTTATTTTGACGTATGGTATAACAATTTTCTTTGGATAAATTTCTGATACTTTTCTGATAACAATCATGATTTTATGAATAGTAAAGATATGCTAAATTTTAAGTGAAAACAACATTTTTCATCAAGGGAATTTGTATGGATAAATTATAATAATGATTTTTTTTAATGTATATATAGAACATAATATAACTATTTTATAAAATTTATGTAATTATTATTTAATTTACATTGAATTAATAGTTAAAAACATTTCAATTTTTTGAAATGTTTTAACTTCTAAAACATGTTTTGTCATTTAAACAATGATAATAATTTTAAATTATTTATTGAAACATCTATGTATTGAATTTGAAAAAATGGATTCAATATTTTGAATCAAAGGGTCCAAATTATGTGAATATTTACCATTTATTTGGATAAATTTTGAAAAGGAACATCAGTAAATATTTTTTATTATTATAGTTAAAGGGTAAATATGGAAAATAATGGGAAAAAATAATAATTTAATAATATAAACCTACCTTAAAATTTATAAAAATCCTATTTTATGAGTTTTTATCGACCATGGTAATTAATGGGTTGATTTGGGGACACTATGAATCCACTTGGATGTGAAAATGAGAGTTTATAAGATTTAATTTAAAGTAAATATAAATATTACCTAAACACATATCATTAACTAAAGTGATTTTAATATAGGGGTATATAACCGATATCTATGTCTTTAAAATTTCATTAAAAATATAAAAATATTTCTTACATAATTTTATTTTATTTATAATTTTTTTACATTATATCAATATATTTATTTATTACTCAATGTTTATGTAGTGATTACCAAATTTAAGAATAATTGTATCCATGGTGCGATGTTATTAATTTTACATAATCTTCTTAAATCCATGATTATGTAATTGAATTGACTGAATAAATATAATATATATCATACTATGACCATGGTTTAAATGATAAAAATATAACCTAAAATATGAATAAGAAATCATCCATCAAAACATACATAAGAAAATTGAGTCATTAATAACCGAATAATGAGTAACAATGATATGTTACTAAAAAATAAATAAAAATATGATCATAAATTTTATTATAAAAACTATTATTATTATTTAATAAAACTTTACCTTATTTAAATCATTATACATTTGGTTCAGATACATATAAAGATTATAAGACCTAAGGTAAGGGATAACTTTTCCAATTTTGTTTTTTCAGAGATTGTTTATTCGTAAGGATCTATTATGGATATGTTTATCCTCCATGTCCATGTTTTCTAAAAAACTATTATCATAAAATGTGTAACATTATCATATTTATATCTAAATTCATTTTACCAATTTTTAATTTTACTATAGGGTTTGCAAGGAATCATTCTTTTGTATACCATAAAATATACTTTTTGACCTTTTCATAAAAAGTATATGAATGTTTTTTAAATTATGCGACATGAATGTGGTTTTACATATTCATAAAACCTTATTTATATGAATAATACTATATATTTTTCCAATTGTATTTTAATCTAAACTCATTTATTTTAAAATTTAATGACATTTTGGGAAAATAAAACGTTTTTGAAGAAGATTGGATATTTTCCTCTGGAATGAAGCTCAAGTGTTTTATCAAAATTATTTTCTATCTAAAATTATGTAGTATTTTGTTTCTATCTCTATTATTAGTATGATTTTATTGTTTTTATAATGTAATGTTATTTAGTAAATCCATTCGTTTTTTATAAATTATGTTAGAATGATGTATAAGAAACCCATTTATTTTCATGGGCTATGTTATGGTGAATGATTCTATGATTTTGTGGAAAAAGTAAGAATAGATTAATTATTAGATGGGTGGGACATATATATACTTCCAATGCATTTGGTAATGATTTATATATCAATAGATAGAGATGGCTAGAATGACAAGTTAATTTGGTTTAGTTATGCACAGATTGAACGAGGAGAGAACTCGATTAAGTGATGGACTTTGTCTGATATGATGGTCTTGGAAAATAGCCTTAACTAATATGAATGGTTTTATATGATTATGTATGAATGAAAAAAATATGGTCTTTTTTACATTATTAATATTGGGATTAAATTTAAATTTTATGATTTATCCCATGATATGATATTTTAATCTTTTATATAGAGGATATTATTTTAAAATTTTATGTTCTTATAAATATGATATGATTTATTTTTTATTTTTTAACCCTTATTAAGAATTTTAGCACACATTTTTATATGTTTCTTTTATACATGGCATGAAGAATGGTATAAAGTATTATATTCCAAAAATAATTCTAGATATGATGAAATAAACATGAGACCAGGTAGATCTTTTAGGAACCAATTGTTTATGTTTCCCAGTATCTAAAGAAACTATACCTATATGGCCTTCTCATGTTTTTGGTATATGTTGTTATAAATATAATTCAATAATGATGTGATATCAATGTATGTAATGAATGGGTCTCTATATTTTACCCATGAAAGACACATTCCATTTTTTTAACTTTGTCATAAAAAATTTGAACTTATGAATCACTATTAAAAATAATTTTCAAGATGGTAACCTGAAAGCATTTTATTAAACACAAAATTAAAATAAATACCATTAATCTATCATTAAAGATCATAAGTAATTTTCAATGGAAATCATGAGTTTATGATAAAATAATTTAGTGTGAAAGTAAAAAAAATTATTTTTTTAAAGTACCTTTATTGAAATACTAATAATTTAAACGAGTAATAATCATTCCATTTGAAAATTCTTAAATATAATTCTAAATATCACCAGGAATAATTCATATTTTTATTTCATAATAAAAAATAATAACATCGTAAAGAATAAATAATGTGTAAATATAATTAAATTAAGTTCTTTTAGAGGAATAGAATTATTCTTAATGACGTTATACATTTATGAAAAAATATTTTAGGGGAATTAATGAAACATAAAAAAATAATTTTAAGAATAAAAATTATTAATCAATGATTGAATATTTGAGTTTTCAAAATCCCTTATAATTACATGTAAATTCCATAAAAGTTCATTAACCTCAGTATAAATTTGATCCTTATCTCAAAGTACATCTTGGAAAGGTAATATTTAGGAATTTTCTAGTGATAAATGGGATAACAGAAAAGGAAGAACGATATAGAAGCAGTAAAATGTAATAATGTTCAAAAAGTATTTTAAATTTTGTATTGATTGTAAAGGGGTTTTGGAAGTATTTTTTATAAATGTGGGGAGTTGGATTTTGATAATACTATTAAAAGGAAAATACATTATTCATGGAATGTGATTCCAAAATATTAAAACAATTAAGGTGTCATAATATATTTTCAAAAATACCATTCACCCCACATTTAGAGATAATATTTGAGAAATTTTAGCATTTCTATTTTTTTAAACATATATTATATTTTTATTTTACCGAGGTAACTCATTTTTTATCTTGGCTATTTTTTAATGGATAGTATTAAAATTAACCTCATAACCTAATTTGAAAATTATAATTTCCAATATGAAAATAATTTTATCATATAATATTTTCGTGGGTAACATAAAATAATTTTAATATATGTTCCAATAATGAATGAAACAAATTTTATAATAAAAGCATATTTTAAGCATAAAAATTAGTTTTAGGGTGAAACAATAAATGTTTTTGATATTAATAAAATTAATTGGTTCATTACTATATAAAAAAGAGTTATCCCACATTCATGTCATCATAAACCAGAAATCATAGAGTGAATATTTCATTAAATGAAAAGTAAAAAAAAATCATGTCAATAAAATAATACTTGATTTTAAAATGTTAAAAATATTATTTATACATTTAAAAAATAAAATTTAAATGAATAATTTTCCACCTAAGATGTTTATTTATTTAACTATTTAGATGTTTTAATTCATACATATAACATAATGATGTCATAAATGTAAATGAGTCATTTAAAACAATATTTTAAACTATTTACCAAAAATTTATCCATTTCAGAAAAAAAATCCCCAAAAATCACCATAAGAAATTTTTTTCATTGTATATTATAAAAATGTGTTTAATTTTATTAAAATAAAATTATACAATTTGTAAATATAACTTTTAAATGAAAAGTAATATATAAATATTTATTTATTTTATAGAGAAATAATCATTAAAACATTTAATGCTCTTAATATTATTTCATATAAATTTCTAAATATATTTTTCTTACTATTTGACCTTACACATTTAAATAATATATATTATGTGAATAATCTTTACAAGTGATAAATTTATTATATTAATATACAAAAATACCCAAAAGTTATCAAACAGTTCTTTGAAAAATATCAATTCCTAAAAATGAATTATTTTAATCATATCATATTAATTTTTACCCTCTCATAATTAAATTTCATTAATTTATTGATATTGGAAAATATCAAATCATTATTCCCAAAAATATACAATGAATTTTAATATATGCTTTCATATTAAAATATTTTAATATCTTTTTATTTACATGATGTTTTATTCTTATTATAATTGTCTCAATGGTGTTTCACATGATATACTCATAATATATTAAACATTACCATGAATTACAATATTTTAACATTATAAAACATATTGAGGATTTTTTTAGTTTACTGTTCTATGTGAAATAATGTATTCAACCTATTATTTTTTGAAAGGGAAATTAATAATAAAATCATTGGGTGTAACAATCATGATCCCACATCCACACCTCCCCTATAACACTATATTTATTTCACTGCCTCACCACCAATGTGCACATTATTTCCATTATCCATTATACAGTAAATTCCAATCCTTTAACCTTCATTATTTTTAGTCTTGTCTCCCACAATAATCGATATTCAAACTACCTAGATCTCATCATAATTAATCAGGTAGCACCAGATCATATCATATTTATGAAATCAAATATATAAACAATCACTTTTTGGGTTATTTCTCTTTCACAGATTGTATATTTTGATTGAGGTAATTTTTTTAAAAAATCGTATTTTATGGAATTTTTTTGAAAATTGTAATTATATTAATTGGTTAAAAAAATGAGTAGCTCATTTTTTAGTTTTAATATTCTTAATTCTAGTATCAATTTTAAATATTTAGTAGTTCTTAAGTACAATATCAAAAAATATGATTAAAATATAGAACATGATTTGAATCCTTTTAAAATATATAATAATTATAATAACATTTTAAATTAAAAAATAAGCAGAACAATAACTAAAAAAATAGTAATAATTAGAATAGTATGTATAATAATATTATTTACTATATATTTTTAAAGGGGGATAACACCCTGAAAAAAATAATTATGCATAAGTGTATACCTATTGGGAGGATCAGTCATGGGACCACTCAGATGTCAACAAATTTCCTAATCAATTAGAAAGTGGCCTCATGAATAATAATAATAATAATTTAATCAATTTCAGTTTTTTGGAATATAAGAAGTAAACACCCACAAACTATATTTTGATTAATTTGTTTAGCCACATCCCTCTAATCAAGTTTTTTCAAAAACACTTTGGTATTACTTATTAAAATTTTCATTATCTCTCAAAACATAACAGCTCAATATCATTACACGATCCAAAGAACCCTCCATTTTTTTCAATACTTCCCATCCCTCTTCTAGACTTTTGAAACATTTCCTACCTATATTGTATTACAAAATCCTCTTATGAATAGGTTATCAAAACCATCATCCATCATCGATTAGATTATAAATTAATGATTCCATACAAAATCATATGAGATTCCATCACCCTTATTCTCCCCATTATGTTCCTAACCACCAATCATCATTGTTGGCCTCTGTGTAACAACCCAAATCCTAATCCTAGAGTCAATTTCTACATTATTAAACTATCTTCGATACAATGGTTATATTACGAAAATAATTATTACTTTAATAGTCTTAGGGAACCATATAAATAAAAAATTGCATTTTTATATCAAAAATAAAATATATAATGTAATAAAGGATACTTCTCAGTATACATAAAACTCATTCAACGATTTATATCTTATATCTTGTGGAATGAAAAAAATAAGGGTGAGATAAAATTATTATTAAGGGTTAATTAAATTACAAACTCTAATGAGTTAATATGTTATAATAATTATATAATGGTAAATAACTAATGAAAAATTACATTTTATTAATAACTTGAGCCCAAAATTCATCCATGTATAATACCAATGCATTAATCACCTAGATAGTGATAAATAAATTTTCAAAAAAATTATTTCTTTATATTAGATTTCATAATATTATAAATCATTATTTATTTACCATCAAAACCTTGTTCCATGATAGATTATAATATTGGTTGGAATATACTAAAAACCAATTTAATTTGGCCAATCAATTTGTCTCATCAAATTCGATGATGCATCTATGTGCTATGTAATTCTGGGATTCACCTATAATAACATTTACAATTTTTTCCTCTTATATTGAATGATAAAATTATTTCATAAACAATATTAAATTAAAATAAATGGTTGCTTTGATAAAATAATATTTAATATCAACATTTCTGAATTCAATCAAATGACATTTAATGAGATATATCATATATAAAGATGGAATATGATTATGGAAATAATTATTTACATGACATAAAGAATTTAAATATTTATGATAAATATAATGTATAATGATCCCCAAAAAGTGAATTTTTAATGATAAAAAAAACATCAACAAATTTAATAAGTGATAAAAGAAGACTATCGATTCATTGGAATTATATGTTTTATAATAAAATCATGTCCATTAGAGAAAGAATTAAAATGATTTAGAAATATTAAAAAAAGAAATAATTAAATAAATTTATTTTTAAAACAATTGAAACCATATAAAATAATATAAATTTAATAAAATGGTTATTGAAGTTTGAAATTTTGTTAAATTTATATTCATTAAAAATATTAAATATTCCTTTTGATTTTTTATAAAAACTTTAAAATGAAACTATTCGGGAAACATTAAAATGATTCATTTAAAAGTATTTCAAAATTCATTTATAATGTAAAATTTCATTAATAAATCTTTTTTCATAAAAAAATAATTTTTTTAATGTAATTTTTAAAAATTTGGACATTTAATAAATAATATTCTCGGTCAAAAAATAATTATGTTCGGTTTTTCTTTCAAAAAAATCAATTACATATTAATATAAAAAAGAGAAAAAAAATTTAAAGAAAATTTTCTAAATCCTTAAATATCCTTAAGATAAAAATATATGGATTTAAATATAGATATATTATAGGCATATTTTAATAAAAATAATAAAATCCCAAAAAGATATTGAAAAATAAATTCTTATCCCTTCAGTAACATTAAAATTATTACACCTTGAAAGTGTAAACATGAAATGAAAAATTTAACATTATTAATAAATATATATTCCATTTAAAAACATCTATTTTGTGTTATATACACAATTTAAAAATTAACAGGTTCATAATATCAAATATTTCTCAATAGAGTGGAATATTTGAAAAATTACTTCACTCGTGTTTCTGATTTGATGAATGTTCTTTAACATCATTTATAATATTTTTTGAACTTTTTAATAATATATATGAAAATATATTAATATTTTTAATGTCATATGTGATTCTACTATAACATTGTATCACCCGTTTGTCAAAAATCATTCATTATTATCGATGTTTTGGGTGATAACTACTTTATTTTCTCATTCATGTTTTTCCCTGGGAGTTTTGATCCTCACACATTTATTATGGTTCTATAATCGTCATAATTTTTAAAATTATATAAATCTGACATATATCCCATAAATCTATTCATATTTCCATCCATTTAAATTTTTAATGAGAAACAGATCACATCACATTGTGTATATGGTAGTTCACATGAACCCATGAGCAACATTGTCATTTTACAAAAGATTCTAAGTAATACGATAAAAACTATAATATAATTCAACAAAATAATAATGTAATTATTATAATATATATAAACATTACATACATATTTTTAATTATTAATGTAATGGAGTTATGAAAAATTAATTACAGTACTATGTGGAGATGGTAAGTCATACATACATAAGAGTGATATCTTTATTGTTACATGGATGAAAAAGAGATATAATTTTTTACCATAATAAAAATAAAAATATCAATATTTTTTATGCTGAAGATATTATTCCATTATTGTTATAATTTATATAAAGGAATTTGATGAAGAACTAAATTTGGGAGATTTGATAATGATGTATACCTCTTCTTTGAATGAGAACCTTCAGTTCTTCTCCAAAAGGGAATAGGGTTTTATTTTAAGAGTACCTAAACACCCAAAACATGGATAAGGATTCTAGGAGTAGTTTTTAGGGGTTCATAGATAATAGGCACCATGTGATTTATTGAAGAGACGATATGTTGTGTCTTTTTACGTTGAATGAAAGGATATACATAGAATTAATAAAAAGATTTATATATAATAAATTTATTTCCATTTAAATGCGAAACAATTTGGAAATAATTTCTAATAAAATATATGATAATATTGAAATTCCATTAAATAATTAAATTTTTAATGTTTATGTGGTATTTTACGTTTTTTTATTTGACCCATTCGTTTAAAATAATTATCCTCAACCTCAATAATGAGTTTTTCAGTATTAAAAAGGTTATAATTTTTAATATTAAGTAATACCATTATCATAAATGGAAATGGAATGAAATTATTTTCCATTGATGATCATATTTATACTTGCACATGATTTTTTTATTTTTTTAATATAATTGACCAAATTATTATTTGGCATAAAATATAAAAAATTTCATTCCAAGGAACAATTCCTTTAATTTGACTTCAAAATAATCAAGACAATTATTTAATTAAAATATATAATTTTAAAACATATCTAATATTCCATACTTATCCATAATATTTATGGTTTAATATAACTCACAAAAACAAATAACTTTAAGAGTTTTTGAAATAATTTATTTTATTTTTCTTTTATTTGAATAAATACTATGTAGGTGTTTCATAAGAATTTGTGGATATTATTTTATCACAAAATAATAATAAGAAATAACATGATAAAAACAATTTTTTTCAAAACTAGATCATATATTCATTCATATCACATTCATATCTGTATGTGAATATATAAAATTTATCGAAAGAAAATGTTGGCACTGTTGGAATTTCCCTTAAATTAGTATAAATTTCACTAACGATGTCATAAGAAACCAAAATAAAATATATTCAAATTTGGAATAACCATGGTAAAATTCATCACACCCAATGAAAAAATATGAGTGTTAGACTGATTTTTAAGTCCTTATCGTAATATTTTTATTCTTAATTACCATATTTTCTATTTTCTGATGTGATAAATTTTAACATAGTTTCTTTTTATATTTTTTATAAATAAAAGTGTAATATTTTCCAAATTTGGACTTCCTGATTCCAAAAATGATATCAATTCTTTAATATTCAATTTTTATAATTCATATAAACTATATTTAATATGAAATCAGAAAATATAAATAATTGTTTTAAGTAAAATGGGGTTTTAGCATAAAAATAATCTTTTATGAAAATAATTGATTAAAATTAGATTATTCTAAACCAAATATATCATATATTAATTTAAAACTGAATCCAAAATATAGTGTGACTTTTAAGTTAATGGATTTACTAAAAAGAAATGATGATATTTGAAAAAGTGATATTTTTTCACTATTCATGGAAAATCAATCATTTCTGAAAAATAACAAAATTTAACCGTAAGATAATATTGATGTTATTATTTTACAGGTGAAATTTATTTATTAAAATTAATTTTATAAATTGAGGATTTTAATTTTTAATTACTTTCCGAAAAAAATATATTTTTCAAATTATATTATTATTATAAATATAAAAGATTAGTATAGTTGGAGTTTGGGTTTAACACTTCACAACCATAGGAACCCCATAACCCTCACCTACCTTGGTCACTCCATTCTTCCACCTGTACCCCAAACTCATTGTGGTTAAACTCATTACCCAATAGCTCAATTCCATTTCATGATCCTAAAAACCAAACAATGTTTTCCAATACTACACTTCCCCCTTTTTGATCTACCTATCTAGCCACCTCTTATGAGCAGGTTATCATCATCGTACCCTGCTATTGAGAGAGGCAAGTTTATTCTTATTTCTAAAATACCTCAATCCCCTTCTATAAGTTATAGGACCAGTCTGGTCCATTCTATTGCAAAAATCAGGTGTATGAGGTTTTTCGGGGGGTCAAGGCGACTTATCCCAAACACATGGGTAAATTTCTATTCTTGTGAACAGTTCCCTCTATGAATAGTTCCAACCGTAGACCATTGTGAATAGTGTATCAGTAACCCTAGTTGAACAGTTTCACCTATGACCATATCTGAATAGTGTAATCGGTAACCTTATTTGAACAGTGTAACAGTGAGGTTCCAATGGTGACCTCTTTCCTTTTCCAAATTTTGAGTTCATGAACAGTGATTCCTAAACGATGATATTCCAACGGTGACCTTTTTTCCATTTCCAAATTTTGAGTTAATAAATAGTGTGTTCTAGAATGGTGAGGCTCTAGTGGTGTCCTTTTTTACTTTGCCAAATTTTGAGTTCATGAATAGTGTTTCCCCAATAGTGAGGTTCCAATAGTGACCTTTTTCCTTTGGAAAAATTTTAGTACATGAACATTGGTCCTAGAAATGTGTGGTTCCAACAGTGAGGTTCAAGAACTATGTTTCTAGAATGGTGAGGTTCCAATGGTGTGGTTCATGAACAGTGTTTCCAGAATAGTGGGGTTTTATTTGTGAGGTTCTGATGGTGAGGATAATAAATAGTGTTTTCCCTTTTCCAAATTTCGAGTTATTGAACATTGTTTCCAACTTATTATAATTTTTCCCATTTAATGTTTCTACTGATATAAGATGCATTTAAATCCTTATTTTATCGACTCTAAGGAGTATTC
Source organism: Viscum album (assembly GCA_963277665.1). NCBI lineage: Eukaryota > Viridiplantae > Streptophyta > Magnoliopsida > Santalales > Viscaceae > Viscum > Viscum album. The sequence continues at coordinate 737,966,677 of OY728140.1, read as the reverse complement.
AATGGTCGTAACTCTTATATTAATTTCTCATAATTCTTGGCATGTTTTTATTCAGTCAATCCATGTCGTTTAATGCAATCCACTTGTAATGGAAAATACATCATATCTTAAACTACTACTCTATTTAATCATCTAAATGGATGTGGTGTCTTCCTCCCTAGTTCTTTCTCCATGTTCTTGGTAGTGAGAAGCTCTAACATCCCATTTGTTCCCTAAGAGTTTGTGCAATCAAAATTTCCTAATATGATTTGTTTTTCACTGTTTTAATGAATCCAAGAAATATCAATAATTATTCAATATAATTTTCCACAAGGGGGGATATCTTAACCCATTGTGAGGCTTGTTCTCATATACAAAACCTCACGAACTATTTGAGGTATGGGATTCATTGCTTCTTTCTTCTACTGCTTGAAACTGTATTGTTATCATGTTTTATCCCACTAGATCACAATGGAATTGAAGTAATAAATATTTGAACCCTAAAAATAAATTGATATCAATTTTATTATATTGTCTTTTGTTTTTCTAAATAGTGTAACATAAAATATTTCTTTTTTTTCTTTTCATTCTACATTGAAATTTTTAAACAAAGTTATGCCAGAATTGATTGATAATCCATTGGCTAATGATAAAGAGGCATGTTAATGAATCAGATTGATGTTGTAGTAAAACAATGATATTCTAATTAGTGCAGTAAGCATGATTAATTTTTTGGGATAGATTATTTTTTAGGTTTCCCAATGCTGGAACCTACAAATAATAAATTGGGTAATCCCTGATGGATTAAGGAACTGGTTGTTCGATAAAATATAATAATTGTTGGGTTATGAGTTACCTTCTTGGTTGTTTGAGGGTTTAGATCCCAGTAGATAAGATGTTTGTTTTTTCTACAGCATGTGTTTTGATGTGAGTCTGGATGGCTACTGAGTTATGATGGGGTAGGGAGGCCGATTGGTTATGGAAACAGTTGATTCCTAGAGTGCTGAGATGCATCAATTTATGCATGTGGGTGTCGAGGAGTGCACAGTGGAAGACGGAATGGTTTGGATTTGAATGGTTGGATGGTAGTTAATTATTATTATTTGTTCATCAGCTTTACATTCCCCATTGATCAAGGAAGCTGGTATTTTATACCCTCCTTCCGAAAGGGGTGAACACGTGTGGGGTATTCCACATGTTTCATGTGTCTGGCTTCTTAATGGATTATGGTTCTACGCACTTTATAAAATGGCAAAAGACTCAATGTGTAGTTATCTACTAACCATGATGAGCAACCTTGTATTTAATAGCATAGAATATTACTCTAAAACCTCGTGATTATGGGAATGTAATGATTTAATTATATAATTGAATAAATTATTTTAACCCACGGGGTTGGACCTTGGTGGAACGAAATGTGGAGGTTACAATTTTCAAGGGGACAGTGGACATTCGGTGTAATGCTAATGAAATTTAATGTGAAATTTTTAATGGTTATTTAATGATTTAATAATTAATTAATGTAAAGTGGAACTGGTAAAAAGGGAAATAAGTAAGGCAATAAATTTGTTTAAATGGTTGTGGTAATATAGGATACCTAGTCTTAGATGTGGTAGTTGGGAGTCCAAGAGATGTTAGTTGCACTTGAGTCTAAGAATAGGGTATTCCCATAGTGTGTTTGTGAGATATAGTAACTTCAATACTCTTTGAGTCTCTATATGCTAGTCCACCATGTAATTTGGGGAAACTCACACCCTAAGGATTCTGAGCCCTGGGGGTGTTTTCCCCAAAATTTCATGGAGAGGATGGATAGTAGACTACACACTTTTCCACTACTCCCTTCTCTTGGTAGTTAATTGTTCTGGTAGTTATAGTGGTTAGTTTTCCCCATATATGTGTGTAGAGGGATGTAATGGATTTTGGTTACTCAAACACATATATTCTGAATATTTTATCCTATGGAATACTATATGTGTAACATGTATAGGCTGTGTCAGATTGAGGATCATTACTCTGTGTATAGGCTCTAATGGCTTGAGGTGTAATAAATTATGTATGATACACATTATAGTAGCTGTTTTGGCACCTAGAAACTACCCGGTTACTTTCTTGAGTGGATGTGGTGGTTTGGTGGCATGAGGGGCATATTTAGGTGCTTATCCCAGGTGTCTGCGGGAAATCGTTTTTTGAAGAGAGATGCTTAAGATGTGCGACATTGGGGAAAAGTGGCAACCCAGTGGGGAAATAGTAGCGAGGTACCCTTGATAATATTAGTTAAATTATATAATCTTGTATGCATTACTCGGTGAGAGTAGCCATGGTGAGGCTAGGAACATAGTATACATATTTAGGTGAGGAGTTAATTTCACATGTTGGTCACTGTGCATTAGCATGCTATTTTACATTTTCATGAGATGTTCTGAGGAGGATCCTAATGAGTATACTATTATACTCACCCTATGTATATATAAATTGTTTTTAGGTCAATTGCAGAAGGATGGAGATCAATCTAGTTTCTACTATCTTGGTGTTACAGGAGAAATTCAAGCTTTTGGTTTCTGTTTATTTTACTTTCTTTTGTGTACATGTAGTTTACCCCTAACAGTTGTAATAGTTTTTAATGGCATTACATATGTGCACATGGTTTTTAATTTATTTCTGTCTGAGATGGAGTTGGTTGGTGTCTATCTTATCTCTTTCTTTCACATGTTCACTCTTAGAGGGTAATGCCACCCATCAGCATGTTTACAATACGCTTGGTGCTAGTCACCAACCCAGGGCCCACTGGAGTTGGGACTCGGTGGTCATTATCTCCCTTATCCCATTTCTAGACCAAGAGTGGTACACCTTGTGGGGAGGGAATCAAGACAGAGTCGTGGTAGAGGGAGGATGAGGGATAGGATGATGTTCAGAGTTTGGAATATGAGAGGATTCATGGGTCGGTAGGTAAACTATGTTAGTCTAGTTTAACAAGTGATCAAAACACTGGAGACCAGCTGAGATATAGGCATTTAGGCCCCCTATGATCTTATGTACAAACCTTTATTTTTATAATGGCTAATAAAAAAGATGATACTAGATTCAGGGTAATGAACTAGGAGAGGATCACAGAACTTTCTTCATTTTTCCTGCATTTTAATGGGCACACGTTGAGATAGGGTAACCAAAAAAAATAAGTTTAATTTTGTGTAGTCCATATTCATGGTTTAGAAGATCTAATGATTGGTTATTTAATAGGAATGGATCCTGGTCGATGTCCTCGTAATGTTTGTACAGAAGATGTCTAGCAGGTTGTGCCATCAGATCTCCAGAGGATAGAGGTTGATGACGATGAAACATGGAGGAGGTTACTCCAAGAGTTTTAGCGCCAGAGTCTGCAAAAGTATGAGGGCTCCATTTCAGATGCACTCATGGAAGACTAGTTGTAGGAGGTCGATATAGGAATCTGTTCGATCTGTGCTTCGAAGGAGCACTGGGTTACCATGGTTGTGACAATACTGCATGGATTAGTGAGGTTGTGGTGGTTATTTTCCCTTGTGGATCGCGAGGAGTCCTCAATCTCATAGGAGGAGTTCCGAGACATGTTTAGAGTCATGTTTTTTTCCTCAACCGTGAAGGCTTCAAGTAATCAGGAGCATCTTACCAATCTATAGGGGAGCTCAAGTGTCCGAGAGTTTAGAATCTGGTTTAACATCATATTGTGATATGATTAAGACCTGTTTCTATATGTGTATTCTTGGGAGAGGTATTTAAAGGAGGCCTTGCATCCAGAAATCATGTGCCAGGTCACCCAATTTATGCTGAAGACATATCTTGATGTGCTGGAAAGTGAAGAGGACATCGAGAGGACATTGGAAAGAACTAGATCATCAAGAGAGGGGAGTCTTCATGATTCCTCACAAAGTCGAGTTGTGGTTTGGGGTTCCCGGTTTTCAGGGAAGAAGAGTCTCTGTTCGGCCGAGGGTAGGTCCTGTCCCTCAGTATCTTGTTTATCTGGGTGCATCTGCTCTCATGCCTATTCCATGGGATAAAGTGCTTGTTTTTCATGTGGTGGTTGTGTTCATCAGCAGTGAGAGTGCCCTGCCTTTCAGAGTAGTCATAGTGCACCAGGTTTCCTGCTCCAAGTTCTTTAGTATATGCAGTTCTAGTAGAGGCAACTGCAATTAGTCACATGATATTTAGATAAGTAGATGGTAGATGGGGTATGCACAACATAGCCCAATTATTCTCATCGTCCTCAGAGAGTAGAGTGCGGCCGTGGTGGTGGTCGACATCAGGGTCGGTGAGGTCATGGAGGAGGTCATGGTCACTTAATTGCTTTATTTGTACTTGATACTGGTGATCCAAACTTCATTCGAGGTACCCTTAGATTGATTTATACCAAGTTTTATGCCTTGATATATTTAGTAGACACACACTCCTTCATATCACGTATCTTTTTCATTCTTTGTGACTTGAGGTATAGAGGCATTTGATGCCCTTGGCGTTGTCTACGCCATTTGGTAGCCGATATTACTTTTTTAAAGTATGTAGAGACTGTGAGATAGTGTTGGGAAAACACCCCTCTTGGGGAGATTTTATATAATTATGAATACAACAATATTATTTCATTCATGGCATGGATTTCTGGAATTTGGTTCATGATATCGTGGATGGCTTCCGGAAGAAGGTCATTTTCTACAATGCGGATGGAGAGTCGGTTGTGTTTGTTGTCGAGAAAGATCCTTAGATGGATCATAGGCATGTTACACCCTAATCATCCTTGTTGGCGGAGATGATTTCGAGTTCATCAGAGGTTCAACAGTTGAAGTTTCCTTGGGTCGTAGAAGAGTACCCTGATGTCTTTCCAGAAGAGGTTGTAGCATTTCCCCCTTGATGAGAGATCAATTTTGAGATCGATCTACAACCCAGAGCGTCTCCTATCTCAGTGTATCCATATAGGATATCCAATTATAAGTTACTAGATATATATATATATCTTGATGGTCTATTATAGTGCAATTTTGTTTGGCCGAGTGTGTCACTGTGGGGTGCACCCGTTTTGTTTTTAAAGAAGGATAAATGTAGTTTCCTGTTGTGTGTCGATTATCATAGCTTTTACAAAGTGAAAATAAAGAATATCTATCCTCTTCCACATATTGATGATTTATTTGATCAACATAAGGGTGAATGATGGTTCTCAATGATCGACTTGTGGTGAATAAATCATCATATGCGGGCGAAGGATGAGGATATCCTAAAGACTGCATTCTGTTGTCTTCATAGGCACTATGAGATCATTGTAATGTTGTTCGGCATGAAAAATGATTTAGCTGTGTTCATGGGATTGATGGACTTTTTGTTCAATGAGTTCATGGACATGTTCATTGTAGTTTTCATCGACGACATCGTTGTCTTCTCCACGTATGATGAAGATCAGGTAGAGAATCTAAACGCCATTTTGGGAGTTCTTCGTCAAGATTAGCTATTCGGGAAGTTATGGAAGTGTGTGTTTTTGGCTCGATAAGTCAGTTACTTGGGGAATGTGTTCTCCCATTAGGGAGTAGTTGTGGATCCATTTAAAATAGAAGCAGATGTAACTTCGGAACACTCCAAGACTTTGTCATAGGTGTGAAGTATCCTTGGTCTCGTAGGCTACAATATGAGGTTGGTAGCTGATTTCTTTGGAGTTGCGACTCCTCAAATGACTTTGACCACGAAGGATCAAGAATTCATATAGAATGATTATTGTTAGAAATACTTCTAGTATCAACATGATATTTTTTTAAGTACCCCAGGTCATTGATTGTCAGTAGAGGGTGTTCAGTTTGATGTCTTATGAAATGCATTCATTATAGGTTTAGGTTATGTCCTATTGCAGTAGAGATCGGTTGTATCTTATTGGTCTCAACAGTTGCTTCCTCATTAACATAACAATTCCACCCATGATCTGGACTTCGTAGCCATGGTGTTTGCTCAGAAGTTGTGGATACATTACATTATTGGTGAGAACATTGTGGTTTTCGCCAATCATAAGACCCTGAGGTATGTATTCTCCCAACATGACATGAACATACGACAACATTAGTGGATTGAGTAGTTATAGTAATAGAACATTGAAATATCATATTCACCTAGTAAGGGGAATGATGTAGATGATGTGCTGAGTAAAAAGTTAGGTAGTGATGCAGTGTGTGAATCTGGTGACTCCTGGAGTGTAATGGAAGAGCTTTTTTCATTACATATTTATAAGGGAGAAGTTTGGGGGTAGAGGTTGTCTTTTTCAGATAATGATGCAGTCATATCTGGTTAAAAAGAGGAAGAATCCCAGTTAGGGGATCTAGAGTTGGAGGTCTAGAGAGACCGAGTTGTTTGTGGCGAGACCCCTGATGGTTGGTCTGAGGATGGACAACAGTGAGTGTTTTATCAAGGAAGGATTTTTGTTCCTTTGACAATGCATGAGACAGTTCTTAGAGAGTTCCACAATTCTCCTTTATCAGTGCATCCAGGTGTGACAGAGACGCACCGAGCATTAAGGATCCAGCTTTATTGGCCTAGGTTGAAGCGGGCAGTTTAAGAGTTTGTGTCTCGATGTTTGGTCTTCCAGAAGGTGAAGGTTGAACATTGTGTTCCTTTTGTTCTACTCATGCCATTAGATGTTCTTCAGTGGAAGTGGGGGGACATCTCAATAAAAATTGTTACAGGTTTAACTTGAGATCATGGAGAACATGCTAATATTTTGGTGGTAGTGGATCATTTAATAAAATTGTCCCACTTCATAGAAATCAAGGAGTCATGCTTAGTGGAAGTTTTGTCGAGGCCGTATCTGGAGGAGGGGGTGAGACATCATGGAGTCCCAAGTAAAATCATTTCTGATTGAGATCCTTGTTTTACCTCTAGGTTTTGGAGAGGTCTCTAGCATTATTTTGGTTCTCAAATATGCCTTAGAACCACTCTTCATCCTCATATAGATGGTTAGATAAAGCGAACCATCTAGACTCTTGATGACATGTTACACTCTTGGGTATTGGATTTTGGAGGTTCATGGATCTGGAACTTACCCATAGTGGAGTTTACTTACAATAAGAGTTTTCAATCCCCCATTGGTATGACACCATTTGATGCCTTGTATGAATGACCATCCCATTATCCATTGTGCTTAACTGGGGTTTGAGAGTTAGAAATTCTCGGAACAAAACAAGTGCATAATACAATAGATATGGTTCTGTTGATTCTTGAGTAGGTGGAGAAAGAGTAATATCATCATAAATCATATGTGGACCAAGGAGGAGACCCTTAGAGTTTGATTTTGGGGATCACATGTTTCTAAAGGTGCCTCCCCATCATGGGAAGGGAACGTTTAGTTGTGGGAGTATGCCTTCTCCCCAGTTTTTTGGTCCTTTTGAGGTGTTATCTCTTCTTGGAATGGTGGCATATCGAGTAGAACATCCTCCAAAGAGTAGTTGAATACATGATGGTTTCTGTGTATCACAGCAACGTCATCATCTTCACGATAACTCTGACATAATCGATTAGGGAGAGTTCGATATTTATGATGTTGTAACCATTTAAGAGTGACCTGTGGATATCCAATAAATCAAAGAGAAGGTGTCGTGCATGCGTTCTATCCCCTTGGTTCGTGTCTTCTAGAAACATGGTGGCATGAAGGAGAGTACCTGGTAGCGTGAGTAACGGATACGTGCACAATACTGTGAGTTTTTTGATGCTTCACTCTTTTCATGTATTGATGTATCCATTGTGGCTAAGGACCCTTCATGTTTAAAATATGGATTTCTTTTCTTTCTTCTTGTGGCTTGCTCTTTTTTGAAAGGAATATCTATGGGTGGTTGTTTGGGACCCTTTCTGTTTTCCCTTTAGGTTGGTTTTGAATTATCAAGGTCGAGAGTGTTTTGGGAGGTATCTGATGTAATGGATCGGACCACTCTAGTGCACTTCATTGCAAAAATCAGTTGTATGAGGTATTTCAGGGGGTCAAGGTGACTAATCCCCAACACTTTTCCAAACTTACATTCTTGTGAACAGTTCCATCAGTGACCAGATCCAATGCCAAACCATTGTGAACAGTGCATTGGAAACCTTTTCTGAACGGTGTCATCAGTGGCCTTATGTGAATAAAGTTGTCGGTAACCTTATGTGAACAGTTCAATGGAGAGGTCCCAATGCTGACCTCTTTCTATTGGAAAATTTGGAGTCCATGAATAGTGTTTCCAGAATGATGAGATTCAAACGGTGACCATTTTCCTTCTCCAAATTTTGAGATCATGAATAGTGTTTCCAGAATGGTGTGGTTCTAATGGTTAACTTTTTCCTTTTCAAAATTTTGAGATCATGAATAGTGTTTCTAGAACGGTGAAGTTCTAATGGTGAGATTCATGAATAGTGTTTCCAAAATGGTGAGGTTATAAAGGTGACCTTTTCCTTTCCCAATTTTTGTGTTCATTAAAAGCGTTTCTTGAATAGTGAGGTTCCAATGGTATGGTTCATGAATAGTGTTTCTAGAACTGTGAGGTTCTAATGGTGAGGTTCATGAACAGTGTTTTTCTTTTTCCAAATTTCATGTTTGTGAACTGTGTCTAGCTTCCTTCAATTCACCTCTTTACCATTTCATTTGATGTAAAATGCATTTAAAGCCTTTTTTAAGGACTGTAAGGCTGATTCAAAGTCCTTAACTCCAATATTAATTTTTCATAAGGCTTAGGGTGGTTTTACTTGGTCAAACTACATGGTTTAATGCAATCTTCTTTTAATTGATAATCCAGCATATCTTAAGCCCATTCTCCCTTAAATATTCTAAGGGGACGATATATCATAATTCTTAGTTCATACTCCTTGTTCTCACAAGTGAGATGCTCAAAAATACTATTCCATCTCATAGGAGTTGTGCAATCAAATATTCCTTATAGGATTTTTCCCACACTATTTTGATGAAACCAAGAAATATCGATCAGTCTACAATATAAGTTGCCACATGGGAGGAGATTGTAACCTATTGTGTGAGTCATTTTTTTATAAAGAACTTCAAGAACTTTTGAGGTGGGGATTTCATTTCTTCTCTCTTCTTTTTTTGTGAAATTTTATTGTTATCATGGTTTATCCCACTATATCACAATAGAATTGACATAATTAATATTTCAACTCAATAAATAAATTGATATCGATCATATAATATAGCCTCTTTTTCCTAGTTAGTATGATACAAATATTTCATGTTTATATTTTCATTATTGATGGAAATTGGTAGATAATGTAAAGATGAAATTAATAGATAATCTCTTGGATAAAGATAAAGAGGCTTGTGAGTGAATCAGAATGATATTGTTGTAATTTGATGATAATCAAATTGGTGCAGTAAGTATGTTTAATTATTAGTTATAGATTACTGTTTTGGTTTCTCAAATTTGGGACCTACGAATTATAAATTGGTTAATCCAAAATGGATTAAAGACCTTTTTATTTAATAAAAGATAATTCTGGTTGGTTTCTGAGTTACCCTCTTTCTAGTTTGAGGGTCAAGATCCCAATTGATAAGATATTTATTTTTCTTACTACTTGTGTTGTTATTTGATCCTTGATGTCTGTTGGGATGTGTGGGGTAGGGGGACTATTGGTTGTGGTAGAAGTTGACGCATAGAGTGGCGATATGCATCAGTTTATGCACTTGGGTGTTGGGGAGGATACTGTGGATGATGGAATGGGTTGGATGTGAATGTTTGCATTCTGGATGATTCTTATTATCTGTTTATCTTCCTTACATTCCCCACTGATCATGTCAGCTCATCTTTTTTTACACTTATTCCCAATGGGGTGAAGAAGCAAGGGGTATGCCCCATGATTTGTGTGTCTAGTATCCCAAGGGAGGTTAGGTCTACTCTCTTTCTATAGGCAAAAAGACTCGATGGGTAGTTATCTAGTAACTATGTTGATCCCCCATGTGTTGAGTATCATTGAATGTTTTTCTAGATAGTCTAGTAATATGGTAATTCTATTCTATAAATTAATAATTGAATAAATTATGTTAACCCATAGGGTTATAGCTTGCTGGAATGAAATGTTGAGGTTACAATTTTTAAGTCGTTAGTGGACATTCGGTGTAATGGTAATGAAATTTAACGTGGAATTGTTAATGGTTAAATAATTTTTAAATAATTAACTAACATAATGTGGAACTGATAAAAATGGAATGAAGTAAGGAAATAAAGCTCCTTAAATGGTTGTGTTCTTATAGGAAACCTAGTCTTAAAAGTGGTAGTTGGGAGTCCGATAGATGTTAGCAATTTTTGAGTCTAATAGTAGGTTATTCCCATAGTGTTGTGGTGAGATATAGAATATTATTTACCTTTTGGGTTTCTACATGCTACTCCACCTTGTTAGTCAGGGAAACTGATACAACTGGGATTCTGAGCCCTAGGGGGTGTTCTCCCCATAATTCTGATGGGTGTATGGATGACTGACTACCCCCTTTGGCACTACACTCTACTCTTGGTAGTTACTAATGTTGGTAGGCACAATGGTTATTTTTTCACATATATGTGGGTATAGGGATGTAATGGCTTGTGGTTATTCACACACATATATTCTAGATATAGTATCATATGGACTACTATAGGTGTAATGTGTATAGGATGTGATGGCATGAGGATCCTTACTCGGTGTATGGGCTTTAATGGCTTGAGGTATAATAATTGACGTATGATGCACACTATATGTGTTTTGGTGGCTCTTGGAAACTACCTGGTTACTTTCTTGAATAGAAGTGGTGGTTTTGTTGCCCGAGGTGCATATTTTGGTGCTTCTCCCAGGTGTCTGCAAGCATAATTTTTTAGAGAGAGATTCTTAGGACATGCGATGATTGGGAAAATAGACACACTACTAGGGAAGTAGTAGCAGGGTACCCTAGATAATCATTATTATATTATATAATCTTCTCTGTGTTACATGGTGAGTGTATCCATGGCGAGGTTGAGAACATTGTATACCTGTTTCAGTGAAAGGTTAGTTTCACTTTTTGTTCAATGTTCATTATAATGCTTTCATTATATTTTCACAAGAGGCTCTAGGAAGGGTCCTATAGAGTATACTGTTATAATCACCCTATGTATATATAAACTATTTCTCAGTTCACTTGGAGGAGGTTAGAGATCATGCTTGTTTCTAATAACTTGGGGTTGTTGGAGCTTCTTAGGCCTGTGGTTACTGCTGTTTTAACTCTCATTTGGGTACATGATGTTTTCCCCTTCCATTTGTTATAATTTTTCATGAAATTACATATGTTCACTTGGGTTTTCATTTATATTTCAATTTGAGTTGGAGTTATTTGGAGTCTATCATATCTCTCTATTTCTGATGTGTTCTCTTAGAGGGTAATTCCTCACATCTGTGTGCTTACTATACCCTCGATACTAGTCACTAACTCGGGGCCTACAGTAGGCGAGACTCAGGGTTCATTATCTCTCTTCTCACATTGTCGGCCCAGGAGGGGTACACCTTGTGAGGTGGGGGTCATGACACCTTCTCCCAGTAACTCTCTACTGTCTGCCTCATTACTAGCCACCCATGTTTGCCTTAACACTTGTAGTGAACCCACCACCAAATCAACCAATGGTGAGTGTCGCTCGATACCATCACCAGTTTCATCCAAAATATATGCCTCATTTCCATGGCCACATTAGCAACACAACATGTGTTCCCATGTACTCCCCATATTTGACATCATTTACAGACCCTAGTGCATGATTTGTGGGAAATCCATCACTATGAGATGATTCCAACAATACCCAAGCATGATGTGGGTATTAAAAATTAAATATCCTACCTCAATTTAATTAGGATCACAACAAATAGTTGGATTTTGATGCCCAAAAATTATTCATAATGGCCAGCACCAATTCCATTAGAATTGGCGCTTGGCTTCTCACTAACGATAACAATGACATCAATATTTTTAGTATAAAATTATTTTTCAATAATTATTTATTTTAATAAATTTTTATAATTATAATTTAACATAAGAAAAACATTGATGTTGAAATTTCATATCAAGCATTAATTTCAAAATCACAAAATTATTTTTCTATAATAATAAAATGGTAAATTTAATTAAATTATGAAAAGAATGTGAATTTAAATATTTATTATGGATATAAATTTTTTTATTATAATTTTAATTTTTTTTAATAGTGATAACAACCATTAATTAAATAAATCATGAATGTTTTGGTTTATTCAATGGTTATTTCTATTTTTTAATCTACTATGATGGATTTATGTCATATATCATAGCATTATCTTTTTAGAAATACATGTTCGATTCATTCATATGACATTAAAGTTTACTAAATTATAGGAAAAACAACTATAGATCACTCCATTATAAGAACATGATGTTGGATTTAACCATGAATAATAATTTTGTGATTTTGTATGCACTAAAAAATAATTCCTCATATTTATCAAATTTTTTTGATTATAAATGAATATTTCACTGGATTTATATTTAGACCAAATAAAAGTTCACTTTATTAGTGCCTCTCCAAGATAACAACCATTTTCATTTATTTAATATTAATAGAAACTATTGAAATATCACACTATTGTAGATAATAAAAATATTAAAATAAATTTAAATTGAAATAACTTATAACGTTTATATAATAGATATTATATTTACATAATACCATTTCAATACAAATATTATAATAATGAATTATATTATAATACAAAACATTTTCATTGATGTAAATTGACTTACAATAAAAATAACATACAACCAATAAATACAAAACCCTCAAATAAATCCTTCTCCAACAATCAACATAACCTCATATTAAAAAAGTGTGTTCCTATAATAAAGGGGAAGACTATTTTAGTAACAATGACTAAAAAATAAAAAGAAATTGTAATTGTAATATTATATGAAAAATAGAAAACATTGAATTAGAACTGTATTCAATTACTTTCTACAAGTCCCAAATGAATAATCAGTTTTGATCTAATTTATTTTTAAAATTTTAGTGTATTTTATCAATTCTGAGTATGTGCCCTATGTTTTAAACTAAAATAACACTTTTAAATGAAAACACACACATTTACTCATATCAGTCAAACCGTGTGCTTGATATAAAATTAATTCTTACAAATCAGAAATATTGTTTCAATAATTTTTGAGGGTATTTATTATATTCATGTTTATTTTATTGGATTTTATAATGTCACACATATTTTTAACTAGATTTCACTACAAAACTATGAAAATACACTAATATTCAACTTGTTCACAGTGTGTGTCGAATTAATGTTACATTAATTTATACATTATAAAAATTAATTATTCATTATTATTATAGTATATCATTAAAATATTATTATGTCTTCTTAATTATTAGTATGTGGTGGTGTTTTAAAGTAAAATGACACTTTTAAAGGAAAAAATGAAGTTTTAGTCAAATTAATCACACCATGTTCCAAATTAATGTTCCATAATTCATACATGTCTCAAATCAAATATATATCATTTAACTATATTTTAAAAATTTAGTGTGTTTTCTTTCATTTGAATACGTTATGCCTATTTTGAACTACAGAGTAACATCTAAACAGAAAACATGCACTTTTAGTCATAACAGTCACACCATTTTCTAGATTAATGTGAGGTTAATTCCTACATATCATAAATATATTATTGATAAATTTTATAACATAGAAAAAATGAGTGTTTTTATAATTTTGAATGGGATTCATATTTTGGGTTAAAATGATGTTTTTACATGAACATTGACTCATACCGACCACAATGCATGTCAGAATTATATATGGTTGACTCAAACACATAAAAATTAAATTATATATAATTTATTTAAACTATTGAGACATGATATTTTTTTTCACAGTATTCAGTATGTGACACACCTTTTGGGGAAAAATTGCACTTTTAAATGTGTATATTCATTTTCAATCACCAAAATGCTCAGTGTGTGTTTGATTTATATGATTTTAATTCTTATATGATAGGAATGAATATCCATTAATTTTATTAAATCTAAATTATAATCTAATTAAATTTTTATAACATTGATTATGTAATATAAATTTTTAAACCATAATATAAATTTAAAATTAAAAAAAATGAAATTGGGATAAACATTTTTATTCAGCAAAATTATTTGAATTCAAATGTTCATTCAATATTTTTGTTCATATTAAAATATTCAAATTATATTAGACTAAAATAAATTTCCTACTTAATGATTGTCAATGATAAAAAAAATTAACTAATTATAATGAGATAAACCATCTATTTATGATATCTATGAAATACAGACAACAAAAATGATACAAAACTACATGCTCTTAATGTTTGCAGAAATTATGGCACCATGTAATCTTACCCCTCATTTGAAAACAAATATATTTCCGATATTGAATATATGGATGTTGAACATACATGGAAATTATATAGAAATAAATATAAAAATATATTTACTAAATATTTTAAATTAAATGGAAATTACTTTTGGAAATACCAATTTATGGGGGTATTTTGTGGATGAAATGTTATATCTTTTTTAAATTTAGAAAATGGAATAACAACAATTAATGTGATTAATATTATTGATCATTTTTTAAACATTGATAAAAATATATAATTATATATATATTTATATTTATATTGATTTCTTATTATGTATACCATTATACTTATCTATTAGTAGAAATATATAGGTTTTTGGGCACATTGTATGTCATCATATAATGTCTTTTAGGATAAATAAACAATACCTAGTTATAAAAAATGATTATTAAAACCTAATATAAAAATTTTTATATTTGTCTTTATTTTTTAATATTTAATTCAGGTTATTATTAATTCATAGTGGACATCATTTGTAGTCTATTAGTTGGATATACATGTATTGGACTCGAAAGAATTTCTTCAAAGCATCCAAATTGATCACCATGAGAATTATGTCCTAAACTAAGTAATATGTAATGGTAAATTATGAAAATATATATTATATAATTTGAATATAGTGTTTTACCACTACATTACCAATGTTAAGAGTATAATATCATCTATTATGTTATTCTCAAATGTTTTGGATAATTGTGGTGATCTTACTAAAATTTAATTTCACTCCTTTGATGTTTGGTCTAAACCAAAGACATATGGACTAATCAATGGGAATTTTTATTTTTAATTCATACCCTTTAAAGTAATGTTATATAAATTTCTATATAATATATGAACATTATTAAATAATTATTAAAATTATAGATCAATTATTCAAAAAATATTATGATGATTTTCTCTTTGTATACATTCAAAATTGAGGCTTCTAACCATTAATTATTCAAAATATCATTTACATTTTGAAGACCAATCAAGTCAGTAATATAATCACTATACATTTTTTATTTATATTCAATATAGGATATATTTCTATCATTGAGAAGTTTATCATCATTGAAATAAAAAATTAAATAATTGTAGCATTGATATTGATAGGGTTATGGCAATCTTAGAAGTCCATTTTGATCTATTAGTTGATCCTTCAGATTTATTTTAATTGACCTTCTATCCCAGATTGTGTTTCTCCTTCAGTAATTTTTTTTGTTGGTTCCCTAAAGCCAAAATAATATATAAATTTTATTACTAGATATTAATAAATATTTTATCACTTATTAACTTTTATTATGTTTACCATTAGTTTGATAATTTCTTGGGAGTACTTGTCACAGAAAAAGGTTATATTACTTCCCCACTATAATGAGATACTAGATATGATATGATAATGTTCATAAACATATGTATTAAAATATATAATACCTTTCTTATAGAGAAAAAATATTTTAACTACCAGTTGTTAGAGGTTTATTATACATTGAAACTTATTTTCATGAATTATTAACCTGTTAATCTTTAAGAAGGGAGGTTTTGTGGAAAAACTCACCCACGGTTATTCCATTTTTTTATGTGCCATTGGATATTCCTATATGATCACACATTTATTTTTCCTTATACTTGATATGATTACTAATATGTATCAAAAATCATGTAA
The DNA here is from genome assembly GCA_963277665.1 of Viscum album. Lineage (NCBI taxonomy): Eukaryota > Viridiplantae > Streptophyta > Magnoliopsida > Santalales > Viscaceae > Viscum > Viscum album. The sequence goes on along the minus strand of OY728140.1, from coordinate 737,950,643 downwards.
CTTTGGTATGTAATAAAATAATGATAATATATGATTGTGGTGACGTAGTATATATCCATAGTGTCATATGTGATATTGTATTAATTGAATAAATCAAGAAAGGATTTTTCCCCTTTAGATTAATGGAAAAATAAATCTATTTCTCTTTGATTGAAGAATAATAACCTCTATAAATACATGGAAATAGTAGTTCATTGATGATTTCATTTAAGATAGTTAAGGAAAGTTAAATTAATAGTATAAGATGTATTAATAATAATTAATCATGATTGATGAGATATTGATAAAAAGGGTTTATATTATATATTAAAATTAATATTAAGGTTGTTTTATTAGTGACATTATCTTATTTTTCTATGGGTTCATTAATATTTTGTTATATGTTGATCTTATACATTATAAAAGTTCCCAAAATTCGGTAGAGAAAAATGTATTTAATGTCACATGGTATGTGTATCGATAATTTCATTAAATTTTATAAAATTTAATTAATAACACTCAATTTTTTATCCTTTGGAATAATAATTATTCAAGTATTTTTTATTTCATAAATTTACTAAAAAAATATTTGTTCATAGAATATTTTAGTTGAATTTTATCACTTATTTATTATTCATAAGGTAATAAATAAATATTTATTAACCAGTTTACTATATGAATTGATATAAATATTTTTTTAGTAACATGATTTTTCAAATAAATATTTTTTCACAAGTTCAATGGATATATTTTTTATTTTTTGACAATATGAATAATATTTATTTTGTTGAATAAATAATTGATTATTCATGGTTTAATAAATATTTGGGTTCTTTTTAGACTAATTCATGGGTCTGAGAAAGATGATATGTTATATTTAATATCATTTAAATATTTAACAATTTATTTATTTTAAAAATGAAATTTTAATAATAAGATGTCATGTTAAATAATAAAAATAATATATTTATTATTATTGTTCATATGGTATATATTATAGGGAATATTTTATATAAAGAGACATAGAACTATTATCAACATTTTACCCTTGGTATATATTCTAGTTTATATCACTCTTAAAGTTGATGATCTTTATGTTCACAACATTGAGACTTTAAAAATTTGTTATTACTGAGAGAGAAAATCATAATCCATCATTATAATTTTTAAGTGATAATTAGATAAATTATTTGTTGGGGTTGATAAATAATAAAGTTAATAACTAGTTTCCACTATGATAGAACCTGAATTACTAATCGCATTGTTCAAAGATTCATTATGAATCAATTTATAAAACATTAGGTATTCTAGATTGGATCCACAACCATAATGACCTCACTAAATGAGTGTCTTAGGAATTGATCCAAAGGAATTTTAGCATTCAACATAATTTTTTTAAATTTTTTTATTATATATCATGTTGGACTGATCATGTGGTTAAATATTCTTGGTTGTATTTATTTAATTATTAGGATATTATCAGATAAAACTGATGAAACCCCATTGTTGGATAGTATCATGATGATTCCATTCTTCCTTTGAACCATTAGTAATAACATACCTCAATTCTTACATTTTTCTCTTTAATTGTATATGGTTTTTCTGTATAAAATAAATTAGAAATGATATAACTCATTATGGCCATGTTTATTTATAATATAAAATCACCATAATAGAAAATTTATTATATCATGTTTGATCTTGTGATCATCAATATCATCGAGGGAATCAAGTAAATTAGATCTTCTAATGTGATCTACATGAATCCCAACACTCATGTGATATTTGAGATGTTTATTATTATATTGAATAACACATTGGATATTATAAATCGTACCCCACACAACAAGGTGATGAGTGGGTATTTATATATATAAATCACAATAAATTTTATATTTAGAAATAATTGATATGAAAAAATTTGTTACATAATTTAAGAAAACCCTTTGAGGTGAATAGATTTCCTCAATAGTGGTTGGTCGGTGTTCATGTTATTGTGTTTTATTGTGTTGATTCTTCTCATTTATCCATTAAAAGAAACTAGTGTATAACATAATCTCATCAAGTGAATATTTATTTAAATGATTCTTTTTGTTACTATATATTTTCAATATTAAAATTGGTATTCAATATCCCATGTGGAAGGTTGTTGAGTATGATTGGATGTTTGTTAATATATTTGAATGAATTAAAAGTCATTTTTTGATGAATTCACTGATAAATCATTATTAATAATGGAGTGATAATGTTGGAATGATTTTGATAAATATTCAAGAATGATAGGTATGATTCATGGAGAATTTTTATGGACTCATTGGATGTTTTTTATTAATTAAATTATCCAAGAGCAGTGTTGATGCTTAGATAATTGTTATAGAATCACAGCACTTGATGTGATGCTTGAGAACCTCTCCATGTTTTCATCTTGTATGACTCTTTAACTACTGATATGTTCAAACAGATTTTGTTGTTGTCCTTTTAGAGTTCACATTTTCTTCAACTTTGGATAAGGTGAATATAATTCATATATTCATGTGGATGATGTTTTTAATTATGAAAGACAAATTGATGAGTGTATTGAGAAATCACTAGACGGTTGTGAAACTAAAATATAATTTCAAGAAAATATTAATATTTTATTAAATAATAAATTCATTCCATGAAATATTAACATTATTTCATGAGGATTTTTTATTTTTCATGATGTTTCTTAAAGAAGACTTTTCGAAAGAGTAGAAAAAAAGATATTCAAGAGAGGAATAATAACAAAATTAATATGAAATATCATTATTAACGAAGGGATATTATTTAATTTTTTAAATACAAATAATTTTTTCAATATATTTTATATGGCCTTATATAAAAAATAGGATATCTATCTAACCATTCCAATGTAGACTTCACCTGTTCACATGTAAGACCAAAAATTGTAAATAATGTTGAAGGAACATGTTCCTGGATAAACTGAAGATGGGAAATGATGGAAAGAATCCCACATGAGAGAATGTATAATAGAGAATTTGTATTACTGCTACAATGCAGGGTAGAACGGTGGTACATATAATGGTATGAGGAACCACTAGGATGGGTAGTATCATTCTATGCCTCTTCTGGCTGCAGTTGAATGATAAACATTCAATCATACATAAAGATCATTCAAAGTGGCACACCCTTGTCAATCACATTTTTCAACCTTCCATAAAAATTAAAATATGGTGTAGGCCATAAAATGTGGCTGATCTTATCATTACATTCCTTCTCATTCCTGTGGGTTCAAATGAGTGGGGTCATCTTCCTTATTCTGACCATCAATGGTGTTGTTGTTCGCTGAATGAGACAAATTCACCTCTCATTGAAGAACAGAAGAACACCATGATCAATCTGACACAAAAATGATATACGTAAGAGTCCTTGAATCATCACTCATGCAATCACTTTCATTCATTAATATAATTAATTTTATAACATGTTTTTTCCAATGAAAATAAAAGTTGCATGACTAATGATATTGATGGATGCCTTTGATAATCATAGAAGAAATGTGTGAACACAAGATGACTCATTTAAATGGATCATCAAAATTTTTTTGAAGAAAATACCACTGATTTAGGCATACATTTAAATATTGGAATGACTTTTCCTTCTCATTCATGGATTATAATGTGGAGCTCTGAATGATACCTATATGTATTTTGATATGCATAGATTAAGTAAGTGTAAGGAAGTAAATATTTATTTATAAAAATCACATACCCTTGACTAAATAGGATTTTAATATTAATTGAATTATTCAGAGTGCTCACTTTTATGAAAAAAAATCCTCTATGATCAATCTTGGTTAAATTACTATGGTGGTTCCACACAGCTATTACTTGTGAAATGGACAAGAAGTCAGTTAGCAACAAAATTGATCTAATAAGACTTGAACTAATATGTGATAGATCTAATTCTATTATTCCACTCAAGATAGTGCTATAAAATTTATCCCATTCTTTCACAAAGATCAGTTCTATGAAACCTATGATTACGCGAAGGATGATAACATGATCATATGACCTATGAACATAGCACATTCATCTTGTTTTGTGAAGAACCTGGTCTCATGAATCAATAAATGTATTGTAATAACTACCCATGTATAACTCGTGTTTTTTATTTAGAAGCCTGATAAAATGCATGATCAACCATTCTAGATAATGCAAATATTCATTCATAAATCCTGCAAACTTTGATTGAGTTCCTTTATGAATATTATTGCTTTTATAAAATAATGCAGTGGTTTTGTGAGTTAATATCTATTTTCACGAATCATGAATCACCCATCTATTTTGTTACACAATGAATAATCCTAGAATGCATGAATTCATTCATGATAATAAAAATATAATGAATTAATAGAGAAATATTTGTGTGTTTTGGAAAATAAATAAAATAAGAGGATAATAGATAGTGTATAATTTTGTTTGAATAATGTATTGAACATAAGCACATAATAGAAAAATAATATAAGTTAATGTTCTAGTTTGTTAGATTAAATTCACCACAGGAATGAAGTTAAATTAATTTGAGGGATTATATGTCTTTTATTAAATAGAATATTCACGAAGAGCATGTGCACCACTTTTACACATAATCAAGGATCAAAATTTGTCACAGAAATAGTATCTACCAAATTATTTGATAACTCATAACATAAGTATACTTATTGTTGGTAGATAAATTAATAAAAAAAATTCTGGAATCTCAGAGAGGTAGAAATTCTATTTTCCACTAACTCAATATTATAAGGCTAGCGTACATAAAACAATGTTATTTAAGTGATAATAGAATTTCTTCAGTATAGGAACTAGATTATCCACTTGATATAAATTCATCTAATGTATTAGAGATATAATTTTCATTGTTTCTATTTAATATCATTAAATATTTTTTAGTGTATGTTTAGAAAATTATATTGATGATTTTTGGAACATTTATAAAGAACCCCACATACATTAAAACATTTTTCTACTTTATTCCAAAACATTTTATGCCAAGTCTAGCTATATTTAATCACTATAAATTATTATGATAATAGAATATGTGAATAAACCACTATTTTATCATGGAATGGAGTAGGTTTTTATACCAAAACATCTAAAAAATTATTTTATGTTGTTTTATTGGTTATATGAATTTCAATTTTATGGGAATTTTTCTAGTACATAATTATTTCATTTCTATTATATAGGGAATCATTTCAAGAGTTTATGGGGGAACTGATTGAAAGTAAAATATGGGAAATAGTGGGTCACATTGATCACCCATTTATGTCCCTAAATGATCTATCTGGTCTCTATAATTGGTATAAGAGAATATTGTTTCCTCTGATTGGACAAATTTTTTATTCCTAATGGTTTTTATGAGTTTTATATGAAGCTCAAGTTTGAAGATAGTTCTGAAGAACCTCGGGTGGAAAATGTAATCTCAACACTTATTGAAGTAAACATGAAGTTATCTACCAAAAATTTTCAAATATGATGAAGTGGGAATCAATATATTAATGAAAATATCAAATAAAAAAGATTAGGATAAATTTTTTCTGGTAAAATCAGATGAGTATGATTCTTATGGAGAAACTAGATCCTGATGTGGAGAGTATGATGGAGTTGAATATATCAAATTTTTTGAAGTATTCTACACTATATTTTAAATATATATTTATACATTTCATGAATAGATTATTTTATATAACCTTCCATCATTCAAGGATATTTTTTATGAAAGAGCAGTGCTTGAAGAATAAATCAACCAACATGAATATCACATGAAAAGAAATTCAAAATTTTAAATATTCTCATATACCTCATTGATGAAAAAAATTATTATTCATGTATTGGAATAAGTATATATAAAATATTAATGAATAATTTCGATGTAATGCTTATGTATGGAATCCCACATGTTTTTTTCCTAATGGTACATCACAAAAATTTACATTACATTGTATAAAAAGATGATATTTTCAAGAATAATCTCTTGTAAAAAATGGTAGATAATACATGAAAAAATAAAAATTCCATTTCATCTAATGGAATGGATTCTTCATTGTTTATCCAATTTTAAAATTATTACATCTCATAACCTATAAAAATACATCAATAGGAAGGGTGATCATACATACCATAAAGTAAAATCTCAACTTCTTTTTTCCATTAAAGTTCCATCTTAATGTCATATGTCATTCAAATTTTCATACTATGTTATTATAACCATTTTATTATTTAACTTTTCTATATTAATATCCATTTATGAATGAGATACCCTTTCCCTATCTCTTTTTAATTATTTTTGTAACCATGTTTCATACCCTATATGGTTCTAGATTTTCTTATCCAAATTTCACACTTTTATCTCAAGAAATTGTATTATTTATATTTATGAATATCCAAATATATTTTTTCTAATTTTATTCACCTATATGTAAAAATTATCTAGTCTATTCTGGGATTAACAAACATGAAACCAACCTTTCGTATTTTGTGGGTTAGTATTTACATAATGATCTTTTATTGAAGAACTTTTTTAAAATGTCCTTAATTTTATATGAAAATAATTTTGTTTTCTCTAAAGGTTATTTATTAAATTATTTATTATGATCTATGTGTCTCACATTAATAATATATATAAATGATTAACCTTGATATCTCTCCAATGCGTTGGGTAAAGAATTTAATCTTAATAGATGAAATTTTTTATAACACCTGGGTCTCAACAAATAACCCCTAATAACACATGTATATTACCTAAGGGTAAGGTGTGAGAGGGTGATATATTAATGAGGTGGCTTGGATAACATCATCCGAGGGGTAATTTAAACTATCTATAACTTCACCCATATTCAATTTCGTTAAAACATAACATGCTGAACCTAAGCTTGGACTTGGTCAGCAGAGAATCCTAGTGATGATACCTCCCTCCCAAGCTTTGATAAATTAGATTCATACAACACGACATTACTATTTGATGACATAATTTCATCCATCAGCATTAATTAACCAGTTCATTTATATTTATAACACTAATTACAATGTTAGAATTATTTCAGAAACTATTTTTTACAATGTTCATATTGAACTAAATTTATATATTGGTCAAACCCCTATGGTCAAACATTAATTTATAATAACATAATAATTAAATAAATATAGTTTTTTTAGTATAATATAATACACATTTTAAAGAAACAATTATCATTCAAAAACATTGTTTCATTACATTATGAAATCTCTTCGTTTAAAAATGTTTTTTTGAGATGAAATCCATTCACTTCAAACATTGTTTGATGTTTCCATGAATGTCATAGATGCTCAAATTCAATAAAATACATAGACGTTCAAAGAGAATGAGATTTTAGTGAAATAAGATAACAAATTACATGATGAATATATTCATAATATACATGATCTAGGAGAATATAATAATTTAACTTTATGTCTAATGGAATTCCAATTAGATGTCAACCCCAAAATAATCAAAAACATTGATATCTCTCTGAATGACTATAGTAAAAATCATGAAGAACATATTAGTAAAATAATAGGTGAATGGTATGTTAAGCTGTCATCAGTTAAAAAATAGATGTTTTCCATAAAAATTAAGTGTCTAGAACATGATCTTGAATTGAGAAATTTGAAGAAGACACATTCTGGAACATCCCACACTATTGATAAGATGAATTATACCACCCAACCATATAAATAGATTCATGATCCAAGAAGGTTTGATTCTACAAAAACATTTTATGAGACTTGTGTCTCTAAAGAGACACATATTAGTGGAAATAAGAACTAAATATCATCTCTTGGAAAAACATCTAAAAATCATTGAATAAGGTGACTTATAACCTAGTAAAATATGATTCTAAGTATAATGTGTCATATTCTAGTCCATGTCCAATGCCTAAATATAGGAAATAGCGGTTTGATAAAAGTTTTGTTAAATCCACAAAAACAACAAGTGTGGATACATGACTGATCATGAGTAATAACTCTCAAAATAATACCATATAAAAGGAAAGGAAAATCATGAAATAAAATGGCACTAAGTCTAGTAATATTGGTACTAAAATTAAAAGAAATAGAATTTCTGGATAATATTAGTGATGCATTATGTTTGGACACCATGCCATTGATTGAGGGAGTAGAACATTAGCATCTGAGAAGAACATAAAATCATCATCCAGGGGGCGTAGATGTGATGAAATGAATAACCATGAAAAATAAGTCAAAATACATTGATGAAGAATAATATTTCTATCCAGAATAGATTTTGTTATTCTGAAGAGTTTTATTATTATTTAATGGTAAGTGGTTAGGGTAATTATGAGTGCTATTATAATCCAACCCTTTTCCATGCTTATTCTTATGAGTAGAAAATAACATTACAAATTTAGAGAAAAAAGAAAGAAGGTATAATTGTATTCTTTGAGCACTACATCGAATTCAGAATCCATGAAAACTATGACAAAAACTACTACAGGAATATTGACATGTTAGATTCCAATAATACCATCTCACCCAATAAAATGTGGCAATGCTATGGAAATATGCTTCATACCATTGACGACTAAAAATAGTCCTTGAGAATTATTGGGAGAAGGCTAAAATTAATAAGAGAATCAATCAATAAGAAAAATAAGATGATACGATCTATTGAAGAGATTCTTGATGATGATATTGAAAATATATATAAGAAAGGAAAACGAAATCAACTAAAGAATCCATGAAGGAACCAAAATATAGAATATGTATAGAAATAATTGTCAATTATTTAACTTGAAAAATTTCATGCTTCATGAGAAATGTAAAAATATGAGGATGAAGTACTATCTTGAGAAAATGAAAAATGAAAATAGTTTGTTATACAAAAAGGCCTCAAATTTCCTGAGAGATTTTGAACACATTAATACTATAGTGACTCATGAAAGATGTGTGGAAGGTGAAAGTAAGCTATAAATATTGTAAATAATTGTATAACTATTTTAGCTGCTCAAAGAGAGACGTTAATGATTAAAAAACAAGCAATGGGGTATGCTACTTCACTACTAGAATAACTGAGGATAAACAATCACCTCAAGATGAATTTGAATATATGTAAATTATCAATGATGTAAAATAATGATTAAAATATTAATGGTATAGTATATAATAGCATCCACTATACCAAACAAGTTAGAGCTACATGAAACGGTGTCTCTATATTGGGAGGAAATTATTAGCCATGGTATCCATATTGATAATATCACTAGCGATCTATCTTATTCCCATATTATTGTGTAGTATTTGTATAAATACATTGCAGGGAATTTTAGGTGTTGATAACTTCAATGAGTAGAACATGGTGAACAATGTGGAAGAAAACAAGTTGGAATGATTATTCATGATTGGACAAAAACTTTTATTATTCCATAATGAAGGATTATCAACATGAATATTCTGATGGTTAAGTGTTGAATTTTTCACCATGTCAAATCAAATGAAGTGAAACCCATAATGGGGAAAATTCAATGGAGATGAAATCAAATATATTTTCTTGAATATATGAAATATAAGGTCATTACAACATATGCTGAAAATAGAGGTAACCCAATTAAACTTATTCTTTGTGATTTGATTGTATCTAGAATTTTTCTTAAGGGTAGTGTTGATTTATGAGTAAGATCATTTTTAGGTGGAGTAAAATATCATTACACATGAAATTTATGATATGTTTTCTGAAGTTAACATGAGAATATATTACCTGATAAAACAGTTTTATACAACCCCACTTATTTGAGAGATCAATATGAGCATGACAACATATAAATGGTTATTAATGGTTTACATTGACAACCTTTGTTGTATATCTCTCATTGTTTTCACATTATTATCCTACACTGTCTTATTGTATACCAATTAAAGTCTATTTTTCATGTGAACCATGTGGTTGAGTCCTTCTTCCATAAAAATTATAAGTCAGTCTTTTAATTCATTGAAGGGAATAAGGGAACCCTTGGTTTAATCCTTTGGATTTATTATCCATAATTTATAGAAGGTTCGTTGAATTTTTTGACCTCAAATGTTTTGATAATTTCAATTATGGTTTCACATACTTTCATAATAGCAAATAATGTTTATCTATATATTAATTCTTTCAATATATGACATTCTATTATCATGTTGATAATAATATTAAAATAATATTGGAAATATGTTAATTAATGATTATCTATGTGTTTATGAGATTTGAAATAATTCTAACTCAATCAGCATATGTGTTAAAAAACACATAAGTGTTAAGGCCACTTGTATTGACATAGCTACTGATATAGGAAAACAGAGACCTACTGGTACTTAGTCTACCGATAGAAAAAGGTTACCGATAGAATGAAAAGACAGTCACTAAAACAGAACAGAGCTACTGGTATGTATAAGTCTACCAGTAAGCACGACAATAATTGATCAAGTCTACTGATAGAATCGGAGCTACTGCTACTGGTACAAACGAGCTACCGATATGCAGAAGCTGGTGATACAAAGACTACCGATATGCAAGTCTAACGTTATAGAAAGGTCACTAATGCACAAGTCCAACGATATTCACATTAGCACTGGAACGGAATGGAGATACCAATACAGAAAAGATATAGATATAAACAAGCTACCGATACAGACAAGCTTCTAATAGACCAATGCTACCGATAGAAGGAGTCACCGGTATATATAGCTAATGATACACGGATTAACAGCTACTGATATAAGGAGATTCAACTACAAGGACAAAGAGCTACCGATAGGAGGTCACTGCTATATAAAGTCCACCATTTCATATCTACCAACAGAAGGCTACAGATGAAAGACATACCAATCACTTCTATTAAAACTCTATACTCTCAATATTATTTATTTATTAACCAACGATCATATTTAATGATTTTAATGCGATTAATGTTATTTAATGATAGTTGTTGGCATGTCAGGGAACCATACCTCATACCTGTATAAAAGTAATCATTCCCATTTTTGGTTCTGAAAGCTATAAAAGTAAGGACAATGATTGAGAAAAAGTAACAAGAAGTTGTGTGAAGTGTGTGAAAATAAGGGATGAAAAAGTGGTGCATTCACACAGTACATACTGGAAGAAAACTAGACATACACGAATCGATTCATTCAAGAAGAGAACACAATCTGAACTTTAGTCATGGAGTGAACAACAACAACAAGCTCTTCATGGACTCAAGATGATCAAACTAAACATGATGAAAATTACCCTCTCTTTTACAGACAATAACCATAGAAGGAGTAAGATCCTTTCCTAATCAATAAATGAAGTCTAGAGTAGCACTTCACATCACTAAAGATTTCTAAAACTTATATCTACTCTCTCAGTGATTCGTTTATTTACATTTTGAGTAGTGTGCATACTCTGTATATTTTATACACTCACTGTCTCCTATACTAAACTATAGGATTTCTAAATCCCCACACAAACCTTTTATAAATCTCTCTTGTATCCCTCTGTGGATAGTTTTAGAGGTAAAGTAAGCCCTGGATAGCCAGTGTGTTGTTTTTTTGTTTTCCCACGTAGAATTGTGGTATAGATCTTAGTACATGGACAATCTGTTCCCTGTTTTTTACCTCGATATAGGTTGTAGATCAAATTTATATATTTGTTTTGGGAGGACTAAATCTCGGCTTGAGACTGAACCTCTTGGTTATATCTGTTGTGCATCTTAGATTATGTCTAAATTATATTGCATACTTTATTTTCTACTACTAATTACTTTGAAATAAAATTTGTTTCAAATTTACTTTGATATTTAATCTATAAAGTGTTTGTAATTATTTTAAATCAGTAGGTTATATTCAAAAGATAATTTAATCTTCTGATCAAATTAACTGTGACCTAATCAATATTTTGAGAACCGAATTGAACCCTTATAGTTTTACAAATTCACAAAAGTTTATCTTAGTTTTTAAATGGGGGATTTTTCTAGAAATATTTTTAATATAAATTTTATTTGGAACTCAATTCACACCCCCTCTTGAGTATCCACTTCGACCAGCATTTTGTATTAGTGGTTGTTTATTATTAAAGGTTTTTGAAAGACTGTTTTTTGAACTATGATTTTAGTTATATCTTAAAGATCTTAAATTTATGTTAGTTCTAAATATTATCTCTTTAAATATATTTTCTAAAATCTGATTATGGATAATAGATTAGAAGGTGATTCTACCAACATGCCATCGTTATTTAATGGTAAAAATTATGCTCATTGGATGATTAAAATGAAAATTCATTTAGAGAGTATGGGATTTGATATCTGGACTGCTATAGAGACACAATATAAGATTCCAGAATCTGAATGACGTACTTGGGATGATCCTATTAATGTTTCCTATAATAATAATTGTAAAATGATGAATGTCGTGAACTGTGCATTAGGAGATGAAGAATTCTATCCCATATCTTCCTGTAAAACTGCTTTTCAAAATTTTGATACATTGGGTGTTTCTCATGGGGGAATAACCAATGTTAAGGAAATGAGATTGAATATCTATACTTTTAAGTATGATAATTTTAAAAGGAATCCTGATGAACCTATTTATGACATGTATCTCTGCTTCAATGATATTGTCAACATAATGAGCTCTCTTGGTAAAGTTGTTCCTACAAAAGAAAAGATCATGATAATATTATGATGTGTGTCTGACAAATGGAGAGGCACATCAGTTTCAATTATAGAATCATGTGATATTGGTTCTTTACCTGTTAAGTAATTAATTGGTAAGCTTATGATGTATGAGGAAGAACTCGAAGTGAATAAGGAAGAAGATGATGAACCAAAAAGTAAGTCAGTAGCCTTCAAGACATCTGCTTCAATGTGCAAGGATATGGAGAAGGTTCACATACCAACTGAAAGTTCATGTAGCGATGAGAGCACATATGACAGTGATGTTGAGATGGCTCAAATAGCCAGGAGATTTAATAATTTGTATAGGAAGAAGAAATTCTTTAGAAAATCAAATTATAAAGGTAAGTACGACAAAAAAGGTCACTAGAAGAAGAACTGGAAAAATTCTAATAAGAGGGATGAGATTGTCTGCTATAAATGAAAAAGGAATGGAAATGTGAAAGTAGATTTTCCAATGTTGATGTTCAAGAAGAAATATGACTACAAGGACAATAAGTACGAGAAATATATGAAATCAACCTTGAGTGCTTTAGAAGACAACAAAAGTAAATCTGATGTTTATGATTTTGAAAAGAATCATGCTTACATGTGTTTAATGAAAAACAAATCTGATTGAACACTGGACACTCCTTCTTTAAATTCATATTATTATGGAGTTGATTCTAATTCAGAATCTGAAAATATGTTTACTGAAGATATATTTTAAAACATTAATATGATAGAAGAAACCAGTAAATAATTAATGGAGAAGTATAAATATTTAATGAAATAACATGCTTTAACTGGTTCTGTTAAATCTGCCCTTGATATATAAATGGAGAAGAATGCTCAATTACTAATGGAAAATACTGAACTGAAATTATCTAATGATAAATTAAGGAATTACATAGAGAAATTCACAAATGGAAAAGGCACACTTAAACAAATCCTAGGAAAACAAGTGGCACCAAAATATACCACTGGAATTGGCAATCAGCCTTGAAAAAGACAGATTGCTAAAAATAGATTTATTCCTAAATCTGGATAGAAAGATACTAGTTATAGTTCTAGAAATTCATATACTTTAACTAGTTATTAATTTATCTATAGGTTAATTATTGTTTATCTTAAAAAATTTATCGATTATATAAATTATTTGAGACCCATAAGACAAATCTGGGTACCTAAAACATTGATTGCTAACCTGTATGGACCCAAGATAATATGGGTACCTAAATCATTTTCTGTTTAGACCTGTTTTGTAGGATACTTACTTGAAGGGTTATCATAATAAGGTATGGTACTTGGATAGTGGATGTTCAAGGTATATGTCTGGAGATTACTCATGCATCAAAAATTTATTCAATGTTGATGGAGGCCATATAGCATTTGGTGATAACTCTAAAGGAAAAATCATCAGCCTAGGCCAGATTGGTAACAATGATTCAGTTTTAATTTCCAAAGTTTTATTTTTTGATGGACTTAAATATAACCTATTAGGTTTTTTCAATTTTGTGATGATGTCTTCAATGTTAAATTTTAAAATGATTCTTGTAATGTTTTTAATTCTAATTTTTTTAGTATTTTCTTCTTTTAGAAATTAATCTGTTTATGATATTGATATGAATTATTTATCTAAACAAAACATTACATACTTAAATGTTGTTCATAAAGAGTCTTGGCTATGGAACATATTATTAAGTCACTGCAACATTAATTCACATAGAAAACTGACTAGAAAAAACATAGTCAGAGACCTACCTAAACTAGGGTTCCCAACAAACAATGTTTGTAATCCCTGTCAAAAGGGAAAGCAACATAAAGTTTCTTTCAATTTAAAGAATAAAGTTCCAACTTAACCTCTCGAGTCAGTTCAAATGGATTTGTTTGGACCTTCTAGGGTTTCTAGATTAAATTTGATGCACTATGTATATGTCTTAGTAGATGACTATTCTATATATACCTGGGTATACTTATTTGATCACAAAAGTGAAGCTTGTTCTTTCATTATTATATAATCCAAGTCCGTAGAGAACCTTAGTGGACATAAGATTAAGACCCTGAGAAGTGATCATGGTCGTGAGTTAGAAAATCATGACATTGAATCTTATTTCTCACACAATGTCTATAGTCACAACTTTTCTGCCCCTAGAACACCTCAGCCGAATGGTTTGGTAGAAAAAAGAAATAGAACCCTTCAAGAGATTGCAAGAACTATACATAATGAATATGACCTGCCTATTAATTTTTGGGATGAAGCAGAAAATACAGCTTGTTATATTATCAATAGACTCTTGATTATACCCTTTCTCAAGAATACCCCTTATGAGTTGTGGAACCATTGGAAACCTAAGGTTTATTACATCATATTTTTTGGATGCAAAGTTTTTATTCTCAATACTAAGGATAATCTTGAAAAGTTCACTTCCAAAATTGATGATGGAATTTTTCATGGTTATTCTTTTACTAGAAATTCCTACAGAGTTTTTAATAAAATAACTAAATGTGTGGAAGAATATTTTCATACCAAGTTTGATGAAACTAATCCACATGAACCTAAGTATTCTCTTGAAAATCTTGAAGAACATCTCTCTGTTCTGGACCTTAATGATAAAATCAATGAACCTGTTGTAAAGACAACCATTTCTAGACATATTCCATAATCTACTTCTATAGAACCCGAACTTATAGAAGAGCCTTAAAATTTGTGTCCTACATTTACTAGATAAACTAGGATTCTAATGAATCATCATTTGGATGTTGTTGTTTTTAATCTTGAATGAGGGACATAGACTAGAGCTTCTCTAAGAAACTAGGTTGAACATCAAGCCTTTATTTCACAGTTAGAACCTAAATATGTCAATGATGCAATCAATGATGAATTCTGGGTAATGGGTATGTATGAATAATTAAATCAATTTGAAAGAAACAATGTATGGGAATTAGTTGACAGACCTAAGGACTCTTTGACCATAGGAACAAAAAGGGTTTTTGGAAACAAAGTTGATGAGTCTAGAAATATAGTTATAAACAAAGCTAGGTTGGTTGCACAAGGGTATAGTCAAGAAGAAGGAATAAACTATGAGGAAACCTTTGCCCCAGTAGCTAGATTAGAAGCTATTAGGATCCCACTTTCCTATGATGGTCATCTAAATTTCAAGTTATATCAAATGGATATTAAAAGATCATTTCTAAATGGATTTATAATTGACGATGTTTTTGTTGAACAACCACCTAGATTTACTAATCCTCATTTTCCAAATCATGTTTTTAAGCTATCCAAAGATATATATAATTTGAAACAAGCTCTAAGAGCTTGGTATGATAGATTTAGAAACTTTCTTATTTCCAAAGTTTTAACTAAAGGTATTGATGATCCAACTATTTTTATTAAAAGAATTTCTAAAGATGTTTTGATAGTAAAAATATATGTAGATGATATTATTTTTGGATCTTCTAAACATTCTTTTTGTATTGACTTTTCAAAGAGTATGAAAAATGAATTTGAAATGAGTTTAATGGGAGAAATCAAATATTTTCTTGGATTTCTAGTTTTTTAAAATAAAAATGGTATTATTTTGAATCAACGTAAATATAAAATGGATCTTTTAAAACATTTTGGTTTGGATAGTATTAAGGAAAGTGATACACCTATGAGTACTATATGTAAGTTGGATATTGATGAAATAGGGAAACCAGTGGATTAAACAAATTACAGAAGTATGATTAGAAGCTTACTTTACCTTACTTCTAGTTGACAAGATATTATGTTTAGTGTGTGTATGTGTTCATGATTTGAAGCTAATCCTAAAGAATCTCATTTGGTTGTTGTTAAAAGAATTTTCATATATCTTAAGCATACTAAAAATTTAGTCATGTTTTATCCAAAAGGACAATATTTTGACTTAATGATTTATTCAGATTGTGACATTCCTGGTTGCAAGTTGGACAGAAAAAGCACATCTAGGACATGTCATTTATTGGGAAAATCCTTAGTATCTTGCGGTAGTAAGAAACAGAATTTGGTAGCTTTGTCTACTACTGATGTAGAGTATATAACTACTGGTAGTGGCTATGAACAAATTCTGTGGATGAAACACACTCTCTTGGACTATTGATATGATTTTAAGCATGTTTCTATTAACTGTGATAACACGAGTGCAATAAATATTTCAAGGAAGCCTTTGTCTCATTCTAGGACCAAAAATATTGATGTAAGGAACCACTTTTTAAGAGATAATTACCAAAAATAAGATATTACTCTTGAAGTTATAGGTACTGAACATCAATTAGCTGATATTTTCACAAAGCCATAATGTTTAGATAGGTTAAGTTACATTAGAAATGAATTAGGAATGATAGATCACTATTAGAAACCTCACTGTTATACCTCGCCAGTATGAAACCTCACAGTTATACCTCACCAGTATGAACCTCACTGTTATACCTCTCCAGTATGAAACCTCACTGTTATACCTCACCGGTATGAAACCTCACTTTTATACCTCACTGGTATGAAACCTCAATGTTATACCTCACCAGTATGGACCTCACTATTATACCTCACTGGTATGAAACCTCACAGTTATACCTCACCAGTATGGACCTCACTGATATACCTCATTTATTAGTGGACCTCACCATTAGTAATTCTCACCGGTATACCATACCATTAAGTATGTGTTGTTTTAAACTTCTGTCTTCCGCCAGACTCTGTATCATTTATAATTTACTTATTATATTTCAAATACTTATTCTATGATTCCTAAATCATAAAACGAAGTCCTAGTTACTTCTCAATCCATTGAACCTTTCCTTTACCCTTAAGCCTTAGCTCCTGAATCTCGCGAAAACCCTATGTTTATCGAACCAGAGATGGAAAAAACCAAACTACCTAATGTTAGAGATGATATTTATGAGCCTAATTCAACGAACTAGAGGACTGATCCTGAAGAAAGTATATGTGTTAGTAGAACAAGGTCAGGGAGGCGTCCAGTGAACCCGCATTTTCAAAATAGGGATATTGTAATCGGGAAAGAGCTATGCACGGAATGGATGATATCTAGTAATTCAGTAGTTTTAGAGGTACTGGAAGATCATAAATGGGTAGAATGGTTCTCAAATAATAATGAACCCTACTATCAGATTCTAGTAAAACAATTCAATGAGTTTTTTAGTTATTAAAAATCAGAATATGAGAAAAGAATGATTTCATTTGTGATTGGAAAGGAAATATCTTTTTCATCTGTTGAGTGGGTTGAGTACCTGATAGTACCAAATAAAGTATTTTATGGTTATTCATCGAAGAAAGTTCCACCTACAAGTGATATTTTTGACTATGAGACTGCCTTAGAGGAGCTCACCAGTAGTGGCAAGCAATGAATGGTAGTGGCTGTTGAAATAGATGGAGAGAACAGATTGTTGTTCTAGTTTGTGCAGCATGTGCTAAGTCCAAGAATAGGGGACTTTGAAAATCTGAGATATAAAGATATCTATATGTTACATCTCCTGATACACGGAGTGAAAGTGAACTCGTGTAGGTTGTTAATGATTCAAATGGAGGATATGACCAGACCCAAATAAAAAACCAATACTTTATTCTTTTCCAAGATGATTTCTCTTATGATTAATGTAAAGGGGGTTGCTGAGTCTCAAGATGAGACAGTGGTGGTAAGGAATAATTTATTTATCACTAGAATAGTAGGCAAATACATGAAGATAAGCTGGAACCCATGGAAAGGAGAATGGGTTACTGATGATAAGAATCTATATGATAAGATTAATCCTATGTATCATCCATCAAGGCCTAAGGATGTGAGGGATCTAGGTCTAAGAACTACTGAATAAGAGCCCGAGTATAGTGATGATTTAAAAGAGGAGGATTCCTCTGCAGCAGATAGAGGATATCCGGACTTTCCTACTATCCCAACTCTTGAAATTTTATCACTAGAAAAGGAGCATTCTTTTTTGAACCTACCTTGTACATAAAATGTTTTGCGTGTAAGCAATGAAGAGGAACCTATGGAAGAGGAAGACCAGCAGATATCATATCAGGATGAGGCTACTGGAGAGAATGAAGAAGAATTTCATGGAAATTAATCATCTGTTTCTGCCAACTTGAGCCTTAGTCCATTGATTGGACATTCCCTAATGCCTGTTGAGGAATTTTATGAATTTGATAGACCTATACCTGTTCTTGAGGAACCTCCTACTGTTTCAGAAATGGAGATGTTTGTGCAAGATTATTTTGAGGAAGAAAGAGTTATCGAGGATGTCATTGTTGTACCAAAGAATGCACCAGTTGAGGGGGAGAATCCATCCAGGTTTTGTAGTGTTTTAGTGGGTGATGAGTTTGAAGACTTGGCAGCAGAACTAGGGTTTGTAGTTTGTGGATTGTATTACCCAGATTCTGATAATGAGACATCCCTTTAGAGACCAAAAATCAATTATGATATTTAGAATAAGATATTACCTGAAGATGTTGTAAGAATACATGATCTGGATAAATTAAAGTCTGGTCTTAATGACTGTTTTGTGGAAGAATTTATGAGAATAAAATTATCCATAGTGTCATCCATTCAATTGGTTATGACTGACTCAGTGGCCATTATTGTTTCTGAAAGAGCACCTGTAGTTGTACATGAAAATATGATCACTAGGAATAATCTTGAATCCTTAAAGGATGAGCTGAAAAATTCTTCGAGTACTTCTGTGGCTGAGTTAAAGAGTTTCTTTGTTGATGAGATGAGCAATATGGAAAATTCCATTGAACTCTCTCTTGGATGTAATGTGTCATCCTTTGTGGCAGATATAGTGGATGAAGTTACAGTTTTCTAGACTCAAGTATCTAGACTGGCAGAGAATGTTGAAATTCTAAAGCAATCAGTTATCTCTCTAGAATCCTAAATGAGTTCTAAATCTCAAGAAGACAAGGATTTGGCCTATTTGAAGAGTGTAGTGAGCCAAATGGTTTCAGTTTTGTAAGGCTTTAAAAATTCTGTGGATAATCATATCGGTGCCCAAGATTCTGTAGTGAAAAATTTTATTAGTGGGATAACTAAGAGTTTCAAGGAAAATTTAACCCTATCTATTGGTTCTATTTCTTTGAGACCTTCATTAGAATTGGATAAAATTAGAGCTTTGATGATGGAGGATCTTGGTTCAGCATTAACCAATGGATCTATAGAATCATCTGATCTAACCAAATTGGTAACTTCTACTAGAGATACCACTAGAGATAACATGAAGATTGTCCAAGACTATATGAGAGAAGCTTCTGGTTCTCAAAAAGAGGTGAAAGACAAGGTAGAATATTATTTCCATAGGGTTTATACCAAGCATCATCTCAAGAACCATTTCAAGCTTATGTTAGAAAACATGAAGCAACCTCCAGTCAATCAAGCCATTAGAGAAAAAGTTAGCATGATCATAGAATTGACACCTGCACTAGACAAATTCATGCGGAACAAGGATGATTTAAATTCAGTTATGGAAAGAGGAGGAGGAATCATTATGGATTTAAGAAATCTCTTGTTTCCCTTCTTTCATGTTGATGCTCGACCAGTGATTATACCAACAGATTGAGATACCTCTGCCTCTGATACTTCTCCTGCTTAAATGAGTCCATCCCAAGCTATCCAAAGCCTTACTCCTACGATCACATAGGGAGCTACACAGAACAGTCCGGGATTAGTTTTTGTAGCTCAGCCTCCTCTAATCATTTCTGGTGTTCCTAAGAATCCACTTGAATCCACCACACCTGAATCCTTCTCGGATCCCAAGGGGAAATCTCATTCTGAGGATGTGCATTGATCAGTGGCTAGGATTTTTTATAGGAATCACCTGTATTTCATTGTATTTTTTTTATACAAGGAATATATATGATCTTACTTTCTTTTACACTTTATTACTTCTCTTCTCATATATTTCCTTTTTGTCCCACTTTTTCGTAATCACAACGGTGGAGAAAAACTATCTAATGGAAACATATCTGAAAGAGAGTTAATATCTTTTATGACACAGGGGGAGAAATACTATCTTTTCTGCATTTAACTCATTTCCCTCTGGTACATTTGTTTTTTATTTTACCTTTAGTACATGTGTTTTATAATATATTTTTTTCTCTAATACAATTGGATTTAATTAAGTATCCTCTGATACATTACTAATTATTCTAGGATTATAATATCATAAGTTGTGATTATCAAAAAGGGGGAGATTGTTGACAACACTTATTTTGATAATCCCAATTATGCTTTCACAAGCTTTGATAATCACAAATAATGTTTATCTATAAATTAATTCTTTCAATCTATGATATTCTATTATCAAGTTGATAATAATATTAAAATAATATTTGAAATATGTTAATAAATGTTTATCTATGTGTGTATGAACTTTGAAATAATTCTAACTCAATCGACATATGTGTTTCATAGAATAGATAAGTGTTAAGGCCAGTGGTATGCACATAGCTACTGATATAGACAAATAGAGACCTATTGGTACATAGTATACCGATAGAAAAAGGTTACTGATAGACTAAATAGATATTCACTAAAACAGAATAGAGCTACCGGTATGTATAAGTCTACAGGTAAGCACGTCACCGATAGATCAAGTCTACATATATAAGTGGAGCTACCACTACTAGTACAAATGAGCTACCAGTATTCACAGGTCGCTAATACATACTACCAATATGTAAGTCTACCGTTATAGAAAGGTCACCGATGCACAAGTCCACCGATATTCACATTATCACTAGAACTGAACGGAGCTACCGATACAAACATGCTACCGATACAAACAAGCTACTGATACAGACGAGCTACAGATAGACCAAAGCTACCGATAGAATCAGTCACTGGTACATAGAGCTACTGATACACGTTGTAACTGCTACCAATACAAGGAGCTACCAGTACAAGGACAAAGAGCTACCGATATGAGGTTACCGCTATACAAAGTCCACCGTTTCATATCTACCGACAGAAGGCTACGGATGAAAGACATACCAGTCACTGCTATTAAAACACTATACTCTCAATATTATTTATTTATTAAGAAACGTTCATATTTGATGATTTTAATGCTATTAATGTTATTTAGTGATAGTTATTGGTATGTTAGGGAACCGTACCTCGTACCTGTAAAAAGGTAATCATTTTTATTGCATGTGCTGGAAGCTAAAAAAGAAAGGAAAAAGATCGGGAAGAAATTAACAAGAATTTGCGTGGAGTGTGTGAAAATAAGGGCCGAAAAAATGGTGCATTCACACAGTACATTCTAGAATAAAACTGGACAAGCACATAGCCATTCATTCAAGAAGATAACACAAGATGATCAATAGTCAAGGAGTGATGAACTATAACAGGCTCTTCATGGACTCAAGTTTATCAAACTGAACTTGAAGAAAACAACCCCCTGTTTTTTAGACAAAAACAATAGAGGGACTTAGAACCATTCATGATCAATCTAAGAAGTCCAGAGCAGCACTTCACACCACTAGAGATTTATAAAACTCATATCTACTCTCTAAGGTATTCGTTTATTTATATTTTGACCAGTGTGCATACGCTTTATATTATACACACACACTGTCTCCTATACTAAACTGGAGGATTTCCAAATCCTCACACAAACCTTCCATAAATCTCTCTTATATCCCACTATAGACAGTGGATGAGGTCAGGTATGGCCTGGACAACTAGTGTGTTGTTGTATTTTTTTCCCATGTAGATCTGCGGTAGAGGTCTTAGTACCTAGACAATCTTTGCACTATTTTTTACCATGATCTAGGGAGTGGCTAAAATTTAAATAAATTGTTTGAGAAGACTATGTCTCGGGATGATATTGAACCTCATGGTTATATCTTCTATGCATCATAGATTAAGTCTAAAGTATATTTCATACATTATTTTCTGCTACTAATTACTTTGAAATAAAATTTGTTTTAAAGTTACGTTGATAGTTAATCTAGAATGTGTTTGTAACTATTGTAAATCAGTTTGTTAGCTTCAAAATATAATTTAATCTTCTAATTAAATTAACTGTGACCTAATCAATATTTTGAGAAACTAATCAAACCCTTACAGTTTTACAAATTCACTACAGTTTAACTTAGTTTTTAATTGGGTTATTTTTATTGAAATATTTTTAAGAGAAATTTTATTTGGAAATCAATTCACCCCCACCCCCTCTTGATTATCCACTCCGACCAATAGAATTTAATTGAATTGAAAACAAAGATAAATGGGTGGGTTGAAAATCCCACATAGATGGTTAATGAGTATAGTTGTGTTTCTTTCAATATATGAGAAGGAATAAAAAATCAATTTTTGATTATGTTCGTTGTGATTTTTGAGTAGTCATGAAATGAGAATGTTTGAATGATTTTGAGAAATATTCAAGAAGGCTAGTGATAATTCATTTAGATTTTTAGTGGACTCATTGGTTGTAATTTAGTAATAAAATTATCTAGGAGTGAAAATGATGTTTCATGAATTTTTATGAATTCATAGCATTTGATGTATCACATGAGAAACTCTCCATGTTATTTCATCTAGGACTCATTCGTGGTGATGATGCCTGGAGAATATATTTTTGACTCATCTTTGAACTCATTGGTTGTCATTTCATCTCCGTTATTTTTTTATGCATCATGCACCATAAAAAAAATTATGTATCAAGTTTATATATTTGATTATTGGACCCAAACAAGAATCAATATGATTACATTGTTTTTTGTTTGATATAAGCTGAGACAAAATTATGAATTTTTTATTCATTCATAAGAAAAGTGGAATGATATAATTTTCCAACATAATTTACTATGTACTATGTTTTAAATTTTTTATACCAAAATGATGAATTATATATATATATATGGTGTATGATGGAGGTTTCTTATCACACTAGTAAATTTAGGATACTAATGATCAATTTTCTCCCCCTAATGAGATTCTATCAGGTGATGATATTTCCCATCATTGGTTCATATATACGAGGTCCATGTAAATTTCCTTATAGTCTCTTCACATACATATAGTCATTTAAATGTGGTAATTATTATATATTTCCATACAAAATTAAAAAGGATTGATTCATATTTTTTGTATTGATTCACATCATAATTCGGGAATTTTTATGAGTTATTTTTTTCCACTGTGAAATAGTATACAGTCATTTGTATTCAAATTTATTCTTTCATAAATCATTCACATTGAAGATAACATTCATTTAATGTAGTATATTTTACAATTACGGTCATTATTATAAAGTAACATATCATTCAATATAATAAATAGTTCAATAAATCTTGATTTGATCCATCCATTCCCAACGTTCAAATTATATATCGCTGAAAATGTTGTGGAATTAATACAACATGCATACTGTGGAATATTTCCATTGATTGTTAACTATTCTAAATTATTTGGATAATCATGAATGTGATATTGAAATTATATTTTCAGATTCATAATTCAATCTCTATTACAATCTATAATTTTATTCATATCACATTTTCTATAAACCAAAGTGTTATCTCAGTCACAAGATACTTTCAGTTATTCAATTTTTTTAGTCCAAAATTAATAACATTAATCTATTTGATGTTAAATAAAGTTATATTTAAAATAATTATAATTAATTTGTTAAATATTTAAAACTTATGGAACTTTTTAACTTTATCCTCATATTATTATATCATATGATTAGAATATATCTATTTTAAAATTGTATTCGTCCAATCTAGTTCAATAATATTGTTATTAAATAAAAGAATATAGTTTTCTCAAATAATGTAACATTGTTATATGTGTAAATTATAGAAATTATTGAATTAAGAATTATAATTTATAACACATACTGATGAGATATATATACTATAACCAAATTGATTTTAAATTATAAAATTGATGGAATTTTCATTATGAATAATTGGAAATATGATATGGGGGATATGAGACGAAATATGGATGGATTTTTTTTTATAAAATAATATAATTGTTTTAAATATGGATGTAATTTCTTATTTAGTCAGTCATTGGTGCACTTGGAATAAGATTTTAGAAGGCTAACATACATTTAGATTAACATAGATTCTACTTTAGGAATGTCTCTTATGTATGACATGGATTAATTCATTGGAATTTATGAAAAAATTGGTGTCTAATATCTTTCTGTCAGTATTCATAATGAATTTTCTTTAGTATTGATGTTATTTTGTTTTTAATTTTAATTATTGTTGATTTAACATTTTTTTCATATTTACTTATCATTTATTTTTTTGAAAACAAATCGTTTTCATGATTACTAGTGAATTTATTTTCAAAACATAAACTCATTACACTAATTCATTATTATTCATGGAATGAGTTTAAATTTATATGTTTCAATATTGTTTTAAAATATATATTATTAAATGATCCAAATTGCATTATCATAAGAAAATAGATTAACATATAGAGAGAAAACAAGATGAATAATAATTTTTTATATCCAATTTAGTTATTCACATGATTATCTATTGAATATTTTAGATGACTATATATCACATAAGAAAAAGTTTAAAAATTATTTTTATGTTTTTAATATACATGTAATGAAATTAGTTTTAATTTTTTTTAAATAATTCAAATCATTTATTTTTTAAATTTGAAATAAGGCTTCAAGATAATGTTCATTGTCTCTATGGGATGACATTGATCTTATGTTCCATCTATTTTTTAGTTTTTAGGATAAGTAATTATAATTTATAAAAATGATTTATATTATGAGGTTACGACACCTCACGGGAGTGATTATATCTTCCCTATGGATGCTAAACATTCCAATTATCAAATGAAACATTACTAAAAAATAATTTATGTTTGTAATTTTTTAGATGACTCAAAAATGTATAATCCTTTCAATATTGGAACATTTAATGTATGTTATATTTAACCATAATTATGAATTAAAAACATTCATTCCTAATATATCCTCAATAAAATAATTATTTTATCATGTATGGATCATAACATTATTATTTATTTCTTGATCTTTTTTTAATGTACCAAAAGAAATTTTCTTCTAAAAAGGCTTCTTTATAAGTCCATTTAAGGATTCTTTCATTATTTTTCCAATATCTATATACGTGTTCCACAATAATTGGATCTATTAAATATTTAGGAATCATACAATCAATCCATTATATTAATATATTCTTTTTAATATAATATTATATTTTAAACATTTATTAATTTAAAAATTTCAAGTTGCACTAAATGTATTATAATTGTATATGTCTATATTAAATGAATTTTCTTTCATTTTATCGAGAACATGGGAAATAATATTTCTAAAGGGTCCAATATAGGTATAATATCAAATAGTAAAAAATATTTATTCATTTATAATAAAAGTGTAACTGTATCTTAAAATGTAACGTCCTTATATAATTTATTTTAATTATATATATATGTATATATCTTTTTTAATTTATTTTATTTTATTAACATTATTTTATCTATTTAATAATTTTTTTTTTTATCTCTATTAACAGTGGATTTATAATTACTAAGGATTATTATCTAATTCAACAAAGTTTCTTTATTAAAATTATATGTTCTCTAAAAATAAAATTCACTAATGGTTGGAATAACACTCATATTGTATGTAAACTAATATAACGGTAATTAATTAACCTAATTATCTAAATGTTTTTGTGTTTTTGTGTTTTTGTGTTTTTGTGTTCATAAATATATAAATTAACATAGATATCTAGAAATACACACACAAACTCACAGATATATATATAAACACACATTAATATAGTAAGGATAGAGAATAAATGTTAAATAAGAAGATGAATGTATCATATCACCCCTAACAAATTATCATGGAATGAGTTAGAGGTGATACTAACAATAGGTGGAATACCAATGAATCAAGGAGTAATAATTAAATTCCAAGGGACTACAGGATCATTAGGGGTTGATTTTACCTTAAAATATATATCATGTAAGAGACAATAATATTAAAAAAATGAAATTATATGATGCATGGGTGTAAACCGGAAAACTAGAAATACTAGAAAAAAAGATAAGTTAGAGTAATATTAAAATGTTGGACACAATATCACTCAAAATCCAAATTAAATCATGATACTATAAAACCAAGATGAAATCACTCCTAAAATCTAACCAGATAATCTCTAATCTATACCCACAACCACTATTCCCCTTGAATCATGATTCTCTTCTAGAAAAATTTGAAATATTCTCCATATGTGTGTCTAGAGAAAACATCATCTCTACACACACAATGTTATAACTATAGGGATGAGTATACAACCTAGTAATGAATCATATAGAACTTATGACATGTGTCATTAAGAATGGTGTCATTTGGCATTGTTTATATAAAACAGAAACATGTTTGAAAATAGTTATCAATAGTGTATAATATATAATATGGGATATTTATATTAAATAGTTTAATTATAAGCATATTTTATATGATATTTTATAATAATCCTAAACTACTTGGAATACCTACTCTAAAAACACCCACACACCCATGTATGAAAAATGGAGGTCTAATACTCTAGAACGGTGATCCATCATCTCACTAAATCGTCACATAGTGGTAACCTTTAATATCCAAAACATAATAAGAATCAAATTTTTTGGATATAAATCCCCATATAATGAATTTATGAACACAATAAAATCCATTAATTATACAGTCTCTTCAAAAAATACTTTCAAAAAAATAATTGGACATTAATGTATTTAAACTAACACATTATATAAATATTTATAAAACAATATAACAAGAGATATTTAAACAATATTTCATATTGAGATTTCCTAATGAAAAAATATGTTATTTTTTTTAGAAATACAAATCTTTCATGTTCTTGAAGAATTATCGAGATAGATAAATAAGTTACCTCTAATAGATTCAATTTATATAGAAATTCCCTATAATCATTGTAAATCGGGTTTCATTTTCTATTTTATTCAATGTATCCATATGAAATGTCATAATGATATTCTATCAAGTTTATATATATCTATGAAGGATCCAATATAATGTTATATCCAAGATAATATAATAGTAATATAATGGAGATCCATAATAATATGAATTTGATTTATTTTATAGATACAACCCACTAAGATATGTGGAAATATGCCTCTTAAAGGAAGAAGATCATCAAAATCAGCTAGAGGAGGCTTGATAATCAAGATAATAGAAAAAATGAGTAATAATAAGTTTATTGAGGTAGTTTTCTTCTTAAAATGAAAATTTTTTATATTTAATTAAATGAACCACATGATTATGCAACATGGTTAACAAAACTATGTATCAACCATGTGGGTGCCACTATCTTCATACTCCTAGATCGCACAGTTTGACTACATGTTCTGTGAACAGATCTTATAAAAATGTGAAAAAAATCTGTCCCATGTTAATTTTCTATTCAAGTAATCCTTAAATCTCTCTATAACTATGTGATAACTTTAAAACTCCTCCTAGACTACCTTAGACAGTCACATGGTTATAGGGAGAATTCACACAATTGTCTTAAACTTTTTAACAATTTTATCCCTTAAATACTCTATAAGATCATTAGAAAATATACATGAATCTTCTTGAAACTGAAATCATCCAAATAAAATATCAAAAACATAAAATTGAAGCACATAACTCAATCTGGGGGTGTTACATTCTCTACAAAATTACGATTTCTATTATTGAAAATATGAATATATGTAGTCCTATTGAAGATACAGAGACATTGGTAAAAAATTAATTCATTTCATTCACATTTCTCATTTTTAATATTACCATACAACCATAATACCATCACCAAACAAGTAAATTTTAGACACATGATTTTGAATCCACTATCCATAATATATATAATTTAATGGATAAATGAGTCATCTAACTCAAGATCAATAGTATTCCATCAAATCACATTGATAGGGGTTGGGTAGAACTTATTCTATTGAGGTACATGAATGTTATTATAAACAAAATATAACTTTATCATATCTTTTCAAAAAAATTAGATAAAAATAAGGATGGAAATACAATAATTTTAATAGATCCATATCTATCGTGGCCTCTTATATTTTTGTTATATGAAAACATTAGTACGGGTAAATAATTCTCCCATGAACCAAAGAAATCCATAACACATTCTTTGTGTTCATTTTCTAATGTCTATATAGTAAATTCTAACAACCCATTTGTTTAAGGATTATATTTTTTACTCATGTTATATTGGTTTCCAAGGGATTGAAACAAATATTACTAATATCAATAGGTAAACCATTGGTCTCTGTCCGATATGGTCAAAACTAATACACCATGGGGCTTCACTGATTTATATATTTAATGATTTTCTAAGTTGTCTATCATATATTATTCATCATTTAGAATCATGTGGGATTATGTTTTGAGTTGGTTAAAAATCACCTATATGGTATAATTATTTTGAAACATTCTCAATAAACCCTTGAAAAAAGTCAATGGTGGTTTTCTCTGACTCTCATTCTGCTATAGGTAAAATTTCAATATAACTACTGGCCTTTGGAATTCAGTCTTGAACAGCTAATATGTGAGTAATTTTGAAACATATTTATACATTATTCATTTCACACTCAAACACAAAAATTGAGTCTATAGTACATTATATATATTTTGGATTCTTATAAGAATAAACAATTTTTAATGGATAAAAACATAACTTTGAACTTATAAAATTTCGGAACTACTATATAATATCCAAAACACACTACAAGTATACCAACTTTTTTCTATCAATAAATCATCACCATACCATTGTGTTTTGATATCAGGGTTAGAAAAACATGGTTGGGTATTAGACCATACTTATCCTGCACAACCGTAGATGAAAAAGATACAAAAGGATGAAGACTGCAAGTTTATCCATCTCAACAATATCTAGAAAGAGGTCATCAATCAATTTCATCAGGTTCTACTGATCCTAATATTAATTTCCCAACTAATTATGAAAATTTAAACATAGGGAATAATCCATTAATTCCTTAAATTATGTGTATACAAAATGTGAAATTTTAAAAACCGATGATATTTCATCAACTTTTATGTTTGGAGCTTCAAAAATATTTTTTAAAAGACATGTTTCATGGTTTTATGATAGGATAACGCAATAAAATTTTCACTAAATATATAACGATGACATGTTTTTAATGCATAGATTACTGTATCATGTTCCAGAGAACATGTTATATAATTTTTTATACACACATAATTTTCCGGACCTATAAATTAAGTCATTAACTCCTTTTAAAAAAACATAGCCAAAACTAGATCAAATCTCATCACAATAATACATAACCCTTCCATGGTTCTAGAACGATATGATTGAGTGTCTATGTTGGTCAGTCTTTGAGATCTTAAAGGATTTTAGACCCTCTTCACTCTAATGGAATGAAATTCATTTCAATGAAAAACTTTTATTAGAGAGGAATGATATAAAAAATTTCAAAAAAATGATTCTAATTAACTGATAAGATGAGAGACTTTCATCTCTCAAATACATTAAAATGCAGTTTATGAGAGAGAAAATCTTTTATATTTTTAGTATTTATCTATATGACTTCCTTTCAAAACACATAGGCAAGGAATGTTATATCTTCTTATAGAAAATACCATAATGTTTTTGTTATAATGGGGTCCTCAATAACATATTTAATAATTATTCATGGTCCCTTTTAGATCAATTATACAAAAGGATATCATTGTAAAATACTACAACAAAGGACTCAAGGTATCTCTGAATGAACTAATTAACCAATACTGTGAATATATGGTTGTATTTATTAGTAAAAATGGAATAATGAGCTATTAAAAATAATCATAATGATTTATAAAATATATCATTGGATGTAATAATTCTAAAACTCTAAATACTAATTCCCTGATCATTAATATATTTTTAAGAAACATTTTCTCCCTTCAACTGATCAAACTGATCTTCAATTTATGGATGAAGATAGAGATTATTTATCATAACCTAATTGGTATAATTACTATTCATGAAATTATGATGAGGAAATTATTTCTTATTCTTAGAGATAACTATATAATTCCAAGGGGGTTCACTAGGTCCTATGAAAATGTTAAATTCTAACTCTTCCAGTTGGACCTCCAATTCTATTAATTCCCTTGGTTAATTTATTTATGATATGTGGGAAATAAGATTGTCTCTATTTTACAACCAATAAAAAATTATGCTTTTAATAATGGTTAAAATCTTTAAAAATATTCATGGAATCATTAATATATTGATATAAAATGGATGTAAAAAACAATTACTTGATTTTATCAGTAGTTTCTAATGTTTTAGCTACCAACATATAAGAGATAGTCTCGACCATTGGTAACAAATAAACTTACCTACCTTAACTATTATCCCAATATAACAAAAATATATTTTCCACTCCTTTTAATGATTGAGAACTCAATTTTTGATAATTACAATCAATATTATCCTTGCATGAAGGTAACCTATATATTCATATGATTATAATAATCATTTCCTACTCTAAAATATAAAATTCCAAACAAATTGGACTTTATCAACTAATATATAATATATTTAACATTTAAACCCTCTACACTCATGATTTTTGAGGGGTGTCTATATTTTACAATTGTAAAGAACCATTTACATAGGAAGACCTATATTACTTATGAAAAAATAAGTTATAAAAGAGGTAAATGTTCATGTATAGAACAAAACATGAATAAGTGTTTTGTTCATAAGGATAGTACCTCGCATGGTCTATAGAAGCAATCAAACCTCTAGGAAAATTTTACCTACACTATAAATCTACTTTCTAAGTCTTGTGAAATAATACTTCATTCCATGTTATTGTGAAATCGGTTGTGGTGTCCCGTTGTTATTAGAATTACCCTCAATAAATCAATTATGGGGGTGAGGGATTTTATGTTTTGATTATATATTTTTATAATAATATTTGTGATTCATAATTGATCTATCCACTCTATTAAAATTAGTACATATTATAAAATAAAATTGACCTCTTAAAAAATCCAAACAAGATGCATAAAAATAGATTCATACTCCACAACAGACATGTTTTCAATCTTGAGTGTAATGAAATATATTATTTTAATGATCATGAAGGTATGTGGGATAGTTTCTTTGTTAAAAATAACTCAACCCATTTCAAATAACAAAATGGTCTTGTTTAGTCTGAAAAACAATATACCACTATTTCTTAACATGATATTCATTAATATATACCTTCATATTTACCTTGATATCTGTGGGGGACCCTAGAAAATAAAAAATTCTTTCAATTCCACAAAACTATGCCTCAGATTTTTCAATTCATTAATACCCATAACATTTTAGTGGACTCCACTTTTTAATCTCTAGTTATAGATTATTGGTGAATCTTTCCACAATATAATTTCATTTGACAATAGAATATATGTCTTGAACTATACCGTGAACAATTTTTTGATTCACATGTTGTCTATGTTTGACCACATTCTAAACCACATCATCATGTTCATTTCCTAGTTGGCTCATAGATTCCACTTATTCTATATCCATAAATGATAACAACAATCAGTAACTATATAAAAACCAAACTAATGGAATATAGTATTTGAAATCATAAAAACCAGAATCCTCATATCAAGAATCTAATTGTCATTAAATATAACATGGATGATGTAATCCAGTTTGGGAGTCACTATATCTATTCATGATACTCTACATGCATAAGAAAAAAACCATGATGATGATGTGAAGACCCTCATAAAGGTGTGTATGAATGAATTTTATAACCATGCTCATTTGAGAACATGATGTTAAAAAAAATAAGTAATTTTATACCCTTTTTTCTACACAATTCATGTTTGGGAATGTATTCTCTACATATCTACCATCATGAGTGGAAAACTAGACAAAAAAAATACCATTTTTCCTCTGATATCATCTTTAACATCCCTCTCCTAAACAATTTTCTTGGGAAGAGATGGAGGTGTGACTAAACATTAGTGTTTTTCCATGTACCCAAAGTCTTGGAACAACTTCCTAGGGTTATGAGATCATTAGGAACCAATTTTCACTTAATCATACACAACCTAAAAGGGGAAATAATATAACAAAAACAATGATACAATATAATTCATGACAGTAACCATGAAAACTAAAATTAAAATAAAAAGTTAAACTTAAGTAGAAATAGGAATTCAGATACAATATCTCTCAAAATAAAAAAGACACCTCAACGCAATGAAACAAATGTAGAATCATTTCTGAAAACCAACCCAAATATCTCCATGTTCCACCCACCATCATCAAAATGATATCACCATGATGATCCAATAGAGTAATATGATAACTTCCCTTTACATATGTCATGGAAAATATAGTCTTCATAAACACTTAGGTTCGTATGAAGTGGATATTATACAACTATATAGGAAATCCTCTTGGAGCATCCAACACATAGCACTAGAACCGAAACATGTTAGAATAATTTATATAAAACATGTATGAGTATGGAAACAATATCAATATATATTCAAATAAAATATGAAACTATGAGTGTAAAAGAAAATCATTATAATTGTAATTTCAACTAGGTTTAAACATAATCATATACCCAATTACATAGCCACTCTGAAAATAATCACACACCCATACATGTTGAATGAAATTCCCATTACTAATGTGTGGTGACACGTCCAATCCCCAAATCATCGCATGGTTCTAATCACCTTTTTCCCAAATTATATTTTGGGAAATTAAAAACAAATGATTCCATGTAAAATACAATAACGAACACATGTTAACCTGTGAATTCCAATGTTTCTACAAAAAATATATTCATTAAAAAAATTTATTTAGGTACATGAACAAATAGATTCTGTGCATATTTATGAAACTATATAAATAGTGAGATTTCAAAAATACATTATAATGATTTTTCCAATTAAAACATAATAAAGTGTTTCAAAAATAAAATCCCTTTAATTTATAGAAAAACTATAGAAAGAGAAGTCACATACCTCCCTTAGAATCAATGACTGAAGAAATTCACTATGATAGTGATATATCAGGATAACATATCGCATTTCATCAATGTATCAATAATAAATACAATTAAATCTGTGTCTAAACCATATATAAATACATTAAATATCAAATATGAGGTTCATTTATAGAGAACATAAAAAAAATGTACATTATAACGAATAGTTGGAGGCTTGCCTCATATTTATAGATCCAAATACCCAAGGTCCATTGAAATTAGACATTATAAAGAATAATATCCCTATAATCACCTCGGGGATAGTTGAAAGATAAAATCATAGAACCATGGAAGATGAATAAATTTT
The DNA here is from genome assembly GCA_963277665.1 of Viscum album. Classification (NCBI taxonomy): domain Eukaryota; kingdom Viridiplantae; phylum Streptophyta; class Magnoliopsida; order Santalales; family Viscaceae; genus Viscum; species Viscum album. Next base: position 737,916,538 of record OY728140.1, on the reverse strand, counting down.
TTGAGGTTGTTTTTGGATTAAAAATATAATTTTTAGAAGTAATCAAATTTTCCACACTGTTAGGTTTCATGATTTATCAAACCATTCACCAACTATAAAAGAATCTATAATATCCAAATATTATATGATTTATTTATTTTTAATTAATATGACGTTCTTGATATCTTTAGTACACAAAAAAAGTAACTTATGTGAATAATGATAATATAATATAATACAAACAACAAAATATATTATTTAAATTAAACGTACTATCAAAAATAATTTCTAATTCACATAAGAAATATTATTAATAGTAATGAAGTATTTTTAAATTTTGTATTTGAGAGCATTATTTTATAATATATGATTTATTTAGAGGATATTATCTTTTTAAAAAATAAATTCTAAATATTAAAATTTTTTATAAAAAAAATTACAGATGTACAAAATGGATTCGTTAGTTATATATTGGTTATGAAAGGAATTAAATTCATTTGAAGGTAAAAAGGTGTTGTTTTTCTGATAATCAAATTTTATGTGTGTAATGTGATTTAAACTTAAAAAATTATATTAATCACTATTTTGGAATTATATTAGTGATATATATAAATTAAATAATCAATCAAAGTATTAAAATTCATTGAATGATTTTGTTTAGGAATAGAATAAAAATATTATCGGTTTTATGATTAATAATAGATTTTTCTAAAAATAATTATTATTTAAATTTTCATTCTTATTCAAAGATGAATTAAATCAATGAATTAATTAATTTTATGGAATACCTATTATGTTCGTGTAAATTATAATTTATTATTAGTGTGTGGATCATTTTTTAAATCTAGTGTCACATCGTGAATTGGAATGTTGGAATATATTAAGCGGATTATTTGGGATGTAAATTGAGGAACAAGAGGATCCTTGGGATCTTGGATAGGTCTCATGAGCATGAGTATATGAATTTTAGTTTTCAAGAGATATATCTCATGGTGCATGAATAGTGTTAACATTATACCCCAATTGTAAAACAAGATTATTAAATTCACATAGTTTTTTATGTCGTGTTAAGGGATACAGGAGGTTGTGCAACCTCTATATGAAAATGTAGAGGAATTAACATAGTTTACACTTAGTTTTTTAAACCTTTTATATTTGTGACCCACTAATTTGAGGTATGTGAGGTTCGTTCCCAATTTGGAAAACCATACAACTTATTGAAAGTAGAATAAATTTCCATTTTATCCAGTCAGCATTATATGTTATTGAACCCATTTTCCTCATCCATTTGGCTAATAGCCACATATATTTTTCCTTCCCTTTCATGTCCTCTTACAATGATGGGATCTCACACATTTATTTGAAAATAATTGTTTTCTCCCACAATCATGAGTGTTGGATTCTAGGGTAATTTCACGATTAGTGCTCGAATTCCATGAGATACTAAATACTATTGGGGAATAACATGATGAGTACCTACATTATATTTTCTCAGTTATAGAAGTTCCATCATTTTGAAATCATTAGACACCCTGAACCTAGCTGAAATCGGTTGTAACGAATCTTTGAAAAACTGAGGATCATATGACATTGGATTTTATTTTTTTTATTTTTCTTAATAACTTAAATGTTTAATTCATTATTATATGTTTTTTAAATTATTAAATTTTTTTCCATGATAACATCTTTTTGAAAATTTATTTCATACTATTTATTTTAGAGACGTCATTGGTGGTACCCTACATAGTTATAATCGAACACTATATGAGATTCCATGAAACTAGTGTAGAGACCCGTATCCTGACGTACATGGACCTTACATTACATTTGCGGAATACTTAGTACATAACAAAAACACACACTAAAGGATCGTAATAGTTTAGTGTCTTTGGAAACTCGGAACGTAATCTTCTAATCGTGGTGAAAGTTCTTCAATATCTCCCATAAAGGTCATCCCTTTTTTTTACCTAAAACCTTTCTTTATATCCTGGGGAAAAGAAAACATAAAAGGGTGAGCTCAAATGCTCAGTAAGGGTAAAAAAAAAGAAATTTCAATCACATCATATACATAAGAACATAGCTTTTGGAAATCTTAACCTGCAAAAGAGATCATAATTTCATAACATGGGCTAAATCATAGAAGTGAAATGTAATCCCAATAATCATAACTTAAAATATGATACTTTGTGGCATTCACACATAATCATAGAGAATCATTTCTTGTTAGTCAAGACTCATTGCCAAGACTATCTTAGTGGACAAAGTCCCTTTCTGAATCGAGTAATCCTCGTTTCAGTCCTGTTTCACTGAACCGGTATAACCTACCATTCCAGCCATGTCTATCTCATGAGATATAAAATCTTTACCCAATGCATTGGAGGGAGATATAGGTCCCACCCATCTTATAATTAATCCTTTCTTATGTGTGCCACATAATCATAAAACATATATCATCGCATAACACATGTAACAAAAATGGGATTAATGAAACATCATGACATCATAAATCAATTCATATAAGATAAAGGAATTCATAAACATAATTTCATCACAACATAGTCAAATCAATTTAAAAATATGGATAGAAACAGAACCCTTTATTATCTTAGATGGAAAATAGTTTTGATAAAACACTTGAATTGAATTCTTGAGGAAAATATCCTTTCTTCTTCAAAATCAATTTCTTTTCACAAAACATCATGTAATTTTAAAAGAAAGAGATTTTATTGAAATTAGTCATGAAATATTTTAGAGGAAGCTTCATGAAAATAAGGCTTTATAAAACAGTAGAAATCCGTTCGTGCCGTATAAGTTAAAAAAAACATTCTTCGTACTTTTGTCGAAAAAGTCAAAAAGTACCTCGTATGACAAAAGATTCCTTTCATAGATATTACTAGAAACTCACAGAAGGGTAAAAATGGATTTAAACAATTGTAGGTGGATGGAAATAATATTACATATTGATGAAACATGGATGTGGATGATAAAATACACCCCAGTAAATACTTACGAATAAACAATCTCGGATAAAAATGAGATTGTGATATTTCCCTTACCTTAGGTACGACTTGCTTTGTAAGTGTCCGAACCTCCTGTATAATGATTTAAATCATGTTATTGACTTATTACATAATCATATTCATTGTTATGATATCATATATGGTTCACTTATGACATTATATTACCCGTTCTTTTGTAAACTCCATGTTAAAGAAGCGTTTTGGGTAAAATCGTTTCATTTATCGTAGGTGTTTTGACTTGTTGTTCTTGACATCATTATTACTTATATCATGATTTACTTACTTCCAGAATATAAAATATGATTTATATATTATATATATTCAGTATATATATATAATAGGTAGATAAATAAAATGAAAAACACCGTTCATGGAGACGGTAGTCCGTACGTACGCATGAACGCTGTTTTCCTTTCCTTATTGTCTTGAAATGGAAGTAAGTAGATGACATACATATGTATATATATACATAAATCCAGTAGCTTTATAATGTCATATATTTCATTATTATTTCTTATATATACATTATAATCATTCTTAAATGGTTAACATGGAGAATGAATCTCATCGCGTCGTGGAGACGGTAGTCCGTACGTACGCACGAGCGATGATATCATTTCTATAAATATTGAATTGAATTGGATTGGATTATACAATATATCAGAATCAATATGATGTTGTAATAACTATGTATATTTATTCTTTACACCATTATACTCATCCATGTAAGGTGGCGGTGGAAAATAGATTACACCACGGCGTGGAGACGGTATTCCGTACGTACGCACGCGCGGTGATTTCTTTTTCCCTAGGATGGATAGATGGTGAAATAGGGTTGTTTCATACTTATAATAACATATCAGTATATTAGTGATACTGATGTTATTACTTCATAATGAAACAACCTAAGAAGAAGTAGTGGAAGAAGAAATAAAGATGAAAGAATTGGTAACGGTAATTACCTCTTCTTTGAAGTGCCTCTTTGAGACCTCTTCTTAGGGCACTAGAATTGGTCTTTGAGGAAGACCAGAACCTCTAGGATGTTTCTAGGGAAGTGGAGAAGAGATTTTGGCAGGGGTTGGCCGAGCTTGAGTGCTAAAATTGGTGTGAGGAGGAGGGGGAGGAGGTGTCCTTTTATAGGGGAGGAGAGGGGCACCTTAGGAATTCTTAAAAATATTAATTTATAATAAATCTAACCCCACTTAAAAACCTCCAAAAATGACTCATATTCGAAGATTAGATGAGATAGGGTTGTAATCTCATCAACCAATCAAATTTAGACATGTTTGGATATTATTTTAAACCTTATCAATTAGATTTAACTCTAAGTTAAATAATTTAACTTTTACCGTGTCTTTTTGTTTTCTTTCACTATATGGTTAATACACTTACTATAACATGCCAAACGAACCCCAAATTGTTTATTATTAATATATATATCCTTATCTAAGTCATTTGGCCGAACCTTAGATTTTTAGGAATAAAATAACAATTAGTAATATAATATTTGATTTAAAAACTATTTTGTGTCAATTTTGACACTATTTGATATATGATTTTTGTGAAAGTCATAACAGAATTAAATGTTCGAACCAAGTTGATTAAATCAACATAAATATATAATAGTAACCTATAAAATTAGTGTAATTCATAAAAAATCTCAAATAACATTTATTTTGGTGCTTATAACATCAATTATGTCAATATTTCATTAAAAAGATAATTTCTGCATCATCGTTGTGTCATAAATAAATTAAATTATTTGATATCTAAAAATTACAAATAAAATACCATCATGTAGGCAATCCTTTTATCTTTCTAATGAATATTTACAATCGAATTTATCTTATGTATAACCCCATATTAAAAATGATTTACTTATTAAACTTTGATTTTAACTATTTTAACCCTTCTTTAAATAAATTAATAATAAATGTCCTAATCTAATCCAAGTGGGCCTAAATGGTCATATTTTATTCCTAAGTTTGTTTTTGGTCGAAATACACTGGTCTAATAGGATTAGGACATGTGTTAGGGTAATATTAATATCATATTTACCCTTAGTTACCCTATTTACTATTAACCGCGGTAAAAAAGTAAAAAGTTACTATTCACCAAAAAATTATTTTCATCTCATTGAACCACATTTTAGTCCTTGATATTAACCGTGTCTCTCGGATTTTCGAAATTCCATTCACAGAAGCGGTAAAATTATGTTTTATGCAAAATTCAGTTTTTAACCTACCACTTAGTAGTTTCACTATTCATCAAAAATTGATGTTTTTCAGAACAATGCCAAAATTTCATCCTAAGCTATATTTCATATTCCGAATTCAAAAATGAAGTCTATTTTACCAAATTCATAACACAAAAGTTGCATTAATTAATTTTATAATTAAATCCCGCTGTTAAAACAAATAGCGTGTTTTTAAGAAACAATATCTATCAAAAGATTGACACTTGATTATGTCTGGTTTAAATGTGAAATTACAACCAATGACCAACATTGTATTAAATTGTAAAAATATATTCTAAATATACTTTAAAACCACTCAAATTAATAATTTATCACTATTAATAATTTCGATTAAAAATGTTGTTTTTAATTAAAATTTAGTAATTTTCACTATTCATCAGAATATGAAAGTTATCCGAAATGTACCAAAATTTCACCTTAGGCTAAATTCGATACTCCGAATCCAAAAATGAAATCCATTTTGAAAAATAAAATTTACAAAATTTCAAAAAATGGTTATTACTACTCATAACGGCTAGTTTTAATAACATTTTAATAGCATATCGTTGTTTAGTGAAACTCGGTATTGCGTATTACACACGCTATCGAGGAAGGTCGCGATTGCGTGTAATGCAAGGCAAGTCAAGGATGTGTGTTGTGCAAGCTCCTTTTGGTGTAGCGTACAACACAAGACATTAATAAAATAAAAAGAATATTTTTCATAAAATCTCGGGCTGTTACATTCTACCCCCCTTAAAATGAATTTCGCCCTCGAAATTCGTCGGGGTTATAAATGGTTTACTATTCGAAGGTTTCTTTAATAGAAACCCACATCGTAAAAGGGAATATCAAAACTTGGCTTTAAAAACTAAAGTATGAAATGTAACGATTACCCAAATAAACTAATCACTGGGTTTCCACATAGGTGAAAATATGGATATGGAAGAGAAATCTAACCATCATGTTCTGATGGAGAGTGGTAGAGAACATGGATATGGAAAAGCCAGTAATCACAAATCCATAGATTTGTGATGATATAAGGTACCATCTGATTCATCAGGTATAAGATCACTAGGACAATCATTTTTGGTTTTCAAGATCATTTCCCTAAAGTTGAAAATTTGCTTAGAATAAATACTTACTTTATTTTGGTACAATCTAACTTTTGTTCGTGCCTTGAACAATTTCTACTTCATCTCTTAAATAAATGAAGTTGAATTTGTTATTTGTGAAGTGTTAGCAGATTATGTGATAGAATGATGGGTCATTCCATCTGTCTCAAACAAAAGGTTAGAAAAAGTTATTAAATATACATAAGTCATTCTATAGTGAGATTAATCACATATGGTTCCTAAAATGGACTTATACTTCATATATCATACTTCTTAATATAATAAAACTAGTTTCTACTAAACAGGGACTTCCTTTAGGTCAGTGGTAGGCGATAAAGGCCAGTCGCACTTCGGTTGTGGGTTCGATTCCTACAGCCTTGTCCGAAGCGATGGGCTGTCGCCCGTCCTGCAGGTTGTCCCTTTTTCTAGAACTACGTTACTATAACATCCCATCAATAATATCGAAAAAAAAACTTCTATCCTTAAACAATACTAACTTATGTCCAACATAATCCAGTCTAATATTTAGGCTTATACATAATACTGTAGTCCACTCTCATAATATAGTGACAACGATTACCAGAGATTTAATACTGTCGTTGATCCCCACATATCATAAGATATGTCTTGTTGGTCACATTCCAAACATTCAAAGTCCTTAATCGTGTATTCTCTTGAATACCTTAGTGAAAACATGAGTGCTGTTAAAAGTTACCAAAATCCTCAAAATTCTATATACTCAAACCATGATATCACTTAGTCCTTATATCAATCATGAGCTCATGAATACTGTCAAACATTTAATTTTCTCCTTATCCCTTCATTATGCGCATATCATCTACATTCCAAAAATATCTGAATAACCTTTCATGGATACTGGTAACATTAATCATACACTTTCAAAACACAAGGAAAGACAACAGTGTAACAATCCATAGATGTCTCTTTATTCCAAAATTACACATGATAAACATGTAATCATTCCACTACATTCTCAAACCATTGACCGAGCTTCAAAAATTCTTTCATCTCACATATCATTTGTAGTCTCTTCATCATCATCCACATAAATACTACCCATATGACCATACTGATTCTCTTCATGAGTCTTTCCCTTAGGGCATTTGTTTGCATAATGCCCATACATTCCACATTTAAAACACTTAACCATTTTTGATGTCGTAGCAATACCATTATCCTCATCCATGGTGTTAACCGACCCTTTTCCTTTGCACTTACTTGATTTGTGTCCTTCTTTTCCACACCCAAAGCATCTTCCAGTTCCCTTGAAACATTCTCCTTGATGCCTCTTCCCACATGATTTACATAGGGGAAATTGAACTTTCTTTCCTCTATGATCATCATGGAACTCCATCTTTCTCTTATTAGTCGAGTCAGGAAACTTACCAAATTTTACTTTATTGATCATGTTGTGAGATTGCTGATTCGGCATAATAATGATGTTTGGGCATCCAAATCCCATTTCATTTGGTTTCTCATGAAGAATATCATTCCATTGTCCATCATATCCTCCATTATCGTGAATCATCTTGTTTCCAGCCATATTCTAAAACCCAAAAAAAGAATAGTGTGAGAGGAAAAAATCATAATAAAGGGGGAGTAACTTAAATATCTAACATCTTTGGTTTAATTCTATGATCGTTAGCGTAATTCTAGTACTATAACCTATACGTATACTTAACCTTAGGGATATCCCTAGACATACCTTAGAAATATCTCTAGGGATCTCACTAAAGTTCTCGCATCCTAGTTTCCAAAGGTTGACTAAACCTTTCCTCTGATACCAACTGTAGAGACCCGTATCCTGACGTACATGGACCTTACATTACATTTGCAGAATGCTTAGTACATAACAAAAACACATACTAAAGGATCGTAATAGTTTAGTGTCTTTGGAAACTCTGAACGTAATCTTCTAATAGTGGTGAAAGTTCTTCAATATCTCCCATAAAGGTCATCCCTTTTTTTTACCTAAAACCTTTCTTTATATCCTGGGGAAAAGAAAACATAAAAGGGTGAGCTCAAATGCTCAGTAAGGGTAAAAAAAAAGAAATTTTAATCACATCATATACATAAGAACATAGCTTTTGGAAATCTTAACCTGCAAAAGAGATCATAATTTCATAACATGGGCTAAATCATAGAAGTGAAATGTAATCCCAATAATCATAACATAAAACATGAAACTTTGTGGCATTCACACATAATCATAGAGAATCATTTCTTGTTAGTCAAGACTCATTGCCAAGACTATCTTAGTGGACAAAGTCCCTTTCTGAATCGAGTAATCCTCGTTTCAGTCCTGTTTCACTGAACTGGTATAACCTACCATTCCAGCCATGTCTATCTCATGAGATATAAAATCTTTACCCAATGCATTGGAGGGAGATATAGGTCCCACCCATCTTATAATGAATCCTTTCTTATGTGTGCCACATAATCATAAAACATATATCATCGCATAACACATGTAACAAAAATGGGATTCATGAAACATCATGACATCATAAATCAATTCATATAAGATAAAGGAATTCATAAACATAATTCCATCACAACATAGTCAAATCAATGTAAAAATATGGATAGAAACAGAACCCTTTGTTATCTTAGATGGAAAATAGTTTTGATAAAACACTTGAATTGAATTCTTGAGGAAAATATCCTTTCTTCTTCAAAATCAATTTCTTTTCACAAAACATCATGTAATTTTAAAAGAAAGAGATTTTATTGAAAATAGTCATGAAATCTTTTAGAGGAAGCTTCATGAAAATAAGGCTTTATAAAACAGTAGAAATCCGTTCGTGCCGTATAAGTTAAAAAAAACATCCTTCGTACTTTTGTCGGAAAAGTCAAAAAGTACCTCGTATGACAAAAGATTCCTTTCATAGATATTACTAGAAACTCACCGAAGGGTAAAAATGGATTTAAACAATTGTAGGTGGATGGAAATAATATTACATATTGATGAAACATGGATGTGGATGATAAAATACACCCCAGTAAATACTTACGAATAAACAATCTCGGATAAAAATGAGATTGTGATATTTCCCTTACCTTAGGTCCGACTTGCTTTGTAAGTGTCCGAACCTCCTGTATAATGATTTAAATCATGTTATTGACTTATTACAGAATCATATTCATTGTTATGATATCATATATGGTTCACTTATGACATTATATTACCCGTTCTTTTGTAAACTCCATGTTAAAGAAGCGTTTTGGGTAAAATCGTTTCATTTATCGTAGGTGTTTTGACTTGTTGTTCTTGACATCATTATTACTTATATCATGATTTACTTACTTCCAGAATATAAAATATGATTTATATATCATATATATTCAGTATATATATATATAATAGGTAGATAAATAAAATGAAAAACACCGTTCATGGAGACGGTAGTCCGTACGTACGCATGAACGCTGTTTTCCTTTCCTTATTGTCTTGAAATGGAAGTAAGTAGATGACATACATATGTATATATATACATAAATCCAGTAGCTTTATAATGTCATATATTTCATTATTATTTCTTATATATACATTATAATCATTCTTAAATAGTTAACATGGAGAATGAATCTCATCGCGTCGTGGAGACGGTAGTCCGTACGTACGCACGAGCGATGATATCATTTCTATAAATATTGAATTGAATTGGAGTGGATTATACAATATATCATAATCAATATGATGTTGTAATAACTATGTATAGTTATTCTTTACACCATTATACCCATCCATGTAAGGTGGCGGTGGAAAATAGATTACACCACGGCGTGGAGACGGTATTCCGTACGTACGCACGCGCGGTGATTTCTTTTTCCGTAGGATGGATAGATGGTGAAATAGGGTTGTTTCATACTTATAATAACATATCAGTATATGAGTGATACTGATGTTATTACTTCATAATGAAACAACCTAAGAAGAAGAAGTGGAAGAAGAAATAAAGATGAAAGAATTGGTAACGATAATTACCTCTTCTTTGAAGTGCCTCTTTGAGACCTCTTCTTAGGGCACTAGAATTGGTCTTTGAGGAAGACCAGAACCTCTAGGATGTTGCTAGGGAAGTGGAGAAGAGATTTTGGCAGGGGTAGGCCGAGCTTGAGTGCTCAAATTGGTGTGAGGAGGAGGGGGAGGAGGTGTCCTTTTATAGGGGAGGAGAGGGGCACCTTAGGAATTCTTAAAAATATTAATTTATAATAAATCTAACCCCACTTAAAAACCTCCAAAAATGACTCATATTCGAAGATTAGATGAGATAGGGTTGTAATCTCATCAACCAATCAAATTTAGACATGTTTGGATATTATTTTAAACCTTATCAATTAGATTTAACTCTAAGTTAAATAATTTAACTTTTACCGTGTCTTTTTGTTTTCTTTCACTATATGGTTAATACACTTACTATAACATGCCAAACGAACCCCAAATTGTTTATTATTAATATATATATCCTTATATAAGTCATTTGTCCGAACCTTAGATTTTTAGGAATAAAATAACTATTAGTAATATAATATTTGATTTAAAAACTATTTTGTGTCAATTTTGACACTATTTGATATATGATTTTTGTGAAAGTCATAACAGAATTAAATGTTCGAACCAAGTTGATTAAATCAACATTAATATATCATAGTAACCTAGAAAATTAGTGGAATTCATAAAAAAATCTCAAATTACATTTATTTTGGTGCTTATAACATCAATTATGTCAATATTTCATTAAAAAGATAATTACTGCATCATCGTTGTGTCATAAATAAATTAAATTATTTGATGTCTAAAAATTACAAATAAAATACCATCATGTAGGAAATCCTTTTAGCTTTCTAATTAATATTTACAATCTAATTTATCTTATGTATAACCCCATTTTAAAAATGATTTACTTATTAAACTTTGATTTTAACTATTTTAACCCTTCTTTAAATAAATTAATAATAAATGTCCTAATCTAATCCAAGTGGGCCTAAATGGTCATATTTTATTCCTAAGTTTGTTTTTGGTCGAAATACACTTGTCCAATAGGATTAGGACATGTGTTAGGGTAATATTAATATCATATTTACCCTTAGTTACCCTATTTACTATTAACCGCGGTAAAAAAAGTAAAAAGTTACTATTCACCAAAAAATTATTTTCATCTCATTGAACCACATTTTAGTCCTTGATATTAACCGTGTCTCTCGGATTTTCGAAATTCCATTCACAGAAGCGGTAAAATTATGTTTTATGCAAAATTCAGTTTTTAACCTACCACTTAGTAGTTTCACTATTCATCAAAAATTGATGTTTTTCAGAACAATGCCAAAATTTCATCCTAAGCTATATTTCATATTCCGAATTCAAAAATGAAGTCTATTTTACCAAATTCATAACACAAAAGTTGCATTAATTAATTTTATAATTAAATCCCGCTGTTAAAACAAATAGCGTGTTTTTAAGAAACAATATCTATCAAAAGATTGACACTTGATTATGTCTGGTTTAAATGTGAAATTATAACCAATGACCAACATTGTATTAAATTGTAAAAATATATTCTAAATATACTTTAAACCCACTCAAATTAATAATTTATCACTATTAATAATTTCGATTAAAAAAGTTGTTTTTAATTAAAATTTAGTAATTTTCACTATTCATCAGAATATGAAAGTTATCCGAAACGTACCAAAATTTCACCTTAGGCTAAATTCGATACTCCGAATCCAAAAATGAAATCCATTTTGAAAAATAAAATTTACAAAATTTCAAAAAATGGTTATTATTATTCATAACGGCTAGTTTTAATAACATTTTAATAGCATATCGTTGTTTAGTGAAACTCGGTATTGCGTATTACACACGCTATCGAGGAAGGTCGTGATTGCGTGTAATACAAGGCAAGTCAAGGATGTGTGTTGTGCAAGATCCTTTTGGTGTAGCGTACAACACAAGACATTAATAAAATAAAAAGAATATTTTTCATAAAATCTCGGGCTGTTACAACTAGGATACTTGAGAAGCCACTACAATTTTTCAAAATGGTGGGTTTATGGAAATTATTAATTCTAATAGTTGTTGGATTGGTTTATTAAAAATCTTATGGTTTTTAAAAAAAGGTAGGAATTGAGTCCAATTTGGTTGGAGTTTCTATTTAACAATTATTTTATTATTTTTGTTTCAAATATATAATTTACTCACAGGGGATTTAATTTTAATGATTGAAATAACCATTCATTATGCAATTTTTTAATTTATTTATATATTGAATTATTCCCTATATTATTTTTTATGTTTATTTGGATTATATTTCCTATTTATTTTGTTCCTACTATAGGATCCACTAAAACAATTCCATAGTATCCATAGGATAAATTTACAGGCCCTTATCGCTTTTCTATAGTCTCTGGCATATAGCGAGGTTCCCCGAAGGTCTTGTAGTGAACCAAACTCATCACTGATCATGAAGGGAGTACGTACAGTACATTATAATGTTGTATTTGATCATATATTTTTTTCATTATTTATTTGGAATGGTATACATGATATTAAGAATGCGTTAGTACTTTGTAATGAGGTTTTAATTTGAAGTTATCTTCCCACACATAAGGTAAAACCAAATATTCTAGGGATGGGACTTGATCCTCTTTTGATTTTTATTTTTAAAATCTTATTTTATTTTCACTATGATTGATCACCTAGATTTGTGATATAATACTTTGCAGTATTTTTAATCATTAATCGGTAAGGAAGAATGGTTTCGGGGTATACATGTCTCATTTCAACCATGTAGGGCTTCACGTGACATGGATCTTATAAGGGAAGTTGTTATTTATTTCGATTATATATGGTTTTTTATTTTCATTTCCTGATGATTCATAATATCTATTAATTAGTTTTTTAATATATTATTCTGATTTATGTATTTTTATAGAATATTCATTTTAATGTTAACGATGGGGGTTGGTATAAAAAATGTCAGTAGTATTGCATATTTTTTTTCCACTAACAATTATAGAGGAATCATACCAAACAATAATCATAATGATCTCTTGATATATAAGAAAATTCACAAGGATTATTTATTAAATAATGTTCCCATAATCATTATATAAGGTTTCTTCCATAATATTACATGAATGACACCCAATTTATCTGAGATGTTGAATCATGGAAGAAATTAAGAGGATTAAAACAATTTAAATTCCTCATTTAAATTAAAAAGAAAATGTTAACCTTGTTTTTATCTGAAACATCACGATAAATTAATAATGAAAACTTCATGGGAATATTGGAACGAATTTTTGTGTAAGTGTCTAATGGCCTTATGTTCTAGGAATTATACTCATAAGAGTAAGTGGGGTGAGAGATAGATCATGGTTTTTGGGATTTGAGTTGGATGTTAGGATACTAGTTTTCATGTGACAGTAAGAAAAGGAAGTGTAGATTCCTATTTGATATTTATTATGTTATACCATAGTAAAATTGATAGTTGGTAGGACCTTGTGAACCATATTGGTGACTCATGATAGTGATTTGATTCCACCTGACATTACAATGTTACCCGTGAGGTGTGTTGACCTAGTCTTGTGAGATAATTCTACAGAAGTTAGTTTGGTTTATGCTTAAGATTATTCAATTAGTGCTTGTTTGATGCTTCACTATTATATTATAGTTTTGTTATAACTCCAATAGTGTTGGTTCCTTGTGCATAGTTATGTTTTTAATGAGAATGGACATTTGGATTATTTATCATTTTATGGAATCTATTTTGGTATATGGTGGCTCCATAAATAATGATTTTATTTTTTGTGGAAATAATACATCAGATAAATTGTAGTCATTTTTTCACCTTGATAAATGTATGGTGTCGGGCCTATTGTAAGAGGGAATCTAAGAATAACCCTAGTTAGTTGAAGTAATTTTCCAAGAAAATTATTGGGAAAAAATCCCTCATATTAACTAGAACAACTTTTTGGGTTTATTATGATTATTGACAATGCATTTTTCGATGATTAGTTAGGGATATCTAGAGATATTGTTGACAATGTATGTTGTTAATGATCATTGAAAATGGAATGGATGATCTGGAGGCTGTATGAAAATATCAAATACAATGTGCAACTGATTCCCATTGTTTTTTAAAATTTTGGGTCCAAAAATTGTAAAATATATAAATTTTTTTATGGGAAAAAGAAGTTGCATGAATGTTTTAGGGATGATTATAATGTTGTACACAAGGAATTTTTCAAATTCATTTCATGATATTATGGAAAAGCATAGAATTTAATGCAATATATAGATTTTTAGGAAAGGCAAGATTGCGTGAATGAGACTTGATTGAATGATAGATGTGCTATTATGGATAGTTTGATGAGTTGCATGCAGGGTTGGAAAAAATTCCTATAAATATGATTGTAATGGCCCCGGTTCATGGAGGTGCATTACTTAGTGAAAATCTGATGTTGGGTGTTCTGGGTAGTCTGTGAAAGTTATCAAGGCTTCTCGGTGAAGTTTAACCCCTAACAGTAGGCCTACCGGTAGCCTTAGCCTACCGGTAGCTCGGTCTATCGGTGGCAGCAGCCTATCGGTAGCTCGGTTTACCAGTGGCCGGAGCCTATCGATAACTCGGTCTACCAGTGGCCGCAGCCTACGGGTAGCTCGGTCTACCGGTGGCTGCGGCATACTTGTAGCTTGGCCTACAGGTGACCGCAGCCTACCCGTAGCTCGGTCTACCGGTCGCCGCAGCCTACCGGTAGCTCGGCCTACCGGTAGCTCGGTCTACCGGTGGCCGCAACCTTCTGGTAGCACGGTCTACCGGTTGTCGTAGCCTACCGGAATCTCAATCAACTGGTAGCCGCGGCCTACCAATAGATCGGCCTATTGGTATCACGGTCTACTGGTATCTGTAGCCCACTAGTAGCTCTGCTAACCGGTGGACCTAGCCTAACCCCCATGGGTTTTCCAGTAGCGACTCCTTTGGTGAAAATTGGGGTTTCAACCCTATTTTGACCCCCTTTAAGAATCCCATTAACACCCATTAATGGCTTTTAATTAATCATTTCATGAGGTACCCTGGTGTGTGTCGGTTAAACCTCCCCTAAAGGCAGGGACCCTTTAATGATGTGTGGGGCCACGTGGTCAACTGACAACCCTACTCCTTATGTGGTTTAGCGTTCTTATCTAAGTATCTCAACCATCCACGGACCTTATAAACTAAAGTGTTCTCCCTAGGTTTCTTTTTCTCGACCACCCTACTTATATTCGTCTACTCGTCCTTGAGTTCCCGAGGTCCCTCCCTAGCAATTTCTGCATCCGTTGTTCCTCGCGTGTGAAGAGAAGTTTCGATCGTTGATCAATCATGTAGGGTTTCACCTTCATCTCTCCTTTTTGTGTATCTTTAGGGGTGGGTACGCTACTGCTTTCGTAGAATTGGATGAACCAAACTTTAATGAAGATAATAAACAGATTCTATAGAATGAAGGGGAGGGGTGTGACCGATGATGCTGCTCTGTTTTTCTCCTCTTTCATGATTAATGATTTCTGATTTGTACGGGCATACGCCTACTAAAAATCATGGCCATTGGTGGTCTTTCAATGTGCACTAATAACTCTTGTGTTGGTCGTGCAAATGAAATTGGTTAATTGGTTAAAGGAAATTGGTTAATTATGTATATTCTGCTAAATAAATTTAAAGCACCAGGATCAATCCTTTTCTGTTATAACCCCGGTTTAAGTACAATGGAATTGGAATCATGGAGTGTGTTAAATAATTTAAATCTAAAAATACCAGCCTGGGCCTGCTTTGTATTGGTGGTAGTGGTATGGTTGTTTTTCGTTCACAGGCTGATTGCTGGGTGATGTGGGTGGGGATGGGATCCCCTGTTTTTATGGTTTCGCTGGTTGTAAAATTTGAGGTCGTGTGGTTACATTGCTTATATCACGAATTGGGGTGGAGTCCTTTATTGTTGAGAAACCACTGGCTCCTGGGTTTTGGAAACATGGGGTAGTATATTGGGGTTTTCCTTGGCTATAGTACTTTGAGGGATCTCACTTATCCCTTTTTGTGGTTATAACATTACAAGAGAACCGGGTGTGAATGTTTAAGATGATGTTTGACTGTACTCTTTCCTTGGCATGTTCTTCTGCTTTCTAGTTGCCCAAGTAGGTGCAGAAACATACATAACATTATTACTAAACATGAAATGAGGATGGGACAAATGGGTTTTGGTTTGGTGTGTGTTGTGACTTTGACATGGATGATGATTGTTTTCTTTAGACTGGCTGAAGAAGAACCTAGAGTTGGGTGAGTGCTTGTTACCTATATATATACTTGTAGTTTTTTTTCTTGTTCGTTCCCTAACAATGTTGAACACTTAGTGTCGAACACCCCCCCCCATTCCATGGGGGAGGGTCTTTTTTCCAACACTTCTTTTAGTGGCTGGTCATTAGCTCCTCTTCTGCTCCCTTCTGGAATGGCCCAAGACTCTACGGGCAGGTTGCAATGGCCTAAGGTCCATTATTAGCCCAAGAATCATCTGGCACGGTAGTGTGGTGGGTCTCCTAGGTGTGTGTGGGAAGGTGGTTTCCCATGTGTCTTCTAGATGAGGCCCATGTGTCTTTTGGCATGAAGGTGGTTGTTCTGGCCTAGGTGTTTGTACGCGTGGTTACATGTGACAGTTGTGGCCTAGGTGTGTGCGGGTGGGGTTCGGAATGGGATTGTGTGAGGATATGGCCCAGGTGTGTGCGGGCAGGGTGTTGCAGTGGGACTGCGGTGAGAATGGCGGGATTGGTTCGATGTGTATGATGTCTTCAATAACTAGTGGGAAAGTGGCGTGGGGTACCCAAACATCAATGTGAAACTATTATACAATACATGACTTGCGTTATTTGTGGATTGTTCCTTGGTGAGGCTTGGGTGTTTAGTTTCCTTGTTGGGTGTTGTTTATATCTTTTCTCATAGGGTATTAGTATGCCTCCCCACTTGTGCATGAGAGCTTTTAGTTTTTCCCTACTGAGTATACTTGTATGCTCACCCTACATATATAAAACTGCATTCTGGTTTCTAGGAGGACGTCAGGGATCGCGCTGGGCCGTACTAGCTCAGACCTTGTGACAGATCATTACAGTTTTTGTTGTTCTTTATTTTGGTACTTTCCCTTATAGTCTCCTTATACATTATGGATTTCACTTTTGTAACATGCATTGGTAATGGTTCTTGGATTTACTTTTTTACATTCAGTATTGTTGTTGTGGGATTCACTATCTTATCTCCCGATCTTATTAAAATAAAAAAAGGGTAATGACTTCCATTTAGTGTGTGATCCCATGCCCTTCGAACTGGTCGCCACTCCAAGACCTATTCAAGGCGGGTTTCGAGGGTCATTATCTCTTCTTGAACATAAAGAAGGAATGGCTTGGCAGTCTGCTGACCCTTCCCTCCTTTTGGTGAAGGCAGGTCATGATAAAATGGTATCAGAGGTGAGGTTGATAGATAGGATGGAGTATAGAGTTAGGAACAGTAAGGATTTCATGGGATGATAGGGCAACAGTGTTGGGTGACCATGGTGCGTGAATTAGACCAGGGAAGACCGACTAGGACACGAGATTTTAGGGCCCCCCGTGATCCGATGCAAGGACTCCGGAGCAATCGAACGACCTTGTGAGGCCACATTGATTGCAAGGTAAATACAATAGGAAAGGTATATGAATCATAATTACTTGTGTTCTCATGTTTCATGGGTGTTTTGGGAATTGAAATCAATAATAAGTTTTTGAAATTTAAGAACAATATTCTGCACTACTTGGGATTAGGCATTCCTTATTTACCTTGCAGCTATGACACCTGGGAGGTGACCACAGGTGGTAGGGGCGATCGAGTACCAGGAGGTTGACTTGGCCGATCGGCACAGGGCTGATTGAGAGGAGGAGGATGACTAGTGGCAGAAGATGCTACGAGCCTTCCAGCGACAGACCCTCGAGAAGTATGAGGGCAGTACCTCTGACATGAAGACCGAGAGATGGCTAAAAGAGATGGTGATAGATTTCGGCCTGATTCGGGCTCCTCCTGAGTACTGGGTTCCTCTGGCCATCATCCAGATGTGGGGATCAGCACGTCAGTGGTGGATGCTTTACCTGGGGGAGAGGAGAGAGGATGAGGTGGCATGGGCTGATTTCAAGAAGGAGTTCCAGGCGGAATTCCTCTCTTCTACGATGAAGGTAGAGAAGAGGCAGAAGCTACTCTCCCTCCAGCAGGGGATTGTGTTGGTAAGGGAGCTAGGGATCAAGTTCAAGGATCTCCACCACCTTTCTCCAGACCTCTTTCCAAATGAAGAGTCTTGGGAAAGACGTTCAGAGGAGGTGCTCTGACCCTCCCTATAGTATGTTGTTTCCCCATTAACCTTGCCGACATACTTGGAGGTCCCGAAGAAGGTAGAAGTGGTGGAGAGGATGCACGTACTGGGAGGTGTGTCATGAGAGGGGATTCAGCTAGGCCTATCAAAGGGAAAGGCCATCAGCACCAGACCTCCAGCATCAGGACCCTCTAGGTTCCGACTAGCAGGGAGCAGAACACCGCAGTTCCAGTTCTGGCCTCCTGGTCCTTGCCCTTCTCTATTAGGCCTAGGACCAAGGTTATTCATCTATGGGAGGCATGGAAATCTTCGGAATCAGTGCTCGGACCAAGTACAGTACGGCGGTGGAAAACAGGCCCAGCACCCGCCCCAGCAGCATCATCCAGCGAGGCCCTTCCAGCAGCAGTAGCAGGGGCAGTGAGCTCTCGCTCCTATGAGGGACGATGTTGCAGGGGGAGGCCGACCTCAGGGCGCTCCTTAAAGACCTCGAACAGGTCATGGTTGGGGAGGTGGTCGACAATCGAGGGGCAGAGGAGCAGGGAGTGGACAGTTTCATGCCGCAAAGGCAGCACTCCCAGCGGGACCGGAGGTCCTTCCAGGTACGATCAGTTTATTTAGTACCCTTGCTTACGCCTTTTTCAATACCAGGGCTTCACACTCCTTTGTTGCACCCAGTCTAGCCTGTGCCATAAGACTAGACGATGAGAGACTTCCAGTGCCCCTGGTGCTGAGCACTCCAGTCGGAGGTCAGACCGACTTGTTATATGTTTTTCGAGGATGCAGACTGATGATAGGGCCACATCAGTCGGTCAGGAATCTACTACTACTATAGATACAGCCATACAATGTCATCCTAGGAATCCACTGGCTATTCTTTATGCGTGTCGTCATCGACTGATTCCGAGGAAGGGTTGTGTTCTTATACATGGGCGGCCAGCGTGTTACTTTCACCGAAGAGCGGAGCAGTCAGAAGGGCAGCATGCGATAGGAACCCATCATCTCCATGTTAGTAGAGCTGTTAGTGGAGTCAGTAGATGCTGAGATGGTGGAGGTTTCAGGGATCGTCAGTGAGTTTATGGACGCCTTTTTTGAGGAAGTAAAAACTCTACCCCCTCGACGTGATATCGAGTTACGGATAGATTTGCAACTTGGTGCTCGTCCGATTTCGATGGGTCATTACCAGATGGAACCTTTGGAGCAATGGGAGTTGCGGATTCATATTGGCGATCTGATGAAGAGGGGTTATGTTCGACCAAGTGCGTCACTGTGGGGTTCTCCAGTCTTGTTTGCAAAGAAGGCATATGGTGGTCTCAGGATGTGCATAGACTACACGAGGCTGAATCAGGTGATGATCAAGAATCGCTACCCTCTTCCGAGGATAGATGATCTTTTCGACCAGTTGGAATTGGTAGGATGGTTCTTGAAGATCGACATACGGACTGGATATCACCAGTTGAGGGTGAAGGAGGGTGACATCTCAAAGATGGCCTTTAGGTGCAGATATGGGAACTTCGAGTTTGTAGTCATGCCTTTCGTTGTTACGAACGCCCCAGCTATGTTCATGGGACTTATGAACTCCGTCTTCTGGGAGTATCTGGATCAGTTCGTAGTCATGTTCATCGACGACATCCTGATCTATTCAAGATCAGAGGAGGACCACGCAGAGGATCTGAGGATGGTTTTAGGGGTCCTCCGACAGAACCGGCTCTATGGGATGTTTTCAAAATGGATGTTTTGGACGCGAGAAGTACACTTCCTTGGGAACGTATTGTCCGAATAGGGAGTAGCAGTTGAACCATCAAAGGTTGAGGCGGATGTTTCTTATGTAGCACCCAAGAACATGGCAGAGGTCCGTAGTTTCCTCGGGCTGGCAGGTTACTATCGGAGGTTTGTAGCCATCTTCTCTCGAGTTTCAACCCCTTTGATAGCCTTTACCAAGAAGGACCAGGTTTTCGTGTGGGGTGAGCAGTGCGAGATATCCTTCAACTATCTGAAGGAGAAGTTGGTTAGTTCCTCAGTGCTAAGACTACCAGATGAAGGGGCATCGTATAAGTTGTTCTGTGATGCTTCAGGGCAAGTCCTTAGATGTGTGTTGATGCAGCGACAAGGGGTGATCTATTATGGTTCTAGGAAGCTACGCCCTCATGAGTGTAATTATGACACCCACCACCTAGATCTTGTAGTGGTCGTTTTTGTGCTAAAGATATGACAACATTACCTCATCAAAGAACACTTTTTGGTCTTCACAGATCACAAAATATTTTGGTATATCTTCTCCCAACAGGACCTAAACTTGCGGCAGTGAAGGTGGAAGGAGTTCCTCTATGATTATGAATTCGATATTTCCTACACTTATAGGAAATGGAATATAGTGGAAAATTCCTTGAGCAGGAGGTTGCAGAAGGATGCGGTCCGAGAGTCGGCAGACGCCTGGAAGGGAATGGAGGAGTTGGCTGCCTTGCACCTGGATGCGAGGATGGATAGTGGTAGAGGTTGCATGTATCAGATGATAGTGCAGTAGTCTCTATTTCAGCAAGTGGAGTTGTAGAGACCCGAAGCCTGACGTACATGGACATTACATTACATTTGCGGAATACTTAGTACATGACAAAAACACACACACAAGGATCGTAATAGTTTAGTGTCTTTGGAAACTCGGAACGTAATCTTCTAATCGTGGTGAAAGATCTTCAACATCTCCTATAAAAATCTTCCTTTTTTTTACCTAAAACCTTTCTTTATATCCTGGGGAAAAGAAAACATAAAAAGGGTGAGCTCAAATTCTCAGTAAGGGTAAACAAAATAAATATCAATCACATCATATACATAAGCACATAACTTTTGGAAATCATAACCTGCAAAAGAGATCATAATTTCATAACATGGGGTAAATCATGGCAGTGAAATGTAATCACAATAATCATAACCTAAAACATGAATCTTTGTGGCATTCACACATAATCATAGAGAATCATTTATTGTTAGTCAAGACACATTTCCAAGACTATCTTAGTGGACAAAGTCCCTTTCTGAATCGAGTAACCCTCGTTTCAGTCCTGTTTCACTGAACCGGTATAACCTACCGTTCCCGCCCTGTCTATCTCATGAGATATAAAATCTTTACCCAATGCATTGGAGGGAGATATAGGTCCCACCCATCTCATAATGATACCATTATTATGTGTACCACAAAATCATAAACCATACATCATAGCGTAACCCATGTAATAAAATGGGATTCGTAAACAACATGACATCATAAATCAATTCATATAAGATAAAGGAATTCATAAAAATAATTCCATCACAACATGATCAAATCAATTTAATAATAGAGATAAAAACAGAACCCTTTATTATCTTAGATGGAAAATAATTTTGATAAAACACTTGAACTCCATTCTTGAGGAAAATATCCTTTCTTCTTCAAAAACATTTTTTTCTTTCTTAACATGTCATAAAACATTAAACTAAAAGAAGTTGATTAAAAATAAACTTCAAAACTTGTAAAGTATTCTTCTTAGAAATAATGTTTTAAAAATCCATTCATGCCGTATAAGTAAAAAAAACATTCTTCGTACTTTTGTTGGAAAAGTCAAAAAGTACCTTGTACGAAAAAAACGACAAAAGATTCCTTTCATATTCATTACTAAAAACTCACCGAAGGGTAAAATTGGATTTAAACTAGTGTAAGTGGATGGAAATAATATTACATATTGATGAAACATGGATGTGGATGATACAATACACCCCAGTAAATACTTACGAATAAACAATCCCGGATAAAAATGAGATTGTGATATTTCCCTTACCTTATGTCCGACTTGTTTTGTAAGTGTCCGAACCTCCTGTATAATAATTTAAATCATGTTATTGACTTATTCCAGAATCATACTCATTGTTATGATATCATATATGGTTCCTTATGAATTTATATTATCCGTTCTTTTGTAAATTCCATGTTAAAGAAGCGTTTTGGGTAAAATCGTTTTATTTATCGTAGGTGTTTTGACTTGTTGTTCTTGACATTATTATTACTTATATCATGATTTACTTTCTTCCAGAATATAAAACATGATTTATATATCATATATATTCAGTATATATATATAGATAGATAAATGAAATGAAAAACACCGCTCATGGAGACGGTAGTCCGTACGTACGCATGAGCGCTGTTTTACTTTCCTTATTGTCTTGAAATGGAATTAAGTAGATGACATACATATATATATACATAAATCCAGTAGCTTTATAATGTCATATATTTCATTATTATTTCTTATATATACTTTATAATCATTCTTAAATTGGTTAACATGGAGAATGAATCTCATCGCGTCGTGGAGACGGTATTCCGTACGTACGCACGAGCGATGATATCATTTCCATAAATATTGAACTGAATTGGAGTGGATTATACAATATATCAGAATCAATATGATGTTGTAATAACTATGTATAGTTATTCTTTACACCATTATACCCATCCATGTAAGGTGGTGGTGGAAAATAGATTACACCACGGCGTGGAGACGGTATTCCGTACGTACGCACGCGCGGTGATTTCTTTTTCCGTAGGATGGATAGATGGTGAAATAGGGTTGTTTCATACTTATAATAACATATCAGTATATGAGTGATACTGATGTTATTACTTCATAATGAAACAACCTAAGAAGAAGAAGTGGAAGAAGAAATAAAGATGAAAGAATTGGTAACCGTAATTACCTCTTCTTTGAAGCGCCTCTTTGAGACCTCCTCTTAGGGAACTAAAATTGGTCTTTGAGGAAGACCAGAACCTCTAGGATGTTTCTAGGGAATTGGAGAAGAGATTTGGGAAGGGGTTGGCCGAGCTTGAGTGCTCAAATTGGTGTGAGGAGGAGGGAGAGGAGGTGTCCTTTTATAGGGGAGGAGAGGGGCACCGTAGGAATATCTCAAAATATTATTTTATATTAAAGTCAAAATCGGTTTATAATGGTTACAAAGGGTCTTATTTCGAAGCTAAAGTGGGTAAGGGTAGAAATACTATCAACCAATTTGATTTAGACAAGTTTAGGGTATTATTTTAACCTTATCAATTCAATTTAACTCTAAGTTAAATAATTTAACTTTTACCGTGTCTTTTTGTTTTCTTTCACTATATGGTTAATACACTTACTATAAAATGCCAAACGAACCCTAAATTGTTTATTATTAATATATATACCCTTATCTAAGTCATTTGGCCGAAGCTTAGATTTTTAGGAATAAAATAACAATTAATAATATAATATTTGATTTAAAAACTACTTTGTGTCAATTTTTACACTATTTGATATATGATTTTTTTGAAAGTCATAACAGAATTATATGTTCGAACCAAGTTGATTAAATCAACACTAATATATCATAGTAACCTATAAAATTAGTTGAATTAATAAAAAGGCTTAAATTACATTTATTTTGGTATTTATATTATCAATTATGTCAATATTTCATTAATAAGATAATTACTGCATCATCTTTGTGTCATATATAAATTAACTTATTTGATGTCTAAAAATTACAAATAAAATACCATCATGTAGGAAATCTTTTTATATTTCTAATGAATATTTACAATCGAATTTATCTTATGTATAACCCCATATTAAAAATGATTTACTTATTAAACTTTGATTTTAACTATTTTAACCCTTCTTTAAATAAATTAATAATAAATGTCCTAATCTAATCCAAGTGGGCCTAAATGGTCATATTTTATTCCTAAGTTTGTTTTTGGTCGAATTACACTTGTCCAATAGAATTAGGACATGTGTTAGGGTAATATTAATATCATATTTACCCTTAGTTACCCTATTTACTATTAACCGCGGTAAAAAAATAGTAAAAAGTTACTATTCACCAAAAAAATTATTTTTATCTCATTGAACCACATTTTACTTACTGATATCAACCGTGTCTGTAGGATTTTTGAAATTCCATTCACAGAAGCGGTAAAATTAAGTTTTTTGCAAAATTCAGTTTTTTTACCTACCACTTAGTGGTTTCACTATTCATCAAAAATTGAAAGTTTTCAGAAAAATACCAAAATTTCACCCTAGGCTAATTTCGATATTCCGGATCCAAAAATGAAGTCCATTTTAAAAAATAAAATTTATAAAATTTCAAAAAGTGGTTATTACTATTCATATTTACTAGTTTTAATAATATTTTAATAGCATATCGTTGTTTAGTGAAACTCGGTATTGCGTACTACACACGCTATCGAGGAAGGTTGCGATTGCGTGTAATGAAAGGAAAATCAAAGATGCGTTTTTTTCAAGCTCCTTTTGGTGTAGCGTACAACACAAGACATTAATAAAATTAAAAAGAATATTTTTCATAAAATCTCAGGTTGTTACATTCTACCCCCCTTAAAATGAATTTCGCCCTCGAAATTCGTCGGGATTATAAATGGTTTACTATTCGAAAGTTTCTTTAATAGAACCCCACATCGTAAAAAGGAATACCAAAACTTGGCTTTAAAAACTAAAGTATGAAATGTAACGATTACCCCAATAAACTAATCACTGGGTTTCCACATAGGTGAAAATATGGATATGGAAGAGAAATCTAACCATCATGTTCTGATGGAGAGTGGTAGAGAACATGGCTATGGAAAATCTAGCAATCACAAAGCCATAAATTTGTGACGATCTAAGGTACCATCTGATTAATCAGATATAAGAGCACTAGGACAACATTTTTGGTTTTCAAGTTCATTTCCCTAAAGTTGATGAATTAAAAGAAATACTTACATGATTTTGTTACAATCTCACTGTTGTTCGTGAATTGAACAATTTCCACTTCATATCATAAAGAAATGAAGTTGAATTTGTTATTCCTGAAGCATTAGCAGATCATGTGATAGAAGGATGGGTCATTCCATCTATTTCAATCAAAAGGTTAGCAAAAGTTATAAGTCCATCTTATAGTGAGATTAATCGTATATGGTTCCAAAAATGAACTTATACTTCATATATCATACCGCTTAATAAAATAAAACTAGTTTCTACTAAACAGGGACTTCCTGTAGGCCAGTGGTAGGCGATAAAGGCCAGTCACACTTCGGTTGTGGGTTCGATTCCCACAGCCTTGTCTGAAGCGACGGGCTGTCGCCCGTCCTGCAGGTTGTCCTTTTTCTAAAACTATATTACTATAACATCCCATCAATAATATCGAGAGAACTTCTATCCTTAATCAATAATAACTTATGTACAACATAATCCATTCAAATTCTTTAGGCTTATCCATAATACTGCAGTCCACTCTCATAACATAGTGAAAATGATTACCAGAGATTTAACACCATCGTCGATCCCCATATATCATAAGATATGTTTTGTTGGTCACATTCCAAACATTCAAAGTCCTTAATCATGTATTCTATTGAATAACTTAGTGAAAACATGAATGCAGTTAAAATCTAACACTTTCCACATACCAAAATCCTCAAAATGATATCACTTAGTCCTTATATCAATCATGAGCTCATGAATACTATTAAACATTTTATTTTCTCATTTTCCCTTCATTATGCTCCTAATATCTCAATTACTTTGAATAACACATTAGACAAATACATAAATATTCCAATACTACATGATACAACATTATTTTGGAATCCCATTACATAAACACTTAATCATTCCACCACATCATTGTCATATTCAACATTGCCAATAGAGATCGCATGTGGCTTCCCTTTGTCCTTTTCCTTAAGTCGTTGCTCATGTTGATCGTCACTAACCCTTGGATTAGGGCATTTATTGGCATAATGTCCCATCTCCTTGCACTTGAAACATTGAAGTGTTGGTGGTGCGTTCTCTGCAGTGTTTGCTTTGTTCACATCATTAGAAACCCTTTTTCCATTACTTCGACACTCAGCTACTCGATGACCTTCTTTTCCACACTTAAAACATTTTCTAGTCCCTTTAAGACAATCTCCACCATGCTTCTTTCCACACTTTGTGCATAAGGGAACATTCATCTTCTTTTCACCATTATTTTGATATTTCTCCTTGAACTCCATCTTTCGTTTCTTTTGAAAACCATGAGATGGATATGTAACACCAACTTCCATTTCTACCTTGATAGCACAACACACAATTTCTTCATAGCTACTGAAGTCTCTTATAGCTAATGCCCTTCGAAGACTTGGTTTTAAGCCACTGAAAAATCGATCAACTTTACTTTCAGGTTGGATGATAATGCCAGATGCATACCTTGCATGTCTTGTAAAATTTGCTTCGTATATACCAACAGATTCTTCATCCTTCTGCTTCAGCTCAAGAAACTCTTTTTCCATCTTTGTTCGAAGAATACGAGGGAAGTACTTACAGAAAAACAAGTTCTTGAACTCGTCCCATTCCATGGACTCAATTTCATCTCTTGGCCCCGTATTCTTGACAAGATTCCACCATTGATCAGCATCACCTTCCAAACGATACACTGCTAAGATGACTTTATCATGTTCAGAACATTGAAGAACTGAAAATATCTTTTCAGTAGTATTGATCCATTGTTCAGCAACAAGTGGATCGGAAGTCCCACTGAAAGAAGGTGGACGTTGCCTCATGAAGGACTCAATAGAATACTGTTCCCTTCTCTGCTCATTTGGAAGTCCAGAATGATTTATAGCTTGTGTAAGTATAGAAATAAGATTTTGCACTCCATATCCCATAACATTTGTTTGTTCAGGAGGGCAATCATTGCATTGTCCATTGCATTGATCAACACGGTTCCTCCGGGTTCCAGCCATCGTCTAAAACCCAAAAAGAATAGTGTGAGAGGCAAAAATCATGCTTGGGAAAACAACATAATAAAGGTGGAGTATCCTCAATATCTATCATCTTAGGTTAAATTCTATGATTGTTACCGTAGTTCTAGGACTGTATCCTATACGTATACTTATCCTTAAGGACATCCCTAGACATACCTTATAAATATATCTAGGGATCTCACTAAAGTTCTCGCATCCTAGTTTCCAAAGGTTGACTAAACCTTTCCTCTGATACCAACTGTAGAGACCCGAAGCCTGACGTACATGGACATTACATTACATTTGCGGAATACTTAGTACATAACAAAAACACACACACAAGGATCGTAATAGTTTAGTGTCTTTGGAAACTCGGAACGTAATCTTCTAATCGTGGTGAAAGATCTTCAACATCTCCTATAAAAATCTTCCTTTTTTTTAACCTAAAACCTTTCTTTATATCCTGGGGAAAAGAAAACATAAAAAGGGTGAGCTCAAATGCTCAGTAAGGGTAAACAAAATAAATATCAATCACATCATATACATAAGCACATAACTTTTGGAAATCTTAACCTGCAAAAGAGATCATAATTTCATAACATGGGGTAAATCATGGCAGTGAAATGTAATCACAATAATCATAACCTAAAACATGAATCTTTGTGGCATTCACACATAATCATAGAGAATCATTTCTTGTTAGGCAAGACTCATTGCCAAGACTATCTTAGTGGACAAAGTCCCTTTCTGAATCGAGTAACCCTCGTTTCAGTCATGTTTCACTGAACCGGTATAACCTACCGTTCCAGCCCTGTCTATCTCATGAGATATAAAATCTTTACCCAATGCATTGGAGGGAGATATAGGTCCCACCCATCTCATAATGATACCATTATTATGTGTGCCACAAAATCATAAACCATACATCATAGCGTAACCCATGTAATAAAATGGGATTCGTAAACAACATGACATCATAAATCAATTCATATAAGATAAAGGAATTCATAAAAATAATTCCATCACAACATGATCAAATCAATTTAATAATAGGGATAAAAACAGAACCCTTTATTATCTTAGATGGAAAATAATTTTGATAAAACACTTGAACTCCATTCTTGAGGAAAATATCCTTTCTTCTTCAAAAACATTTTTTTCTTTCTTAACATGTCATAAAACATTAAACTAAATGAAGTTGATTAAAAATAAACTTGAAAACTTGTAAAGTATTCTTCTTAGAAATAATGTTTTAAAAATCCATTCATGTCGTATAAGTAAAAAAAACATTCTTCATACTTTTGTTGGAAAAGTCAAAAAGTACCTTGTACGAAAAAACGACAAAAGATTCCTTTCATATTCATTACTAAAAACTCACCGAAGGGTAAAATTGGATTTAAACTAGTGTAATTGGATGGAAATAATATTACATATTGATGAAACATGGATGTGGATGATACAATACACCCCAGTAAATACTTACGAATAAACAATCCCGGATAAAAATGAGATTGTGATATTTCCCTTACCTTATGTCCGACTTGTTTTGTAAGTGTCCGAACCTCCTGTATAATGATTTAAATCATGTTATTGACTTATTCCAGAATCATACTCATTGTTATGATATCATATATGGTTCCTTATGAATTTATATTATCCGTTCTTTTGTAAATTCCATGTTAAAGAAGCGTTTTGGGTAAAATCGTTTTATTTATCGTAGGTGTTTTGACTTGTTGTTCTTGACATTATTATTACTTATATCATGATTTACTTACTTCGAGAATATAAAACATGATTTATATATCATATATATTCAGTATATATATATAGATAGATAAATGAAATGAAAAACACCGCTCATGGAAACGGTAGTCCGTACGTACGCATGAGCGCTGTTTTACTTTCCTTATTGTTTGAAATGGAATTAAGTAGATGACATACATATATATATACATAAATCCAGTAGCTATATAATGTCATATATTTCATTATTATTTCTTATATATACTTTATAATCATTCTTAAATTGGTTAACATGGAGAATGAATCTCATCGCGTCGTGGAGACGGTATTCCGTACGTACGCACGAGCGATGATATCATTTCCATAAATATTGAACTGAATTGGAGTGGATTATACAATATATCAGAATCAATATGATGTTGTAATAACTATGTATAGTTATTCTTTACACCATTATACCCATCCATGTAAGGTGGTGGTGGAAAATAGATTATACCACGGCGTGGAGACGGTATTCCGTACGTACGCACGCGCGGTGATTTCTTTTTCCGTAGGATGGATAGATGGTGAAATAGGGTTGTTTCATACTTATAATAACATATCAGTATATGAGTGATACTGATGTTATTAATTCATAATGAAACAACCTATGAAGAAGAAGTGGAAGAAGAAATAAAGATGAAAGAATTGGTAACGGTAATTACCTCTTCTTTGAAGCGCCTCTTTGAGACCTCCTCTTAGGGCACTAAAATTGGTCTTTGAGGAAGACCAGAACCTCTAGGATGTTTCTAGGGAATTGGAGAAGAGATTTGGGCAGGGGTTGGCCGAGCTTGAGTGCTCAAATTGGTGTGAGGAGGAGGGAGAGGAGGTGTCCATTTATAGGGGAGGAGAGGGGCACCTTAGGAATATCTCAAAATATTATATTATATTAAAGTCAAAATCGGTTTATAATGGTTCCAAAGGGTCTTATTTCGAAGCTACAGTAGGGAAGGGTCGAAATCCTATCAACCAATAATATTTAGAAAAGTTTAGGGTATTATTTTAACCTTATCAATTCGATTTAACTCTGATTTAAATAATTTAACTTTTACCGTGTCTTTTTGTTTTCTTTCACTATATGGTTAATACACTTACTATAACATGAAAAACGAACCCTAAATTGTTTATTATTAATATATATATCCTTATCTAAGTCATTTTGCAGAACCTTAGATTTTTAGGAATTAAATAACAATTAATAATATAATATTTGATTTAAAAACTACTTTGTGTCAATTTTGACACTATTTGATATATGATTTTTTTGAAAGTCATAACAGAATTATATGTTCGAACCAAGTTGATTAAATCCACACTAATATATCATAGTAACCTAGAAAATTAGTTTAATTCATAAAAAGGCTTAAATTACATTTATTTTGGTATTTATATTATCAATTATGTCAATATTTCATTAATAAGATAATTACTGCATCATCTTTGTGTCATATATAAATTAACTTATTTGATGTCTAAAAATTACAAATAAAATACCATCATGTAGGAAATCATTTTATATTTATAATGAATATTTACAATCGAATTTATCTTATGTATAACCCCATATTAAAAATGATTTACTTATTAAACTTTGATTTTAACTATTTTAACCCTTCTTTAAATAAATTAATAATAAATGTCCTAATCTAATCCAAGTGGGCCTAAATGGTCATATTTTATTCCTAAGTTTGTTTTTGGTCGAATTACACTTGTCCAATAGAATTAGGACATGTGTTAGGGTAATATTAATATCATATTTACCCTTAGTTACCCTATTTACTATTAACTGTGGTAAAAAATAGTAAAAAGTTACTATTCACCAAAAAATTATTTTTATCTCATTGAACCACATTTTACTTACTGATATCAACCGTGTCTGTAGGATTTTTGAAATTCCATTCACAGAAGCGGTAAAATTAAGTTTTATGCAAAATTCAGTTTTTTTACCTACCACTTAGTGGTTTCACTATTCATCAAAAATTGAAAGTTTTCATAAAAATACCAAAATTTCACCCTAGGCTAATTTCGATATTCCAGATCCAAAAATGAAGTCCATTTTGAAAAATAAAATTTATAAAATTTCAAAAAGTGGTTATTACTATTCATAACGACTAGTTTTAATAATATTTTAATAGCATATCGTTGTTTAGTGAAACTCGGTATTGCGTACTACACATGCTATCGAGGAAGGTTGCGATTGCGTGTAATGCAAGGAAAGTCAAAGATGCGTGTTTTGCAAGCTCCTTTTGGTGTAGCGTACAACACAAGACATTAATAAAATTAAAAAGAATATTTTTCATAAAATCTTGGGTTGTTACAGGAGTAGTCTCAGTGGGGAGACCTAGAGTGTCAAGTGATGCATGACGGAGTTGACCAAAGCAATGCTCCGGAAGGATGGACGAAGGATGGTCAGAACCGGATGCTTTTTTCGGAGAAAGTTGTTTTTTCTCGAGGCGATGCGCGGAAAGGTTCTTAGTGAGTTCCAAAACTCACACCTAGCGGTACACCCTGTAGTTTCCAAGATGTACCAGGGTCTGAGGAGATAGTTTTGGTGGCCCAGGGTAAAGCGGGCGGTGGAAGAGTTCATGGCCATGTTCCTAGTGTATCAGCTGGTAAAGGCTGAACACCGTGTTCTAGGTGGTTTTTTGAAACCCTTAGATGTCCCCGAGTGGATGTGGGAAGACATCTCGATGGATTTCATCATGGGACTACCCTAGGCTCAAGGGGGGTACGATTCCATCTGGGTAGTAGTGGACCGGTTGATGAAATCGGCTCACTTTTTGGTGATTAAGGAGTCGAGTGCAGTGGATGCTTTTTCATGAAGGTATGTGGATGAGGTTGTGTGGTTTCATGGAGTTTTGAGGTCCATAGTCTCAGATAAGGATGCATGGTTTACCTCACGAGTCTGGAGAGGATTGCAGCATGCTTTTGGAACCCAGCTATGTCTTAGCACTACTTTCCATCCCCAAACAGATAGACAGATGGAGTGCACCATTTAGACATTCAAGGATATGCTGAAGGCATGTGTTCTGAACTTAGGATGATCGTGGGTGCAAAACTTTCCTTTGATAGAGTTCTCCTAAAATAATATCTATCACTCCACCATTGGTATGGCCCTGTTTGAAGCCTTTTATGGGAGGCCATGCAGCATACATATGTGTTGGACTGTAGTTGGAGAGGCGGTCATCCTTGGCCTAGAGGTGGTGCAGAGCATGATGGAGAAGGTTCAGCTTATACAGGAAAGGATGAAGGCAACCCCGGACCGACAGAGGTCGTATGCTTATACCAGAAGAAGGCCCTTGGAGTTTGAGGTTAGAGACCACATTTTCTTGAAGGTCTCCGCTCAGGGTGGACAACAGAGGTTTAGCATGGGTATTAAGCTTTCTCCCTAGTTCATCGGACCCTTCGAGGTGCTGTGGCGGGTCGGATAAGTGTCTTATCAGCTAGCGTTTCCACCGCCGTTATTGAGGATACATGACGTCTTCCATGTGACCCAGCTCCGTCGTTATGTGCACGATGATTCAAACGTCCTCGGCTGGGGAGATCTAGACATAGAGGACAACGTGACCTTTGTGGAAAGACCAGTGATGATCGAGGATCGTGAGGAGAAGGTGATTCGTTGGTGAACCATTCCCTTGGTTCGTGTGTTATGGAGACATGGTGGGTTTGGGGAGAGTACGTGGGAGAGGGAATCACAGATGCGTGCCCAGTACCCAGAGTTTTTTTTTGAGATTTGTACTGTTCTATTTATAATTGTTGTGGTGGAGTGTTTTACCTTTTTGTATATGAATTATGTGGGTTTTTCATTCCTCTGAATGTGTGTGAAAAGTCCTGACAATTGGGAGGGGAGGACACGACCCCTACTCAAGACACATTAAGGTGGATGCGATTAAACTCATGCAGGTGAGTCAGTGATGCCCACAGGGGATAGTATCTTGACAAGGGGGAAGAGACTCCCCAACCCACATGACTGGGAAGTTTGACATGGTATTTTTCTTGGTTCATTAGAGGGATGTTTTTTAGTTAACAATGAGGTTCACTCCTGATAGGTATCTTTCGAGGTGGTTGTTTGGACCCTCTTTTTCCTTATGGGTTGTTTTGATTCTCGAGGGAGAGAATAGTTTGAGAGGTATCTGATGTAATGTCACAGGTTCTTGGAGGTCCATTACTTAGTGAAAAACTGATGTTGGGTGTTCTGGGTAGTATGGGAAAGTTATCGAGGCTTGTCGGGGAAGTTTGACCCCTAACGGTAGGCCTACTAGTATCTCGGTCTACCGGTGGCCGCAACCTACTGCTGGCTCATTATATCGGTGGTCGCTGCCTACCGGTAGCTCGGTCTACTGGTAGTCGCAGCCTACTGGAAACTCAGCCCACCGGTAGCTGAGTCAACGGGTACTCGTCGCCTACCTGTGGCTCGGTCCACCGGTAGCCGCGGCCTACCGATGGCTCGGTCCACCGGTAGCCACAACCTACCGGTTGCTCGATCTACCGGTAGGCGCAGCATACTAGTAGCTCGGCCTACCTGTAGCTCAGTGTACCACTTGAAGTATCCTACCGGTAGCTCGGTATACCGGTAGCCACAGCTTACCAGTAGCTCGGCCTACCGGTAGCCGCAGCCTACCAGTGGACCTAGCCTAACCCCCACGAGTTTTCCATTAGCGCCTCCTTTGGCGCAAATTGGGTTTTAAACCCTGTTTTGAATAACTTAAAGATTCCCATTAACACCCATTAATGGCATTTAATTACGTGTTTGATGAGGTACCCTGGTGTGCGTCGATTAAAACCGCCCCTAACGGCGGGGGCCCTTTAATGATGTGTTGGGCCACGTGGCCAACCCATGACCCCGCTCCTTACGTGGTTTAGCATTCTTATCTCAGTATCTCAATTGTCCCCGGCCCTTATAAACTAAAGGGTTCTCCCTGGGTTTCTTTTTCTCGGCCACCCTAAATCGATTCTTCTACTCGTCCTTAAGTCCCCAAGGTCCCTCCCCTAAAATTTCTGCATCCGATGATCCTCACGTGTGAAGAGAAGCTTTGATCGTTGATCAATCAAGTAGGGATTCACCTTCGTCTCATTTTTTTGTGTATCTTGCGGGGTGGGTACACTACTGATTCTGTAGAATTGGATTAACCAAACTATAATGAAGATAATAAATGGATTCTAAAGAATTAAGGGGTGGGGTGTGATAAATGATTTTGCTCTATTTTTCCCCTCTTTCTAGATTAATGATTTAATGATTTGTACGAGCTTACTCCTACTAAAAAGCATGGTCGTTGGTGGTCTTTCTCTTTTCACTAATAACTCTTGTGTTGGAAATAAAAATGAAATTGGTTAATTGGATAAATGAAATTGGTTAATGACGTATATTCGGCTAAAAAAATTGAAAGAACCTGGATCAATCCTTTTCCATGATAAACCCGGTTAATGTACAGCGAAATTGGAATCATGGTGTGTGTTAAATCTTTTAAATCTAAAAATACCAGCATGGGCCTGCTTTGTGTTGGTGGTAGTAGTTTGGTTGTTTTTCGTTCATGGGCTGATTGCTAGGTGATGTGGGTGGGGATGGGGTCCCCTGTTGTTATTGTTTCACTGGTTATAAAATTTGAGGTCGTGTGGTTACTTTGCTTATATCATGAATTGGGGTGGAATCCTCTGTTGTTGAGAAACCACTGGCTCTTGTGTTTTGGAAACATGGGTTAGTATTTTGGGGTTTTCCTTGGATCCATTACTTTGAGGGATCTCAATTATCCCTTTTTGTGGTTGTAACTTTACAAGAGAACCGAGTGTGAATGTTTATATTGATGTTTGATTGTACTGTTTCCTTGGATTGTGCTTATTCTTACTAGTTTCCCCAGTAGGTGAAGAAACTTACGTAACTTTATTACTAAAAATGAAATGAGGATGGGACAAATGGGTTTTGGTTTGGTGTGAGTTGTGACTTGGACATGGGCGCTGATTGTGTTCTTTAGGCTGGCTGTAGAAAAACCTAGATTTGGGTGAGTGCTTGTTACCTATACATATACTTGTATTTTTGTGTCTCTTGTTCGCGCCCAGCCCATGTTGAGGACTTAGTTCCCAACACCCCCATTCTAGGGGGGTGTTTTTTCCAACACTTCTATGAGTGGCTGGTGATTAGATCCTTTTATGCTCCCTTTCCCGAATGGCCCAAGACTATACAGACAGGCTGTGATGGCCTGAGGTCCATTATTAGCCCAAGAATCTTCAGGTAGGGTAGTGTGGTGGTTGGCCCAGGTGTGTATGGGCAGGTGGTTTCCCATGTGTCTTCAGGATGAGTCGCAGGTGTCTTCGGGTGTGGCGATGGTTGTTCTGGAAAAGGTGTTTGCAGGCGTGGTTACGTGTTCCAGTTGTGGCCTAGGTGTGTGCGGGTGGGGTTTGGCAGTGGGACTGCGTGAGGATATGGCCCACGTCTGTGCGGGTAGGGTGTGGCAGTGGGACCGCGGTGATAATGGCGAGATTGGTTCGATTCGTAGGATGTCTTCAATAACCGGTGGGAAAGTGGCATGGGTACCCAAACATCAATGTTCTACTATTATACATTACATGACTTGCGTTATTTGGGGTGTGTGCCTTGGTGAGGCTTGGGTGGTCAGTTTCTTTGTTGGGTGTTGGTTATCTATTTTCTCACAGGGTATTAGTATGCCTCCCCACTTGTGCATGAGAGATTTTTGTTTTCCCCTACTGAGTATACTTTTATGCTCAACCTACGTATATAAAACTGCTTTCAGTTTTCCAAGAAGAATTTAAGGATCACGTTAGGACGTACTAGCTCAAACCTTGTGACAGATCATTGTAGTTACTGTTGTTCGTTATTTTGGTACTTTTCCTTGCAGTCTCATTATACATTGGGGATTTTACTTTTGTAACATGCATTGGGAATGGTTCTTGGATTTACTTTTTAATATCAGTCTTAGTGTAGTGGGATTCACTATCTTATCTCTTGATCCTATTAAAATAAAAACAAATGGTAATGCCTTCCATTTAGTGTGTGATCTCATGCCCTGGGCGCTGGTTGCCACTCTGAGACCTATTGAAGGCGGTTTTAGGGGGTCATTATCTCTCGTTCAACTTAAAGAAGGAAGGGCCTAGAAGTCTGTTGAACCTTCCCACCTATTGGTGAAGGCGGGTCATGACAATGATGATCCCCCACATTTTATAATTATCAACACTTAGATAAAATCTGAACACTTAAGTGTGTAAGTAGTGAGTTGCGTGAAATAATTAATTTTCCTGCAAGTACTGAGTTTCAAATAATAGTTGTGTTGTAGAAGATAGTTTCATATAGTAATTTAGTTGTGTGAATATATTTATTTACATGATACTAGAAATTTATGTACATGTTAGTTGTTTCATGATAAAGGAACTTATTAGACACAAGGCATTAGAGCAGTGTGCAAGACACCCAAGAGTTTCACGAAAGTTTGATGTTTCCCAGATCATATATGGCAATGTGGAATTCATATATAGATGATGGTTGGACATCAGTCAAGTATCTACATATAATGTAGTAACCATTCATTCGATAATTTTAATAGACCTACATGTCCATAAATTGTGTGTGTATCCCTTCCAAAAGAAGTGATAAAAGGAAGAGGTATACATTGATCCTTCCCACCAATTGTGATCCAGAGAAAGAGACATAGGTAGTGACCCTTGGGAAGGAATTGAGAAACCCCTAAACCTTGTAATGGTATTGATCCTAGTTTTAGATGAGATATAGCCCAAACTACCATTATTAGTAATTTCCATTAGTGAATTTGTTAAAATAGACACATTACTATTGTTTTATTTTTGGATGGAGCACAGTGAGGGTGAACTGAGTAAAAATCTATGAGGCCTTCTGCATGATTTATTTCATTACATTTAGTTCATTAACATTAGATTAAATTTGAAATAATCTTATCAACATTAACATTAAATATAATAAATATTTTCCATTCTAATAAAGAGGTTTAGATATAGTTTAGGAATAATATTCATCAAATGAATATCCATACCTTTATTTTCTCCCCCTAGGGTATCTAGGCCCCATTTAGACCTAATAGAATTCTACATGGTGTAGAATGTGATCCAAGGACTGAATAAACATGATATGTGATATAATGTGTTTCGTTTTTTGCAATAATTAATTTATAATGTGTTTCATTTTGTGTATAATTTATTTTTATAGTGTAGTAGTGAGAACTCGTTATTTAAGATGAATTGATGTGATACATGGAGCATGGAAAAATGTATTTATGATGTGTTTGATGTTTTGAATTAGTAAATTAATTCCTAACATGTTTTAAAATTAGAAATAACCTGGGTTTCAATGTTTTGTATCATTATTCGGGGTTTATTGCATGTGTTATTGAGTGTTTATACCTATAGAGTTGGAAGGATGCTTCCAGTTTCATTGTTTTAGTGAGGTGGATGCTCGTAGTTTAATAATAATATTAATTTGTGGGATTTTATGTGTTGTTACATACCATAATTGATGTTTCTATTTCAATATGAGTGATGATTTTTCTTCTTGTAAAGTAAATGTTACCTTCATAGGAGTATGGTTGGTGGTTTAGGTGTGTGATCAATGATGAATGTGGTGTGAATCATTAGAGCATTATTTATGATATGTGATTAATCAGTGAGAGAGTGTTCACCATTTCAGATGAAGTGGTCAAGTAAATAAAAAATGTACAATGGAGTTCCAATCATGTTTTGGTTGCGGAGTGTCCATTTGTATGTTAGGGGTCAATTACCCTAATGAGGAATTTTAGGGATATATGAAGGAGGATTTGGTTTAAAATGGAAATGAAACTCACTTGAAAGGGTAGGAATCATTTGGTTTGATTTTTTTTACCTAGTCAACCAAATTTATTATCTCTATTAAGGTGGTAATTGGATGGAATTTTTTTCTCCAAAAGATTTACATGTGTGTGGTGAAGGCAGGATCCATTGGGGTGGCTACTCCAATATTAGTGTAAGGAAATCTGCTTGGTTAATATTCACTATTATTCTTTGAGGATGATGCCCTAAAATTGGTGAGTTTTGGTCATACCAGGGATATCATTTTATTAGTCGATAATGGTAAACATTTGATGGTTGTATTGACTCTTGAGTGTGAGAAATTTGGGCCTCATAAAATGATTATGTTTGGGGATATATAAGATTTAGACAATTTGGTTTGGGGTGTGGACATATTGGAATGAAGATAAGGATCCACCTATGGTAGGTAGCACTATTCCAATCATCGATGTATAAAAATTACCCTAGAAAGTGATATTGGAGTGAAGAACAAGTCATTGGAGAGTATTAGAGATTACAGATGTTAGTGTTTGTGTGTGTGTGTGTTCTTTCAATTATATTCGTACAATATTTTTAATAAAAAATATGATACTTTATGTAGTTTGCAATGAGTTTGAGTACTCGTTTAGAGATTGAGATTTAATAATGTGATCAAAGTGGGGTTTGGTGTAATGGACCATTTTTGATCAGTTGAGAGAATGTTTATAAATGATCATAGATAGTGTTTTACCAAGAAATTTCACTAGGTGGTTAGGGTTAGACCTCAATGTGCACTTAGGATAACAGTGTGATACTTGTGGAGATGAAAGTATCATGATTGAAATTTTTAATGGGACTTATGGAGTGGAAACTGATTGTTTTTTTATGGGTTTGTAGGAGGAGGACTGACTATCTATTTTTATTTAATATTATGTAGTGAGTTAAAAACCTCCTTAGGTAAGACCTTAGAGATGTAATATATCTTTCCATATTTTTTCAAATTTATATTAAAAGAAGGTTTGGTGTGTACTGGTGTTCTTGTTTTATGGAGGCATGTATTTTTAGCATTGTAGGTGGAAATTAGAGTTGGTACCGACATTTATTGGTGTTTTTGTGATTGATTAAATACATTTTATGTAACACCCCA
Source organism: Viscum album (assembly GCA_963277665.1). Lineage (NCBI taxonomy): Eukaryota > Viridiplantae > Streptophyta > Magnoliopsida > Santalales > Viscaceae > Viscum > Viscum album. Next base: position 737,877,321 of record OY728140.1, on the reverse strand, counting down.
AGCTTCCTTGATACTCTTCCCTTTCAATAATGAAATAGCTAGCATTATACGCAAGATCGCGATTCTAACACACCGCGACCAATCAAAGTAGCCATTATGAATAGTAATTCCCACTTTATGAATTATATAAATTTTATATTTCATAATGGACTTTATTTATGGATTCAGAATATCAAAATTAGTCTAAGTTGAATTTTTGGTATTTTTCTTAGCACATTCAATTTTTGATGAATAGTGAAATAAAACATAAAAAAAATTATTCAAAATAATTTATAGTGATAAATTATAATATTGATTGGTTTTAAAGTAAAATTATAATATAATTTTACCATTTTATACAATGGGGGTCATTATAATTAATTTCACTTTGAAATTGGACATAAACAATTGTCAATATTTTGATTGATATTATTTCTTAAAAACACGCTATTTTTTTTGACAACGGGAATTAATTATAAAATTAATTAATGAAACTTATATGTTTGTAATTTTTAAAATAGACATCATTTTTGAATTCAGAATATCAATTATAGCTTAGGGTGAATTTTTTGGTATGGTTCTGAAAAACATTTATTTTTTATGAATACTGAAACCACTAAGTGGTAGTTAAAAAAACTGACTTTTCATTTAAATGAAAAATTAGTGCTTCTATGAATTTAATTTTAAAAATCCAACATACATGGTTGTCATTATTAAGTAATATGTGGTTCAATTGGGAGAAAATAATTTTTGGTGAATTGTAACTTTTGAGTTTTATTAACCGCGATTAGAGGTAATTATGGTAATTTAAGGTAAAAAATATATTATATGAATATAAAAATATATTAACACATGTCCTACTCTTATTGTATGAGTAATGGATGACCATGAAAAACCATGGGACGATTTTTGGGACCCCATGGATCCACTTGTGTATGAAAATGACATTAATACCTTTTATTTAAAGTAAAAATAAAAATGTCACAAACATGTATTGTTTTACTAAAATAATTTTTAGAAGGGGTTATACAAGACATCGTTTTAACTGTAAATATTTATTGGTAAGATAAAATTATTTCCTACATCATGTTAATTATTTAAAAAAATTTAGGCATTAAATAAATAAATTTATTTATGGAACCATGATGATGCAGCGATTTCCTCATTAATGAACGATTTAAATAAAATGAAATGATAAGGTAAAATATAAAACATACACTCATATAAAGCCTATTGGAAGGGTGTATTTAAAACTTTTATCACCTTATCCACTAAATATATAATTCTGGGTCCATTAAAATCCGAAAATCATTTCATAATAATGTAACATTTCATGACTTTCCAAGAGTGCCCCTCCTCTCCTCTTCTAAAAGGCCCCCACCTATACCACCTTATTCATACCATCAAAGCCATTAGGCTCAGTCAAACTCTACCCATATACTCTCTCAACTTCCTTCTATTAATCCTATAAGCCTCACATTGGGAAGAAGTATTCCCAAGTAAGCCTTTGGCTCAAATCAAAAAGAGTTACCCGATCTTAAGGTAATGTCTTCTCTTATGTTCTTTTGTTTTATTTTAAATCTCCAACCCTTAAATAATTTTTATTACACTATTTTGTGACAAAACCAGTATATTAAATATACTAGGATGTGGTTATGATATTTATTTGATTTAAACTTACACACACCTCCGACTAATGGTCATAGAACATACTGTTTCTGTGGGTGGAGAATTACTGTCTCATGAAACGATGATTGTTCAATCTTCTTTTAACACCGTTCATGGTTGCCATTAAGATGTCACTATATTTATATATGATATATATTATTTTTATGTTTTCCTTATGATTCTGTATTTTTCATTTATATCATACCTTTATGATTTCCATTATGGGTAAACACGATAATTTCATTTTAGGAAGGGCGGACTACTGCCCCTCAAAGTGATTTGAATCGTTAATGCCATATGTGGGACATATACAGGAAGGAGTTAAATGATATTATATATCATATTGGAATTATAATATACCATTATATCATAATTATTTCATTCCATTAAATATTAAAGAGAGATGAATGTAGCATTCATGTGTACGTACGGCTAACCGTCTCTATGAACGGTGCATTTCATTTCTTACCTATAAATGTTATGTAATATTTTTAATGCATGTATATACTGGATATATTTGATATATATGATATATAGATCATGAATATAAATCTAGAGATAATGGATATTTTACCACATGATCAACTTTTAATTATATGAAGTTTATTGTTGACTCAAGAAACAAAGATCGACAAAACGTCCGTTATTAACTTAAATGACTACATAATGTTCATAACATTGTAATAAGTGATATAAATGGAATAATGAACATGAAAAAGGTTCTTAAGAAATTTAATATTAACTCAAGTTTACTATTCAAGAAATTAATTAATGATCAAGACCAGTCAGACACAAGGTAAGGGTTAATTCTACAACGACTTCATTATTCAAGGTTTATCATATGTAATTATCTACTGTGACCTCTTTATCATCCACATCCATGTTTCTTAAAAATGTATTGAATTTTTTTTTACAATTTATTATACAATGGGATAAAGTCATTTATACCCTTATTTGACCTTATACGGCATTGAAAGGAATCTTTTCTTCATTTTCCAAAAAATGTACTTTGTGACTTTTTCGACAAAATTAAGGTAAGATTGTCTTTTTTTAACTTATACGGCGGGAGCGGCTATTTTCTACCGATATAAAATCATTGAAGTTTCCCTTAAAATCTTATAAGAATATTTTCAAAGTATGTGTTTTATTTTAAAATTATGTGACTGTTAAATGATTTCAAAAAAGACATTTCTCTCAATTAGTTTTGATTTCATCTATGCCAACATCCTTCGATGAATTTTATGATTATAAGAAGTTGATTTATTATGATTCAAAACATCTATATTTTATTGAAGGTTTTGAGATATTTTTGACTGTAGATGGGTTATTTTTATACCATTCATGGTTTATAGAGAAAGTATTGACATTTGATATGCTATTTTTAATATGAATGTTTATTTTATGTTTAAACTTGTTCATATGAGGAATTCATTGGACTTAATAAGTGACGGGTGAAGCCCGATATAGCTCCTCGATGCATCGGTAGGTCTCTTGAGACAACCTAGTGTCTTGGAACGAGGACTTGATAAAATGTTATTTGTAGTCTTGGCACGAGGCCTTGGCTACTTGGTTTTGATAGTTTGACATTATGCATTCCATCATTATAAAAGTGGTTATTGATATTGCTTGTGATTATTATACTAGTATAATATCCATGTGAATATGTAAATTGAATTATTTCATTTTATTTTTTCCATATTATGCTGAATTTATAGTTTAAAAGGCTTTTGTTTTAGTTATACACTGCCTTAAATCTTTATGTTTATTTATGAATGTTTCTGCTATATTTTTATCCTTACTGAGCATCTGAGATCACCCCTTTCTATGTTTTATTTTTCCGTGGAGGTGAAGAAATATTTTATGACTAACCTGTAGGGATAGTCTGAAGGGAATATGAGTGTCAACTATGGAGACTATGTTATTGTAGTTTTTCACTTTATGATTTAATGTATCATTTATGAATGTATCTAGTGTTTCTGAGGCTACTAAACTAATCGGTCTTTTGAGACTAGATCTTTTGTGATCTTGCCAATGTTATGTAATAATGCACCAACTCTGGTTAACTGGGGTCAGGGCGTTACAGTTGGTAACAGAGGTAGTTTAGTACAAACCTTGGAAGCTAGATTTCGAAAAACGCTGATTAGAGCACATACCCCTAAGATAGACTTTGAGGATTAGTATAGAAGAACATCCTAGAATTTTGGTAAAGTACATATTTTGTGTATTTTCTAAGCAATACATACCTGTCTGAATATGAGATGGTATAGGAAGTTCTGGAAAAGATGTACCTAGGGGTAAAACCTGAAAACACTGCTTTGAGCTAGACTCAAACGGGAACTGGGGCACGACAACGGGCCTTGCTGCACTCTTGGTTATGACACTCCCTGGGGATATGATTAGGATCATTCTAATTTTCTTTAAAAACCATTATGAAGGGTTTATTGGTATATAATTCCTCAATGAAATCATTTTAATGATTATGGATTATATCCATAAACTATTCAATTTATCTTATGTGTTTTACAAGTACGGAATTACGTATTTTGATTCATAAACTGATCTAGTTTAAGCCATGGTTTAGAAATGGTGCCTAGTGGAAGGAATGAAAACCATATCAATGCACACACTCCATGTAGAGATTTCCCTCCTACTCAAGATAATTATAGTGGAGTTGGTGATACAACTGGTGCTGATCAGCTTATCACCATACTGGGCCAACTCACTCAGTTTATGAATAATAACCTTACTCGTATTGAGCACCCTGATCCGCAACGTGGAGGATCAATGTTAGATTTCTTAATGGGGCAACAACAACAAACATTTAATGAGGGTAGAAATCCATTAGTAGCTGAGAAATTGATAAATTCCCTAGAAAAAATATTTTAGGCTTTAGGGAGTAGTGAAAGGGAAAACGTTGTCATGGCAGTTTACCTCCTCACTGAAGATGTTGATCAATGGTGGTAATTGATACAAAACATGAAGGAAGATGATGAAGTATCAAATATAGAATGGATAGAGATCAATGTTATTTTCTTAGAAAAATACTTTCCTCGTGACTATCGAGAAGATATGGAAAGTCAATTTCAAAGTCTAAGACAAAAGGAGGATGAGAATGTCGCAAATTATGAGGCTAACTTTACAAGGTTAACGAGGCATGCATCGGATTATATACGTGACCCAAGATATAATATTGATCGTTTCATTGGTGGGTTAAAACCATTTCTCCGTTGAGCTTTATTATCACAATCATTTTCAATGCATGAATATATAGTCTCGTGTTCTATCAAGATAGAAAAGGAATTCTCTAAATCTTATGACAATAAAGTAACGAAAGAGAAGAAGAGAACTGTGGAACAAGAGATAGATAAAGGGAAAATAGGAAATAATGATTTTTCATTATGTGATTACTGTGGGAAGAATCACCCCGGTACTTGCCTGAAAGGAATGATAGTTTGTTATAAATGTGTACAAAAAGGTCACCAGGCTCGTGATTGCAAGGGAAAGAAAGAGGAAATCAATGATGAATGCTACAATTGTAGGGAAATGAGGAATTTTGAAAATGAATGTCTTAAGCGTCAGAAAAACTTACCTTAGAAAAGGCCAAGGGATCAAGGCCAATATTATATTGTTACTACAGTTGAAGTGGAATAATTAATGTATTGGTGCTTTTGGACTCAAGGATTATATTCTGGTTATAATAATAATGTGATATATATAAATATTGTACTGCCGTAGTTGTTGTTTTCATTAAGGATTTAATATGATGAAGGTAATCATATTTTTAGTATGTGACAATAAGAGAAACATTACTTTGTTTGGGGAATCTGATGTTACAATTGATTTTGGAATTTAGAGACCTTTTATAGAATGTCTCGACAGAGGTATTTTGGATAACTATTAAGGTTGGAATGGATTAAGTTGAACTTTGGATAGTATTTCTTAAGGTTAAAACAGTTCTAAAGATTATTTTTGGAATATTATAATAATATAATTTTCGGATAAGGACAACCTGCGGGATGGGGGATAACCCGCCGCATCGGACACAGCTACAGGAATCGAACCCACAACCATAGTGAGATAGGCCTTTATTACCTACCACTAACCTACAGGAAGTACCTGGTTATTAAAAAATAGTTTTCTTAATCTAAATAGTATGTGTTAATATTTGTAACCTAGTACAATTAGGACAAATATTATATTTTTGAGTTCTATTATCTTTTTTTGTAAAAGATGAGTTTGTGGTAGAAATTAGGTGAAGGTTAAAACTCTGCTTGTCAAGTATATATATATATATACCTCTCCCTTATTCTATGAATAAGTTAATTCTTAAACATTAGGAAAGGGATATTAAAAAAAAATTATCCTAATACGTTATGTTTTGTTGAAGTGGTGATATTTTTAATCACCATATATTGAAGGATTTGAGGCCCTCAATTTTACACTTTTTTGTGATTGATGACCTCAATCACTCCCTACAAATATTTATGTTTTCCTTCCAATTATTTTTCTCTAATTTCCACCAATTTTCTCCAAATCGAGATCATAATTTGGTGGTGACTTTTTCATTTCCCTTTCCCTCTTATTAAGGAAAAATTTTATTAATCTTATATCCGATGTGGGTTTTCCACAAAGGGTTTTTCTACATTCAACCTTTTATTTTTGAAGAACAATTTCAAATTTCTAGGACACAATTTATTGAAGGAGGGTATATTGTAACACCCCAAGCTTCAATGGTATGCTTCTCTTTCAATAATGCAATAGCTTGCATTGTACGCAAGTTCGAGATTCTAACACACCGCGACCAATCAAAGTAGTCGTTATTAATAGTAATACCCACTTTTTTATTAAATAAATTTTATTTTTAAAAATGGACTTCATTTTTGGATTTGGAATATCGAAATTAGCCTAAGTTGAATTCTCTCTATTTTTATAAGAACATCCAATTTTCGATGAATAGTGAAAAATACATAAAAACAAAATTTTTAATCAAAATAATTTATAGGGATAAATTATAATATTGAGTGGTTTTAAAGTATAATTACAATATAATTTTACCATTTTATCCAATGGTGGTCATTACAATTAATTTCACTTTGAAATTGGACATAAACAATTGTCAATCTTTTGATTGATATTGTTTCTTAAAAACACGCTATTTGTTTGGAAAATGGCAATTAATTATAAAATTAATTAATGAAACTTATATATTTGGAATTTTTTAAAATATACATAATTTTTGAATTTGGAATATCAATTATATCTAATGATGATTTTTCGGTATTGTTCTGAAAAACTTCAATTTTTGATGAATAGTGAAACCACTAAGTGGTAGTTAAAAAACTGATTTTTCGTTTAAATGAAACATTACCGCTTATATGAATTGAATTTCAAAAATAAGACATACATGGTTTTCATTAGTAAGTAAAATTTGGTTCAATGGAATGAAAAGATTTTTTTTCAATAGTAACATTTGAGTTTTATTAACCACGATTAGAGGTAAATAGTGTAATTTAAGGTAAAAATGATATTATAAGAATATAAAAATATATTAATACATGTAATACTCTAATGGGATGATTCATGGATGACCAAGACAAACCATGGGATGATTTTTGGGACCCCATGGAGCCACTTGTGTAAGATAATGACATTAATAAATTTTATTTAAAGTAAAAATAAAAATGTCACAAACATGTATTGTTTTACTAAAACAATTTTTATTAGGGGCTATACATGTATTATTTTTTACTATCAATTTTCATTGGAAATATAAAATGATTTCCTACATCATGGTAGTTTTTTTATAATTTTTAGGCATTAAATAAATAAATTTATATATGACACCATGATGATGCAGCGATTACCTCATTAATGAACGATTTAATGAAAATGAAAAGATAAGGTAAAATATAAGACTTAAACTTGTCTAAAGCCTATTATATGGGTGTATTTATTACCCTTATCACCTTATCATAGAAATATATCATTTTGGGACCTTTGGAATCCTAAATCATTTCATAATAATGTAACATTTCATGACTTTCCAAGAGTGCCCCTCCTCTCCTCTTATAAAAGGCCCCCCACCTCTACCACCTTATTCACACCATTAAAGCCATTTGGATCAAACAACCTCTAACCAAATACTCTCTAAACTTCCCTCGCTTACTTGTAGAATTCCTCACTTTGGGCATAAGTCTTCCCAAGGAATCCTTTGGCTCAAATCAAAAATAGTTTCCCGATTTTAAGGTAATGTCTTCTCTTATGTTCTTTTGTTTTATTTTACTTCTCCAACCCCTTAAACCATTTTTATTCCATTATTTTGTAAGAACTCCATTATATATAATATACTAGGATGTTTTTAGGAGATATATTTTATTTAAACATACAGACAACTCAATCTAATGGTTAATGAACATACTGTTTCTATGGGTGGTGAATTACTACCTCACAAAACGTTGATTGTTCAATCTTCTTTTAACACCTTTCATGGTGGCCATTAAGATGTCACTATATTTATATATGATATATATTATGTCTATGTTTTCTTTATGACCCTTTATTTTTCATTTATATCATACATTTATGGTTTCCATTATGGGTAAACACAATAATTTCATTTTAGGAGGTGCAGACTACCGCCCTCTCAAAGTGATTTGAATAGTTAATGCCAAATGTGGTACATATAAAGGAAGGAAATAAATGATATTATATATCATATTGGAATTATAATATACCTTTATATCATTATTATTTTATTACATTAAGTAAGAAATAGAAATGAAAGTAGCGTTCATGCGTACGTATGGCTTACTATCTCCATGAACGATCCATTTTATTTGTTATCTATAAATGTAATGTAATATTATAAATGCATGTACATAGTGGATATATATGATATATATGATATCTAGACCATGACTATAATTTTTGAGATAATGGATATTTTACCACATGAACAACTTTTAACAATAAGAAGTTTACTGTTGACTCATGTACCAAAGATCGACAAAACGACCGTTATTAACTTAAATGACTACATAATGTTAAGAACATGGTAATAAGTGATATAAAAGGAATAATGAACTTAAAAAAGGTTCTTAAACATGTATATATTAACTCAAGTTTAATTTTTAGGAGATTAAAGAATGATCGAGACAAGTCAGACATGAGGTATGGGTTAATTCTACAACCTCTTCATTATTCAAGGTTGTTGATTTGTAATTATCTACTGGGACCTCTTTATCATCCTCATCCATGTCTCATAAAAATTTCGTCAAAAACATTTTTTATTATTTATTATACAATGGGTTAAATTCATTTATACCCTTATTTGACCTTATACATTTTTGAAAAGAATATTTCAGTCATTTTCCAAACAAAGTACATTTTGACATTTTCGACAAAATTAAGGTAAGAATGAATTTTTTTAAACTTATACGGTCGGTGTGGCTATTTTTCACCGTTATAAAATCATTGAATATTCCCTTAAAATATTATATGAAAATTTGAAAAGTAAATTTTTTCTTTTAAAATTATGTGACTTTTAAATTATTTCAAAAAAGATATTTCTCTCAATTAGTTTTGATTTCATCTATGTAAACATCCTTTGATGGATTTTAAGCTTATAAGAAGTTGATTTATTATGATTCAAAACTTTCATATTATATTGAATGTTTTGTGATCTGTTTGACTGTGGATGTGTTATTTTAATACCATTCATGGTTTATGGAGAAATTATTGACATTTCATATGCTAGTTTTAATACGAATGTTTATATTATGTTTAAATATGTTCACATGAGGAATGTATTGGACTTAATAAGTGACGGGTGGAGCCCACTATAGCTCCTCGATGCATCGGTAAGTATCATGAGACAAACTAGTGTCTTGTCACGAGGACTTGATAAAATCTTATTTGTATTCTTGGAACGAGGCTCTGGCTACATGGTTATGATAGTATGGCATTATGCATTCCATCATTATGAAAGTGGTTATTGATATTTCATATGATTGTTCGACTAGTAGAATATCAATGTGAATAAGTAAATGTAATTATTTCATTTTATTTTTTCCATATTATGGTGATGTTCAAGGTTAATAATCTTTTGTTTTATTTATACATTGCCTTAACTATTTATGTTTATTTTTGAAAGTTTCTGCTATATTGTTATCCTTACTGAGCATCTGAGCACACCCCTTTCTATGTTTTTTTTCCCAGGATGTGAAGAAATATATTATGACTGACCTATTGGGATAGTCTGAAGGGGATATGAGTGTGGACTATGGATACTATGTTATTCTAGTTTTTCACTTTATGATGTAATGTAACATTTATGAATGTATATAGTGTTTCCCAGACTACTAAACTAATTGGTCTTTCAAGACATGATCTTTTGTGATCATGCAAATGTTATGTAATAATGCACTGACTCTGGGTAACTTGTGTCGGGGAATTTTAGTTGGTATCAGAGGCAGTTTAGTACTAACCATGGAAGCTATATTTTGATAAAATATGATTAGAGAACATAGCCCTAAGATAGACTTTGAGGATTAGTATAGAAGAACATCCTAGAATTTTGGTAAAGTATATATTCTGTGTATTTTCCGAGCAATACATCACTGTCTGGATACGAGTAGGTAGAGGCAGCTCTGGCACAGATGTACCTAGGGGTAAAACCTGAAAACACTGCTATGAGCTAGACTCGAACGAGAACTGGGGCACGACAACAGACCTTGCTACACTCTTGGTTACGACAATCCTGGGGGATATCTTTAGGATAAATCTAATTTTATTTACAAACCATTATGAAGGGTTTATGAATACATACATCCTCAATGAAAACATTTTTATGATTATAGATTATATCCATACACTGTTCAATTTATGTTATGTGTTCTACAAGTATGGAGTTATGTATTTTGATTCATAAACTGATCTAGTTTATTCCATTGTTTAGAAATGGCCCCTAGTGGAAGTAATGGAAAACATATCAATGCATGCAATCCATGTAGAGATTTCCCTCATTTTCAAGATAATTATAGTGGAGCTGGTGATTCAACTGGTGATGATCAGCTTATCACCATACTGGGACAAGTCTCTCAGGTTATGATTAATATCCTTACCCGTATGGAGCACCCTGATCTGCAACGTGGAGGATAAATGTTATATCGCTTCATGAGGAAGCAAACACCAACATTTAATGGGGGTAAAAATCTTTTAGTAGCTGAGCAATGGATAAATACCCTAGAGAAAATATTTCAGGCTTCAGGGAGTAGTGAAATGGAAAAGGTTGTCATGGCAGTTTACCTCCTCATAGGAGATGCTGATCATTGTTGGCCATTGATACAAACCTCGATGGAAGATGATGAAGTATCAAATACAGAATGGATAGAGTTAAAATTTCTTTTCATAGAAAAATAATTTCCTCATGACCATCGAGCAGATATGGAAATTCAATTTCTGAGTCTATGACAAAAGGAGGATTAGAATGCTGAAAAGTATGATGCTAACATTACAAAGTTAGCGAGGCATGCATCAGATTGTATAGGTGACCCATGAAGTAAGATTGATCATTTCTAAGTTGGGTTAAAACCATTTCTCCCTCAAGATCTAGTATCATAATATTTCTCGATGTATGAATATATAGTCTCGTGTACTATCAAGATAGAAAAGGAATTATCTAAATCTTATGACAATAAAGTAAAGTAAGAGAAGAAAAGAACAGTGGAACAAGAGAAAAATAAAGGGAAAAGGGGAAAGAAGGATTATCCATTATGCGATAATTGTGGGAAGAATCACCCTGGTACTTGCTGAAAAGGAATGGAAGTTTGTTATAAATGTTGAGAAAAAGGTCTCCAGGCTCGTGATTATAAGGGAAAGAATGAGGCTATCAATGATGAATGCTACAATTATAAGTAAATGAGGAATTATACAAATGAATGTCCTAAGCATCAGAGAAACTTACCTTAGAAAAGTCCAAGGGGTCAAGGCCAATCTTATGTTGTTACTACAGTTGAAGTGGAATAATTAATGTATTGGTGCTTTTGAACTCAAGGATTATATTCTGGTTATAAGAATAACATGATATATATAAGGATTGTACTGCAGTACTTGTTGTTTTCATTAAGGTTTTAATATGATGAAGGTAATCATACTTTTAGTATGTGACAATAACAAAAACTTTACTTTTTTGGGGAATCTAATGTTACAACTGATTTTGGAATTTAAAGACTCTTTAGAGAAAGTTTAGAAAGAGGTATTTTGGATACTATAACTGTTGGAATGGATTATGTTGAACTTTGGATAGTATTGATTAAGGTTAAAACATTTCTGAAGATTATTTTTGGAATATTATAATACTACAGTTTTAGGAAAAGGACAACCGGAAGGTTGGGGGATAACCCGTCACGTCGGACAAAGCTGCATGAATTGAACCCACAACCATAGTCTGACAGGCCTTTATTACCTACCAAAATCCTTCATGAAGTACCTGGTTATTACAAAATAGTTTTCCTAATCTATGTAGCGTGCGTTAATATTTGTAACCTTGTATGATTAGGATGAATAAAATATTTTTTAGTTCTATTATCTTTTTGAGTGAAAGATGAGTTTTTGGTAGAAATTAGTTGAAGGTTGAAACTGTACTTGTCATGTATATATATATATACCTCTCTCTTATTCCATGAATAAATTAATTCTTAAACATTATGAAAGGGATATTAAAAAAATTTGTTATCCTAATACCTTGTGTTTTTTTGAACTGAAGATATTTTAAATCACCATAGATTGAAGGATTTGCGGCCCTCAATTTTACACTTGTTTTTGATTAATGACCTCAATAACTCCCTACAAATATATAGGTTTTCCCTTAAATTATTTGTCCCTAATTTTCACTAATTTTCTTTTAATAGAGATCATAATTTGGTGGTGACTTTTTCCTTTCACTTTCCCTCTTATTAAGGTTAAATTTTATTAACCTTATTTCCGATGTCGTTTTTCCAAAAAGGTATTTTCTACTTTAAACCTTTTATTTTCGAAGAATAATTTCAAATTGTGAGGACGCAATTTATTGAAGGAGGGTAGAATGTAACACCCCTGGCTTCCATGGTATGCTTCTCTTTCAAGAATGCAATAGCTTGCATTGTAAGCAAGTTCGAGATTCTAACACACCACGACCAATCAAAGTAGTAATTATGAATAGTAATACCCACTTTTTGAATTATATAAATTTCATATTTCAAAATGGACATCATTTTTGGATTCTTAATATCAAAATTATCCTAAGTCTTATGTTTGGTATTTTTCTGAGAATATCCAACATTCGATGAATAGTGAAAAATACATAAAAATAAAAATTTTAATCATTATAATTAATAGTGATAAATTATACTATTGAGTGGTTTTAAAGTATAATTAGAATATAATTTTACCATTTTATCCAATGGTGGTCATTATAATTAATTTCACTTTGAAATTGGACATAAACAATTGTCAATCTTTTGATTGATATTGTTTCATAAAAACACGCTATTTGTTTTGACAACGGGAATTAATTATAAAATTAATTAATGAAACTTATATATTTTTAATTTTGTAAAATAGAAATAATTTTTGAATTAGAAATATCAATTATAGAATAGGGGAATTTTTTGGTATTGTTCTGAAAAACTTCAATTTTTGATGAATAGTGAAACCACTAAGTGGTAGTTAAAAAAATGATTTTTCATTTAAATGAAACTTTACCGCTTTTATGAATTGAATTTAAAAATCTGACATACATGGTTGTCATTATAATGTAAAATTTGGTTCAATGGGATGAAAATAATTTTTGGTGAATAGTAACTTTTGAGTTTTATTTACCGCGATTAGAGGTAATTACAGTAATTTAAGGTAAAAATGATATTATAAGAATATAAAAATATATTAACACCTATCCTAATATTATTGGATGAGTCATGGCCGACCAAGAAAAACCTTTGTATGATTTTCAGGACCCCATGGAGCCACTTGTGTAAGATAATGACATTAATAACTTTTATTTAAAATAAAAATAAACATGTCAAAAACTTGTACTGTTTTACTAAAACAATTTTTAGAAGGGGTTATAGAAGTCATATTTTTTACTATAAATATTAATTGGAAAGATAAAATGATTTCCTACATCGTGGTAATTTTTTATAATTTTTAGGCATTAAATATATAAATTTATTTATGACACCATGATGATGCAGTGATTACCTCATTAATGAACGATTTAAATAAAATGAAAAGATAAGGTAAAATCTCAGTCATACACTTTTCTAAATCCTATTTTATGGGTGTATTTATAACCCTTATCACCTAATACTAGAAATATATCATTGTGGGACCTTTAAAATCTGAAAATAAGTTCATAATAATGTAACATTTCATGACATTCCAAGAGTTCCCCTCATCTCCTCTTATAAAAGGCCTCCACCTATACCACTTTAATCACAACTTCAAAGCCATTTGTCTAAGCCAAACTCTGACCAAATACTCTATAAATTATCCTCTATTACTTCTAGAAGCCTCACTTTGGGCAGAAGCCTTCCCAAGTAATCCTTTGGCTCTAATCAAAAAGAGTTACCTGATTTTAAGGTAATGTCTTCTCTTATCTTCTTTTGTTTTATTTTGCTTCTCCAACCCCATAAAACCTTTTTATTTTTTATTTTTAACAATACCAGTATATTCAATATAATAGTATTTTTTATGAGATTAATTTGATTCACACTTACCCACACCTCCGTCTAATGGTTAAAGAACATACTGTTTCTGTGGGGGGTGAATTACTACCTCACGAAACGATGATTGTCCAATCTTCTTTTAACACCGTTAATGGTGTCCATTAAGATGACACTATATTTATATATGATATATATTATTTTTATATTTTACTTATGATTCGGTATTTTTCATTTATGGAATACCTTTATGGTTTCCATTATGGGTAAACACAATAATTTCATTTTAGGAAGTGCGGACTACCGCCCCTCAAAGTGATTTGATTCATTAATGCCATATGTGGGACGTATAAAGGAAGGAGTTAAATGATATTATTTATAATATTGGAATTATAATATACCTTTATATCATTATTATTACATTCCATTAAATATGAAATAGAAATGAAAGTAGCGTTCTTTCTTACGTACGGCTTACCGTCTCTATGAACGGTGCATTTAATATCTTACCTATAAATGTTATGTAATATTATAAATGCATGTATATAATAGATATAATAGATATATTTGATATCTATATCATGAATATAATTCTAATGATAATGGATATTTTACCACATGAAAAAAATTTAATTATGAGAATTTTATTGTTGACTCAAGTTTGAAAGATCGACAAAACGGCCGTTATTAACTTAAATTACTACATAATGTTTATAACATGGTAATAAGTGATATAAAATGAATAATTAACTTGAAAAAGGTTCTTAAGAAATAATATATTAACTAAAATATAATATTTAGGATATTAAAGAATGATCGAGACAAGTTGGACATGAGG
The DNA here is from genome assembly GCA_963277665.1 of Viscum album. NCBI lineage: Eukaryota > Viridiplantae > Streptophyta > Magnoliopsida > Santalales > Viscaceae > Viscum > Viscum album. Next base: position 737,862,135 of record OY728140.1, on the reverse strand, counting down.
TAAGGGTTAATTCTACAACCTCTTCATTATTGAAGGTTGTTCGTATGTTATTATATATTGGGACCTCTTTATCATCGAAATCCATGTTTCTTAAAAAAGTTTTTAAATTTTTTTTACTATTTATTAGAAAATTGTTTAATGTCATTTATACCCTTATTTGAACTTATACATGTTGGAAACAAATCTTTCCATCATTTTCCAAACAAGGTACTTTTTGACATATTCGACAAAATTAAGGTAAGAATGAATTTTTTTAACTTATACAGTGGGTGCGGATATTTTTCACTGTTATAAAATCATTAAATCTTCTATTAAAAGATTATAAGAATATTTTCAAAGTAAAAATTTTCTTTTACAATTATGTGACTTTTAAATGATTTCAAAAAAGATATTTTTCTCAATTAGTTTTGATTTCATCTATGTCAACATCCTTTGATGGGTGTTAATCTTATAAGATGTTGATTTTTTATGATTCAAAACTTCCATATTGTATTGAATGTTTAGTGATAATTTTTACTGTGGATGTGTTATTTTTATACCATTCATGGTTTATAGAGAAAGTATTGTCATTTTGTATGCTAGTTTTAATACAAATGTTTATGTTATATTTAAACTTGTGCATATGAGGAATGCATTGGACTTAATAAGTGATGGGTGGAGCCCGTTATAGCTCCTCGATGCATCGGTAGGTCTCATGAGACAAACTAGTGTCTTGGCATGAGTCCTTTAAAAAAATCTTGTTTTTACTCTTGACATGAGTCCTTGGCTACGTGGTTATGATAGTTTGGAATTTTGCATTCCATCATTATGAAAGTGGTTATTGATATTGCAGGTGATTATTTGACTATTAGAATATCCATGTGATTAAGTTAATGGAATTATTTAATTTTATTTTTTCCATATTATTCTGATGTTCAAGTTTAAAAGGATTTTGTTTTAGTTATACATTGCCTTAAATTTTTATGTTTATTTATGAATGTTTCCGCTATATTATTATCCTTACTGAGCATCTGAGCTAACCCCTTTCTATGTTTTATTTTTCCCAAGATTTGAAGAAATATATTATAACTAACCTACATGGATATTATAAAGGGGATATGAGTTTGGATTATAGAGACTATGTTGTTGTAGTTTTTTACTTTATTATTTAATGTAACATTTATGAATGTATCTAGTGTTTCCAAGGCTACTAAACTAATTGGTCTTTCGAGACTTGATATTTTGTGATAATTCCAACGTTATGTAATAATGCAACAACTCTGGGTAACTAGGGTCAGGGAATTACATTTTATCAGGAATGAAGTTGGGTGGACTACTAGACCACTAGGATTGGTGTTTGGTAAGAAATTATATTTGTAGGACTCCTTGTGGATCAATGTTTTGGTTTAAGTTTAGTCTTATTATTGGAGAAACCATAATCTAGAAAAATCAACTAGATGATGAAAAAGAGCTATCTCAAGATAGAAAAAATCAAACCAATATTATATTGGCATTATAATAGTGATGCAAAAATGTTTATGTTCGGTGGAGGAATGTCTGTTTAGCTTTGGAAGTGGGTTGGGAATTTGGAAAATGAACAATGTTATTTCAGTGGGAGTTTAAAATTGATGTATGTCAGCTGACATAGTTGGATAGTCACCAAGAAATCTCAAACTTGAGATGTTATATGGTTTGGATATAAAATTATAGGGTTTATAGATGAGCCTTGAGGATTGGAGAAATTTTAAATATTTTATTGTTAGATTGGATATTTTGAAAACAAAGAGTCTAACAATGAATTTAAGTGTTTTATAATCATAAAAGGATATTATTGGATATTATTGAAGGTCACATTGGTGAAATATAATATTGTATAACTATTTTAGTTTTTTACTTGAAAAGTTTTATTTTAAGAGGGACAACCCATAGTGCATGGTTCTCCCATGGTTTATGCTAACTATGTACCAAAACAGTGAGACCTAAAATATAAAGTAAAATAGTTTGGTTAAACAGAAGGAACATATCCAGGAGGAAATGTTACCATTTTAGAAAATTGTTGAGAATACAAATGGTTTACACAATGTTTTTCAAACCATATGAACTAAAAATGTGATGTGATATACCTCAAACAGTGAGGTTTATATTGTTTGTGCACTTTTTGAGATACAATGCTTCCAAACTATATGCCACCTTAAATTTGGAAAAATAACATTTTTCCCCACTAATATTTAATGTTTTAACCTATATACTGTAATTTCTATACATTTATATTATATCTAAAAAGATGAATATTAAATATAATTCAGAAATACATACCTAAGGGTAGTAACAAATTAGTGTCTTTAGAGACTAAATACATAATAATCTAATAAAATTAATGAAATCAAACTTCTCCCACAAATATATTCTCACATAGTACATTACTATGTCATACCCGACTAAAAAATTAATTTTTATCTTGGGGGTGATTCCATAGTAATGGTATAGCTTATATTATTAGTAAGGGTAAACAAGAGAGATAGCAATGATGTCATAATCATAAAATTAGAATAAGGGTATGCAAAAATTATATTTACATTTGAAAACAATACCCTACATTGAATATATCATAATATTGAGTCATGTCATCAATATTATTTGTTCTTAAGTAATTAATCATGTATTTTTCAAAGAACATGTTACATGGTAGCATAAAATTTTCATAATACATAAGTCATAGAATACATGTAATCTTAGAAAATCATTTCCTTGGTCAAATATCACTACCAATAAGATCCTAGTGGATTGGATTCAGACCCCATTTCATAATATACAAAGTCAAAGATCACTTCTAGGACTATCATTATAAATAGATTATATTATTGAACATGGTTCACTCATCCTTCCAATCCTTATTATCTCATGATATATCCATATTTACTGAATGCATTGGTTGTATATATAATTGTTGGACACCCCTTAACATAACTTAAATCATATATATATGTGAGAAACAAGGTCACATAAAATTAATCATTTCATTACTCATGTAATGAGTATGGTTTTTAAAATAATTTAATCATTCCTACAAAATATAACCCACATAGATGAAATGGGTTTCATAAAAGTTTCATTAAAAAATTATCATCCCATTGAAAAGAAATGGGTTTCTATGAATCATTTTCAAATCACTATCATCATAATCCACCTAAAGAATGAAATCAGATGGTATCCTTGGGAAACATACGATGTAAATTATAATTACAATTAATGGATGTAATAATAGAAGAAAAATTTCTTTAAAATATCATTAGATCATTTTTTTGATGAAAATAAACTTTTCAAAATGAAATTGTTTATTTAAAATCTAAAAAATTCCAAAATACTCAAGAAAAAAATTCCAAAATAGTGTTTCAATATTATAACGGATTATTCAAATAATTGAGTATTAAAAATAATGTTAAATTCCATTCATGATGTGCATGTTTATTCCTTTAAAATTTTCATTAAATAGCCAAAAGTACTTCATATGGAAAATGTCATTAATTTTCCATTTATTTTTTCAAACAAATTAAATCATTGGTAAAAATAAATCTAAAAATTGACTAGATAATATTAAAATGTTTATTGAAAATGTTTTCATTTAAGATATACATGGATGAAAAATGAGTTTTAATCGATGATATAAATAATAATAGTTTTAATTAGAAACATTATTTTATTCTCTTGAGTAATTATAAAAAAGAAAAGGAAAGTAAAAAAAATTTATTTAAAAATAATCAATATTAAAGATAGTTTTTGTGATTATTGAGAGATAGGTCATAAGATTTAATCATCGAGAACATAATCATAAACAATGCTGATAAACAAATAGATTGTGACATAAATCCCTTACCTCGAGTTATCCTTTCTTTGAAACATCACTATCCTCCTATGTGATATACATAAATTTATTAAAATTATATTTAAAATTCATTTAAATACTTATAATATGATATATTATCCATTTATAACATTTAAATACCACTTTATTAAAAATTCATTTTTAAAATACTCATTTTTAGGTGTTTGTTGTTTCATTTTTCGTGAGAATTTTGAATTTGTTATTCTGGTATATGTACATTTTTGATTGAAACATCAAATAAATAATGTAAATAATGATGTTAATATCATATATAATCAATATATATATATATATCAATATATTATTTTATATTTTTCTGTTAAATTTAGAGACAGAAAAATGAATTACACTGGTTTTGGATATGGTGGTCGTAAGTATGCATTAACATTGTTTTCAATTTTTAACGGATGGAATGAATGAAAAGTAAATAATAATTATCAGTTAAAATATATGAATTAAATAATATATATATATATATATAATATTACAATAATATATACTAATTACAAACCATGTAAATCACAATCAAAAAACAAATCACATTACTTACGGGAGTTAATAGTCCACATGTCCGCACAAGCGATATTATCACTTTATAGTGGATTGAATATTAATAAAGAAAATATGATGTTATAATTATATAAGAAAAATAAATAATATATATCATATATAATCATTCATCACATAATAATAACAGTTCATGAAATATGGTGAGGGGAAACTCATTGTATCACTATATGGAGGCAGTGGTCCACTAGTTGGAACGAGTGATACATTCACTGTCGATTTAATAAAAATGATATTGAATAATTAGTGTTTACTAATTATAATTAAATTTATTTATTTTGAAATAATTTTTTTTATTATGAATACCATATATAGAGTGGTGGTATAATATGAGCTAAATTGAAATAGATCAAGTAAGATGATTACCTTGTCTTATGTGGACTTCTTTTACATCCTTTGTTGAGTATAATTAAAATGGGAACGTTAAAATTAAAACACATATAATATAAGTATATGAAATAATATTGGATAATAGGGATGTTTTTTCTAAAAATATATGAAAAAATTTTACATAATGAGGTGAAATATGTGGGTTCCTTTTCAAACTAGGGGAGAGGACACACTTCAATTTTCTTAAAATTCTAAATATAATAAATTCATTTTATTGTAAAATAATTCCAAATTTACATTAAATCAAAGGTGTGATAATATTATTTCTAAATATGGACATAAAATAAGATTTATGGAAGTTTAATTTCAATTCATACCCTTATATCATTGTTTAACCCCTAGTAAATCCATTTTTACCAAAACCACATTGAGGTAAATTTATTTGTTAAACTATTCATTTTTTAAAAAAAATTAATGTTACCTCATTAAAATATTTGGAAATGATGATTAAAATTATGCGATCTATTTTATCATTTTATATTTAAATAATAGAAGTAATTCAACTTAAAATTGATCCTTTAATATTAGACAAAAAGTAGTTTTCCAAAAACTATGTTTTCATTAGTATAAAAACATTGTATTCCAAAATCCAACATAAAATTATTTATAATTAAAATAATTGGATTATTTAAAATATAAATGAAATTATTTTACATTTAAAATAATTTTTAAAAAATTAACTTTTTAAATACTTTAAATGAAAAATCATTTTTCATTAAAATATATTTATTTTCCCTATTCATGAAAAAAACATTCTTCTCGAAATAAAAATAAAAAATGTCACTATAAGATAATTTTGACACCATGATTTCAAAAATCATGTTCATTCATTAAAATAAATTTTTTCAATGATTAATAAATTAATTATATTATTTTCTCAGAAATAAAATCTATAATAAGAATTTAAAAAATGCATTATGGAGGACAAATTCCTTTTTAAAACATTTAATAAAATTATTAAAAAAATTAGTACATATTTTTAATTTTTTTATTAATTTTAAAATTTCAAGAGTGTATTTATTTCTATTCATTTAGAAATGGGATTGTGTGTATCATAAGATATCATGGAAATTATGTTTTTTTTAATGAGAAATATATCATAAATTTTCATGGGGTAACATTATAAACAGTTAAAATTAATTTCAACATAAAATTCCTACACGTAGATGATAAAATGATGATATATAAATTTAAATCCATCCTTAGGTTCCTATCTTCATAAAATTTATGATTCCAAAAAATAACATTTAAATGTGGAATTGTATTGTTATGTAGAACTTTTTTCTAGGAGATGATATTTCAATCAGTAATTACTCATAATAAGAATCATGATCATAAATTAAAAACAATAAGTTAAATATATTTGATTTAGCATGTATTTAAGTCATTAGTAGAAACGCAGAGAACACATCATTAATTTGAGAGAGAGGCTCGGTGGAAGTTTCAAATGATAATTTAACATCCCTACTTAATGATGAATAAGAAATAGGAAAATATACCAAGGGATTATATTTCCACTATTTCTAATTATCATGACTTTATTCTGTATTGAAATTTTCATAATTACATTCTCACCAACTTCTAATCTCATATTTTACTATTTATTGTCCACAAAACTTTTTTATTGACTCTGAGCTACCTTGATGAGTTTTTGAATGGACCTAAAAATCAATTTCATTTCCTCATATAACTCAAGTCCATATAACATCAATTTTTCATCATCATATCAGTTTGATTGAATTCTAAAGTTAATTTTGTATAAATACCCACAAAAAGTCATTTAATAACTTATGCAAAAGATATTATTGTGAGAAAACATGACTAGATTAAGCTGTTAATCCCAAAAACCATTTAAATCCCGATAACAATAGCTTGGAATTTCATCTAGGGTGTAAATTGTTCTCCAAAAAACCATCTATCAAATGATGATAAAAAATTCTATAGCACAACTGTGAATCCAGATTTTTTTAAAGGCTTCTTTATAACATTGAGTTTAACCTATGATAAAAATCATATACCATAGAATACGGAACTCCACACAACCATACAACTTCAATAATTTTTATTATAGAATAATGGTTAGGATAGTAATATTATCTGATAAAAATGATTTATTATACCTTAGTAAGGCGACTGACAACAAAACAAATATAGTAATTCCCTTTAAACATTTTGGGGATTCTAATAAAAATTATATGGTAATTAATTTCCATTTCCATTTTGGTATGTGTAATTGTTATAACATCCCATTGTACATATGTATATTATACATATCATGATAATATAATAATTACTAAGATACCTAATCTTAAATATATCACTAATTATTTTCCCACAAAAAATACCCTTTCATGCCTCTATATATAATCTTACTTCTATGAAATATGTAGGATTATGAACTATTAGTTTCATCCAATATATCCTTCCAAAAATTTGGTATTGATGGAACACATAAATAGTTATTAAAAAATTTTAATCAATCACATGGATATAATCATGGAGATTTTTCATCCTCTACTACATCTCTAAATCTTTCTTCTACACCTCATTAATCTTCTCATGGATATGTGGGTGAACACTCATTTGTGAAAGATAATATTTTCCCCTCACTTAAATATTTTCAATTATTTATTTCAAAAATCCATATATATTTGGTAATTTTTTATCCTTATCATATATAAACTATCATGATCCTTTTGACTCAGTGGATATTCCTTGTTGTTTTCATTCCTATGGTGTTAATGTATTATATAGTCATAATCATTAATCAACTCCAACCATCTTATATAGTGCATATTCAAACCTTCTTGAGTGTATATATAAATTAAATTTTAATTATTAGTATATATTTCATCACTTTATGCATAATGATATCTAATAAATAATTTTAATAAAATAATTACGACAACTAATTCCAAATCATTAGTGAGTTAATTTTACTTGTGATCCTTTAATTAGATAGACATATAAGTTATCACTATATTATATTGGATGAGGATGAATCCTAGTACCTTATTTAATAAATCAATATAGCCAAAAGGTCCAAGAGACAGGCATAAACCTGCTCCCATCAAATTATTATATAAAAAGATAAACAATATAATACAACTCGGCAAAGGGGAGCCTTACAAATCCATGAGTAAAGAACACCATCTCGATCATTCCTAACCAAAAAATCACAGTAGTTGGGCATAAAAAAATAACAAATGGAACTAACCACCATGATAGCCCTTTTAGAGAGGGCATCAACAACCTGGTTTGCTTCTGGATAAGCATGAGAAACATCAAGGAATAATCGTTCAGCAAGACTAAGACATGAAATCTAGACATGAAGCATCTTTCCTGGAACATTCCAGGATCGATCTTTAAAAATATTTTGCAGTAATATAGGAGTCTGATTCAAGCCATACTCTATGCCAACCATAGCGAGCCGTGTACCCGATGGCCTTAATCATCACCCACAGTTATGCTTCAATCTCATGATAATGCCCAATATAATTGAAAACCAGCTTTTAACGAAGCCCCGATGGGTTCTGACGACTCCACCACACCCAGTAAGACCTGGTGCACTGAAAGATGCCCCATCAATATTCACTATTAACCAGTCAAAGATTAGTGGAATCCACCAGATGTATTTCATCACTCTTGGTTTTCATTCCCATCCACTAACTTAAAGAGTTCACAAAAGGAGAAAGCCAGATAAATCATTGTTCATTGAGCCAGTTTGATTCATCGAAGAAAGTTTGATTCTTCGATGGATCACCATAATAACTTCCCAAAAACAAGGCCTACCATTATTAAATACAATGTTGTTCTGAGACTTCCAGATATAAGAGATAACCGAGACAATAGCAGCAATAAGCACGGATTTCGGTTGTTCACTGAAAGCCAACTGAAGGAATGAGGAAAGCATCAGCTCATTTGAGAAGAAATTGAAACAACAGTGAAAAGTAGATTGCAGATAGGTCCATAATTGATTATCATGGGCACAGTGAATAAAAAGATGCAAAAGAGATTCATCACCCTTAAGGAAAAAGAGGCATACCGGAGCAATGTTGACGCATGTATGCTGAAAATCAGATTGGATGGGTAGAAATTGATTCTAGATTATCTAGGTTAACATGGTATCATTTTGGAATATATAGGGCTTATGAATAGCCTCCACCCATAAAGGAATTTCAGATGATACACCACACATAAGCTTGTAGTAGTCCCAGCTGGAAAAGGAACCATTAATAGAAGGTTTCCATATCAGTACATCAATATAAACATAGGCATAATTAGTAATCTCAGTACAAAGATTACTAGGAATTATGTCATAGACATCATTGTTCCCATGAATATCAGATATAGGAATATTTTTTAAGGAAGGTGGAATGGTGATAGGGTTCTTAATGGGGGAGGACAACCATGGAGTGTTCCAGTAATTCAAATGGGATTCAGGACAGACTAACCATATAGATTGAGAAATGATGTTATAATATGTGCTTCTGACATAAGGCCAAACCGAATATTTTAAGAACATACACTTTCTATTTTGTAACCTGTCAACAAACCTGCCAACTTGAAATTCAAGGGAGTAATCAGGTTTGGCCAAAAGTCGCCATGAGAAATTTTGAAGAAGAGCATCATTGAATATTCTGATTTCCTTAACTCCCATTCCTACCAGATTCAATGGATTTATACAATCATTCCAAGAAATAGTGACAAGTTTCCTTTGATGTGTTGACCTAGTCCAAATAAAATTACATTTCAATACAATTAATTCCTTGAGAAGATATCTTGGCCATTTTTAAATAGAAAAGGTGTAAACAAACATAGAATTGAAAACAGAGTTGAGAAGACAAACTCTGGTAGCCTGAGAAATGTCATTTCTTTTCCAACTTGCCAACTGATTACTAATTTTTAAAGCTATGCCTTCCAATTGGACACGTTTCACCCATCCCCAAAACCAAGGGATCCACATTTAATTGAAGAAAAATGAAAATATTTTGACCCCAAGATTACAAGCACCCCGGTTTTGTTTTGATATTCGAACTCCTTCTCCGAAGAAAACCGAGGATTTATTCCAACTGATTACCTAGCCTTCAACCTCTTCAAAATGTGAGAAGATAATTTTGATGCAAGAAATAGTTCCCATGTTTTCCTTATAGAAAAAAAATATGTTATTATCATAAATTATGTGTGAGGGAGAAATGAATTCCCACCTGCTCTCATTATTTGATAAAAACTAGTATTGACAAGATCATTAAGGAACAAACTAATAAAGTCTTTTGCCATAGAGAACAGAAGTCCAGATAAGGGATCTCCTTGCCAAACTCCTCTAGTGAATTGAAAAACACCCCTACGGGATCCATTAACAATAATGGATAGATGAGAACTTTTCAAAATGGAGGAGATCATACCAATAAATTTCCTAGAGAATACATGCATCTTAAGGATTGTAAAAATGAAATCCCACCATATAAGGTCTAAGGCCTTTGATATGTCAACCTTCAAGGACATGTTTCCATTTTGAACCTTTCCTCTCATAATTTTTAAAAATTCTGAAGCATTAAAGAGACAGTTCTGAATATTCGTACTAGGTACAAAGCCAAATTGATTATCAGATATAATATTCATAGCAACTTCACTTAACCGGATTTCCAAGATCTTACTAATAACCTTATAAATGGAGTTCCCAATTGTAACAGTCCTAAAGTCTTTAATATCCAATGCATTCTCTTTCTTCGATATCAGAGCAATGAAATTGTATTTCATCCCAAATGGCACAAAATAATGTTGAAAGAAATCCCTGGAAACATTAATTAGTTCTATATGAATAATATCCTAGTAGAACATGAAGAATTTATTAGTGAACCCATATGAACCAGCAACACTGACCATATTTAAGGAGATGTGTGTGTAATGTACCTCCTTGTAGGAAGGAATCTCGTTGACTTTATTATTCTGATTGTCATACAGTCTTGGTTCAACACATCTGATTACCTTGTTTGAGTTGTTCTCCCCAGAATCTGGGAATAACTTCTTAATGTATGAAGTCACAGCATTATCAATATCATTTTCTGATCTGAAAAATGTGTTATCAATCTTAAGATCCTTAAGGGTTCTCCTAGTCTTTTTATCCATGTGCATGTAATTAAATAATTTTGTATTCTTATCCCCATCCTTCTGCCAAATAACATTTAGCTGATTCCGGGCCAGATTTTCCTTAAGATTCAAGAGGTTGTCAATCTTAAAGGTAGCTTGTTATCTTCTTGATATGGGATGTCCTGATGCATATTCCTCTTCTGACATATTAACAGAATGGATTCATCCCTTTTTATATCATTCTCAATGTTGGAGAAGGGTTTTTTACTCTACTCTTTGAGTCTATCTTTGATTATTTTTAGCTTGGAATTCAAAATGTGCAAAGAGCTACTTGTGACATCAATTCTCCATGCCTCCATTATTATTTCCATGCACCCTATCATAACCAACCATGAATTATTTAACATAAATGGTAAAGGGGATGATCTCAAAGTACTAAAACAGAGGTTAACCAAAATAGGATTATAGTTTGAATAAATTCTTGGGAGGGTCATGCGAGAAAACTCCAATGTGTCACTTCTTTCAACCATCTACCCCAGAGACATATCTAATTTACTTTCTTTCCTACCATTAAGAGTGTATCTCCTCCATGTAAAATCCACACCTGAAATGGGAACTTCACTCAGTTAACATTGTTCAATACAGAAATGAATGTTGTTGTCTGAAACTCTGCAGAAGTTGCTTCCAGTTTTTTCATCTGGCCTCAAGATGATATTAAAGTCACCAAGAAGAATCCATCTATTTGACATATTCTCATGTATGGTGAGTAAGGTGTTCCATAATGATCTCCTTCTGATGTATTGATTGATGGCATAAACAAAAGTCACACAGAGGGAATTGGACTGATGACAACAGAATACAGTAACTTCTTATTTGTCAATCTGAAAATAATCAATGATAACACTATTGTGTTTTAGCACCCATAAAGAGTCATTTACACTCTCTAGATGATTGGTAGCAATTAGGGAGTACCCAATAGAAATATAGTTGAAGTCCACCCTTCTTGAAAAATTCATTCTGGGTTCAACAATACCCAATAAAATAAATTTATTGTTCATGGTAATATGTGTCAGGGCTCTGATTGTGGGAGAGTTCCCAAGACCCTGGCAGTTCCAAAACATTATCTTCATTGATTGGAGGACCTCCACCTAGTGCAGGGGCCAACATAGCTTGCAGCTAGACATTACTTATAATCTGATGCATACTCATCCACTGATTCATTGGGTATATATCCAACCAGAACAGGTTCCGTTTAATCAACAGATAGAGGGATAAACCTTTTATCCGAGATAATAGGCATTGTTAAGGTAGCTAGTAATTTTCTTCTTGCAACAATTGATAATTATAACTGGGAGAATTATTCTATAGAATCTTCAGTATTGTGCCCTAGTTGAGCTTCTTCCAAAGGAGGGTCATGAGTTGTTGAATCCTATATAATCTGGACACGAGAGCCCTCATTACTGGGTAGATCAGAGCTCTAATGTATTGTTGAGCTCTCCTCATAGGGGTTTTGAACAAGGGAATCATGACATGTTGAATCCTGATTAGCAGGCTCAACATCCCTTATATGTGCCTCATTATCCTGACTCTACCTACCTTCAATTGTAGTAGGATCCATCATATCCTGAGAAACCTTATAACCTCCATCATTATCAGCAAGGACCACATTAGAATGATCCTACAAATTATTCCCTGATTCATTGATCCAATTCTCAACAATAGGATCATTATCAACATTTGAGGTCAAGGATACTCCATGAACCTCCACTTTATAATTCCCTACCTTCCCCTTGTTATCATGATTGGAAGGGCCTTGATTAGTTGTCCTCCTTTGACAACTCCCAACATCATTCCCTCAAATGATGTATAGGGAGAAAACCTTATTCCTATTGCATTCAAGTAATGTGTGCCCAAAATATGGAAATTGAGTAAAAATCTCAGATTCCTTTCATACAAAATTTCATGGTTAATGATATCATCCCTAGTGGTGAAATCTACCTCTTTCACTAGATTATTGGACATATCCACCTCCTCATGAATCCTAGCATAGTGTCAAAAACTAGGGTCATCAGTTTTCCTATCAAGCCTTATCAGATTACCTACAGAAGAGGTAATATCCCACATGATTTGTGGGTGCCAATAAAGCCAAATTAATTTATGAATGTGTATCCACACCTGGCCAAAGTTATTTTTAACCGAGCTAGGGTCAAAATTTCGATCCCATTCATGGATGCGAAGGACGCCAGGGTGCAGAGGAACAGAACACAAACTCCATGCATGGATTTTTCATTCATCAGAGGGGAAAACAACATGATAAAACCCACACCCCATGGTAGTCATCTTCTAGTCACTAAATCCCCAACTATCCTCCAATATGCTTGTAAGATCAAGAAATTTCCAAGGCTGCACTCTTTTTGGAATCACAACTCAGGAAATAATTGAAAAGATACACAGTTTTATCCTCTCCTCGACAGCGGCTTGATTCACCGATACATGCGAGATCCGGCCCTTCTGTATGATCCTTCCAAAGTTACCCACTGTGAAATCCATGAACAAAAATTATCCACCCTTTTTAGCCACATCCGCAATGCTCTTCCCATGAGTAGAGACATCTTTATGTTCTGATTTCTTGGATCTTTGCTTTGCATAGAGGCTAAAGAGATCTGCGTGCCTGATTCAGTCTTCATCAATAAGGTCAACAGCCTCCTTCCCCTTGGATTTATCTTTATCCTCATCTTGCTCAGGGTTTTCAACAGACGTATTCTCAGGAGCCGCCATCTTACCACCTATTTCCCATCTCTTTGATTTTATTAATCAATACAGTTTAATAATGTTATACTCTGATATTTTATGAAATATTATTTTTGGAATAAACTTAATTTCATTAATAGACTTTTTTAAAAAATGTTTTGTTTTAACAAACCACGATATACTATTAAAATTAATATTTAAACAAGAATATTTTTACATTTCCCTTAAACATGGAGAAATTTACATTATTAAAAAAATTAATTTTAATTGTATTATATAAAAACCATTTTGATATAAAGTACTCTCATATTAGTAATGTTTTTAATTTTTTTGAAAATTCTATTTTTTCATGAAATAGTTCTATGTATTTTTGTGAAAAAATATGAAAAGTTATTTTCTTGAGAATATAATTGAAAAAATAATACAAATTTTTTAAAAAGAAATTTAAAAATTATATTTGTGTAAATTTTTGAATTTTTTCTGAAACGATTAATCTTTTGATGAATTAAAAAAAGGATTATTTTTTAAACTTTTTTTTAATTGTAATTATTTGAAATCATGATTTTATTAGAAATTTTTTTGAAACAATAGATAAATCATACAATTATTAATCTTAATTAATTTATTAGAATAAATTTAAAACATAAATTTTATATTAATTCCTTCTATAAAAATGAACGTTTTTTACTTTAGAAAATAGTTTTTCATTGCATTTATAGGTTTAATTTTAAATTTAAATTTCCCATTCATTGAATGGAATTTAACAAAATGAATTCCATATTATTTAAAAAATTAATAATTATAATTTTATAAGTTAGAAAAGTTTTTTGGTAAAACTGTATTGTAAAACATATAACACATAACTAGCATCGTTGACGTTAAAATAGGATTAATGGGGTTTAAACTAAAATGATAAGTGGTAAAATGACCTAAAAAATATTAAAACACCAATTTTATGGAAATATATTGAATTTATATCTTTTTTTAATGATGTTTTTAGATCGTTTTTCTAGTTTAAATGTTTGGTACATTACTATATTTTCAAAATTTCCAAGTGTGACCTATCCCCCAATTATAAAACAAAACCACTATCCTTACATATTAAAATGATAAAACCAATTTGGTTCATCCAAAACCTACCCAAATACATTACCTAATTCCATATAAACATTAAAAATAACTTTTTTTGATTAATAGACACTCCCAAAAAGGTATTGGATGAAAACCTAAAGGGGTTCTCCGAAGAAGAGGTATAGTCTATAAGTAATATTTTTATTTATATTTATTATAGTAGAACCTTAAAATATTATTCAACCATTATTATATTATAGAAAATTTATATTTAATATATTTATAAATTAATAAATTAATGGATTTACCTACTTCTATCTCCTATTTCATCAATTGGAAAATGAAACTGTTGGTCGTGTGTATAGCGGACTTCTACCTCACAAACTGATGTAATTCATTTGGCATCACCACCTCTAATGTATGGATATAATGATTTATATAATATATATATATTATAATAATTACATATGTATACTTATGAAATTATAATATGGAATATACCTTCATATATTCATTTTTTTCAAACATGATAATGTTGCTCATGTGTACGACAGACTACCTCCTTTTGATGTTATGCGGTTTGTTCTTCTCTTATGATTTACATGGATGGTAATACATATATATTTATTCAAAATTATATATATATATATATATGTACTAATTTTTTTAAAAAAATTTATTATTTTATTTACCATTATCCCATTTTATATACTGAGAAAATGGAATCATTTTTCATACATACGTACATTTTTTAGTCTTCACAAACTATGTAATTTATTATATATATAACATTAATTAATTACTATAAACACCTGTATAAATAATATATTCTATTTATATCATTTTTAAAATTGTATAAATGATGGAAGCATGATTAAATTAAAATTATCTAAAATATAAAACCAAAACATACGTGAAAATGAAGCTCTTATTACCCAAAAGATGATGTTAGCATGGAATTGTTAATAAACAATTAAAAATTGTTATAACTAAAAAATATATGTAATGATACACATGAGTATTCTTCAATAATATATTTATAATAATCATATATTTATTATATTGGAGTCTGGAATGTGTATGAAGGAAATCCAGATATACAAAAAATGATTTCAATTATCACATTAATTTCCTTGAGACTAATACCAAATTCACCACTCATTTATTTTGGGAGGTGTAAAAACATTCTATTTGATATTTTATATCATGAATATTATTCTTTTTAGGATATATAATGATTCAATTATTTCATTCATTTATGGTGAATTATATTCCAATGTTTCTAATGTGGTGAAATTTATATGTTATAATCACATTGCTCATCAAGATTGATTATGATTATATTCTATATTGTGAAATCCTATGATCTAGATCTCATAAAAATGTGTATTTTATTCTCTTTTTTTATTTATATATAATACATTTTCTTACTCTCTTAAATTATTAATGAAAACAAAATATTTTTTTAAAAAGTCTTCTTTATTTCATCCGTCAGTTGAAAACTATTTTCTTCAATATACATGATTACTAAAAAGTTTTAAAGATTATTTTTAGTATTGTCTAATTATTTTTAATTATTTTTTTTGAATTTTAAAATTTTAACCAATTTTTAAAAATTATTATTTATGTACTTTTAAAAATAAGTTCATTTAGTATTTCATTAAAAATGAGCAGGGAATCCATTTTTTATGTTTTAAAAGGAACATAATTTCCCATCATCATTACCAATCAATTATTTAAATATTAAATTAATATTTTATATGTTGTTTTCAAAGAAAAGATTTCTTAATATTTGGGAAATTATTATATATTAAAAATGTTTTTTTAAAATGAAAAGGGTATTTTCCTCAAATATTTTTTTATCTCTCATATAATTTATATTTATCAATAACAAAAACATTTTATAATTCATATCATTTACAAAGGATATTATCTTATTTTATCATACTTTTTCTTTAAATAGATGGGTTGTGATTGGGTTAAAGGGGTGTTTATGAAACACATTATTTTTTCCATGGGTTATTCAATGATGTATTTATGTGATTATTATGAAACCCATTTCAGTTATATGGGTTATTATATGATTAAATTTTTATGAATAAAATTTCTTTTCCATGGGGCATACTGTAGTGAAATGTTTTTCAAACCCGTTTATTTTAATTTTTTTAATATAATGAATTATTTATGATCATATAGAAAACTTATGGAATAATTTCATTATGTGAAATTTTATAACAATATATCTCTCCAATTCATTGGGTAAATATTAAAATCTCATGAGATAAACTAGATTGGAATTGAGAGTGAACCTGATTCGGTAAAAAAATTCTTCCAATATGATGGTCTTGGGACTGAATTATGACAACTATGATGGTTTGGGTAGTGAACCCATTCCACTATAGTAGTTTTGAAATTAATAATTCTCTAGTAATATAATAATTTTCTATGCATGTTCATATTCAAAAAATCATTTCCAATGTTATTCTTGAAATGCTGATGTTCTTTAATTACTTTATGATTCATGCCTTATGAAATGAATAGATATATTCCATTAAATGATGTTATGATCTATGTTATACATGGTATGGTTTAAAAATGTTATCATAATTTTATCATAACATTATTCTAATGGTATGTTGATATCTCTTATTTTTACCTTTAATGATAATCTCAAATCACTATTTCAAGGGGTTCCATTCCCCAGATTATGAAGAAAGGTTTTATGTATGGAATCTCTATTACGTGTATTAGGTGGGAAGAAAATTATAGTATATGTTGAAGAAATTTATTGAAGTAAGATTGTTTTTTATGATAGGAGATTTAATTATTTCACCCTTGTAAATACTTTCTTTACCTATGAGTTCACAAACCTAACGGTTGACCTCTCAGGAGGCTTCTTACACACACCATCATTCTATTGTCTTTACAATAATAAAAATAGTATTAACCTAATTATATACTAATAAATATGGGTGGTTTGATTATGAAAATATATAAAATATAATATATATGAAAAAGAAAATGAAAATCACAAATTAAATAATTAATGGACCCAATGAAGTTAGGAGAAAATAATTGTTTTAGGGTTTCATGGTGGTGTTATCATTATTATTAAAAAGATACCATCATTATTTTACTCAATATAGAGATCGGGACACTTCTCTCTACACACTCTCATTTAGATGGTGTTACCCTACAGCTACACCTCTACATGTAGAGTTAAACTCTTCAATATAAACATCCAATTCTAACTCCACCATTTGAAGAACATATATTTCAATTACAAGTAAATTAATTAAAAGAGGGGGAATTAAATAAAATTATATTGAAAGAGAGGTGACCACTCACCAAAATAAATTTATCCAGTCTTAAAATATTATAATGAAACAAGATAATTCATTAAAGTTCCATCAAGTCAAATTCCATGACTTCCCCACTCGAAAAATAATGAGGATTGGTTCTCCACAAACATGGGGATGAAATCACTATGAGTGAAACACAAAATAAAAATAGGTTTGGAAGAAGTTATGTATGAATAATAAGATAAAATATTAAAAGTAAAATAATATTAAAAAATTTATAATTCATTAAATATACATAAATTTTAAAAATAAGTATACCCCCAAAGTATCCATAACTTGAAATAAAGAATTGATTCATTTTTATAAGGAGAAAAGGTGAATCAAATCTCTCCAAAAGTATCATCTGAATTATTCCACATAGATTTACCATTAAATACAAGAATATTAAATAGTTTTCTTCAATTAAATATTTAAATAATATCTAATTCATTCAACCTAAAAATTTCAGTATCATTTTCCACCAGAAGGAGTTATGTTAGTTTTATCTTTATTCATTTAATCAGGGCGACTGAATCTTTGTATTCCCCACCATTAACATCTCATTCCACAATACCTTCAAAACATAAAATATCTATGTGATTACCTATAAAGAGATGATAAAAAATAAAGTCATTGAATAACCTACAACATTCAATATATTTGGAATATTTTTTAAAAATATTTTATTTATCAAATTAAGGTAACTGTTTCTACGTAAAGAGACCTTTCATATACCACTAGTTGTAACCATCCAAAGACTACCTCGTCGAGAAAAATTTTATTTAAAATAACAATGAACATGATTATATGATTCCTCTTCAATCTCCATTTATAATAATCCAATTTAAAGCCATGAAGAATTATTTATGCTCCATTTAATGATTTTGGGTCCATCCTTCCATCCATAAAATATCTCCACAATGAATGATTTATTTTGGCCCTTACAAGGTGAAATCATCACTTGGACTAGTTGAAAAATATATATACCACAAAAATATGTATCCTAAAAGAATTAATCACACGATTTGGAAAAGTTTATAAATATCTATGTACTAAAAACATAACTAATTGAGAATAGTTAAAATTATAGAATTGACTATTTTTGGAATTTAAGCATAAAATAATAAAAAACCAAAAATATGTGACAATTTCTAATTAATTAATATTATTGTTGAATTAATATCGTTGTCATAAATAATAAAATATATGAAAATTTTATCTTCATCATTCCCCCATACATAAGCATTAGAGTCTGGGGAAATCATCATATAACCAAATCATAATCCACACAATATTAAAAAATTAGAAAACATCAACAATCATTTTGGAAACAAAATCCCCTCATGTATCATAAATAATAAATAATTCCCACCCATTTTCAATCTTCAGATATTAATTTTTTCATCCTCATAAATATATCCATGGCCCAATCACAACCATCGTCACATTGAATTTTATTCCACTCTTCACTAATGATAAAATAGAATTTGAGTTATGATTATACATGTAATATTGATTTACCACTATGGGCTAGTGAAAATTAAAATATTTCCATAGTATGAGACATAAAAATAGTTTTAAACATGAGTTATTTTTGCAAGTGATATTTTGGGAATAGTGTAGGTCATAAAATAATAAAAAAATTTAAGGCTAAAAATAGGAGGATGGAATTTTAATTAAAATGCTTCAATATTCAGGTGAAAATACAGGGTGAACTTCACTGAATTCCCCTTTGAAAATTTGAACCAAAATACTACTATATATTTATTACATGGGAAAAATTCCATCAAATATTATAATGGATAATATCACACAATTTCTCCCATTTTTTCTTCTCTGTTTTTAATGTTTTTTGTCTTCATAAAGGCACAACATTATTTTATTTTATTTTTGATGATTTAGTTCATCGAGGATGAGTTTAGGATTGAATAAATGAATTTATTATAATTATTAACCTTTATATATGAGTGTCAAATTATTCATAAAAATGTGAAATTCAAGTTCATTTCCATTTATCTATTTTGTGTTTAATTTTTTTTAAGGATATCTGAATGATACAAATGAAGCATAACTTAATGATAAATCAAAACCCATTATATCATTATTGACTTACAAAAATGATGAAATAACCTATAAACCACCTAAAAATGAATCACACCCCAAAATAAAACACACTAATGTCCCTTCACCCGCACTCAATCTTGAAATATCTATTAAAAATAAAAATAGTTTGAGTAGGTAAGGGAAACTTTTCTTATAATATAGCCTAAAATTATAAGGTAATTCAACAGATCTATGGGATAATGAAGGATATATGTAAGTTTGGGTCTCAAAATTAATATATTTCATTCCAAATAAGTGCCACAATCATGTAAAAAAATTCCATGAATTACAAATAATTAAAAGAGAAAAATCACAATTCTTGGTTCTCACACAAAAGCCAATATTCTCTTAATAATGTGTGGGTAATAGAATGAAATTTTAAAAATCATTTATAATACCTCATTAAAATGGAAATATGATTTGATCCAGCTTTTCATGTTCATATATTTCAAAAACTAGTCAAAATCATAAAAAATGATTGAAGATTATATTCTAAGAAATTTTTTTCATATTAACAATTATTTGAAATCCATTATTTTAAAATAATTTAAGTTACATAAATACCAATTCATGTGTAGAAAGTGATATGAATATTAAATTCTGATAAAGGATACTAAAAATATGAAAAAATTAAAAAATCACACAAAATCAACAATGTAGGTTGACACCCCCACAAACACCTAGAATTAACTATGGTCATTTAAGCTCATAAAAATAAAATATATGGTTAGAAATACAAAATAAGAGAAAATTTAAAATATTGTTTTATTTTTTGGTGGATGCATTGATTTAATTTCTTAGGTAATTCCACATTGGAAATTGAAATAATGAAAAAAAACTAAACATAAATCAAGAAATATGAAGTAAAATAAGTAAAGAACAAGGTTTAGACCCCCCATGCGGTTGCTTGGATTTTACTACCCCTTGTCAAACCATTGCAGTGGTATAACCCAAATAGAATAGTTGATGGGGTTTCATACATAGAAACCACAACATTTTATTTTTCCGACAACTATTAATATATTCCAAGAGTGAGACCACCCAGATAAAATAGAAAAACTATATCCTCCATAATATTTGAAACATAAAATTTGAGGTGGATATAGGGAGGGAAAGGATTTTTAGTGTGCTCTATGATTTTCTTATGGAGGATTAATGTCTACTGGTGGTTTCTTAAACTATATCAAGAACTCATCATATATAATAAATCTCTTCCATATAATAATCTAATACAAAATCCACCATTTGAATGAGTTAGATATCAACGAAATGTAAAATGATTAAATGAGGAGGAAAAAACATTTTTAGATAATGTGGGGGGACCACTCACTATAATAAATTTAACCACTGCTAAAATATTAGAATAAACATGGAAAATCATTAATGTTTCATAAAATCAATTTCCAAAACTTCTTCCCACATGAAACAATAAGGATTAGTTCTCCAAAAACATTGAGTAGAATTCATGTTAGGGGAAATAAGAAATAAAAAAATAAATTGAAGGTGTTATGTAGTAAAAAGAATAATAATATATTAAAATTATACTAATAATAAAAAAAATATAAAATACATCAATGATTCATAAATTTATGATAATGTTTACCCATATTTCTACACCACGAAATTTATAAGGGATGTATTTTTATAAGGAGAGGGGATGAAATAATTCTCTCCGAAAGTATCTACCAAATGATTCTATGTGGATGTACCATTAATTGGATTCATATATAATAGGTGAGTTTATGAGCATTGTTCTAAAATGTCTTGTTTTTTCTCCCTCAAACTTTAACATCATTGGTCACCTGGATTAGGTATGGATACTTTACTCTGAGGAATTTAATCTTTCTAGGAGACTCTTCATATTACCCTCCTTAAACATCTCATTCAGTTTGACCATGAAACAATATGAATCTCCCCATGTTTCTTTCTACATGGACTATTGAAAATAAAATCTCTATACACCCTCCAATGTTAAATCTATATGGAGATGTTTTATAAAATAGATTATTTTATTAGTGAATAGAACTATTTATTCAAGAATTGACCTTTCAAATTCCACTAGTTGTAACCATCTATAGACTATATTAATGAGATAAATGTACTTTTAAAATCATAATTAACAATATTATTTTATTCCTCTTATATCACTAGGTGGAATCATGACATTTATTGTAATGTAGTCTTAGTTATACTCTAATGAATGAAGTGGGGTCCATCCTACTATTCATAAAATATGTCCATAGATAACGATTAATTTGTACCCTTAAATAATATAATGATCATGTTTCCTAGTTGACAAATATATATCCCAAGAACATAGAAATCCAAAAAAAAATACCCTGATTTGTATCATTATTTAAAAAAAATCTAGAAATACATAAGTGATTGAAAATATTTAAAAATTTATGATTGACCATTTTTTGCATTTATGCACAAAATACAATATAAACCTAAAACTATGATAATTGACCATTAAATAACATTATTTTGGGATTAATAACATTCAATTACAAAATAAAATATATAAAACTGAATAATTCATCGATTCTATATTCAGTCACTAAATACATAAAAATTTTATTGTAAACAAGTGTGTATTTGTGATATATAAGGAATATTACTATAATAATATGAAAGGTATATCTATGAAAACACTGGGACATTATAGTCAGTATAATATTAATGAATTAGTAAACATTTGGATACTAGGATGATAAAACATTAGTGACATCCCAAGGAAAATGTCTAATTATATCTCTATGTATATTTCTAAGGATATTTCTAAGTGTATGTCTAAGGATAATTCATTCTATAATTAATGTTATAAGAAAATTTCTTATAATTATTCTTAAGTATAAAGTGAGAATTTTATAAGAAATTATATCTATATATATATATTGAATTTAGATGTGGAGGAGATATTAATTTCCATGAGGTAACATCTCAAAGAATGGAGTTTTGTGATGTAAATGATCATAAACTAGTGCCTGATATTAGGCGTTTCAACAAAACTGGTTTGAAAACATGGAGGATATACTTTGTAAATAAATAAAATACTTAATAAAAATCATTTATTATTTTAATAGATGATGATAATGTAAGACCTAGGTTAATACTATGGTCTAATATATCAAATATAAGTTACCATGACCAATAAATTCTAGAAATGATTGATCACACTCATCAATGATGCTTGATTGAAATAGTGAACATTTTTTGACCATAGTAACTAAGAGAGAATGATAAATTTGATATGGTACAATATAAGATCAAATATTTATATAACCTATTTGTAATTAGTCATATGGGTTTATGTATTGGTATGCTAATTATTATCCTAAATGATTAATTGTCTAATTATAAGTGAAAACCCAAAAAAGATATGATAATAACATATCACATCTATGTTCTCTAGTTGAATTTTGAGGGAATTTGTTGCCTACAAATCTTTTATTCTACCTCTGATTGAATTTTATGTGATCGTAGAAATTTATTGTCTCTATATTTATAAATCATATATCAATTTACGCAGAAGGGAAGTTACATTTGATATTCCAAACCATCCAATGATAAAATGTCTTTCTGAAGATAAATATGAAATTTTTAGGGAGATCATATCCCCTGTATTGGTCTTAATTCCCATTCAAAAGTTTTTTTATCTCATACAGTTAGTGAGAAACTCAAAATCTAAGATATGCATTTAATAAGGGTGTTTATTGATATCTTTTCATAAGAGTTTCATGTTACTCAACCAAATTTTTATGTTGTGTTCTTAAAAGAACCCATACGAGGTGTTATGTCCATTTTAAATATGCCCTATATAATAAAATTGATGGAAATTCATTAACTGAATAATACATTTCAATAGAATCCTAATAGGGGATTTATTTGGAAAAGTGAATCACCATTGGTTTCAAATGAACATTTTTTAACTGGAAAGATGGATTTATATGACACTTAATTTGTTATTAGGGATTGAACAAGATCATGATCAAGATCAAGTATCATCTGCCACGTATGGATGAATTGTTTTACCAACTTCATATATCTCAATACTCTTCCATGATTTTTCTCTTTTCAATATATCTTTAATTTATAATTATAAAGGTGGATATACATAAGACAACAATATGTAAAATGTTTGTGAAATATAAAAATATAATATTTAAATTTGGTTTTACATGTAACACCCTAATATTTTATAAATTTTTTTTAATAAATTTAAATTATTCTATAGATCTCATTACACACAACAACGAGTTTTTTACAAAACATAGAATACTATTAAAATATAAATATTTAATATAATAGTCATAATGTTGCCGTTGGAATGGTTTGAATGAATAAGATTACATGAATTGTGATATTATATGCATTGGAAATTTATATGAAATGAATTATTTGGTTACAAATTTATCATAAATGAAAATAAATACAATTTTCATATGAATGATATATTTTCTATAAAATGTTTATTATTAAAAAAAATTCTAATTATTTCACATAAAAAATAACTTTTTATGAATTATTATAATGAAATATATTTTTTTATATTTAAACATTGTTTTATAATTCATCTCCTATTTTTTCTAGGCACAATATAAGAATAAAACAATATTACACTTAAAAACTATATTTTTTCTAAAAACAAGTGTAGTCGCATTTTTTTAACACATTTTAAAATTATTTTTTACATTATTTGATAAAATTATTTTTAAAAAATAAATATAATTTTTCAGATCATAATCTCAAAATTATATTTCAGTGAATTTTTGAAAAAAATTTGTAAGACAAATATTTTTGTGGGTTGTGAATTTTCTTTATTTTATTAACATATATACTTTCATTTAAAGAGTTTGCAAGAAAATCATTATTCCAATGATATTATAAAAGTAATATTAATTAAATTATATATCCATTATTCACATTTAGGACATTTTAATCAATTGTTTAATGAGTTTTTAAATAAATAATTTTTAATCATTTGAACATTTTCACAGTGAAAAAATTTATCTCATCGTGTCTATAATTTTAAAATAAATTTTTTAAAATATATAAATGGATTTTGAGAAAATTGATTCCATATTTATATTAACAATAATAGATATTATTTAAATAGTTAATCTATATTTGTTACCTTTATTAATTTTGTAAATATAGAAATTTAACAACCATGGTTATGGATAAAAAGATTTTATCACGGGTTAAAATAAAACAAGTATTTTTAAAATGACCAATAAACTTATAAAACCCCAATTATATGTAACAATTTCAACCTTATAACCTATATGTATTTCCAATAAATCTATTTTTTTATTTTTTTTATATGTGAAAAATGTGGGAAAACAATATTCTTTTCATAACTTCCATCTCACTCTTCTCCCAACAAATAAATTAGCCCCAAATATCTACTCCACGAAAAAATTAATATAAAATTATATTTGTACAAAACATAATAAATTATATTACATAAAACCCTCCAAACTTAATATATATCATTGGGATATCATAAATAAAATCAATAATGCCTTTATTTATAATCTTAAAGACACTCTCTTAAAAAGAGGTTAAAATTTTTAACTTGTTTTTTTAATTATTTATTCCTCCAACCCCGTTAAATATTATTATACCATAATAATATTACCATACTATTATATTTCATATAATATTATTTTATTATGTAAATTTAATTGCCTATATGTTTTTCAAATTCACTAAAATGGGATTGAAAATCGTCGATCGTGTGTACGACATATTACTGCCTCGCGAATCAATGTTATTTTTTTCCATCAAAACCTATTATATATGTATATAATGAAGTATATAATATTTATATGGAAATTTTTTGATATTATTAAACTTTTAGAATTATAATATCACATGTACCTGATTACGTTACAACTTTTTTGAATATAATATTGTTGCACGAGTGTACGACGAACTACCTCCTAGAAAACCAATGTAATATGATTTTCATATATATTTTTTCAATGGAAATAAGGAAATATCAAAAAATATAAGATATTATGAACATAATTATTCTATTTTAATTATAATATCAAATATACCATCATATTTCCTATTTCATGGGGGATATGATAATGTCATTTGTGTGTGTGGATGAATATTATCTCACGAAGTATTGTGATTTTGTTTTCACTATTGATTTACATGGAAGGTAATGATGGTAAATTTAATTAATATATATGATATATGTTAAATAAAATTATTTTATAATGTTAATATATTATCTATTTTCCTTTCAATTCATCCATCATGAAAATGGAAACATTGTTCATGTTTACATACGACCTACCGTCTCCATAGATAACGTGTTTCATTTTTTATCTCTACATTTAATGGATTACTATAAATAAATATATACTGAATATATATGATATTGATATATTGATTAATAGTTTTATAATTATTTAACCTAGAACAACTTAAGAGGACCAAAAATAACAAATCAAAAATACCTGAAAAACAAAGTGGTTGTAACATAAAAAGTAATTTTTATCATGTAATTGTTAATAAATGGATAAGAAAATTTCACAAGTAAAATATATATGGTATAATATATACTACTGTTATTCTATAGTATATATATAATTACCTTATTTTTATTATACATTTGGTTCAAATGTGTATAAAATAAGTCGATACTTATGGAAATTGAATATACAATTTTATTTTTGATGAGACACATGCCATATTCACCATGTGTTTCTTTTATGTCATGTATATGAAACACATGAATGTATTATATTATTATTATCTATAAATATATGGGGTTTTAAATATATTTTTGAGTATCTATCTTTCATGGGGTTTATGATTTCAATGTTACCATTGTGTTACAGTATTTTTGTCTCAATTTTCCTTCTTTGAGGCATATATTATATTATGCACCTATCTTATTTTATATGGTGTATATACAACCCCTATTATGTGTAATATCTATAATTTATCTATTATCATTATATTTTAAGTATCATTCAATGTTATTATCTCATTTATTTTTGGATTCCATGTTACTAAAGTGGTATTGTTTTTAGGATATAATCTCATCAAATATCAGGAATGATAATGTTTATCCATTCCATGAAAAATTCATATGATACATATCTCTTGAAATTAATGAATTTTATTATCCTATTTTTATTCATGTAAATGCACAGGTTCGATACATTTTTCTCTATTATACACTCAATAGTTCAAAATAATTATTATTTGAAATATTTCCATTATTTCCCCCTACTATCAAAAACCCATTTTATTCCATTCTTGCGTTTTCAAAAAAAATCAAATATTTAAAATTTTAACAAATAAAATTAATAATTAATTTTTTATCTGTGTTTAAATTTCTAAAATGTTTTTTAAAACGAATCATCATATCATTTTCAAAACAATGACGATTTATATTTTAATAAAAAAGAAAAGAAAATATTTATTTTAACATTTACAACATGAATCAAAATTTTCTGCCATGATGACAATTATTTTATTTCAAAATTTTAATCTATTTTTTCATCGTTATTTCCTATAAGATTTATTCCCAAATTATTTCATGAATTTAATTTTTTAAAAATTTAACTTCCAACGAATGGTAATTTTTTTTAAGATATTTTTTGAATGATGTTTAAATATTTCTTTAGAAGTTTCTATGATTATTTTCAAGTAAAAATATTTGGAAAAATATTTTTTAAAAAAAGTTAATTACAATGAAGAAATCATATTTTTCAGAAGAAATGTTTAAAAATTTTTTTAAATATTATTTAATATGTTCACAGAGTTATTTTCATGTAATATTATTTTGAAGATATTTTATGTTTTAAATAGTGTTTTCAAAGTGGAAAGTATATTTTCATCCTAAAATGTATTATTTTTTTTAAACATTCCATTAAATACTTACAATTATATTGATGTAAATTTATTTTTAAAATGTTATATGTTTTAAAAATTATTATTCAAACTGGAAAATATATTTCTTCGCAAGACTATATATATATTTATTTAAGGATTTATTTATAACTATCGAATGGTGATTTTCAAAGAATGGTATTTTCAATATTAATTATTAAATATTAATTTTAAAAATATATTATCAAATATGAAGGATTATTTTTCTCATTAAATGTTCTATGTGAAACTTCAAAATAAATTTCTATTCAAATTGGTATCTGATAATGTTACTTTTACATTACTCAGTATATGATCCCTGAATACCATTCAAATTATTTCCCAAAATGTTTTATGATTTGGAGGTCAATATTATTATGAAATCCATTCCATTATAATGTTTTTTTTCAGTTATGAAATGATTAAATGATTATTAAATCAATTTTTTATCCATGGGTTATTCTATGATGAAATTTTAATAAAACCCATTTACTTTCATGGGTTCTGTTTTGAAAAAAGGTTTAATTTCACATATTTCTTTTCAAGGGATATGATAAGACAAATTTTACATGATATTGTGAAAACAAATTTATTATTTTAAATATATAATTGTTAAAAACTTTATCTACCTCAAAACCATTTGGAAACGATTAATATTATATGATCTAAATGGGTATACAAGAATTATCACAACATTGAAAGAGGGAACACTTGAGGTTATCCCAAACTCAAATGAGTGTACATGGGAGGTTATCACATGCCTATTATAGGTACATTATTGGTTATCCCCAATATAACTTTTTATGAATGTTTTGGTGGATAGCCTAGAAATAATATTTTTATACTTATATGTATTCTATAAATCAATTTCATCTGCTAATGTTATTCTCCCAATGATTATGTTATTTTATTATTTTATTATTCATGTCTTATGAACATGAAATATTTATTCCATGATTCATGTTTATGATCTATGATATATAGGGTATGCTTTTCAAATATTATTCTCATGTGATCAAACCCTTATTCATATCTTATTATTTTCTGATTATTGATATCTATCATATTTACCCTTACATACCATTTGATCTCCCCATTTATTATGTTACCTTTCATTTGGATATGAATAAAGTTATTATGTTCTATATTTCTAATAATTTTGATAGTTGTGGAAAACGTATTGATAGTCGATGTAGCTCACTTATAGTCTAGTTTTCTATGTTTCCATGATTCCAAAGGCACTATAACCGTATGATCCCTAGGTGTGTGTTCATCTAATGCAATGAATAATCATATAATAAGATCTAATATATATGTATTATACACATGGATAACCATATTACAAATTCCTATGATATATT
Source organism: Viscum album (assembly GCA_963277665.1). Taxonomy (NCBI): domain Eukaryota; kingdom Viridiplantae; phylum Streptophyta; class Magnoliopsida; order Santalales; family Viscaceae; genus Viscum; species Viscum album. The sequence goes on along the minus strand of OY728140.1, from coordinate 737,832,697 downwards.
CATGGATTTAATGATGATTGTATTTAGATACTAACATAATAAGTTTGTGGTTTTCCATAATGATGATGTTTTTATTTTTTAAAAAAGAAGCTCGTAAGATCACTTGAGAATATTATTAAATATCCTACTAAAGGAGATATTGTATGAAAATTTTCTAAACAATAGAGTTTTGATTTAATATATTTCACTTTTGGGTCATATAATCTCTAGAAAGGGTATATTTTTAGAACCATAAAAAACAAAGGCTATTGAATGTTGTCCGAGACAAGCTATGGGGACTTTGACCCAATGTTTTAATTTATTGGTTAGAAATTGTAAATGATTTCTAAAAACTTTATCATGTATATCAAATCTAATCACCAAGTTAATATTGATTTGATCCATGTTCCTCTATAAATATCAATTGGAGGAATATTTCAAGGAACTAATGAGGCAATTAGGAAGATCACTTTTTTATACATAAACATGCATAGAAGAAAGGTATTTAATCTATATTTATGCATAGAATAAAGAATTGGAATGTGATATTAGGAAAAATGATATGCTTATAGATTATACCTCCAGAAAATTGAAGGTTTGTGATAAAAATTACTCTACTCATGATTTGGAGTTAGTAGTGCAAATCATGAAATTAAATATATAGATACATTATCATTATAGAGAAAATTGTGATATATATAATGATAACTAATTATTAAAGAATATAGTAACATAGAATGAGTTGAATATGTTATAAAGAATATGGATAGATCTAATTAAATAATATTATTTGTTAATACATTACCACTTTTTCTAGGAGAACAAGGTGGTCGATGATTTGAGTGGAAATGATCCAGCATTATTATCTATGATGGGATCAAAAAAGATCAACTATTTATAGATTCTGAATGGAAGAATCTTGAAATGATAAGGGTAGGGAAGAAATATTATTTTTCCAAGTAAGTGTTCAACCATTTATCTATGTAAGGATAAATGAGGTGTAAAAGGATGATATAGAGCATCAAAATTCGCTTATAAATGTTCATATATTTATCCTTGATCAAGATGGAATAATGATTTTATGAACCATGTATGTGTTCAATTTATACCGTATTTGAATAAGAATCTATTAGAAGAGGTTCATAATTTATCATTATATATTCACCTTGGAAGTACAGTGATGTATAGATATTTGAAAGAGTATTTATGGTGGGATAAAATTAATAGAGACATCATAGAATTTTTATATTGGGGATGGTGTATTGGTATGTTATGTTTGATAACAAACATCATAATAGTATGTTATCACCATTACCCATGCAAGGTTGGAAATGAGAAAACATAGCCATGGATTTTATCATTTGACTCCCAAAAAACAACTAAATTTCATAATTTTATATGGGATGTAGTCAATAAAATTACAGTTTCAACTCACTTCATTTCTATCAGATAAGTATTATATCATGATAATATTGACATAATATATATTAATAATATTTTAATGATTAATGGAGTACCCAATTCCATTTTATCTGATCAAGATCCAAGGTTTAGCTTGATGTTTTGGTGAAGTATTCAATAGGATTAAGATACAGAATTGTTTTTTAGCACTGTGTATCATCCTCAGAAAAATGGTTAGTCTAATAGAACAAATCAAACCCCAGAGGATATTCTAATATCTTGTTTTGTTGGATTCAAATTTTCTTGGTATTAACACCTTAATATATTCAAATTTTCATAAAAAATATCTTTCAATCATGCATTTTTATGAATAATAATAGGAAGAACTATAAAAAGAAGTGTTAAAATACAATGTGATGGGATGATGTCAGAAAAAGAAATATATTGGGATCTGAGCAAGCTGAATACATGTTTGAGAATTTAAGAACCATTTAGAAACACGTAAGTGAATAATAATGTGTGTAGAACATATATGTTTAAAATATTTAGTGTGATCTATATTTTGAAATTATAGACAAGGTGTTTTTAATAATTTCTAAATTTTAAAAGGTAATGATATTTCGGATGAAGTGAAATATAATCCATATTATATTGGTCCCTTTTAAATTATTGATCATATAAGGATAATAGCTTTTCTATTATCACTTCTATCTAACCTCTCTCATATCTACAACATCTTCCATGTATATATACTAAAAATTTACATAACTGAACCTTCACATATTCTAAAGTCAATGCTCATGTTACTAGGGTATTATATTTCTCGTAAATAATAACCAGTGGATATTCTAGATTTCATAAATAAGGTCATACGAAACAAGACCACTAACCTGGTAAAACTTTTATGGATTAACCATTATATTGAGAAAGCTATGTAGGATGGTGAGGATGCAATGAAGCATAAATATCCTCATTTGTTTTTATCAAATTTAATATCTTTCTATGTAGAAATTCATTTTATGGATGGTATAAAGAAACACAAAAATATTTTATGGAATCTTTTTATTTTAAATAAATTTAATGTCTTCAATAGCTTGAATTACACAAAACATTTAGTTCTAATCAAGCATGATATACTATTTATATTATTATATAAATATTTAAAATAAAAAATAACAATTAAACATGGAGGTATGAATATGAATTGGTATATTATCCATATTATGTATAATGATTTTATATAAATAATACACATTTGTATAATGTACATAGTTTTTACATCATCATTAGATGCTTCAAAAATAATATTTTCTCATAAAAATTGGAATGAATAATATGTATGATTTGGTGTCCTAGAAAGAAATGGGTTAAAATTTATTATATGAATATTTAAGGTATTATTACATATTATTTATTGTTTTTCTTGTCTATGATGTAATAATGTCATGGAGTATTTGTTGATATGATAAGGTTTTGGTAGATCTCTACTATAATGAGAACCACGAAATGCTATAAAAATATTCTTAAATATAATTTTGTGGGTGGATAAAATACTATGATGGGACACATAGTATACTGACTGTTAGCTGCGAGTATTTGTATGTTGATGAGACTTCCTCTCATTATGTTTTCATTTTTTAATCACCAAGATAATAGATTATGGGAACAGAACCACTAGTAGGAATTATGCGTGTTTTAGTGTCATCAAATATTTCTATTTGTGAGCATGTGTAATGATACATGGACTTTAATATTATAATTAATATGTTTCATGACTTTCCCTCTTTGATTTACTGATGAAAACTTTCATGCAGATAGTTGGTAGGAAGTAGGGTACATTGGGTCTGTCACGAGTGGCATGTTATTAATGGTTAATTTGAGGAAGTATTTGTCCCTTCCATTTATGGATGTTTATATCTCACCAATTTTATTGAAATTGTCTTGTCGCGTGAAATTACAGGGCCATGGTGTAATGATGAGTTTATTTATGGTATTCAAAGAATGATGTATCAAGGATAATAGTTGATAACACTCTCATGAAATATGGTTGATGATATATTATGACAAAATGATTATATTACACAGTGAGTGTTTGTATGTGGATGTCATTGTTGTGACTTAATGTTCTTTTTCTATGGTGCCTTGACCCGTTTCTAGACAGTACTCTTGGACTTTTGGGAAGCCCTCCTAATTCCAAAAAGAAAGAATCCTAGAGCATTACACACTAAGTGTTTTTGGCTGTCTCAGTTTTATTATATTTAAATTTAATTAATTAAATAAATAATATTTTCAAGAATGTGGAATAATTTTATTCAAGTTAAAATGATCGCATAATTTAAATTAAATATATTTACTTATTTTATTTAAGATTTAATAAATATTTATTTAATAGTTTGTAAATAAAATATAAATTTAAGAAAATAAATTATTTATTTATTTATTCGGGTGTTCAATAAATGGAAGTGGAGTTCGAGCAGACCAAGGTCGGTCTGTTAGTAAAATAATTATTTGTAAGACTGTAAATAATTATATAACTAGTGGCCACAATTTAAAATAATAATGAAGCTATTATAATTTTGTGACGTAGAAATTTATTTTATAATTTTGTTTTGCGCAAGTTGGCATACCATGAATAATGATGCGGTATTATTATTATTATGATCTTGAGTTTTGTCTTTGTTCATGAATGTATTTAATTGTTTCTTTGTAATTAAATATTGTTACTAAAATTTCACGTATATAAATAGAAAAGTTTTCATATTTTCCATAGAAGACACCACATTCCTAGTGAATTGAGAATTGTTGAGCCGAACAATTTCTCTATCGAATCATCTTCTCTACACTCTCAAGAATGAGAGACATTCATCAAGGACAAAGAACAAGAAATCATTAACGACCAACGAAAGACACTCACTTCACTATGCTAGCTCCCAGAGAATGAGCAGTGTCGATTGAAGGACATCAGAGCACATGTTGATCACTACTAAAGGTATTCTAGTTTGTATCCTTACAAGCACACTAACATAATCTAGAATGGTCATTCTGGATGATCAACATCGTCAATGAAGTAAAATAACAAACATACTTGTGTAATTTTTTATTATGAAATTAATTTAATTAATTATACACATGATGTGAAAGATCCTCTCTAATGTTTTCAGGCCTCTTTATTGTTTATAAAAATCCTTAATTATATTATCTAGTAACTAGCGTTAATCATTTTATTAATCCCAGAATAATCATTGATCATGGAAAAAATAAAATTTGGATGTCGTCCCAACCATGCTTTTGTTTCACCCAGAACAATCAAGTGGTATTAGAGTCGTTACATCCTAGTTTATAATTATTTAAATATTTATTTAATGACTTACACATTTAATAATTTAGTTGTTTCAATTCAAGTTAATTTTTATGAAAATTTTAATCTCGATATATATTTCTCCTATTTTGTTTCTCGTTCACCGTAGAGAAATGTTCTTTTCTTTTAATTTTTTTGAAAATAAAATAGAGGATCTCATCCGTAGGTGCCAAAGCATCCTGGCTGTACAACACCAGAACATACAACATATATTTGGTAGTACACGACGTGTAGTCGGGATTTAATGCATCAGACTAGTCCACCTAACTAAGTGATGTGTTGGAGTCTTTATATGGCATAAATGACTCAATGTGTTGACAAAGAACAGGTGGCACACATTTACTATATTACTTGTAATGTGGCCCAAATGTACATGGCATGTAGTCCCTTCAGGTTATGGTTCTACCGTGTACCACGTACATAGCTATCCTAGTTGACAATGGTGTAAAGAGGAACTACACAGCATGTAACCAATTACACATGCATTGTACTCCGATTATTTCTGAAGTACACTCACATGTCGTTTCCCTAGGCGTGTACTTCATATGGATGATGAACAATAGTACACTCCATGTAGTTGAAAAAACACGTCTTGTACTCATCCAAATTATAAAGATTTATTAAAATTTATTATTATATTATAAAAACCCTAGAGATGTGTTCCATCATGCGGGCATAAAGATGACGCACAAGACCTGATAGGTTTTTTACATATATGTTTATGTAATTTAACATATGAATACTGTTCATTTGTACTCATAGGGTAGTTATGAATAGGAATTCACAAGGTTGCCTCCATGGTACCACATACATACACAGATAATTTTAAAATAATTTATTTGTTTAAAATTATGATGGATGAGGATATCTAGTAAATTTATAAAATGATTTAAGGTAAATGGATTGATTAATTATGTTTGATAAATAATTGACTCGTGCATGATTTATCATAAATAAGAATGATTAAATGATTGAAATATAGGTTTATTTTTGTGTAAATATCATTGCATTTATGAATGATCATGAGCTAGACCAAGACCATTGTATTTGGATGGTTTCTTTTAATTTATTTATTTGAATTAAATTTTTGGGCCTACAATCCCTCTCCTTATTTGTATGTAGGGAATGTGTGCACAATATTTTTTTGATATAAAACCCCCCTTCACCCCTCACCAACATTTGTGTTAAAAAATGTCATATTAATGGTTGGAACTCCTAATCTAGGTAAGGGTTATCAAGCTATATCCGATACAAAACCAATCCACAATGATATAGAGGTGGACTGGTAGAAGATATAAACATGAACCCAAAAGGTTCATGGTATTTCTCCCATAGGACATGGTTAGTTCATCACCCTCTAGATAAAATAACCATTTTTAAATCAAATGATCATTCCATTTACATTACTTTATTTCTTTCATTTTCATGGTTTATCATTATTTATGTGTTGTTACGATCACATAATTAATGAATTAAACAAACATGCAAGATGGAACTAAAATAAACCAAACTTTTTCCTAAATATTACCAAGACATGGTTACTCATTTAAGTAAGTTAATATTAATATTAACAATAATGTAATAATAATAAATTCATGCATAAGAGATAGAAATCCATCAAATAAAATATTATGTCATACCAAGCCTTCTATTAATTGATTAAGGGAAAACAGAATAAAACTATGTGTTTGACCACCCCATGTTGGGAAACATACTTTTATACCAGAATCCCTTATTAAAGGTTTCGGTTTTACTTAACCATATTACATCCAGAGGAGTAGCCCTTTCAAGACATTGTGTAATATTGGAGGCAAGAGTTGAGGAAATCCAAAGTAAGGATTTCATGATTGGGTAGTCCACTCAATAGATCAAGTAGTTTCAAGCCCGCAATTGTTAAAGACCTACCTACATAAATACCTTCTAATAGATTGACCAACCCTTGTTGGGGTTATGAAATGGGTAATATGGATCCTTACTAATATAATTTCATGGAAACTGGACATTTTGAGTTTATTGGTGAGGGCCATTGATACTGGTTAAAATAGTGGGAGACTTATTAAAATTTATTTTTTCTCATTAAATGTAATAAAAAAATACTAATTATATCCACTTTTAGTTATAAAATACAAATTATAGGCTTCTCAAACAGACTATCCATGTGATAAATTATGGATAAATACAACATCATCATCATAAGTAACTTCTAGGAATGGATTAGATGCCTTCGGGTAATCCTACACCATGAATGGAAGTATAAAGTATTAGAGTAATCATTACCCGATCCGCCTACCAAAGAGGTAAGTGATGATGATTTTATGGTCTATAAGAAACATATGAATGATGTGGTTGATGATCAATGTTTTATGTTTTCATCAATGTCTATTTAGATCATGAATTCTCATGAAAACATGGATTTGTATAGCATGCTCAAGCACCTACGTGGTCTTTACTAGGATAGAGCAAGATATGAAAGGATTGAGATATATAAGGCACTCTTTCATAGTATGCTTGAAGAAGGTGCCCCAGTAGGGCCTCATGTAGTCAAGTTCATTGGCTACATTGAGTGCCTGGAGGTTCTATGGTTGAAAATCCTTGAAGAAAAGGGCACTGATCTCATTCTCACATCACTCCCTCAGTTATTCTCAAATATTTATTTTTCAATTTCATTGTGAAAAACATTGAGACGTCTCTATCTGATCTTCTTATCCCCATTCACCAAGTGGAAAAAGATATGAAGTGTGAAAAGCCATTTGTCCTTATGGTGAATACTATGAAATAGAAGGTGGAGAGATTTAATCCCAAAGATTCTTCACATCCCTCCATGAAAAGGACGATTAAAGGGGGGAAATATAATATAAGGATGTTTTTCTCACATGTGGCATGAAGGTCCATTTGAAGAAGAAATGCACCTATCCTATGAAGCATGGGGAAGCATCAGGTGTGTTTTTTATCAAATGAAATTTATCTGTTTCTACAAATTGGGTATTAGATACAACTTATAGGGCTCACATATGTTTCCAAATACAGTAACCATGTAGATTCAGGAAGAATTACTGAGTGGGGTCGATCGGAGACCATATGAGCACATGTGGGTCACCACTATGAGGATTCTAGTTTGGATCCTTACAAGTGCGATGAGATAATCTGGAAGCATCATTCTAGATGATCAACATTATCAAGGATGAAAAATAAAAAATTTCCATGTATTATTCTTCTTTATGAAAATAATTAGATAAAATATGAACATGATGTACAATATCCTCTCGTAAGGTTTCATGCATCTTTATTCTATATCTAAATCATTGATTATATTTTTTGGAGACTGTAACATCCTAGGTAAATAATGAGTAAGATATTTTAATATTTATTAATATTTTTGAATTAAATATTAATTTTACTTTAAAGGGGATGCTATGTTTGATGACTGACCCGATACGCCACAACATGTTTCTTTTAAATCTTATGTTGCACACAATATTGAGTTATATAGAAAAATAATAATATTATATTATATTTTTAAATGGTAGTTAATGATTCGCCATTGTAATGATGAGAATGAACAGGACTAACTACAAAATGATTATACATGTATGTTAACTGTTTTTACATTTATCCAATAAATGTTATGGGCTTAAAATATGAATGAATCTAATTTTAAGCATTAATACTCTAATATTCAGTAAAAGATCGATTTATTGCCTTTTGATGTTTAACCCTCTTTAAATCTAGTTTTTTTCATTTTTATATATTCTATTTGAAAAAATAAAATTCTTCTTTAGATTTAGGACATCAAAATTTTATTTAAGTAAATTGTTGGTATTTTTCTGATAAAGTTCATTTTTTTGAATAGTGAAAATATTTTATTTTAATTCAAAAGTGCCTTTAAATATAATTTATTTATATGGTTATATTATATTTTTAATTGGTTTTAAAGTGTAATTAAAATTTATTTTTTCCATTTTGTCAAATTTTTCTCATTGTAATTAATTACACTTTAAGATTGGAAATAAACAAGTATCAATCTTTTTGATTGTTATTATCTTTTAAAAACATGCTTTTTATTTTGACAACGAGAATTAATTTTAAATTAATTAGTGTGTCTTCTATTTTTTTAATTTGGTAAAATAGACCTAATTTTTGAATTTGGAATATCAAATATAGGTTAGGCTGAATTTTTGGTTTTTTTCTGAAAAACATCAATTTTTGATAAATAGTGAAACCACTTAGTAGTAGTTTAAAAAACTGTATTTTTCAATTAAATGAAATTTTACAGCTTTTGTGAATTGAATTTCAAAAATCCGACATACATCGTTTTTATTAGCAAGTAAAATTTTGTTCAATAAGATGATAACATTTTTTGGTGAATAGTAACTTTTGACTTTTATTTACAGCGGTTAAAGGTAAATAGGGTATTTTAAGGTAAAAAGGATATGATAATAATAATAAATTACCTTAAAACTTGTCTTAACATTATTTTATGAGTAATTTATGACCATGGAAATCTTTGGGTAGATTTTGGTACCCCATAGAGCCACTTAAGAATGATAATGACACTTTAGATTAATTAATTTAATGTAAAGGCAAAAATGCGACAAACAAATTTCTTTTAGTAAATTAATTTTAACATGGTGTTATATAAGTTATCATTTCCCCTATAAATATTTATTGAAACTATAAAACTATTTTTTACATTATGGATGTTTTTATATAATTTTTATATAATAAAAATTAAATTATTTATGACACAATAATTATGCATTATATACCTCATTAATAAATGATTTAAATAAATAAGTTTATTAAAATTAAATTAACATTCAAAACCAGTCCAATTTTTATTGGATGATTTTATTTCTCCCATTATTCATCTTATCTTTTACTTTAATTAGTTTTAGTCCTTTAGAAAACGAATATCATTATACAATCAAGTAATATTTTCACACTATTTTAAAGAGCCCCTCCTCCCACTTATAAAAGGACACCACTTCTAACAAATTCCAAACACCTCTCAAGCCTTTTGGTTTGTCGAAACTCTACCCAATTAATCTCCATACACCCTTCTCCTCCTTCTAGAAGTCTTAACTTAGGAATAATACACTTCAAGAAGTTCTTTTGGTTCAAACCAAATGAAATTACACAAATTAAATGTAACGGTCCCTTTTAACTTCTTTTCTTTTATTTTACTTATCCAACCCCTAAAATCTTTTTATTCCTTTATTTTATAACAAAAACAGTATCGTTAATATACTAGAATGTTTTTATGAGAATTATTTTAACTACACATACACACACATCTATCTAATGGTTGAAGAATATACTCTTTCTGTTGATGGCAAACTAACGCCTCCCGAAACGGGGATTGTTCGATTATCTCCTACCACCACTCATGGTGGCCATTAAGATGGAACTGTATTTTTATATGATATATATTCTGTTTATATTTTCTTTATGCTTCTTTATTTTACATTTATATCCTCCCTATATGGTTTCCATAATGGGCAAACACGATAATTTCATTTGAGGAAGTGGGGAATACCGCCCCCTCAAAGTGATATGAATCGTTAATTCCATATGTGGGATGTATAAAGGATATAGATACTGATATTATATATGATATTATACTGTAATTATAATATATCTATGTATCATTATGTTTTAATTCCATTAAAATACTAAATATAAATTAAAGTAGTGTCCATGCGTATGTATGGCTTACCGTCTCCATGAATGGTGCATTTCATTTCGTATCTCAAAAACGTTATGTACTATTATATATACATAAGTGTACTGGATATATATGAATTATATGATATCTAAATCACTAATATCATTCTGGAGATAATGGGTTGTTTTCTACAATTAAAACATGTAATTATAAGGTTTTCATTTTTTACTCAAGTTCCAAATATCGACCAAACGATCATTATGACCTTAAATGATTGCATAATTTTTATAAGAAGGTAATAAGTTATATAAAAGGTATAATAAACCTGAAAAATATTCTCAATAAAGTATAAATTAACTTTAGATTATTATTCCAGAAGAACAAGGAACAAATGAGTCAAGTAGGACATGAGGTAAGGGGATTTCTTATCTCACTATTAATTCCGTGAGATTTCTGATCTCACCACCTATTTATTTAATGTAATGTAATGTATACTGAAATTGATATATATTATCATGATTCTATTCATATTCATGGTATTTTGTGATGCATTTTTTGGTTATTATCTTTTGTACATATGACTCAATTGATTACAATGAGGTAAGGGGTTTTAATATCACTTTTTATTCTCATGAGATTCATGCTATATTTGTCACTATTTCCTTTGAATGGTATATGTAATTCCCATGATTCTACTCTTTGTTTAATATAATTTAATTTATGGGTATTTAAATCTACATTATATGGTATTTCATTCATGTGGCGTATGTTTTGAAAGTTACCAAATTGGTAAGGGAACCATTCACCCTCCTCATTTTAAAAGACATCTTTTGGTTATGTATTTTAATTTACATAATATTATTTTGGGATATATTATTCTATATCCTTATTGATTTAAAATTTATTTCCATGTGATGAGACACCTTTTTTATCTCATCAACACATTTTCTGAATTTTAAAGTGACGCTGTTAGGCTTTCAAAATTTTTCAAGGGAACCTATTAACCCAATTTCAATTCTTCAGGTTAAACTTGTACTTCTTGAATATGTTGTCCGATGAATATGCGTGAAGGACATTTAATTGTTTTAAACATAATATCCACTTATATTGGGTGTATTAATAATTATCACACCAAATTATGTGATTTATTTAACATTAATTTATGAATACTGTCTTTATAAGTGATGTCATCTAAAATTACATTTGCATTGAGACATCGTTGTTGTTATGCACCAATTCACTCATATATGGTGTATACACTATCCTTTTTCATATTATATCATGAATCCCATTATTCGCACGATATTAAAAAGTTCAGATTAAATGTTATTCTTCAATAATTTGTATTCAAGGGTCTCTCATATTGTTAAAAACTCTTAAACTAAAATATCATTTTAAATGTTTTAAATATTTATTATTCTAAATCATTATCATTAATTCCCATGTTCTAAAAATGGTTTTGAGAATTTATTTATATGGAAATTAATGTTTTAAAATTATAATTCCATTAAAATCTTCTAAGTGGTATGGGACAGTTTGATTCAAAAATCTCTTTTTAAATGTTTTATGAAAATTAATTGATAATTTCAATATCATGAAATTATTTCTTGTGATTTCAAATAAAATGTTATTAGTGAAAGTTTTACATTTGAAATATTTTATGTGTTATTATATTAAATAGATATTTGACAGGTGGTTACGTTATAATCAATATGATGGGTGGTGCCATGATAAACTAGGACGGGTGGTTACGATATAACCTCTAATGCATTGGGTATGGAAGTTGGCCGTATGGCTATTCGATTTAGTGATATTTTTGGATGTCGACCATATGGTTATTCCACTTAAGAATGTTTATGTACCAATTTCCCTTTATATGTTATGTGTTATTTATATGGGTTTAACGGAAATCTTTTGGTTACATAATGGTAAGTAATTATCTTTTATTCTATGAAGAGTAATTACTACTTCCTGAAGGGGAAAAATATTACTTACGATAAAATATTCCTGTATTACTTGTTGTTATGAAAATCTAAAAGATTTTCTCCTTTGTGTATCCCTTTTTTAGATTTTTATGCTCATAACATGTTTTCTAAATGTTTTTTATAGGACATAAAGTAGAACAGGGTAAAGAATTGGATCAAGGAAAATTCATGCCGTCTAAAACATGGAACTAGGAATGTATCATTTATTCAATAGTTTTTATTTTATGAAAAAAATGGAAATTGAGTAGAAGTGTCTACTTTGTAATTTTTGAGATATAATGTAATTTTAATGCCTCATTCTCTAAAACTATAAACCAGAAAAGATCCTCAATGTGAATTATTCATTTAATTCAAGATTATGTAATGTTTAAGGTTGTGTACTTATAGTTGGTATATGAGGTCAGTTTAAATATCATTAGAGGTTGGGGTGTTATCCAAGCATAAGTGACATAGCCATAATGGTTTTCATATTAGAAAGAGTCCTACCTATTTTGAATGAGTTTATGATAACATGAATAAGTATTTACCCTCCTCATAAGATATTAAATGATAATTTTACAAATATACTCACACTGACCTTTTTGGTTTTAGTAAATGGTTGGATCTAGTAGGAACCAAAGTAATTGTGGATATGAAGAAAACTGTAACAGTTATCTAAATGAGAAACTGAATGAAATGAGAGATTCAATGAGAACTCTTGTGCTTATTCTCAACCAACTATCCAGAGTCATGATTAAAAACCTAAACCATGGGGATTTTCTTAAGGAATTTTATATGTGAGAAACAAATCCGTATGGGATTTCTTATAATAATCATAATGGTATGTATGTTCAAAAACCTATGTGTCATGGATGTGGAAAGAAACAACTTGGAAATGTCATCAAAGGGATAGGAAGATGCTATAGATGTGTGAATGAAGGTCATAAAGCAAAAACCTTCCACAGAAAAGAGAAGCATATAGTTGACTCTAGGAAATGGAAAGAAGTTCTTTCTCAAGGATCAATTGAATGTTTTAAATGTGGTTTCCATGGTCATTATACAAACATATGTCTTACAAAGATGTTTCGGAAATGGAATCACCAAAATCGTACAAATATATGTTTACCAATAACTACTGTCATTCCAATTGAGGAGGAAGAAATTGACAATGACCAATGAATGGTATGTATTATATCTTAACATATGTTTTCACATTATTGAATCGTAGGATATGATTCATGATTTGTTTTGTAGGAAATAAGTATTTCAGAATAAGTGGTTAATAATGGTTAATGGATAATTAAGAATGGTGAATGAATAAGAAGTCAACATATAATTGATTCAAGAGTTATGGTATATTTTAGGATGGTGAAATGCTTAAATGTATAACAGCACTTTTGATAATGAGATTACATTAGAAGACGTTTTATAGTATGTTTATCTATGAAGTTTGATATATGAAAATTTTATTCAAGGAATCATTATATTTTCTTTTGTGGATATACTTATTATCACATACATAACTTATTTTAAAGAAAAATTTTATTCAAGGAATCATTATATTTTATTTTGTGGATATACTAACTGTCACATACATAAATTTTTTTAAAGAAAATTTTCATTTAATTTCCATTCATTGTTTGTTTTAGGGGTTTCCCATTCATTTCTAGGGAAAGGGCGAGTTTTCATGATTTGGGCCAAATCGAGTGCCCATTTCCAGATTTAAAAAGAAATTTTTATTATTTTATAACTATTTCATTTTTTAATATATTTCACCCATTCCACTTCCAAAATATCTTCCACATACCCTTTAACACCAAAAATGAAATTTGGAACCCATACAAATCCATAACAATGGGGTATTTAGGTTTTTATTTAAGAATTGGGCCAACCCGAAAGCCCATTTTCTTGTTTTATGTTATTTTATTAATGTTTTAATATCTTATTCATTATAATGATTTATTCAATGATTACACCTCTATTTAGACCCTAAGAATCCCAAGAGTGGTCCCATTTCTTTTCGCCCCTCCTTGAAGCCCTTTAAAATCGCAAATTAGGGAAAAACTTCATAGGGTGTCTCAAATCGGCCAGAATTGAATAGGTAACTTCATTCCTTATTAACTCTCTCAATTATTAATTTTTTCCATCCATTCAATTTCTTAAATGACCTCCTATATCTGGTAGCAACAACCCCTGAATTTTGGCTATTTTTAATTTCAGATACTATTGTTTGGGAGGGATTATTTCATGATACTTCAAGTAAGTGAGTCCATTTCATTTCTCTTTCAAATTACTTAGGGTTTAATTTGTTATTATTAGGGTTTATTCCCTCTTCCCTGATGTACCAAATGAAAAAAGGGTATATTTTTGAACCTATGGTTTAAGCATGGGTTTATGTTTCCAATTATTGTGGTTTTAGGTTTGTTCTAGGTCATTATTGGTGTAGTGGTGACGTGAATTAATTTTCGCACGGTGATTCAAGGGTTTTACTTAATTTGGTAGGTGATTCCATATGTATGATCTATATGTGAATTGAATTTCTTTTATTATGACACATTCATGTTCATTTAATTTTATGGTTGCTGTAAAAAATACTTTTAGTGGTTTTTGTAATGAAAATTAATTTTTAATGCCAATTTTAGGAGAAATTGGGGTTTTTTCATGAAATTATCTTGTTTTTCATTTTGGGGTGGCCATATCACTAATTATTTTACTTTATTGGGATTTTATAGGGCTTAAAATACTTTTTTTAATGTTTATTCCTTTTGTTTGTTGCTGCGAAGGATGGTTTTAATGGTTTTGTGGAACTTGTGAACATTAAGTGTCATGTGTGTTTAAAAATGGAAGTTTTACAAATATTACATTTCGTAGTTCACATGGGGATGCCCTAACATTTAATTTTTTTATAATTTAAATGTATAAGTCATAATTTTCTATTTTTGTAACTTATAGGTGTGCATATAGTGTTCAACGTGGGGTTTTAGGGAGTGTTGGGTGCAAAACAATGCAGGTTTTTGAGAAATTGTTTTATGGAAAATCAAAGTGTTTTGTTGTGTGTTTTAAATTCTATAAAGTGTCTATAGATACTTTATAGTTCGTAAGTGACAAGTATTGGTGTTTTTATATGAATATGGATGCATCTGGCATGCTCAATTTGTTTGAGAACAAAGGGGAGTCCCTGATTCTGTTTCTCATTGTGTTTGTGGTATTTTCCATTGTATTTGGGTGTTTTGGAAGTAATTTACAGTAGATAATATGTCAATTGAAATGTGTGAACATTATGAAAACTTTATCTTGAAAACTTTTCTCAATTTAAAGTTTAATTTCATAGATTTTATCACTTCCTTTCTTTACGTACTAAAACTGCTTGCTTTTTCACACTGTATTGCATCCTCTTACGTTTCACACTTGTAATAAAATAATATTATTTTAAATGGTAGTTAACACGTAGCCGTTGTATTGGCAGGAATGAATATAAATAACTAAAATATGATTATATATGTTTGTTAAATGTTTTTACATTTATACAATAAAGGATAAATGCTTAAAATACGAAAAGAATTCAATTTTAGGCATATATAATCTAATTTTCACTAAAGCTCCACTTATCACCTTTTGATGGTGAACCCTATTAAATATAATTTTGTCACTCTTATACATTCATTTTTACCAAATAAAAATCTTCTTTATAATTGGGACATCAAAATCTACTTTGTGTAAATTTTTGGTATTTTTCTGATAAAGTTTATTTTTTTAATGAATAGTGTAAAATGTTGTATTTCAATTCAAAACTTATTTTTAATCTAATTTATTTATATTATTATATTATCTTTTAATTGGTTTTAAAGAGAAATTATAATATATTTTTATTATTTAATTTAATATTGGTCATTGGAATTAATTTCACTTTGAAATTGGACTTAAACTAGTGACAATCTTTCGATATATATTGTTTCCTAAAAACATGCTATTTGTTCTGACTGTGGGAATTAATTATTAAATTAATTAATGTAACATATATGTTTATAATTTTTTTTAATAGAAATCATTTTTGAATTTGAAATATCAAATATATCTTAGGGTGATGTTTTGGTATTTTTTTGAAAAACATCAATTTTTGATGAATAGTGAAACCACTAAGTGGTACTTAAAAAAACTGATTTTTCATTTAAATGAAATTTTAAACCTCTGTGTCTTGAATTTAAAAAATCTTACATTCATGGATTTCATTAGGAAGTAAAATTTGGTTCAATGGGATTAAAATAATTTTTTGGTGACTAGTAACTTTTATGTTTTTAATCGCGATTAGAGTTCATTAGTGTAATTTAAGGTAAAAATAATGTTTTCATAATATCAAATGACAATTACACATGTCCTACCCTTATTGGATGTGTCATGGACTACCCAGAAAATCCATGGATCAAATTGGGGACTGCATGGAGCCACTTTGGTTGGAAAATGACATTAAAAACTTTTTATTTAATGTTAAAATAAAAATGTCACAAACATTTGTTGTTTTACTAAAACAATTTTTAATTGGGGATATACAAGTAAATATTTTTACTATAAATATTCATTAGAAAGATAAAAATATTTCCTAGATAATGAAGTTTTGTTTTATAATTTTTAGACATTAAATAAATTAAATTATTTATGATACCATGATGATGCAGCGATTGCCTCATTATTTAACGATTTAAATAAAATGAAAATAAAATGTAAAATATAATAACGAAACTTGTCAAAAACCTATTTGATGGGTGGATTTCAAACTCTTATCACCTTATCCTCGAAATATATAATTTTTGGACCTTTAAAATCCGAAAATAATTTTATAATAAAGTAACCATTTATAACATTCCAAGAGTGCCCCTCCTCTTCTCTTATAAAAATCCCCCACCTCTACCACCTTACCCACAGCTCTCAAGCCTTTGGTTCGGCCAAACCCTACCAATTTTGTCTCTCCACATCCCTTTATTACTCTTAGAAGCCTCACATTGGGCATAAGTCTTTCCAAGGAAGCCTTTGATCTCAAATCAAAAAGAGTTACCCGTTTTAAAGGTAGTGTCTTCTCTTGTGTTCTTATGTTTTATTTTGCTTCTCCAACCCCCAAAACGCTTTTTATTACTTTGTTTTTTAACAACACAATTATATTAAATATACTAGGATGTTTTTATGAGAATTATTGGAGCTACACTTAAACAAACCTTAATCTAATGGTTAAAGAGCATACTGTTTCCGTGGATGGTGAATTTCGACCTCACGAAATGATGATTGTTCAATATTCTTCTAACACCTTCAAAGGTGGAAATTAAGATGACAATATATTTATATATGATATATAATATGTTTATGTTTTTCTTTAAGCTTCTGTATTTTTCATTTATGGCATACATTTACGGCTTCCATTATGGGTATATGCGATATCTTCATTTTAGAAAGTGCGGACCACCACCCACTCAAAGTGATTTGATTCGTTAATGCCATATGTGGGATGTATAAAGGATAGAGTTAATGATATTATATATGAAATTATACTGAAATTATAATATACATTTATGTCATTATGATTCCATTACATAAAATATGAAATAGAAATGAAAGTAGTGGTCATGCGTACGTATGACTTACCATCTCCATGAATGGTGCATTTCATTTATTACCTCTAAATGTTATGTAATATTATAATTGCATATATATAATAGATATATACGATATATATGATATCTACATAATTAATATAACTCTGTATATAATGGATACATGAAAAAATTTTAATTATAAAGAGTTTATTTTTGACTCAAGTACTATTGATCATTAAAATGACAGTTATTATCTTAAATAATTACATAGTGTTCATGACATGGTAATAAGTGATATAAAAGGAATAATAAACTTTAAAAAGATTCTTAAGAAATTATAAATTAACTCAAGTTTATTATTCAGGAGATTAAAGATCAATCGAGTCACGTCGGACATGAGGTAAGGGACTTCATCTCAATCTTCATTCATTGAGGCATATTTTGTTTTATACACAACTTTCTTTTATACAGTGTATAAACCCCTTTGACTTTTATGCTTATTCAAAATGAAACTTTTTTTTACAAATTATTTTACTAAATGACAAAAGAAATTTTTTTTGTCATACGTATGCGGCAACAACGACTTCTCCGCCGCCGTGACCATTATTTGATTTTCGGCTTCTTCTACAAGCCATAACCAAACTTTTTTTTAAAATTAAAAATAAATACCATGTATTACTTTTCTTTTATTTTTGTATTGAAAATGGTTTTCATAATTTTTTTTATTATATCAATGTGTTTTATTGATATCTTGTGATTGAAATGTAAAAATGTTATGTTTCCTTTATGCATGTTTTACATGATACAATTATGTTATGGTTCCTGGGAATTTTTATGAAGATGGGTGGTTCCGTGATAAAATAAGGGCAGGTGAGCCCGATATATCTCTCCAATGCATTGGGAAACATGAAGGAGTTAAACGTTAAAGTTTCTACGAAGAGATTTAGAGAATATACTGTGATTGGTATTCCAAACGTAACCATGAGGGTTAGTCCCTACGTAAGAATGTTATGAATGCCTCAGGTTACCTTTATGTCTTATGATTTCTATGATTTATTCATGATTTTATGAGGTATGTTAAAATGCCTATGTTTTATGAGTAAAGTATGATTTCATACAAGGACTAATGTTTTCATTTCGTACTTTTATATCTTTTACTGAGCTTTTTATACTCATCCCATGTTTTTGAAATGTTTTTAATAGGATTTAATGTGGAATAGGGACAAGGATGGGATCAAGGAAAAGTCATGCTATCTAAAACATAGAACTAGACATGTTTCTTTTTAAGAGATTTTATTTTATGGATACTTAGTAGAAGTGTCTACTTTGTAATCTTTTGAGATGTAATAGTTATGTCCTCATTCTCCAAAACTCTAAACCTGAAAAGATCCTCAATGTGAATTATTCATTTAATTTAATATTAAGTAAGGTTTAAGGTCGGGGCCTTATAGTTGGTATCAGAGGTCAGATTAGATAACTTTAGGAGTTATAATTCTATTAATTGATTATCCAAAAATATTTTTTTATGGTCAAATTGAAATGATATAGAATATGAAGGTTACCATGTTGCTTCAAATAAGACATTTTTGTTCAGAATGGTTTTCCGCAGATGAAATAGGGAAGAAGTTCTAGGAAGGCATACATAAGGAAATAACCTACCGAATCAGCATCCTGAGATGGTCAGAATTGGAACTGAACATGTTTTTTCACTAATGGTGCAGTTGACTCAAGAGATAAATGGTGGCGATAACCATGCACGAGATCATCTAGAACATCTGCAGAAGAACATGTCAGTGGTGGAACATTTCGTGAGGAAACATTCCCCATCATTCAGAGGATAATCTGACCATGTGCTATCTGAAGGGTGGATTAAAGCATTAGAGGAGATTTTTGATTTCATGGGGTGTTCAGAAAATCAAAAGGTTAGTCTTGCAATTTACCGTTTGGAGGGTGAAGTAGATCAGTGGTGGTCGATGGTTAAAAATATCCGGGACGCTGATGAGATTTATGCTCTGGACTGGGATGAATTCAAAGGTATGTTTCATGAGAATTATTTTCCTAAGGCTGTTCGACTTAGGATGGAAAAAAATTCTTTGAATTGAGGAAAGAGGAAGACTCAGTGGCTACCTATGAAGAAAGGTTCACTCGATGGGAAAGGTATGCTCCAAATTTTATCCGAGACCTTGATAGTAAAATCAATCATTTTTACTCAGGATTAAAGCCAAAATATCGAAGGTATTTAGCTTCTCGTGAGTTCAAATGTTATGAAATGCTTGTTCAATGTGATAAGAAAGTGGAAATGGATTTTTTTCGATGATCAATTGTTCTATAACAACCTGCAGAAGAAGAGACCGAGGTGGCAGGAGAAGGGAAATAATTCTTCAAAAAGGTCTAATGGTAAGAAAACTAATTTACCAGTTTCTGATAATGTGGTAAAAGGCATGCTGGGGAATGTCTTCTAAATTCTAGAAAGTACTACCGATGAGGTATGATTGGACTTAAGGCTCTTTATTGCACTGAAAAAGATCAAGGTGATGGTAAGTCCAAATTTGATTTACAGTTAGTGAAATGTTTTAAGTGCAATAAGATGGGTCACTATAAAAATGAGTGACCAACAAAGAGCTTGAGTGATGGGAAGCAGCTATACTACAAGCATAAAGGGGTGGTGAAATCCTTTGAAACTACTTCAGCAGATGTCGGGCCATCAAATGAAGTTGTATCATGTACTTTGTTTTTTCAGATTATGCCAGTGTGTTTTTTTATTCGGGGTTTACACATTCTTTCATCTCAGAAAAGTTTTCTAGTATAATGGGAATACCATCTCAATAAATGACTCTTGAACTTGTGGTGAAAACACCTGGGGGAAATGTTGAGGAAAAAAGAATTTATAAGAATCTTCCTATCCTTATCCGTGGAAAGAACCTACTTGCAAACGTTATTGTTTTAACTCTAGTATATTTTGATGTTATCCTAGGCATGGATTGGCTTTCTATTTACCATGCTAAGATTGACTGTAGAGCTAAAGAAGTTTATTTTCAGAAAGAATTTTAGTTTGTGTACAATAATGAACCCTTACTATTGATAACATATCAAGAGGTTGAGAAACTTTTAAAAGATGGAAATGAATGTTTGTAGAGACCCGAAGCTTGACGTACATTGACATTACATTACTTTTGCGGAATACTTAGTACATAACAAAAACACACACACAAGGATCATAATAGTTTAGTGTCTTTGGAAACATGGAACATAATCTTCTAATC
Source organism: Viscum album (assembly GCA_963277665.1). Lineage (NCBI taxonomy): Eukaryota > Viridiplantae > Streptophyta > Magnoliopsida > Santalales > Viscaceae > Viscum > Viscum album. The sequence continues at coordinate 737,811,485 of OY728140.1, read as the reverse complement.
GTGGTGAAAGATCTTCAATATCTCCCATAAAGATCTTCCTTTTTTTTACCTAAAAATTTTCTTTATATCCTGGGGAAAAGAAAACATAAAAGGGTGAGCTCAAATGCTCAGTAAGGGTATACAAAAGAAATAAAAATCATATCATATCTTTTTGAAAATCATAACCTGCAAAAGAGATCATAATATCTTAACATGGAACAAATCATATAAGTGAAAATGAGATCACCATAATCATAACATGAAACTTGAAACATTGTGGCATGCACACATAATCATGGAAAATCATTTCTTGTTAGTCATGACTCATTGCCAAGACTATCTTAGTGGACAAAGTCCCTTTCTGAATCGAGTAACCCTCGTTTTAGTCCTGTTTCACTGAACCGGTATAACCTACCATTCCAGCCATGTCTATCTCATGAGATATAAAATCTTTACCCAATGCATTGGAGGGAGATATAGGTCCCACCCATCTTATAATGAATCCTTTCTTATGTGTGCCACATAATCATAAAACATACATCATCGCATAACACATGTAACAAAAATGAGATTCTTGAAACATCATGACATCATAAATAAATTCATATAAGATCAAGGAATTTATAAAAATAATTCCATCACAACATGATCAAAATCAATGTAATAATAGGGATAAAAACAGAACCCTTTATTATCTTAGATGGAAAATAATTTTGAAAAAACACTTGAACTCCATTCTTGAGGAAAATATCATTTCTTCTTCAAAAATATTTTTCCTTTAATAACATGTCATACGACTTTAAAATAAAAGAAGTTGATTAAAAATAAACTTGAAAACTTGTAAAGGAAGCTTCTTGGATTTAATGTTTTAAAAATCCATTCATGCCGTATAAGTTAAAAAAAACATTCTTCGTACTTTTGTCGGAAAAGTCAAAAAGTACCTCGTACGAAAAAAAGATTCCTTTCATACATATTACTAAAAACTCACCGAAGGGTAAAAATGGATTTAAACAATTTTAGGTGGATGGAAATAATATTACAGATTGATGAAACATGGATGTGGATGATAAAATACACCCCAGTAAATACTTACGAATAAACAATCTCGGATAAAAATGAGATCGTGATATTTCCCTTACCTTAGGTCTGACTTGCTTTGTAAGTGTCCGAACCTCCTGTATAATGATTTAAATCATGTTATTGACTTATTCCAGAATCATATTCATTGTTATGATATCATATATGGTTCACTTATGACATTATATTACCCGTTCTTTTGTAAATTCCATGTTAAAGAAGCGTTTTGGGTAAAATCGTTTCATTTATCTTAGGTGTTTTGACTTGTTGTTCTTGACATCATTATTACTTATATCATGATTTACTTACTTCCAGAATATAAAATACGATTTATATATCATATATATTCAGTATATATATATATATATAATAGATAGATAAATAAAATGAAAAACACCGTTCATGGAGACGGTAGTCCGTACGTACGCATGAACGCTGTTTTACTTTCCTTATTGTCTTGAAATGGAAGTAAGTAGATGACATACATATATATATATACACATAAATCCAGTAGCTTTATAATGTCATATATTTCATTATTATTTCTTATATATACTTTATAATCATTCTTAAATGGTTAACATGGAGAATGAATCTCATCGCGTCGTGGAGACGGTAGTCCGTACGTACGCACGAGCGATGATATCATTTACATAAATATTGAACTGAATTGGAGTGGATTATACAATATATCAGAATCAATATGATGTTGTAATAACTATGTATAGTTATTCTTTACACCATTATACCCATCCATGTAAGGTGGTGGTGGAAAATAGATTACACCACGGCGTGGAGACGGTACATCGTACGTACACACGCGCGGTGATTTCTTTTTCTGTAGGATGGATAGATGGTTAAATAGGGTTGTTTCATACTTATAATAACATATCAGTATATGAGTGATACTGATGTTATTACTTCATAATGAAACAACCTAAGAAGAAGAAGTGGAAGAAGAAATAAAGATGAAACAATTGGTAACAGTAATTACCTCTTCTTTGAAGCGCCTCTTTGAGACCTCCACTTAGGGCACTAAAATTGGTCTTTGAGGAAGACCAGAACCTCTAGGATGTTTCTAGGGAAGTGGAGAAGAGATTTTGGCAGGGTTTGGCCGAGCTTGAGAGCTCAAATCGGTGTGAGGAGGAGGGGGAGGAGGTGTCCTTTTATAGGGGAGGAGAGGGGCACCTTAGGAATTCTTAAAAATATTAATTTATAATAAATCTAACCCCACTTAAAAACCTCCAAAAATGACTCATATTCGAAGCTTAGATGAGATAGGGTTGTAATCTCATCAACCAATCAAATTTAGACATGTTTGGATCTTATTTTAAACCATATCAATTAGATTTAACTCTAAGTTAAATAATTTAACTTTTACCGTGTCTTTTTGTTTGCTTTCACTATATGGTTAATACACTTACTATAACATGACAAACGAACCCCAAATTGTTTATTATTAATATATATATCCTTATCTAAGTCATTTGGCCGAACCTTAGATTTTTAGGAATAAAATAACAATTAATAATATAATATTTGATTTAAAAACTATTTTGTGTCAATTTTGACACTATTTGATATATGATTTTTGTGAAAGTCATAACAGAATTACATGTTCGAACCAAGTTGATTAAATCAACATTAATATATCATATTAACCTATAAAATTAGTGTAATTCATAAAAATTCTCAAATTACATTTATTTTGGTGTTTATAACATCAATTATGTCAATATTTCATAAATAAGATAATTACTGCATCATCTTTGTGTCAAAAATTAATTAAATTATTTGATGTCTAAAAATTACAAATAAAATACCATTATGTAGGAAATCTTTTTAGATTTCTAATGAATATTTATTGTCGAATTTATCTTATGTATTACCCCATATTAAAAATGATTTACTTATTAAACTTTGATTTTAACTATTTTAACCCTTCTTTAAATAAATTAATAATAAATGTCCTAATCTAATCCAAGTGGGCCTAAATGGTCATAGTTTATTCCTAAGTTTGTTTTTGGTCGAATTACACTTGTCCAATAGAATTAGGACATGTGTTAGGGTAATATTGATATCATATTTACCCTTAGTTACCCTATTTACTATTAACCGCGGTAAAAATAGTAAAAAGTTACTATTCACCAAAAAATTATTTTTATCTCATTGAACCACATTTTACTTACTGATATCAACCATGTCTGTCGGATTTTTGAAATTCCATTCACAGAAGCGGTAAAATTAAGTTTTATGAAAAATTCAATTTTTTAACTACCACTTAGTAGTTTCACTATTCATCAAAAAATGAAGGTTTTCAGAAAAATGCCAAAATTTCATCCTAAGCTATATTTCATATTCCGAATTCAAAAATGAAGTCTATTTTACCAAATTCATAACATAGAAGTTGAATTAATTAATTTTATAATTAAATCCCGCTGTTAAGACAAATAGCGTGTTTTTAAGAAACAATTTCTATCAAAAGATTGACACTTGATTATGTCTGGTTTAAATGTGAAATTACAACCAATGACCAACATTGAATTAAATTGTAAAAATATATTCTAAATATACTTTAAAACCACTCAAATTAATAATTTATCACTATTAATTATTTCGATTAAAAAAGTTGTTTTTTAATTATAATTAATAATTTTTACTATTCATCAGAATATGAAAGTTATCCGAAAAGTACCAAAATTTCACCTTAGGCTAAATTCGATACTTCGAATCCAAAAATGAAGTTCATTTTGAAATATAAGATTTACATAATTTTAAAAAGTGGTTATTACTATTCATAACGGCTAGTTTTAATAATATTTTAATAGCATATCGTTGTTTAGTGAAACTCGTTATTGCGTACTACACACGCTATCGAGGAAGGTCGCGATTGCGTGTATGCAAGGCAAGTCAAGGATGCGTGTTGTGCAAGCTCCTTTTGGTGTAGCGTACAACACAAGACATTAGTGAAATAAAAAGAATATTTTTCATAAAATCTCGGGCTGTTACATTATACCCCCCTTAAAATGAATTTCGCCCTCGAAATTCGCCGGGGTTATAAATGGTTTACTATTCGAAAGATTCTTTAATAGAATCCCACATCGTAAAAAGGAATACAAAAACTTGGCTTTAAAAACTAAAGTATGAAATGTAACGATTACCCAAATAAACTAATCGCTGGGTTTCCACATAGGTAAAAATATGGATATGGAAGAGAAATCTAACCATCATGTTCTGATGGAGAGTGGTAGAGAACATGGCTATGGAAAAGCCAGTAATCACAAATCCATATATTTGTGATGATATAAGGTACCATCTGATTCATCAGGTATAAGATCACTAGGACAACATTTTTGGTTTTCAAGATCATTTCCCTAAAGTTGAAAATTTGAATTAGAATAAATACTTACTTTATTTTTGGTACAATCTCACTATTGTTCGTGCCTTGAACAATTTCCACTTCATCTCTCAAATAAATGAAGTTGAATTTTTTATTCGTGAAGTGTTAGCAGATCATGTGATAGAATGACGAGTAATTCCATCTGTCTCAAACAAAAGGTTAGTAAACATTATATGCATAAGTCGATCTATAGTGAGATTAATCATATATGGTTCCTAAAATGGACTTATACTTCATATATCATACTGCTTAATATAATAAAACTAGTTTCTACTAAACAGGGACTTCCTGTAGGCCAGTGGTAGGCGATAAAGGCCAGTCGTACTTCGGTTGTGGGTTCGATTCCTACAGCCTTGTCCGAAGCGATGGGTTGTCGCCCGTCCTGCAGGTTGTCCTTTTTCCAAAACTATATTACTATAACATCCCATCAATTATATCGAAAAAAAAATTTCTATCCTTAAACAATACTAACTTACGTCCAACACAATCCATTCCAATCTTTAGGCTTATCCATAATACTGCAGTCCACTCTCATAACATAGTGAAAACAATTACCAGTGATTTAATATCATCGTTGATCCCCATATATCATAAGATATGTTTTGTTGGTCACATTCCAAACATTCAAAGTCCTTAATCATGTATACTCTTGAATACCCATTGAACCTTAGTGAAAACTTGAATGCAGTTAACAGTTAACACTTTACACATACCAAAATCCTCAAAATTATTTATACTCAAACCATGATATCACTTAGTCCTTATATCAATAATGAGCTCATGAATACAATCAAACATCTCATTATCTTCTTATCCTTTCATTATGTACTTATCATCTACTTTCCAAAAGTATCTGAATAACCTTTCATGGTTACTGGTAACATTAATCAGACAACAATATAACAATCCTTACATGTCTCTTTATTCCATAGTACCATGAGATTAGTTATACAACATTACACATGATAAACATGTAATCATTCCACTACATTCTTAAACCATTAATCGAGCTTCAACAATTCTTTCATCTCACATATCATTTGTAGTCTCTTCATCATCATCCACATAAATACTACCCATACGGCCATACTGATTCTCTTCATGAGTCTTTCCCTTAGGACATTGGTTTGCATAATGCCCATACATTCCACATTTAAAACACTTAACCATTTTTGATGTCGTAGCAATACCATTATCCTCATCCATGGTGTTAACTGAACCTTTTCCTTTGCACTTACTTGCTTTGTGTCCTTCTTTTCCACACCCAAAGCATCTTCCAGTTCCTTTGAAACATTCTCCTTGATGCCTCTTCCCACATGAATTACATAGGGGAAATTGAACTTTCTTTCCTCTATGATCATCATGAAACTCCATCTTTCTCTTATTAGCCGAGTCAGGAAACTTACCAAATTTTACTTTATTGATCATATTATGAGATTGCTGATTCGGCATAATAATTATGTTTGGACTTCCAAATCCCATTTCATTATGAAGAATATCATTCCATTGTCCATCATATCCTCTATTATCGTGAATCATCTTGTTTCCATCCATTTTCTAAAACCCAAAAAGAATAGTGTGAGAGGCAAAAATCATGCTAGGGAAAACAACATAATAAAGGGGGAGTACCTTCAATATCTAACATCTTAGGTTTAATTCTATGATCTTTAGCGTAGTTCTAGTACTATAACTTATACGTCTACTTAACCTTAGGGACATCCCTAGACATACCGTAGAAATATCTCTAGGGATCTCACTAACGTTTTCGCATCCTAGTTTCCAAAGGTTGACTAAACCTTTCCTCTGATACCAACTGTAGAGACCCGAAGCTTGACGTACATTGACATTACATTACTTTTGCGGAATACTTAGTACATAACAAAAACACACACACAAGGATCTTAATAGTTTAGTGTCTTTGGAAACTTGGAACATAATATTCTAATCGTGGTGAAAGATCTTCAATATCTCCCATAAAGATCTTCCTTTTTTTTACCTAAAACCTTTCTTTATATCCTGGGGAAAAGAAAACATAAAATGGTGAGCTCAAATGCTCAGTAAGGGTATACAAAAGAAATAAAAATCATATCATATCTTTTTGAAAATCATAACCTGCAAAAGAGATCATAATATCTTAACAAGGAACAAATCATAGAAGTGAAAATGAGATCACCATAATCATAACATGAAACATGAAACTTTGTGTCATGCACACATAATCATGGAAAATAATTTCTTGTTAGTCATGACTCATTGCCAAGACTATCTTAGTGGACAAAGTCCCTTTCTGAATCGAGTAACCCTCGTTTCAGTCCTGTTTCACTGAACCGGTATAACCTACCATTCCAGCCATGTCTATCTCATGAGATATAAAATCTTTACCCAATGCAGTGGAGGGAGATATAGGTCCCACCCATATTATAATGAATCCTTTTTTATGTGTGCCACATAATCATAAAACATACATCATCGCATAACACATGTAACAAAAATGAGATTCTTGAAACATCATGACATCATAAATAAATTCATATAAGATCAAGGAATTTATAAAAATAATTCCATCACAACATGATCAAAATCAATTTAATAATAGGGATAAAAACAGAACCCTTTATTATCTTAGATGGAAAATAATTTTGATAAAACACTTGAACTCCATTCTTGAGGAAAATATCATTTCTTCTTCAAAAACATTTTTCCTTTAATAACATGTCATACGACTTTAAAATAAAAGAAGTTGATTAAAAATAAACTTGAAAACTTGTAAAGGAAGATTCTTGGATTTAATGTTTTAAAAATCCATTCATGCCGTATAAGTTAAAAAAAACATTCTTCGTACTTTTGTCGGAAAAGTCAAAAAGTACCTCGTACGAAAAAAAGATTCCTTTCATACATATTACTAAAAACTCACCGAAGGGTAAAAATGGATTTAAACAATTTTAGGTGGATGGAAATAATATTACAGATTGATGAAACATGGATGTGGGTGATAAAATACACCCCAGTAAATACTTACGAATAAACAATCTCGGATAAAAATGAGATTGTGATATTTCCCTTACCTTAGGTCTGACTTGCTTTGTAAGTGTCCGAACCTTCTGTATAATGATTTAAATCATGGTATTGACTTATTCAAGAATCATATTCATTGTTATGATATCATATATGGTTCACTTATGACATTATATTACCCGTTCTTTTGTAAATTCCATGTTAAAGAAGCGTTTTGGGTAAAATCGTTTCATTTATCTTAGGTGTTTTGACTTGTTGTTCTTGACATCATTATTACTTATATCATGATTTACTTACTTCCAGAATATAAAATAAGATTTATATATCATATATATTCAGTATATATATATATATATAATAGATAGATAAATAAAATGAAAAACACCGTTCATGGAGACGGTAGTCCGTACGTACGCATGAACGTTGTTTTACTTTCCTTATTGTCTTGAAATGGAAGTAAGTAGATGACATATATATATATATATACATAAATCCAGTAGCTTTATAATGTCATATATTTCATTATTATTTCTTATATATACTTTATAATCATTCTTAAATGGTTAACATGGAGAATGAATCTAATCGCGTCGTGGAGACGGTAGTCCGTACGTACGCACGAGCGATGATATCATTTCCATAAATATTGAACTGAATTGGAGTGGATTATACAATATATCAGAATAAATATGATGTTGTAATAACTATTTATAGTTATTCTTTACACCATTATACCCATCCATGTAAGGTGGTGGTGGAAAATAGATTACACCGCGGCGTGGAGATGGTATTCCGTACGTACACACGCGCGGTGATTTCTTTTTCCGTAGGATGGATAGATGGTTAAATAGGGTTGTTTCATACTTATAATAACATATCAGTATATGAGTGATACTGATGTTATTACTTCATAATGAAACAACCTAAGAAGAAGAAGTGGAAGAAGAAATAAAGATGAAAGAATTGGTAACGGTAATTACCTCTTCTTTGAAGCGCCTCTTTGAGACCTCCTCTTAGGGCACTAAAATTGGTCTTTGAGGAAGACCAGAACCTCTAGGATGTTTCTAGGGAAGTGGAGAAGAGATTTTGGCAGGGGTTGGCCGAGCTTGAGAGCTCAAATTGGTGTGAGGAGGAGGGGGAGGAGGTGTCCTTTTATAGGGGAGGAGAGGGGCACCTTATGAATTCTTAAAAATATTAATTTATAATAAATCTAACCCCACTTAAAAACCTCCAAAAATGACTCATATTCGAAGCTTAGATGATATAGGGTTGTAATCTCATCAACCAATCAAATTTATACATGTTTGGATCTTATTTTAAACCATATCAATTAGATTTAACTCTAAGTTAAATAATTTAACTTTTACCGTGTCTTTTTGTTTTCTTTCACTATATGGTTAATACACTTACTATAACATGCCAAACGAACCCCAAATTGTTTATTATTAATATATATATCCTTATCTAAGTCATTTGGCCGAACCATAGATTTTTAGGAATAAAATAACAATTAATAATATAATATTTGATTTAAAAACTATTTTGTGTCAATTTTGACACTATTTGATATATGATTTTTGTGAAAGTCATAACAGAATTAAATGTTCGAACCAAGTTGATTAAATCAACATTAATATATCATAGTAACCTAGAAAATTAGTGTAATTCATAAAAATTCTCAAATTACATTTATTTGGGTGTTTATAACATCAATTATGTCAATATTTCATAAATAAGATAATTACTGCATCATCTTTGTGTCATAAATTAATTAAATTATTTGATGTCTAAAAATTACAAATAAAATACCATTATGTAGTAAATCTTTTTATCTTTCTAATGAATATTTATAGTCGAATTTATATTATGTATAACCCCATATTAAAATTGATTTACTTATTAAACTTTGATTTTAACTATTTTAACCCTTCTTTAAATAAATTAATAATAAATGTCCTAATCTAATCCAAGTGGGCCTAAATGGTCATATTTTATTCCTAAGTTTGTTTTTGGTCGAATTACACTTGTCCAATAGAATTAGGACATGTGTTAGGGTAATATTGATATCATATTTACCCTTAGTTACCCTATTTACTATTAACCGCGGTAAAAATAGTTAAAAGTTACTATTAACCAGAAAAATTATTTTTATCTCATTGAACCACATTTTACTTACTAATATCAACCGTGTCTGTCGGATTTTTGAAATTCCATTCACAGAAGCGGTAAAATTATGTTTTATGAAAAATTCAATTTTTTAACTACCACTTAGTAGTTTCACTATTCATCAAAAAATGAAGGTTTTCAGAAAAATGCCAAATTTTCATCCTAAGCTATATTTCATATTCCGACTTCAAAAATGAAGTCTATTTTACCAAATTCATAACATAGAAGTTGAATTAATTAATTTTATAATTAAATCCCGCTGTTAAGACAAATAGCGTGTTTTTAAGAAACAATTTCTATCAAAAGATTGACACTTGATTATGTCTGGTTTAAATGTGAAATTACAACCAATGACCAACATTTAATTAAATTGTAAAAATATATTCTAAATATACTTTAAAACCACTCAAATTAATAATTTATCACTATTAATTATTTCGATTAAAAAGTTGTTTTTTAATTATAATTAATAATTTTCACTATTCATCAGAATATGAAAGTTATCCGAAAAGTACCAAAATTTCACCTTAGGCTAAATTCGATACTCCGAATCCAAAAATGAAGTTCATTTTGAAATATAAGATTTACAGAATTTTAAAAAGTGGTTATTACTATTCATAACGGCTAGTTTTAATAATATTTTAATAGCATATCGTTGTTTAGTGAAACTCGTTATTGCGTACTACACACGCTATCGAGGAAGGTCGCGATTGCGTGTATGCAAGGCAAGTCAAGGATGCGTGTTGTGCAAGCTCCTTTTGGTGTAGCGTACAACACAAGACATTAGTGAAATAAAAAGAATATTTTTCATAAAATCTCGTGCTGTTACAATGTTACCTTGCACATGTTGTTGAAAACAATTGAAATGTTTAGATTAATGATGTGCTAGTGGTAAATGACTATCCTGATATTTTTCCTAATGAGTTTCCTGGAATAATATCAGATCGGGAAGTTTAATTTACTGTTGACTTAGTTCCTGATGCTAAGACAATTTCAAAACCCCCTTATTGAATGGCTCAAACTGGAGTTTTAGATTTGAAGGAGAAATTGCATGATTTATTAGAGAAAGGTTTCATTCGACCTAGTACATCACCATGGGGTTCTCGTGTTTTATTTGTTAAAAATAAAGATGGTTCAATGAGACTTTTTATTGATTATAGAGCCTTGAATAACATCACTGTTAAGAACAAATATCATTTGCCTCATATCGATGATAAGTTTGATCAGCTCTAGGGAGCTCAGTTTTTTTCAAAGATTAACCTGAGATCGGGGTACCATCAGTTGAAGGTAAAGGAAGAAGATATTCCTAGGACCGCGTTTCATACAAGATATGGCCATTATAAATTTGTTATAATGCCTTTTGTGCTAACCATTGCACCTGCTATATTCATGGACCTTATAAATAGAATTTTCCATGAGTTCTTTGATAAGTTTTTGGTTGTTTTCATTGATGATTTTTTGGTGTTTTCTAAAAGTAAATAGGAGCATGAAATACATTTAAGGGTTATTTTGCAAACCTTAAAAGAAAATAAATTGTATGGAAAATTCAGAAAGTGTGAGTTTTGGTTGTAACAAATTTCTTTCCTTCGTAATATTTTTTCTAAAGATGGAATAACTATGGATCATGAAAAAACAAAAGTTGTTGAAAAATTTCCAAGACACAATAATGTAACCAAGATCCATAGTATTCTTGGATTGACAGGTTACTACCAAAGGTTTGTTGAAAAAATTTCATGGTTATCTAGTCCAATGACTACGCTAACTTGGAAGGGTGTTAAGTTTATCTGGACAAAAGAATGTGATAATTGTTTTCAAGAGTTGAAAAGAAGATTGGTGAATGCTCCAGTTTTGGAACTTCCTTCTAGGAATGGTGAGTATGTTATATACAGTGATGCTTCGTTTAAGGGACTTGGATGGGTCCTTATGTAGAATGATCAGGTAATTGCATATTCTTCACGTCTATTGAAAAATCATGAGGTAAATTACACTACACATGATTTGGAATTAGTTGTTGTTGTTTTAACTATAAAAATTTGGAGGCATCATTTATATGGAGTGAAGTGTGAAATATATACCGATCACAAAAGTTTAAAGTATATATTCACTAACAAAGAATTGAACATGAGATAGAGGAGATGGCTAGAATTAATCAAGGATTATGATTGTACAATTCATTACCATCCGTTAAAAGAAAATAAAGTGGCTGATGATTTGAGTCAAAAAAGTAATACTTCACTAAAAATGTTGTGTTTGGAACATGATCCATTGGTTAAGGATTTGATGAAAATTGGCATAAAAGTTGTTGGTGAAGGATTTATTTCTATTTTGTTTCAGGTTTCAGTGAAATCTTCTCTATCAGACAGAATCAAGCAAGCATAGAAGCAAGAGAGTGAGTTGTAGAAAAAGGTAGAGTTGGTTCAGAAGGGTAAGTTTCCTGAATTCAACATTGATAATGATTATGTTTTGAGATTTTGGAAGAGATTGTGTGTGCCTTGTGATTCACAGTTGAATAGAGAGTTGTTATGTGAAGCTCATAGTTCTCTATTTTCAGTTCATCCTGGAAATAATAAGATGTACAGAGATCTGCAAGAGTATTTCTGGTGGGATGGAATGAAAAGAGATATTACAGATTTTACTGTGAAGTGTTTGACTTGTCAGTAGGTTAAAGCAGAGTGGTAGTTACCGAAAGGGATGTTTCAGCCATTACCAGTGCCAGAGTGGAAATGGGAAAATATATTCATGGAGTTTGTTGCGGGATTACCAAATACATCTCGAGGTAATAATACAATATGGGTTATTTTTGATCGCTTGACTAAATCTGCTCATTTCCTTCCTATTCGAGATACTTTCTCTCTAGATCAACTTTCTCAATTGTATCATAAAGGTATAGTCAGGTTTCATGGATTTCCCCTATCCATTGTATTTGGTCGTGATCCTAGGTTTACTTCTAACTTTCGAAAAGGCCTTCAGAAGTCGTTGGGTACTGAATTAAATTTTAGTACAACTTTTCATCCTCAATCAGATGGGAAGTCAGAATGAAAAATTTAGACTTTGGAGGATATGATACGTTCTTGTTCGATGGATTATCAGGGAAGTTGGGACCAATATCTTTCTTTTGTTGAATTTTCATATAATAATAGTTTTCATTCCAGTATACATATGGAAACGTTTGAGGCATTATATGGGACGCGGTGTCGAACTCCATCTTTTTGGGATGAAGTGGGTGAAAGGAAGCTGATGGGACAAAAATTGGTAGATGAGATGAAAGAAAAAGTATAGTTGATTTAGAAACATATGAGAACAGCTCAGATCAGGCAGAAGAGTTATGCGGATAACCGGAAGAAGGATCTATCTTTCGATGTAGGTGATCATGTTTTTCTCAAAGTTTCATCATAGAAAAGTGTGATGCGATTTGGTAGGAAATAAAAGCTGAGTCCAAGGTTAATTGGACCATATGAAATTCTGGAAAAAGTTGGATCAGTTGCTTACTGAGTGGATTTACCTCTGATTTTATCTCAGGTACATAATGTTTTTCATGTTTCGATGTTGAGAAAGTATATGCTAGATCCATCTCATGTTTTGAGCCCAGAGGTAGTTCAGTTGGAAGAGAATCTTTCTTATGAAGAACAACCAGTCCAGATTCTTGACCATAGAGAGAAAGTGTTGCGGAATAAGGTAATTTATCAGGTAAGGGTTTTGTGTAAAAACCATATGGTTGAAGAGGCAACGTGGGAATATGAAAATTTTATGAGGGATAAATACCCCCACTTATTTTGACAAGTGAATAAAATTGTGAAGACAAAATTACCAAAAGGGGGGAAGGATGTAACATCCTAGGTAAATAAAGAATAAAACATTTTCATACTTATTAATATTTATGAATTAAATATTAATTTTACTTTAAAGTGGTTGTTATGTTCGATAGCGTACCCGATACGCAACAAATAGTTTCTTCGAAATCTTATGTCGCACACTAGTAATAAAATAATATTATTTTAAATAGTAGTTAACACGTAGCCATTGTATTGGTGGGAATGAATATAAATAACTAAAATATGATTATATATGTTTGTTAAATAATTTTACATTTATCCAATAAAGGATAAAATCTTAAAATATGAAAAGAATTGAATTTTAGGCATATACACTCTAATTTTCACTAATGGTCCACTTATTGCCTTTTGATGGGGAACCCTCATTAAATATTGTTTTGGTCACTCTTATACATTCTTTTGGACCAAATAAAATTCTTCTTTAGAATCGGGACATCAAAATTTAGTTTGTGTAAATTTTTGGTAATTTTCCGATAAAGACTATTTTTTTAATGAATAGTGAAAAATGTTGTACATTAATTCAAAACCTCCTTTTAATATAATTTATTGATTTTATTATATTATATTTTGAACTGATTTTAAATTTAAATTTGAATATATTTTTACCATTTAATCCAATAGTGGTCATTGGAATTAATTTCACTTTGAAAATTGGACTTAAACTAGTGTCAATCTTTTGATATATATTGTTTCATAAAAACACCCGGTTTGTTCTGACAACGAGAATTAATTATTAAATTAATTATTTTAACTTATATGTTTTTAATTTATTAAAATAGTCATCATTTTTGAATTCGGAATATCAAATATAGCTTAGGCTGAAGTTTTGGTATTTTTCTGAAAAACGTCAATTTTTTATAAATAGTGAAACCACTAAGTGGTACTTAAAAAAATAGATTTTTCGTTTCAATGAAATTTTACCACCTCTGTGATTTGAATTTCAAAAATCCAGCATTCATGGTTTTCATTAGGAAGTAACATTTTTTTCACTGGTAATAAAATAAATTTTTGGCGAATAGTATCTTTTAAGTTTTTAATCGCGATTAGAGGTAATTAGTGTAATTTAATGTAAAAATAATGTTTTAATAATATGAAAAGACCTAGACTCATGTCCTACCCTTATTGGATGTGTCATTTCCGACCCATAAAATCCATGGGTAAACTTGGGGACTCAATGGATTCACTTTGGTAGGAAAATGACATTAATAACTTTATATTTAATGTTAAAATAAAAATGTCACAAACATGTGTTGTTTTACTAAAACAATTTTTAAGTGGGGTTATACAAGTCATAATTTTAACTATAATTATTAATTAGAAATCTAAAACGATTTCCCACATCATGATATTTTTTTTATTATTTTTAGACATTAAATAAGTAAAATTATTTATGACACCATGATGATGCAACGATTACCTCATTATTTAACAATTTAAATAAAATGAAAATATAATGTAAAATATAAGACCTAAACTTGTAAAAAACCTATTGGATGGGTGTATTTAGAACTCTTATCACATTATTTTCGAAATATATTATTTTTGGACCTTTAAAATGAGAAAATAATTCTATAATAAAGTAACCTTTTATAACCTTCCAAGAGTGCCCCTCCTCTCCTCTTATAAAATGCCCCCACCTCTACCACCTTACCCACACCTCTCAAGCGTTTGGATTGGCCAACCCCTGTCCATTGTGTATCTCCACTTCCCTATCTTACTCCTAGAAGCCTCACTATGGGCAGAAGTTTTTCCAAGAAAGCCTTTGAGCTCAAATCAAAACGAGTAACCCGTTTTAAAGGTAGTGTCTTCTCTTGTGTTCCTATGTTTTATTTTGCTTCTACAACCCCCATAACTATTTTTATTTCTTTATTTTGTAACAACACCAGTATATTCAATATAATATTTTTTTTTTTTTGAGAAGTATTAGAGATACACTTACACACACCTTCATCTAATGGTTAAATATCATACTGTTTCCGTGGATGGTGAATTTCTGCCTCACGAAACGATGATTGTTCTATATTATTCTAACACCTTCAAAGGTGGCCATTAAGATGAAACTATATTGATATATGAAATATAATATGTCTATTGTTTCCTTAATCTTCTGTATTTTTCATTTATGGCCTTGTTTTATGGCTTCCATTATTGGTATACATGATATCTTCATTTTAGGAAGTGCGGACAACCACCCAATCAAAGTGATTTGATTCGTTATTTCCATATGTGGAACGTATAAAGGATAGAGTTAATGATATTATATATGAAATTATACTGGAATTATAATATTCCTTTATGTCATTATCATTCAATTCAATAAAATACTAAATAGAAATAAAAGTAGCGTTCATGTGTACGCACGGCTTACCGTCTCCATGAACGGTGCATTTCATTTCATACCTCTAAATGTAATGTCATATTATAAATGCATATATATATATATACTGGATATATATGATATATATGATATCTACATAATTAATATAACTCTCGATATAATGGATACATGAACAACTTGTAATTATAAAGAGTTTATTTTTGACTCAAGTACCAATGATCGTTAAAACGACCGTTATTAACTTAAATAATTACATAGTGTTCATGACATGGTAATAAGTGATATAAAAGGAAAATTGAACTTGAAAAAGGTTCTTAGGCAATTATAAATTAACTCAAGTCTTTTATTCAAGATATTAAATAGAAATCAAGTCACGTCGGACACGAGGTATGGGACTTCGTCTCAATCTCCATTAATTGAGGCATATTTTGTTTTATACACAAATTTCATTTATACAGTGTATAAACCCCTTTTACTTTTACGCTTATTCAAAAGGAATCCTTTTTTATACGAAGCATTTTACTAAATGACTAAAGGAATGTTTTTTTGTCGTACGTATGCGGCGACAATGACTTCTCCGCCACTGTGACCAATATTTGAGTTTCGGCATCATCTACAAGCCATAACCTAACTTTTATTTAAAATGAAAAATAAATACCATGTATTAATTTTATTTTATTTTGGTAATGAAAATGGTTTTCATATTGTTTTTATTATATCAATGTGTTGTTTTGATATCTTGTGATTGAATTGTGTAAATGTTATGTTTCCCTTATGCATGTTTTACATGATATGATTATGTTATGGTTTTTCGGCATTGTTATGAAGAGGGGTGGTTCTGTGATAAACTAAGGGTGGGTGAGCCCGATATAGCTCTCTAATGCATTGGGAAATGCGAAGGAGTTAAATGTTAAGGTTTCATCGATGAGATTTAGGGAATACACTGTGATGGGTATTCCAAACATAACCATGAGGGTTACTCCCTTCGTAAGAATGTTATGAATGCCTAAAGTTACCTTTATGTCTTATGATTTCTGTGATTTATTCATGATTTGATGAGGTATGTTAAAATTATTATTTTTTATGTGTAAACTATGATTTCATACATGGACAAATGTTTTCATTTCATTCTTTTATAACCATTAATTAGTTTTTTATGCTCATCCCATGTTTTTGAAATGTTTTTCACTGGACTTAATATGGAATAGGGTCAAGGATGGGATAAAGGAAAAGTCATGCTATCTAAAACATGGAACTAGACATGTTTCTTTTTTAGAGTTGTTATTTTATGGAAACTTAGTAGAAGTGTTTACTTCGTAATCTTTTGATATGTAATAGTTATGTCCTAATTATCTAAAAATCTAAACCTGAAAAGATACTCAATGTGAATTATTCATTTAATTCAATATTAAGTAAGGTTTAAGGCTAGGGCCTTATAATATCCATGGACCCACAACTCTGAAGATCCAATTAGGTTCCTCAGTGTAATGGAGACTTGATTGGGGTGTTATATAAAATCCCAATTGGTAACCACCAATGGTTTCTAGCTCAATATATTTTGTGCATTTTGAAAGAAGAGTGTGCTAATACAAATGATCTAAAAATGTTAAAAAATAATAAATATCACTTCAGCCCAATTTCCAAATTGGACACACAATTGATTCTTTATACATGGCCAAAGCTGGATGTTTTATGCTATAAAACATTTATATGAGAATTGATAATGTAATAAGAATCAAATATGATGTTTCAAAAGTGGGTCAACACCAATATTGTTCATTCACATGGAAGTGACGCCACTATGATATTTTTCGGGCATTTAAATACCACATTTTAATAAAAATTATAATAAAAAAAATACAAACCAACATGTAATCCTTCCAAATCACCCATCAAATCCTGAATGGAATATTTATCCCATCTAGGGTGATACATAATAGAATCCCATTGTTTTCAATAGGTTCCCTTGTAATAACCAATACCACCCAGTCTATCTGAGGTCAACCATAATGGCATCCATCATATGACTCGTGGAATGGTTAAATCTGATTCCATACTAAATATCTCATATAGGGACTAGATATCCCTTAAGGCATAGGGTATCTATCTTCCCAATGTGTTCATCCACAGTTACTCCCCTAGGGAAATGATGTCACTCTTGATTATAAAATACTCCACATGGAGTTCTCATACATGGAAATACAAAGAATATCTCATGGTTCATCAAGTAGTACCAAGTTGAGCATGACATGTCCAACCACTTCATACATAATTCAAGACTCTTTTTCTCTGCAATCAATTGACATATAAGTCTATGAATATAAATGTCACATAACATAAATTCATTTTGCAGTACATCAAGATAATATTGGTAGCCACACTTTTAATCGATGCCAAATTAATATAGAATAACCAAAAAAATAAGGAACAAGTAAAAAAACATAATCACTAGGATATAGGGCATGCATAATAGGAACACAACATAGGCATTTAATAACATGAACAATATATAAGGAACATCATATAATTCATAAGAACATAAGAATAAGAAAATTAATAAGTCATGATGTGTAAGAAAAGTTCAATAACAAATAATTGAAGGAATATAAATTATTATTCTCGAGGCACAACGAACTATGAGAAATCCCAATGTATAAGGAATAATAAATAAGCATTGATACATGAAACTTACGGTCTGAGTAGTGAAATATATAATAAAATGATCAAGGCATCAATTGTGTAGCATAACCCCTATTTAATGAAATATAAATCATGAAGTATCAAGATCAGGGGCCCAAGTCATGTCCAATTATTTATCATGATTTAGTTCTTTACATAATCCCTTTAATTCAAGTGAAACTCTCCCTTATAGGTTTTCAACCAACATGAGTAATTGGGTACTAGTTTGAAAACGGGGAAACACCTTTCAAGGTGGAGAATAGTGTGGCGATCAACCAAGGGTTTATTATCCGTACACTATGATCATATCAGACATGGTAATAGGTTCAATTTAAATAATGAGGCAATTTAGAGGTTCACCAGACATTTTTGGCATGTGGAACAACAGAGCGCCATAGAAAACACAATGAATCTTTTGGAAAGAAGGTAGACCAGCTACCTTATACTATAGAATACCCACACATACAACATTGAGGCATGATTCAATATGGTTTGAGAGAAATCAAAGAAAAAGTCAAACACCTTGAAAATGGGGAGAATTATCTCACACCAAGAAACATCAATTGACTGACAGATAAAGCAATAAATGATGAAATAATAATTGAGATATTACCAAGAGGAATCCATTTTAGACTGACAGAGCTCTATTATATTGTCAGACTAGGGAGATATTGAAATTCCTTGTAAAGGAGAACAGGTGGAGCTCTATTAAGAGAGGGGTGTTTCATGTGTCTAGGAATAAATAATGAGGAGGAAGATAGGTTTTAAATTTCATTAAGGGTGAAATCAAAATTTCACCCCAACAAAAGATGGTGCATAGTTGGCAGTGCATATGGACGAACTGTGCACCAACTTTGTGCAGAGTAATTACCCAAGGAGAACCCAAAAAGATTAAGGAACATTGTTTTTCTGAACATCATCAAATAAATTAAAACCCCAATCTAAAAAAATGCATTTGGTCACATGACCATGTGACTCCTCCAACACAACTTGACCGAATCATGTTGAAACTCCTACTCTACTAGGACAGGCTACAAGGATTCCTAATAGAGCTGCACAATCTCAGGAAAACCTTGTTCCAATAACATATTTCTCTAATTTGGAGATTTCGAGGTTCTATAATTCCAAAACTCAACAGAACACCTGATGGACGAATAGAGCCTTGAACCACAAAAAAACAAATTCATGTCTTTCAACTCTCAGAATAATAATCTGAGGGTTTGTTTACATGATATACTATCCACTAAACAACAAAAAACCAAATTTCAATTGAATTTTATCCCATTCGAAAACATTGTACTCTAGAATCCAATTCTATGAGATAACCCTAGAGAAGGCTCAACCAATCCTTCCTAGTAGTTTACAAAAGGGAAATAAAAATAAATTTAAATGCTGAAATGATATATCTTATGTCACACTCTTTATGGGAGAGCCCCATTAAAATTTTCCAAAATAAAGTTAATTACACAATTTTTACGAATAAACATAATGAATTTGTACCCATGGGAATCTAGAATAGTTGTAGAGTCATTATTGACTGTTGGAGGTAAAAAAAAATGTGACCCAAAAATACTATATCCCCAAAACCATTGTAGAAATAATTCTAGGGAGGCATGCCATGAAAGGAAATTATTGTTTCCCTAATGAGTAATATGGATATGTTCAAGATTTAATAGATCCTGGTGACCCTATAAATATGACCTTCACATGTATATTTAGTACCTTCACATTCCCTAAGTACCTTTAACATTGCATGTTAATTATTTCCTCAAATCAAATTGAGATCTTCTTTAGGTATTTCATGTTGAATTTAATGTGTATGGGAGTAGCTTTCTTAACTATCGGGATAGTATGGAAAATATTCAAAAGTTTATATTGGTAAAAAATATTTTTAATTTTAGAAATTTCTATTTTATAATGGAATACTAGAATATTTGAATCTATTTAAATTCTGAGGATGGAATTAATGTTGACAAAAAAATGATGATTTCATTTATACACTACCCCACCCCACCAATGTCAGGAACATTAGATCATTTTTTGGCCACATTGGATTTTATAAAAAGTTGATTAAGTACTTTAGAAAAAATTAGTTCCCCTACCTAACTAACTCTTGAAAGAAACCAATATATTATTTGATTATTCATGAAGGATTGATTTTTATAAATTGAAATAATTCCTAACTAATCATGAATAATCATCCCACCAAATTATATTCATCCCTATTAAATTTTGTGTGATTCATTCAAATTGAGATATACATGTTGTGATTTCCAAAATCAATGATAGGATTCTACAGGTTATAGTGTATAATTTAAAAACCCTTGACACTAATCAGATTTACTACAAAACAGTAGATAAGGATTTTCTTCATATTGTTATAACTTTAGAAAAATTTCATTCTTATCTAGGGAATTGACGGACCTTCCAGTACTTAAGCAGCTCAGGGATCGGGTTCAGAGTGCTTACTATTGGAGGCCTTTAGGTTGGGAAATGGCCTATTCCACTAGAGAAGATGAGTCCGGCTAGGGAGGCAGAGAGGAGCTTGGCTTTGAGGACATATATGTTGTGTTTGTGGGTCGTTCTTGTCTTCTTCTTGTTTGGTTCTTGAGGTTGTATGCTTGGGTACCAGATCCCTTTAAACCGGGTTATGAAAATCAATAAAAATAATTTTCAGTCAATATTGATCTATGTGTATTTGATAAATGTCCCAAGAGTGGATAGTTTGGGTTGTAATCAAGCTTGAATGATATCAGACCTATATATTGCAGGTTATATATAGAGGGGTGATATTTATTGTCCACTACTGACTTTTATTTTCATTTTTGAGAATATAATCATAATTATGAACCTATATTATCTAGTTTAGTGTGGGTATAGGGATACCTGATATTGATAATATCCATATAATGTGGTGATGCCTTGTGAGTTTCCATAATATAATTGAGACAAAATCATGGAATCTAATTAATAGAGTGAGACATATGTGATATGTGGTCCGTAGACTATGTTGGAGAGCCTAGTGAGGATGTTTTTGACTTAGGATCATGTTTATTTGAGTATTATCTATGTAGACCAACATTTTACCCTATTTTGGACCAAAAGGAGTAATGATATATGAGGTAATCCTTGAGACTAAAGGGTTAGTCTAGAAATTTTTATTCATTAATAATGAATGCATGGGAAGATGATTCATGTTATGGATCGATATATGGGATGTGTGTTCATGCATATAGTAATGTCATGAAGGGTTCCTCAGTTGCATATATGGGAGTGAAAATAATGATAGGGATTTGTGTAGGGAATGTGTCTAACATACGTGAGAGGAATCGTCAGCTATTTTATTATGAACATGAACCTATGAATAATAGGATATGACTCATGATAGAATTATTCAAGTACTAATTCATGGTTTAATGTAAATTCTTACCATCTTATATATGTAATGGTTAGGAAATGAGGGAAGTTATGCACTATTTTGAGTATTTTGTTGAATACTATTTTTCATTGGAAACAAGAGAGTGAGTGTTTTATCGACATATGAGGTGTGTGAGAACATGTAACCAACTTTCAATTATATGATGGGGTATTAGAGATATATTTGAGCATGATTCATATAAAATCTCCAATTTGGTTCACTTTGATCATAATCAAACCATGTGACAGATACCCCAAACTTGCCTCCCTATTTGCCAATGGTTTCCAACTAGTGGCAAAGGATATGAGGTGGGGAGACTATACCTTCTTTAGTAAAAATAACCATGAATAACAATATAAAAATGAGTAACTGTCATGTTATACAGTCATATATATATGAGAAATATCACCCATGGGATGAATTTTTTTTTCAAAAGTCCCAAAAATAAGAAAAATAACAAACATAAAAGAAAAAGTGGTCTTGATTCTATGCTCAGTCCTATATCCCACCTCATAAAAAACTTCAAGGATAATATATCAATAGAAGATCCATTGAACCCACTAGAATCATAATCCATAAATCCTTCCTAGGAACCATGGTTCCTGAGTAGAGAGTGAGTACAATTCAGTAGTCCATAACCAATGGGTTCTATAATATATCCAGTAAATACAAGTGTATGTACAATGTGATATTCTTATAAATTAAAGTAAATAGGAAATATAAATAAGAAAAAATATGTCATGATATGGGTATTAAAAAGCCACTCGGGTGGGACCAAACCAACTTCATCCAATATCAGGGTGTCTCTAAACATATCACATAATAAACAATTGGGCATCACATCTCGATTCAAAACCAATGAGAATAAAATCCTATCATAGTATAATGTCGTGTACATGGTCAATGGATCCAAATAACCTATCCAAAATAGTGGTCATAACATTTTTGTGATTTCATAATCACAAATACATGGTTAAAAAGACATGGTAACACAATCCTAGCCATGGGAATTGCATCCTTGAGCCAACATATACAAGTGGGTATCACATCCTGACAAGATCTTCAAGAGAGGGAATCACATCCCTATCATTGATCATAGTCACAAAAATGAAATATGTTCCTATTCTCGGACCACATTATAAGAGAGGTAATCACATTCTAAAATAACTATCCTCATACAAGGACCTTTTCCCCTTACTTGGAAGAATCACATCATGGGGAGTATGTACCACTTAAGAGGTTAATAAGTTATTGATTGGTATAACATCCCATTACCACATCCATAGTATCCCTATTAAAAAAATATGAAATAATGGGTGTAGTATCCCTCATCATGAATAACATAATAAAAATGGATGTATTAAAATAACCATATCAATCATTATCTAAAAGGGAACATCATCTCATGTACAAAGCCAATAACACAATGACGCATAATAACCAACATTAACATCATAATATAGAAAATCCCCATTATGGTTGTAATATTATTAAATTAGAATTTAATATAACTAGGATTAGTTCCCCATGATTTGAAAAAATGAATAACCACACCCATAGAATAGCATACCATGTTTCTCAAAAATTAGAGGGGAAAGTTATACTCATCCCATATTCCAATAATACATTTAAAAAATTACTGGGATAAGTTTGGAGTTGAATTTTAGAGTTTATATCTATTTTGGATAATGAAATAGAAAACACATTTTGGCGTAATCCAAATTTTTTTTTCATACCACAAAGAATAAATTTAGAGTGTAGTTTAGAAAGAAAGATATTTTATATGTTTTAGATTCTATAGGGTTTTTGAAAAATCTTAATTCACCATGGGGGATTTGAATTATGAAGAAAACTAGTGAAATATCTAAGAATGTTAATGATGACTTAAATCATTAAAAAAACATTCTTTAGATTCAAAAATTCACACATATATGGTGAAAAAAGACTATAGGTACTGTGATTGTAAATAATAATAAGAAAATTTTGTTACATGGTGAATTCTTGAATTACTAAAAATATGGAAATGGAAACATAAAGTTGTTCTTTTAAACTAAAAAAATGATGAAAATTCAATAAATATGTTTTTACATGAAGGAATATATAATAGTAAAAGTATATAATTTTGGATTGAAAAAAGGATTTAAAATCAATTTTCGGAAGATGAAGGAATGAAACATTCATAATTTGTTCAAGGAGAAGATTTTTACTGAATGTTTTTCCTATTATAGATATTATTGGTGCTATGGGGGACATGGTCATGTGGTAAAGAATTTTCAGTTCAAAAAAATCTATTTCAAAATTTTTAAAAGTTTTATAAGGAAGTAATTAAGGGGGATAAACCCCCCAAAAAAGAAGAACATTTTGCAAAAAAATTAAAAATTCAGTAGTTTAAGTGAATTAGTACTTTCTTTTTCAAAATGAATCCTGTAGAAGATATGATAAGACAAGTGACTTGTATGAGTAATATTTTACCATTTTTCTATTTCAATTGAGTATTATCAATGCTCAATGATTTAATAATAGGGAAAAAATTGGAATGGATAAAGCATTCATGGTGTAAGATCCTTTCAAAAAGAGTTACCTGTTTTAAATGTAGTGTCTTCACTTGTGTTCTTATGTTTTATTTTGCCTCTCCAACCCCCTAAACTATTTTTATTCCTTTATTTTGTAACAACACCAGTATATTAAATATACTAGGATGTTTGTATGAGAAGGATTAGGTCTACACTTACACACACCTTAATCTAATGGTTAAAGAGCATACTGTTTCCGTGGATGGTGAATTTCTACCTCACAAAACGATGATTGTTCAATATTCTTCTAACACCTTCAAATGTGGAAATTAATATGAAACTATATTTATATATGATATATAATATGTTTAGTTTTTCCTTAAGCTTCTGTATTTTTCATTTATTTCATACATTTATGGCTTCCATTATGGGTATACGCGATATCTTCATTTTAGGAAGTGCGGACCACCACCCACTCAAAGTGATTTGATTCATTAATTCCATATGTGAGATGTATAAAGGATGAAGTTAATGATATTATATATGAAATTATACTGGAATTATAATATTCATTTATGTCATTATGATTCCATTCCATAAAATATGAAATAGAAATGAAAGTAGTGTTCATGCGTACATACGACTTAACGTCTCCATTAATGGTGCATTTCATTTCTTACCTCTAAATGTTATGTAATATTTTAAATGCATATATATATATACTAGATATATATGATATATATGATATATACATAATGAATATAACTCTGGATATAATGGATACATGAACAACTTGTAATTATAAAGAGTTAATTTTTGACTCAAGTACCAATGATTGTTAAAACGACTATTATTAACTTAAATGATTACATAGTGTTCATGACATGGTAATAAGTGATATAAAAGGAATAAGTAAATTTAAAAAGGTTCTTATGAAATTATAAATTAACTCTAGTTTTTTATTCCGGAGATTAAAGATCAATCGAGTCACGTCGGACACAAGGTAAGGGACTTCGTCTCAATCTCCATTCATTGAGGCATATTTTGTTTTATACATTAATTTCTTTTATACGATGTATAAAACCCTTTTAATTTTATGATTATTCAAAATGAAACTTTTTTTATATGAATCATTTTACTAAATGACAGAAGGAATGTTTTTTTGTTGTACGTATGCGGCGACAATGACTTCTCCACCGTCGTGACCATTATTCGAGTTTCTGCTTCCTCTACAAGCCATAACCTAACTTTTTTTAAAATGAAAAATAAATAACATGTATTAACTTTCTCTTATTTTGGTATTGAAAATGGTTGTCAAAATGTTTTTATTATATCAATGTGTTGTATTGATATCTTGTGATTGAAATGTGGAAATGTTATATTTCCTTTATGCATGTTTAACGTGATACGATTATGTTATGGTTCTTGGGCATTGTTATGAAGATGGGTGGTTCCGTGATAAAATATTGGCTGGTGAGCCCGATATAGCTCTCCAATGCATCGGGTACCGTGAAGGAGTTAAACGTTAAGGTTTCTCCGAAGAGATTTAGGGAATATGCTGTGATTGGTATTCCAAACGTAACCACGAGGGTTACTCCCTACGTAAGAATGTTATGAATGCCTCAAGTTACCTTTATGTCTTATGATTTCTATGATTTATTCATGATTTGATGAGGTATGTTAAAATGAATATGTTTTATGAGTAAAGTATGATTTCATACATGGACTAATGTTTTCATTTCATACTTTTATATCCCTTACTGAGCTTTTTATGCTCATCCTAAGTTTTTGAAATGTTTTTAACAGGACTTAATGTGGAATAGGGTCAAGGATGGGATCAAGGAAAAGTCATGCAATCTAAAACATGGAACTAGACAGGTTTCTTTTTAAGAGATATTTTTTTATGGAAACTTAGTAGAAGTGTCTACTTTGTAATCTTTTGAGATGTAATAGTTATGTCTTAATTCTCTAAAACTCTAAACCTGAAAAGATCCTCAATGTGAATTATTCATTTAATTCAATATTGAGAAAGGTTTAAGGTCGGGGCCTTAAAGTTGGTATCATAGGTAAGTTTAGATTACATTAGGAGTTATAATGCTATTAATTGATTATAAAAAAATATTTTCTTACGGTCAAACTGAAATGATATAGAATTTGAAGATTACCATGTTTCTTCATATATAACATTTTTGTTCAGAATGGTTTTCCGTAGAGGAAATAGGGAGCAGTGCTAGGAAGGCATACATAAGGAAATAACCTTCCGTATCATCATCTTGAGATGGTCGGAATTGGAACTGAATAGTTTGTTGCAGTAATGGTGCAGTTGAATCAAGCGATAAATGGTGGAGGTAACCATGCACGAGATCATCCAGATCAACCGCAGAAGAACATGTCAGTGGTGGAATATTTTGTAAGGCAACATCCCCCATCATTCAGAGGATAATCTAATCATGTGCTAGCTAAAGGGTGGATTAAAGAACTGGGGAAGATTTTCAATTTCATGGGGTGTTCAGAGAATCAAAAGGTTAGTCTTGCAATTTACCATTTGGAGGGTTATGCAGATCAGTGGTGGTCGATGGTTAAAAATATCTGGGATTCTGATGAGATTGATGCTCTCTACTATGATGAATTCAAAGGTATCTTTCTTGAGAAGTATTTTCCTAGGGCTGTTCAACTTAGGATGGAAACAAATTATTGGAATTGAGGTAATAGAAAGACTCAGTGGCTGCCTATGAAGAAAGGTTCACTCGATTGGCAAGGTATGCTCCAAATTTTATCCGAGACCTTGATAGTAAAATCAATCATTTCTACTCAGGATTAAAGCCAAAATATCTAAGGTCGTTCGCTTCTCGTGAGTTAAAAATTTATGAAAAGCTTGTTCGATGTGCTGAGAAGGTGGAAATGGAGTTTTTCGATGATCAAGTGTTCTATAACAACCAGAAGAAGAAGAGACCGAGGTGACAGGAGAAAAGAAAATAATTCATCAAAAAGGTATGAAGGTAAGAAAACTATGTTCAAAGTTTGTGATAAATGTGGTAAAAAGAATGCTGGGGAATGTCTTCTGAATTCTGGAAAGTGCTACCGATGTGGTAAGATGGGACATAAGGCTCGTGATTGCACTGAAAATGATCAAGGTGATGGGAAGTCCAAATTTGATTTACAATTAGTGAAATGTTTTAAGTAAAATAAGATGGGTCACTATAAAAACGAGTGTCCAACAAAGAGATTTAGTGATGGGAAGCAGCTAGAATACAAGAATAAAGGGTGGTGAAATCCTTTGCAACTACTTCAGCTGATGTCGGGAAATCAAATGAAGTTGTATCAGGTATTTTGTTTGTATTCTCAGATTATGACAGTGTGTTTTTTTATTTGGGTTCTACACATTCTTTCATCTCAGAAAACATTTCTAGTAAAATGGGAATACCAACTCATTAAATGATTCCTGAACTTGGGGTAAAAACACATGGGGGAAATGTTGAGGTAAAAAAAATATATAAGAATCTTCCTATACTTATCCGTGGAAAGAACCTACTTGATAACCTTATTGTTTTACCTCTAGTAGATTTTGATGTTATCCTGGGCATGGATTGGCTCTCTATTTACCATGCTAAGATTGACTATAGAGCTAAAGATGTTTATTTTCAGAAATAATTTCAGTTTGTGTACAAGAATGAACCCTTACTATTGATAACATATCAAGAGGTTGAGAAACTTGTAAAAGATGGAAATCAATGTTACCTTTCACATATCTTTGAAAACAAGTGTAATGTTCAGATTAATGATGTGCCAGTGGTAAATGAGTATCCTGATATTTTTCCTGATATGTTTCTTGGAATAATACCAGATCGGGAAGTTGAATTTACTTTTGACTTAGTTCCTGATGCTAAGCCAATTTCAAAACCCCCTTATCGAAGGGCTCAAATTGGACTTTTAGAGTTGAAGGAGGAATTGCAATATTTATTAGAGAAAGGTTTCATTTGACCTAGAACATCACCAAGGTGTTCTCCTGTTTTATTTTTTAAAAATAAAGATGGTTCAATGATACTTTTCATTGATTATAGAGCCTTGAATAACATCACTGTTAAGAACAAATATCCTTTGCCTCATATCGATGATTTTTTTTATCAGCTCCAGGGAGCTCAGTTTTTTTCAATGATTGCCCTGAGATCGGGGTACCAACAGTTGAAGGTAAAGGAAGAAGATATTCCGAAGACTGCGTTTCATACAAGATATGGCCATTATGAATTTGTTGTAATGCCTTTTGGGCTAACCAATGCACCTGTTGTATTCAAGGACCTTATGAATAG
This sequence comes from Viscum album, assembly GCA_963277665.1. Lineage (NCBI taxonomy): Eukaryota > Viridiplantae > Streptophyta > Magnoliopsida > Santalales > Viscaceae > Viscum > Viscum album. The sequence continues at coordinate 737,782,760 of OY728140.1, read as the reverse complement.
AATTTTCCATGAGTTCATGGATAAGTTTTTGGTTGTTTTCATTGATGATATTTTGGTGTTTTCTAAAAGTAAAGAGGAGCATGAAAGACATTTAAGGGTTATTTTGAAAACAATAAAAGAAAATAAATTTTATGGGAAATTCAGAAAGTGTGAGTTTTGGTTGCAACAAATTTATTTCCATGGTAATATTGTTTCTAAATATGGAATAACTGTGGATCTTTCAAAAACAAAAGTTGTTGAAGAATGTCCAAGACCCAATAATGTAACCAAGATCCGTAGTATTCTTGGTTTGATAGGTTACTACCGAAGGTTTCTTGAAAATTTTTCATGGTTATCTAGTCTAATGACTTAGCTAACTTGGAAGGGTGTTAAGTTTATCTGGACAAATGAACGTAATAATTGTATTCAGGAGTTGAAAAGAAGATTGGTGAATGCTCCAGTTTTGGAACTTCCTTCCAGGAATGGTGAGTTTGTTATATACAGTGATGCTTCGTTGGAGGGACTTGGCTGTGTCCTTATGCAGAATGATCAGGTAATTTCATGTGCTTCATATCTGTTGAAAAATCATGAGTTAAATTACCTTACACATGATTTGGAATTAGCTGCTGTTGTTTTCGCTTTAAAACATTGGTGGCATCATTTATATGGAGTAAAGTGTGAAATATATACCAATCACAAAAGCTTACAGTATATATTCACTCAGAAATAATTGAACATGAGACAGAGGAGATGGCTAGAATTAATCAAGGATTATGATTGTACAATTCATTACCATCCGGGAAAAGCAAATAAATTTTCTGATGCTTTGAGTCAAAAAAAATAATGCTTCAATAAATTTTTTGTGTTTAGAACATGATGCTTTGGTTAAGGATTTGATGAAAATTGGCATAACAGTTGTTCTTGCAGGATGTCCTTTTGTTTTGTTTCAGGTATCAGTGAAATCTTCTCTATCAGACACAATCAAGCAAGCATAGAAACAAGACAGTGAGTTGTAGAAAAAGGTAGAGCTGGTTCAGAAGGGTATGTTTCCTGAATTCAACATTGATAATGATTGTGTTTCGAGATTTGGGAAGAGATTTTATGTGCCTTGTGATTCACAGTTGAAGATAGAGTTGTTATGTGAAGCTCATAGTTCTCCGCTTTCAGTTCATCCTGGGAGTACTAAGATGTACAGAGATCTGCGGGAGTATTACTGGTGGGATGGAATGAAAAGAGATATTGATGATTTTACTGTGAAGTGTTTGTCTTGTCACCAGGTTAAAGAAGAGTGACAGTTACCGAAAGGGATGCTTCTGCCTTTACCAGTTCCAGAGTGGAAATCGGAAAATATATTCATGGACATTGTTGTGGGATTACCAAATACATCTTGAGGTAATAATGCAATCTGAGTTATTTTTTAACTCTTGACTAAATCTGCTCATTTCATTCCTATTCGAGATACATTATCTCTAGATCAACTTTCTCAATTGTATCTTAAAGATATAGTCAGGTTTCATGGATTTCCCCTATCCATTGTATCTGTTCATGATCCTAGGTTTACTTCTATCTTTCGGAATGGCCTTTAGCAGTTGTTTGGTACTGAATTAAATTTTAGAATATCTTTTCATCCTCAATCAGATGGGAATTCATAAGAAACAATTCAGACTTTGGAGGATATGATACGTTCTTGTTTGATGGATTATCAGGGAAGTTGGAACCAATATCGTTCTTTTGTTAAATTTTTATATAATAACAGTTTTTATTCCAGTATAAAGATGGCACCGTTTGAGGAATTATATGGGAAGCGGTGTCGAACACCAGCTTTTTGTGATAAAGTGGGTGAAAGGAAGCTGCTGGGAGAAACATTGGTAGAAGAGATGGCAGAAAAATTTCAGTTGATTCAGAAACACATGAGAACTGCTCAGATCAGGCAGAAGACTTATGCAGATAACCGGAGGAAGGTCTTATCTTTCGAGGTAGGTGATCATGTTTTTCTCAAAGTTTCACCGTAGAAAAGTGTGATGCGATTTGGTAGGAAATGAAATCTGAATCCAAGGTTCATTGGACCATATGAAATTCTGGAAAAAGTTGGATCAGTTGCTTACCGAGTGGCTTTACCTCTGATTTTATCTCAGGTACACAATGTTTTTCATGTTTCAATGTTGTGAAAGTATATGCCAGATCCATCTCATTTTTTGAGCCTAGAGGTAGTTTATTTGGAAGAGAATCTCTCTTATGAATAACAACCAGTCCAGATTCATGACCATAGAGAGAAAGTGTTGCGGAATAAGGTAATTTATTAGGTAAAGGCTTTGTGTAAAAACCATATGGTTGAAGAGGAAATGTGGGAATCTAAAAATGCTATGAGGGATAAATACCCCCACTTATTTTGATAAGTGAATAAAATTGCGAGGACACAATTCCCAAAAGGGGGGAAGGATGTAACATCCCAGGTAAATAAAGAATAATAAATTTTCATACTTGTTAATATTTACGAAATAAATATTAATTTTACTTTAAAGGGGTTGTTATGTTCGATAGTGTACCCGATACGCAACAAAGAGTTTCTTTGAAATCTTACGTTGCACACTAGTAATAAAATAATATTATTTTAAATGGTAGTTAACACGTAGCCATTGTATTGGCGGGAATGAATAGAAATAACTAATATATGATTATATATGTTTGTTAAATATTTTTACATTTATCCAATAAAGTATAAAGGCTTAAAATACGAAAAGAATTCAATTTTAGGCATATATACTCTAATTTTCACTAAAGGTCCACTTATCACCTTTTGATGGCAAACTCTTCTTAAATATAGTTTTGGTCACTCTTATACATTTTTTGGACTGAATAAAATTCTTCTTTAGAATTGGGACATCAAAATTTACTTTGTGTAAATTTTTGTTATTTTTCTGAAAAAGAATATTTTTTTAATGATTAGTGAAAAATGTTGTATTTTATTTCAAACCCTCTTTTTAATCTAATTTATTGATTTGATTATATTAACTTTTGAACTGATTTTAAAGTAAAATTAGAATATATTTCTACCATTTAATCCAATAGTGGTCTTTGGAATTAATTTCACATTGAAATTGGACTTGAACTAGTGTCAATCTTTTGATATATATTGTTTCATAAAAACACGCAATGTGTTCTGACAGCGGGAATTAATTATTAAATTAATTAATGTAACATATATGTTTTTAATATTTTAAAATATTCATCATTTTTGAATTTGGAATATCACTTATAGCTTAGGCTGAAGTTTTGGTATTTTTTTTGAAAAACATCAATTTTTTATGAATAGTGAAACCACTAAGTGGTACTTAAAAAAAACTGATTTTTTTTTCAATGAAATTTTACCACCTCTATGTTTTGAATTTCAAAAATCTGACATTCATGGTTTTCATTAGGAAGTAAAATTTGGTTCAATGGGATTAAAATAATTTTTTGGTGAATAGTATCTTTTATGTTTTTAATCGCGATTAAAGGTAATTAGTGTAATTTAATGTAAAAATAATGTTTTAATAATATGAAATGACCTTGACACATTTCCTACCTTTACTGGATGTGTCATGGCCGAAAACTAAAATCCATGGGTAAACATGGGGACCCCATGGATACACTTTGGTAGGAAAATGACATTAATATCTTTTTATTTAATGTTAAAATAAAAATGTCACAAACATGTGTTGTTTTACTAAAACAATTTTTAAGTGGGGTTATACAAGTCATAATTTTGACTATAAATATTCATTAGAAATCTAAAACGATTTCCCACATCATGATATTTTTTTTATAATTTTTAGACATTAAATAAATTAAATTATTTATGACACCATGATGATGCAGCTATTACCTCATTATTTAACGATTTAAATAAAATGAAAATAAAATGTAAAATATAAGACCAACACTTGTCAAAAACCTATTGGATGGGAGGATTTAGAACTCTTATCACATTATTCTAGAAATATATAATTTTGGGACCTTTAAAATGCGAAAATAATTCTATAAAAAAGTAACCTTTTATAACTTTCCAAGAGTGCCCCTCCTCTCCTCTTATAAAAGGCCCCCACCTCTACCACCATACCCACACCAATCAATCCTTATGATTGGACAACCCATACCCATTGTGTCTCTAAACATCCCTCTCTTACTCCTAGAAGCATCACTTTGGGTAGAAGTTTTTCCAAGTAAGCCTTTGAGCTCAAATCAAAACGAGTTACCTGTTTTAAAGGTAGTGTCTTCTCTTGTGTTCTTATGTTTTATTTTGCTTCTCCAACCCCCAGAACTATTTTAATTCCTTTATTTTGTAACAAAACCAGTATCTTTAATATACTAGGATTTGTTTTGAGAAGTATTAGAGATACACTTACAGACACCTTCTTCTAATGGTTAAATATCATACTGTTTCTGTGGATGGTGAATCTCTGCCTCACGAAACGATGATGGTTCTATATTCTTCTAACACCTTCAAAGGTATCCATTAAGATGAAACAATATTTATATATGATATATAATATGTTAATGTTTTCCTTAAGCTTATTTATTTTTCATTTATGGAATACCTTTATGGCTTCCATTATGGGTATACGTGATATCTTTATTTTAAGAAGTGCGAACTACCGCCCAATCAATGTGATTTGATTCATTTATGCCATATGTGGGACATATAAAGGATGGAGTTAATGATATTATATATGAAATTATACTGGAATTATAATATACCTTTATGTAATTATCATTCCATTCCATAAAATACGAAATAGAAATAAAAGTAGCGTTCATGCGTACGTACAGCTTACCGTCTCCATGAACGGTGCATTTCATTTCTTACCTCTAAATGTTATGTAATATTATAAATGCATATATATATATACTGGATATATATGATATATATGATATCTACATAATGAATATATCTCTGGATATAATGGATACATGAACAACTTGTAATTATAAAGAGATTATTTTTGACTCAAGTACCAATGATCGTTAAAACGACCGTTATTAACTTAAATAATTACATAGTGTTCATGACATGGTAATAAGTGATATAAAAGAAAAAATGAAGTCGAAAAAGGTTCTTAATCAAGTATAAATTAACTCATGTATTTTATTCAGGAGAATAAAGAGCAATTGAGTCACGTCGGACACGAGGTAAGGGACTTCGTCTCAATCTCCATTCATTGAGGCATATTTTGTTTTATACATAAATTTTTTTTATACGGTGTATAAACCCCATTGACTTTTATTCTTATTCAAAAGGAATGATTTTTTATACGAATAATTTTACTAAATGACAAAAGGAATTTTTTTTGTCATACGTATGCGGCGACAATGACTTCTCCACCACCATGACCAATATTTGAGTTTCGGCATCCTCTACAAGCCATAACATAACATTTTTTTAAAATGAAAAATAAATACCATGTATTAATTTTATTTTATTTTGGTAATGAAAATGGTTTTCATATTGTTTTTATTTTATCAATGTGTTGAATTGATATCTTGTGATTTAATTGTGGGAATGTTATGTTTCTTTATGCATTTTTTACGTGATACGATTATATTATGGTTCTTTGGCATTGCTATGAAGATGGGTGGTTCTGTGATAAACTAAGGGTGTGTGAGCCCGATATAGATCTCTAATGCATTGGTTAATGCGAAGGAGTTAAACGTTAAGGTTTCTCTGAAGAGTTTTAGGGAATATACTGTGATGGGTATTCCAAACCTAACCATGAGGGTTACTCCCTACATAAGAATGTTATGAATGCCTCAAGTTATCTTTATGTCTTATGATTTCTATGATTTATTCATCATTTGATGTGGTATGTTAAAATTATTATGTTTTATGAGTAAAGTATGATTTCATACATGGAATAATGATTTCAGTTCGTAATTTTATATCCCTTAGTTATCTTTTTATGCTCATCCGAAGTTTTTGAAATGTTTTTCACTGGAATTAATATGGAATAGGTTCAAGGATGGGATCACGGAAAAGTCATGCTATCTAAAACATGGAACTAGACATGTTTCTTATTAAGAGTTTTTATTTTATTGAAACTTTGTAGAAGTTTCTACTTTGTAATCTTTTGAGATGTAATAGTTATGCCCTAATTATCTAAAATTCTAAACCTGAAAAGATCCTAAATGTAAATTATTCATTAAATTCAATATTAATTATGGTTTAAGGCTGGGGCCTTATAAAATCCATGGACCCACAACTCTAAAGATCCAATTAGGTTCCTCAGTGCAATGGTGACTTGAGTGGGGTGTTATATATAATCCAAATTGGTAACCACCAATGGTTTCTAAATCAATATATTTTGTTCATTTTGAAATAACAGTGTACTAATACAAAGCATCTAAAAATGTTAAGTAATAATAAATATCACTTCAGCCTAGTTTCCCAATTGGACACACAATTGATTCTTCATACATGGCCAAAGATGGTTGTTTGATGCAATAAAACATTTATATGAGAATTGATAATGTAACAAGAATCAAATATGATGTTTCAAAAGTGGGTCGACCCCAATATTGTTCATTGACATGGAAGTCACGCCCCTATGATATTATTCGGGCATTTAAATACCTCATTTTAATAATAATTATAATAAAAGAAATACAAACCAACATGTAATCCTTCAAAATCACCCATAAAATCCGGAAATGGAATATTTATCCCATCTAGGGTGATACATAATGGAATCCCATTGTTTTCTATAGGTTCCCTTGTAATAACCAATACCACCCAGTCTATCTGAGGTAAACCATAATGGCATCCATCATATGACTCATGGAATGGTTAAATCTGATTCCATACTAAATATCTCATATAGGGACTAGATATCCCCTAAGGCATGGGGTATCTATCTTCCCAATGTGTTCATCCACAATTACTCCCCTAGGGAAATGATGTCACTCTTGATTATAAAATACTCCACATGGAGTGCTCGTACATGGAAATCCAAAGAATATCTCATGGTTCATCAAGTAGTACCATGTTGAGCATGAAATGTCCAACCACTTCATACATAATTCGAGACTCTTGTTCTCTACAATCCATCGACATATAAGTCTATGAATATAAATGTCACATTACATAAATTCATTTTCTAGTACATCAAGATAATATAGCTAGACACACTTTTAATCGATTCCAAATTAATATAGAATAACCAAAAAAATAAGGAACAAGTAAAAAAACATAATCACTAGGATATAAGGCATGCATAATAGGAACACAACATAGGCATTTAATAACATGAACAGTATAGAAGGAACATCATATAATTCATAAGAACATAAAAATAAGAAAATTAATAAGTCATGATGTGTAAGAAAAGTTCAATAACAAATAATTGAAGGAATATAAATTATTATTCTCGAGGCACAATGATCTATGAGGAATCCCAATGTATAAGGAATAATAAATAAGCATTGATACATGAAACTTACGGTCTGAGATGTGAAATATATAGAAAAAGGATCAAGGCATCAATTGTGTAGCATAACCCCTCTTTAATGAAATACAAATCATGAAGTATCAAGATCAGGGGCCCATGTCATGTCCAATTATTTATCATGATTTAGTTCTTTACATAATCCCTTTAATTCAAGTGAAACTCTCCCTTATAGGTTTTCAACCAACACGAGTAATTGGGTACTAGTTTGAAAACGGGAAATACCTTTCAAGGTGGATAATAGTATGGCGATCAACCAATGGTTTATTATCCGCAAACTATGATCATATCAGACATGGTAATAGGTTCAATTTAAATAATGAGACAATTTAGAGGTTCACCAGACGTTTTTGGCATGTGGAAGAACAGAGCGCCATAGAAAACACAATGAATTTTTTGGAAAGAAGGTAGACCAGCTACCTTATACTGTAGAATACCCACACGTCCAATATTGAGGCATGATTCAATATGGTTAGAGAGAAATCATAGAAATAGGAAACCACCTTGAAAATAGGGAGAATTATCTCACACCAAGAAATATCAATTGATAGAGAGATAAAGTAATAAATTATGAAATAATAATTGAGATATTACCAAGAGGAATCCATTTTTGATTGACAGAGCTCTATTATATTGTCGAACTAGGGAGATATTGCAATTCCTTGTAAAAGAGAATAGGTGGAGATCGATTAAGCGAGGGTTGTTTTGTAAGAACCCGGTTTCTTCTGTGAAAGACATTGGAATATTATTGATGTTATTCTAGAGCAGCACCTTCAGATGGCGTGCGATTCTGAGCCCCGGGGTGGCAGGAATTATATTTTCAGTGCGTTCACACTGGAAATGCTAAATAAATGTGATAACTCCTAAATGGAGCTTCATATCAGAGATCCGAGTGTACGGATGGGTCCGGAATGGTGTGTTTAACCTAGAAACGACATAAAACTTGTCGGCGCGGGACGTTTGGACCCCTTGCCCACTTCTGGAATGTTAAACAGATAAATTAATTTATTAATTTATTCGTTTAATGGTGAAACTCGATTACCTCTTAAACGGTGGCTCATATTGGAAAATTGAGGGCACCGTTGAGTTCGGAGTGTGCCGTTTACCCTAGGAGGGGTATAAGTTTCGCGGGCACGGGCCGTTTGTGAAAAATGGCCCCAGGGGCGTTTTTATAATTTAGTGGCTTCATACGTTAAATTTTATAACTTTTGAATGGGGTCTTAGATTAAAATTATGAGACCTCCATTGTGCTCGGGAGGTGGTGTTTATCCTAAGGGAGGCTTAACTGTGACCCTGTCAGGAGTTCGGGTTCAGGCCGATGGGTGGGTGGTTAAGCGTTTTCTATTTAAACGCTTAACACACCCACCTCCCTCATCTCCATCCCCTTCCCCCCTGGCAGCACCTCATCTCCCTCTCCTCCTCCATCTCCGGCGAGAAAGTCCAGTGAGGCGACTCCGGCAAGGTGCGGTGGTGCTGGTGGATCGTCGCGAAGCTTTGTGCGAAGCCCAAGAGGTAGGATGTTGCGTTTTGCATTTTCATTCCCGCACTTAACTTCCAACGTGATTTTGCAAGATGAATTGCTGCCCGATTTTCGAAATAAGCCCATGAACGCGTAGTATAAAAGTTTCTCTTTCCGAAACTTGTTTCGGATTTGAAATCAGAGTTCGGAGGCGTTCGAAATCATTCTCCGAGTTTGCTGGAATTTCGGGGTGTCCCAGCGGTTTCCGGCCGGTTTGGGTGGTCCGGAGGTCCGAGGCGCGGCGGCAGCGGCTTCGGCGACTTCAGGCGGTGGTTCCGGCGGTCGAAGGCGTGAGTGATCAGTGGAGGAGGCAGCTGGGGGCGACGGCAGCAGCCGCGGGCGAGGCGGCAAGAGGCGCCTTCGGCGCTAGCGGGCGCGACGGCGAGGCGGGGTCGCGGCGCGCGACCCCCGTGCGGAGGAAACGACCGGCTTCAGCCGGTCAGCCACGCGGTGGACTGAGCCCACTGCCAGCCCGCGTAGCCAAGCTGTGGGCCGGGCCGGCCGACGCGAGCCGGCCCAGGCCGGGCGAACCGGCCGGTCCAGGGCGGTCCAGCCCTAGGTGCTTTGCCCCTCTGTATTTCGCCGCCTGTAACATTCGGTACGAGCGTCCGTTTTGCAAGATGTCTACTGTAGAGCCTTCCTGGCATCGAGGAGAAGTTTTTGAGATGGTTTCGGGAATTTTTAGTTCTCGAAACGAGGGGCCTCAGATGTGCGACACATCTTTAAGTGGTCGAGCGTTTTTCCCGAGATTTTTGCATCGGACGGCGCGGACGCGTCCGACGTCCGTTTTGAGCACCGTCAGTGGCGTTGGGACACTGGCATCGAGGCAGAGCTTTCCAAGGTGGTTTCAGGCATTGAAGCCGGAGTTGAGGTGTGGGCCCCACGGCTAGTCTTTTGAGCTGTGTGAAGCTTTTAGCGACTTTTTCCTTGGACGTCCGTTCGGGGCGTGCGAGCAGTTGATGTTGGGTTTTTTTCGGAGGGCATTGCGTTGGCGCAGTCTGCCCGCTATAATTCCTCACGATGATGCGGGCCCCACGAGGGTCGTTTGGGTGTCGACGGTGATTTTCCATCATTATCACCAGGAAACCGTTTTGGACAAGTGAGTAGTCCATCTTGTGTGCTTTTTCGAGAGGATCGCAACGGTGCAATCCATTCATTGAGTTTTGGGACCCGGATGTGGGTCCCATGTGGCACCGCTCGTGTGTGGTGCGCCGGGATGCACCTTTTTCACCGGATATCTGTGGAACTCAAGTGAGTAGTGATTTTGACTGATTTACCGAGGGGATCGCAATGGTGCGATGCACCCGACTGTTTTTGGGGCCGAGGCACGTGATCACAGGACGTCGTTCGGGCATGAGGCGGTGTTAGTGACTTTCCCGTTGGATATTCGTTTGAGGCGAGTAAGTAGTCGATCTCGTGTGTCTTTTCGTGAGGATTACAACGGTGCGATACATTTGGCTGTGTGGAGCCTCATACACGATCTTATTAACAGTGGAAGCATGGAAGGTGCTCTAGTGGTGGTTCGCCCTACATTGTTTGTAGCAGACCCTTGGCGTGTGATCGCACACTCTTGGGAGAGTGATGTAAATGGTTCAAAAGTTGTGACTAGCTGTGCCTGGGCCTTTGAGGTGGAGTTTTCACGCCACGCCTTTGCGTTGACGCTGGGCGCCATGTGCACGATAGCCTTTGGGCGGGAATGAGGTATACTCCGGGAGTATACAAGAGCGCTTGGAGGTACGTGTGGTTGTTTGTACCTGAGGATTTTTGTGCGCTCAGTTGGGGTTGACTTGGGACCACACGTCGTGTGGTCCCCACATGCGTTTCGTGATCTGTTTTGCGTACTTGACCTCTCGCGACATAGAGGGTCCCTATGCACTCATTTGTTTGACCAGCAGGGTGGAGTTTCCCCTGGCCTGGTGCTCTTTTGTCTGACCAGTAGGGTTGAGCGGTCTCCCCCTGGTCTTGTTCCCGATGGTTTGGCTGGCAGAGATGGTTTGGTTCCTCTACTTCTTCGGCTATGAGGGGTGTTCGTGCAGCGTGGGCGTTTTCCCCACTTTCTGGGATGAGGTGTCTTGGTCCGCTTCGATAGTGACTCAACGGATGGGACCGGGATCGCCTTGTGAGGCCTAGGGAGTTTCTCCCATTTATCCGTGTTCCCTGGTAGAGCTTGTGGTTTCGGTGTGACCAACACTTTACGTGGGCACTGATCCTCTACCTAGGAGGTTGTTTCCAATAGGGCTGAGGTTGTTTCCAGTAGGGCTGATGTTGTTTCCAGCAGGGCTGAGGTTTTTCCAGCAGGGCTGATGTTGTTCCAGCAGGGCTGAGATTGTTTCCAGCATGGCTGAGGTTGTTTCGAGCAGGGCTCGCCAGTGGGTTACCATCCAGCAGGGATGGCCAGTACAGTGGTGTTCACCGAGCAGTACCATCCAGCAGGGATGGCTAGAGCAGTGTCGGGCTTACCTCCAGCTCGGTTGAGCAGTGGTCCCCGATGTCGGGCTTACCTCCAGTGGGGATGGGCGGTGTTCCCTGATTCTAGGTTTACCTCTAGCTGGGCTGGGAAGTGGTCCCTGATGCCGAGCTTACCTCCAGCTGGGCTGGCCTGTGGTCCCCGATGCCGAGTTACCTCCAGGTGGGCTGGGTAGTGGTCTAATCGGCGACTTTAGCCAGGTCGCCCTCCAGTGGATTACCCTATTACGGGAATGGGCAGTGTGGCACCCTTCGACTTTCCGGGTCTCCCTGTAGTGGGAACACGTTGACTTCCAGGGATCCTCCAGCGGGGCTGGGTAGGGGGTCGCTTGTCAACTTTGATCAGACCTCTCGACTGCGGGGCAGTGACGAGTTGTGGTTGACGATCCCCCAGAACACTCAAGTACGTGGAGGTTTTCCCCCACTGAGACGCGTCCTTGTGACGCGACCTAAAACCAAGCAACCGATTCAGTGCCGCCCAAAACGGATAGTGTCGAGGTGTGGTGTTTGAGCCCTTGGATTGCGGTTCGAGGTAGACGTGCGGGATTCTGGGCATCGATGGTGTTACTTCTGGGACTATTGGATACTCTTTTCTCGGGCTAAGCTACGGGATGGAGATCCTCTTACGACGTTGTTCAGGATTCTTAACAGAGCATATGGATATGTATATACCTTGTTCTAGTACCCACTTCTTGGGTTTTGTTTCTCTCTTTCCAGGTGAGGCAATGACGCGCGGGGTATGCTACGTGCTTTCCGTGTCTAGCTTCTCATGGTTAGACGAGTCTACTCTCCTACTATAAGTAGCGAAGACTCAATGGGATGTTCATCTTCTCAACATTTCCAGCTCCTTGTGTTTGAACGAATCTACCTTCTTTCCTATTGTTGGGTTGAGCTGGACTCTTTACCGTACTCCTTACTGCCCACCCTATTGTGCTACTTTACTTTTTCCTATTCGCTCTACTGCTCAGCCTTCAGTACCTCCTTTTTTTCTCCCTCCATCCTTCAGGGCATCCTACTGAGTATTTTTATACTCACCCCTGCTTGGGCTTTTCCCGCACTTGGTGTGCCCTTGAAGACGACGGACAGGTTGGTCGTGACTTCAGTGGAGCATAGGAGTTTGAGAGCATGGACTGTGTGTTGTGGTCGTAGATGGGTTCCAGGTGGGAGACCTGTCAGCTATTTTTTTTACCTGTTGTCGGGTTGTGGCACCTTTTCTGGTTGGGCGTGTGTTTTTCCCCTTTTTCCTTTTTATCATTGTAAATTGTACTGTTAGAGTTCGATGCACACTGTAGTTTATATATAGAAGTTTCCCTTTTCTTTTATTGTCTTTAATTTTACTCTGCATTGTTGCGTTGAGTTTTATATGTGTGTGTGTACATGTACTTAGGCAAAGGCCTCCACGAGTTGTTGTGCCTTCGGCGCTGGTCGCCAGCCCCTGGCCTATGGAGGCGGGCTTAGGGTAGTTGCGGCTCGAGCCCGGGTAGGGTCGGGTCATGACATGTTTCATGTGTCTAGGAATAAATAATGAGGGGGAAGATAGGTTTTAAATTTCATTAAGGGTGAAATCATAATTTCACCCCAACAAAAGATGGTGCATAATTGGCAGTGCATATGGACGAACTGTGCACCAACTTTGTGCAGAGTAATTACCTAAGCAGAACCCATCAAGATTAAGGAACATAGTTTTTCTGACCATCATCAAATCAATTAAAAATCCAATCTAAAAAATGAATTTTGTCACATGACCAAGCGACTCCTCCAACACAATTTGACTGAATCATGTGGAACATCCTACTCTACTAGGCCAGGCTACAAGGATTCCAAATAGAGCTGTATAATCTCAAGAAAACCTTGTTCCAATAACATATTTCTCTAATTTGGAGATTTCGAGGATCTACAATTCCAAAACTCAACAGAACACCTGATGGACCAATAGAGCCTTGAACAACAAAAAAACAAATTCATGTTTTTCAACTCTCAGAATAATAATCTGAGGCTTTGTTTACATGATATATTATCCACTAAACAACAAAAAACCAAATTTCAATTGAATTTTATCCCATTTGAAAACATTGTACTCTAGAATCCAATTCAATGAGACAACCCAAGTGAATTCTCAACCAATCCCTCCTAGAAGTTTACAAAAGGTAAATATAAATAAATTTAAATGATGAAATGATATATCTTATGTCACACTCTTTATGTGAGAGCCCAATTAAAATTTTCCAATAGAAAGTTAATTACACAATTGTTACGAATAAACATAATGAATTAGTACCCACCAGAATCTAGAATAGTTGGAGAGTCATTATTGACTGTTGGAGGTAAAAAAATGCGACCCAAAAAAACTATTTCCCCAAAACCTTTGTAGAAAAAATTCTCGGGAGTCATTCCATGAAAGGAAATTATTATTTCCTTAATGGGTAATATGGATATGTTAATGATTTAATAGATCCAGGTGACCCTATAAATATGACATTCACATGTATATTTAGTACCTTCACATTCCCTGTGTACCTTTAACATTGCATGTTAAGTATTTTCTCAAATAAAATTGAGATCTTCTTTATGTATTCCATGTTGAATTTAATGTGTATGGGAATATCTTTCTTAACTATCAGGATAGTATGGAAATGATTCTAAATTTTATATTGGTAAAAAATGTTTTTAATTTTAAAAATTTCTATTTTATAATGGAATACTATAATATTTGAAGCTATTTAAATTTTGAGGATGGAATTAATGTTTAAAAAAATGATGATTTCATTTATACACTACCCCACCCCACCAATTTCAGGAACATTAGATCATTTTTTGGCCACATTGGATTTTATAAAAAGTTGATTAAGTACTTTAGAAAAAATTAGTTCCCCTACCTAACTAACTCTTGAAAGAAACCAATATATTATTTGATTATTCATGAAGGATTGATTTTTATAAATTGAAATAATTCCTAACTAATCATGAATAATCATCCCACCAAATTATATTCATCCCTATTAAAAAAAATTTGATTCATTCAAATTGATCTATACAGGTTGTGATTTCCAAAATCAATGATAGAATTCTACAGGTTATAGTGTATAATTTAAAAACCCTTGACACTAATCAGATTTACTACAAAATAGTAGATAAGGAGTTTCTTTATATTTTTATAACTTTAGAAAAATTTCATTCTTATCTTTTAGGTAGTAATATAATTATTTATTCTGAACATGTAGCCTTAAGATATTCGATCAAGATGACTGATGAAAATACCAAACTACTGTGATAGATTTTTTTTCTCTAATAGTTTTACATATTAATTATGTATATGACAAGCTATGAAAATATAGTTGCTGACCACATGAGTCCGATGCCTCACATAATCAAGGTAGAAAGAATCTTAATGACCAATTTTGATAGTTAATTCTTTGGTTAGAGAATATATATCCCAGTCTATGTGACTAGGTATTATAAAATAGTAAATTTTCCTGTCAAAATTAAGGGTCTTACTTCTTCTCTATGCACCAAACTGATAATTTTTTATTTTAATCAAAACACTATGTTTGGGATGACCATTATTTATGAAAACTATTCAACTACCAAGTCATTATAATGGGAATTCTCAATGAAGATATAAATTGTGTGATTTATTGTTTTTATACACATGAATGTGATGACCATATTTGGACCTTAAAGAACAACATGAAATTTTTTTGCACATGTATTGTTTTGGATCTCAATCTTCAATAATTACAATGAATTTTTAAAAAAAATTCTCAAAATGAATGTTTAGTATGGGGATTTCTTAAATAGAATAAATTACCAAAAAAATTGTTTTTTATATTATATGTATTGGGAATAGAATTTTTTGGACCATTTTATATGTCATATTGATTCTCCAATATCTTATTGTAAATAGAAAATGTTTCTAAGTATATTGATGATAAATCCACTCAGATTGATATCATAGAACATATTATCCAATTTCTAAAATAAAATATTTTTTTAGGGTTGGAATTACCTATTATTTAATGAGTGACCAAGAAACCCACTTCTATAATAAGAAAATAGAGGTCATCGGGATGAAATATGGAATGTAATATAAAATCACCACTTCCTAACACAGAAAAACTAATGGAATGAATGTGGTTTCCAATTTAGAAGCTATATAATTATGTATAAAATAATTCATCCCAACCATAAGGACATGATTAAGAAATTAGATTATACACAATTGGAATGCAAAACTGCTCATATGAAAACAATTGGTATGTCCACTAACTACATATTTTATATTACACTTATCCACTATCTTGATGAGATATATCACAAGGCCTAAAGGGTTGTCAAAATATTAAACATATAGTTTATTATGGATCGAAATTATAGGAAACTAAATATAATGGATTTTGAGGAGTTCAGGATAGAGGAATATATGAATTCAATTCTATATAAGGAGAAAACCAAATCTTCCAATGAAAATTTGTTCCAAAAAAGAGAATCAAAATATGGAGAAAAAATACTTCTATTTTCATAATAAATTAATTATTTCCCTATTAGTATTCATTCTAAATGGAT
This sequence comes from Viscum album, assembly GCA_963277665.1. Lineage (NCBI taxonomy): Eukaryota > Viridiplantae > Streptophyta > Magnoliopsida > Santalales > Viscaceae > Viscum > Viscum album. The sequence goes on along the minus strand of OY728140.1, from coordinate 737,766,755 downwards.
GCTTCCATACATTGTATCTAATACATTTCCCATGTGATCATTTTATATTGAATGAGAATGATCAAAATAGTCTTTCAGGGTGAATGACCTGAATCATTAGAAAAACAATGATATATTTTGGGAAAAAAATTCTATGGAGGAGTCTAAACCCCTCACTTATAGTGATAAATAAAGACGCGTTAGGATTTATCTTTCCATCACCTGGGTATAGAAATTAATTTTATATTCAACTATTTTTCTTGGACAATTGCAGACATAAATTCAAATAAAAGATTTTTTGAACCAAGTCTGTGGTAGAGATAAACCTATTTAAGTAATTTTTAAATTATTATTTCTTGAATATGTAAATAAAAATATTTCCTATAAATAATATATTTTTATTATCATCCTTTATATATTTTTTTATTTTTTATTCAATCATTACTTAATATACATTGATTTACATTATTTTTTAAAAAAACTAATGATGTAGTTGAGTAATTCATTCTAAACTTTTTAGACAGACAGGTTTACTATGTCTAAATTTTCACTACATTTATTGAAGTTTGGTCTTTAAACAACAAGATAAATTGTGTGAAAATATTTTTAAAGAATAAATGTTATATCTTCTTGACACTAGAATTTTGAACTTAATTTTACGTAATTTGACTTGTGTGAGACAGTGAATATTTGGAGATAAGTAAAATAAAAACAATATGATAATTTTAAACACAGAATAAAAATTACCAATTGTGATACCATGTGTGTCTCTAATGCAAGGTATTGGGGTGTATTTTTTTAATTAAATAAAACCATTTTTCAATCTCATTGTGTGATATTCACAGTTATTTACAAAATATTTTTTCTAATAAATGTTCAAAAAGGGCATTGTAAAAAATATGTTCATTTAGTTTTGGGGAATATTTAATCCACAAAGGTGGGTAATCAACTTACAAAACAGTAATTTAAGATTTATCTATAAAATGGAAAATAAAAATAATGTTTGGGAAAACATATAGAATAGTTAAGAATAATTGATCTTTTAGTTTAAACCTTTATTCCTTAAAAATCTAATTTGATACACTCCAAAACTAATACTTTTACTGAATTAAGGTGTGGAAACAGATTCATTCACACATAAAGAATGATAATTTTCATAGTGAATAAATTATATATTTATTTATTATCTGAATCATACTCAAAAGGCCCGTGAGAAAAAAGCTCACTCCTACCAAATTTTATTAAAAAAGGAAAAGGTGGTCAACAATAAAAGGGAGGTTTACATAGTCTAGTAAAGACCGTGCCACTCGCATTTGCCTCAACAAGATGCGTACAACAATCAGGAATATTAAAAGACTAATCCGAAGAAGAGTCCACAATAGCTTTCTTTGAAAAGGCATCAATAACCTGATTAGCCTCTATGTAAACTTGCATCACCTCAAGAATGAGACCACCAAGAAGTTGATAACACTCAATCCAAGAAGGTAACATCACCCATGGAACATCCCTAGACTATTGTCTATGAAAATCAATAGCCATCGTTGAGTCTGATTCCAGCCAAAGGAAACACCAACCATGATAAATCGCATATGTAATCGCCTTGATCATCACCCATAACTCTGCTTTAATGGCATTGCCCTGTCAAATGTAGTGATAAAAACATCCCTTAACGAAGCCCTGATAGGTGCGGAAGACACCACCACAACCTGAAGGCCCAGGTGTACTAGTGGCCGCCCCATCAACGTTAACATTCACCCAAGTTGGGATGGGAGGTATCCATCTGAATGACTTCAAAACCAATGGTTTTTTTAACCCTGCCAGAAACACCAAAGATCCTTAAAATAATAAGATCTTCAAAGTTATTGTTCATGTATCAAGCCTCCAATTTGGATGCACTACACACTTCCCTGTGTACAGATCTCACACCATCCTGAAAAGTTGGATTAACATCCTCAAAAGACAAGGAATTTTGTGCCTTCCAAATGAATCTACATGTAGCCTCTACTTCAACCAGGAGTATATTTCCAACCTGCGCACTGCACTGAGCAGCAACAACGGAGGCCAGACAGCCCTCCATACTTTGCAGCTGCAGCCGACAACCTGTATTTTCTTGTATGTACCTCCATAATCTACCTGAAAAACACCGAAAATGAAGATATGTTCAACTTATTCCTCATCTACGAGACAGAGTGGGCAGGCTGATGCAAGGATAAATCTAGTCTTCTTGAGCAGATTCTAGACAGGGGCCCTGCCATTCCAAATTTTCTAGAGCTGTAGAAAGTCATAGGGTGGAATTAAATAAGTCCGGAAAGCCAAGAGCCAATGTGGGGTGGTAATATTCCCATCACACATGTAAAGGTAAAGGGCTTGAGTGGTAAGAGAGCATGTGACACCCGGCTTCCATACGACGGTGTCTCTGTCAATATATATGTAGCACTGGATATCAGCTTGAATCTGAGCATGGAGGAAGTCATAATTGGCCATAGATGTTCCCTGAATATCAGCAATTGAAATGTGTCCTAAGGGAGATAGTATATCCACATCTTTTTTTATTGGCTTATTTAACCAGGTAGTCCTCCATGCATTCAAAGGGGAGTCCCTACAAACAAGCCTCCTGGCAGAGAGCATACACCTATTAAAGGTGGATTTTAGAGTAGTCCAGACAGAGGAGGAAAGATGATAAGTGTATCCATTCACCAGCTTGGGGATGATCCTAGCTGAGATAAAATCCATTGAGTTGTCATTATAGGTGAAAAAATTCCATGAAAACTTGCTGATCAAGGACCTATTGAAAGGAACCAAATATTATATACCTAATCCCCCATATCAAATGGCTTAATACATTCTCTCTGTGACACAACAATCTGTTTCCTTTCATTGATGGAACCAGTCCATATGAAATTCTTGATGAGACTTTGAAGGTCTTTGATCAGAGCCTTGGACCATTTATAGATAGAGAAACCATAAATAAACATTGAAGTAATCACCGAATTAACAAGGCAGATTTTCCCAACCTGAGACACAGCTTTCCCTTTCCACGTTTCCATTTGTGCAATGATACGAGAGAAGATGGAATCAGGGTATTATATCATCACTCTACCCCAAAAGAAAGGAAATCCCAGATAATTAAAGGGAAATGAACCCTTTTTCACCCCAACCATCCTAGTTACCTTATTTATCTTCCTGGTGGTCACTCCCTCTCCAAAAACCACAAAATATTTCTGCCAACTAATAGCCTGCCCAGCCACATCCTCATAATGCCTAAATATGGCCTTTATTGGAGACACAGTCCTTGAATTTTCCAGACAAAATAAGAGAATATCATCAGTATAGAAGTGATGAGTATGATCAAATAGGTCCCTCCCATCTTTAATCTGACTAGAAAGAACAGACTGGACAAGACTATTCAGACATAAGCTTATGTAATCCTCAACAATGGTAAACAAGATCCCAGATAGGGGATCCCCTTTCCGAAAACCTCTGGAGCACTTAAAGAAGACAATGGGGGAGCCGTTGGACAAGATTGAGGGCCTGGAACTCTGAAGGATGGCATGAACCATGCTGATGAACATTGGGGAGAAGCCATGCATACTAAGAATAGACAACAGAAAACTCCATATCATGGTTTCAAAGGCTTTGCAGATGTCAATCTTCACTGCAAGATTCCCATGTTTCACCTTCCTTTTCATGATATTGATGCACTCTGAGGTAGTGAAATGAAAATTTGAATGCTCCTTCCCGGGAAAAACCCAAACTGATTGGGGGTGATGATTCCTTCAACTACATTACCCAATCTCGTGGAAATAATTTTACTGATGATCTTGGGAATGGGGTTTCATGGTAGGTATGGTGATATTTCCTTTAACTTATCTGATCAGGATTAATTTTCCCTTTCCCACGTTACCTCACCCCCTTCCCATGGTAGGTATACCAACCATTAGCACCATTAGTAGAAAAATACTACACTAAGAGAGGAACTCCAAGATAAATTTTGGATACATAATGGATTATAAATGTGAATTTTAATTGAAGAAAAATACATCACTAAGAGAAAATATGAATTATTTTTTTAGGTTGAAAATATACAAATTACAAGAGAAAAAATGTCATACATGGTCACTATGATAAATGTGGTCACTTCCCGAGAACTCCCCATACATCCATAACCTACTGTAACATGGTAGGTATGGTGATATTTCCTTTAACGTATCTGATAAGGATTAATTTTCCCTTTCCCACGTTACCTCATCCCCTTCCCATGGTAGGTATACCAACCATTAGAACCATTAATAGAATGTGCATGGTCATAAATTCTGAAGAGGAGAAAATTAGTTTACCGCATGAAAAAAATTTGTTATCCATGCCACCACTCTCATGATAGTCATACTTAATGTGAGATATTCATGTTTCAACCACAACTCATGGTTAGAGAACTATCTATTTTCTTCGTGGAAGGCATGCTTACCAAAATATTTTATCATATCTTCCTACCATATCTCTTCTAGGAGGCCTTCAACATACCACAAGACTCAACTTCTCCGAAAAAATGTAAAAATTATTCAAACAATAATAATCATGATCCATTGTCTAGGTGATGCTCCAAATTTTTCCACCACCACTTATACCCCACCACCATGTGGAAAAGTTTTGTGGTACCTACCATACGGGCTCCCCCTGTTTATTCCACCAATGGATTTGAGATGATGATGGAGTCAATACTCTATTCTGGGGGATTAAATTTTTTACATTGATCTAATAAGAGCTTGACATTTATGAATGATAACATCTAACCAAATTCACCATAAGTGATTCCTCCCTAAATGAGTGGCCTTTGATGGAAATTTTGAATTCAATAGAATTACGATTTATAATGGAGCCTATAGACACCAAATACACACAATGAATTAAATATGTTATAATAGAATCTAATAGAAATAAGGGAGTGTCATTAAACTAAATATTTCATAAAATTATCTTAACCATTATATATAACCACTTGTAGGTGTATTTTTTTTAAGTTGGGGTAAACAAAAAAATTTATCAAACTGAGAAATATAGTAACACTAAAAAAACCTAGTTGGTATTCACTATCCAATTATTGAAATACATGTTCCAAAAAGTAGTAGTGTATGAATCACCATAGGCACGAAAACAAATAAGAGGTCCTATGAACTAAATCATAAATTTCCACATAGATTGAACTCACTATGATGCAAAGCACTAAAACACTCCATCATCAAAAGTACACTTGGTTTGAACATGGGAGGAACATTGATTGCTTAAAAAATTCATATATTCCATTCATTCTGGATTCTTTTCCACAATTGAATAGAAAGTAATCATAATCTCTACTAAAATAATACATTGATAAATACTGTGATGAAAAATATAACCCTATGTAGAGAAAATTTTGAAGGAAAAGAATTAATCTAAAAAAGAATTTCACTTACTAGAATAATAGGAGTACATAATACCACAATCTTGAGGGAAACACTCACTCAATGCTGGTAAATGCTCTTTCTTCATATTCATTTAATGTAAATACTATGATGATGGAACACTTGACCATTTATGGTTCTAAAAATAAGAATCAAATCATTCCCCATATTGGTATATTTTGATCATTCAATTAAAGAGATCCTCTTTAAATCATAGTGTTTTTAAATTATTATATGCTTATTCTAGTTTTATATTTTATTTTCTTATACTTATTAATGGCATCGCACACAAAATCCACTTGGATTTATTTCCCTGCATGTGATAGTAAGGAGTGGGGGAATCCTAGGGAGAATTGAGGTATCTAATAACTAGGCAAGGAAAATATTGTAAATTCAATGATTATTTTATTCCTCTATCTGAACAAAAACACTCTATTAAAATAAATCAATGGGATTTAATTTGATGATATAAGGAATAATAAAACAATATTAAAGAATGATTCATTCGGAGAATGAGGGAATGTTACAAAGTCTAGCTAATTGATCTTAAATTGAAATTAAATCAGAACAATTTCATTCACTATTTATTTTAAATTGAACCCAAAAACTAATATTTCAAAACACACAAAACACGGTCTTCTTCAGAGGTAATCCAAGTCCCCTTTTTACTACATTTTTCATTGGTTCAAAAATCATTTTTCTATGAATCCAAAGATGGAAGTGCATTATAAATATGGGTAAAATTAATAAATAAAGGTGATATATGTGAAATAAATTTATTTATAAAAGTAATATATTATTTACTTTTCATTAATTTTCTCCATATAGAAAATTGAAATAGCATTAATGCATGAATCCAGTCTACCATCTCCATGAATGGTGTATTTCATTTTCTATATCTAAATTGTATATATTACTATAAATAAATATCTATAGAATATATATTATATTTATATCATGGTTAAAGTTATTTATATTTTAATACTGTGAACAAATTGAGAGAACTATAAATTAAAAAAACAAAACATACACAAAAACAATGTCATAATTAACCGAATCATGATTTTAAAAAGGACTTATTACTAAAGAGTTAGTAAAAAGATATAAGTAAATAATATATTGTAAGATATATATATATATATATATTTATTGTTTAATATATTTATAATAAACATATATTTTTTATAATGGAGGTTCTAACATATTTAACGGAATTTGATATATAAGGTAAGGGATTTCCATCTCACTTTTTACTTTTGTGAGATGCATGTATTATTCACCACCTATTTATTTTATATGGTGTATATAATACCCTTGAATTTATTTTAGTATATTCCTCTAAATATTATTTGGATTTCTATATCCATTTATGATATCTCTTTAATTGTTTTTATAGATAAAATTCTACTAAAATCATAAGGTATTTTTTCCTCAAATTTCCTTCTTTGGGAAACAAGTTATTTTATGCACCTATCTTGTTCTTTGAGGTATATATACTATCCCTTTTAAATGTTATCTCAATAATATATTTGTATTATTAATATTTAAGGTTTCAATATATGTTATTCTTTTATTGGTCATATGATTCAAAAGATACCCAAGTGGTAAATGTATGATGTTACAATCTATTTGTTTATTTAGATTTTTATATTTATTATTTAAATAATTAAATATAATGGTATATATATCATGAAAATCATGTATTTTCAATCCTATTTTAATTTCAGGTTAATACTTGTTCTCCCTTCATTTTACTCTCATTATGCAATTAATAATCGAGAATAATTTTTTCGACGAAAACTGCCTTTATTTCTCTCATCAGTCAAAACCATTTTTTCTATAAACATGTTTTCTAAATATGTTTTTAATTTTTTTAAATTCTTATCATATTAATTAATGTCATATTTAACATTGTTTTACATTTTAAAAATATTAAATATAATCTTATTTTCATCTTCCAAACAATTCATGTTTATCTTTTACCTAAAATATAAATAGAATTGTCATTTTAACACTCATGAAATTTTTGTCCATCAAACCCACTAAATTATTTAAACATTCATTTATATGATTAATTTTTTATATTCAATGAATAAAATTACAAATTTTTTTATGAATTTTTATTTGTAAAATGTGATTTCTAATAAATTGTTATTTTCCACAAGAAACATATTAAATTATTTTTAAATATCCCTTAATATGTTTTCAAGGTTATTTTAGAAGGAACATATTGCAACAATATGTTATTATTTTTTAGTTTCAAAAATATTATTTTAAATGAAATGTTATTTTTCATAAGGAATGTTTTGAGTGATTTTTAGTTCAAACATATTATCTATCTAAGATGGTATCCTTTGATGTTACATAATATTTACTAAGGACACGATCCAATGATGCCATATTTATTATTTATTTGGATAGTTTATTTCAATAATGAATTTATATTTATGAAACTCATTCCTTTTCAATTATTTATGCTATAATGAATAGATGAGATAAATTTGATATACATTCCATTTCTATGAATTATGATATGATTACATGTTTTTGAAAACTATTTCATTTAATGGGTTATGATATTAAGAATGTTTTATGAACATATGAAAAACAAATTCATGCATTATGTTATGGATGGGACCTATATCTCCCTCTAATTATTTTTATAATACATAATGTTATATGAGCTCAAAGGTTATCTGATAGGTCATACTAAGTGTAAAATAGGCTATAGGGGAGGCCATCCCATGCCCAAAAGTGGGTACACAAGATATCATACCAAGCCTAAAGAATTAACATGGTCGGTTATCCCAATCCTAACATGTTACAAATGACTTAGGGGATATCCATGATATATGATTTTCTATTCATATGGGTATACCAAAAAATTATGACTTATAAAAATGTTATTTTTCATAAATCATGTTATTTGATGCCATTAAGATTCATGCCATATAAACAGTTAAAATATATTCCCTGACTCGTGTTTGTGATTTATGATATATAGGATATGGTTCTCATATGATATTCTTATATTTCCATTACAATATTCTCATGTTATATTAAAATATCTCTTTTTTACCCTTACTGATCATCTTATTTAAACTTCTCTTATGCTTCATTTCCTCACGATATGAAGAATGGAATTATGTATTATCTGTTAAATAGGGGTGAAATATATGAAGAACATAGTGGGAGATGATGCAGATAATATATGGACCTATTGTTTATGTGTCAATGTTTCGAAAGGTAGTAGGCCTAATATATTCTGGAGTAGATCACTATGTTATATAATGTATATTTGACTAAAAAGATTAATAATAATATAAGTAATTTTTGGGAATCAATACACATATATATAAAAAATTATTTCCTCATTAAATGCTCTTTTCCACAACTATCATTAAAGAATGGGTTCACTCCCCATTCCATCGTATACATAGACATTTTTTACCACTAAGACTATCACAGTGGATAAATTCCCCAACATAATTGAGATCACTCCCCATTCTAGTGCACATTATCTCATGGAAAATATATCTTTACCCAATTCATTATTGGCCTACATAATAATAATACCACACATAAAATATTTAAATTAAAATATATTTGTGCATAAAAATCATAAAATATTCAATATATCACAAACCATTGAAAGGTAATGTGGTTCGGGTACATTCCATCCCTCTATCATTGTATAACTTGTGGAAAAGAAATAAGATTCATGAAGGCTTCATCAAAATATATTTAACCTGTGCCAAAGAAACATGTTTTATAGAATCATTATTAAATTTCCATCACTGTAATCCATCCAATGAATAAAATTGAAAGGAATCAGTGGGTCATATCTTGAGTAAGTAATAAGTATCATCAAAGGATTTTATCATAGATGAAAAATTCCTTTAAAATAAAAATGGAACATTTTATGATAAAAATATCTCTTTCACATTGAAATATCTTTATTTAATAACTAGAAAATTCCTAAATATTTTAGTAAACATTTTCTTTAATTATGGTCATTGAATATTCTAATTGAACATTTAGCAACCCATACATTTCCTAAATAGATATTATATCTCAATATTTTAATATTCATTACATAACATTATGTTAAATGAAATAATTGTATAAGTATTGTATCATTAGAAACATGAACCTATAATAAACTACTTCATAAGTGCCTCTCATTTTTTTCTCGAAATAATGAGCACCATTCATAGACAAATCACACAGATTAGCATTATTTATAGCATGGGGAAAAGAAACATAATAAATTGTGAGATTATATCCTTAGTATTGTTAAATAAGGGTAGTATCCAAGATCATTTAATTTTAAGATGTGGATAAGGGTATGATAACATGATAATAACATTTTAAAATCATAACCTACATACAAAAGATCGCAATCAAGATTCATTTAATAAAACATGGAATCTCATAAGATGTGAATCCTAAATAAATCAAATTACACAAGACATGAGATTTTATATTTGTGATAATACATTTAATTGTTTAATAAGCATAACAAATAATTTTAATAATATTGAAGGTTCATTTCCATGACTAGTATAGTGGGTTGGGTTCAATCCCCATTCTATCATAGTAATCAAGGTTTATTCCAAAAAAAATTATAATGGAAAAATCCCCTTACGTAACTAGGTTCACTCTCCATTCATATCATATTTATCTTATGTGATATCAATAATTACATAACGAATTTGAGGGATATAAAATTTCAATCACACACATCTGAATTTATAATGTGACCACCATTTATGGTTTATAACCTAACCACCAATTTTGGTTATAGCATAACCTTATTATTTTTTTATAACGTAACCATTATCATAGTTTTATAACATAGTCACCCATCACTTAATGAAAACCATATATATTTTTTCCACAGTATCATATTAAATTTATTATAACATAATAACATGTAAAAAAATGAGTTTTATAAACATTTTCTCAATTTGTCATAACATAACTTATGGAATATAATTGGGTTTCAAAAACAATCATCAAAATAAACATTAACCATATTGATAAATACTAAGGATGGAATCATTGGATCATATCCCCTCTAATGTATAATTAACATCAATGGATGTTTTCAATTTTGAAAATTCTCTTAAAACATCACTGATATATTTCTATGAAAAATAAACTTTCATCATTTTAATTCACATTTGAATATAAAAACAATTCCAAGATATTATGGAAACCATTTTATTAGAATATAATATTTAAAAATTCTAATGTATGTTTAAAAATATTGAGTCCCCATGACCTCAGGAAATTTAGTACATGACATATAATTTAAATGAGAACATTCGTTTCACATTTTTGGTAAAAAGTAAAAAAGTAAATCATTTGGAAAATGAAAAGAAGTATCCTATTAAAAAATTTCATAAAAAAATATATATATTGAATGAAAATTTATTATAAAATAAATAATAAAATATTATAAAAATTCTTCAAATTATTTTAAAAAATCATGGATATAGAAGAAAAATTTTCCTAATCAAATAGTAAAACATCGTTGGTTTTCCCAAAAATGATCATTTAGTGTCATGTGTATTTAAAGAGAGGAAAATTTACGTAAATATTTTTTCTTGATTAATAACTCGATTAGAATAAAAAAAATGTGATTAATCATTTAATGAATCTATAATATAATATAATGGAAATTCCACCATAAACAATCCCATTTAAAATAACATTTAAACATATATCCCTTACCTTATGTCTAACTTCATTTATACTTGATGGAACCACGTCTATAATATATTTATATTTTTTATTCATATATTTCATAATAATAATAATTTATATAATACCGTATATTATTTTCTTATACCCTTTTATCACTAATTCATTAACAATTCTTTATTAAAATCACTATTCTGGGTGATAATAACTTCAATTTTTTTTATATTTTGGTTCGGTAGATTTAGTACTTGTGCATTGATCATGGTTCCATAAACTGTTCAAGGGTAATAATGAAATAAACATCTTATATATTCGTTATTTATCTATTTTTACTAATCCATAAAAGTTATATATAGTGAAATGAATTGCTTCATTCATGGGGATGATAGGTCATACATACGAATGTATACTGTATCCATATTTCAATGGATGGAATGAATGAAATTTAAATAATAAATAAACATTAAAAAATAATTAATATATCATATATATTGAGTGAAACAATCATAATTACCATTAATGTAAAATTGAAATGAAAAACAATCACATTGATTCATAGAAGTGGTAGTACACATGTACACTTGAACGATGTTATCATTTTCCAACGTTTTAGAATGTGATAATTTAGATATTATATTATCATAAATGAAGAAAAAATATTTCAAAAATTTTTGTAACCAACCCAGGTCAACAAGATAAGCCACCTAAACCAGCTCATCATTTGATATTTCTAAAAAAGGAAAATAGAAACTCATCATGAATATAAGAAAAACATGTCATACAACTAGAGCACGAAGCAGGAATTGAAAATATAAAATAAGGATAAAAATTATAAGAAAAAATAGGATAAACTATTAAATGATTCAAGATCCAATGTGACCAAAAATCACTTCTAGACCAACCGAATCAAATGAAATAATTTACCATAAAATCCCGCATTGTATATGATTTATTTCCCTTTACCAAATTCCAGCAATTTGACATCTACTAATGATCCTAGGAACAACTAATGTGTGATCTGAATCCTTGTAATATACCACATAAATTTCTATACACTGTATAATATCTTGAATACAAAATTCAATCTTTTAAAAAAATATTTTTACAAAAAAAATTTATACATATATTCAATTTATAAAACTTCTTCCATTATTATTCCTTTGGTTTTCATAAATTCTGTTCATATTATCAATCTATCAATATGACAAGTACATGTGAGAGAAAGAAGAATGAATTTCCATGAATAAAGAGTTATATAGTTAAACAGATATCCATGAACAAACCTATCATGTGAATCAATGTGATACTCATATATAAAAATCTATGAGCAATAATCTATAAGAAAAAAATAATTTGAAAAATAATCATAATTGATAAATGAAAAATCACCTCATATTGGGCTCAATTCTATGAGATATCGAATACTATAATCTCCCAAGCCTAAAAAATCATACACTAGATCCAAAAGATATCAATTCCTACCAATCAATAACATAAAAGATACCTTTAGTTGTGAAACACATACTAACACTAACTGTGTCCCTATCCGGATTTACCTAAGGATCCTAATATGAAATTATCCAATAAAATTTCAAAACAATTATCATAATTTCTTAAAACATTTTCAAATAAAATTTTATCTTATTCAATGTTTGAAAACCCATTTTCAACCACAATGGTGACCAGTTAATAAATGAAGAAATTTATGTGGTAGTTAGTTACACAAAATCGCCAATTGAGAGAGAGATGGTTGAGAGGAGAAGACTGTAATAACATAAGAACCATCAAAACCTATATATTTCAATGAAAAAATATATTCTCAACATTTTCATGACTTGTAATACTTTTACACATTTTTTAATCCTCAATAATAAGATGTGATGAAAAACCCCATTTCCATTTTAATGAAAATTATCTTTAATATTTACATGGTGTGAAACTTCTACATAGTGTGAAACCTTTAAAATTGTATACCAAATTCATTTCATCATATAATAGATGATTTTAAATCATGAATCCCCTCTATACGCCATGTAAATCCCCAAAACAAATCAAATAACTCGCGTTTTGTTATATAAATTCATCAAATCCGTTGAATTTATAGGTATCCTTTTAATTCCTTTTGGAATTACTCATCAAATAAAAATAGAAAATAAAAAAAAGGATTAAATGGATGATGTAATGGTAATTAGGTGTTACAATCACCAAAACATAATAATATTCTTCACCATAAATTACTTAAGATCTTGGATACACAAAAATAGAATCCCACTACTACCTCATCTACAACTCTCACACCCATTTTCATGGACATCATGTCTATATTTCCCCAATACCTATACCAGGGGGATCATTTTATCATGCAGTACCTTGTTCTGATGATCCACAATCTGAACTGTATTCTCAACAAAAGTGGTATTGGGGTTAAGATAAAAATCTTTCCATCTAATCAAAGGGGATAGATCTAGTATAAAACTACTAAACTAGGAAACATAAAACACATCATGGATAGTTGTCAAACCAGATGAGAAGTGTAGTTGATATTCTACCCTCCCCAGTCTTCTAATGATCAGAATTGGGACAACAAAAACCTTGGCATCGACTTACACTTCTCACCCAACCGGTTATAGGGTTATGATAACCAAACTCAAACTCCAGAGGTCAATTTTGATAGTCTACATCGGATTTATAACAACTCTATTCTATCATAAAACACCTATAGATCAATTTCACCATCTTTATCATCTTGTAAAAAACACTTGTTCCAATCGAGGACCGTTCTACCAACTCAACCCAGCATAAGGGATTTATACATGGTCACATATACAAAGCTTCATATGGTGCCATATTTATCTAATCGTAAAAACTGTTTTATATGAAAACTCATCCAAAGGAAAGTTTCTATCACCACATCCACCAAATTTTAGAACACAAGTCTAGAGAATATCTTCTAGAACCTGGATATTCCTCTCCGTATATCCATCCATTTATAGGTGATAAGATGTGCTCCATTTAATCTAGGAACCCATCGCTTCATGTAAACCTTTCCATGGCATAGATGTGAACCTTGGAACCTTGTTGAAAAAAAATACATCGAGAACCCCATGAAGTCTTACAATCACTTGGACATATAGGACCCAAATTTATCCCACATTTTTATCCTCTTGATTTTTAGGAATTCAACCAATTTTTTGAGTCAGTCAATGATTATCCCAAATGAATCCATGCTAATGGATGTCTACGAAAAACTAATGATAATGTAAATATAAATCTCAACCCACTTCCTTACTTGAATGATTAAGGGTTGAAACAACCACGCCATTCATTTTTTCCTTGACCTTAATTCTATGACATGTTATGAAACAAAATCTGCTACCAACTATCTCATCCCATACCACCAATAATGATCCCTCAACTCTTGATATATCTTGGTATCCCTAAGCTTCGTGGTCCAACAAGAAAAATGTCCACTATTCAATAACTCTTGTCTCACGGACTACATAATAATAAAACTACTACTAGAGCACAAAGCACCATTGGGATACCAAGACCATTCAATTGAGTTATCCCCAACATAAAAGTTTTCAATATTTTGTTGGAAATCATTGATTTCCTCCTTCTCGATCGGATATTTCTCATTAAAATATGATTTATATTTCATCAAATCAAATAAAACCTCTCTTCCAACCACTTCCACTTCCCAGTACATCTTAGAAAATTAACTCATTAAATACCATTCCTCAACTGAATCCTTCATGGATTGTGTTGATATTTTTATATTCAATTCATCATTATCCAAATATCCTTTCTATGGGAAATATGTAATATAAATTTCAAAATTCAAAAGACACTCCACCCAGTGTCTCTGGCTCAAATTCAAATCCATTTTATTAAAAATACATTTCAATATCTCACTATTAGAATATAAGGTAAAATTATCCCCAGAGAGAAAGTGGCCTCACTTTTGAGTACATGCATAATATATTCCAAATAAAGATCATGGGTAGGGTATGTATTCCCATGGGGGAGTAACTAGTGAGATCCATTAGCCACAACATATTTTCTCTACATCAAGACACATCCCAAACCCATACCAGAACAATCATATAAAACAACATAACCCAATCCATGTTCCAAATGAATATAAAATACTGTTGAATTCAACATCGCATTAATTTCCTTAAAATATCATTAAAACTTGAAATTCTATTACCTCTTTACATCCTTATGGTTTAATGTTTTCATCAAAGATACAATTATAGTGAAATCATGAAGAAACCATCTATAGTAACCATCAAAACCTGAGAAGATCTGAATATCATATAATTTTCATTGCTACATGTAGGAAATATCAACTTGTATATTTTTATGATCAAATGATATTATCGACTCAGATATCTATTGCCTAATAATCATTATCTCACGGATCCAAAAATTACGTTTATAATGATTTCAATATAGATTATTTTCATTCAAAGCTTAGATAATGATATCAAAATTATTCATATCCTCCTCCTCAACCCTGGTGTAGACAAAAAATATCATCCATGAACAGGACAAAATAATAGTACATGAACTAATTGATGATATGATTCACTAAAGCCATAAACACAACATGGAAATTAGTGAGACCAAATAGAATGACCAAAAACATATATCACCGATATCAAGTCTTAAGAGTTCTCTTCGGTATATCCTCATCTCAAACTCTCAACGGGTGATACCTTGATAGAAGCTCAATCTTAGAAAACCAGTGATCCCCTCTGATATGATCAAAGAAACAATCAATCTTTGGAAAAGGATATATATTTTTAATGGTCACCCAATTAATCTTTTAGTAATTTATATAAATTCTGAGGCTCCATTCCATCATCATCAAAATGAGGATAGGAAAATACGGTGGTGACATTAAAGGTTAAATAAATCATTAATCCTCTATTTCCTAAAGTTGGTCTTCATGTTCCACCATATTAGAAGGTCCCATATGGTAAGAAGACATTGAAATGTGCATCATACAAATGAGTTGGTCATTAATAAACATGACTAATATCTATAGAAGAAAACTATAAAAATCATCCAAATAGACCTTTGGTACTCGCACCCAACTATAGAAAGGTCACCATGCAATCAACTTTAAACCATATAATAAAACATCTCTAGAAACAAGCTTGAAATTACCTCACAATAAAGAAAAAAAATCCCCCCTCATTCCCAATCTAGATTCTAACTCTCCATGGAAAACATGACTGACTCCATTGATAGATAAGAACTGTGATCGATGATGATAACAATCTATCTATGCCTCCTCATTTATCATCTAATCCATATCAATAATAATGTCTAAGATGTCAAGATCATACAATAAAAAGACCCACTCCAACTCATATTTTACTATCATCTCCTATAATGAGGGACATTTATCCCCTTTCTGAGACGCATGGAATGATATAATAGGAAATTAAAAAGATCAAAAAACAATGCCAACTCATTAACTATTTTTAACAATATAAACCGTTGAGTTTCATCCTTATCAAAAAAATGTATAAGCATAGAAGATGAGATTAAAATATTACCTTTTACAGTAGTTAGCCCAGATTCATATTCTTTTGTAACATAATTAGTTATGTAAAGGTTTTTGGTCTTGGAGACATGAGAATATTTCATAGCCTGAGGATTAAACCCACAACCCTTGGAAGCATTTACAAGATATAATGAATCATTGGTGAGTGTTGTTCATGACCTACTACTCGATGATATATTTTCAAAAAAGTGATGTGGATACCTAGATAATCCAAAATGTTGATAAATCATAGGAACCTCCATACTATTAGGCTTAGTATCACCTCATATTTCACACTAGTAGCATGAAACAAGATTCGGCCCATTATTCATCCTTGAGACCGATCCTGAGTAAAACTAATAACTCTTACAATTTCTTTTCGATCCAGAAGCTACACACTAGGAATCCACCAAATCAACTAAATAAACCCCCAAGACTGTATTTTTAGATATTTCTACCATAGATAATGTTTCCTTACCAACTACCTCCATACATCATGGAAAGAACATAATTATCAAAATTAACCAAACATTACAACTATATAATTACTCAAACTATTGACCATTCTTGTATAAAATACTGACAAGATCTGTTGCTAGATGCACTAATTCATAAAAACGGGTATACAACTATAGAACGGTATGTTCCCCCTTCACTAAGGACATATAATATCTGGTCTTTTTCATATGAATTTTTATGGGATAAAATTTTAGTTTTACATATTTTATCGAAGGAAGGCCTTGTATGATCCTCATGTAACATAACATTCACAAAATACTAACATAATATCATTTCTTTTCTCTCATGAATATATATAAAAGGACAAGAATTAGAATATTTAGGTTATTCATGAAGTTGATAATACTCTTTATCCAATCATGTCACTCCTTGGATTCGTGGGGCTCTTTATAACCATGAATGAATCGTGGATATTGTTTATAAAATTTTTAGATAAGATCAATTACATTTCATTTGTTCTCAACATTCACTTGACCAAGAGTCTGAATAGTGAGGATAATAGATTTTACCAAATCGGGGTCCACTAGAGGCTCTTCTTCCAAATGAATGGCTTCCTCTCTCCTAATTTCTTGAATGGACCGAAGGCCTTCTTTTTTATCGACTTTTAATAAACACCCTTTCAAGGGATGTGGGGAACGCTTACATGGAACGTAGGATTAGAGATTACATTTCCAATATTCTTGGTGACATTAAATAACCTGTAAGTCTTATTAAAATCATAAAGACAATGACTACATGACTCTTCCCCACTACATCATTTGCATCATGATTAGCTCTTCATCTTTTCCACGATGTTCAACTAGTTGTCCTATGCAGAGATGCAGATTCCTGGTATTGATGGCAATGTCATAGCCTCTAATTCATCCAAATCTTTTAGTGCTCTGGTGAATGTGCCATACTCTTGAATACCTCTCTTGAGATGGTTCCCTATAGAATCTGGGTAGGAATCTGCCTATCAGGTGGCCCTGAGGGCCTTGAGATGGACTGAAGTCCTTGAGGTTCCCCGAAGGCCTTAAACATTAGCTCAACGCCTTACTGAACTAAAGGAATGGGGTGGCCCGAAAGCCTTAAGGACTCCAAGCCCAAACCAGTTTCCAAGGTGAATAGTTATGGCTATTATAGTACCAATCAATACCTTCTATAGTAACTACTATAGTACCCACACTATATTTCTACAGTTCCATCTGTATGTCATAATTTAATGAAAACATGAAAACCCTTATAAAAAAGGTAAATGTAAATTTCAATAAAATTCACATATATTTCATTCATATTTCCTCAAACTCTGCATCTCAAATTTAGTAAAAAAACCTGACCACCCATGGGAACTTTTTTTCCTTCATAGAAGTGAGTTATCTAGAAAATGTTTTCCACATCTACTATTAGAATTCTAATGGTCTTATCTCCGGTTTACCCACGACATATAACCAAACTTGGGAAATTATAACAAAATCCGAATTTATTGTCCCATTAATTAAAAATTACAATGAAACATCCATGGATAACTAGAGAAGCCACTCAAACCTTCCCCATCAAGTGATATTAGTAAAATAGGGTAACCAAAACCAATCATGAATTTATGAAAAACAAGACATACGACCAGATTATGAAATGGAAATATACAATATAACAAAAATACAAACAAAAGAAATACAAAATATGCAAAATTTTAATGTAACTTAATATCCCACATGGCCATCACACACCTCCTGACGAACCTAAACCAAAATGTATGGCAACCAGAGAATCCAACATACTAAAAGATTCTCTACCACATACCATAATCTTATAATACTACATTTTCAAACATCGAGATAAAAAATTAGTGTGTGAGGAAATCATAGTAGGATACCACCAAAGTTTTTATAAATGTACTAAAATCAATAATAGAACAATTATATCTTTTAAAATAAATCATTGTTATAAATTATTTCAACAAATAAAAGAAATTTATAAAACATTTTAGCATTTTATTCCATTGACTAAGATAATATCATTTCATATTCTTGATCAATAAATATTAAAGTAGGAGTGATAGAAATTTGAAATGATGTCCATGTATTAATTGGTATACATCTAAACATATATCCATGAAATAACCTATCATGAGAGGCTATATGATTTAACCTCATATATAAAAATCTATGAGATAAAGTCCATGATAAAAACAATAATGCAATAAATTATGATAAATTATTAATGAAAAATCACCTCATATTGGGATCTATCCTATGGGAAAATTCTTAACATACATTAATAATCCTAAACATGATAACATGAGATCCAAAAGATATCAATTCCAGGAAGTCGATATTACAAAAGTCACCTCCATGTGGTGCAGCATAGACTAAGGCTACTAGTGTCTCTATCCAGAATCAGCAGGGTTCCCGATGTGAAATTTTATGATACATTTTAAAACCCATCTCATTATTTCACTAAAAATTTTCAAACATAATCTAATCCTTTCTGTAATTTGAATCACAATTTCTGAATCCGTAAAATCTATATTCAAAGGAAAAAATTCAAAACATATTCCTTTCTAAGAGTTCATTTTAAACAATTTATCACTTAAAATCAATGAATATCCCACTTAAATTTATAATTAATGACATGTAATTTATCAAGTTAACTCATTGTATAGATCCACCTAACTCAACATGGTAGAAACCTAGGTTCTTTCAGCAATGGAGACAAAAAACAAACATACTGGCCTTTGAAAGATGAGGCACTCCAATAAACTAAAAATGATCGATAGAAAAAAAATACATTTAAAAATAAATAAATAAACCATATCCAAAGACAATAAAACTAGGAAATAGAGTGATTAGATACTGAGAAAAAATATTTCCAGCCACAATGGTGATCAATCATTGAATAACGTGACATTGATGGGAGGAAGTCACCCAAAATTACATATAGAGAAAACTCTGGCCAAGAAGAGATGGATTAAAAAACATATCAAGCCTCAAAAACTATATGTAATCTTAAAAATCATTATCTATGACATTTATATAGAGTTTATTATTTTTATCCATTATGTAATCCTGGGTACTTAGATAGATTGAAGAATCTATAACATTTTTAATAAAAAATATCTTTACTATTTACATGGTGTTTAAGATATATATGGTGTGAAACATTTACTTTTGTGTTACCACTTCATGGAATAATGATGGATATGATTAAAAATATTTTAAATCCATTAAAATACATGTCAATCCCTAAAATACTATAAAAATGTAGGATTTATGCAGAAAAATCCAAAAAATCCGCAATTTCACCATTACAGGTATCCTCTCTATTCTTTTTCGGCATTACTCAACCAATGAAAATGGAAACCAAACCAATGTTTAAAACATTATGGATATAAAGTTATTAGGATTTTGAAATAAATATTATATATAATCATTTAACTCATCATAATAACTATCCATTAAATTTGGTTATGGAAAATTAATTGTATAGATACTTGGAGGTGGAAGGCCATGTGTGTGCCCCAGTGATAATTTAACATTCCATTTGATGAAAAGAGGGTGAAATGTTTTTTTATATTAATAAAAACATTTTTTTATATTTTGGATAATAATGAAATTTTTTATGAGTAATATAATATATTTAGACCTGTTAAATAAAAATAAATAACTGATTATTATGTTGATTGACCATTCATTGAAGAAACCCCTTTAGATATCCTTTTTTACTTATTTTGGGTTCTCCTTTTGGGAATACCAGAACCTATATATTTTGTTTATAGGATAGTAGAATATATTTTTCATGATTTTGGTCAAAGTGGTGTCAATAAGAGAAAGGATGGGAGCCCTTTAATAATTGAGTTGCAGGGAACTCTTAAGATTTCATAAGGGATTAAATTATATTAAATTTATTTTTAATACAAATTCTTCCAATTAAACTACAAATAGAAAAAGGGATTGAATTTTAAACTATATATTACTATTTTGAATTTTTTTAATATTTTTAAGATTAGTATATAAATAAAAATATATTATTCTTATAAAATATCATTATTTCCCATTTAGAGATGAATCATTTCATTTTACTTAAAAGAAATAAATAATTTTTTAAATTTAAATATAATCCTTAAAAATAAAAATAATATGTAATATTATTATAAAAAATCATGGAAAACTTTAAATAAATAGAATTTATATTACAATTAATATTTTTAAAATCAATTATTATATGTTTTTATTAATTGGAGAAATATTTCATCTGTGTTGCATAATATGTTGAGGTCATTATATAATTAAAAAAATGAAAAAAATTTAATCATTAAAAATATTTCATTAATCTAAAAATAGAAATCTATATTTGGTCATAACATTATTTTTTCTCTATGTGGACACATAATATATATTTAAAATAAGCAGAGTGACATTTTGTGAGCTTCTATGATATAAATATTAAATAGTTCATTTTTATTGAAATAATTCCTTTAAAAATATAAATTTAAATATTATGATAATAATTGTTTAATTAGATACATCCAAAAATAAATAGAACTAAAAAATTTTCTATAACACTTTGATTATGACTCGAGTAAATAATATATGGATTTTAGAAAATTTTATTAAATTTTAATATTTATGTTTCATTAAAATCATACACCAAAAAATTATTTATTTAATTATTTATGTTAAAACTCTTTTCTGTGCAAAATATAGTTTTCTAGAGAAATATCCATTTTACTTTTAACAGATTTTATTTCTATTTATAATATAATTCTAACTAGTGAAAATATTCTATTCTTGTATAAATCATAT
Organism: Viscum album; assembly: GCA_963277665.1. NCBI lineage: Eukaryota > Viridiplantae > Streptophyta > Magnoliopsida > Santalales > Viscaceae > Viscum > Viscum album. The sequence continues at coordinate 737,744,769 of OY728140.1, read as the reverse complement.
ATTTATAATAATTTATTGATTACTATTAATACCCTTTAATCCAATGGATAAGCAATAACTATGCCATACTATTTAAATAGTATATAGTAGTTCATTTAAACTATGTTATTCGTGTAATGTAAGCTAAAAAATTAAAGAGAAATATATTATAAAATCTTGGGTTTTAACATTCTTCTCAATTAAAATTAATTTTATTGACAAAATTCATCATTTGAATACCATATAATTCATGATTCGTCTGCCTCATCATGTCTTCAAGTTCCCATTTAGAATCTTCAATTTTATGATTTCACAAAAAATATATTACCATGTGAGTTGTCTGGTTTCAAAAAACAGATTTATAGAATCCTTAATTTTCAAATTTTATTCTCAACAATAAATTTCATGATCTAGTGGTATGAACTCTGAGTTCTGTAAATGTGAACGATCAGTTATTTACATGATCATGATAGATACATCAAAAATATCACGAACATGAGATAGATTCAGTGGAATCACCAAATGATAAGATAATATCCTCACATGATTAAGAATTTCAAAGGGACCAATATATCAAGGGCTGAAATTTAATTACTTTCTCAACCTCACAACATTATTTCAATGAAAAATCCATATAAATACATTAATACCATATTCAAAATCCATATATTGTCAATGATTATTAGAAATAATTTTTAGTTCACTTTATGTAATCCTTATGGTATATTTAATATATCTAACTTTATAAATAATTTCCTCATCTACATCAGGTCCCAATAGCTTTCTCTCTCCAGATTCATCCCAATGCATTATAGTTATAAACTTATTTCCATATATGTATTCATAAGGACTCGTCTGATGTATGAGTTAAAAATATCATGATAAGAAACTCGAATTGGGGAAGGTGTGGATCCTTGACCCCTCTAAAATCCATTAAACTAGACCTCAACATATAATCTATTGTTTAAATTTTTCATTATGGATAAATATCTATCAGAGTATAATATATTGTACTATAATTATACTCCATATCCAGATCGTAATAAATCATTTGTTATTACAATGAGTAAATCTTATGATCATGATAAAATACAATTGACAGTGGTACTTTGTTTTATGTTACCATTATATTAATGTATAACATAGTAATCATGTATATGTAAAAATATTCACTGATGGAAATGATGTCTGATGAATTCCAAAGGCGATTGACTATAACCAATATATCATTTTTCCTTTTAGATGTTTTTGTGAGCCCGATGATGATGTCCCTCATATTTTTTTCCCATTTCTATTCTTGTATGGGTAATTGTTGAAAAATATCATTAGAGTTTTCTCTCTCAAAAATAATTTGTTGACATACCAAGCAGTGAGGAATGTAATCATAAATATCTCTCTTTATTTTATTAAACAAGAAATACTCTATCTGATCTTTTTATATCTTCCTTATTTAATTATTAATAGAGAATGATGAAATCTATTCATCCTCTAAAAACCCCTTCATCAAATTTCGTATGGATGTGATACATACATTTTTTTATACCTTATAATTATATCACAATCATGGTTAAATTATGGACAATTTTAGACCTTCTTTTTTGATTGATATCACCATTAAGTGCCACATTATTCATTAATTGGATAGATGGTTGTACAACCATTTGAGAAAGATAAGATCCATCATATTACTTTATTATTTCTATATCTATCATGTGAAAATATATAAATATAATATATTTTAGGTTCTTTATTATAAATAGGATACAATAATCCTTTCAAATCACAACATCCACCAAATTATTTTGTTTCCCGCGGTGGTAATATATTAGGAAGTCATTATATTTAATCAACTCCATCCATATTCTATATTTAATGATAAATTATTATATTAAAAAAATATACATAAAAATTTTATGTTCAGTATACATATCAAAAATTTAACTATAATGATAATGCCTCTATATCCTTCATTAGGAAATTATTGTTCATATCTCAAAGTCAATAATTGGGTAATTTTCCTCATGAAACTTCATTAGAATGAGACATAATCTAAAACCATATCATTCAACATTAAAATGCATCCCAATACCATCTTGTATGAGTCATTGTTGATTAAAACCCCTTATCTACTATAAAGTATTCTGTGGAAAGGATCACTTAATGACCATATCTCTAGCTCATTGAAGTTCTACTTACATTAATCTATATTATGGAATTTATAACTTTTTTTAATTTAATTTGTGAGTGTATTAGACACCTATAAAAAATTATCCATAAATCACAAATAATATCCATCTAAACCAAGGAAAATATAGATCTTTGTCACTGTGGTTGGTAAGGGAAAACATTAAATAACTTCTATCATTGATGGATATAGTGATATACCCTAATATGAAATTATATAAACCAATAATGATATTTTTGGAATCCAAAATATAAATTTGGTAATTTTTTTATAAACCATCTCATTCCTTAGGGTTTTCAGAACAATCTTTAATTGGTATTCATTATCTTCCATGATCATTTAATATATTATAATTCTCTCTATAAATACTAAAAAAATGATATAGGTATTCTATAAAGACTATTTTCATTAAATACATTAAGATATTGGTAATTATTAATACGAAATGACATAACTACAAATTCATAGTTTTCATACCATGTAAAAAATGTTATGGTTATTTCCACGAACCGAATCGATCGCCACCAAAACTTGAACCAAACCTGGCCCGTGATAAGGCCCGAAGGGTGTTCCTAATTCCCACGGGCTGGAACAAGTTCCCGGGTATCATAAAATTAAAATTGGGAATGATTTACCCGAGTTTATAAACATAAAACAACAAAGGAATCCAATGAAACAAATATGGATTTTTCAAACCAAACAACGTTTTAAAAAAATTCATAACTGAATTAGATAGTCTAAAACAACTCACCAGTAATATATCAAATGTACAAAACCAAAAAAAGAACAGCCCAAGAACTTCAACATGGCTAGAGGCATCTCCCTCTAGCCATCTCTACAACAACACATCATGAACGATCGGTGAAAACCCGAACTGTTGGCACAAAAGTTGTACCAAAACCGGTGAAAAAAAATAACCAGGTCTACATAAACCCAAGGGTGTAACTAGGGTGTGATCTAATACCTAGTAGGATACCACCACTAAGATATTCCATGTGATAAAAATTCAAAGATGAAAATGATGAAATTTTTAAAAAACATATAATTTCTAGTTACAATTTCTAAAAGACGCAACTTAAAAAATAGCTTTCAAATTGGCTAATTTAAATGGTGAAAATTTTTAAACTAAATTCAACTGCTACTGAATTTTCCAGCCAAATATACCGTATGAAGACGATAATTATAAAGGATCTAATGAGCACAATCAATAAGAAATATCCCTTAGGCACTAGCTAGCTGTGGGTCCCAGGTGCCTCATATCTTGGTGAGAGTAACAACAAAAAATATATGTTCTCATGCATCAGACACTAGTGGGGAAAATACCCATAACCTATTGGTCCCCAATCATCATCATCATAGTTTAGTTAGAGTTGAAAGCCTCAATCTTGCTATGTGAAATTGGGGCCAAACCCCACAGATTCACTAGCATACTAGTACACGTCCACCCGCCTATATACACAGGTTTTCCCTTTGTGCTCAAACAAGTTCAACAAGACAAGAAATATAGTTTTCACATGCAGATATCACATAAATATCACACATTGACCAAACAGCCCCATGTACATCACATAATTCACAAATTCCACTTTTTATTCAAATGCATTTTGAAATCAAACTCACACTAAAATAGCCCACAACACTTTTTGCATAAATTTCAAAATCCAACACATCCTTTAACAATTTTATAAAGTACCACAAAATATGACAAATAAAAAATAAAATCCCACTCACATGTTTCCTAGAACCCTTTTTATAATCAAAAATCCATTTTTCTCATCGCACCCACAGAAACAGCCCACATCATGTTCACACCTCTTTCACATTTCAGTAAATCTATTCTATATTTTTATAAAACATTTCCAAGAGGATACACATCACATGACAGACCTATTCACATTTAAAATGGTCCATTTGAAAGTATAAACAATCCAAAACAATTTTCTAATATGGTTTCACCTCTTACATAAATCAACCAACCATTCAAAATGTTCATAAAACATTTTGAAAGAGTGTACCAAAGCTTTTCACATAAAACCAATTTCAAACCCATATTTCATGGAAAAAATCACAGAAATACAAATTCAAAATAGAATTGTCTGCCCCAAAAACTTTTACTAAACTACCCCCAAGTGTTATATAAACACCTCAAACAATACCACAAAATATCCACATGAAAAGAACACATTTTCAAAATCACTTTCAAGAAGTACAATAAGGTTTTCCACCTTAAACCCATTAAAAAAACTTCTTTAAGACCTAATGGCACAACAATACCCTACCAAATCATAATATTCATCCCAAAAAAGATTTATTAAACCAATTTCATATGTTATAAAACACACTAAAACAATACCCAAAGGGTTGCACAAGAAAAACACCCATATAAGCTAAAATGAAACTATAAAAACAAATGCTTTACCAAATCTAACATAAATAGTTCTTGCACCACACACAGCATATTAGAAACAAGAATAAAAATTAATTCAAGAAAAATAACTCATCTAGAAATGATTACACATGGAATCACCTACCATTTATGATTAACACCTCGAAACATGGTTTGAAACATCAACCGCACCACCGCCGCACCTCAAGGAATATAAATCCATCCCTAGACCACAATATTTGACCAACAAGCCCCCAAATAAAAACCTAGTTTTGAACCTCAATTTTTTTACATGTGGAACTTCATTAAAGGGTGAAAGAAACCCTAAGTAAGGGGATAAAATCAAGGAAAGAAACACTTACATGAAACATCTTGAATAAAACGAACCAAATACACCAAAATTTGAATCTCCAAGCAACCAAACCTGATATGGATTCTCTAATGGGAATGATAAGGTCATGTGGGGACTAAAATGGGGGAAAAGTGAAAATTAAATAATTAATGAGAGAATCAACTTACCTTCTCAAATCTGGATGATTTGAGGAACCCTAAGAAATTCGTCCCAAAATCGTGATTCCTAAGAGCTCCAAAGAGGAGGGAAAGAGGCTGGGGTCGCGGCTGGGAGTAATGGGATCGTGGGAGACATGGAATGACCAAACAATAACTAATATTGAATAAGTTACTAAATAAATAATATTTATTTTTAAAACTGGATATGGGCTTCCGGGCAGGCCCAATCCCTTAACTAAAACCCAAAATAAACATTGGTTATAGATTTCTAAAACCTCCAAATTTTAATTCTGGAGTTAATAAAACAGGGTAGGACATTTAGGATTTGTAATTAGTGAAAAATATTAAAAAATTAAAATGTTATAAAAGAAAAAAATATATTTTTAAATCTGGAATTAGGCGCATAGTTTGGCTCAATTCATGAAAACTCACATATTATACATAAAACCTTTCGAAACCCCCAAAACAAAGAATTAATGGAAATTAAAATAAAAATACATTTAAAATAAGCTATGTATGTGACAATTCTCCCCACCATGAAAACATTCCACCCAGAAAGTCACAACAAGGACAAAGCAACAACCAAACCCAACTGAGAAACCAAGAGGTACTCCATTGCCAGGTTTCTCCCACAAAGGCCAAAACACCTCCAGTGATCAATGAAAGAAGGAATACTCTCAAAAACCAAACTTACACCACTTTAATAAAAAAATTAATCACATTAAGGCTTTATCCTAAATTAAAACACCTCAAACACGATCTGAACAATACTCAATCAATTTACCCAAATAAACAACAACATCGAACAAGGATACACTTACCCTACTATAACTAAACCATTGAGAACTCTCCAATATCAATGTTTACCCAAGGAATAAATAGGTAGTAAGATATATATGAATTATAATACCTAATTCCCTGACAAGACCAAGGAAAAATATGAGTTTCTTGTATGAATAGATGCAAATGGGCTCCCCACCATAAGATAGAACTAAAATTTTTTCCCGAGACAGAATCATGACACTAATAGGGGGAGGCCCAAACAGACTCCCTAGTACAAGGGGTATGCATACATTAGAAATTTACCAAATAATATGCATGATACCCATGTTAGTTAATCCCACCACAAGAACCAACCATCTTAACCGACGGGCTTGGGCCGACACGAAAAGACCACAAAATTAAGGAGTTGGGACGGTCACACGGTTAGTCTCCACAGTTTGGGAAACTGTGTGATAACTATGTGTATCCTTATATCTACATGGTTATTTTTTCCATGGTTAGAAATAACCATGTAAAAACCATGTTCTCAACATATCTATCCAAATTTCCAACCATTCTCCAAATACTCAATGGAAACCAAAGGGGGAGGGAATAACATTGTGTGATGACATGGGTACAAGACCCTCCACCTTTTTCCACCAAATTGGAACAACAGAAGAAATATGATGATGCCATAGGTCTAAACTCTTCTTATCTTTAATATTGAGGATAGGACTATATACATGGTTTTAAATGACATGAGGGGTTTCCCCTGACTACGCGTGAGCTTATCTCTAGGACCTATGGCTGGAGCTCAACATATTGAAGCATCTTTAGCCTCCCAGTTAGGCTGTTGAAACCGCTATATGGAACTTTTTATTTCAATTCCCCAATCAACTACACCAAATACCCCGATGGTTTCATCAATACATAACACACTCCATAACTCACTTTACCAAAACCAGACATTTCCCTGAAACAAGGGATCAGAAGATGAATATACATAGCACCTTGTTTCTTTGGGTGAGAAAAAACAGAAGGGAAGGACATGTATAAACACCTTCCTCTAAGATAGAAGATTTGATGTTTTCCCAAGGGAGACATACTCTATAAGGATTGTGTGACCTTCCCCTTTACAGTCAAAAGAGCATACAACATCACAATGTGTCACCAAACATGACCCTTGGGATTGATAGAAACAATACATGGAATGGGACCATATTCCAAGTCCCTAAACAACATACAAGTCCAAAAAGTGGACACAGTATCCTATCATGAACAAAATATCAAAATTGGTTTTTTAACAATAACTCTTGCTTCAACGAAACTATGAAGAACCCAGAGGACCTCTTAGACACCATCAAGACACTCATCCACACTAACACCCAAAGAACTCTTCCACCTTCGATGAATCATGAAACTTCAGAAACTAAGGTCTCTTTCAACCTTCAATAAGAACAATCCCACTACAAAAGGATCCACAAATCAAAAAATGAATGGGTCTAGACTCAATCAACAATTATTGGTAAAATATTACTCTTATTAATCAACTAGAGGAATTTCCAATGGCGAAACATTACGGGTTGCACTTCAGTTCTGCATTAACCCTTAATGAGGGCGTACCTTGTCCAATGAGAGAACCTAAGGACCCAACCGAGCCGGTCCATTGGTCAAAATATGCCTCAAATCAGATCCAAATACATTAAGGGAACCACCGTAAAGGCATCCCAAAACTGTTTTTAAAAGATACCACTAACCGTCCCTACAACATAGCTTACTGACCAAACACAATCCCAAAACATAGATCAAACAGAAGGGGTTCTTGGACTCAAAACATCCCAAAACATCAACATTTTCAATAAACCATAATACAAAACATACCAAACTATTCATCAAGACATCATGTTTTTTTTAAAACCAATTTTTTGAAAACAAATGGGTTAGCAGTAAGCGTATCCACTAATGGTACCCCATGGGCCTCACACATGCATGTTTTTGTGCACACTGGGTAACATCCTCATATCTGTACCTGTACGCATCCACTCATTCCATAAACCATCCATCATCACATATAACCCCATGCATGTGTTCACTAATGAATATACGAAAGGTTAAAGTAGATATTATTTCTACTTTTGAAACCCAAAACGGTCAACCAACACATCCTTTTTCTCAAAACTGCTAACCAGGAGATCCAAATCCCTATTCAAATAATAATAAAATTTTCATAAAGACAAAACCATTTATAAAATAACACAATTTAATGTTATTCACATCAATTTCAAAACATCTCATCCCAACAAAACACCCTATGATAGTTTAGAAAACACTATTAGAAACACTTTTTCAAAACCAACATTAGAATAGTTTCTGCTTTCAGAAGATGTGTAAGCCCACCATTTTCCATTTCAAAATAATTCTGAATATTCAGTTCCACTATTTCATAAATCAAACCATTCCATATTTATTTGAAAAATATTTCATAAAAACATTACACTTCTTAAAACCAAGTCACTTTAAAACCAAAGTTCCAAGATTACAAAACTAATGAACACAAGACAATGCGAGAGGAAACTAGTTTTAGTGGCTGACTTGGATATTTGGTTTTCCGTCATATTCCAGTCACTTCACTATCCCAGAGTGTGTCCAAGGGAATATCCCCAGCTCCACATGGCTTTCCAGGCCCTGCAAACTTACTGAGACTATTAACCAACTCTCTTATCATTTCCCCTAATCATCATTAAACCATGAAAACCAAAGGAATCCGAAAGGTCCGAACTTCCCCTAGATACGTGACTTTCATCATGAGGTGTGGTGATCTACCACACTAATCATAAACGAAATTCCAAGTCCCGAAAATCCGAACTCCATACTATCATTGATTTTTGCCAAATAACATGACCCAAAGAGAGTGAACCTCCTATGATACCATTTTATCACGAACCAAATCGATATCCACCAAAACTAGCCCAAAACCTGGCCCATGACAAGAACCAAAGGGCGTTCCTGATCCCCACTAGCTGGAAGAAGTGCTCGGGTAACATAAAATGAAAATCGGGAATTATTTAACCGAGTTTATAAACATAAAACAACAAAAGAATCCAATGAAACAAATCTGGATTTTTCAAACCAAAAAATGTTTTACAAAAATTCAGAACTGAATTACATAGTCTAAAACAACTCACTAGGACTATAAAGAAGGTACAAAACCAAAAAAAAGAACATCCCAAGAACTTCAACATGGCCAGAGGCATCACCCTCAAGCCATCTCCATAACAACACTTCATTAAAGACTGGTGAAAACACAAACTGTTGGCACAAAAGTTTTACCCAAACCTATGATAACAAAAATAACCAAGTCTATATACACTAAAGGGTGTAAGTATGGTGTGAGAAAATTCCTAGTAGGATACCACCACTAATATATTCCATGTGATAAACATTCAAAGATGAAAATCATGAAAGTTTTAAAAAACATATAATTTCTAGTTATAATTTCTAAAAGAAGCAACTTTAAAAAATAGTTTTCAAGTTGGCTAATTTAAAGAATCAACACTTTTAAAATAAATTCTAAAGCTACTGAATTTTCCAACCAAATATACCATATGCTGAACGTATGTATAAAGGATCTAATGAGCACACGCAATAGAAAATAACCCCTAGGCACTGGCTAGTTGTGGGTCCCATGTACCTCGTATCTCGGTGAGAGTAACCACAAAAAATTTCTATTCTCATGCACAATCCACTAGTTGGGAACATACCCATAACCTAGTGGTCCCCAATCATCATCATCATAGTTTAGTTAGAGTTGTAAGCGCCGGTCTTGCTATGTGAAACTAAGGCCAAACCCCACAGATATGCTAGTATACAAGTACACGTCCACCCACTTAGATACCTGGGTTTCCCTTTGTGCTCAAAAAAGTTCAAAAAGCCAAGAAATATAGATTTCACATGAAGATATCACATCCATATCACAAATTAACCAAACAACACCATGTACATCCCATAAGTCACAAATTCCACTATTCATTAAAATGCATTTTGAAATCAAACTCACACCAAAATATCCCACAACACTTTTTTAATAACATTCACAATCAAACACATCTTTTTAACAATTTTAAAAAGTTCCTCCAAATATGAAAAATAACAAATAACAACCCACTCACATGTTTCATAAAACCCTTTTTATAAACAAAAATCCATTTTTCACATCGCACTCACACAAACAGCCCACATCATGTTCACATCGCGTTCAGATTTCAATAAATCCATTAAACATTTTTTTAAAACAATTCCAAGAGGATAAATATCACATAAAAGACCTATTCTCATTTAAAATGGTCCATTTGAAAGTATAAACAGTCCAAAACAGTTTTCCAATATGGTTTCACCTCTTACATAAATCATCCAACATTCAAAACTTTCATAAAACAATTCTAAAGAGTGTACCAATTCTTTTCACATAAAACCCATTTCAAAACCGTATTTCAATGTAAAAATCACACCAATACAAATTCAATACAGAATTTGTATCCTGGAAAACATTTATTAAACTAACCCCAAGTGTTATAAGAACACCTCAAACAATACCACAAAAGATACACATGAAAAGAACACATTTTCAAAATCACTTTCTAGAAGTACAATAAGTTTTTACACCTTAAACCCATTAAAACCTCTTTAAGACATAATGGCACAATAATACCCTTCCAAATCAGAATTTTCATGACAAACAAGATTTATTAAACAAATTTCATATGATATAAAACACACCCAAACTATACCCAAAGTGTTGTACATGAAAAACGCCCAATTTTAAACTAAAATGAAACTATAAAAACAAATTTTTTACCAAATCCAACATAAACAGTTCCCGCACCACACACAACATATTAGAAACAAGAATAATATTTAATTCAAGAAAAATAAGTCATCTAGAAATGATTACACATGGAATCACCTATCTTTTATGTTGAAACCCATAAAACATGGTGTGAAAAATCAACTGCACCACTACCGCACTCAAGGAATATAAATCCAGACCTAGACCAAAATATTTGACCAACAAGACACCAAATAAAACCTTAGTCTGGAACATCAATTTTTGGAAATGTGGCACTTCATGAAAGGGTTAATGAAACCCTAAGGGGAAAAATCAAGGAAGGAAACACTTACTTGAAAAATCTTGAATAAAACGAAAAAAATACACCAAAATTTGAATCTCTAAGAAACCAAAACTGATATGGATTCTCTAATGGGGATTATAAGGACATTTGGGTACTGAAGTGGGGGAAAAATAGTGTAAATTAAATGATTTATGAATAAATTAACTTACCTTCTCAAATATGGACGATTTGAGGAATCCTAAGACATTTGTCCCTAAATCATGATTCCTAAGAGCTCTAAAGAGGGGGTAAAGAGGCTGGGGGCGCGGATGGGTGTAACGGGATCGTGGGAGACTGCGAATCACCAAAAAATACCTAATATTAAATAAGTTATTAAATAATTAATATTTATTTTTAAAACTGGATATGGGTTTCTGGGCCGACCCAATCCCTTAAATAAAAACCAAAATAATCATTGGTTATGGAATTCTAAAAGCTCAAAATTTTAATTGTGGTGTTAATATATTCGGTTTGTACATTTAAGAGTTGTAATGAGTGAAAAATGATAAAAATTGAAAATGTTATAAAAGAAACAATATTTATTTTTAAATCTGGAATTGGGCTCACATTTTGCCCCAATTCATGAAAACTCACATATTCTACATAAAACCTTTCAAAACCCCCAAAACAATGATTTAATGGAAATTAAAATAATAATACATATAAAATAAGCTATTTATGTGAAAATTCTCCCTAACATGAAAACATTCCACCCCCGAAAGTCACAACAAGGACAAAGCAATAACCTAACCCAACTGAGAAACCAAGAGGTACTCCCTTGCCAGGTTTCTCCCCAAAAGGCCAAATCACCTCCAGTGATCGATGAAGGAAGGAATAGTCTCACAAACCAAACATACAACACTTTACTGAATACATAAAGCACATTAAGGATTTATCCCAAATAAAAACTCCTCAAACACAATCTGAACAGTACTAAATCAATTTACCCAAATAAACAACAACATCGAACAAGGTTACACTTACCCTACTATAACTAAACCATTAGGAACTCTCCAATATCAATGTTTACCCAATGAAGATGTATGTAGTTAGATATCTTTGAATGATAATACCTACTTCCCAGACAAGTCCAAGGAAAAATATGAGTTACTCATATGAAGAGATGCAAATGGGCGCACCACCATAAGAAACAACTTCAATTTTTTCCGGAGACAGAATCAAGACACTAATAGGGGGAGGCCCAAACAGACTCCCTAGTATAAGGGGTATAAATACATTACAAATTTACGAAATAATATTCATGATACCCATGGTAGGTCGTCCCGCCACAAGAAACAACCATCTTAACCGACCAGTGTGGGCTGACACGAAAAGAACCAAAAATTAAGGAGTTGGGACGGTCGCACGGTAATTCTGCACAGTTTGGGAAACTGTGCGATAACTATGTGGATCCTTATATCTATATGGTTATTTTTTTTGTTCATTGTTAGAACAAACCATGTGAAAACCGTGTGCTCAACTTTTCTAGCCAAATTTTCAACCATTCTCCAATGACTCTATGGAAACCAAAGGGGGAGGGAATAACATTGTGTGATGACATGGGTACAAGACCCTCCACCTATTTCCACCAAATGGTAAAAAAAGAAGAAATATGATGACACCATAGGTTTAAACTCTTCATATCTTTCTTATTGCGGATAGGGCATTGTACAAGGGTTTAAACGACACAGGGGGTTTCCCCTGACTACGCACCAGCTTCTCTCCAGGACCTATAGCTGGAGCACAAAATATTGAAGCATTTTCGGCCTCGCAGTTAGGCTGTGGAAACCCCTATATGGAAATTCTGCTTTCGATGCCACAAAAAACTACACCACCTACCCCAATGGGTTCATAAACACATAACACACTCCATAACTCACTTTACCATAACCAGAAATTTCACTAAAACAAGGGATCAGAAGATGCACACACATCGCACATTGTTTCTTTGGGTCAGAAACAACAGAAGGGTAGGAAACGTATAAACACCTTCCTCTAAGATAGAGGATTTGATGTTTTTCCCAAGGGAGACATAATCCCAATATAAAAGATAACCTCTGAGGATTGTGTGACCTTAACCTTTACAGTCAAAAGAGCATACAACATCACAATTCGTCACCGAACATGACCCTTATGATTGATAGAAACAATACATGGAACGAGACCATATTATAAGTCCCTAAAAAACAGAAAAGTCCAAAAAGTGGACACAATATCCTATCATGACCAAAATCTGAAAATTGGTGGTTTAATAATAACTCTTGCTTCAAAAAAACTATGAAGAACCCAGAGGCCCTCTTAGACACCATCAAGACACTCATCCACACTAACAACCAAAGAACACTTCCACCATTGATGAATCATGAAACTTAAGAAACTAAGGTCTCTTTTGACTCTCCACAAGAACTATCCCACTACAAGAGGATCCAAAAATAAACAAAATGAATGGGTGTAGACTCAATCAACAATGATCGAAAAAATATTCCTTATATTGGTCAACTGGAGGATTTTACAATAGCGAAACAATACAGGTTGCACTTTAGTTCTGCGTTAACCCTTAATGGGGGCATACCTTATCCAATGAGAAAACCCAAGGACCCAACCAAGATGGTCCATTGGTAAAAACATGCCACAAATCAGATCCATACACAATAAGGGAACCACCATAAAGGCGTCCCAAAACATTTTTCAAAAGAGACCACTAATCGCCCCTACAACACAGCTTATCGACCTAACACAAACCCAAAACATAGTTCAAAAAGAATGAGTTCATGGACTCAAAATGTCCCACAACATAAATATTTTCAAAAACCAATAATAAAAAACATAAAAAACTATTCATCAAGACATCATGTTTTTCTTTAAAACAAATTCTTTGAAAACAAACGGTTTAGCAGTAAGTGTATCCACCAATGGACCCACATGGCCTCATACATGCATGTTTTTGTGCCACACCGAGAACCCTCCTCATATCCATCCCAGAACTCAACCATTCATTCCATCAACCACCCATCATCCCATATAACCCCATGAATTTTCTCACTCGCGGAAATACCAATGGTTAAAACAAAGATTCTTTCCACTTATTAAAACCAAAACGGTCAACCAACACATCCATTTTCTCAAAACTGCTATCCAAGAGATCCAAATCCCAATTCAAATATTACTAAATTTTTTATAAATACACAACAATTTAAACAAGATCTCGATTTCATTTTATTCACATGATTTTCATAACATCTCAACCCAACAAAATACTCTATGATAGTTTAGAAAACTTTATTGGAAACACTTTTTCAAAACCAACATAAGAATAGTTTCTGCATTCAAAAAAGGTGTATGCACACAACTTTCCATTTCAAAATAAGTCTGAATATTCAGTTCCAATATTTAATAAATCAATCAATTCCATATTTATTTGAAAATCATTTCATAGAAACTTTACACTTATTAAAACCAAGTCACATTAAAACCAAAGTTCCAAGATTTCGATACTATAGAACACAAGACAATGCGAGAGGAAACTAGTTTCAGTGGGTGACTTAGACATACAGTTGGCGGCCGTATTCCAATCACTTCACTATCCCAGAGAGTGTTATAGGGAATATCCCCAACTCCACATGGCTTTCCAGGCCCTGCAAGATTACTGAGACCATTAACCCAACTCTCTTTTCATTTCCCCTAATCATCATTAAACCAAGAAAACCAAAGGACACTGAAAGGTCCCGAATTCCCCTGGAGACTTAAATCCTGTCATGTGGTGTGGTGAATAGACACAATACTCATAATCGAAATTCCAAGTCCTGAAAATTCTAACTCTAAACTATCTCTGTTGTTCCCCAAATAAAATGACCCAAATAGAGTGAACCTCCTCTGATACCATTTTTTCACGAACCGAATCGATAGCCACCGAAAATTGCACCAAACCTAGCCCATGACAAGGCCCGAAGGGCATTCTAGATCCCCATGGTCTATCATAAGTGCCTGGGTATCATTAAATAAAAATTGGGAATGATTTACCTGAGTTTATAAACATAAAACAATAAAATAATCCAATGAAACAAATCTGGATTTTTCAAAACAAACAATGTTTTAAAAAAATCATAACTGAATTACAGAGTCTAAAAAACTCACCATGAATATAAAAAAGGAACAAAAACAAAAAAAGAACATCATAAGAACTTCAACATGGCAAAATACATCACCCTCAAGCCATCTCCACAACAACACATCATGAATGACCGGTGAAAACCCAAAATTTTGGCACAAAAGTTGTAGCCAAACCTGCGACAACAAAAAATAACCACGCCTACTTACACCCAAGGGTGTATGTAGGGTGTGAGCCAATTCCCAGTAGGATACCACCACTAATATATTCCATGTGATAAAAATTCAAAGACGAAAATCATGAATGTTTTCAAAAACATATAGTTTCTAGTTACAAAATCTAAAAGATGCAACTTAAAAAAATAGTTTTCAATTGGGATAATTTAAAAAATAAACACTTTTAAAATAAATAAATTATCTACTGAATTTTCCAGGAAAATATACCATATGTAGACGGTAAGTATAAAGGATCTAATGATCACAAGAAATAGGAAATAACCCTTAGGCACTATCTAGTTGTGGGTCCTAGGTACCTCGTCTCTCGGTGAGAGTAACCACAAAAAATATCAGTTCTCATGCACGAGCCACTAGTAGGGAACAAAACCATAACCTATTGGTCCCCAATAATCATCATCATAGTTTAGTTGAAGTTGTAAGAATAAATCTTGCTAAGTGAAAGTGAGGCCAAACCCCATGGATTCACTAGCATACTAGTACACGTCCACCCACCTAGATACCCAGGTTTTCCCTTTGTGCTCAAAAAAGTTAAACATGCCAAGAAATATAGTTTTCACATGAATATATCACATCAATATCACACATTAACCATACAGCCCCATGTAAATCACATATGTCACAAATTCCACTTATCATTCAAAAGAATTTTGAAATCAAACTTACACCAAAATAGCCCACAACACTTTTTTCATAACTTTCAAAATCCAACACATAGGTTAACAATTTTATAAGGCCCCTCCAAATATGATAAATAACACATATCACCCCACTAAAATGTTTCATAAAACACTTCTTATAAACAAATATCCATTTTTCGCATCGTGCTCACACAAACAACCCACATCACGTTCACACCTCTTTCACATTTCAGTAAATCTATTAAACATTTTTATAAAACATTTACAAGAGGATACACATCACATGACAGACCTATAAAAATTTAGAATGGTCCATTTGAAAGTATAAACAATCCAAAATAGTTTTCCAATATGGTTTCACCTATTACATAAATCATTCAACCATTCAAAACTTTCATAAAACAATTCTCAAGAGTGTACTAAATCTTTTCACATAAAACCCATTTCAAAACCATATTTCGAGGACAAAATCACACCAATAAAAACTAAAAACAGAATTGGCATCCTCAAAAACATTTATTAAACTACCCCCATGTGTTATAAAAACACCTCAAACAATACCACAAAATATCCACATGAAAAGCACACATTTTCAAAACCACTTTCAAAAAGTACAATAAGGTTTTACACCTTAAACCCATTAAAAAAACCTCATTAAGACCTAATGGCACAACAATACCCTACCAAATCATAATTCTCATTCCAAACAAGATTTTTTAAACAAATTTTATATGTTATAAAACAAACCCAAACAATACCCAAAGGGTTGCACATGATAAACAACCAATTTTAAGCTAAAATGAAACTATAAAAACATATGCTCTACCAAATCCAAAATAAATAGTTCCCACACCACACACAGCATATTCAGAACAGGAATAATAAGTAATTAATGTAAACTAACTCATCTATAAATGATTACACATGGAATCACCTACCTTTTATGTCGAAACCCTCAAAACATGGTGCGAAACATCAACCGCACCACCGCCGCACATCAAGGAATATAAATCCATCCCTAAACCACAATATTTGACCAAAAAGACTCCAAATAAAGCCCTAGTTTTGAACCTCAATTTCAGGACATGAGTAACTTCATGAAAGGGTGAAAGAAACCCTACGAAAGGGGAAGAAATCAAGGAAAGAAACACTTGCATGAAAAATCTTGAATAAAACGAACCAAATACACTTAAATTTGAATCTCCAAGCAACCAAACCTGATATTGATTTTCTAATGGGGATGATAAAGTCATGTTGGGACTAAAATGGGGGGAAAAGAGTGAAAATTAATATATTTATGAAAGAATCAACTTACCTTCTCAAATCAGGATGATTTGAGGAACCCCAAGAAATTCGTCCCTAAATCTCGATTCCTAAGAGCACCAAAGAGGGAGGAAAGAGGCTAGGGATGTGGATGGGTGTAATGGGATAGTGGGAGACATGGAATCACAAGAAAAAAAATCATATTGAATATGATATTATATAATTAAAAATTATTTTTTAAACTTGATATGGGCTTCCGGGAAGGCCCAATCCCTTTAATAAAAACCAAAATAAAAATTGGTTATGGATTTCTAAAAGCACCAAATTTTAATTGTGGTGTTAATATATCAGCTTAGGTAATTTATGAGTTCTAATTAGTGAAAAATATTAAAAAATGAAAAAGTTATAAAAGAATAAAAATTGATTTTTATATCTGGAATTGGGCTCACAGTTTGGCCCAATTCATGAAAGCTCACATATTCTACATAAAACCTTAAAAAACCCTCAAAACAAAGAATTAATGGAAATTAAAATAAAAATAAATTTAAAAGAAGCTATATATTTGATAGTTATATCCTCTTAATTGACCCTGAAATGATGATATCTAAAATGAAGTTAAATCCTAGAAAATTATTGATCTATGTGTAGTTGATAAAAAACGAAATCAATTTTGATTAGAGGATAAATTTTCATTATTGGGATCATTTTTAGTTCCTTAAAATCAATTCAGAGTCACATTGACCCATATCTCGTTTCTAAATAATGAATAGGTTCACTATAAGGTGACTCACTTATCTAAATGAATCCCTTCTCAATATTATCTTTGAGTTTCTACTACAGTTCCTTCAACTCAATTAGGGGAATTATATATATTATATTCAATAAATGAATTAATCCATGTATATGTCCAATTGATTACTCAACAATAACACACAGTGGAAGAATCATAAAATACTGTTTAAATAATAAAAAAACTCCTAAACAATATGAATATATATTATGTTTATTTTCCCCCTAACCACCTGAGAAGAATATCCTTCATTCATAAGAATTAATTCCCACAAGTTAAATGTAATTTATATTTGATTTTTGTATTGATACTCGCACTGATAAATGAGCATGGGTGCTTTTGTAATAAGATATTTAACATACCAACATTGAAATTTGAAATGGGATTCATATCAATAGAGACAATACATGTCCATAATCACATTAAAATTATATAAATATATAATCGCATGAATTTTATGAAGTACAATCCAAAAAACATCAATATTGGAGGAACTATATACTTAAGATGTGACCATTTAATCATTAAGGGTTTACATGGTCAAATAAATATTTAATTCTTGATATCTTAATTAAATTCCCTTTGTAAATTCCATAGATATAATAAATTTGGTTATTATAGAATCAAATAATACCTGAGCTTTTATAGAGAGGATGATAAGTGTACTATTCACCACAACATTCCCATAACCCACATTAATGGTTGTGATTACATGATATTTCCCCTTTTATTTGGTCTTTGGTGGCTATTGACATTGATCACCTATAACATTCAGATTGATGCACTAGTTGGCATATTTATCATCCTCATTTAATTTTAAGAATTAATGAAAGGGTGGTTCATTATTTGTTTCCTTCCATTCCCCCATTGTATCAACCATCATTTTTACCACCTCTGGATATTCACTAGATCTATGAATATCAATTTAACATTTAAAAAAACATCATATTTCCACTCTAGAAATTCTCATGTTGTTTTTTACCATATTCTAAGCTTTTTGGCGACTTGGATTTCTTTCCACCATGTTATTTATTCGAGTTTGCGAGAGTCTCTATAAAAAAAATTCATATCTAAAAAAAGTGAATGTTGGTCATCTTCAATTTCCATTTCTACCATCAGTTCAAATTAGACGATTTCCACATAGATATTAATGTCTCTTATATCTAATTGATTTGGAAGACTTTTTTTATGAACCAATTTGTCAATTGGTTTTTATTTGAGGGTTTATGATTAAAAAAATCACACCTTCAATGTCTTCTAAAATTATCATTATATGTACTAATAGAATCATCATAATTATTTATGATCTCAATAAATTCCTTCTCAAACGTTCTATAAATAATATGAGGGAAGTAATTAGTGAACAATATTATATTGAACAAATATACTTACATGGATTTGATTTATTATTCTTAACTCATATTCTTAATAATTTTTTATCATTAATATATTTCACCTTACAAATTCTAATTGACATGGATAATTATTTCATGTCTTGAGAACTGGAAAATATAAACTATTTTCCCAATGGTTTATATTCAGTTCTCATCCACTGGTGGATATGAATATACACTAACATAAGGTTGATTTTCCCTCATGAAAAACATATAATTATGTTTTTATCTTAATTAATCGGTTGTAATCTCCACATGATTCATAATTTGAGAATGTTATGTGAGCATAGAAACAATTTTATTCATCACCACTCCCATAAAATTTGGTTTCTAATGAGGAAAAACAATGCATTATCCATCTCAATTGGTGTTAACATGGATCCTTTGAGTTCAATCCATTGAATAAAACCAAAAAACCTAATTTAAAAAATAATAATCATAGTGGAAAACCAAATTTTTATTTAAATAAAATTATTGGATGTGTAAATAATGAACTCTTATTTTAAATCTATAAATCCTTAGGAGTATTGTAGATCATCCAAAATCATTACAAAAACTTTATGATACTATCTTATACATATACTTATCTATGAGGTTCTCATTAATGTTTTCTCATCCTTTTCTTTAAAGTTTAACTAATCAATGCTATAATACCACTTATATTGACCCATACTTTTCATACATTGATATTACATCTTATTAGATGAATATTCATTACAAAGTATTACAATCCATTCTATAGTCATACTATTTTGGTATATTTTTAAAATTCAACACATAATAAATGGTTCATAAGTGTATCCCTTTTGGTTCTTCACAACTATCACTATTTCAATACATATCATACTATAAAAAATTCATCATAACATTCTGAAAAAATATTATAAAGAGTGAGATCATATAATCAATAAGGGTATATAAAGGAGATTTTAATGATCACTTAAACTTAAAATGATCAAATTGGTGTAAGATCATGAGAATGGAATTTTAAAACCATACCATGTATATCAAGGATCATAATCAGATTTATGGCATAAATCATGGAATTTTTTAAGATATAAACAATTAAGGAATAACAAAAACAAGATCCAAAAGTGCATAACATTAGAATAATAATTTAATTGTGGAATAATCACATAAAATCATTTCATATTTTCTAAGACTCGCTTCTTTGAATATCACAATGGATTGGGATAACACAACATTCCATCATACTAGTTCAGGTTAACACCCAAGTCTATCATATTGATAAAACCCCTTTACTGAATCAGATTCAATAAGTAATATAGTTATGTTTAGGTCATGTGATTTCAATAATTACCAAATTAATTAAAATTATGTATGATTTTGGCCCCACCAATCATTAGTTATAATGTAACCACTATCCTTATTATTTAATATAACCACCAACTATAGTTATAATGTGACTCTCATCCTCAGTTTCTATTGTAACCACCATACATAGTTTATAATGTCATCTCACTTCATATAATGAATACCAAACATATTTGTGCCACATGATCATAAAACATTCATCATATCATCACATTATAAGCTAGGAAACGAAAACATTCATGACCCCCTTCCATCGAAGATGCCCCTCCTGAGCTGGAAATGGTGAAAGAGAGATAATAACCCCCGAGTCCTGCCTCCAGTAGGCCCCGAGGTGGTGACTAGCACCAAAGGTATGAGTTTTATTTACAAATATGGAGGCATTACCCTTTTATTATTTAAGATCGGGAAATAGGACAATTCAACCACCCAAAAAGGAAAAGGGAAACAAGTGTATAGAAATAAACCCAATCCAATCCCACATGCATGTTTAAAGAATTCTGAAACAAATTACATGTACAAGAAAGCTCAAAATTACAATACCAAAAGAAACAAGAGTATTGAAAACTGCAACAACTCCAACTGTCCCGACTAGTAGGGTCCTGCATGGCCCTGGTAGTCCTCCTAGAAACCTGAAAGTAATCATAGGGTGAGCATACAAGTATACTCAGTAGGGAAACCTAAAGCTCCCATGCCCAGGTGGGGATAAATCCTAATGTCCCATGAAAACAACACAAGAAACCAAAACCTAGCAAGGAATTATATCCACCCAACCTCACCATCCATGCTCACCAAAACACAAAACAACATGTAGTAGTATATAAGAACAAATATTTGGTACCCCACACCATTTACCACTAGCTAGCTACTCTTCCTAATGGCGAACGTCCTGATGCTACCACACTCTTCCCGCCTGCACACAGCTGGGCCTCAAGAACAACATATCCCACCCACACACACCTGGGCCCATATATCCCGCCCACACACACATGGGCCTCTCAAATCACATATCCTACCAGCACACACCTAGGCCCACAAACCATATATCCTACCCGCACACTCCTGGGAATCATCCCGAAGATTCTTGGGAACAGTACACTTGCCCGAAGAGTCTTGGGCTGAAACCACCCCAAACGAAACCTACACGAAGAGTCATGGGTGTAAGGTAGCCTCAAGCCATCATAGCCAATGGAATAAGGATCATGAAGGAGCTAGTAACTAAGGAGAAAACACCCTCTCCCATGAAATGGGAGTGTTCGGAAGTAAGTTCTCAACATGGGTGGGGTGTGACAAAACCCAAAGATACAGATATATATATATATATACCATTACAAAGCACAACCTATGGCTTGTAAATAGAGAAACTGATCACATGCCTCAGCACTAATACTACGAAGAATGCATACAATCAACAATCCCAACCCCATTTAGGTTTTCATGTTTCAGCAGTATTAGTTTTTTAGTTCCCTAACTACTGGGCAAGTAACCACAACCAACCATATCAATCGTTCGTAAAACATATCCCTGCTAACCACATGTCAAGATAGATAAAACACAAGCAACACAAACCCAACCATTTAATCATCAGTAAATCCCCATTGATTGTTCCTGTATTTAATTCATTATCATTCCCCATAGTTCATTTATCAACTTCCCCCTTTCTTTTGAAACCCATCAATGTAGCCCCACTACCACTATAACCACATCTCCACAACCATATCTCAAAACAAGTCTCGCCACATCATTGTTCCTTTAAAATCATTTTCCGCAACCTTGCTGCCCATTATATTCGTAACAACCCAAGATTCACCCCCCCCCCCTTTCACACACCACATAATCAAGCCAACACCCACATGTTCATTATTCATTTTTTTGAAACGGGGCGATCACTAAAGGGTTCCAGATTCTCATCAGCCAACTATACGTGATTAACCAATTCTCATAAACCCCAAGTTTCCATCCACAAAAACGGTCTAGAGAGATAGGGAAACATTTAATTGTGCAAGAAAAGTCCCCCAATGACATTGATTTTCAGTAGGCAGAAGCCTATTCAATTCAAAACAGAACAATATAATAAATAATGATAAACATAACAACTTTCCACGTCCATGTTCTTTAAGACAGTTATTATCTTTATTAAATCGGTTCAAATGTGTTTCACATAAACAAGAGGACACCCATCCCGCATGATTCACAAATTAGAGATGCGAAGCTAAAAATACCTACTTATACAGGTTCTGATCACAACGCTCCCCTGGATTAGCTTTAGAAGACATCCATCGGCGTCCGTCGCTTTTGTCAAAACACTGTAAAACCTCCTCTGGTGGAATATGGGGAAGGAAAGGCCAAAGGAAAGAAACAGATCCAAGCTCAGAAGTTCTGCCTCGTCATTACAATATCATGGCTGCTGATGGATCGTAAATCGGAGCTTGGATGGAATAGTTATGGAAGAAATGAGCTTTGGAGTCTCTTGGGAGAGCTCTTCTTGAGGGAAAGGGGAGGAGAAGAGTTTTTTTAAAAGGAGGAGATGACCCCTCCTTTTATAGGCGAGAAAAACTAAAGTACACGGCATGTAATCGCCCATTTCACACGGTTGCCACACGACATCGAAGACGACCGTTAACACGGCACACGGTCATTGAATGGTCAACACATGGTTTGAGTGTAACACGTACGTAGGGAGGAGCTACACGACGTGTACTCAATTATTTTAAACGGCTAGGACATGGCCTCAACAGGGCACATAGCCATTGATTGGTCAATACACGGTATGAGGGTAACGTGTACGCAGGGAGGAGTTACACGACATGTAGTAAGGGATACATGGTGTGTACTCATTTATTTCACACGGCAAGAACACAGATTCAACACGGGGTATATCCGGCAAGGTGGTACACGGCGTGTACTCACACTACACGGTGTGTATTTAAAATATTCTAAAAAGTGTGGGAAAATCACATTCTACCCTCCAGAACACTCCATGACCCTCTTTCCAATAATGAAATGGGTCGGAGAGGTTTGGGAGATTACATTAGATACCTCTTAAAACATTCTTGTCCTCGGGAATTTAAAACCAACCTAGAGGAAACCAACAAGATACCTCTTAGGGATCTCTTTATAATCAGGAACCCAACCAACAACCATAATCATATGTGTTAGGAATTTCTTCTCCTATGTCGAGGTATTATCCGCCTTAGGAGGCAATGACTCGCCTGCACGGTTTTAATCGCATCTTCATTAATTCATCTCGATTAAAAAGTGGGTTTTCCCCTTTCCCCACACATCCGGACATGTTACATACTTCCAGAGAATAAGGAAAAAAATGTCTCACAACTGATAAGCCAAACATTCCATATATCAATTGTATAGAGTATAACATCAAAACAAAGCTTAGAAGAACAAGAAAAACAAAATTCAAAACAACTACGGGTACTGAGCGTGCATCTGGGCCTCCTGATCCCATGTGCTCTCCTCGAGGCTGCCATGCCTCCACAACACACGAACAAATGTGACGGTTTTTCCATATATCACCTTCTCTTTTCGACCCTTGATTCTGACTGGTCATTCCTCGTTGTTTGTGTCGTCTCCTATATCTAACACTACCCAGTCGATAATTTGAGTGTCTTCATGTAAGTACTGATGAAGCTAGGAGACATGGAAGACGTCATAAACCTTCTCCAATTAAGGTGGCAGGGCCAGTTGATATGCCACCTCGCTGACTCACTTTAGCACCTCGAAAGGTTTGATGAACCTTGGGGAGAGCTTACTCCCCTTCCCAAACCTCATCTACCCTCGTCGTGGGGAAACCTTCAAGAACACATAATCCCCCACCTCTAACTCCATGGGCCTCCTCTAACGATCATCATAAGACTTTTGCCGGTCCTGATACTCTTTCATCCTTTCACTCATAAGCTAGACTTTCTTTATGGTTCTCTGAACTACATCTGGCCCAAGAGCACCTGTATCTCCAACCTATGCCCAGAAAATGGGTGAACGACATGGTATTCCATACAATGCCTCAAACGGCGCCATGACAATAGTATAGTGGAAGATTTTGTTGTAGGAAAACTCTACTAAAGGCATGTGTCTCACCCAAGATCATCTAAAATCCAGAATGCATGCTCGCAACATGTCCTCCAACGTCTGAATAGTCCGTTATATCTACCCATCAATCTGGGGGTGGAAAGCAGTGCTATGGAACAGCTGGGTGTGAAAACCATGTTGTAACACCTTCCAAACTCGTGAGGTGAACCTAGTATCTCGATCTGAGATGATATTCTTCATAACTCCATGCAAGCGCACCACCTCATATATGTCACTCTATGCTAAGGTACTCACCAGGACTGACTCCATAATCGCTAAAAGTGAGCTGATTTTGTCAGTTGATCCACCACTACCTAGATAACATCCTAGCCACCCTAAGATCTAGGTAATCCTATAACGAAGTACATTGATATTTCATCCCATTTCCAATTGGGGACATCTAAAGGATGAAACAAACCACTGGGAACACGGTGTTTGGATTTTACTTGCAGACACACTAGGCACTTAGCCACAAACTCTGCCACTGTCTGTTTCACCCTGGTCCACCAAAGCTGTTCCCTCAGTCCTTGGTACATTTTTGAAACTCCCGGATGCACCACCAGGGATGAGCTATGGAACTCATGTAGAACTCCCTCACGCATCGCCTCCAGAACAAACAACCTTCCATGAATAAGAATCTGATGACAGATGTCCTCTGACCATCCTTCTGGAGCATTTTTTCGGATCAATATGATCCCACATTACTTCAACCTCGGAGTCTCCCCACTGAGACTCTTCCACATGCTGCAACAAGGAGAACTGCACCATTATGTAAAACAAACAGCCTCTAACACCTTCCACCTTTGCATCCAAGTGCAAGGCTTCCACTCTCCCATCGCATTCCAAACATTAGTGAAATCCCGAACCACTTCTTTATGCGACTTCCTAATCAGGGCATCAGCCACAACATTGACCTTACCTTCAGTGTAAGAGATCACTAAGTCATAGTCTTGGAGAAAGATGACCCATCTCCACTATCGTAAGTTCAGGTCACACTGGGAGAAGATATAATGTAATCTCATGTGATCTGAGAAGACCACAAAGCGCTCCCCAAATAGGTAATCTCTCCACAACTTCAGTGCGAACACAAATTATGAAAGCTCTAGGTCATGGGTGGCACAGTTACTCTCGTGAGGGCGCAACTTCCTATAACCACAATAGATCACACCCTTCTTCTGCATCAGTACGCACCCCAAACCATGGCCAGATGCATCACAAAACACCTCATACAACAACCCTTCCTCTGGAAACCTGGGTACTGGAGAACTGGCCAACTTCTCCTTCAGGTAGTCGAATGCTTCTTGGCATTGCTCGCTCCATAGTAAGACCTATTTATTCCTAGTCAAAGCTGTCAATGGATAAGCAACTAAAGAGAAGTCTGAAACGAACCTCCGATAATAGTCTGTCAACCCCAGGAAACTACAAAACTTCTGCCACACTCTTGGGTGCTACCCAAGAAACAATTGCCTCCACCATCGATGGGTCCACTGACACTCTATGCTGAGACACCATCTGCCCAAGGAAGTGTACTTATATTGTCATGAACTTACACTTAGAAAATTTCCCATAATGATGGTGGTGTCGAAGGACTTCCAAGACTGCCCTGATATGCTCAACGTGCTCCTCCTATGATCTTGAGTATATCAGGATTTCATCGATAAACACAATGACGAACCGGTCCAGAATCTCTTGGAAGACAAATTTCATAAGTCCCATGAACACTGCTGGTGGATTTGTAACTCCAAAAGGCATCACTACAAACTCGAAGTGCCCATACATGCACCTGAAATCTTTCTTCGAGATGTCACTATCCTTTACCTTCAGCTGATGATATCTAGATCATAGATCAGTCATATAAAACCAACCTTCTCCCCTCAGCTGGTCGAAGAGATCATCAATACTTTGAAGGGGGTAACGGTTCTCAACCATTACCTGATTCAACCTTCGGTAGTCTATGCATAGCTTGAGACCACCATCTACCTTCTTTATTAACAAAACTAGATCACCCCATGGCGACACGCTGGGTTGAACAAAGACCTACTCCAATAGATCGTCAATCTGAATCCACAACTCCCGCAACTCCGAAGGTGCCATCCAATAATTGGACATCGAGATCGGACGAGCACCATGCTGTAAGTCTATCCCGAACTCAACGTCACGTCGGGGGGGGTGTAGAGTCACAACCTCCTCGGGAAAAACATCGAGGAACTCCACAAAAACCTATAGAACATCCATTATCTCTGTATCAGCTATAACCACTGATAGCTTTCCTAACAAGGAAAGGAGAGGATTCACAGGCCGACTTCCCACCTGATAGATCCTCTTGCCAACAAAAGCTACATGCTGCCCATCCACGTCGAAGAACACGGCTCTTCTTCGGAAGATGACGATAATGGAACTAACAGAAAATGGATAATATATTCCTAGGATTACATCATATGGCTACATCTATAGCAAAATAAGATCCCCACTAGAGAGATGTGGTCCCAACGTGAGCCCACATCCCCGGAAAACACAATCTACGCTGGTCTGACCTCCAACTAGTGTACTCAGTACCAGGGGTACTGGAAGTCTCTCTAATTCTAGACACAAAGCATGGGCTAGACCTAGTGCAACAAATGAGTGTGAAGCTACTGAATCGAACAAGGCAGAAACAAGAGTGCTGAACAAGCAAATCGTACCTCGCACCACCTCTGGTCCTGCTGGAGGTGCCAACTCTACTCTGTGCAACTGTCCATGCCAACTCCTCTTCCTCTCTGATATCGACCAATTCCATAACCACGCCATGGTCGAGGTCCCTGAGAAGCACCCTGAGGTCGGCCTCCTCCTGCAAAGTCTTCCCTCGGAGGACCAGGGACCTGCTGTTGTTGGACGGGCCTCACCAGAAATTGGTGCTACTGAGGCGGTCACTGAACCTTCCCACCTCCACCGTACTGATCTCAGGGCATGCACAGACTCTGGATGTGACTGAAACCTCCACAAGAGAAACATGTCAGTACTAGAATGGTGAAAAAGGGACGAGGACCCGATGATCTGAACTGGAACTACTGGGGCCTGCTCCCCACTGGCCTGAATCTGGAGGGTTCTGTCACAGAAGGCCTGCTACAGACTACCTTTCCCTTAGATGAACCTGGTTGGTTCCCCTCTCGTGGCGCACCTCCCTGAGAGTGAATCCTCTATAAAACCTCTACCTTCTTTTGTACTGCCAAGTACGTCGGAAGGGTGAAGGGGGAGACAGCATACTGGAGCGAAGGACGAAGCTCCTCCTCTAAACATCTCGCCCGAGACTCCTCATCCAGAAAGAGATCCAGAGAAAAGTGTAGGAGATCCTTGAACTTGATCCCCAACTATCATACTAACATACTCCCCTGCTGGAGGGAGATTAACTCCTGGCGCTTCTCCGCCTTGATCATGGAAGAAAGGAATTCCTCTCGGAATTCCTTCTCAATGTCAGCCCACATAACCTCTGCCTCTGTCTTCTCTCCGAGGTAGAGCATCCACCACTGACGTGCCACACCTTTTAGCTGACTGACTACTAGGGGAACCCAGTACTCCATCGAAACACGGATCAATGTAAAAGTGATCCCTATCTCTTCAATCCACCCCTCCGTCTCTATATCCGAAGTAATACATTCGTACTTCTTGAGGGTTTGTTGCTTGAAAGAACAGAGAGTCTTCTGCCACTGACTATCTTCCTCCTCTCAGTCATTCCGTAACTGAACGACCGCCTGAATCTGCTGGGCCTCGGTTGTCTGAGCCACCCGAGGATGACATCCAGGTGCCATAGCTGTACAGTAAACAAAGATCTCATAAGCCCAAGTAGCAATAAAATTTCTCAGGGTTTCATTTTATCACTTTATTTCTTTCCCAGAACACCCAAATCAAGTAAAACACATACATGATTATGCATGTACCTTTCCTAGGGTCTCTACCCTACAATCAATGTAGTCTCACTTGGTTGTTTGGTAGGCTTAGAGTCCTTGAATAGGATCAAGGGGGGCCCTAAAAGCCCGTGTCTTAGCCGGTCTTCCCTGTCCTATGTCATGCACCAAGATAAGCCAACATTGTTGCCCTACCATCTCATGCAATCCTCACTGTGCCTAACTCCAGACTCCATCCTATCTCTCAACCTCTTCTCTAATACCATTCTATCATGACCCCCTTCCATCAAAGATGCCCCTCATGAGCTGGAAATGGTGAAAGCTATATAATGAACCCCGAGTACCCCCTCCAGTAGGCCCCGGGGTGGCAACTAGCACCAAGGGTATTAGTTTTTTACAAATATGGGAGGCATTACCCTTTCATTATTTAAGTTCGGGAAATATTACAAGTCAACCACCCAAAAAGGAAAAGGGAAACAAGTGTATATAAATAAACCCAAACCAATACCACATGCATGATTAAACATTTCTGAAACAAAGTACAAGTAAAAGAAATCTCAAAAGTACAATACCAAAAGAAAAAAGATTACAGAAAACTGAAATAACTCCAACTGTCTCGACTAGTAGGGTCTTCCACGGCCCTGGTAGTCCTCCTAGAAACCTGAAAGTAAACATAGGGTGAGCATACAAGTATACTTAGTAGGGAAACCTAAATCTCTCTTGCACAGGTGGGGAGACATCCTAATGTCCCGTGAAAACAACAGAAGAAACCAAAACCTAGCAAGGATTTATATCCACCCAACCTCACCAACCACGCTCACCAAAACACAAAACAACAAGTAGTAGTATATAAGAAGATGTATTGGGTACCCTGCACCATTTCCCACTAGCTATCTTCTCTTCCTAACGGCGAACATCCAGATGCAAATGCACTATTCCTGCCCGCACACACCTGGGCCTCAAGAACCACATATCCCGCCCGCACACACCTGGGCCCACAAACCACATATCCCGCCTTCACACACCTGGGCCTCATCCCGAAGATTCTTCGGAACAGTACACCTATCCGAAGAGTCTTGGGCTGAAACCACCCCAAACTAAACCTACCTGAAGAGTCTTGGGTGTAAGGTCCCCTCAAGCCATCACAACATATGGAAAAAGAAGCATGAAGGAGATAGTAACTAAAGGAAAAACACCCTCTCCCATGAAATGGGAGTGTTCGGCATTAATTGCTCAACATGGGTGGGGTGGGACAAAACACAATGGTACAAATATATATATATATATACCAACACACAGCCCAACCTATGTCTTGTAAATAGAGAAACTGAGCACGTGCCTCGGCACTACTACTATGAAGTATGCATATAATCAAAAATTCCAACCCCATTTAGGTTTCCATGTTTCAGCAATATTAGATTATTAGTTCCTTAACTAATGGGAAAGTAACCACAACTAACCATATCAATCGTTTGTAAAAAATATCCATGCCAACTACAAGTCATGTTAGATAAAACACAAGCAACACAAACCCAAGCATTTTGTCATCAGTCGATATCCATTGATTGTTGTTGCATTTAATTCATTATCGTTCCCCATAGTTCATTTATCAACATTCCACTTTCTTTTGAAACCCATCACTGCATCCCTGATGCCACTATAACTACATCTCCACAACCGTATCTCAAAACAAGGCTCACCACATAATTGCCCCATTAAAATCATTTTCCGCAGCCTCGTTGCCCATCCTATTCATAACAACCCAAGATTCACCCCCCCCCCCCTTTCACACACTACATAACCAAGACAACACCCACATGTTCATTATTCCATTTTGTTCAACTGGGGTGATCACACAAGTGTTCCAGATTTTAATTATCCAACTTTATGTGATTAACCAATTCCCACAAGCCACAATATTCCATCCACAAAACGGTCTAGAAAGATAGGGAAACATTTAATTTCACAAGAAAGTCCCCCAATGACCGTGATTTTTAATAGGCATAAGCCTATTCAATTCACAATATAACAATAGGATAAATAATGTTATACATAACAACTGTCCCGATCCCCATTCTTTAATCCAGTTATTATCTTTATTAAACCGGTTCAAATGTGTTTCACGTAAACAAGGGGACACCCATCCGAAATGATTCACAAATTAGAGAGATGATGGTAAAAATACCTACTTCAATAGGTTCTGGTCACAACACTCCCCAGTATTAGCTTTAGAAGACGTCCATCGACATCCGTCGCTTCTGTCAAAACCCAGAAAAACCTCCTCGGGTGGAAGCTGGGGAAGGAAAGGAAAATAGGAAAGCAAAAGATCCAACCTCAGAAGTTCCACCTCATCGTTACGATCTCGTGGATACTGACGGATCATAAATCGGATCTTGGACAGAAAAGTTATGGAAGAAATGATCTTTGGAGACTCTTGGGAGAGCTCTTCTCGAGGGAAAGGGGAGGAGAGGAATGTTTTGAAAAGGAGGAGTTCCCCCCTCCTTTTATAGGCGATAAACACTACATTACACGTCGTGTACACGACCATTTTACACGGTTTCCAAGCGTCTTTCAACACAGCCTTTAATGCAACACACGGTTATTGACTGGTCAACACATGGTTTGAGGGTAACACGTAAGTGGAGAAGAGCTACACGGCATGTAGCATGGGCTACACAGTGTGTACTCATTTATTTCACACGGTAAGGACACGACCTCAACACGGCACACAGCCATTGACTGGTCAACACATGGATTGAGGGTAACGAGTATGTGGGGAGGAGCTACACGGCGTGTATTATGGGGTACATAGCGTGTACTCGTTTATTTCACACGGCAAGGACACGACTTCAACACGGGGTATACGCGGAAAGGTGGTACACGACGTGTACTCACACTACACGACATGTAGTTACAAAATTCTAAAAAGTGTAAGAAAAGCCCATTATACATTCTAGAACACTTCATGACCCTCTTTCTGGGAAAGAAATGGGCCAGAGAGGTCCGGGACATTACAAAAACATGTTTCATAATCTATTCCTCAATTCATCATAACATTAAAAATGGAAAATAAATGGGATTCATAATCAAATAATCAATATAAGAATTATCAATACTAATAATTATTAATAAATTAATGATTGGATCACTACCCCATTAAATAATAATTTACATCAAAGGATAATATCATATTTGATAATTACCTTAAAATATCACAACAAATATTTCTTGAGGGAAATAACATTTCCTTGTTGGAAATCACTTTTAGAATAAATATATTTATATCAAATTATGTAGAAAAATATATTGAAAATATAATTGGAAACATGTAGATAATTAATCAAAATAATTATTATTCATTATTTGTTCAAATTATTTTCATTTCGTTTCACTTAAAAGAATACATTCCATTCACATTTTTTTATAAAAACAAAAAATCACCTTGTTCGAGAAATGAAAAGAAGATAATTTTAAAAAAAATTCAAAAAAAAAATTTGGGTAAATTTTTTATTTAAAAATATATAAGATAATATAAAAAACATTGTTAAAATATTATAGAAAAACATGGATAAGGAAGAAAAACATTCCCGATAGAATAGTAATGCAAAATGGGTTTTCCTTAAAACATTTCATTTGATCTCTTTAGTATTTAAGTATCTATAAATTCAAGGAAAAGTTTCATTCACAATAAATAAACAGAGTTTAAGAAGAGACTAAAATTTATTAATATGACAAGGATAATATAATTTACTCTAAAGAAAATTCAAATGTAAACAACCCCAATTAGAATAGGATTGAAACATAAATCGCATACCTCTCATCCAAATTCCATAATAAAGGTTTGAAACAACTATATAAAAAGTCTATATTAATTATAAAGTTATTATAGAACCATTATAATATGTATCATAAAATAAATGTTTTACTAATAACAGTTTATCACATATACATTAACAATTCATTATTAAAATCATTATTTTGTGTGACAACTACTTCATTTTTTATGTATGTTTTGGTTTGATAATTTTTTTCCATGTACATTAATCATGGTTTAATAATATAAATACCTTTAATAATAATATAAATATCATATATATTAATTATATAAATATTTTGAGTCATCAATAAAATTTAGAGATAGAAAACTGAATTGAACTATTCATAATGACGTTAGACCGTACGTTCGCATGAACTTTGTTTCCATTTTTTGTCACATATAATAAAATAAAAGTGAAAAAAACTCACATTTAAAGAATAATTTTTATTTATTATATATCATATATATTAATTAAAACTATCCTTATTACTATCCATGTAAAATTTAAATGATAAACAAATCACATCGCTTCGTGGAGCTGGTAATCCACACTTACATACTAATGATGTTATCATCATCCAATGGTTTGGAAGGTTAGATGATAGATATGATATTAACATTAGAGAATTATAATTAATTCAAGAATATAATATATAAAAATTATACCCATCATAATAACAATCCATTAAATATGGTGATGGAAAATTAATTTTATCGCTACGTGTAGACGTTAGGTCGTCTGTACACCGGCCTGAAACATTCACTTCTATTTGGGTGGAAATTGTGTAAATAAATTTGGTCTCATATTAATAATATAAGTTAAGTAAATTTATTACTCATATGATATTATTTTATGTGTAATATAATATATTTATTGATTTTAAAATAATAATTAAAAAGAAACTGATTAGTTTTGGTGATTATCCTTTATTTGAAACAAGTCATTTAGATTTACACTTTAGAGCACTAGGGTTGTCCATTTGAGAAGAAAAGAACAAATATAATGTGGATAGTGGAGTTTATAATATAACTTGGATTGGTTATATGGATCTATAAGGCCTTAAGTGTATTGATGGAGAGAAAAGAGGGGTTCCATTTTAATATTGAGGGTAGAAATAATAGTGTATTTCATAAAATATTAAAATATATTAATGTAATTATCTAGAAACTAATATCAAATATCTTATAAATGGTATATAGATTAAAATAATTACCAAATATTCTTTACCTTGTCCTCTTTTAACATTTTTATACTTTTTAATTTAATTTAATGAAATATTATTTTCATAAAATAACAATATTTCTAATTTAGAAGCCATTAATCTAATTTGACTTAGATGAAATAAAGAAAAATCTTAAATTAGAATATAGTATTTTAAATTAACCCAAACAAGTCATATTAATCAAAAAAATCATGGAACACATAAACTCATCCAAGTTATATTTCGTTAAATATTTTTAAAATCATAAATTATATTTTATTTATAAATTGGTGAAATACAGCATTGGTGTTGAATCTGAATGTAAAGTCGTTATATAATTTCTAAAAATTATAAATAAAATTATATCATGAAATTAATTTCATTTTTTTACAAAATAGGCCCCATTATTCTTTCATGCCTTTATTTTTATCTCTATGTGGACAAATAATATATATTTAAAACAAAGAGAGAGAAATTTTGTAACATTGTTTTATTTAAATATTATATTGGTAATTTACATTGTAAATTTTCCCTTAAATAATTTAATATTAATCTCAATGTGATAGGTGTCTAATTATATTCATCAAATAATAATTATGGAGAAAATTTATGGCCTTATCACATAGTTTTAACATAGTTTAACACAATTTAACCATTACTTGGATGATACATTTACAATGGTTATGAATCATGTAGTCCAAAATTAAAAGAATGTATTTTCAAAATTAGGACCTCATAATATTAAATATTATATCTATTTTTTCAAATTCAATATATATAAGTGTAAGAAATTAATTTTAAAATAATAATGAAAAACATGATGACAACCATCTTTTTTGAAAAACTATTTTTAATCACTAACATGAATTTCATTATTTATCCATGTCTATAAAAAATATTATATGAATGTAAAAATACCAAATTGAATTTATAATGTCATTATTTCATTAAAATAATTTACAAAATGTGATGTATTTAATATATTATGATAAAACATGTTTTTGTGCGTAAAAATAGTTTTATATAAAAATATGATTTTACATTCAAATAATATTATTAATAAACCTAAAAAAAGGGTTAAAAATTATTTTACATTACACATATATATACCATAAATATTTTATAATTTATCTATTAATATTCATACAATCAAATCCAATGACAAGGTGATTACGGTATAATATTATTTTAATAGTATATGTAGTTTGTTTAAACTAAGCATCTTGTGTAACAAAGGGTAATAGAAAAAAAATGTACTAATTTTAAAGGAAATATATTATAAAATATACCGATGTTAATGGAAGATTAAATTCATTTATGGGTCATAATGATGATAAATTATGTTCATGTGGTGTAAATTAAAATAATGATTCCACTCATATTTTTCAGTAAAATGGAAAAAATATCATTTGGAAAAAGACTATATGATTCATGTTAATAAATTTTATAATTATTAATTATGGGTAAAAGGCATTCCTAATAATAGTAAAATATTTAGAACATTATTTTTTCATAATATATCGAAATGGAAGAAAAAGGATATTCGATGGAAGAGAGAAATAAAAGTAGTTTTCTTTTAAAATATTCTTTTTTTATCATGAGCTATTAAATAAGTTCTAATGAAATAAAAAAGGAAATTATTAAAATTAACATTGTCTAAGATAATTCATTGTATTCATGAGGCATAATTCAAAAAAGTTCTTCATATGAAACTTAATCATAAATAATAAAATTGTAACATAAATCATTTACAATTACTTCAACATGATTCAATGGCTATTTTTCCCTCTTGAATAATAAATTCAAAGTTTTTAAAATAAAATAAAAAAGTAATTTATATATTTATAATATGATATATGGTCCACATTTAACATTTTAAAACCCACTTAATAACAATTCTATGTAAAATCTATCGTTTCTAAGTGTTAACTTTTCATTGATCATGAGTATTTCAGTTCAGTAGTTTCTATCATTGTAATTTTATCAAGGTTAATTCATCTACATAACTTCATTCATGATATTATTATAATATATTATATATATATATATCTTTATAGTCTTCTGTAAAATTGACAGATAGAAGAATGAATTATTGTTTTCAAGGAGACATTTGGTTATACATACACATGAACATTGTTTTCAATTATAAACTGCTGGAAATAATTAAAGGTAAATTATAATTAACTGTAAAAAAACAATTATTATAAAAAATATATGTATATTAATTTACTATATCCTTATTAAAATTTATGTAATTTATAATTGATCAAATAATCACATCACTTCATGGAGGTGGTAGGCAACACGTATTCTTGAGCGACATTATCATTTTCCAATAGATTGAAATATAATAAGGAAGATATGATATTATAATTACAAAAATATAAATATGTAATAAATATCGTACCTAAATATTAATGTAATAATAATGATCATCCATTAAATATTATTATGGAAAATGAATTTCATTGACATGTGGAGGCAGTAGTGCACATATACACATGAACTATAAATTCATATCCCATTTGATGGAAATAAAGGTGACTAATGGAGGTTTCATATTAATAATAAAATTTTAGAGTTTTAATTATATATAATTTATTGTTTTTTATTAATAATGGAAAACTGGAAGAAGTATTAGAATAAATAAATTGAAATATGTTTGGTAGGATGATTACACCTTCATTAGTGGGACTCTTTTAGATAGTTGCCTTAGGACCTATGGAATGATATTTAATGAATAATATAAACACTAATATATTGATAATAAA
Source organism: Viscum album (assembly GCA_963277665.1). Lineage (NCBI taxonomy): Eukaryota > Viridiplantae > Streptophyta > Magnoliopsida > Santalales > Viscaceae > Viscum > Viscum album. Next base: position 737,708,264 of record OY728140.1, on the reverse strand, counting down.
ATTTAGAATATAAATTTTTAGGTTTATATAGAAATATATTTCACAATGTGGAGTAAATAATAGAAATTATGGGCGTTCTTTTAGAAGCGGAGGGTATGACACACTCAGAATTCCGTAAAATATTAAAATATAATAAAGTCATTCTGATGAAAAATTATTACAAAGGGATATATGTTTGAATTTTGGATATTATGAGGTAAAATATGGAAATAAATTATAATTTAGTTATGTTTAATTTAAATCCCTTATCATAACTGTTAGATTAAGCCCTACTAAACCATATGGTGACTAGTTTTTTTGTTTATATTATTCCTTATTTCCGAGACAGAAAGTGTCGTCATTAAAAAAATATTGATTCCAAATATGAGATCCATTTTATATAATTACATTAATATAATTGGAATCATTTAATTTAAAATGAAACCTAAAAAATTTGACAAATATATGTTTTCCTAAAAAAAATATTCAGTACAAAAAGTTTATATGAAAAAATCATATATAAAAATTATTATAATAAAATTAATTGGATTAGTAAAATTATAAATAAAATAATTTTACTTCTAAAATAATTTTTAAAAAATGGAATTTTAAAATTAATTATATTTAGAGGCTATATTAAACGAAAGATAATATAAATTATTCATTAAAATATAATATTCTTAAAAAATTCTCAACGATTCACTCTAAGATAATGTTTAAATGATTAATTGAAAAATCATGTTCATTTTTTTAAATGGATTTTCATTTATTTTAAAAAAATTATTATATTATGTACTCATAAAAAGCAATAAAATCTATTTTTGAGAAAGAATATATTTTAGAGGAATGCTATGAGTTTACTAAAAATGATTAATTATTCATCATTATATTTGGTTTATATGCATACATTGTAAATTTATATAGTTTGGTTATTTCTATTCAATATTCTCAAATTATAGCTAGGTTGTGATAATTTATTATATTTTGGTTCCTTTAGAATGGCGGTTGTGTTTATTGCAAGCTATTTATGAAAATAAATTTATTAGAAGAGAAATAAATTAAATATCTAGGGTTGTTAAATTATCTTCCTTTTTTTACTCCCATTTTGCATGTATCCCTTAGTGTGCCTCTAACGTCTTCCTCCCTTTCCCATATGTAGATCTCCATCCTTTCATGACTGAATCAATTATTTTATCCTATGATATGAATCCCTTAGTCATTCTATGACTCCAATAACTAATTTTTTTATTTTATATCACTATATAGTTCTATATCAAACAATATGTATAACATGACCCCTTTTCAGGGTGTTTCATGTTATCACATTTTCATATGTTTTAGGTTGAACCGGGGACTTGTACTCGATGTTTTGGATCCAGGGACAATGAGGTGGTGGTCCTTAAACATAACTATAAAATCCATATCCTAGAGGCCACTAAACTGTATCCCCCAGCTGATTCGCCACATGAACTTTAGAATCCCTCCTAGTATACTAGAGGTGACCAACTAGTATTGAGGGTATAATAGTTGATGTAGAGAGACTATACCATCATTACTAGATTATCCATAGTAGTTAAAATATTTAATAGGAAAAGAAATAATAAATAAACATGAATTACTAAAAATTTCCAAAAACATGGTACAAGCCCACAACCAAATAGTAAATATTCTTGGTCATGTCATAGAGTGACAAGTCTAAGGAAAAAATAAAATGAATACAGACTAAAAAATTCCAAAAATGAGCCCCAACACATTGTATGGTTCCCTCCTCCATGCATGTCCTAGGCTCAATCAACCCTCAATCATATGGTTATTTCCCTTGTCCTAAACTACAACCATGAAATCTGATCAGGTACCAAATGTCGGCCCGAGGAGGGTGTGGGTACTACATATTAGGTCCCCACCAACGGTATCTATAGAATACCCAGTCTTAGAAGATTGTGTATAAAAGTACTAAAATAAAAACACGGTAAAAAAATATAAATTGAGTTCCATTAGTTAGAAATATGAACATAAACCATTTAATTCATTTATTTCATGGGTTAGGAAATTTATTCATAACACAACACCCTATGCCTTTAAACTACTATGAAAAGGGGGATAAATTGAGTTCCCTATCTCACTAGGGGATCCAATTCACCATAAATTGCATCACACTTACCATGGAGACTTGGTCTAGGTAGTCTCATCTAATGAAACTATTAGGGGAATAGAGCCTCATTCATACTATCAAACCAATGAATTCTAAGGGTGGGGTTTATATCCTCATTCTAACTATACCATTAGGCATAAATCCTCATGTATATACCATAGAAATCCAAGATACATGTGTCCATGCTTCTTTAACCATTTACCACATATACCACAACACAAATCCAATTAATTTAACACACATACTATTTTCAATTCATCATTCATTCAATATATAATTAATCTATATTTCTAAATCCATTAACATGAATACAATTTACAATCGTTAAATTATTTTCATATTTCCATTTCAACCCTTAGTCCATTATTAACATTCATTTAACTAATTTTTCATATTCCTCCTATTCCAAAATAAATCATTGTTTCATGTAAACAATAAGACACAAATACCACTAATAGCTTTTAATAATTCTAGTAAACATGTCAAAACATTTATCACATGATATAAGTCCTATTAATTCTATTCTATTCATATAATCTTAATTTACTATGTTTTCAATGATGGAACACACTATGGGTGGACCTATAACTGGTCTAATCATCCTTAAGGCATCCCACTGGGACAAAGAGAGATTAAATTCTTCATTTATTTAAGCAAATTACAAAATATTACTAAAAAATTAAAATTCACTATTAAAGGTTACCATAGCACAACCACATCCACAAAACAAAACACCAAAACTTTGGGATATAACTTGTAGACCACTTACCTCGATTTTGAAGGAGAAGACTCGCTTAACCCTAACTGTTGATATGGATATGAACACACTTCAAAGTCCTAGGCAATGAACATATAGAAAAGAGGGTTTTGTGGCATCAAAATAATAACCATAGATATAGAAGACCTAATCTAAAAATGATAAAAAAAATTCTCTGACTATGTTCCTCTGTTTTTCCACGAGGTAGCCAGGACATATGGTACCTGGGGATCCCGCAAGGTTTGAAAATCCATTCTTAGATAGTGCAGAATTGAACTTTTCAAGACCATACATTATTTAAATCCCCTTGTGTCATTTCAACAAACCATGAACCCCTCATCTAGGAAATCATGGTTTGGGAACCAGATTAGTATTAACTATGCGCCAACCATACAACATCCACTAGATGGTCACATTTATATTTATTTGGAGTACTAAACCCCTAGATTAACCTAAGTCTCATTTTTAGCATAGAAACATCATTTTAACCCAAGATAATGATACATGAACCAAAGATCAAACAAGAATGTAAATAAACAAGAAATATGGGATCATAAAAACTTCCCATATAATAACAACTCATCCTGGAGCAACTCTTCTAAAGCATCACTGAGCTTATGAAGTAAATATATCAGGCCACTAGGACAACATATTTGTCTCCCCTACCAAATCTTCTTCCTATTCATTGAAATGATTACATAGAACTCGATCCAAAGGAAAATATTTTTACCACAAGACTTTCTCACTATAATCCATAATACGAACCAGATTCTCCTCAAAGTACATATAAACCTCAAGATCAACATCATCAGTATTAATCAAATGGTATGCATCAGGGTGATACTTTTGATGTTATGATACATGGAACGAATTTTTCATATCACTATACCACAATGGATGAGCCAATCCATATGACACTGGTCTGATCCTTGCCACTATCTCAAATAGTCCCATATACATGGGTGCCAAATTTCCCATTTGGAATATAACAGTGACTCAACCTCAGCAGCACTCAATGAAATGCATGATCAACCTCTATAATCTCAAGAAGTCTATGACCCCAATATTTAAAAGAATTTTCTTCTACCCTTTTCCAAATCAATACTCTTATTAATCAACTAATCCTATTATTATTTCTCCTGAATGAATCATAGTTCGAATAACTCTAATTCTCGAGTCTCCATCCAACATAATGGAGACCTACATAGCCTTACATAGAGTTCCTCATATGGTTCCATCAGAACTGTCACCTAGAAATTTTTATGTAAGAAAACTAAATAAGAACCAAATGATATTCCCACAATCCTCAAAAATCTAGAACAGAATCCCTTAACATTTTGTATAGCACTTGGATAATATGTTCTTATTTCCCAACAATCTTTTGGTGGGAATCGTTACTCAAACAAAATTGGGTACCAAGTGATTATTATAACCCATGCCCAAAGCATGAAATAAACACAAATCACAATCTAAAAATATAGTTCATGGAACCCCATTCAGCCTTAATATATCTCATACATAGAAGTATCCTAACTAATCAACGAAGATGGACTCTTGAATTGGTTAGAAATGTTCCACCATGGTCAATCGATCCACCACTACCTTGATTGCCTCATTTTTCTAATGCATCCTGTAGAGACCCACCAAAAAAATCCATCATCATGTCATCCCATTTCCAGATTGGTATGGTAAAAGACAGTCAAAAACCACCACAACACTGATTATCTTCCATCACCTATTGATAGATGTTGCCTCACATCACAAAACCCACAAACTAATTTTTTATCTCTGGCCACCAATATTATTTACGAACATCATAATCCATTTTGGTCAAGCTAGGATACACCGCCAACCTCGAAGCATACAACTAATGCCTAAAATCATTCCACACACATGTATCAATGACCACATAGACACTAAATTAAATGATCTCATCATCAATAATACTCTAGTTAGAAGGTGGATCCCCACATTCTAGATATTCCCATAAATCCAAACACATAAGATCCTCTTACTTTCTCTCCTTAATCTGGCTAAGAATCATAGAGTCAATATCCAATGATAATGGGGTCACCTACCCATTCCCATCAAACACATCCAAATACATCTCAACAAATAATGACATTATCCTCCACTCCATACTGGATTCCTAAACTATCTGATTTTGAGTCTATAAACATAGATCATCTACCACACATTATCCCTTTCATGGCATGTATATGAGCTCGAAATCGAAAGATTTCATATAATCAACACATCTTTTCTTTAATAGATTAAAACAAATCCAGTATAATTTGTTCATAAGTATTTTATTATTGTTATACATAGTAATTTATTCTACCAACAAGAAATATAGCCAACAAATGAAGGAGTAAACCATTTTGGAAAGTCAAGATCATGAGTAGTGTAATTTCATTAATGAGGCTTCAACTACTGAGAGCCATATTACATGACCTAGTCATCATGAATTAAAATAACAATATGTCCAACACTGGATGCATCAAAAAAAAATTCACAATCATTATTTATCTTGGGTAAGAACAAAATTGGTGTAGAAGTTAGTTGATTATTTAACTCTTTTGGAATGAATAATCACATGAATTGCACCACTAAAACATGGTTCAATTCAAGGTATAGCCTGAAATTAGTTCTTGAAATAAAAAATTTCATGATGTTTCACGATAATATCCCTCCAAACTCAAAAAAGATGGATATAAAAGACATTCTTAGGTTTCTCTAATTACAAAACCACCACCACCTTCTTTTCGTCCACCAAAAAAACTTCCTTAGATTTGATATTACCAAAGATATGTACCATGTGAATCAATAAATGAAAATTGGATAAACTAGAATGTATCCTATTATACTATAGTGTACTTAATATGATTTATAGATTTTTATCACGATCATCTTGAGTCTTAGATTACACCAATATGTCATCCACAAAGATAACTACAAACTAGTCTAGGTACGAGTGAAAGATTAGGTTCATTAGAGCCATAAATAAAGATAGTGCACTGTTCAACCAAAACAGGATTACAAAAAACTCATAAAACTCATAATATATCAGGAACGTAGTTCATCGTATATCATAAGTTCTTACCCTCAAATGACGATACCTTGATATCAACTCTATTTTAGAGAACACTAAAGAATATCGTAGCTGGGAAAAAATATCATTGATATGAGGAATAGGGTATTGATTAATAACTATATTCAGATTTAACATCCTATAATTGACACACAACCACAAGGATACATCATCTTTCAAGGTAAACAAGATTAGATATCCCCATGGTGATGTACTCAGATGCAAGAACTCCTTGATATTTAGTACCTCTAACTGTGTTTTTAGTTCCTAGATTTCAATCAGTGTCATTCCATATGGAGGAATTGAAATTGGTTCTACTCCTGACATCAACTCTATCATGAACTTGGCCTCCCTATTAGGTTCTATCTCCATTAATTCATTAGGGAAAACATCCTATAACATATCCACCATATGTTGAGAGACTCGATTCTCAAATACCCATTAATCTAGAACTTTTGACGCCACTGGGGTTGTGATCTCACCCAACTACTATCATATTGGCCTTGTACAGCCTTCTCAAATATCCCAATCCTAGTTGTGAACATATGTCTCTCCCTATTGATACGTGAACAATAACATATAGTGTTATGAGTCAGAAAGTGACTGGTATAACACAATACATTCCATCCCTCAAGACTTTTCGAAACCAGACATGCTTAGGCTAAACATGACCCAAAAGAAAATAGTACCCACCAACTCAAGGGAAAAATCCTTACAGTTCCATGTATTTTATTTTCCAACTATGTATCAATAAATTTAAAACCACTCATATATTCCATTATTTGAAAACAAAACACCTATAAACTGTGAATATATAAATGAATTGAAGGAAGCACTATCAAAAAAACACTAGAAAATGTGGAAGCTACAAAAGTCATACCACAGATTATAAATTGTCTGGATTTGTCTCTATTCATTGAAAGCTGAATTATCCTTACGCACTGGGATCTGGACTAAGTTCATTATTCTACACTACTTTTTGGATGAGGAAGATTTCATCCTTGAGAACCACATTTGCTGCCACGATTATTTTAGCTTATAGAGTTCTTGTATCCTACCTGGTAGGTTGAAACCAACCCCCTTCTATAATCTGTACTATACATGGTCCTCCATTATCACCCAATTTTCTTATAGTTATTATATAACTAATGCACAATACCCAACCTTCAACACGACGATACTATATTAGTGTATGGGGACACTGACCCCTCTTGTGTCCCGATCTACAACATAGATATTAGAAAACATGACCATAAACTTGAGAGAATGGTTTTATTTTCTAAAAACACTATCCACCAACTCCTTGGTTGAAACTCTCAAAGTGTTGCTTCCTACCATAAAAAGACACACAACTGGTTCTCCTAAATGGAACTACTGGTCCACCACCTGAATCCTCATTGATATTACCTTTTTAAATAAGATCATGATCCACCAATATAAGAAACCACTTTAATAGGAATATATTCACATTAGATTTGATCTAATGTCTATCTATATCATGTAAAATTCTCATGATATCTTCCTCACCCCCTTCCAATGAAACAAAAATGTGATGATGGTTAGGGAAGTGGCCATTATATTCCACCATTATGATGGACCCCTAATTCAAACTCATAAATTGTAATAACCCTAGTTTCTGTTACGCCAGAAATTCATTGGGTTTTAAGGATATAAAGTATATAGTGAAATTTTTGGAGAGTTCAATAATATTTCACTATGTTTTGGGACAAATGGAGAGGAACAATGACTATACATGGTTTATCCAACCAGTTTGAAAATCTTAGTAGAAACCATGTGCAATAGTACATTTGAGGCTCAGAGCTTCGGCACGATGTGCACACGATTAGGGAGACCGTGCGAGGAGGTCATGCGAGGGTCTATCTAGGGTGTAGCTGAAACACAGATAACAAATAGTTTGTCTAATCATGTGAACTATGTATGTGCATGTTTTAAATGAGATCATTAAAAATTATATATCACATGTATTTTCATCTAAGTTGTTCATTTTTTTCCTAATAAACCATAACTTGGTATTTCTATTCCTTAATGGTAGAAAAACCTATCCCAAGTGAATTATAGTCAATCTGAAGGCATCCCATGATGTTTCAAACCTGTATTCATGAGGTATATGATATTTTGTTATTGTTATAGATCAATTTCATAGATCTACATATATCTACATCTCTTATCATCTTGGTTCGTTAGAGATACACATGTTATTGGTATATCTATAAGGGTGTATGCTAATTAAGTCATGTTTTGGTCAGGAATTTTCAAGGATAAGAAATATAAGGCCGTTCCATGAATATTTGACCAGGTTTTCTTGAGAATTATTCATCTACGGTCATGATTCGTCAAAAAATTTGAGTTTGGGGGATTTACTCTCGACTTCACTTAATATAACCAAATGGAATGATTTCAAATTAAACTTATTTTTCTAAATTTATTGTGACTTGGTTATTGAACCCTTTTTGGAATCCTTCTTGAGTAAATGTTTGTGAAATCTGAAAAATTGGGGACTTTTATTGAGTCATTTGGTTCTTGGTTTTAAAATATGGATTTTAAAAATGGTATTTTTCATAAATAATGGTCCATTAAGGGTATATGATGTTTTCAATAAATGTTCAATGTTTATTAAAACAGAATGGCAACTATGAAATTGGTTGTTGTCTTTTTTCAATAAATGTTTAGTATAATTGAAATGGTTTATTTTGATAAGGGAAATATTTAGAATACATCATGTTGGTTTGAGTTAATGATTTTTGGGCCCTGAATAAGGTATAAGTACTATTGGGGTATAAGGTATGTGACCCTTGATCTGAGGCTGGTATTAGTGGGACACAAAGTGATTGGAAAAGAGACCGCTCAGGACTATGGAATTGTTAGACGAAGCATGCATGTGTGGGTGTGTTGTGAACAATGGAATGGGTATTCCAAAATCATAATAATAATTTATTATAAGCCCTGATTATTTATTTTATGTAAAATAACTTGTGAAATATTGGTTTCATTTACTTTTTTTATAGATATTTATAATTATTTTCAAACATGTCTATATTTGGTTATAAACTCTTTAGGTAAATTGTTTTGTATAATATACATACTATTCTATCCTAGTGGAGTGATAAGGGATGTCGATGGGAAAACCTTTTGAGTTTTATAATCACCCCTGGTTTAGCTCTTTGGTGCTTTTTCAGATTCTACCTTTCGAGATGGGAGAAAAGGTAATGTATCACACCTCATTAGCACCATGTTGAGATACATTAGACTACTTAGTGATGTTGGGTCATAGAGCTTGTGGAGCATTGTGTTTTTTAGTATTCATGGAGTTTATTCTTAATTTTTCATCTATTTACTTTGATGTCGGTATTATATCCCCTGTATAAGATCTTGGTTAGTTTCATTAAAGAGAATGATTTGAAATTACATAATATATTTCATGCATCATATAGTGATCTTGTTGTGGATGGTTTGTCGGGTTTTTGTTTTAGACAAAAATGGTTAAATCATCGCCCACTATCTTTGAAACCCTTCAGCATTTATTTTTTTACTTTAGAGTCTTGGGAAAGTCTCTTAAGGCCTAGTAAAGATACCTAGTATTGTCAAGACAATGGGAATTAGAGGTTCATTACAAATGGTATCAGCTTGTTCATTCCTTGCCTATCATGTATTCATCAATTTTCATGGTCTTGGAGTTTTATTTCTTTTATCTCTATTACTTGTGTTAGAATCATAGAACATAGAAGGATTGATCGAAGTTGAGAATTATAGTAGAAAAATATGTCGCTAACCAGTTTATGCTGAACTTAATTTTACAAGGGTGTTTGGTATATAATTGTTTTGGAGACACTTCTAGAATGTCGGAAATATAATTGTAATCAGTTTATAAAATGACATGAGAACGAAATGAATCATAAATGAATGAAATCCAAATAAAAATGAATACATCATTTCAAGTAATGATTCATGGTGAAAAATAGTTGAGTTTTGAACATGTATGAATCTATTTTCAAATGAAATACATTGAATAATCCTAGTTTATATATTAGGTTGAACATGGAAAAAGTTAGTTTTTATAAAATAATGATGTTATAGTTGATGTGATAGAATTTTAAATAACAAGACATTAGTTTCTTGAGAGTGTGATTGATGGAGTTTGTTGTTGGCTTAGAAAAAAGAACTATGTAGCCATTGTGTGAACCAAACCAAAGAAGCTGTGGAGAATGTAGTTTCACTTGAACCACAGGTGAACCAATAGCCAGTTTGGAGTATTATCCCGGATTTTCATGTTGTGGATATGAGGAACTAGAGGAATGGGCAAAGTCATGTGAACTATACTATAATGTTCATGAAGCAGAATCAACCAAATTACTAGGGTGATGCTAAACCTAAAAAGGCAGAGGTGTGACTAAGTATAATGAATTGTATCTTCGATTTCATTAGCACACCATTGGAGTTCAATGTAACTCCTGTGACTTAAATGCTGGTGGTATTTCATGTCAGTGGTTGGATGTAGCAGTGTAGGAAAAATTTGATGAAGGCCTTGCATGTGGGATTTTGAGGATTTTTTCAACAAACAATTCTATCCTCACATGATCATGATCCTAAAAATGACAAGTTTCATGAACCTAAAACTAGAGAGTAACACTATCACAAAGTATGCGGATAAATTCATAAATATTTTGTGCTTTGTACCATAATTTGCGACAAGTGAAAATTTAAAGGAATGCATCTTAAAATTGGGGATAAGAGAATATATTCAATCAACGATTGTAGTCCTCTATATTAGTGAATATACAGAGATGGTGAACAAAGAAACTGTGGATGAACATGATATCTAGAGATTGATTGGAGGAGGTATTATTATACTTACTAGGAATGGTGGGAACTCAAATGCTGGGAGTAAGAAGAAAAGGGAGACCTATTTCCAAGGTGGAAGTGGAAATCAGAATCTGAAGGATGGATTAGTGAACCGTCCCCCATGAACAAAGAAAAAAGAGGGCAATTTGAAATATCATTCACATGACCACATAAAGAAATATGGTACCTAACAACCTAGATCACACCCTAACTACAATAATATGGGGCATCTTCAACAATATTTTCACATTGCTCTAATGTCAGGTGCTCGAGACACTTCTTAGGCATCGTAAGAATTGTATGCTTCGACAGCGAGAGGATAGCAGAATCAGTCTCTTCAGCATAACATAGTTACCCAGGGTGATTCTAGAAATACAATGACTCCTCATCTAGGGATATCACAAGAAGGTAACAAGGGTAACTTTGCAGAGACACATAAAATTTTATGGATCTGAGAATATGATTTTCAATGATCAAGTTAGACCATCTATGTTGTGAGGTAAGATTCCATTGAAATCTACTATTGTGAAATTTCTCTTCGATACTGCTGCATCGCATTCGTTCGTTTCCTCTTGTGCTATATATTTTTCGTGTTTATTGATGGAAATTATTCCCTCTAAGGTAAAACTATAAACTCCTCTCCGTAAAATAGAATTTTAAGCCTTTGTGTGTAGAGCATGCACTATAATGGTTGATTGAGCTGAGCATAAATGGGACTTCTCAATGATAGATGTGGATTTGTATGACATAATCATGGGTATGGATTGGTTGAAAATATTCATGTCAAACATTGAATATTATAGGATAACGGTTAGTTTCATGAACAAGGATGACATTGAGCATCTCTTCAGAGGAAAGAGGATGGAAAATAAATGTGAATAGAGTTTGTTGGCACCGGCGGGGGAAAATATGTCTTTTTGAGTGGTGGTGTTGACTTTTTCATCAATGGAACATATCAATGAAGTTAGTTTTCCAGCATTTGTAAAACAATTTTCAGATATATGTCCCAATACGTTCTCATGTTTACCACCTCTAAGGGAATTAGATTTTACGACTAATATACTTCTTAGGAAACTTTATATCTCCCTTATGTCTTATAGGATGACACCAATAGAGTTAAGGTAGTTAAAATTTAGTTGGATTAGCTGGAAAGAAAGGTTTTCATTCGGACAAGTACATCTTTGTGGGCATCATCGATTTGGATTGGGTAGAAAGTAAATGGAATTCATAAGTTGCGTGTTTATTATCATAATGATACCCATGTTATGATAAAGAATAGGTACCCACATACTACCAATAGTGATCTATTCAATCAATTAAAGGGAGATCAGTGGTTCTCCAAGATTGAATTGCGATCTGAATATCACCAATTGTGAGTTCGTAAGGATTATATTCCAAAGACATATTTTAGAATCCGGTATGGACACTATTAATATGTATGCATGCCTTATGGTAAAATGAAATCCCAATAGGTCTTCATAGTATTGATGAATTGGATATTTCAATGATATATGGACCCTTCTGTTAATGTTTTCGTGGTTTAGGACATGGTGTATTTAAGGACAAGGACTTATTGTGAGGAACAAAAGTAACAGTGTTACAAATAATGAGAGATCCCCATTTTTTATTCCTAATTATGAATGTGTTATTTTTGGATATAGGAGGTATTCATTCTGGGCCATGTGATATCTTCAAAACGTGTTTCAATTCATCCTTATAAGATAGAAGATGTTATCTCGTGGAAACCACCAAACAATGTCATCAGGATACAAGTTTTTCTCAGTCTATTTTGCTACAACTGAATCTTTCTGTGTGATATCACATGAATAGAATCTCCAATGACAGGTCTGAAAAAGAAGAATGCTCTATTCTAAAAGATATAGGAATTTCAGAAGTCTTTTATGGAACTAAAAGTTCATCTTACATCAGCATCAATATTGATTTTCAATAATTAAGATAGAGGTATGTGGTGTACTGTGATGCTTTGGGATTGGGGTTGGGTTGTGTTCCCATGAAAGGGGATGATGTAATGTCTTATGGTTTATGGTAGTTGAGGTTTTATGAAAATAATTACCCATCACATGATTTTGAGTTAGCTGAATTCATACATGCCTTGAAGACATGGAAGTATTATCTCTATGGTGAGAAAATTACTATCTTCATAGAGTAGAAAATCTTGAAACACATTACCTCGTAGAGAGACATGAATATGAGGAAAGGATATGGATGGAGTATATCCAAATTTTTTACTTTGACTTGATATATACACTAGGGAAAAATAATTCAGTGGTGGATGAATTAAAAAGAAATTCAGATGCTCAATTGGCGAAAAAAAGTTTCATATTAATGGAAACTGATGTTGGTCCTAGACAACATGCATGTGGAATGTGAAGATCAAATTGCAGTTTAATTTTAAGCTATGATAGTTCCTAATTTGTTAAATATTATCCAATAGACACAATCATATGATGAAGAATGCGTGGTAATGACTTAAAAATATGATACTAGGGATACCATTGAGGGTTGGAATCTTGTTGGGATCTCAATTTTGTGTTCCAAAGATTGAGTGGTTGTACTTATGACTTTTCATGAAATACTCTTCCATGATTATCACAATTTGATATGGGATGTACATATGGGAACACATAAGATGTATAAGGTGTTGAATATGATGTTTTGGTTGAGTGGCCTGAAAAAGAAGGTGGTTGAGTTCATCTTGTGGTGCTTAACATGTCAGTAGATTAAAGCAGAGTATCACATAACAGAAGGTATGTTGCATAATTTACCTATCCTTATATGGATATTGGAGTAGATAGAGATCAAATTTGTTACAGACCATCCAAGAATGGTCTCTAATCACAATGCCTTTTGGGTGATAGTGGATCATCATACCAATTCAGACCATTTCAATCCAATTCATGAAACTCATACGGTGGAGGATTTTTCTAATATCTATATCCAAGAAGTGGAAGATAGGTATGGCATACTAGTTTGTGTATTATCATATATAGATCTCAGGTTCACATCTCATTTTGGAAAATCCATATAGAAATCGTTTGGCACTCAGTTGAATATGAGCATAGCGTATTATCCTCAGAAAAATGATCAATTTGAATAAATGATACAGAAGATGGATGATAATGTGGTATTGTGTAAGAGATTTAGGTGGATCATGGGAGGGGAACATACCCTTAGTGGAGTTCTCATATAATAATAGCTTTCAGGTCTCAATAAATATGGCTTTGTTTGGATCATTGTATGGGAATCCTTGTTATTCCCTACTATGTTGGGTAGAAACATGAGAAACATCACTAGTTGGGATGAGCATTGTCCAACAAACAACTAAGAAGATTTAGTTAATGAGAATAAAGATGGATTAGATTCGTCATATGTATTATGTGAATCATCATCAAAGGTCGTTGTCATTTTCTATGAGAGAACATTTGTTCTTGATTATCTTTCTATGACTTGTAAATCATCATTTTGAGAAATAAGGTAAATTTATCTCCTAGATACATTGGCCCTTTTCAAGATATAAGAACAGGATGGAGAGGTGGAATTTTGGTTGGTATTTATACTATAGTTTAGTTCATTTCATAATGTGTTCCATGTATCTCCATTGAAAAATTCTCAGCCTGATCCGGACCATTTGACCTGTTGGGATTTGGTTGACCTAGCATCAGATGCCTCATTGGTACATATCCTAGTACAGATTATGGATATACTAGAGAATGTATAACATGGAAAAATAATCACACTAGTTCATGTTTTAAGGAAACGTGGTAATATTCCATAAGAGACTTGGGAAAGTGAGAGGGAAATAAATGATCAATGAACATAACCCTTTCAGAGCAGTAATGGTTTTCTAAGTTGTGGGGATGGAATGACTTGTGGTGGGGAGAATTTGTTACCCTTAGTTTCTGGTACATAACCCTTTATTTGTGTTTTGACAGATAGAATGTATAAGGGGAACTATTGGAAGAGTTTTGTAAGCTTTCACAAAGTTCTCATGACAAAGGGAGATGTGCACGAGTTGCACGTCATTTATCCAATCCTTGAAGAAATACTAGTAGAAACATTGTTTTAGAGATTGTTTGAGGAAGAGTGATTGGGCATGGTGTGTGAAAGGTTAGGTATGTTGTGCGATAGGATTCCTAGGAAGTATCTTATGCACGATTAGTGCACTATTTTCTAGTCGTGTGAACTAACCATGTGCTTGTTCTAAACGTGATCCTAAAAAATTGTATCTCACACATTTTTGATTATATGTTTCCTGATTTTTCTAGTAAGTGGACATAAATCGGGATTTCACTTCCTTGACACTCAAAGAACCTCTCCCAAAAGACTTTGAGTCAATTTGAAGGATTCCCTTGGTATTTTGATCTCATATTCTTGAGGTATGTGATTGATATTCATCGTTCTTGATCGATTTCTTAGATACACTTAGATATACATCTACTATCCCCTTGGTTTCTCATATCTACACTTATTATGGGTTGATATATGATGGTGTATGCTAGTTAAGCTATTTTCTGGTCTTGAAATTTCTAGGAGATGAGATATAAGGTAGTCTATGAAGAATTAGCCCAGTTTTCTTGAGCATTCTTCGTTTGTGGTCATGTTTCATCAAAACCTTCGAGGTTGGTGGATTCTCTCTTGAATCCTATTAATAGAACGAATTTTCATAAAATAAAATTAAACATTTGTTTTCTGAACTAATTGTGACTTGGTTGTTGAACACTTGTTGGAAACCTTCTTGCGTGACGGTTTATGAAATCTGGAAAATTGTGGATTTTGAATTTGTGCTTTAGTTCTTTATTTTAAAATATGGATATTAAAATTGGGGTTTTTCAAGAATGTTTGAACATTAATTGAATTGGATTTATTTAATAAAAAATTATTGTATTATTGAAACATAATGAATACATAAAAATTGGATGTGCTTGTTTCAATAAAAAGATCAATTTTACTGAAATGGTTTCTTTTGGTAATTAAAATTTTTGGAATTCATGGTGTTGTCGAGATTTCATGCTTTACGAGACCGAAAGAATTGATGAGTATCATTGGGGTACAAGGTATGTAACCATTTATTGGTGGAAGGTGTTAGTGTGACACAAAGGTTTTGGAAAATAGATCACTCATGAGTAAGGAAATGTCAAATGAAGCATGCATGTGTGGGTGTGTTGTGAACTATGGAATGAGTATTTGAAAAAATAATAAGAATTTATTTATAATCATTTATTAGTTATTTTCTAGAAAATAAATTACTAATGGTTGGTTTAATTTAATTTTGTTTAAACATGGTTATAATTGGTTTTCAATCTTGATTATATTTGTGTATAAACTGGTTTTTTGAATTGTTTTATATTAACTATTTTATATAATGTGAAAACAGTTCTATCCTAATGGCGTGATAAGGGATGTCATTGGTAAAACCTACTATTTTTTATACTCAACCAATGTTTTGGAACATTGTTTATTTTGCAGATGCTACCTTCTAGGAAATGGGAAAAGGTAAATCATCAACCCACTTTACCATTTCGTGATACATTAGACTGCATGGTGATGTTGGTGGATTAATATTGTGGATCATGCTTTCTTGTAATCATCTTGGGGTTTATTCATCTTCATTCCAATGTTTTCTTTGATGTTGGTTTGTCTACTATTGTAGCATACCGTGTTTGGTTGTTTTAAATAGAATTATTTAAAATTTCTTAGTTTATTTCTTATATCATATAGTGAGTTGGTTGATGGTTTTTCAGGTTGTTTTTTGGACTAAAAAAGATCAATCATCCCCCACTTTCTATGAAACCGTTTGAATTTTATATCCATCCTTTGGCATCATGGGAATGCCTCTTAAGGCATATTAATGATCCATCATATTCATAATCAATTAAGAATTGGTGGGTCATTATGTAAACTATTCCACCTCTCACTCCCTCATGGTATCCAGATATAAATTTCCCAGAAATGTTTCCCATAAACCCTAACTCAAAACACCATCTTCCTTCTCTAACTAAACTAAGATGTCCCACCTGCTCATTTCCTATCCTCGCAACATGTAAGCCTCCAACTTGGATTTCTTTTTTAGGGTGGGCCTCTAAGGGATCATGAATTTTTTGAATGGACTCTATCCAAAACTCATCAACTAAGTGTACACACTCTCTAGAAAAACTCATAGTCTATTGTATATGAAACTCCTTTTTCATCTCAAGCATACATTGAACAATATTCCCAATGTCTCGTTCCATCATTTTCATAAAATGGATGATTTTCTCATTGAACTGATTATCTCCCTTGTTACCCTTGACTACATGGTTTTCTTTCTCCACTTATAGAGGATAATTCCTAGTGGAATCCTCTTGTCACTCAACCATCACACAAAGTTGTGGTGGAATCTTCGTACAATTCAAAACAAAAATATTAGAACACATAACACAACATCCACTATTTTCACAAAACAAGCCCCTCCACTAGACTTAAAAAACCATTCCACATATACTACCATATCAAATATCATTACATCTCAATCAATACCCTGATCTATCCCTACCATGTTTCATGGTCAACATTGGGTTAACAACTCACAAAACCATGTTCCTTTTCCATAAAAAACATTTTTAAACATTCTAACTTTCACAATAAAAATTTGTACCATTTAGACTCATTTCAATTTTTAAAAATTATAACCCCCAAAACGTAAACTCATTTAAAATTTTCATTAGGCACTATTCTATAACTATTCATTAATATTTAATATATTTTTTTCATTAGTATTTTCTTTATTAGACACCACTTATTTTATGTATTTCAAGTAATGTGATGTGAATTCTATCCTTGATAACCCAGACACCCTATCGGTGGGTTCCATCCATGGTGTAGGCCTCATATATCCCTTGGTTCTTAAAATGCTACATGAATTGAAAACCTCAAAATATTTTATCCACTAGAAATAAATTATAAAATAGTCACTTCACGCAACAAATGCATCACCCAATGATGAAATATCTTTCAAAAAAAACAACACACACTAAGAATGAAAATCCCACACAATGTACATGGGTTATATCATATACATGGGTTAAATACTCCGAAGAAGAACTCATTTCAATGATCCAACACATATTAATAGCTCATATACCATCCTCTAATAGAATGACCACCTAAAATAACCACTCTTATACCACTTTTTAACATCCCCAAACTGGATTCCATTAAATTGTTTCCTTGAGATGAGTACCCACGTGACATCAGTTGCGCCTCCCTATATGAAAGAGGTTTCCAACTAGTAGTGAATGTATAATAGGTTATATTGGTAGATGATAACCTCTTTATTGGATTATACATAACATATAAAATATTAAATAAGGAAAATTAGTAAATAATAAACATTCGTTAAAAAACTTTTCCCAAAATAGGGTATAAGCACACAACTAAATAGTAAATATTCCATGTCATTTCATGTAATGACATGTGTAAAGAAAACACATAATAAAGATAAACTAAAGAATACCCAAAATGGGTCCAAACACCAAGCTTGGTTCCCTCCTCCATGCACATCCCAAGCCCAGTCAACCCTCTTGCATAGGGACCTTGCCCTTATCATGACCAACATCCATGAAGTTTTCTTAGGTAGCCAATGGTATCTAGAGAAGTGTATGAATACAAATATGTAGGCCACCACCAATGGTGTCTACAAAATATCCAGTATAATAAGTTGTTTTTTCAAGTACAAAATGAATAACATGGTAAAAATATATATAAATTAGGTTCTATTAGTTAAAAATATTTACTTAATCCATTTACTTTATTTAATTTGTGGGTTGGAAAATTCATTCTTAACACAAAAGCCTATTAATTTAAACTATGATTCATAAGGGGATAAGTCAAGTTCTCTATCTTAATAGGGAAACCAATTCACATTCAATTATAGATCATTTACATTGGAGTCTCATCCAACAGGGATCAACAGGGGTTCAAATCATCTTTTTTCCATCCAATATACCAAATCATACAAAATGATTCAAGTTAACGCCAAGATAGAATGATAATAAAACAAAATACACAAAACAAAACACAGATAATATGGTATATAAATTTTAGACCACCTACCTCAATTATGAAGATGAATGCCCATGTAACCCTAACATTTGATTTAGATCTGAATGCCATTAAAATCTGAACACTATGATCCATTGTAAAAGAGGGTTTTAGGGTTTCATAAGATGAATAATGTCTACAAAATCTCTAATACAAAAAATACAACAAATATGAGTGTTATACTCACCCAAAGAATTGAGTCCCAATCAACGATGCTCGAAACATCCTAGAAAAGATGAATATTGATCCTTGGGAAGTCTTGGTAATTTTGGTTTATAACTAGCAGTGTAGGATGAATAAATGAGTGAAATATCATGTTATATCACTTAAAACTCGAGGTGGTAAGTTAGTAAAATCAAACTTTTTAAATGGTACACGATTTGGCTACATGGGTTGCCAAATTGTGCACCATATATCTGTCATCCTTGGTACAGAAGTTGGCCAGGTTGCATGATTACCTCGTGACACTGCACGATTTGAAATATCTTGCCTATAACATGTGGAATGGCTATGTCCAAGACCATATGATTTTCCCTACTCCATTCCATGGTCTCTTAAAATCATGAACCCTTTATCCAGGCATTCTTGGTTAGGGCACACTATTAGTACTAATCTTGCACCAATCGTGAAACATTCATTGGATGGAATCATTATCCAATATTTCATGTATCGAACTCCCAAATCATCTTTATGACTACATTTACACTCAGTAGAAATTCCTTTGACACATGAAAAATAGGCATTAACAATGTTTCAAACAAGAATGTAACTCAATGTAAAATTTGGGATCTTAAATAGCCGAAAGTGTAATTTTTTTAATTGAGTATATTTTGGATATGTTTATGCCATCCATGATAAGATTTCAAATCAATTTAGTAATTTTATTCTAAAATTATGTTTTCCTATCATGGAAATCCCCACATTACTTTCCTTGAATCATATTCGGAGGACCCGTAGTTGAGACCTATATAAATTAGTTGACTTTGATTTGTTGTGTAAATTGAGGGATTTAATTAATGAAAATTTATTTTAAATATAATAATGTATTTTATAATTAATTCAATCATTGGGGAATGTAATTTCACTAAAAATGATATTTTAAAAAGAACTATAATTTTAAATGGTTAAACATGTGGGTAAAAGTTGAGTCCCTTTTTATGAAATGGGGTGTGGATTTTTTAAAATTATATGGCCTATGTAGTGAGTTTTATAATTATTTAAAAAGGGGAAATTGTTAAATACATAACATAATATGGTGATGTTAATGAATGTCTTGGTTTTTTAGAATATTATATTTTCATTATTTTCATTATAAATATAATGAGAAATAATGATTAAAAATAAATATGGTTTGGGTAAAACTAAATCAATGAATCATAATACTTGATTTAAAGTGACTCTTATTGAGTGAATTAATGGTGTAAATTCTATAATAATAATGCTAAACAATGATTGTGATGTTTAAAGATCAGGAATCTCTAGATGCATTCCAATATTTATTAAAATTTTGGAGTTTGAGAATTTCATGATTAGCACCTCGATTCTATGTGATTCTTGATGAGTGGGAATTGTAGGATGATCTGTTTAGATTATGTGTGGAATATTATTAGGAATTATAAGAGGATATTTATGGATTAATCACAATACCATATTTGTGGAATAGTTGGTATGATTTTTGGTTTGTCGCATATCACCTTTTATTGGTGTAATTTCGGTATGGGTGTTAGATTCCACAGGAATATTGGGATGATCACTCATATTCCATGTGATATTTTTAATACATGGAAATTCCAAAATGAGAGATAGGATTCCATGTTATTTTTTTATGAAGGTGCATTCAACGTGAAGTCCTCAATGACACCAATCACTTCTCAAAGAGGGTAGGTCTAGCTTTTATCATCACCGAATAGCCCGAGACATAAAATTTCTGTCAATTTTTAAATTTTGTATCACCTCCCTTATTTAAGGCTCTTGAATAAGAAATTTTAAAATTCCTAAATTGTATACCATTAGTACATATTAATTATATTTTAATTTATACTAGTACTATTATGGTATCCATCAGTGGTAATCTATATTTTTATATACAAAACCTTCTTGGGACTCCATCGAACATGGTTTCCTGAGAAAACAATTCCTTTTGTCATATGGGTGGGTTGAGAGTAAGTCACAATGTTGATAGCGTGGTGCATTGGCATGATAGAATATTTATATATTCTGAAACTATCTAGGAATCAGGAATAGTTTTTGTGGAGTTCCTAGTTTATGGTTTTTTGGTTTTTTCTTTTCCCATATATGATCCACACATGTGGGGTATATTTGGAATTTATAACGAACCCATTCGGTGTGTAATTGTTTTACTAGAGTTATTGGATTTTTCCAAAATTTATCTTTGATGATTATTTGAATTTTTTTATTTTTTTATTTTTTTTCTACTAAAATAGATTTTATAACATTAGGTCTTAGTCTATATAATATAACATCACAGGCCCACACTGTTATTCAGAAACCACTGGTGTATGATTAGGCGTTCCTAAGTCTTTATGGCGAACCAGTCTATTTACCGTTAAAATATAAATACATTTTGTGATGTTATAGTTCAGTTATAGTAATTTAATTTGAAAAAAATATTACATATATTTAATCCACATGCCCTAATTCTTTAATTATAAAATTTTCATTTATTCATAATGAATAGTAAAAATAGAAAAAAATTACTACCCTAGTTATAGTTAAAATATGTTTAATAGGGGTTATACTATAAGATAAGAGAAAAACATTACACTTAAAATTGAATAAATACTATTGGATAAATAATTTTATAATTTATTATATCTTACCTTGGAATTCTCATCCATTTTATTCCACATTAACATGAAATTGACAGTTGAGATTTATTTCTTTTATGTAATTTCATGTGTGTCTCGCACCTCATATATAAAAGAGAACCTCTATCCCTCAATTATTCACCCAATTTGATACTTATAGATCATCCATGACCTGCCTCGAAACAATCCTTTAGAGACCCAATACTTGACGTAAATGTAAATTACATTAATTTTGTGGAATACTTAATACATGAAAAAAAAGACTCCCAAGATCATATTAGTTTAGTGTCTTTGGAAACTCGGAACGTAATCTTCTAATCATGGTGAAAGATCTTCAACATCTACCATAATGATCTTCCCCTTTTGGTTTTATTTTCTACAACCACTCTTTATATCATGGGGAAAAGAAAAAATAAAAAGGGTGAGCTCAAATTCTCAGTAAGGGTAAACATAGATAACATAAAACAATCCATAAACATTTTAATGAAAAAACATGAACATAAAATCTAAACATCAAAATCTTGAGCAAAGACATAAATCTTGGAAGTAAATAAGGCATATATCATAAAGGAACATAAATCATGATAACATATCATGGGAATAAAACATGTGATAGTGGAAAACATTAAGCACATGATATTATTTCCATAGTAGCCAAGGCATTGCTGCCAAGACCATCTTAGTGGAAACAGTACCTTTTTGAATCGAGTTCACTCCTCGTTCCAGTCCTGTATCACTAAACTGTATTAACTTGTCATTCCATCCATGTATATGTAATGAGATATAAATCATTACCCAATTTATTGGAGAGAGATATATGTCCCACCCATATCATAATGAAATCACTCTTTCATGTTCTAAAAAATCATAAATCATACATCATAGCATAACCCATGTAATAGAATGGGATTCTTAAACATCATGCCATCAAAAAATAATCCATATAAAAAATTGGATATCATTTCTTCATAATAAGAATAAAACCATGTAAATACTAGAGACATTAAACTTGAAACATAAACATATTAAATAATGTCATTTTAGATGGAATATATTTTTGATAAAAACACTTCAAATGAATTCTTGAGGAAAATATCCTTTCTTCTTCAAAATCACTTTCTTTTCACAAAATGCCATGAAATTCTAGAAGAATATGGTTTTGTTGAAAAAAATCATGCAATATTGTAGATGAAGCTTCATGAAAATGAGGCCTTATGAAACTGTAAAAATCTTTTCACTCTGTATAAGTTAAAAATAAAATTCTCCTCATACTTTTTGTCAGAAAAGCCAAAAAGTTCCTTGTATGGTAAACAAAACAAAGATTCCTTCAATAACACAATGTAAAAGTCAAAGGGGGTTAAAAATGACATTAAACATACATGGAAGAATATTAAACACTTTATGAAAACATTTTATGGGCATGGATGAAAAATATAACCCCATTAAATACTTACGAATAAACAGTCTCAGATAAAATGAGATTGGAAAAGTTATCCCTTACCTTACGTCTGATATGCTTCATACATATCTGAACCACCCATATAGTGATTTAAATAATTTCATTCACTTATTACTGAATTATATTCATTGTTATGATATCATATATGGTTCAATTATGACTTCATATTACCCGTTCTTTTGTAAGTTCCATGTTAAAGCAGTGTTTTGCGTAAAATCGTTTTATTTACCGTATGTGTTTGGACTTGTAGTTCTTGATATTATTATTACTTATAACATTATTTACATACTTCAAGAATTTAAATCATGTTTTATATATCATATATATGTTAATTATATATATTATAGATATATAAATGAAATGAAATACACTGTTCATGGAGGCAGTAGGCCGTACGTACGCATTAACGCTGTTATCATTTCCTTATTTAATTAAATATAATTAAGTAAATGAAACATATACATAAATAAATACAGTATCATTATTATTAAATATCATTCATTATTATTTATTATATATACTTTATAATCATACTTGAATGGTTAATCATGGAAAATGAATCTCATCTCGTTTGTGGAGACGGTAGTCCGTACGTACGCACGAGCGATGATATCATTTCCATGATAGTGGAATTTTATTGAAGTGTATGTATAATATTTCAGAATCAATATCAATTTACAATAATCATATAAAGTAATTTATTTAAACCATTATACACATCCAGGTAAGGTGGTGGTGGAAAACAAATTACACCACGGTGTGGAGACGGTATTCAGTACGTACGCACGCGCGGTGATTTCGTTTTCCATAGGATGGATAGAAGGTGAAATAGGTTTGTTTCATATTTATAATAACATATCATTATATAATTAATACTTATGTTATTACTTTATAAAAACCCAACTAAATAATAGGAAGTAGAAGAATAAAGAAACCTGAAAGAGTCTGTAGAAGAGATTACCTGTTTCTCGACGCACCTCCTTTAAACATCTTCTTAGGGCACTAGAGTTGGTCTTTTGAGAAGACCAGAATCTCTATGATATAAATAGAGAGGTTGAGAAGAGGAATTTATAGGGGTTGGCCGAGCATCAAGGCTCAAAATGGTGTGATGAGAAGAGGTAAGCGGTGCCCTTTTTATAAGGGAGGAGAGGGGCACTTTAGAAAAAACTTAAAATATTATTTTATAATAAATTCATATTCGGTTTATAATAGCTCAAAATTGATTTATTTAGAAGTTAATGTGGGTATGGTTTTAAATCCTCTCAGACAATAGGTTTTAGATAGGTTTAGGTTACTATTTTAACCTTATCATTTAGATTTAACTCAAAGTTAAATAATTTAACCTTTACTGTGTCTTCTTGTTTTCTTACACTATATGGTTAATAAACATACTATAAAAAGTCAAAAGAACCCCAAGTTGTTCATAATTTATATATATAATCTTATCTAAGTCATTTGGCCGAACATTATATTTTTATGAATTGAATAACAATTAATAATATAATATTTGTTTTAAAAACTATTTTATGACAATTTGGAAACTCTTTGATAATTGTTTTTTGTAAAAATCATAACAGAATGATTATTTAGAAAAAAGTTAATTAAATAATTGATAACAAGTCATATTAACCTCAAAAATTAGTATAATTAATAAAAAGTCTCAAATTTCATTTATTTGGTTATTTATAACATCAATTATGTTAATATTTCATTAATAAGGTAATTACTGCATCATCATTGTGTCATAAATAAATTAAAGTATTTAATGTCTAAAAATCATAAATAAAATACCATTATGTTGGAAATACTTTTATCTTTATAATTAATATTTATAGTTGAATTTATATTATGTATTACCCTATATTAAAAATGTTTCAGTTATTAAACTTTGATTTTAACTATTTTAACTCTTCTTTAAATAAAATAATAATAAGTGTCCTAATCTTATCCTAGTGGACCTAAAGGGTAATATTTTATTCCTAAGGTTATTTTTGGTTGAATTAAACTTATCCAATAGAATTATTACATGTTTTATTATAAGAATAATAACATTTTACCCTTAAGTACCCTATTTACTTTTAATTGTGGTAAATAAAAGTAAAAAGTTACTGTTTGCCAAAAAATATTTTTATCTTATTGAACCACATTTTAGTCCTTGATATTAACTGTGTCCCTTGTATTTTCAAAATTCCACTCATAGAAGCGGTAAAATTATGTTTTATGTATATTTTCAAATTCTCCTAGGAGGTGGGTAAAAGACGGTGAAAAGTTCAATAATTACTTTATATATCTAAAATTATTATAAAATGACTCCAATGAATTACATTGAACTTATATAGGTATTATGTATCAATTTTTCATAAAATAAATTTAAATAAAACAAATAATTATTTAAATAAAAAGTGGGTTTTTCAATAGTAACCCAGTGTTTTCACTATTCATAAAAAATTTAATGTTTTCATAAAAATACCAAAAATTTACCCTAGTCTAATTTTCGATATTCCAAATCCAAAAATGAAGTCAATTTCAAAATAGAAATTTTATAAAATTTCAAAAAGTGGGTATTACTATTCATAACGGCTAGTTTATATAACATATTGTTGTTTAGTGAAACTCGGTACTGTGTACAACAAACACTATCGTGGAAGATCACGATTGCGTGTAATGAAAGCCAAGTTAGGGATGTGTGTAGTGCAAGCTCATATTGGTGTAGCATACAACAAAAGACATCAATTAAAAATAATATTTTTCAAAAAATCTAGGGGTGTTACATTCTACCCCCTTAAAATGAATTTCACCCTCAAAATTCGTCGGTGTTATAAATGGTTTACTACTTGACTGTTTTTTAATAGAAACCCACGTCGTAAAAAGGAATAACACAACTTAACTTTAAAAACTAAATTATGAAACATAACGGTTACCCAAATTAACTTATCCTTGGGTTTTCACATAGGAGAACATAGGTGAAAATATGGATTTGGAAGGGAAATATAACTGTCAAGTTCTGATAGAGAGTGGTAGAGAACATGGGTATGAAAAAGTCAACAATCCCAAAGCCATAAATTTGTGATGATTTACGGTACCATCTGATTCATCGGATATAAGGACACTAGGACAACATTTTTTTTGTTTTCAAGATCATTTCCCTAATGTTGAAGAATTGTTGAATTAAAAGAAATACATACATGATATTGGTACAATCTTACTATTGTTTGTGCTTTGAACAATTTACACATCATATCTTATGAAAATGAAGTTGAATTTGTCTTCCGTGAAGTGTTAGTAGATCATGCGATAGAATGACAGGTCATTCCATCTGTTTCAAACAAAATGATAGCAAAATTTATTAAATATACATAAGTCCATATATAGTGATATTAATCATATATGGTTCCTAAAATGGACTTATACTTCATATATCATACCGATTAATGTAATAAAACTAGCTTCTACTAACCAGGGACTTTCTGTAGGCCAGTGGTAGGTGATAAAGGCATGTCGTACTTTGGTTGTGGGTTTGATTCCCACAGCCTTGTATGATGTGACGGGTTGTCGCATGTCCTGCAGGTTGAACTTTTTCTAAAACTACATTATTATAACATTCCATTAATAATATCAAAAAAAGTTTTAGCTTTAAACAATAATAACTTATGTGCAACATTCCAATCTTTAGGTTTATCCAAAATACTCTTGTCCATGCTTATAGTATAAAGATAACAATTACTAGAAATGGCATCTACTGAGAATGTAAATACCATCATTTATCCCCCATATATCATAAGATATATCATGTTGGTCACATTCCAAACATGTGAATACCTTAATCATGTATTCTTCTGAAACATGAATTACCATAGAACCTTAGTGAAAACATGAGTGCTGTCAAGAGTTAACCCTTTCCACATAAAAAAATCCCAAAATTTCTCTATACTCAAACCATGATATCACTTTTTCCTTATATCAGTCATTATCTCATGAATACTATCAAAAATATAATTTTCTCATTATCCCTACATTATGTGCATATCATCTTCTTTCCAAAAATATCTAAATAACCTTTCATGGTTACTGGTACCATTCAACATATACTTTCAAATAATTTAGGAAAAAAATAGTGTAACAATCCATAGATCCATCTTTATTCCAAAGTTCCATTATCTATGCAACATAACTCTTGATAAACATACATTATTCCACTACCTTATTAAACCATTGACCAAGATTCAACAATTCTTTCATCTCATAAATCATTTGTAGTCTCTTCATCATCATCAGCATAAATACTACCCATAAGACCATGATAATTCACATCATTATACTTTCCCTTAGAGAATTGGTTGCCATGATGCCTGTACATTTCACATTTAAAACATTTAACCATTGTTGATGTCTTATCAATACCATTATCCTTCTCCATGGTGTTAACTGAACCTTTTCCTTTACACTTACTAAATTTGTGCCCTTCTTTTCCGCACCCAAATATTCCTCCAGTTCCTTTTAGACATTCTCCTTGATGCCTCTTCCCACATTATTTATATTGGGGAAATTGAACTTTCTTTCCTCAATGAACATCATAAAACTCTATCTTTCTCTTATTAGATGAGTCGGGAAAATTACCAAAGTTGAGATTATTGATCATATTATGATATTTCTTATTAGGAATAATAAGTATGTTTGGACATCCAAATACCATTTCATTTGGTTGATCATGAAAAATATCATTCCATTGTCCATCATATCCTCTATTATCGTGAATCTTCCTATTTCCAGCCATTCTCTTAAACCCAAAATGAATAGTGTGAGAGGAAAAAATCATGCTAGGGAAAATAACATAATAAAGGGGGAGTACCGTCAATATCTAACATATTAGGTTAAATTCTAATATCGTTACTATAATTCTAGGACTATAACATATACGTATAATTATCCTTAGGACCATCCTTGACATACCTTATAAATATCTCTAGGGATCTCACTAAACTTTTCGCATCCTAGTTTCCAATGGTTAACTAATCCTTTGATCTGATACCAACTGTAGAGACCCAAAGAATTACATACATGGAAATTACATTACTTTTGCAGAATACTTAATACATGGAAAAAAAGACGCCCAAAGATCGTATTAGTTTAGTGTCTTTGGAAACTCGGAACGTAATCTTCTAATCATGAGGAAAGATCTTCATCATCTCCCATAAAGATATTCCCCTTTTGGTTTTCTTAACTAAAACCTTTATTTATATCATGAGGAAAATAAAACATGAAAGGGTGATCTCAAATGCTCAAAAAGGGTAAACATAGAGAACATAAAATAATCTATAACATTTGAATACAAAAACTTGAACATAAAATCTAAACATCAAAATCTTGAGGAAAGATATAAATCTTGGAAGTACGTATGGCATATATCATAAAGGAACATCAATCATGATAAAATACCATGAGAATAAAACATGTGATTGTGGAAACCATTAAGCACATTATATGATTTCCATAGTAGCCAAGGAATTGCTGCCAAGACCATCTTAGTGGACACAGTCCCTTTCTGAATCGAGTTCACTCCTCGTTCTAGTCCTGTATCACTGAACCAGATTAACTTGTTGTTCCAGCAATGTATATGTCTTGAGATATAAAACTTTACCCAATTCATGGGAGGGGATATATGTCCCACCCATCTCATAATGAAATCATTCTTTCGTGTACCGAAAAATCATAAATCATACATCATATCATAACCCATGTAATAGAATGGGATTCTTAAACATCATGCCATCATAAGATAATACATATAAAAAAATGGATATCATTTCATCATAAAAAGAATCAAACCAGGTAAATAATGGAGACATTATACTTGAAACATAAACATATTAAATAATGTCATTTTAGATGGAAAATAGTTTTTTATAAAACACTTGAAATGAATTCCTGAGGAAAATATCTTTTCTTTTTCAAAATAATTTGCTTTTCACAAAATGCTATGAAATTTTAAAATAAAAGGGTTTTTTGAAAATAATCATGAAATATTGTAGAGGAAGCTTCATGAAAATGCGGCTTTATAAAACTATAAAAATATTTTCATGCTATATAAGTTAAAAATAATATTCTCCTCGTACTTTTTGTCGGAAAAGTAAAAAAGTTCCTTATATAGTAAACAAAACAAAGATTCATTCCATAACAAAAAGTAAAAGTCAAAGTGGGGTAAACATGACATTAAACATACTTGGAAGAATATTAACCACTGTAAGAAAACATTTTATGGGCATGGATGAAAAATATAACCCCAGTAAATACTTACAAATAAACAATCTCAGATAAAAATGAGATTGGAAAAGGTATCCCTTACCTTAGGTCCGATATGATTCGAATGTATCTGATAATCCTGTATAATGATTTAAATAATTTCATTTACTTATTATAGAATCATATTCATTGTTATGATATCATATATGGTTCACTTATGACTTTATATTACCCGTTCTTTTGTAAGTTCCATGTTAAAGTAGTGTTTTGGGTAAAATCGTTTTATTTATCGTACGTGTTTGGAATTGTTGTTCTTGATATTATTATTACTTATATCTTGATTTACATACTTCCAGAATGTAAATAATGATTTATATATCATAAATATATTCATTGTATATATATAATTGATATATAAATGAAATGAAATACGCCGTTCATGGAGACAGTAGGCCGTACGTACACATTAACGCTATTTTCGTTTCCTTATTGAATTAAATGGAATTAAGTAAATGAAACATATATATAAATAATTGAAGTATAATTATTATGTAATATCATTCATTATTATTTATTATATGTACATTATAATCATTACTTGAATGGTTAATCATGGAAAATGAATCTCATCGCGTTCGTGGAGACGGTAGTCAGTACGTATGCACGAGCGATGATATCATTCCCATGATAGTGGAATTGTATTTAACTGTATGTATAATTTTTTAGAATCAATATAACTTTAGAATAATAATATAATGTTATTTATTTACACCATTATACCCATCCAAGTAAGGTGGTGGTGTTAAACAAATTACACCATGGCATGGAGACGGTATTCCGTATGTACGCACACACGGTGATTTCGTTTTCTGTAGGATCGATAGAAGGTGAAATAGGGTTGTTTCATATTTATAATAACATATCAGTATATAATTAATACTTATGTTATTACTTTATAAAGAAAAAACTAAATAATATGAATTATAAGAAGAAAGAAACATGAAAGAGTCGGTAGAAGAGATTACCTCTTTCTCGACGCACCTCCTTCAAACGTCTTCTTAGGGCACTAGAGTTGGATTTTTGAGAATAAAAAAAACCTCTATGATATAACTATAGAGGTTTAGAAGAGGAATTGGTAGGGGTTGGAAGAGCTTCAAGGATCAAAAGGGTGTGAAGAGAAGAGGGAATGGGTGCCCTTTTTATAAGGGAGGAGAGGGGCACTTTATGAAAAACATAAAATATTATTTTATAATAAAGTCATATTCAGTTTATAATAGCTAAAAATTGATTTATTTATAAGCTAAAGTGGTTATGGTTCTATATCCTCTCATCCAATAGGTTTTAGACTGGTTTAGGTTACTATTTTAACCTTATCATTTAGATTTAACTCTAAGTTAAATAACTTAACCTTTACTGTGTCCTCTTGTTTTCTTACACTATATGGTTAATAAACTTACTATAACAAGACAAAAGAACCCAAAGTGGTTCATTATTAATATATATAATATTATCTATGTCAATTTTCCAAACCTTATATTTTTAAGAATAGAATAACAATTAATAATATAATATTTGTTTTAAAACCTATTTTATTTCAATTTTGACACAATTTGGTAATTTATTTTTGGGAAAATAATAAAAGAATGATTAGTTATAAATAAGTTACATAAATCAATAATAACATGTCATATTGACCTATAAAATTAGTGTAATTCATTAAAGGTCTCAGATTACATTTATTTGGGTATTTATAACATCAATTATTTTAATATTTCATTAATAAGGTAATTATTGCATCATCATTGTGTCATATATAAATTAAATTATTTAATGTCTAAAATTTATAAATGAAATACCATTATGTAGGATATCTTTTTATCTTTCTAATGAATATTTATAGTCGAGTTTGTCTTATGTATAAACATATATTAAAAATGTTTTAGTTAGTAATCTTTTATTTTAACTATTTTAACTCTTCTTTAAATAAAATAATAATAAGGATTCCTAATCTAATCCAAGTGGAACTAAAGGGTAATATTTTATTCCTAAGGTTTTTTTGGTCGAATTAAACTTATCCAATAGAATTAAGACATGTTTTAGAGTAATAATAATATCATTTTTACCCTTAATTACCCTATTTACTTTTAACCGTGGTAAATAGAAGTAAAAAGTTACTATTCACCAAAAATTATTTTTATCTTATTGAACCACATTTTACTTTTTTATATTAACCATGTCCCTCGGATTTTCGAAATTCCACTCACAGAAGTGGTAAAATTAAGATTTATGTAAATTTTCAAATTCTCCTAGGAGGTGGGTAATAGATGGTGAAAAGTTCAATAAAAATTATATATATATATATATAATTATTATAAAATTACTCCAATGAATTAAATTGAACTTATATAGGTATTATGTATCAATTTTTACCTAAAATAAAATAAATAAATATTTATATAAAAAGTCGGTTTTTAAATAGTAACCCAGTGTTTTCACTATTCATCCAAAATTCGAAGTTTTTAGAAAAATACCAAAAATTCACCCCAGGATAATTTTCGATATTGTGAATCTAAAAATGAATTCAATTTCTAAAGATAAAATTTATACAATTTCAAAAAGTGGGTATTACTCTTTATAACGTCTAGTTTATATAAATTATCGTTGTTTAGTGAAACTCGGTATTGCGTACAACACAAGCTATCCTGGAAGGTCACGATTACGTGTAATGCAAGCCAAGTCAGGGATGTGTGTACTGCAAACTCCTTTTGGTGATGCTTATAACACAAGACATCAATTAAAAATAATAATTTTCAAAAAATCTCGGGGTGTTACACATCCTATCTTTATTAACGTTTTTCTTCATCTTCCCTAATTACCCATAGTCAATCCTATAGAGACTTAATTTTTTAGACCAAGGGGTCTCACAAAGAAGAGATAATTATATTGCATGTCTCATTCAATGTTCATTTTGTATTTAAAATCCTCTAAATATATTTTAATTAATCTAAAATAATTAATTCATTATCATAAATATAATTATATTTTTTTATTATTATTGTACAACCATTTTAAATCTCCATCCCACACAATTGAAAATGATAATGTCACTCATTTGTATGCATGGACTACCACATCCATGAACTGACGTAGTTAATATTTAATTTCATATTTATATGGCTCATAATAACGATATATTTATTGTAAATATATTATATATTCAGTATAATTATTATAATATAATTATGAATTATAATTTATATTTCTTTCATTCAATCCCTTGAAAAGTGAAAACATCACTCATGCATACATACGAACTACTGTCTCTACAAATTTATGCCATTATTTTTCCATCACCACTTTATATAAAAGGTTATAAAAGTGCATATAATGAATAAGTATGATAGCTATGTGCTTATTAATATTTTTTACATAATCATTATTTTTATATGGTAGATGTACTGGAACCATCAAACAAAAACATGAATGAAAAATTCAAAAAACAATCACCTAAATATTCATTTTGATAGTGTAGTTTTTTATAAATGGATTATTTTAAAATATAAACAAATCATATTTCGTAAATTATATGTGACTTTGTTTTATGATTATAGTTATTATAATTATATTCTTTTACTGAATGTTTTAAATCGTATGATGAAATACAAGCATTGAGATCATATTTTATGTTACAATATCGTTTATTTTTAGGATTGTTTGTGCTAAATTTCCTTTGAGGAAAATTATTTGGATCATATACATTAACCCCACATATTTTTTTCTCAACTATTTATTCTTGAATTTTTTTAGTTAATAATAACTTTACAACTCCTAACTATTAAAATGAATGTGAAAATATTTTTATAGAAAAGAAGACATTAGTTGGTCAATGAAGTTTTTATTCCATGAACATGCCCATAAAATGGTTTTTTGATCATGTTTAACTGTAATTGAAATTTTTTATATTTTCAAATTTCGCTATGTTTTTAATTATTTAAAAATATTTAAATGGAATAATTTAAAAAAACATTTCCAAAAGAAATCATTATTACTTTTAATTAACATGTGAAATGAATGTTTTATTTTAACGTATATCATTTGAATGGATTTTAAAGACATAATAATAATAATTTTTTTTATGAATCTTCATTTTAAAGACATTGTGAATTTTTTTTAAATAAATTATTTTTCTCACCATTTTGATAATTTTAATTTTTCTTAAATACCGAATGGAAATTATATTTTCCATGTTTCTAAGTAAATGATAAAATATTGTTCTCGAAGAATTTATCATCACTAAAAAAATATTTTAAGGATTTTTATACATCACTAGGGGTGTGATTTTATAATAACATTCATTTGGTTAATATAGATGTATTATTATGGGGAGAATTTATGTATGATTCTATGAGACTTGTTTCTTTCCAACTAGTTAATAAAATTATTAATAAACCTTTATAAAACCAAATTTTCCATGAGTTATACTCTGGTGAAATAATGAATTTTTTATGAAACCCAATTCCATTCCATCATTTATGATATGATGAATGTTTTATGATCCTATGGCATATATATGTTTGGTTTTAATTATGTAATTGGTGGGACCAAAATTATATGGCCCTAAAATGCCTTAGGTAAAAAATAATATCTCATGAGAAAACATACAATAGAATGGGAATTGAACCCAATTTATAAAGAGAAATTATCCAATAATATAGTATTCAGACTCAACCTAGACTACGGAAATAATGGTACAGGGAGTGAAACTAATCTATTATTCTAGTCTTGGAAATGTGCCTCGAATAATTAAATAATTTTCTAGGTTTTCGTGTATAATAAATATTTTTTTCTAATGGTGGAGATATGTTCTCATGGAAAATACTTGATTATTGATGACTCCACACCCTTATGACTTCTGTATATTTTATAATAAAACATTATTCTATATTTCATGAATAAATAGATTTGACTAATTGGGTATGAATTTCATAAGTTATAATCACATCACAATACCCTTATGCTTATTCCCACTTATGATCATTGATTGATATCACATATTTTTACACATACTAAGAATATTATCTCGAACATTATTATGTTTTTATTTTCATTTTGCAATGAAGAAATTTTTTAATCATGAAATGAAAGACAAGTGAAATTTTTTATAATAAATTTTTGGCAGATTCTAAAAATCCTTTATTATATAAGTTGATTTTATATATAGTCTCCAAATACAAAAAGCATTATGGTCCTTAGGGATGAATTATTTTTAAATGTATTTAATATTATTTTAAAATGATGAATTTTTTTTATATTATTCTCAGGTAAACATTATTAGTACAAGATCACGTTTTAGTTATTTTTGGTAATTTGGATTAGAGAACATTGTTGAAAACCCTTGGGATAATTCAATCTCTAGGATTACATCGAGAAGAATTTGTAAAGTATTGATTGTAGGGGTTTCCAAGAAAATAAATCACTTTTTGTATTCCATGATGTGGATGTATCAGTGAAACATATGTACCTAGGGGTAATCACTCTGAAAGGGGTTGATTCGGTATTAACGCAATCATCACAGATGCACAATTCGTGCTCCTAAGACTACACACATAGATAGCTAATCCTAGCAGATATTATTGTCTTAACACACATTTTATTAATAAACCATTATGAAGGATTCAAATTGATAATGTTTTGCATCGTTAGAATTTAAATTATATATATTTTTCCTTTAAACCCTATTATTTCCAATGGCTTTCTCCAAAGAAAATATCGAACCACAATAAACATTAAAAAAGTATATAACTAATAAAATGCACCCATATAATTGGTGAGTAAAAATATGTGTTACTAAATAATGAAATATGTGGAGAATTAAATTTTAAATTAAAATTTTAAAACAAATCAATCAATAAAATTAAATTAGTAAATTTAAATAACAAAATAAAATCATTTTATGTATAACAGAATATTTTCATAAAAATATATTTTTCGTCCACAAGAAATTTTATTATATTTTTCCTCAAAATGATTTTAATGGAAATTATTTATAATATAGAAAATAAAATAAGTTACCATCCATCCAAAAAATATTATATGTAAATTAATTAATATATATTATTCATGTTATATTTGGGTTTTTTAATATTACTTATTTATTAGACATTCTTATATTAATTTTTTGTGTTTCTTAAAGAAAATAAGTTATAAAAAAGATTTAATTTTTTTAATAAATTATTTAAAATTAGTTAATGTGGTCAATTATATTTTTTGATAAAATTGACATACCAATATAATTATTAGTTACCTAAATAAATTAGTTATTTTTAAAGAAATATACATTTCTAAATACTAGTTTTCAAAATTTAGTTAATCTATTATAATATTTGATTTTGATATTTATATATATATATACTAATAATTAATACAAATTTAATTTGTTTTAAATATAAAATAATATGAACAACAATTAGTGATTAAAATAACTTTTTTCTAGAAAAACTTTTTTAACACGTTATAAGTTTTAATTTGAAATTTATTTTTCTAATATTTTGAAATTGAAATAGATTAAATAGAGCCAAAATTGTTATTCATCTCATAAAATTTTGTAATAAATATTCATATACTATTTTTTTGATAAAATAATTTACTCTGCTAAATTTTAACCAAGATTAATAAGTGATAAAATGGGTAATCTAATTTAGTTAATATTATACTAAAACAATTTAAAATAAATAACATATAGAATAAATTTTTTAGGTTTAAAATTTTTAAATTCACGTTTCATGAACATTTCGACACAAAAATAATCTAACAATCTAGAAATTCACTTCTAACCCCCTACCTAACATTATTTTCTAATGTTTTGACCCACTTTTCACCTATAGAAGGAGCTCAGTTCCACCTTGTTCAAATCCCCACCCATATTTAGAAATTATCAAAAACATATGACCATTTTTTTATTATATAACCCATATAAGAATTTTTTATCTTATAATCTCAATAATGGTATTAATGTTCTTCTTTTCAAAATTTTATTTTTAAAGAAGATTCATATTAACAATGTGTGTATTGCATATTATTTTATGTCCTTTCATTATCCTTATAATTCACCCTCCTAAAAAACATTTTAATGATATTTGAATAATTAAATAATTATAAGTATTATGATAATATGTTATTATAATTATGTTATAATAATTTTATATCCCCCTCTAATTCGATTGAATAAATGAAAATGTTTCTTGTTCATGTGTTCATACTACATCCTCCTTAAGCGACACATTATTATTTTATTTACTAAATTTATTAGATTATCCAATGAATTAAACTAATGGATAAATTTTTTGAATGATATTATTATGGTTCTGGTTTTATAAATTTTATTTCCAATTAATGATATGATAAACCAATGGTAATTCATAAAAAATATTTTAAAACAGGCATACAAAGCCGAAAATATTTTTATTCATATTATATAATATTTTCTTATACATTATTTAATCATATATTTTTGAAACTTATGAAATATCACTTTAGAAAAATATGATCATTATTAATATTGTATAATTATATTAATACTAAACCACCAAATAATCATCTATTAATCATTATATGTTTCTATTTGGGTTATTTTAACAACTTAATTGTAAAATGTTATGAATTTATATCCTGGATAAAAAATAGAACATCATTACTAGAATAATAAGATATAAATATGTAATAAAAAATTATATTAGTTTTATAAATTTATCATCATTATACAACTCATTAACTAAAAAAACACTATTCGTTCACCAAGAATAACAAAAATATACTTGTTATCAGATATAACATCCAGGATAATGATTGAAACAATATTGAAATAAATTATAATTTATTATTAATCAAACCTAATAGTAACATATATGAAATTATAAATATTATATTAGTAAAAAAATGGATATGAAATTTTCTATTATGAAATTAGTACATATGATCAAAACAATAAACACTCAATGAGTGGAAGTAGGTAAAAATAATCTATCTTGAATTCCTTGAGATAATGACTATATAAGAAGTATATAAATGAAAATGGATATAATTTTTGTTATTAATTAACAAATTATGATATTTTTTAGTGATACAAGAGTTTGATGTATGTTTATGAATTTCAGTATAATAATAAAGGGTTCTTGTTCTCTATGTTTAATAACTTGAACCACATTTCTGTGAGACACCATGTTTTCATATTCAAGCGGAAGAGATTTCCACATTATCAAATTTCAATGAATGATAATCTTATAAATATTTTCCATAAATTTAATTAGAATGTTTGAAATTAATAATTTAATATTATGTTCAGAAATATATAAAAAAATAACACTTATTTAATTGGAAATAAATGGTAAATAATATAAATATCACTTAATAATTAAAATTATTTTGTCTCTATAATTTCTTCTCTACAAAATTTTTGTTTTAATTTAAAAATAAATTTTCTAATATTTCAAAATTAAATTATATTATTTTTTTCAATTTTAGATTTATAATATTTAAATTTGGTAATATGTTCACTCTAATATTTTTAGTGATGAATAATATCATTGTAAAATTTTAACTGAGATTAATAAGTGTTAAAATGGGAAATCTAATGTGTATCTAATTTTGCAAAAAAAAATTTGATAATTTGGAATTATAAAATCAATTTGATAAGTTTTAATATCGTAAATACTTCTGTTACCAATATTTCCCCACCTAACTCACCTTGCTCTCATGAAATTAATTTCTTTCTGCTTACTTAACATTCTCTTACAATGTTTTCCCCTCTTTTAGACCTATAAAATGAGATCACTTACATAAGATAAAATCCACATCCCAATTTATAAATTCCCAAAAAAATATTACCAATTAACTTTTTATACACCCCCCATAACCAATTTCGTCATATTACCTCAATAAAATTATTCAAGTGCTTCATTGATAATTGGTACTTTGAGAGAGGATCCAAATTCTCATCATAAGTATTACTTAACATTTTACATACATTATTTATAAATATCATGATAAATATTCAAAACCATTAAAAAATATTTATTTAATGGAATAATAATAAATAATATAATTAAATGTTTCTATATTGATTTAATACCAATTGTTTATTTCCCACTAACTGAATGAAAGAAATTGAAACATTGATCATGCATACGTGTGGACTACTACGTCCATGAATGATACATTCTCATATTCATTACCTATTTTCATGTATGGTCTTAATAATGTGTTTAATATATAAATATGATGTTTCTATTTAAGGTTTTATTAAAAAAATGAGAACATATTAATGATATGATCAAGAAATTAACATCGTTAACTCAGTCATTTGAAACATATGTACTAAGATGGAAATAATGTAACTCATTTTATGTAATATTAGAATATCTATTAATAAATATTAAAATTATTTAAAATTATATTGTAACACAATAAAAAACACCAAATTTTATCATTATGATTCTAGTATACTCATATTACCGACAAACTACCCCTTAATCCTCCATTAATCAAGACATGTCCATGTTAGGTATGTTTAACCACCTACTTCAAAAATGATATGAATTTATATCATGAATGAATACAAGAAGATAATTATTATTATAATATGATATAAATTTATAAATAATTATTTTTTCCTTGAGTGGTTACATTATTATTACACTCATTAATTAAGAATACATTGTCTATTCATCAAGAATCATAAAAACATGCAAATTATTAATTTCATTTTCAAATATTATGATAACAAAATTGTGAATGGAATTTATAAAATCAATAATTGTTATAAATAATCAAAAAAATTAAATTTAATAAAATTTTAAAGATTATAATTGTAATAATAATTAATACATAAAATATTATTATGAAATTTGTACAAATAATAAAAAAATAAACTCATGATGTGGGAAAATATGTAAAAAATAAACCTATTAGAAATCATATAGAGAATGATTATATATTAATAGTGTAAATGAAATTGGATATGAGTATGTTTTATAATTAAGATATTATTATATATAAATTTTTGTTATAGATGTGGTCAAATTATGTTCGTGTAAGGTAGGATAAGTGGTAAGGGTGCTTTATCTCAAAGTTGACTTATTTGATAA
The DNA here is from genome assembly GCA_963277665.1 of Viscum album. Lineage (NCBI taxonomy): Eukaryota > Viridiplantae > Streptophyta > Magnoliopsida > Santalales > Viscaceae > Viscum > Viscum album. The sequence continues at coordinate 737,668,656 of OY728140.1, read as the reverse complement.
ATCTTTATATTGTAAAAAAAATGTTTTCATTTTAATGATGAAAATACATCCCCATTACTATTTTTAATTATTATCCTTTTATAGTTCATGTTTTTTTATTTTCTACTATAGTTTTATTATCTCATAGGGTTTAATATAATAATTACAAAATTTGAAATGGATTTTTGTCTCAATTTCAAAACATTGAGATATATTTCTTATTATAATTCATGATTTCTTTAAAACTTTGACTCAACTACCCTTTAATATTATTGATTCATTATTAATTAATATTTAATTAAATTAAATGTTCTATTAAATTTTTTTTTTCTTTTGGGGTTTTGACACAAAAAGTTTAACACTTGTAAGAATTATTCTTGACTCACCTTTATTCTTGAGGCCTAATGATTGCTTTTTTATTGTGGGTTTATAAGATGAATTTATTCTATTTTATGATGATATTATAATTCTTCTCTATATTTAAATTATTATTTTTTATTCAAATTATTACGTTTTTGTATTAAATAATAAAAAATATATCATTATTTAGAATAATTCTATTTCTATATAACAATGGTTTTCTATTTATTTCAATTATTTTTATTCCATAAAATTTTATCCTTTATAATGGAAAATTTAATTATGTGTAATATCATATGATATTCACATCACCCTTACATTCTTTTCAAAATAATAATTGGTAACATACTATTAGATATATGTTTTCAATAAGGTTACGTTAAATATTAAAAATGTTTTTCCTCCATTAAAAATGAAATTCGTTATCATCCACTCCAAATTTCTTTTTGATAACCTTTATATATCATTAATTATCTATTATTGATGTTTATTTTTAAAAGTAAATATTTTCCAATGTTTTCACTTGACATTTTTAGAACAATATATCTATTTGAATCCTCCTTTATTGATAATTATTTTTAATATATACATGTTTTCAAAAAAAATGAAATCATTATTTTGAAACATATATAATATTCAAGGATTTATTATTGAAAAATCACTCAAAATATTTATTTGGAATATTCCATTTTTATCAAAATCGACCCGTACAAAAATGATTTTATATCAAATTATCCCACAATTCATCACTCACACAAGTGTAAAATGTTTTATCTAAATGTTATTTTATGGTTTTGGTACCATTTTTCCACTTTATCTTTTAAGGATAAATTTACATTGTCGTTATTTTTAATGAATAACCCTCCTAATGTTATTTTGAAAACTCTTTCTGAGATATTAGATTTTTTAGTATCCAAACTTAATTTCTTGTGGAAAATTTTATTTATGCCATTTTGATGTGTTTTGAATCCAATTTCTTCGTTTTCATGCGTAATTTTCATAATAAAAAGTGAATTATTATATTTTTATGTTCTTTGAAACCCAATTTATTTCCATGGTTTCATTATAATGTCATGAATGAAATCCAATTTCATTCCCTTGGGATTTCATGATATAGTGAATGATTGATGTCTTATGGAACCCATATGCATGGATGATGATGTTTAGGGAAATATATCACCCTATAATGCATTGTCTAAGGTTGTATATGTCATGATATAATAATAAAAAGAGTTATGATGACATGATAAAAAATGGAAAAAGGCTAGAAAATTGAGTTCCACCAAGGGAAATAAGTGAGTGATGCCCAATCCATAAGGGGAGATTGTTTCTGATACCTAGTACACTATATTATTGTTATTATTATTCTTATTAGTGTTCCATAATTCAAAAATATGCCTTATTTCTATAATTTCAAGGTTTTATTGATGTGATTTTCTGTTATTCCATGATTTATAATTTGGGATTTATTGGGTATGATTTTCTTATGTATACTAATTGTACACATTTTATCATATTATGGTCACTTGGGATCATTGATTTTAATCACTTACGTTTAGCATCATTGTGAATCTGATCCCACCCCTTTCATATGTTTCCATTTCCCTAGGTTATAGAAGTATAAAAATTAAGAAATATCAAGAAATATATCTGATATATTGAATTATTGGGATATTTTCATGAAAATCTATGGACGAATTAGTTTCTTATATTTTGAAAAAATATAAAGTAGTTGAAAATTAAATGATTTTTTTCATTTTATGATTTTTCATAATTCTCTAAAACATTAAACCTAAAAATTAGTGGCAATTTATTTTCATGAAATATATTATTATTCATGTAACATAGATAGTCACATTTATGTGGTGATATAGTCAGTATCATTGTAATGTTTTAGATATATTTGGATATTAGGAGGTTATATCCTAATTATGAATATTTTACCATTGAATAATTAGTTAATGGTTATCATAATTAAAAATATATAGATAACCCTTTGGGTATGTAAATATAACATTGAAAACGTTATAATGTTTATATTTTTTGATAATATAACATCATTGAAACCCCTATGAATAAATATGATTATGGGATTACACCCTAATGTTTTTGTAAATTTAACATTGTGTGGTTCTACATGAAATTTCATCTTTGTTTGAATACTATGAGTGTATGAAATATTTGTAATAGATATACATAGGTTTAATAACCCTCAAAATGGAGGATTGATTCTTAACTCAATCATAATGTGGTGTATGAAAAAGAGTCATAAATGCACCCCAAGGTTGAAAATCCGGTGGAATATTCTTTGGTTATTCATATTCTATTTACAATTCAATATGACGGATTGCTTTCCTAATTTATTTATGGTTTTATTTTAATAAGAACAATATAAAATAACATAAATTAAATTAGAATAAAATGATAGTATCAATGGATGGAAGGAATTTTTCATTATAGAATATATATTACTATTGATTTTCCATATTTATTTGTACATTAAATCTATTTATATTGATATCCATTTTCTTGTTTTGTATTTTATTGAAATAGTTTCATAGAATAAATTTTTTTAATGATTTATACCTACAAAAGACTATATCTTATAACTAAATAATGAAGAATACTTAAATTGTTGACTCAGATAATATGTTTGTTATGATGGAAAAAATTATTTTCAGTGTCTTATGTGAGGTAGTGAGGTTTAAATGTCAATAGTAAATAAATCATTATGATCATATCTATTTTCATTAGTGAGTGATATTTATGGATTATATTCAAGTATATTGTTTAATTTATGTCAATTATCGGAATCATATAATCATTTTTACTTATTATTTCTAGTTTAATAGTCATGAAACATATATCTAATGGTATAAATAACATTTAGATGTGATTTTATACCAATCTAATATTTTGTGGGATAAATATTGGAGAATAAATGACTGAGGTATGAAAAGATAATAGGTTTAATACATTATTTATTTTGTGGTAATAAAATGTTGATTGATTTTCTGAAAAGTGAGTTAGAGGGTATTAATATCACAAGAATTGATAATTTATTTTTTTTAAATGTGATCCATGAGATTTTTGGTGAATTTCATATCCTTTTTTGGACAATTATATATGTTGACTGGTTTATTATTTTATTAACTAATGATTAATATATAATTGGGTTAATGATAGACTTACCTTTCTAGGACAATATATTGTTAATATTTATTAATATCGTAGATATTTAAATGTTTTTTTGAATATGTATGTTATGGAGAATTTATTATTGGGGTATATTCATACATGGGTATACATTTTTAAGAATTATTAATGATGAATTGGGATAGATAAGAAACAAGATATAGCCAAAAAGAGTAAGGTAGAATTCAAATTATAATTCACATCTTGAAGGATTGTTATATTAAAAATACTTTCATTGACATTCATAAATGAGTAAAAATTAAATTTTTCAGGAAACATTTATTCAAGGGGGGAGAATTTAAGGGCCCAATAATTTAAATTATATTTTTTCCCTTTAAAACATAATCTGTTCAATATCATTCTTCACCCAGAACAACAAACCACAGTGAACCATGAAATAATATTTTACTATTAAATTGTAGTCATGGGATTATTGGGTAAAAATATAAGTAACCAATTTATGAAATATATTTATAAATAAAACATTATTATTAATACTAATGAATTAAAAAAACTTCAACTAGTATAAGTAATTCAAAACTAAAATCATTTTATGAAAATAAAATATTTTCACAAAAATTTCCTTTACATTCCCTATGAATATTGTTTTTATATGGTTAAAATGGTTTATGATGAATTGATATATAATATATATAGTAACATAAGTTTATATCAATCTAATTTTTATTATTATTCAAGTAATAAATATATTTTATTCTTAGAAGATAATCATTTCATAAAATAATATTTATCAGTTAATCGTGCATATATTATAATTTTTTTTATCATTTATAGAAATTTAATTGCATAAAGATTTTTTAATATTTTTAATAAATATTTTCAAATTATTTAATTAGGTCAATTTAATTTTTATGCATAAAATTAAGATTCCAATCTAAATAATAGCAACCACGGTAAAAAAGTTATTTTTCAATGATTGATAATTTTATAAATATTTTCCTTAAATATAATTGATATATTTTAAATTAATACGATAATATTATTTTCATACATATATAGAAATAAATTAACACTCTTTTAGTTTTTAATAAATGTTAAATATGATTAATAATGCATAATAATTAAAAAAATGTTTTTCTCCAAAAAATAGTTTCTAAACACATGTAATGTTTTAATTTAAATGTAATTTTTCTCACTTTCTAAATATTAAATTGTGTGAATTTTTCTAAAATTAAATTTCAAAATGTCTAAATTTGGAAGGATTGTATTCTAATATTTTTAGTGATAAATAAATTATCATGGTAGAATGCTAACCAAGATATGTAATTATTAAAATGCATAATCTAATGTGTAATTAGTTGTACTAAAAAATATTTAACATAGTTTTTATGTATTAAATTTGATAAGTTTTAATGTCATAAATAAAATTGTTACAAATATCTCACACCCTAAATCCCCTAAAATACATGCAATTCCTTTCATACAAATTACATAACATTCCCTTTCAATGTTTTCCCCTAATTTTTCACATATAAAAGAAGTTTATTTACTCCTTTTTTGAAAAAAACATCTTTTTAGAAATTATTATGAGTTATTGACCATTATAAGTATTATATATCCACCAAATAATTTTTTCATCCTCAATTACCAAAAAATATCTCCAAGTTCTTCATTTCCAATGTATACATTATGATTAGATCCAAATTCTCAACATATGTATTACCTACCCATTTACATCATTTCATTATCTTTCTCATCAAACCTACTAAAACAAATTAAAACCATATTTACATTAATGGAATCATTAAAAAAATATAATTACAATTTATTATATTTTTGTATAAAAATTATTTCTTCCACTCCCATTCAATCGATGAAAATCAAATATTTATCATGTTTTTATGTGAAATACCATGTCCACAAATGAAAAATTATTCTTTTAATTACCCCCATTAATTGATGATACGAATAAACCTTTTATTTGAAAAATATAATGTTTTAATTTTGGTTATTTTATGAAAAACTAGAGAAAAAATTACTGATATGGCTAATAAATGATCATTATTAATTCATTCATTTAAAAAAATCTCTAAATGGAAAATCATTTTGTTCATATTGTGTAATATTTTAATATACATAACATATTCATATAATGAATTCTATTTATTATATAACTTGATAATACAAACTAAATTTTATCATTTTTTTGTACAATAATGATATTACTACTAAACCACACTATAATCATCCATTAATCATGACATGTTCTTGTTTGTATTTTTTTAACAGCCAACATGAAGAAGGACATGAAAATATTTCATCTGTGACTATAGGAACATAATTATATCTATATTATGATATAAATATGTAAATAATGATTTTTTTGGTTCGAGATTGTTAAAATTTTTATTAAACTCTTTATTTTAGAAAACACTTTTTGTTCATCAAGAATCTCTGAAACATAATTGTTATCAGTTTTATATTCAAGGATAATGGATAAAATACTCATGAATGGAATTTAAAACATCAAAAATTATTAAAAATTATATCTAAGTGTAAATTTAATAACATTTAAAATAGGAAAATTGTAAAAAACAAAACATAAACTGTCATTAATAAATTTTTACAAAAGCTCGATACTATAAAATCTTATTGTAGAAATACAGATAAAGAGGAAAGAAAATGTACTCTCATAAAGAATGACTATATATGTAGAGTGTAAATGAAAATTTATTTTTGTATGCTTTTAAAATAAGTGATTAAGATATAATTTTTTATATAGGTGGTTAAAATACAATCATGGAATACATGACAAGAGGTAAGTGTTCTTTGCCTTAAAGTTGTATTCTTTGAGAAATTTTTATGTTTTGAAACATGTATTATTTATCAGGATTAAAATAATCCCCAATTTTCTGTTTAATCATGGTTAAATTGTAGTTAATGATGTTATAAGTTATATTCCTTGTTCATTACCTCATTGAGTTTTACATTAAAATTGAAAAAGCTTTAATGGTATTTTCTCAATTATCTCCCATTGAGACATATTATTTATTTTACACCATGATTTATTTTAAATATTGTATCTGATACCCATTAATATTTTTTAATTAGTATTATTTTATATTTCAATAAATTCAATGTTCCATTCCAATTTCATTCTTTCTTTGTGTTTTGACTAAATAATTTCAAAAGATATAAGGGTTTTTCATAACTCGCCTTATTTCTTGATTAATACTAATTAATCTTTCAAAAAAAATTATAGTAAGAATTTATTATATTGAATGATTATATTATAATTTACCTCTTTAGGTAAATTTAAATTTGTGATTCAAATTGTTACTAATATGAATTTTTTGATATAAATATATATCATTATTCACATTAAATCTAATATTCATTAACGATTATTTCCTCTTTATGTTTATAATTTTTTCCTACCAATGTTCTCATTTATAATCAGAATCCTAATTATGTGTTATATATTGTGGCCTTTATATTTCCCATATATTATTTTACATGGGATTTTTTTGTTACTCTTTTTATGACGTTGGTTTTCAACAAGGTTTTCTTAAATATTAAAGGTTTTCTATCATTTTAAAATATTATGTTTTATATTCCACTACACATTTCTTTTGAAAAGATTTATAGCTATTCAAGGATCTATTATTGATGTTTATTTTTAAATGAAAATATTTTCCAATCATTTCACTTCACCTTTTTGAAACAATTATATATTTTTCAAGACACTTTAAAAATGAATATTTTAAAAATGTAATTTTTTTCAAAAATAACATCACAAAATATTCATTAAATATAAATTATTTACAGTGATTTACTATTTATAAATCAATAAAAAAAGTTATTTTGAAACAAAAATTCTCATATGTGATTTTTTTAGTTTTTTTTCAATTTGACCTATAACATCATAACATAACCAATGTAAAATGTTTTATCTAAAAAATAAATTATGGTTTTGGTTTTATTTTTTTAATTTATATCTAAAGTATAAATTTTCATTGAAGTTATTTTTAATGAATAAGCCTGTAAATTTTCTCAGGAAGTATTTTTTTTGCGTTGATTGAGTTTTAAATATCAATTGTCTACATGATGGAAGTCAATTTAGGTGAACCATTGTGAAGTGTTGGGAAATATATTTTCCATTTCATGGGTTATTTATTCTATTAAAATTAAATTAATATCATTTTAAAGTATTTAAATGACCAATTTATTTCCATGCGTTCTTTATGATGTGATAAATGAAATCCATTTACTTCCCTAATGGGTTTCATGATATAGTGAATGTTTGATGTATTATCTAACACATATGTATGGATAATGAAAGGTGTGGTCATATATCATCCTCCAGTTCATCGGTTATGGTTTTAAATGTCATGATATAATGAGAAAATATTTATGATGACAGTATCCACAAATGTAAATAGGTGAGTAAATCATGATCCAACATGTAAAATTGGTAAGTGACACTTGATACACAAAGGTAATCATGTGGGGAACCATGATCCAAAATGAGAAATGAATTGCGATAAATAGTCTTATATATTATGATTAATAATCTTATGAGTGGTCTATAATTCTAAATTATTCAATCTTTTATTATATAAAACATTTTCATGGTATTAGTTTCTGTAATTCCATGATTTTTGATCATTTCATTATTTTGTATTATTTTTCTATTTATCCTTATTATACCCATATTCTTATCTTATGCTCACTTAGGATTATTTATTTTTTATCATGTATATTTGTAGTCATTATGAATCTATGTTCACAATTTCAAATGTTACAATTTCCCAAGGTTTTGGTGGTAAGAAAAGTATAAAATTTCTTAAAATGTGAATTATTTGTATAATTTGTGGGAGATGATGTTGAAATATTTTAAATCAAGTTTTTGCTTAAATTGTGTGGGGAAATTTTCCATTAGTTGTGAAATAAATGAGTTTTTTGAGTTATATATTTTTCTTAATTTTCTAAAACTCTATAACTAAAAGGACTTGGGAATGTATTATAATGAAATATCAGTTTTAATTCATTTAATTTATATAATCATGTCTATAAGTAATTATAGTTGGTATCAGATCCATGTTTTAAGTAACAAAGTAGATTAGGATGTAATTTTATAAGTATGTATACGTCATTAAAGAATGATAAGGTAATGGTTAACAATATTTCAATGGTATAAATATCCCATTAGGTTCATTAAAGAATCATTTAATATTTGAGGATGTTAGATATCAGTATAATAGAACTTCATTCAAACCCCTAAAGATAATTCTAAGTATGAGATTAAATCAAAATATTATTGCAATGTTTATATTTTGTGGTTCCATTTGAAATTAAATCTTGTATGGATACTGTAAGTGGAGGAAATATTTTGTGAAGTTGTACCCATGGGTAATAACCCTAAAAATAGATATTTTAATATTTTCTCTGTAACGCCCCAGCTCTGGTTACCCAGATTTGGTTCATTATTACATAACATTGGCATGATCACAAGAAAGATCAAATCTCGAAAGACTGATTGTTATAGTAGCCTTGGAAACACTAGATATATTCATAATGTTTTACATTACATCATAAAAAATGAAAACTAAAACAACATCTTTTCTTCAAAGTCCACACTCATATCCCCACATACTATCCTTGCAGGTCATTCATAAATTACTTCTTCACATCCTGGGAAAAATAAAACATTTAAAGGGGGTGAGCTCAAATTCCCAGTAAGGATAACAATATAGTGGAGACTTTCATAAATAAGAATAAACATTTAAGGAAATGTATAACTAAAACAAAAGCCTTTTAAACATGAACTTCAATATAGTATGGCAAAAATAAAATGAAATAATGCCATTTACTTATTCACATGGATATTATACTAATAGAATAATCAAATGCAATATCAATAATCACTTTCATAAAGATGGAATGCATAATGACATACTATCATAACAACATAGCCAAGGCCTCGTGCCAATACTACAAATAATATTATGCCAAGGTCTTGTGCCAAGACACTAGTTTGTCTCACGAGACCTACCGATTCATCTAGGAGCTATAGCGGGCTCCACCCATCTCATATTAATTCCAATTCATTCTTCATATAAACAAGATTAAACATAACATTAATATTTGTATTAAAAATAGCATACGAAATGTAAATACTTCATCCATAAACAATGAATGGTATAAAAATAACACAGCAATAGTCAAACATATGACAAAACCTTAAATAAAATATAGAAGTTTTGTATCATAATAAATCAACTTCAAATAAGCATAAAATCCATCAAAGGATGTTGACATAGATGAAATCAAAACCCTTTTTAGAGTAATATCTCTTTTTATTTTGAAATCATTTAAGAGTCATATATTTATAAAATATAATATTTTCTTTGAAAATATTATTATAAGCTTGTAAGGGAAGCTTCAAAAATTTTATAATGGCGGAAAATAGCCGCACCCGCCGTATAAGTTAAAAAATACATTCTTTCCTTAATTCTATCGAAAAGGTTAAAAGCACCTTGTTTGGAAAAGGACGAAAAGATTCATTTATAAACCTCTTATAAAAATTCAAACAAGGGAATAAATGACTTTAACCCATATTCTAGTAAATATTAAAAATGTTTTGAAATAAATTTTTAAGAAACATTGATGTGGATGATAATGAAGTCCCGGTAGATTATTACATATAAACAACCTCAGATGATGAAGATATTACGAAATAAACCCTTACCTTGTAAATTTCCATAGTTGGGGGTAGGTTAACCTCCTTTATAATGGTGAAATAATTGTTATTAAATTATACAAGAATCATATACATTAATATGATATCATATATGATATTTTAACATTGATTTGTTAATAATATCTTAGTATTATTGTTCTTTCGTGTGTTAACTTACTCCTTTTCTTTTATATGTTTTGTTATGTAAGTCATGTTTGTCCTGGATTGGTTGTATCTTAATCATATCCAGAATGATATCAAGTCCTTAGATACAATTATTAATCATCAAATGAGAATCACACTTGAATGGATACGGTGGAGAATGAATCTCATCGCGTTCGTGGAGACGGTAGTCCGTACGTACGCACGAGGGAAAATATCATTCTTTTGATATTAAAATAATATATAATTGGATGGTATATCATATATAAAGAATAATTATAATTTTATATTTATTATTTACATGAATTACACATCATTATTATAACCATCCAAATAATAATTTATTGAATAACAATTACACCATGACGTGGAGACGGTAAGCCGTACGTACGCACGTATGGTGACATGTTATTCAAAGAATGGATAGAATACTGAAATATGGTTGTAAAATGTTTATAATAACATAAAAGTATATATAATATACTGGAGTTATTATTTTAGAATGGTAATAACAAATAAAGAAGATGTGGAAGAAGAAAGGAACTTGAAAAAGGGTGGTGAAATCATTACCTCTTCTTCGGGTTCTCCCTTTTGATTTGATCAAAAGGGCTCCTTAAGTTGGCTTTATGACTAAATTAAGTCCTCTAGGATGAAGTTAGGGAAGTTGAGAGAGTATTCGGGCAGAGGTTGGCCGAACCAAAAAGGCTTTGAAGGTGTGAGTTAGTGAGAAGGGGGGGGGGGGGGGTTCCCTTTTATAAGAGGGGTGAGGGGCACCTTTGGAAAAGCTAGAAATAATATTTTATAATAAATTATTATTAAGTTTATAATGGCTTTAAAGTGGATTATTTAACATTTAAGGTGGGTATGGGTCTAAAACCACTCAACAAATATATGTTATACATGTTTGGGTTACTATATTAACCTTATCATTAAGTATTAACTCTTAGTTAATTAGTTTCACTTTTACAATGTCTCTTTGTATGTTTATATTATATAGTTAATAAACTTACTATGTACATCCAAGAGACCCCCAAGTGGTCCATTAATGATACAACTATCATGATATAAGTCTCTTGGCTGAACCATAGATTTTTAGTAATTTAATATCAATTAATAATATAATATTTGTTTAAGAAAACTCTTTTATGTAAATTTTGACACTATTCAATAATTGATATTTTTAAAAATTATAAGAGAATTATTACTTCGAAAAAAGTTAATTAATTCAATCCTAGAATCTCATATTGTCCTAGAAAATTATTTTAATTCATAAAAAGTCCCAAATTATATTTATTTGGGTATTTATAATATCAATTATTTTAATTGTTTCACTATTATGGTAATTACAGCATCATCATTGTGTCACAAATAAATTAACTTATCTAAGGTCTAAAAATTATAAATAAAATATCATTATGTATGAAATCGTTTTATCTTTCTAATGAATATTTACAATCTAATTTATCTTATTTATAACCCTATATTTAAAATGTTTTAGTAAATAAACTTTGATTTTAACTCATTTAACTCTTCTTTGAATTAAATAATAATAAATGTCCTAATCTAATCCAAGTGTACCAAAATGATAATATTTTATTCCAAAGCTTGTTTTTGGTCGAGATACAATTGTCCAATAGAATTAAGACATGTGATAGGGTAATATTAATATACTTTTTAACCTTCATTAACCTATTTACTTTTAACCGTGGTAAATAAAAGTAAAAAGTTACTATTCACCAAAAATTATTTTCATCTCATTGAACCACATTTTACTACTTGATATTAACCGTTTCTCTTGGATTTTCGAAATTCCATTCACAGAACTGGTAAAATTAAGTTTTATGAAAAATTCAGTTTTTTTAACTTCACTTAGTGGTTTCACTATTCATAAGAAATTTAAGTTTTTCAGAACAATGCCAAAATTTATCCCTAAGCTATAATTGATTTTATGAATTCAAAAATGATGTCTATTTTACAAATTGAAAAACATATAAGTTTCATTAATTTATTTTATAATTAATTCCCGCTGTCACAACAAATAGCGTGTTTTTAAGAAACTATATATATCAAAAGATTGACAATTGTTTATGTCCAATTTCAAAGTGAAATTAATTCTAATGAAAAAAATTTGGATAAATTGGTAAAAATATATTCTTATTATACATTAAAACCACTCAATAATATAATTTATCACTATAAATTATTTTTATTAAAAAAGTTTTTTTAAGTATTTTTCACTTTTCATAAAAATTGGAAGTTCTCAGAAAAATACCAAAAATTCAACTTAGGATAATTTCGATATTCCGAATCCAAAAATGAAGTCCATTTTGAAATATAAAATATATATAATTTAAAAAAGTTGGTATTACTATTCATAATGGCTAGTTTGATTGGTTGTGGTGTGTTAGAACTCGATGTTGCGTACAACACCCGATATCGCATTATTCAAAGAGAAGCGTACCGTAGAAGCATGGGGTGTTACATTCTCCCCTCCTTCAAATAATCCCATCCTTGAAATTTCTAGAATAATACCACATGAAAAGACTTGGGTGGTTCTTCATCATAAGTTCCTCAGGTTCCCACGTTGCTCTTCTATCTTAAAGTTTCTCCACAAAACTTTTACCAGACGTGTCGTCCGGTTTCTCAATACTTGTTCTCTCGTATCAAGAATCCTGACGGGCTCTTCGCAATAAGACAGATCGGGTTCCTGTTCTAATTCCTCATAGGTGAGTACATGCATTGGTTCAGGAATGTATTTCCTCAATAGAGATACGTGGAAAACATCATGATCTTTGGAGAGACTTGGCGCCATTGCCAATCGGTAAGCTACAGCCCCAATTCGTTCTAGAATTTCGAAAGGTCTAATGTACCTGGGACGCAATTTACCATTATTACCAAAATGTATGACTCCCTTCCATGGAGATACCTTCAGGAAAACATGATCACCGACTTGAAATTCCAAATCCTTCCTTCGATTATCAACATAGCTCTTTTTCCTACTTTGAGCTACTCTGATGTGATTTTGGATTACCTTCACCTTTTACATCATTTCCCCCACCAATTCTGGACCTACAAGTTTTCTTTCACCAATGTCATCCCAACAGGTTGGTGTGCAAAATATCTTTCCTTATAACACTTCATATGGTGCCATATGAATACTCAAATGGAAGATATTGTTATAGGATAATTCTACCAGAGGTAAATATTGATCCCACATACCCTGAAAGTCAAGTGAGCAGGATCTCAACATGTCTTCTATGGTTTAAATAGTTCATTCTGATTGTCCATCTATTTGAGGGTGGGAGGCAGTGCTCATATGAAGTTCAGTATCCAAGGATTTCTGAAGACTTTTCCAGAATCTTGAAGTAAAATGGGGATCACGATTAGAAACAATCAATAGGGTTACTCCATGAAGTCTCACAACTTCATCAATATATAGTCTTTCTAGACGTTCTAGTGGTAGATATTCTCTTATAGAAAGAAAATGTGATTACTTGGTAATACGATCAACAATGACCCATATTTCATCTTTCCTTCTAGGATTTATTGGTATCCCCATGACAAAGTCCATCATAATATTGTCCCATTTCCACTCCGGTATGGGAAGAGGTTGCATGGCTCCTCCAGGCGGTTGCCTTCCAACTCTCACTTGTTGACAAGCCATACATCTTGACACAAAAATCAGCAATCTCCTTCTTCATGTTGTCCCACCAAAAATGTTCCTTCAAATATCTATACATTTTGGTTCTCCCAGGGTGTATAGAGAAATTGTAACTATGGGCATCATCCTGAAATTACCTTTTTAGATCTGGTATATCGGGAACACAAAGTCTCTTCCCGAATTTCAAAATTACATCTTCATACACAAAGTCTCTCAATATCCTATCATTCACAGCTTTAATCTTCTTTTGAAATTCTTCATCATCGGTCTGAGAACTATTAATCCTTTCTAGTAAAGATGGTTTGGCAACTATTTAAAAAATAATTGATGTTTCACCTTCCATGGTTATTCCCATTTTCATCTTCACTAGATCAATAAAAATTGGATCCCTTTCAATTCTCATATTGTTCAAAACTCCATGAACGTTTTTACTCAAAGCATATACCACCTTGTTTGCTTTCCCGGGGTGGTAGTGTATCGTACAATCATAATCCTTGAGTAATTCAAGCCATTTTCTTTTGCCTCATGTTGAGTAATTTTTGTGAGAAAATATACTTCAAACTCTTGTGATCAGTATAAATCTCCCATTTTTCACCATAGATGTAGTGCCTCCATATCTTTAAAGCAAAGATCACAACTGATAACACAAGATCATGATTAGGATAGTTTTTCTCATGAATTTTAAACTATCGTGATACATAGGCAATAACCCTATCATTCTGCATAAGGACACAACCAAGTCCTTTCTTCGATGTATCACTATAAATAACGAACCCGTCATTCCCCAATGGTAGATTCAATATAGGGTCATTGAATAATCTTGTCTTAAGTTCTTAGAAACATTCTTCACACTCTTTTTTCCAAACAAATTTAACCCCTTTACGTGTGAGCTTTGTTAATGGGTTAGCCAATCGGGAAAAATTCTGGACGAAACGTCGATAATAACCTGCTAAAACAATAAAACTATGTTCCTCAGTTATACTCGTAGGTGCTGGACATTATTGGATTGACTTGGTCTTAGATAGATCAACATAGATTCTATCTTTAGAGACAATATGTACAAGAAAAGAAATCTCCTGAAACCAAAATTCACAATTGCTAAACATCCCATATAATTCATGTTATCTTAGAGTCTTTAGGATAATGCACAACTGATTTTCATGATCTTAGTAGCCATTGGAGTATACCAAGATATCATCAATAAATACCACCACAAATGAATCGAGATATTTCTTGAAAACTCTATTCATCAGATCCATGAATACAAAGGGTGAATTAGTCAATCCAAAAGGCATTGCAGTAAACTCGTAATGCCCATACCTGGTTCGGAATGCTGTCTTCGGAATGTCTTCCTTCTTCACACACAACTAATGGGATCCAGATCAAAGGTCAATCTTTGAAAAGTATTTAGATCCACACAGTTGGTCAAATAAATCATCAATGCGAGATAGGGGGTACTTGTTCTTTATTATTATAGCATTGATCTCCCTGTAGTCGATACATAACCTCATAGATCCATAATTCTTTTTAACAAAAAGAATAGGGGAACCCCATAGAGAAACACTAGGGTGAATAAATCCCTTATAACTCAATTCCTCTAGTTGTTTCTTTAGTTCAACTAATTCTATAGTGGCCATTCTATAAAGGGCCTTCGATATAGGCCTTGATCCAGAAATTCAATCAATGGAAAACTCAACTTCTCGTTCTGGAGGATGTCCAGGTAAATCTTTCGGAAATACATCTACATATTCATTCGCAATAGGTACATCCCCTATTTTAACATTCCTTTCCTCACCCACAGTCATTTCATTCACTTCCTCCCCAGTAATTGAATTTAGTTGAGCTACTGGTGGTGGATCTAGGTAAGAATTAGGTTGTGACGATTCTGCTCTAAAGATAAGGTGTTCCTTATCATCATCATCAAAAATCGTATCCTCCTTCTTCTTATAATAAATCATTGTATCATAGTCCTAAAGCCAATCCATACCGAGGATTATATCAAAATCAATCATAGGTATGACGATGAGATCAGCAGATAAAGAACATTTATGGTCTCAAATAGGGACTGATTCACAAAACATTATTGCAATGATACTTCCCTTCGAAGTTTTAACTGAAAACTCCCTTGTTAAATCAAATTGAAAATATCTACTTTTCTTAAAAAACTGGGAAGATATGAAACAATGCGATGATCCATAATCAAATAATGCCTTTTCTAAACTTGAGGAAACCATTAAATTACCGGTCACCACGTCTTTCGGAGCTTCTACCTCAGTAGTAGTGATAGCATAAGCTTGGCCTTGATCCCTTGGCCTTTTCTGAGGTATGTTCCCCTGACTCTTAGGAAATTCATTTTCATAATGTCCCATCTCCCTGAAATTGTAGTATTGAACATTGGTAGATGCCTTCTTCCTTTTGCAATCATGATTTGGTGGCCTTTTTCACCACACTTGTAACAGACACCCAATCCCTTCAAGCAAGTATCAGGGTGTTTCTTCCCACATTTACCACAGGATGGATATTCAACCTTTCCCTTCTTCCCCTTATTTCCATTCCCAGATTGATCAGCCGATCTCTTATTCTCTTGCTTTGCTTTAAAGTAATAAGACTTAAAGAATTCCTTTTCAGTCTTGATAGCACATGAGACAATATCTTCGTACGATGAAAAGTATTGTGAGACTAATGCTCGACAGAGAAATGGTTTTAACCCATAAAAGAAATGATCAATATTACTTCTTGTGTTATGTATATAATCTCCAGCATACCTTTCTAGCCTTGTATAGTAAGCCTCATACTTTGCAACATTCTCATCCTCATTTTGTCTCAGACTCAGAAATTGCCTTTCAATATATGCTCAGTGGTCACGAGGAAAGTATTTTTCCAAAAACAGATCTTTGAACTCCCTCTATTCCATATTTGATACTTCATCATCTTCCTTCATGTTTTGAATCAGTGACCACCATTGATCAGCATCTCCAGTGAGGCGGTAAACTTCCATGATAACTTTTTGCCTTTCACTACTCCCCAAATCCTAAAATATTTTCTCTAGGGAATTTATCCATTGCTCATCCACTAAGGGATTTTAACTCCCATTGAACGATGGTGGTTGTTGTCTCATGAATCGATCTAACATTGATCCTCCACATTTTGGATCAGGGTGCTCCATACTGGTAAGGTTATTATTCATAACCTGAGTGAGTTGTCCCAGTATGGTGATTACCTGATCGGCACCAGTTGCATCACCAGCTCCACTATAATTATCTTGAGTAGGAGGGAAATCCCTACATGGAGTGTGTGCATTGATAGAGATTCCATTTCTTCCACTAGGATCCATTTCTAAACAATGGCATAAAATAGATCAGTTTACGAATAAAAATACATAATCCCAAACTTATAAAAAACATAACATAAATTGAACTACTTATGTATATAATCCATATTCATAAAAATTATTTCTTTGAGGAATTATATACTCATAAACCCTTTTTAATGATTTGTAAAGAAAATGAGAGTTATCCTAAGTATATCCCCCGGGAGTGTCGTAACCAAGAGTGCAGCAAGGCCGGTTGTCGTGCACCAGTTCTCGTTCGAGTCTAGCTCAAAGCGGTGTTTTTGGGTTTTACCCCTAGGTACATCTGTTCCAGAGCCGCCTCTACTTTCTCATATCTAGACAGGGATGTATTTCTCAAAAAACTCCCAAAATCACTACAATACCAATATTCAAGAAAGTTCTTTTATAATAATCCTCAATGTACATCTTAGGTCTATGTGCTCTAATTAAAGTTTATCTAAACCTAGCTTCCAAGATTTGTACTAAACTTCCTCTGATACCAACTGTAACGCCCTGAACCCAGTTACCCAGAGTTGGTGCATTATTACATAACATTGGCATGATCACATGAAAGATCAAATCTCGAAAGACCGAGTGGTTTAGTAGCCTTGGAAACACTAGATATATTATATAATGTTTTACATTACATCATAAAAATGAAAACTAAAACAACATCTTTTTTCATAGTCCACACTCATATCCCCACATACTATCCCTGCAGGTTATTCAAAAATTACATCTTCACATCTTGGGAAAAATAAAACATTGAAAGGGGGTGAGCTCAAATGCCCAGTAAGGATAACAATATAGCAGAAACATTCTTAAATAAGAATAAACATTGAAGGCAATGTATAACTAAAACAAATCCTTTTAAACATGACCTTCAACATAGTATGGAAAAAATAAAATGAGATAATTTCATTTACTTATTCACATTATATTCTACTAATCGAATAATCACATGCAATATCAATAACCACTTTCATAATGATGGAATGTATAATGCCAGAATATCATAATCGCATAGCCAAGGCCTCGTGCCAAGACTACAAATATGATTTTTCCAAGGCCTTATGCCAAGACACTGGTTTGTCTCATGAGACCTACCAATGCATCGAGGAGCTATAGCGAGTTCCACCCGTCACATATTATGTCCAATGCATTCCTCATATGAACAGGTTTAAACATAACATAAACATTTGTATTAAAACTAGCATATGAAATGTAAATACTTCATCCATAAACCATGAAAGGTATAAAACTAACACATCCATAGTCAAACATATCACAAAACCATCATTACAATATAGAAGTTTTGTGTCATAATAAATCAACTTCAAATAAGTGTAAAATCCATCAAAGGATGTTGACGTATATGAAATCAAAACTCTTTTTAGTCTAATATATCTTTTTATTTTGAAATCATTTAAGAGTAATATATATATATATATATAAAATATAAAATTTTCTTTGAAAATATTCATATAATCTTGTAAGGGAAGCTTCAACGATTTTATAACGGCGGAAAAAAGCCGCACCCGCCGTATAAGTTAATAAAACATTCTTTCCTTAATTCTGTCTAAAAGGTTAAAAGAACCTTGTTTAGAAAACGGTGGAAAGATTCCTTTATAAACCTCTTATAAAAAGTCAAACAAGGGTATAAATTAATTTAACCTATATTCTAGTAAATATTAAAAATGTTTTGAAATACATTTTTAAGAAACATGGATGTGGATGATAAATAATTCCCAGTAGATTATTACGTATAAACAACCTCGAAAAATGAAGAGATTGCGAAATAAATCCTTACCTTGTACTTTTCCTTGGTTGGGGGTAGGTTAACCATTTTTATAATGGTAAAATAATTTTTATTAAATTATAAAAAAAATCATATACATTAATATGATATCATATATGATCTTTTAACATTTATTTGTTAATAATATCTTAGTATTATCGTTGTTTCGGGTGTTAACTTACTCATTTTCTTTTATATGTTTTGTTACGTAAGTAGTTTTTTTCATGGATAGGTTGTATCTTAATCATATCCAGAATGATATTAAGTCCATATATACTATTATTAATCATCAAATTAGAATCACACTTGAATGGATATGGTGGAGAATGAATCTCATCATGTTCGTGGAGACGGTTGTCTGTACGTACGCATGAGCGACAATATCATTCCTTTGATATTAAAATAATATACAATTGGATAGTATATCATACATAAAGAGTCATTATCATGTTATATTTATTATTTACATGAATTACACATCATTGTTATACCCATCCAAATAATAATTTATTGAATAACAATAACACCATGACGTGGAGACGGTAAGCCGTACATACGCACGTATGGTGACATGTTATTCAAAGGATGGATAGAATACTGAAATATGGTTGAAAAATGTTTATAATAACATCAAATTATATATCATATACTGGAGTTATTGTTTTATAATGGTAATAACAATGAATGAAGAATTGGAATAAAAAAGGAACTTGAAAAAGGGTGGTGAAATCATTACCTCTTCTTCGGGTTCTTCCTTTTGATTTGATAAAAAGGGCCCCTTAAGTTGGATTTAAGACTAAAGGAAGGCCTCTAGGATAAATTTAGGGAATTTTAGAGAGTATTTGGTCAGAGGTTGTCCGAACCAAATAGTCTTTGAAGGTGTGAGTTAGTGAGAAGGTGGAGTGCCCTTTTATAAGAGGGGTGAGGGGCACCTTTGGAAAAGATAGAAATATTATTTTATAATAAATTCATATTCGGTTTCTAATGGCTCCAAAGTGGATTATTTATAGTTTAAGGTGGGTATGGGTCGAAAACCACTCAACCAATATAATTTATACACCTTTGGGTTACTATATTAACCTTATCATTAATTATTAACTCTTGGTTAATTAGTTTCACTTTTACATTGTCTCTTTGTATTTTTATATTATATAGTTAATAAACATACTATATAAATCCAAGAGACCCCAAAGTGGTCCATTAATGATACACCTATCATGATATAAGTCACTTGGACGAACATTAGATTTTTAGGAATTTAATATCAATTAATAATATAATTTTTTTTTAAAAAACTCTTTTATGTCAATTTTGACACTATTCAATAATTGATTTTTTTTTAAATCATAACAGAATGATTACTTCAAAAAAAGTTAATTAATTCAATCCTAGAATGTCATATTAACCTATAAAATTAGTTTAATTCATAGAAAGTCTCAAATTATATTTATTTGTGTATTTATAATATCAATTATTTTAATTTTTTCACTATTATGGTAATTATTGCATCAACATTGTGTCATAAATAAATTAAATTATTTAAAGTCTAAAAATTATAAATAAAATATAATTATGTAGGAAATCATTTTATATTTCTAATGAATATTTTCAATCGAATTTATCTTATGTATAACCCTATATTAAAATTGTTTTAGTAAATATACTTTGATTTTAACTCTTTTAACTCTTCTTTGAATTAAATAATAATAAATTTCCTAATTTAATTTAAGTGGACCT
This sequence comes from Viscum album, assembly GCA_963277665.1. Lineage (NCBI taxonomy): Eukaryota > Viridiplantae > Streptophyta > Magnoliopsida > Santalales > Viscaceae > Viscum > Viscum album. The sequence goes on along the minus strand of OY728140.1, from coordinate 737,647,730 downwards.
AAATGAGAATCTTTTATTCCTAAGGTTGTTTTTGGTCGATATACACTTTTCCAATAGAATTATTACATGTGTTAGTGTAATATTAATATCATTTTTATCCTTAATTACCCTATTTACTTTTAACCGTGGTAAATAAAAGTGACAAGTTACTATTCACCAAAAATTATTTTCATCTCATTGAACCAAATTTTACTACTTGATATTAACCATGTCTCTCGGATTTTCGAAATTCCATTCACAGAAGTGGTAAAATTATGTTTTATGAAAAATTCAGTTTTTTTAACTACCACTTAGTGGTTTCACTACTCATAAAAATTTAAAGTTTTTCAGAACAATGCCGAAATTTCACCCTAAGATATAATTGATATTCCGAATTCAAAAATGATGTCTATTTTACAAAATTACAAACCTATAACTTTCATTAATTAATTTTATAATTAATTCCCGTTGTCACAACAAATAGTGTGTTTTTAAGAAACTATATATATCCAAAGATTGACAGTTGTTTATGTCCAATTTCAAATTGAAATCAATTATAATGAACAAAATTGGATAAATTGGTAAAAATATATTCTTATTATACATTAAAACCACTCAATAATATAATTTATCAATATAAATTATTTTGATTAAAAAATTTGTTTTTAAGTATTTTACACAGTTCAGAAAATTGGAAGTTCTCAGAAAAATACCAAAAATTCAACTTAGGATAATTTCGATATTCCGAATCCAAAAATGAATTCCATATTGAAATATAAAATATATATAGTTTCAGAAAGTAGGTATTAATATTCATAACGGCTAGTTTGATTGGTTGTGGTGTGTTAGAAATCGATGTTGCGTACAACACACGCTATCGCATTATTCAAAGAGAAGCGTGCCTTTGAAGCTTGGGGTGTTACATGCTCGATCATAACCTATTTCATAACAAAGATTGATAAATTAATACCATGTTTTAAAATACAAGAGAATATTCTTTATATAATCATGTTCTATTTATAATCAATTATGATAGATTATTTTTATAATTAATTTAATGTTTTAGATTTTGAGTTATAAGATAACCTAACTTGAAGAATAAGATATTGAAGGAAAATTATAAAAGGATGAAAGTAATGTTTCATTAGAGATGATATCTTATTATATGTTTTCTACATTAATATGACCACTTTATCTGAATTTATTGATAACTGTTTTGATTCATTGTTTTTTCATTGACATGGGATCTTTGAAATTAAGCTGATAAAGGTATGTATCTTGAATAAATTATACCGTATAACAAAATAAAAGAGAATAACTAAATGTTTTAAAATCATATATTTTGTATGTTATGATGGAAAATGTTATTCTTCTCTTATTATATATGATAATGAGGTTGATATCTTAAATAAAATCACTATACTCTAAGTTGTTTTCATTATTCAGTGATATTTATCCATGATGTTATTAAATATTGTAAACATTACGTGGATAATGTGAAAAATATGAGGGTTTTTATGGATTTGTTCCTCTTTAATGGTTTTGAAACACATATTTAATTGTATCAATTATACTAAAAAGTGATTTTATGAAAATATCATAATTTTGGGGATAAATATTAGAGAATAAATTTTTAAGGTGCAGATAACTGTTATGTTTAATATATGATTGATGTTGAGGTAATGAAGAGTTTATTGGTTGTGAGAAATGTGATTTAGATGGTGTTTCTGGCTCAAGAATTTATTATTGTTTTAACCAAAAAATTGTCCAAGAAATTGTTCGTTTATTTTGTCGCATTTTTGGGATTATGATATATATTCATTAGTTCCAGACCTTATGATATATTGATAAATACATTTTAGGGATAATTATATTGTTTATTTTTGTCTAGAATATAGTGTTTAATGGTTTTACTATCATAGAGACTCAAATGGTTTTTGAATAGTTCTGTTATATAAAATATATCATTAGAGTATTAAATACATGGTTTTAAAATTGTATAATGAATTAATATTTTTAGAAGAAATGATTGTAAAATGATATAACCAAAGAGAGTAATGAAGATTTCATAGAACAGAAGTCACATCTCAATTGATGACTATGTTTAAAATACCCTGACAAACATTCATAAGTCATTAATAATTAATATTTTGCGTAAATATTTTATTTAAATAGGGATAATGTAACACACCAATAATTGTAATTATATTTTTCCCATTTAATGTGTAATGTTTTAAATATATATCTATACATAAAACATCAAAACACAATGAACTATGAAATAGTATAAAACTATTAAAATTCCTCGTTATAATCATTTTTAAAAAATATATGAAACTAAATTATGAAATATATTTATAAATAAAATTGTTTTATAATTTAAAAACAATTCATTGACAATATTAAAATATTATATCAATATATAAAATAAAAACAATTTTTGGATAAATATATTTTATTAAAATTTTCCATTTCATGCACTCTGATGATTATAATTTTATGGTAAAAAATAATTAAAATGAAAATTATTTACAATATATATAATAACATAAGTTTATATCCATCCAATTGTTATTACTTGTAATGTAATAAAATTATTTTATTCATAGTAGATGAATGTTTCATAAAATATTATTTCTGTGTGATACATGATTATATTAAAACTGATTTATTATCAATTACAAAAATTTAATCATATAGAATAATTTTAATATTTTTAAAAAGAAATTTAAAATTAGTTAATTGGGTCAATTTCATTTTTTGGTGTATAATTATGTTTTCATGGTAAATACTAGTTACGAAGGTAAAAAATTATTTTTGAAATTAGGATACATTTATAAATATTTTCCTCAAATTAATTTGATTTAATTTTAATTAAGAGTATAATTTTTGAAACTTATATCAATTTTTATTAACAGTCATTTAATTGTTAATAATGTTAAATAATATAAGGAACACTTAATAATTAAAATAAATCTCTAAAACCTGCTAAACAACACAATTTTTGTTTTAATTTAAAAATAAATTTATATCATATTTATGATTTTAATTATATTATATTCTTTTCAATTTTAAATTCATAATGTTGAAATATTATATGCATGGTCATATAGTATTTTTTGGGGAAAAGAAATTACTATTTAATATCTTTTTAACCAAGATTAATATGTGTTAAAATGAGTAATCTAATTTCTCTAGATTTTAACTAAAAAAATTTCAAACAAAAACATTATAGAATAAATTTATAAAGTTTTTAAGACAAAAATACATGTGTTACCAATATACCCCCACATAACTCACCTAATTTTCAAGAAATTCATTTCTTACAACTTTTTCATTCTCTTATAAATGTTTCACCTTATTTTTCACCTATAAATGGAGCTCACTTCCACAATTTTTAAATACACACCTATAGACCAAAATTATTTAAGATATATTATGATTTTAATTATTATATATTCTATCAACACATTTTTCTTCTACTTTCCACCACAAATGTCTTAAAGTAATTCATTACCAAAAGATACTTCAAGAGCATATCCAAATTTGCATCATTAATATTACAAAATCTTTCACCTCATTTTAAATCCTTCATATATAACCCATTAAAAACCATTCAAACCATATTTATATAACAACTATTTTATAAAAAAGATATTTATATTTTATTATATTATATTAATTTAATAATAATTATTCATTTTCATCTCATTCAATCAAATAAATAAATATGTTGATCAAGAATCTTTATGGACTACCGTTCCTAGAATGGCATGTTCTTTTTTTCATTAACCCTTATACAGTTAGTCCTAATAATGGGTTTAATGGATAAAGATATTTTTTAATTAATATTATAGTATAAAACATTATATGACCTATTAAATATATGATTAATATATATTAATAGTTAATTTAATATTTTAAAACAATTTTACTGATAAATAATGTTTTTCATTCATATTATTAAATATTTTCATGTCAATTTCATATTCATATAATTCATTCAAATAACAATATAACATTATAGTAAACATTGTATCTTATCATTATGGTTTTGGTATAATAATATTACTACTAAAACACACTATAACCCTCCTTTAATCATGACATGTTAATGGTTGGGTGTGTTTAACTACCTTCTTGAACAATGTAACAAACATATATCATGTACAATTAAAGGAAAATATTTATTAGAATAAAATGATATATATATATATATATATATCTGTGTGTGTGTTTGTGTGAATAATATTATTTCCATAATAATGGTAACATTATTATTAAACTCGCTAATTAAGAAAGCATTTTTTATTCATCAAGAATCTCTGAAACCTGCATGTTATCTATTTCATCCTCAAAGGTAATGACTAAAAACTCATGAATGGACTTTAAAACATAATATATTTGTATAATTTATTACTAACATTAATTTTAATGAAATTTTAAAGATAAAAACATTTGTGGAAATGAATATATACACCATTATTAATATATTTTTACAAAATATTAAAACTATAATCTCTTGGTGTTTGAAAATTGGTAAAAAGAAACTAATTATAATTAATTTTGAGAATTAATACACCAACATAGTTATTTATATAGTTATGTTTATGACAGAGGTGTTCATAGTACATTCATATAATCAAGGAAAAAAGATATGAGTTCTTTGTCTCCATGTAGGATTCATTGAGGGATGTTTATGTTGTACACCAGGTTTCATTTTTCATATAAGAAATAATTGCACATTATATTATTGTATCATTATTAAATAACACTTCAGGTTGTTCATTTTTTCCATGAATGATCAGTAATAGGATACCCCTTGACCATTTAATAAAATAAGAGAAAAGAGTTGTAAACAAGTACCATACGACAAAAGTGGCAACTAGAAATCATAGAAACCATACCCATCGCCCCATCCCTAGTAAAAGGCTTCCTCCACAGTAGTTGATTCCCATACTAAGAATTTTTAATTCTTCATAATTTTATCATAATTACTTCTCAGATTCAACCTATTTAAGCATATAAATTCTGTGTTTCAAAAAATAAGACTCGGTGGACACCAGCTTTTGTAGATAATAGTAGTCCTTCCTCGACCTTCTTCATGGTTTAGAAGCCATGAATTCGGGATTAATAATAATCATTATTCTCCGACCAAAATAAATGTCATTATATGATAGCATGATCAAGTCCCCATCATTATCTTGGTCACTGTAAGATAAATCCTCCATTTTCAATGGATATTCACATCATTATTTCCATCATCCCCTCTTTGTCCCTTCTGAAATTGACTATTAGTGTCAATCACTGCAAGACACATTAGATTTTCCACAAAATCAAGACAATACAGTATCCCCTATTACAGAACTCCTTTTATGGATCCATCCTCCTATGAAGGTAGCCCTAGATGCATACTGACTCCTTCATTCATTGGAGAACCCTCCCTAGCATTCTCTAGCTCCAATTCTTGAAAACTACCATCAGTAGTAATTGTGATCACCACACCTCCATCACACATACCCCACCCATGTATCCCATCAACAGCTTTTGAAACCCCCAAGGGACTACAATCACATCCAATATCATCCAAAGATTCCTTATACATAGTTTGTAACCAATATCACTCAACCTTAACCTTCCTTCTATTAGCCAACAGCACAAAGAACTCTTGTTGGGTGACCTTTATAGCCACATTAACGCCCGATGGACCTCCCATGTCACTAGTACCAAAGCCATCCTTGGAAGGAGACTTCTTCACCCTATCCCCTAAATTCAGATCTTGTATAATCCAACTAAACCATACAGAAACCACTGAACTATGGGACAGATCTACATAATCTTCCGGAACTCTATGCAACTCAGTACATCAAACCAGCAACATTGCTATAATAAACACTCGCAGCCGAAAATGACCAATGACCAAAGGACCTACCTAACCACTCCCTCAGATCAGAGTTACTATTTTTCATATCTTAAAATTTAAATTTAGATTCTTGATCCCCAATCCACAGTAGATCATTAAATAGTCATACTAAGATTCAAAGAAAATGGCATGATTCAATCAGAATTCTTCAACAACTGTAATCTAGATTCAATCCCCTGAAGGCCTCAGAACAACCCCCAAAAAAGAGGCGGGGGTTTATTGGGTGACTCATAGTGTATTTTCAAACATCATGAAAAATTAATTTGACCAACCACATTACCAATCATACAAATAATTTTAGGATTTTGAAATGGTTGGGGGATCTGAAGGAAACATACCCATGTCATAATGGTTGATGGAGAATTATTCATACATAGATCAATAGACCATAAAAGAAGGATGAAATTTCATCCATTCTATCTACATGGTCACATGACCATGCCTGGAACCAATCTTCTTCTGATGCTAATGGGATCATGAAGTGGAGTTTTCCAAAAAGACCGACAACTACATGGTCTTACAAATCCCATTTACCAAAGATGAATTGATCTAAAACATCAACTGAGGACCTTCTATTTTGGAAAGAAGCCACAAAAATAATATATAGATGAATCAAAACTTCATAGAACTCTGAAAATGAGATTGATAGTTGAGTGTCACCATGGTGAAGATTAGGAACCATCGGTCTTAACAATATCACTAGGAACTCTAAAAGAAAACTAGGGTTTAAGAAGGGGATAGAGGTTTTTCGGAAGATTGGTGGTGAAAATAATGGTTCCTCCTCCCCCTCCCACCTTCAAGAAGGGGGGGGGGGGGGGATCGGCCTCGATCATCACCTAGGGGTCTATCACTAAGGGCCATTGTCACCAAGCTCCTAAATCCCTTGTATATTTTTATATTCCAAGTTTATTCTCTCATAGGGTTTTACATAAAAATCAAAAAAAAAATCAGGGTTATTTTTCTTAATCATCACCCTTAGAATCATATTTATCATTATACATCATTTTATATTTTAAATATCTTATCTACTAAACTTTTATTTTTTTGAATCATTATTATTTTATAGTTAGTTTAAAATTCATTGTTCTACTAAATTTTTCTTCTCTCAATGTGTTTTGACACAACTATTTTACTAGTGATTAGGTTTTTCCATGATTCATAATGATTTCTTTTAGAATACAGTTTTACAAGATGAATTTCTTCTATTAAATGATGATTTCATAATAAGTCTCTTAAGTATTGAGATATTTTATATTTAAATCCGTAACATGGTAAATTGTTTTCCAAAATGTATATCATTTATGATAATAACTCTCATTATCTTTATTGATGGTTTCCCCTGATTTTCCATTATTTTAATTCCTATAATTATCTCCATTATAATGGGAAATGAAATTATGTGTTTTGTCATACGACCTTAATATTTTACTTCTTCTATTTTAAAAATTATTTTTTAAAACTTTTAAGGATGTGGGATTTTAATAAGGTTATTAAAATATATTAAAAATGTTTCCCATCTTTATAAAAATCCTATTGATTAAATTCCACTTCACATTTCTTTTGATAACCATTATGTATCTTCAAGGATCTATTATTGATGTTTATTTGTAAATGTAAATATTTTCAAAAAAATCACTTCATTTTTTATAAACCATACTTTATTTTTTAAGGAAACAATATTAGTGATTATTTCTAAAATTTAAATGTTTCTTGAAAAATTTCACATCACATTTTTATACCTTTATATTTTTCAAAATAATTAATAATTATATATCACTAAAAACCTATTTTTCATGTTTTCATTATTTTAATATCTATAAAGCTATCTCACAGAATAATATTTTTTTCCAAAGTGACCCATAACATCGTATCTTATCCTATAGTGAATATCATCACCTAAGAACATTTTTATTAGTTGAATAACATCGCATCTTATCCAATAGTGAATATCATCACCTAAGAACATTTTTATTAGTTGAATACTAGTCATCGTATCTTATCCTATAGTGAAATATATTTTTAATGTGATTGAGTTTTTTGAATCAACTTTTTACATGCTTGAAATCGGTTTTTGTGATACAATATTGATGTTTTTTGAAACCCATATTTATTTTCATAGGATTTGTATTCTAAAAAAGGGAATAATTTTCATTTTATTGTTTTATAAAAACCACTTTATTTACAAGGGTTCATTATGATGCGATGAATTAAAACCATTTTTTTACCATTCTTTTTTATGATATGATGAATAAATGATATATTATGAAACAGATATGTATAGTTGAGGATGATTTGTGTCCTATATATCTTTCCAATATGTTTGTTAGAGTTTATATATCGTGATATAAGTCGAAATGAGCTATGATGACCCGATCCATCATGGGAAATAGGTGAGTAAGTCATGATCCACCAAGGTAAATAGGATAGTGGAACGTGATACACTATGTGAAATAGTTGAGTGAATCATAATGCACTATAGAAATAGGGTGTGACTCATGATCTATTGTGTTTGGATTTCTAGGAATATGGATATTCCATAATTCACAAGTATGCCATATTTTTATTATATGTTAAATTTTCATGTTATGTTATTATTTTAGGACATAATTTTGTTTATATGATTTATTGGGATTTGTTTTCTTATGTACCCCCATTATAACCACATGATTATCATACGATCAATTTTGGTATTTTATTTTTAGCACTTTTTTTACCCTTGCACAGCATCTATGTCCAACCCTTTCATTTGATTCCATTACCATGGTTCATGAAGATAAGAAAATTATGAAATTTATTTGAGATTATCCTATGAGAATAATTATTTTTTTGTGATGAATACTTGGAATAAATTAAAATAATTTATCATGTAGTGGGATAAATGTACATTTTCTAAAAATAAATGAGTTTTTTATATAATATTTTATCATAATTATCTAGTACAATAATTGTAATATGTAATGATATTGTATATTAATGAAATATTTATTTTAAGTCATATAGTTTTGATGATCATGTCTATGGGGTGTTTTTTAATTATCATGGATGCTCGAGGTTAAACCTAAGGTGTCATAGAATCAAAATACGGTGAATTTATTTAGATTACCTACGAATGAATATTCATGTTGATAAAATTTCTCAGTATGACTATTATTTATGACACTATCTTATTCCTTTTAGTAAATGGATAGAAACAGGAGCAATCATGCTGATTTTGAAGGTGAAAAAAATCATTGATATCCTTTCTATGAAATTTTATTATGGTTGTCGGAATGAAAAATATTATTTTTATTCTTATGCAGATTTACCTAGATAAGAATAATGTTGATCTTCCAAAAGATAAATGGGTGGAATGATATACTATTTATTCCTCCACAAGGAAACATACTCTTATGTTACTGGGTCCGTTGATACATCAATTTTTGGGTATTGGATTAGTACCATTGAAATTAAATTTTTCCCCTATGTTTATATGATGCTAAAATAATTTTGGTTCTTTATCATTTTAATTTCAAAGAAGATCAATGGTTAAATCTTAACTAGAAAACGAAGAAATAAGAAGAAATTAATTGTATAGTGTGGGATGAGTTTACGATCCTAGTTTTCAAAAACTACATTCCTTTTCTTATTTTTTATAAAATAGATATGGAATTACATAGGCTAGAGTTGAAGGATGATGAATCTAGTAGTTCCTATAAGAAAACATTTACATGAATTTCAAGGTATGATTATTATATTATCATTGATCGAAATGGTATGATTAATTGATTATTAATCAAAATAAATCTAATTCCATAAATGGAATTAGTCATAATAAAAATTTGTATCTATGAAGACATTTTTCAATGTGATATCAAGGTAGGAATGTAGAATGCAGTAACCCATTAATATTTTTTGATGAAAACCGGAAGATGGACTTCAAAGTAAATCATATTAATCAAACCCATATATGGAAAAATATGATTCATCCTTTATACAAGATCTGTATATAGAAACATGGAGGAAATTTTCTTATGGGGTTTGGTAAATGATTATCTGATGAAAGGAATCCCATAAAGATAAATAATGTCACAATGATGAGGGGAGACCAGTAATGGTGATGTGAAATCTCAACCAAATGATCCAACCTCACTCCAATACTATAATTGATAGTAATATGGAAATTATTATAATATATTCATGAATATAAGTCTTAATAATTAATATCAATGTTAGTAACCTCTTAATTAGAGAGGAAAAGGAAAATATCATATGATGAAAACTACAAAATTGGGTTATGCGAAAAAATTAGTGAATGATCACTTAATATTCATTCAAGATGTATAAAGGGTTTTTTATTATACATTTACCCACTAATTTATATTTAAATAATTTTCTATGATTATGAGATCACCATCACAATAATTAGTTGGTGAGTTATCAGGAAACAATTATAATGGTAATGTGGTCAAAACTCAATTCTATAGATCCTCTCGGTAAGATGTTTTTTGGATTATCATTCCTAAAAATAATGAGATTATCCCTATAATTTAGTCTTATGTATTTTAGGAATGTATTTTCATTATTTATATTGATTCCATATTAAATTAAAAGTAAGGGAAGTCACATTGGATATTATAAATCCACTTATGATCATACTTGGGTGAAAGTATGACAATAAACATCTAATATAAATTTCTTCTATTTTAGGGTCTTACTACAAAATCATGGGTGATGATTATAAAAAATGTTATTAGAGAAACACAACATCAAATAAATTCCTATTGTATGGAATTTTGTTTTTAAGAATTTCTAGAATAGTTTCCTAGTCTTCCCCTAAATCATGAGGTGGAGATTTTACTTGAACTCAAGACAAGTGCTACAACTATTTCAAAGACTCCTAAAATAATGGTCCCAATTGAGTTTTAGGAATTGAAGAATATACTACAAGATAATTATTATAATTGATTCCTTTGTCTATGTTTCTCACAATGTGGTGCATCAATTATTTTTTTAAGATGAAAGATGGATAAATGTGGATCTTTATTTATTTTCAGAAACACAACAAGATCAAAATTCAGAATATGTATCATCTACCCCATATCGATCATCTTTTTTTCAATTGTGAGGATTTCATTACTTCTCAAGGATTATATATCCTTCTACATGACATCCAATTAGGGTAAATGTAAAGACACAACTAAAAAAGTCTATATGAGGTATTAACACTATGAATTCATAGTAATGTCTTATATACATACTAATTCCCACAGTATCTACAAGGATTTATTGAATAGAGTATTAAGATCATACCTTAAACATTTTTTAATATATTTAGAGAGGATATTCTTATATACTCCAAGTGAATGGATGAAAACATAGATCGATTGATAATTGTTCTTAAGTAACTAAATAAGGATAAAATATATCCCAAATTCAGAAAGTGTGAATTCTAGTTATAGAAGGTATCATTATTTTTAAATATAATATTGAGTGACTGTATATATATATATATCCTTATAATATGGAAGCCATTATACCTTGCCCAAAAAAACCACTATGGATGAGATCGGCAATTCTCTTCGATTCGGTGGATATTATCAATGATTTATGCATACGTCATCATGGATGTAAAATCTAGCCACCTTGTTTATATAAAAGGTGGGTTATGAACATTTGGAAATATAAAGGTAAAGAAAATTTCGTGGACCTTAAGGGATGTATGGTTACAACATCGATTCTCAAATAACACTGTAGTGGAGAAGGGTTTGTGATCTATAGTAATGCATCAAAAAAATAAATAGGAAGATTCACCATAAAGAATAATATAGTGATAGATAATTCCCCATTAAAATTATAAAATCATGAGAAAAATTATGTTACTCATGCTTCGGAGTTGGAATTAGTAATTTTAGTGATAAGATATAGAGGCATTATCATTTTGGGGGAAGATGACATATATATATATATATATTAATAATAATTTCCTAAAGTAGATAATCAAATATAAAGAGTTAAATATTCCAAAATATAAATGGATGGAGTTGATTAAAAATAATTATTATTCAATACCTTATAACCTTGGGATGTTGAAAGGGTTGATAAGTCTCTGATACAGAAAGACCATGCTAGTTTTGTCATTAATAGTATTGAAATAGATGCGATTATTGTGTATTTTTATAATATGGATCTTTAAATCATGTGTTAAGGGGAAATATTTTAACATTCATATATTATTGTTTGATAATCAATCAATATGGGATTAATGAGGCTTAGAATGATTATATTGAGGTATTGAAGAAGGTGAGGAATGCTTATGAATTCAACAATGATTGTAATGAAATTATTAAATTCAAGAACAATGTATATGTCCCTTTAAATGCCAAATTTAAAGAATGATATATTGGATGAAGCTCATAGTTTATCATTCTCTATGCATCATAAAAGTAGGAAGATGTATAGATAGAAGAATGAGTGTTTCTAGTGTTAAAATATTAAAATGAATATTACATAATATATAAATAAATTTATGGTATTTTAAAAAGTTAAGGCTATGTGATAGAATCATAAGGGTTTGTTAAAACTATTACCAATAATAGAAATAAAAGGGGGAAATATCATCATTGGTTTCATTATAGGACTCCCAAAATAACTATAGAGAATAATGAAATTTGGGTTGTAGTTGATCCCCTTATGAAATCATCATATTTCATTATAGTAATAGATTATTTATCTCTTGATCAACATTTTATAATATAATTTGATCCACATCAGAATCCCTACAGTGGTTTTGGGGTTGGGGCATCGTGAAGTCACCCAAACTGAAGTAATTCAGTTGGATATAGGGGCATAGTTCTTCTCAGGTGTTAGTCCCTTTTCATGGTAGTATCCATGCAGGTCTATGGTGTGTGTGAGGGTGTGCCTCAAGCCCCCCATATTTATAATTCCAGATCCAAGATATGTGGAAATGTTTTCTAGGATGAAGAGTTATTTGGATGATTCTAAGAAGGTGGATCTGGACTTGCAAGCTAGACCATCATATACAAATAAGATTAATAATGAATGGAAGGTTATATGATATGAGGTCATTCTTTCCACTCTATCAAGCATTGATTCCCTTGAAGGTCTAAGTCCTCTCTTCCATCATAAACTTCTAGGATCCTTTCATCTCCATAATTGATTCAAAATTTTTCTTAACAAAGGGAATGATAATGCCAACCCATAAAAATTGAAAAAACACATTCCAAGATGGAATCAAAATTAGGTCCAGTGAATGTCTTCTGTGGATACCGAACTAATTTATGAAGAAGAAAACTCCTTGTTGACTATGGGATATAAGAATGTTTTACTAGGGGACATGGAGATAGGGTCAATTATGAGAAATGGAATGAAATGGTTCCTTTCCAAAGATAATTTCCCAGGTCATAAGGGAAAATTCATATACCCTACAAAGATTACTTGAATATCCCAAAGACAATTTCTAATAGGTCTTTTGGGAAGACAAATAATAATGGGATGGAGAAAAAACTGTAGAACCTCACAAGTGTTCAGGGTGATATAAATTTGATTAACAAGCTGTGTGAGAAAGATCATGGGAAGGGAATTAAGGCCACTAATGTGGATGTAATGGTGTCAAATTCGGATTCAATACCTACCGAAACTACAAGAAGAATGATGGAAAAAGGTAAAGAATATATACAAGAACATTTCCAACTTCTTTTTCACTTATAAAAGGATATTCTAGAACAATAAGTTTAGATTATTGTTCAACGGGTGGTTCTTAATATAATATTCGAATGGTCTAGTATACTTGGCACTAATGTGGAGAAATTGGAGTGGATAAACAAATAGGACCACATATTAGGGTGGGGAATCAAGGAAGGAATAATCAATGAGGAAGAATATATCCCGAAATGGGAAAACATGCTGGATCAATTTAAAGAACATCTAATGAATGACATGAATACTCAGGTAACCATTGTCTATTTGGCGATTTATAGGGTGACTATATCTAACATCTTATTCATGATTTCTACAACATTGTTATCTATTTATGTGCTTTACCCCTATTTAATAGTTATGTTCATGTTTCCTACTTTTTCTATAAAAGTGATTTTCAAATAAGAGAGGATTGGATGGTTATTGTATCGGATTGAGATGTGTTTTTTACTATAAATTTTATGATAATAATGTAATAATATTTAAGATTAGAGTGTAACTTTGGTAGTAAATATCATAATCATATTGTTTTCTATTCTGAGAGAACTATTAAAAAATTAAAAGATATGTTGAAATCATATTATAGGGATTTAAAAGGTGTTTGGGATCAATACCTTTATCTATTCAAGTTTTATTTCAACAATAACATACACTCGGTATTAAGATGGTTCCCTATAAATAACAATATGAAGAACTCGAATGTGTTTTGATATGGTCCTATAATGAATGATATTGGCAATTGAGCAATCTAATGTAATAGAAGAGATGATTAAATTTATTTAGAAACATATCAAGGGAGATTATTGTGAGTAGAATAACTATACTGATAATAATTGGTAGGATATATAGTTAAAATTTAGTGAAATGTTGTACTAATGATATCTCCATGGAAGAAGGTATTGAAATTTAGAATGATGGAGAAGATGATCCCTATATATATCATCACCTTCAAAATTATTGATCAGATCATGGCGGTTTTTAATATATCAGAGATTATAAAAAATATCTTTAAATTTCATTATGTGTCCTTGTATATCCCATAAGTAAGCACATAATTAATAATTCTCATCTTTTGAACTTATAGGTAAGGCAACTGGATCATGATATCTCTTATGAAAAATAACATGTAGATATTATGGATCAAAGAAATAATGTGTTTCATAATAAGACAACTCTCTTAATCCATGTTTTATGGGGAAACCACAAAATGAGGAACTTACATAGGAAATTGAATATGTCTTGAGTAATAATTATCCTCATTTATTTTTATTATAGTTATGTAATTTGGAGTGATAAATTCTTATAAGGGGGCCGAATTTAACCCCCTAATATTTTATTATTTATTTATCTTTAATAAAATAAAAGGGTTAGATCAGTTTTTTTATATGAAACACTAAAACTACTTGAATAATATTTATACAATATAAAATAATCCACATTTCGTTTATATAAATGAAATGTAGTTATTGAAATTAATATCTAATTCACATAGGAACTAATATTTATTATAATGGACTATTTTTAAATATTTTTTATGAACATTATTTTACCATGTATAATTTTAAATAGGATATTATATTTTATTTAAAAATTAATTTACAATATAAAACTTAATAAAATCTTTTACACATGTGTAAAATAAATTCATAGGTTATTAATTTTTTTCAAATGAAAAATAAAATCATATTCTTGTAGATATGTTTAATTTTCTGAAAAAAATATCTTTTCTTATAAGTGTGTGGTTTTATCTATATAAATTTAATTAATCACAATTTATGAGTAAAATTAATTAAATTTATAGATTATATATTCATTTAAAATATTTTACATTCATGTAATGATATTTATTCGGCATGGAATAAGAATAAAACAAGATTTATCCTTAGAAACACATTTTTCTAAAATAATTTTTCGTTATATTTTTCTCGGTTGTTTTAATATTAATTTCTTACAATTGTAATAATATTATTTGATATAATGGATTTCATATTTGGAATAAAAAATTTCATATTTTTTTAAGAGTAAAATTTCATTTTTTTCATAATTAATACTAAAAATAGTATAAAAATTTTCCAAGGTTAGGATTAAAATTGCTTACCAAGGGGTTAATCTAATACAAAATAGTAAAACATATTCATGAACTTATCTAATTCTTTGATGATTTTAAAACCTTATCTTATAGATTTTTTATTTATTTTCCATATTCTTCAACTTTTATATAAAAGTTATGTTATATGATTTAAATCTTTTATGAAATTTCAAGCGTGTCACTCCCCTCAATTTTAAAAGGGAACCTTTTCTCCTCCCTTATTCACAAAATTTAAGAGTTCAATATTATAAAAATATAACCAAAATCCTTCCAATATTCATTTAATTCATTATTTGGATTAGTTTCTTACACTAATACCTTCATAATAAAGCTTAAGGTGTAATTCATTAGAGGTATCTCGAGGAAGATGAAATTTACCCAACTCTTTCAATGTTTAATTCATTTTATAATTACTCTAAACGTTTTGTAACCATAATAATGTAATTATTCTATTTTAATAAATATATTTATATTTTATTATGACTATGGTATAAAATGTTTTGTCTCTTTCCCATACATTTTAAAATATTTATGTTGCTCATGCGTACATGTCAACTATCACTACTACGAAGTGATGTGACTAATTTTTCATTTCATCTTTAATGTATTGTTCATAATGATAGATTTAATGAATATAATAGTCATTTATTATATAATTATATTAATATTATAATGAATTATTATTTTACTTTATTTCACTCTATCAATTTAGTTTTGAAAATATCAGTCGTCTGTACATAAGGACTACTATCTCGATAAAATGATGTATTTATGTTTTCATCACTGATTTTTATGAATTTTTATAAAATTGTGTATAATGAATAAATAATGTACTTATGTAATGATTAATACTCATTATATGATCAAATAATGTAAATTTTGTAATTACAGGATCCATCGAATTGAAGCATGCATAGAGAGCAGGCCAGTTCTCTGTCAAAAATTCATTTTAATGAAGAAAATTTTAATTAATAGAAACAATGAAATTATAAATTTAATAATACATAGTATGTTATGCATTAATATGGTTATATAATATATGTATAATAAATCAATATTTTTATATAGGATGTTTAAACTTGTTTTCTGAAAGATGTTATTGTAAGTAAGGGGTTATGTTACAATATCAATTCTTTTCATGATTGTATATAATCAATTTATATTGATGAAAATTATATAGATCATATCCATTTGACCCCATCTATTTTATTTTTATCAAGTTATTCCCATGAATGTTTCAGTATTAGTATTTTTTCCTATCCTTGATAGTTAAAATTATGGAGAATATTGTTTAATTAAAAGTAATCCCTATTTTCTCAACAATCTTTTTCTTCCATATGCGTGATTAAAAATATATTTTATAGATGTATAAAACATTAAATTAAATTTTTTTAAATTGTAAATTTCCCAAAATATTAATTTATTTAAAATTTTTTAAAGATCATTTTATAAAAATATAGAGAAGTCATTTTTGAGTTTTTATAAATTAGTTTATATAATTTTCACTTTAAATGTATATGGTTTGAATGGATTTTACCCCCATCAAAAATATTATTTTAATTTAATCCTCATTTAATTGTTTAAATGTTTATTTAAAAAAATAAATTTTTCAAATATTATTTTACTTTTTTTTAAATATACAAAATGAAAAGTATATTTTACTAGTTTTCAAATAATGGTTCTAATGCCAATTTAGTGGATTTTTTCATCTATGAAGACATCCTTTAACGATTTTTTTTACTAGGGATATGATATTATGATTACATCCACATTATTTCTCTAGTTCAATTATGATGATGATGATTTATGTATTATTCAGTGAAACTTTTTCTTTCCGAGTGGTAAAATATGTTAAGAGTAAATATTAGTAAAACTAATTTAATTTTCATGGATCATTCTATTATGAAATGTGGTAATTTTTATAAAACGTTTTTTCTTTTGTGAGTTCTGATATAATGAATTTATAAATGTTCTATGATCTCTAGTGACGCCAATATTTTGTTTCCATTGTCTTATAGGTGGGATTATATTATGATATCCCTCCAATTGAATATGTAATCAATGAAATATAATGCGATAATATTAACAAGAATTGGGAGTGAACCCAGTTCATTAAAGGATTTTATCGATTATGATAGTCTATAGAGTGTACCATTAGTAATGAAATAATTTAATGGAGTGTGACCATAATCCACTATTATAGTCTTGTTATTAATTTGTGACTAATAAAATTATTTTCTATTCTTATGTGTATACCAAAAATTATATTCATGTTACAAAGATATATTATCAAGAATCATGAATGATTATTGATAATTATTTTCTCATTTGACATATGTATTTTTTTTATAAAAACAACCTTGAACTTTAATTCATGGTTAAATATCATTGATTTCTATGGTATGGCTTTCTTGAGATATGATCATATTCTCATGAAAATATTTTTATTCCCACTTATGATAATTGTTTGATATCTCTTACATTCACCCTTAATAAGAATCTAATCTCCCAAAATTCATATGCTTCCATTTTTCCTATGACATAATAAAAGGTATTATATAATAAATTTCTAAAAAATTAACTTTTAGTGAAGAACGTTCTGGTAAATATTGATAATATTTTATGAAATATATTGATTATGTATCTAGTCCCCAAACAAAATATTACTTTATGGCTCTTAAATGTGTATTATTGATAAATATTATGAATAGTCATAAACATTATGTGATATTTTTGTATATTTTACTCAGGTAAACTCATCAACACTATCTCCAAAATTCTATATTTTATGTTTTGGCCTCACATTTACAAAACCTCTGCACTAACCATGTGAATTGACTATTTTAATGGTCAAATGATTAGGAATGAAAATTTAAATGATTTAACCTAATTTTTCATCGATATTGTTCTTCCACCTAGACTTCCTCTGATTTCTAAATATTTTCCAGGATAATTAACATGTTTTCCCATAACCATGGTCCATTTTTATGCCTTCTAAAATCCTTTTAGAAATTTGTAAAATATCCCAAAAACTTATTAAGACTATTCCCAAAAAATTCATATCTCAAAAAACAATAAAGATATGTACATAACTAAAATAGTGTGTGTTATAATTTCCCCACCACTGTTCTATCCATAACTTTATATAGATTGGAAATTATTTGGAATGTCTTTCTCCTTTTATCAGACACAAATTCCTCTCATTCAAAAATCTCATCACAAATATAACCATGATTCCATAGAACCCACAAAAAATGAATACATTTCCAATGTATGATCTAGAATCATGTACCTAGAATATATATTGATGCATGTATATGTATCTAATCCATGCCAAAATCAATAAGACCCCATATAATCAATTGTACAATTTTAGGCTCACACTTTTTCATTTGAGATATATGAAACATGTAATGAACTAAACTCATCCGTAGAAGTAATGAAAAACAATAATCCAAAACACTTCTTTATTCAAATAATAATTCTGTAGTATTAAATAAAACCTTAAGAAGACATGGATCCCACTACAAATGATAAAGGATAATAATGATGATCCACATAATATTTATGATGAATTTGGTTTATTTCCATTATTTTCTAAATTATTTGAATCATATATTTTAACTTCTGATATATGATATGTGAAATTAGTGAAGTATCTACAGCATCTAACCAATAAAAAGAATAATTATAATTAATACCATGAAATTATTGAAATGGATCAATATTTATCATGATATGATATCTGTTTTTATATGAGTACTTTACTAAAGGTAAATAATCCCACCAAGAGAGACTAAAATATATAACACTAGATATGGTAATGGAATTCAATGTTTATGTAATAAGTTATAATTACCCTACTATTAAGAAAATATATTTCATAATCATTGTTAATTGATTTCTTATGTATTGATACAAAGATCACAAAAATTGAGATTTAAAACTTGTTCCTTAGTCAAACACGATCATAACTATAACACCATGCAGCTTCACTACTTCGCATATATAAATATATTTTTAGTTCATCAAGTATATTGGATTTATGAATTGAAATTAATAGTGATTACAATGTGATTGGGTAAAAAATTATATAGATGGAATCATTATTAGTGAACTAGTGAAAGATTCCATGGTGACTGTCTCTCACATCAATTTTGATATATGTTAGGATTGATGTATATCAGGTAGCATGTGATGTTGAACCTTAACTTACTGATATGTGATGAATTTAAATATATATTAATCCACTCTATGATTTATACCTGACCACAAAAAAAATTTATTTAGATCTTTTTACGTAATTTGGATTCATGGATGAATATCTCATTTTGAATAGTTTGTTCTATAAAGATGTTGTTACTGATAAGATGGCTGCAGTAACATTTGATCTCAAAAAATTTATACAATGTTCTCATTTTCAATACATCCTTCAATGGAATCCATATCCTAGTGTTTTGAGTCATGTTTAGAAAATCATGTTTCAATATTTTAGACTCCTTTACTTACTGAACCATATCACGAAAAAGAATCAGTGGAAAGAAGACCACAACAATGAAATATTCATCATAATCCAGATGCATGTCAGTAATCATTATCATCAACTTCCACTAATCATATGTTTCTGTATCCAACTAATTATATAAATTTTGGAATATATAATCCTCCACTAAATTCCATTTTTACAATGTATACACAAATCTAAATTAGAACATATGAATAATGAAAGGTTTTCAATAAATGGAATGCCACATTTATTTCCAAATCATAAATGAGAAAATTACTTTCTTGTATATGTAATTTTCATGTAGCAGAAGCTACAAAATAATCTCCTTTTTTGAAAATACATCCCAAACCCGATCAATAAATAATAAAATATACCACATAACACTTATTTGGTTGTAGAAAGGTATATGTGGTAACCCATATGAGTTTGGAATTAATCATCTAAAAGGATTTGTGACACTCTTCACTATATTGGAAGGGTATATATTTCCCCATCAATATTTTCATTGGAGATTCCATAAATTAAAATTCATAAACAAATTAATGGTAATAAATATCTAATAGAAGAATGAAAATTATCATAAAGTCGTTATTAGGTAGTTTCTAAGTGAATGCATCTCTTGTATTTTAATGTTGTACCAGTTCTCTATTCTCAAAAATCACAAAGGCAAGTAAACTGATTATATTCATAAGATAGAATTAGATAATTTTTCATAAAGGTGGTGATCCCATAAGTTTCTCAATTCCATCTCTAAGAGTTCTATATGTTAACTTTATTTTGAGAATACCACATGATATCATCAATAAATACAACAAAAATTATGTCAATATACCTATGAATGATCATATTCATTAGTTCCATGAAGATTACTAGTTTATTCTATAGCGACCCATACATTGCATAAAAAGTATAACATATTTTTAGAAGAATATTTTATACATAAAATTATGATCCATGATCGAATAATATAGGTTTAGTATCATTAGAAACATGAATACATAAACAAATTTCTCATATAAAGATATATAAATTATACCACTGATTTAATTAGTACTATAACCCATCTTAGACATATCATAATTAAAACTATTCTTCGTAACCCATGGAAAATATCCATAATAAATGGCAGGATCAGATTATATATAAGGGTATATAAAGGGGATATCAATGATCACCTAAGCATAACATGATAAAAAGGTATGATAAAATGATCTAAACATTTAAAAACATATATGACATATCATATATCATAATATTAATTCATGGCATGAATCTTGGAAATTCATAAGAAATGAATCATATGGTAATAAAAGAACATGAGATGTAGGAGAATAACATATGTATAATACATAATTTTATGACATACTTATAAGAATAAAAAATAATTTCATTAGTTGAGGGTCACTCCCAAGACAATCATAGTGGATTGGATTCAATACCCATTCAAGTATTTATTATCTCCTCAGATATCCTTCTTTACACAACGCATTAGAGGGATATATAATTCAAGGACTACCCATCACATAGTGAAAATAATATGTATGTGTGTCACTAGATTATAAAATATGCATCATTTATTTACCCATGGAATAGAAA
The DNA here is from genome assembly GCA_963277665.1 of Viscum album. Lineage (NCBI taxonomy): Eukaryota > Viridiplantae > Streptophyta > Magnoliopsida > Santalales > Viscaceae > Viscum > Viscum album. The sequence continues at coordinate 737,625,941 of OY728140.1, read as the reverse complement.
TTAGTTTTATATACATTTCATCATATTATAACTGGTGGAACAAATTAGTTTCATAAAGCTTTCATCATAAATTAATTAACCCATAGGAATTAACCAAGTTTCATGGAATCATTCTTAAATCATCATCACCATAACCCACCCAAATAATGAATTCATATGGTATTATTGGATCATATCACATAAAAGGATGTTAAAATATAATGAAAAATTAATTTAAAAGATTATTGGGACATTTTTTGGGGGTAATTATTTTTTTATACTGAAATCACTTATTTAAAATCAAAAAATATCAACAAATAGTAGGTCAAATTATTTTCAATTAAAAAATTTTACCTACATGAAACCCTTTATTAAAATAATTTATTTTTTATGATGGAAGAAAATTTAATTCATGTCATGTATATTAAAAACGACTCTGTTTACAGTTATTGGTAAAAAGTTCAAAGTACATCATTTAAAAAAATATTCATTTTTAAAAAATAAAAATTAATTCATGCATAAAAATGAATTTAAATAATCATAGGATATTATAAATAAAACATTCATTGTTTTTTTCTCAAAACATAGACATGGAAAAATAATAATTTTTTGAAAAAAGAAGGAAATTAAGTCGATTTCCATTAAAAATGTTTTTTCTCTACAATAATTAATGAGTGGAAAGTAAAAGGAAAAAATTTATTCTCTATAAATAAAAAATTAAGAAGAAAATTCATGTTATTATTGTTGGATAGGTCATATAATTTCATCCTCATAAACTTAATCATAAACATTCTTGATAAATAATGATATTGTAACATAAATAATTTACCTAAAGTAAATATTTATTCAAAATCACTATAACCTCAAATGTAATAAATAAAAAAATAATTATTATATACAAGAATAATGTAAAAAATTATAGTATAGTATATGTTCTACTTATAATACATATACTACCATTTCATAATAATTCTTAATTCAAACAATTTATTAATACTTCCCTATACGGATTTTGTCGTTGGAGTCTTCAAAACCTAAAAATTTATAATTCAATATGGGTTATAGTTCATAACCACACTAAGTCAGCAGATTTTATCAGTATTAGAGAATAATTCTCTATGGATCATATTTCAATGATATATGTTATATGGTAAGGTCGAATGGAGAACCACATTGTATTTTGTCTGATTGGGATTTGAGGTTTATCTAAATGTTTTGGAAAAGTCATCGTCATACTATTGATACAATGTCTAGTTTTAGAATTATGTATAATAATCAAACATATGGTTAGTATAAAAGTACAAACAAAATATTATATGATATGTTGATGTTTTTTTATGTATTTCAATGGTGTTTGGGATCATCGTGTTCTATTAGTTATGTTTTTATACAATAATATCCTTCACTCCTACATTCGGATGGATCATTATGAATCCCTATATAGAAGTAAATGTAGAGATCCAACATGATGTAATAAAGTAAGTTAAATTATGTTATTGGATCATGAGACAGCTGAAGAAATTTTAGGGATGTTTAGATTCATTCGGTAACACATCCCGGTGGTTCAGAGTTGGTAGAACATATTTCCATATAATCACTATAATGATCTAGAATTTGAAGTTGGTGAAAGGTTATTTCTAAAAATTTCTCTATGGAAGAATGTTATCAGAATTGGTATGAAGGGAAATTGAACCCTTGGTGTATTGATCCATTTTAAATTCTTTATCATATTGATACCATAGTTTATCTCATGAAACATCAACCAAACCTCCCTAGAGTCCACAATTTCTTCCATATATCTCTCATGGGGAAGTTAATACATAACCCAACACATTTATTGAACTCATAGGTCTTACCACTAGGGAATGAAAATTATTTTTTGGAACAAAAATGGACTATTTTTATCAAATAAAATCATTGAACAACATCCTCTCAACTGGTCAATGTTTTGCAGCGAAACTTCTAATTTGAGAAAGCTCTCTCGTATCTTTAGGATTTGATAAGGCCGAACTATCATCATTTATTATTATAGTAACAAACATTAGGGGTTAAATTCCCTTTAAAGGGTATATAATAAAATAACTAATATTTTATTAATTATTATTTTTGAAATAAATTTAATTTCATTGATATCATCGACTATATGAAACAACAAGTTAAGCTTGTGCTACATGCAACACTAGGTTAGTTTGTATGTTTTAATAAAACAATGATATGTTATTAATATTAATAAAATGTGACCCATATGATTTATTTATTAAAACTATATATATGAATATTAATAAATATTTTTTAATATTATGTAAATTTTTTTATATTAAAAAAATATATTGATAAAAAATTACATAATTTTAATTAAAGCCTTTATATGATTGGAAAATACTAATTTCTCAAAACAGACTTTTCATTTCTTTTTATAAATAATAATAAAATTATTTTTTTATACTTTTAGAAAATTAATTACATAAAAATGTCATTTTTGAAATTGGTGGTTAAAATTTTTCTCAGGGTAAATATTGTGTTTTTCAAGAAAGGTTATATTTTTTAAGAATACTAGAAAATGTAATTAAAATTATTCAAAACTACAGTTTCTTTTAATTTATTTATAATTATAAATCGTATTTTAATTTTTTTTCCAGTAAAATTAGATGAATTATAAATCCAGTAATCCAATTATGGTAATTTTAATAAGATTAATTTTAATTTTTTATATAACAACATCATAAACTTTTGAAAAATTTTATATTTGAAATCTCAATTTCTTGTCTGATATATATCATTACTTTTAAAATATTTTTTCTACATCAATGAATAGAATATAAAAAAATGATTTCATATTTTGAATCAAAAAAATAAAAAAATATCTTATTAGTTTAACTTAATTTGTTTCTATAATGATTAGTGAATGTAGTTAAATTTAATTACTATGATTAAGGTTAAAACCGGGTTTTGTGCATTATATTCATTTGTATTAAAATTAATATTATACACACAGATGATTTTGATTTAATGAATTGGATTTAAAATTTACAATAAATAGGTCTAAATTATCTAATAAATATAATTTTAATTTTATTCTAGAAGGATAAATTTCCAATGTAATAAAATGATACATGTAACCATGGTAAAAAACTAATAAGGGAAAATTGATTAAAATTAGTGTCTAATGAGTAACATGATAAAAAATATTTTTCTATTGTCTGTTTAATGTGTGTATTGGAAACAATAATCCCACCACTCATTTATTAATTTATTTTGGAGGGAAATGAGGTGACAGTGGGATTCTAATAGTGAATAAATTTTGGTATTTTCCAAAATTCCACCCATCCTAAATTATTAAACGGTACTCACCCCCCTCCACCCCTCTCCCTCACCTACTCACACAATTAAATCAATTTGTATCAATAAAGCCCTTCCCAAAAAAAACTTCAAAAATTCATTAAACTCATCCTAGATTCATTAGTTTTGGAAAAAAAATCATGGGGAGATTTTTACTACAAACCAAATAAGGACACCCAAATAAGAGGTAACATTCATCAACAAGAATTTTTTTTCATTTTTTTCCACTACCATACTCAATTCTTATTATACTATTATAATATATTAAACTAAATATATATCATATAATGAGGGAGTTTTATGTTATGGTAACAAATAAAAACTGTAACACCCAATCTCAAGTTACATAGAGTCGGTGCTTTATTATATAGCACTAACATGATACGAGGAATTATGTCCTGAAAGACCGATCATTTTCGAAGACTTGAAATTACTAGATACATTCATATGTTTTACATTAAATCATGAAATAAAAATGTCAAAAATATTTTTTCCCTTTTGGACACACATAAATCCTTATCCTTTCCTTTTAGGTCAACTATAAAATACTTCTTCACATCCATGGAAAAATAAAACCAATAAATCGGTGAACTCAGATTCTATGTAAGGATAACAATATAGTAGAAACGTTCCTAAATAAGCGTAAACATTTAAGGAAATTTATAATAATAAACAAATTCATTTTAAACCTAAACATCAACATAATATGGCAAAGATAAGGAAAATAATTCCATTTACTTAATCACGAGGATATTATACTAGTCGAATAATCACATGAAATATCAATAGTCACTTTCATAATGATGGAATGCATAATGCCAGACTTCATAACCACATATTCAACTCCTTTTTCCAATACTACAAATAAGATTTTGTCAGGTCTTTGTTCCAAGACACTATTTTGTCTCATGAGACCTACTATTGCATCAAGGATATATAGCGGGCTCCACCCATCACTTACAAAGTCTAATGCATTCCTCATATGAAAAGGTTTAAACCTAATATAAACATTCATATTAAAACACTCATATGAAATGTCAATACATTACCCACATTCCATGAGTTGTGTAAAAATAACGCATCTACAGTCAAACATATCACAAAACCTTAAATACAATATGGAAGTTCTGTATCATAATAAATAAACTTCAAACAAGCTTAAAATCCATCAAAGAATATTGACATAGATGAAATCAAAACATTTTTAGAGAAATATATCTTTCTATTTTGAAATAATTTAAAAGTCATGTATTTTTAAAAGATAGAGTTTATTTTGAAACGATTCTTATAAGCTTGTATGGGATGCTTTGATGATGGTATACCAATGAAATTTATCCACACCTGCCATATAAGTTAAAAAAGATATTCCTAAATAAATTTTTTCGAAAAGTACATAATGTACCTTGTTTGGAAACAGATGGAAGGATTAATTTAAAAACAAATATAGGAAGATAACAGTATAAATGACTTTAACCCATTGTATAGTTAGTAGTAAAAATGTTTTGAATTATATTTTTATGAAAACATGTATGTGAATGATAAAGTGGTCCCAGTAGATACTTACATAAAAACAACCTCGGATAATGATGAGATTGTGAAATTAACCTTTACATTGTAATTTTCCTTAGTCGATTGTATGTTAACATCATGTATAATAGTTAAAACATTTTTCTTAAATTATAGAAAAACTATATACGTAAAAAAAATATTATATATGATCCTCAAATATTTTTTTGTTGATAATATTTCACTAGTATCATCATTTCAGGTGTTAACAGATTCGTTTTCCATTATATGGTTTGTTAACTAAGCCATGTTTGTTATGGATAGGATTTATTTTAATCATATATAGAATGATATTATGTTCATAAACATTATTTTTAATCATAAAATGAATATTACACTTGAATGATTACGATGGGGATTAAATCTCGTCACGTTCGTGGAGACGATAATCCTTACATACGTTCGATCGACAATATCATTATATTGATGGTGAAATCATATGTAATTGGATGGTATATCATATATACCTAATCATTGACATGTTATATTTATTATTTAAATCATTTATACTCATTATTATACCCATCCAAATAAGGAAGTGTTTGATTAACAAACTACACCACGATGTGGAGACAGTAAGCCGTACATTTAGATGTATGGTGACTTCGTCATTCATATGATGGATATAATAATGAATTTGGCTGTTCGATTTTTATAATAACATTAAAGTATATAATAGATATTGGTGTCATTATTTTATAATGGAAACAACAAAGAAAGAGAAAGTGGAAGAAGAAAAGAAATTGATAGAGGTGATGAAACATTTACCTCTTCTTCGTGTTCTTCCTCTTGATTTAATCAAAAGGGGACCATAGGTTGGATTTCTGACCAAAGTAAGGACTCTAGGATGAAGGGAGGAATGTTGGTAGGTTATATTTGTTAGTATTGGTAATGAAAAATGGATTTGGAGGTGTGAAATTAAGATAATGGGAAGTAACCTTTTGTAAGATAGGTGATGGTCACTTTAAGAAATTCCTGTATTATTATTTTATAGTAAACAATATTTCAGTTTCTAATCACTCAACAAAAAATTCATTCAAGTTAATATGGGTATGGGTCTAAAACCTTTCAAAAAATAGGTTTTTGACAGGTTTAGGCCACTATATTAACCTTATCTTTTACATTTAACTCTTAGTTAAATATTTGGACCTTTACCATTTCACTTTATATTTTTATATTATATGGTTAATAAACATAAAATAACAAGAAAAGAGAACCCCATGTGGTTAATTATTAACATATATAACATTATATAATTCTTTTTTCCAATCATTATATTTTTATGAATATTATATAAATTAATAATACATTTTTTGTTTTAAAAACTCAATTTTGTCAATTTTGACAATATTTAGTATATTATTTTTTTTGTTAAAAGCTAACATCATGATTACTTCAAAAAAAATATTTATTCAACCCTAAAATGTCATATTAACTTCTGAAATTAGTGGAATAAATCAAAATTCACAAATGACATTTATTTGGATTTTTATTAAATTAATTATTTTAATCTTTCATTATTGAGGCAATTACTGCATCATCATTGTGTCATAAATAAATTAAATAATTTAATGTCTAAAAATTAAATACCATTATGCATGAAATATTTTTCTCTTTATATGTAATATTTATAGTCGAACTTATCTTATGTATATCCCTATAATAAAAATGGTTTAGATATTAAACATTGAATTAAACAGTTTTAACTCTTCTTTAAATAAAATAATAATAAATTTTCAAATATAATTTAAGTGTACCAAAATGGGTCAAATTTTATTTCTAAGGTTTTTTTAGTCGAATTACACTTATCCAATATAATTAGTACATGTGTTAGTGTAATTATAATATCATATTTACCCTTAATTAGCCTGTTTATTTTTAACTCTGGTAAATAAAAGTAAAAAGTTAGTATTCAAAAAAATATATTTTCATCTTATTAAAAAAAAATTTACGTTATGATGTCAACTGTGTCTCTATAATTTTATAAATTCAACTCATATAAGTGGTATAATTATGTTTTATGCAAATTTGCAAATTCTCCAAGGAGTTGGATAAAATACAGTAAAAAGTTCAATAGAATTTCTATATACTTATGCTTATTATAAAATGAATCATATGAATTACATTGATCATATATATGTATTATATATCTATTTTGACCTTAATTAAATTTAAATAAAATAAATAATTATTTAAATAAAAAGTCAGTTTTAACCAATAACACAGTTTTTCACTATTCATAAAAAATTTAATTTTTTCAGAAAAATACCAAAAATTCACCCTAAGCTAATTTTGATATTAAAAATTCAAAAATGAATTCTATTTAGAAAAATTAAATTTATAAAATTTCAAAAATTGGGTATTACTATTCATAACAACTAGTTTGATTGTTTGCGGTGTGTTAGAATCTCGATGTTGCGTACAATGATAGCTATTGCATTATTCAAAGGAAATGTACGATGGAATCTTGGAGTGTTACATTCTCCACTCCTTAAAATAATTTTTTCCTCAAAATATTTAGAATAATACTGCATAAAAAGATTCAGGTGGATCTTCATCAAAAGTTCCTCAGGTTCCCATGTTGCCTCTTTTATCTTATGATTTCACCATAGAACTTTCACCAAACGAGTCGTTCAGTTTCTCAACGCTTGTTCTCTGGTATAAGGAATTCTGATTGCTCTTCACAGTAAGATAGATCATATTCCAGTTCTAATTGTTCATAGTTGAGTACATGTATTGGGTTATGCAAGTATTTTCTCAACAGTGATATGTGGAACACATCTTGAACTTTGGAGAGACTTGGAGGCATTTCCTAATGGTAAGCTACAACATCAATTCATTATAGAATTTCAAAAGTTCCGATGTACGTAGGACATAATTTACCCTTCTTATTGAATCGTATAACTCCCTCCCATGGAGATAACTTTAAGAATACATTATCTGTAACTTGAAATTCCTAAACCTTCCTTCGGTTTCTGGCATAGAGATTTTGCCTACTTTGAGTTGCTTTGATGTGGTTTTGGATAACCTTCACCTTTTCTATCATTTATTCAACAATTTATGGTCCTACTAGTTTTCATTCACCAACATCATCTAAACAAGTTGGTGTGTGAAATCTCTTTCCATATAAAACTTCATATGGTGCCATCAGAATACTTGAATGGAAACCAATGTTTGTTAGAAAATTTTACTAGAGGTAAATATTTATCCCACATAACCTAAAAGTCAAGTGAGAAAGATCTCAACATGTCTTATAAGGTTTGAATAGTCTGTTTGGATTGTGAATCAGGTTGAGGGTGGTAGGCAGTGCTCAAACGAAGATTAGTATCCATGGTAGTCAGAATAATTTTCTAGAGTCTTGATGTAAAACGGGGATCACGATCAGAAAAAATCTATAGGCATACTACATGAAGGCTTACAACTTCATTAATATATAGACTTTCTATATGTTCAAGTGGTAAATCATCTCTTATATAAAAAAAAGTGATGACTTGGTAAGACGATCAACAATGACCCATATTGCATCATTCCTTCTAGGAGTCTTTGGTAACCCCATGAAAAAGTTCATCGTAATATTATGCCATTTCCACTCAGGTATGGGAATAGGTTTCATGACTCCTCAAGGTTGTTTCCTTACTAGTTTCACTTTTTTACAAACCAAACATCTTGATACAAAATATGAAATATCCCTCATCCTATTGTCCCACCACAAATGTTCCTTCAAATCTCAATACCTCTTTGTTCTCCCATGGTGTATAGAGAAATTGGAGCTATGAGCCTCAACCAACAATTCTCTTTTTAGATCAGGTATATTGGGAACATAAATCCTCTTCCCAATTTTCAAAATTCCATCTTCATATAAGAAATCACTCAATCTCCCATCATTCACAGCTTTAATCTTATTTTGAAAATCCTTATCATTATTTTGAGAACTCTTTATCCATTATAGTAAATATGGTTTGAAAAAAATTTGAAAATGTATTTACGTTTCACTTTCCATGGTTATTCCCATATCCATCTTCACTAGATCCACTAAAATAGGATCCCTTTCAACACCCATCTTGTTCAAAGCACCTTGATACTTTCTACTCAAATCATATGCCGCCTTATTTTCCATCCTCTTGTGGTAGTATATAGTTCAATCATAATCCTTGAGTAGTTCAATCCATCACCTTTTCCTCATGTTGAGTACTTTTTGTGAGAAAATATACATCTAACTCCTTTGATCAGTATAAATCTTTCATTTTTCACCATAGAGGTAGTGTCTCCATATTTTTAGAGAAATGATTGCATCTCCTAACTCAATATCATTATTAGGATTGTTTTTCTCATAAATATTTAGCTACCATGATTCATAGGTAATAACTCTACCATTTTGCATAAGGACACAACTATGTCCTTCCTGTGAAGCATCACTATAAATAACAAACCCATCATTCCTAGATGGTGGAGTCAAGATAAGATAATTAACTAATATTATTTTCATTTCTTCAAAACATTATTCATAATATTTTGTCCAAACAAATTTAACCCCTCTACGAGTGAGGTAGGTTAATGTGTTAGCCAATCAGGCAAAATTCTGGACAAAACACCGATTATAACCGACTAAACCAATAAAATTTTGTACCTCAGTTATACTTGTCGTTGCTGGACATTCTTGGATTTCCTTGGTCTTTTAATGGTCATTATATATTCCATCCTTATAGATATTATGGCCATGAAAAGATAGCTCTATAATCCAAAATTCACACTTGATAAATTTCCCATATAACTCATTTATTTTAAAAGTCCTTAGGATAATGCTCATGTGATTTCCATGATCTTCGTATATTTTAGAGTATACCATGATATCATCAATAAATACCACTATAAAGTAATCAAGATATTCCTTAAAACTCTATTGATTAGATCCATGAAGACTGATGGTGCATTAGTCAATCCAAAAGCATTACTGTAAACTTGTAATGCCAGTATCTGGTTCGAAATGCTGTTTTTGGAATGTCATCCTTCTTCACACACAATAGATGATATCCATATCGAATGTAAATCGTTGAAAAATATTGAGCTCCATGAATTTTGTCTAATAAGTCATCAATGTGAGGTAGGGGATACTTGTTCTTTATTTTTATAACATTGATCTCCCTATTGTCAATTCACAACCTCATATATTCATCTTTCTTCTTAACACAAAGGACATGGTATCCCCATAGAGAAACACTAGGGAGAATAAATTCTTTTTTAATCAAATTTCCTAGATGTTTCTTTAGTTCCACTAATTCCATAGTGTCCATTATATAAGGGGTTTTCGATATGGTCCATGATCCAGGAATTAAATCTGTGGAAAACTCAAATTATCATTCTGGAGGATGTCTAGGTAAATCCTCTAGATACACATCAACATATTCTTGAAAAATAGGTGCGTCCTCTATTTAAACATTTGTTTTCTCATCTATAGTTATTACATTATCCTCTTCCCCAAAAAATTGAATTTAGTAGAGATATTAGGGGTAGATATAAATAAGAATTGGGTGGTGATGTTTCTAAACAAAACATAAGGCACTACATATCATCCTAAAAAATTGTGACCTCTTTCTTCATAAAATAAATTTTCACATCATGGTCCGAAAGCCAATCCATTCTCATGATTATATCAAATTCAATCATTGGTATAATGATGAGATCAACAGATAAAGAACATGTGTATGCTCTAATGGGAACTGATTCACAAACCTTCATTTCAATGATACTTCCCTTATGAGTTTTGACTAAAAACTCCCTTGTTAAATCAAATTGGAAAAATCTAATTTTCCTAGAAAAATAGGAAGATGTGAAACAATGTGATGATCCAAAATCAATGAAAGCATTGGCTAAGCATAAAGAAACAATTAACTTACCTTCCACCACATCATTCAGAGCTTCAACCTCAGCCATTGTGACCACATAAGATTTTCCTTGATCCCTTAGCCTTTTATGAGGTATGTTCCCTTAGAACATTGGATATTAATTGGAATAATTCTCCTTTTCACTATAATTATAGCATTCAACATTGACAACCTCTTTCTTCCCCTTGAAATCATGAGCTTGGTGACCTTTCTCACCACACTTATAATAGAGTCTCATTCCCTTCAGGAAAGTGCCGAGGTATTTCTTCTAACATTTACCACCGGATGGATATCAAACGTTTCCCCTCTTCCCCTAATTTCCACTTCCAGATTGTCCATCAGATCTCTTTTTTTTCATGTTTTTCTTTATGGTCATAAGACATAGAGAATTCATTTTCGGTCTTTATAGCACATGAGACAATATCATCGTACGATGAGAAGGATTATGGGACTAATTCTCAATGGATAAATGGCTTTAAGCAATCAATGAATTGATCAATCTTAATCATGGGTTACCTATATAATCTAGTACATGCCTTGTTATCCTTGTAATGTTATCGTCATACTTTGCGACATTCTCATCCACCTTTTACCTCAGACATAGAAATCGTTTTTCTATATCCACTCGATAGTCATAAAAAAATAAATTTTCTATGAAAATATCTTTATACTCCCTCAATTCCATGTTTGATACTTCATTAACTTCATTTTTGTTTTGGATTAGTGACCACCATTGATCGGAATCTCTTGTGAGGCGATAAACTGCCATGACCACTTTTTCCATTTTGCTCCTCCCCAAAGAATGAAATATTTTCTCTGAAGAACATATCCATTGCTAAAAATCTAATGTTTTTTACTCCCATTGAATGTTGGTGTTTTTTTTCCACATGAAGTGGTCTAACATTGATCCACCACGATGTGGATCAGGGTGCTCCATATGGGCAAGTTTATTATTCATAACCTTATTGAGTTGTCACATTATGGTGATAAGTTGATCAGCCCGAGTTGCATCACTAGCTCCACAATAATTATCTAAAGCTGCTGGGAAATACATTCATGTATTACATGTTTTGATATGGTTTCCATTCATTCAACTAGGTATCATTTCTATACAATGTCATATAGTAGATTAGTTTATGAATCACATTACATATTTCCAATCTTGTAAAATAGTTGACAGAAATTGAACAGTTTATTGATTTAATCCATAATCATAAAAATGTTTTCATTGAGGATGTATATACTCATAAACCCTTCATATTGGTTTTTAATTTAAATGATAATTATACTAAGTTTATCCCTCGGGAGTTTCGTAACCAAGAGTGCTACAAGGGTTGTTGTCGTGCACCAGTTTCCATTCGAGTCTAGCTCAAAGCAGTGTTTTTGGGTTTTACCTCTAGGTACATCTGTGTCAGAGCCGCCTCTACCTTATCATATACAGACAAAGATTTATTTCTGGGAAAACTCACAAAATATCCAATTACAAATATTCTTGGAAGTTATTCTATAATAAACAATGAAGTCTAACTTATGTTAATGTAATCTAATCAGAGTTTTTTAAAATTTAGCATCAAAGGTTTGTACTAAACTTCTTCTGATACCAAAAGTAACACCCCGACCCCAGGTACCCAGATTCAGTGTATTATTATATATCATTGGCATGATACAAGGAATCATGTCCCATAAGACTGATCAGTTTAGTAACATTCGAAGTACTAGATACATTCATAAGTTTTTCATTACATCATGTAATAAAAAATCATTCATAGTTTTCTCCCTTCTAAAGACACTTGTGTCCATAGAATATCCTTGAAGGTTAACCATAAAATACATCTTCACATCTTGGGAAAAATAATACATAGAAAGCGGTGAGCTCATATGCTCAGTATGGATAACAATATAGTGGAAGATTTCATAAATAGACATAATCATTTAAGTCAATGTATAAGACTAAATCAATAGTATTTTAAACTTAATCTTCAAGAAAAATATGGAAAATATAAAATCAAATCATTCTATTTAAATAATCACATGGATATTCTTCTAGTCGAATAATCACATGCAATATCAATAGCCACATTTATAATGATGGAATGCATAATTCCAGAATTCATAACCACATAGTCAAGGCCTTGTGCCAAGACTACAAATAAGATTTTTTCAAAGCCTAGTTCTAAGACACTTTTTTATCTCATGAGACCAATTGATGCATCGAGGTGCTATAGCGGGCACCACTCGTCACATACTAAATCTAACACATTCCTCATATGGAAATGTTTAAACATAACACAAAAATTCATATTAAAAATATCATACGAAATGTCAATACTTTATCCACAATCCATGAGTGGTGTTAAAATAACACATCCATAGTCAAACATATAACAAATCCTTAAATACAACATGAATGTATTTTATCTTAACAAATCAACTTAAAACCAGCATAAAATCTGTCAAAGGATGATGACATATATGAAATCAAAACATATTTAGGGAATATATATTTATATTTTGAAATGATTTGAAAGTAAAATATTTACAAAAGAAAACATTTATTTGGAAAATATTCATATAAGCTTGTATGGGAAGATTCAATGATGATATAATGGCAGAAAATAGCCATGACCACCATATAAGTTAAAAAAGTCATTCTTACCTCGATTTTGTCGAAAAGGTTATAAAGTACCTTGTTTGAAAAAACGACAAAATGAATCCTTTCAAAAAAAATTTATGGTCAAATAAAGATATATATGACTTTAACCCATAGTATAGTAAATAGTAAAAATGTTTTGAAATACCTTTTTATGAAAACCTGGATGTGGATGATAAAGAGGTCCCAATAGATACATATGTGAAAACAACCCCAGATAACAATGAGATTTTGAAATTAAACCTTTCATTGTAATTTTCATTAGTCTATGGTATGTCAATCTCAGGTATAATATTTAAAACATTTTTATTAAATTATACAAGAACTATATACATAAATATGATATCATATATGATCCTCTAATACTGCTTTGTTAATAATATTTCAGTAGTATCATCATTTCAGGTGTTAACTTATTCATTTTCCATTTTATGTTTGGTTACATTAGCCATGTTTGTTTTGGATAGGATGTGTTTAATTCATACAAAAAATGATATTATGTTCATAAAAATTATATTTAATCATTACATGAAAATTAATCTTGAATTATTTCGTTGGGGAATTAATTGCATCGCGTTCGTGGAGACGGTAATCTATTTGTTTGCATGAGCGACAATATCATTATATTGATGGTGAAATCATACATAATTGGATGTTGTATCATATATTAAGAATAATTGACATGTTATTTTTATTTTTTACATCTGTTATGCTCATTATTATACCCATCCAAATAATGAAGTGTTTGAATAACAAACTACACCACGATGTGGAGACCGTAAGTCGTACGTACGCACATATAGTGACATTTTCATTCATATGATGGATAGAATAATGAGTATGTTTGTAGAATTTTTATAATATCATCAAATTATATAGAAGACACCGATTTTATTATTTTAAAATGGAAAAAAATAAAGTGGAAGTGGAATAAGAAAAGAACTTGAAAGAGGTGATGAAATATTTAACTCTTCTATGGGTTGTTCCTTTTGATTTGATCAAAAGGGATCTTTAGGATGTCTTTATGACCAAAGTAAGGACTCTATGATGTAGGGAAAAATTTTTAAGGATATTTGTGTTGGGGTTTCATGGGCCAAATGGATTTGGAAGTGTAAAATTAAGAGAATGGTAAGTACCCTTTTATAAGAGAGGTGAGAGTCATATTAGGAAATGATTGAAATATTATTTTATAATAAATTCATTTTCAGTTTTTAATGGCTCAAAATTAAAATTTTTCTAGGATAAGTTAGGGATGGTGTAAAAACCTCTCACCTAATAGATTATAGACAGGTTTAGGTCACCATATTAACCTTATCTTTTAGATTTAACTCTTAGTAAAATAGTTTTACATTTACCTTGACTCTTTATATTTTTATATTATATTGTTAATAAACATACTATAATAAGCCAAAATAACCCCATGTGGTTAATTTTTAATATATATAACTTTATCTAAGTCCTTTTTCTAATCCGTAAATTTTCATGAAATTATATCAATTAATAATATAGTATTTGTGTTAAAAACTCAATTATCTCAATTTTGACACTATTTAGTATTGGAATTTTTGTGAAAATTAGAACAACATGATTACATCAAACAAAAATTACTTAATCAACCCTAACATGTCATATTAACCTATAAAATTTGTTAAATTCATCAAAAGTCTCAAATTACATTTATTTGGATATTTATAATACCAATTATTTTAATCGTTCATTAATAAAGTAATTACTTCATCCTCATTTTGTCATAAATAAATTAAATTATTTAACGTCTCAAAATAAAATACAATTATATAGGAATTTTTTTTTTGTTTCTAAAGAATATTTATAGAAGAATTTACATTATTTGTAACCCTATATTAAAAATGGATTAGTTAAATAACTTTGAATTTAACACTTTTAACTCTTCTTTAAACAAAATAATAATAAAAGTAATTATCTAATCTAAGTGGACAAAATGGGGTCATATATTATCCGTAAGGTTTTTTTGGTTGAATTACACTTATCCAATAGAATTAGTAAATGTGATAGGGTAATTATAATATTATTTTTATGCTTAATTACACTATTTACTTTTAATAGTGGTAAATAAAATTAAAAAGTTGCAATTCACAAAAAATTAATTTCATCATATTGAACCACATTTTACTTATATATGTCAACCGTGCGTATCATATTTTTAAAATTCAACTCACATAAGTGGTAAAATTATGTTTTATGTAAATTTCCAAATGCTTTTAGGAGGTGGGTAAAAGACAATAAAATGTTCAATCAAAATTTTATATACCTAATCATATTATAAAATGAATCCAATGAATAACATTGAACTTATATAGGTATTATGTATCTATTTTGACCTAAAATAAATTTAAATAAAATAAATAATTATTTAAATAAAAAGTCAGTTTTAACAAATAACGTAGTGTTTTTCACTATTCATCGTAAATTGAATGTTTTCCAAAAAATACCTAAATTAAACCTAATCTAATTTATATATTCAAAAATAAAAAATGAATCCATTTTGAAAAATAAAATTTATAAAACTTCAAAAAGTTTGTATTACTATTCATAACTGCTAGTTTCATTGGTCGTGGTGTGTTAGAATCTCGAAGTTTCAAAAAATGCAAGTTATTGCATTATTCAAAGGGAAATGTACCATGGAAGGTTGGGGTGTAACAAAAACTATCCCCACTTCCATCAAATGGGTTATAGAATCATTTTTCATTTGTACGGACGCCTACCCCCTCATAGACCAAGGATATGTGTTTTTCCATTACCTCCATTATTGAAAATAAATAATTTTTTTTAATATTTATATATGATATTTATATTGTATCTATGATTCTATAATTATTATCTCTCTCATACCTTCATACTCTCTATTTACTGGGAATATGATAACGTCTCTTGTGTGTACGGAAGACTACCATCTCGCGAAGTGATGCAATTCATTCACACATTACATAGAATATATTAATGATGTATTCAATAAATATATGTGATATATACGGCATAAAAAATATTCTATAATGATATTATATATTTTTAAAATTTATTTATTTCAATTAGATAAGAAAATGGAAGCAATATTCTTCTGTATATATAACATACCATATCCATGAATAGTATATTTCATTTTCTATCAACTAATCTTATGATTTTCTATAAATTAATATATAAAAAATATATATGATATTTATATCATGGTTTAAATTATAGAGATAATGATTCTATGATAATGCTAAGAGAATTAAAAAAAATTCAAAACATACATGAAAAAAACAATTATTTCTCAAAACATGACTTTAACATGGAATCCTTAAAAACGGGTGATAAAAGGATTTAAAAATAATATATTCTATGTTATATATACATATGGATCTGTAATATAAGTATTATAAAATTATATTTATCATACATGAGGTTTGAATTAGTACAAAGGAAGTCAAAAATTATTGTGTGGAATTCTTTATCATTTTTCCATTATTGATACATATGTTATGTTATACACCAATATTTTTAAATCAGATGTGTATACATCCCCATTGAAAATTAATACTATTTATTTATTTATAGTCATTATTTTTTATGTTTAATTTTATTTTATCCTTTTATCGGGATTATGATTCATGGTCAAGAAAGTGATAAGGGTTTAGTGTTACAATTTTGTCTATTAATTGTGATATTTAGGATTAAGTCTCCAATAGTAAAATGTCATTATTGGTCTCTCATAAATTTTCATGAATTTTCAACTCCTCCTTTTATTCATGATATATTAATGTAGTTAAAAAAATTCCACTCATTGGAACTTAAAATAAATGTGAAAATGTTTTTAAGAAATCCTGACATTATTTATATCCTTGATCAGAAAAATATATTTTCTTCCAATAACATTTATTTATATAAATATTTAAAAATTAATTTATTTTTATCAAATTATTTTTAAAAACAAATCATTACCCATTATTTAATTTTATAAAAAAAATTCTAAAAGGAATCTTAATGTCATTTTCCAGCCAATGCTTGTTTGAATTTTACCAAAATCGTGAAAGTAATAAACTTTTTAACCTATACATCATGATTTTTTTAAAAATCATGAACAATAAGTTCAAAGAATATTCCTTTAAAAAATTTCAATTTTATTTTCAAAGAAAACTATTTTTAAACAAATTAAATTTTAAAAATTATTTTTCTAAATGGAATGTGTATTTTTTCAATAAATGTTTAAATGGTAAATCAAAATCAATTTTCATCTAAGATGATATCCACCGATGTAACTTATACATTTACAGAGATATAAACCAAGGATACCATTCTTAATCTTTCTCTGAATGTTTTATGTTTATGATCTCATGATTTCTATGAATGTGATATCTCTTCCATAGGTTACACCATGAGAAAATTTATATGTAACCCGCTTCTTTTTCTAGGGGTTACGTTATAAAGAAATGATTAAAAAACATTTCCCTTTTATTTCGGTTATCATATGATTAAATTCTTTCAAAACCAATTTAATTTCATGGGTTATGATATATTTAATTTATTATGATCTTTTTGTATATATATGTATGATTTTATTTATGTGATGTTCATTCTATATATCTCCCTCCAATAAATTGGGTAATTTTTAATATCTCATCATATTAGTAAGACTCATATGGGTTGTGAATCGAATTTAGTAAGGGAAGTTGTTCACTATAATGGTCTTGGGAGTAATCCTTTACTACTATGAAGGTTTTTGGCATAAACCCATTCCACTATGATATCCTTGTAAATGATCCTTAACTAATATGGAAACGATTTTTTGTGCTTATGTGTATGCCAAAAACATATATCTTATGCCAATGTTTTAATCTCATGGATCATGTTTTTTTATTCAGTAACGATTCATGTCTCGTGAACTACCAATCAATATTTCATGATACTGTATTATGATATTTGATGTGTTGGGTATGTATTTAATATGTTATTCTCACGTTCTCATACACTAATGTTAATGTTATGCTTGCATATCTCATTTTTTTTACCTTACTAAGCATCTGATCTCACAATTTATTTTGTTTCATTTCCCTGTGCTATAAAGATATTTATTATTTATGATATGTCTAAGAAGGGTAATAGCTATGAAAAATATAAGGGAGATGATTGAGCTTTCTTATGGACCATTCTTCTTCTTTACATGTTTTTAAAGGCACTAAACTATTATTTAGATCCACCATTTTTTGGGTACTGTAATAAATATTGATAGAAAATCAAGTTATATCTTTGTATGATAAGTCTAGGTTTCTATATCAAGAGGAAAACATTTTCATTATCCATCACATTTCAGCATTTTCATTGTTTTGTTGGGTCTATCCAATGAATTAAACCGAAAATTATAATGAAATAAACCTTAATCCTAATGAGAAACTAAATAATCTTGAACAATCATCCATTAAATTTCTAAATCATGACACATTAGTTTAAATCTATGAATCCTTATATTTAAACTAGTTCATTCATTGTCATCATCTATTGAAATCATACATAATGGTACATAAATAAAAAGTCATTTAGCATATGAATATTCTCTAGGAGTATCAAAATAGGATTGTATTAAGGTCATTAATATCATAAAGTCGAATTATGTTCATGATATACTCCACAAAATATTTTTAGAGTTATTTCCCATAGATTCAATTGATTGATAACAACATCCTCCTATAGTATCTGTACATGGATATTTTTCTAGGAAAACTTATCTCCCTTATTTACCATAACAATAGATGTTTTCCTATATATAGTACTATCATAAGGGTTATCACTACTATATAATCATTTATATTTCTAAAGGTAATTATACCTTACTTTAGGCCAATGAGCATGTACCCGAGTGGTAAGGGCTCCTACATGGCATCCAAGAGACCCAAGTTCAAAACTGGGTGGTGGGGAATTTCCATGTAGTGCAGCAGTACTATAGGAGTTAATGTAGTCATACTTTAGCAGTTACAGTAGCAGTTGTTGTTCAAAACAATAGCAGATGAAACTATTCACCCGATTTGGGCCTTCAGGCCATTGTTTTGGGCCTACGGGTCTCATGGGCCTTTGAGTCGTCAAAGGCCATCGAGCTATAGGGCTTTCAGGCCACAGAGACCATGTAGTAGCACAGTTCACACAAAACAGGACCAAGAATAAAATCAATGCAATAAGAGTAGTAGCCACTAGAAGTAGAGCTAACATTATTGGAAGAATGAGAGGGTATGGCATCCACCATTGGGACTAGGCACAGTCCAGCTTTGTACGGGTCAATGCTAACCGATTAACAATGCAAGGTGGGAGCTAGGTGATCAATGATGCATAAGTTGGGGAGGGGCAGTTCTAGTGGGTTGGGAATATGGGTCATGTAATGGGAATGGAATGCCTCAGGGCCTTCAGGTCAGGTATTGCGGGTCATTCGGGCTTTGGGTCATGGGCCTACGGGTCATGCTCGGGTTCAATTTCAACCCTTAAAAGGGGGATTATCCATAATAAAATAAAAATAAGGCCTTTAGGCCATTCGGGTTTCTATACCTTAATCCAGTACTATCAATATAGAATTGTACATTTTGTACCTATATATTAGAACATATTAGATAAATATTCAATATGTAACATTAATGTACATTCCATAATCATATAGTTTTATTGTATTTGAAAATGTGGATACATAAATAACTTTTTAATATGACATATATGTCATCTCCCACTACGTAATTCAATTCTAGAACCCCTCTTAGACATATTATAAACAATACATTTCTTCAAAACCAGGTGAAAGGAATCATAATAATGGGTGGTCTCAGATGATCAGTAATGGTAAGTAAGTGAGATTTCAATGATCACTTAAGT
Organism: Viscum album; assembly: GCA_963277665.1. Taxonomy (NCBI): domain Eukaryota; kingdom Viridiplantae; phylum Streptophyta; class Magnoliopsida; order Santalales; family Viscaceae; genus Viscum; species Viscum album. Next base: position 737,605,655 of record OY728140.1, on the reverse strand, counting down.
ATAACATGAGAATAAGTGCATGAGAACATGATCTTAACTTTTTAAAACCATAACCAACATATAATATATCATAATATTGAGTAATATGGAATAAAATTTAGATGTCAATAATATATCAATCATAATGGATCCAAATAATATGAACCATGATAGAATAACATTAGTATAATATTTAAGTTTGTTCCAAACACATAAGTATAAGAAATAATTTACTCAGCCAAGGACCACTACTGAGACTATAAAAGTGTATTTTATTCACTCCATATTATATCTTATCCTTAGTCAAGGTTCACTCCCTAGATAGTCATAGTAGATGTAGTCCATTACTGAATTGGATTCACTACACATTCAAGTCCTTTTTGTCACTTGAGATATTCATATTTACCCAATTCATTGGAGAGATATATAATTCTAGGCCCACCCATCACATGTTGAAAATCATATATATGTGTGAGGTAATAGATGATAAAACTATCATAATTTCATAACTAGTGAAAGGAAAGGAGTTTCAAAAACATTTCATCATTTCATCATAGTATAACACGTGGAAAAAATAGTTTTATAAAGGATACATCATAACTTAATTAACTAATAGGAAAGAAACTATTTTCATTAAATCATCTTTAAATCATTATCACCATAAGACATACGATGAATTAAATTGAATGGTATCAATAGATAATATCATTGATAAATCAAATCTTTCACCAATGTATGATATCCTTTGTGATAGAGGCCTTTAACAGACCATTAAAACATTTTTGAGGGAAATACCCATTTCACTTAAAATCACTTATTTAAAATGTAAAAATTTCTTGAATAATAAGGAAACAAATTTCATATAAATAAATCATAAAAACGTGTAATGGATGATTCAAATAACTGAAATATTGGGAAGAAATAATGTTCATGTTGTGTACATTATAAGAAATATTTCGTTAACATTTTAATTAATAAATCAATAGTACATCATTTAAAAAATGAAAAGAATATTCATATTAAACAATTATTTAAAATTTATTTTCTAGTAAAATATTACATTAATAAGAAATAATATATTATAAAAATAAAATTCTTCATTTTTTAAAAATCTTGGATATGAAATGAAAATTATATTTGACTTAATTGAGAAATAAAGAAGAATTCCCTTAAAAACATTATTTCAGTCTATTGACTTTTTGAAACGAGAAAAATGAAAGGAAAAACTATAATCACTTGAAATAACCATAAGACAATAAATTTCATGGGATTATTTAAATATATGTCATAAAATTTCCTTATGAGGATGTAAATCATAAAAAATCTTAAAAAATGTGATTGAAAAATAAACTCCCATCCTCAAGTTTGAATTTCTTCAAAATCACTCTAAACTCATGTATAATAAATTTAAATTTATTTTAAATCCATAACAAATCATGTAAATAATTATTATAACAAATATGATAAATTTATAACAATATAGAAACCAATTTATTAATAATTACTTATTAAAACCATCATTTCTCAGTGTTGACATTTTTATTTTTGATGAGAATTTTAGTTTGGTTGTTCTAGTCCTCATACGTTCATCATGGTTCCATAATCTATAAAATGTTAATCATGATAAAAATATAACACATATTAAATATATATATATATATTCATCTATAAAATGTGAAGAAAAAAAATGAATTACACCATTCATGGAGATGGTAGGTCATACATATGAATGAACCCAAATTTCACTTTCGATAGATGAAATAAAAGATGTGAAATAATAATTCACTATTAAAGAATCATTAAGATATCATATATATATCATATAGATATGTTATATATATATATCATTTATATACATGATATATATCTTTATTATAATCCATATAAAGAAGAAATGAAAAATGAATCACATAAAATCGTGGAGCTGGTAGTCCACGCATACACATGAGTGACATCACCATTTTCCAAAATATGGTAGGTTAAGAAGGTAGAGGTTATATTATAAATTGAGAATAATAATTATATCATAAATATCATTTATATATATTTAATCCATTATAATAACATTTCAAGAAAGATAGAAATGAAATATGAATTGTATCACTACATAGAGGTGGTAGTCCACATGTACGCATGAGAAACATTTTAATTATCCATTTAATGGAAAAGAGGGTTGATAGTGATTTTTACATAATAAAAATAAATATTTAATGTATTTATTATTTTTAATTAAATATTTTATGATGAATATCATAGATTTATATGAGGTTGAAGAAAATTTAATTTGAAAGAGGCAAGGTATGATGATTACCTATCATTCGGGTAGCCTCAATTAGATCCATTATTAAGAAACCATGGAATGGAATTTTGAAAATATAAACACCTATAATTCCACTATAGAAAAATTTAGAAAAGTATTATGTAGTATTTGGTCAATATATATGTCTCAAAATAGTGTAAATAAGAGAACAAAGGGACTCCCCTTTATAAGTGGGGCAGAGGACACACATTGAATTTAATAAATGTTTAGAATATAATAATATCATACTAATGGAAAATAATTCCAAATGGAATGATATATGAATATGGGATAGGATGAGTTATTGAAATGGATAGAACATAGGATTTATAAAAGTTATATTAGGAAAACATAATCTTATATCATGGTTTAACACCACAATGGTCACACCCCATTCATTGAATGTATTTTATTTTATTATTTTCTTGGACTTGGATAATCATGTTGGTCTTCAGGTTCAGTCCCCGATTAAAATACAGACTTTTTATTGAAAAATGAGTTATTTGGTTTTGGTATTATCTGGAACACGAGAATATCATGGTTTCAAAATTGTGTGGCTTCACCTAGGTAACTGTGTGGCCTACCTGATGTTCTAAATAAATAAAATAATAAATTAATAATAAAATTGTGTTTAGTGAAATTAAAATATAAAATTAGAAAAATTAAAATATATTTTAAAGTATGGTATTAACAATAATAATAATAATATTATTATTATCATTGGGAATATTATTGTTAATAATAATATTATTATTATTATTAAGAATATTACTAATAATATTATGATTACTATTTTTATTAATGAAGATTATTATTATTATTATTATTATTATTAATCTTGTTATATTTTATTCTAGGGTATATTTTTCCCATTATCCTATTCCTCCTTTCCCCTCTCCCTCATGGAACACCCTACCCTTCTTCCCTTCCCTTCTGTGAGCTTCAACACATCCCACCTCATTTGATTCCTCCTTCCGACTACCTCTCTCTAGGGAGCACACCTTCGGCCATCCTCCCTTGCATGACCTTTCTAGTGCCTAACTCTCCCTATTGAGATCCAAATCAGTGGCCAACTCTCGGAAGTCTAACCTACTCAGTTCCGCCCATCCCTCAGGTGCATGACCACACTGGCATGCCCATCACCCAGTGGCAACTCCTCCCTCATGTGGTTGGATACCAAACACTTGTATTCTGTTCCTCCTTAGGGTTTGGGGTTCTCCCTCAGTAGGGGTTTTGTTATTCACAAACCCTAGATGATAGGGTTTGATTGATAGGGTTGAATCTTAAAATTTGGATTCAATATTAATGATATCGGTCGGATTTAGCTTCCCTTGGGTACGATTGAGGTTTAACACCAGTTTCAGAGGTTTCATCATTTTTTAACATAAGATCCCTTATTCGGCACATTTAAATTAAATATTAAAAAATTTCCAAGATTTTATCACTTTCCTATGTTACTAAATAGTATGTTTCCATTCTAAAAATAATTTTATTATTATAGATGAGGTGGTTTGTATATTTATTTTGAATTTCTGGTGTGTATTTTTCGAGTTGTGAGCACCATGTGTTTGTTAAATTGGTGTGTTGTATTTTTCAAGTGTTTTTTGATCTTTTAAATTATGTTTTGGTTTTATATATATTATTGAAACATAAAAAATGTGACTTTGGCGTTAGGAAATAAGTTTTATACTTAAATTTTTTATTTTATTGATTATTGGGTTTCCTAGTGTGTTTTCGGTTTTTAAAATGATTTGGCATGGTTACTTTGTGAAAGGTTTTATGGTTTGGAAATGTTGTAATGCATGTTTGACATTTTTTAATTTTTATTTGGATACCCCTCTTCAGTTATGTCACTTTCCATTTTGTTTGATCATGAGACTGGAGGGTCTTCAGTATGGGTCCTCCCTCGTGTAATAATTATTTTAAGGAAAGAGACAACCCTTGAGGTGGCTAGGGTGGTTTCCATTTGCGTGATGTGTATGATAATGCATTTATATGTCTTATTGTTTGGAATGTGTAGAACACTCCTTTGTGAACATAGAATGGGAACCTTGAATAGAAAAGTGTAATTTTAATAATGTTGGTTGAACTAGTATAAGATATCAATATAGCTAGTTGTCCATAGTAGGGGGTTATTTTTTATCATTTCTTTGAAATCGGTCCCCTCAGCAAGTCCATGTAGGGAGACAATCTAGAATTTGGGAGTTTTGATATCATCACATAAGGCATGCCTTTCAGATGAGTGACATGTATAGTATGTTCTAATCAACTCTGAGTTCCTAGTCATTCATGTGTTTCTTTGTCACTAGTACCATTATTTCCATTTCCCTCATTGTTTAGAATCGTGAGCCTTATGCATGGTTTTAGTATTATCCTGTAAAATTATGAGTGGGTAGTTTTGTTAAAAATGTTTCAGAGAAGATGATTTGTAATGGAAAATATCTCAATTTATTTTTCACCATTATGAAAAATTAGAAATTCTTATTTGCATCCTATTTGCATCTCCCCTTCTGCAATGTTTTATATCCTGAGGGAAATGTATTATGATAGTTTTTTAGATGAAAATTGTAGAAAAACCTGTATATTTAGATATTATTCCATACCTAATAATTAATGATTCATTTTTTAACATATTTGAATTGGGAATATAATTATTTGGGCATACCCACTGAGTTTTAATTGTCACGCCTATATTTTTTTCTTGTTTTTAGTTTCAGTTGTAGGTTACATCTTGAGTTTGATCACATCAAGAGATGGTTGGTCCTTGATTGGATACTGAATTTCGATGTCACATGGAGTTGTTTTGGGTATCCTGTTTAGCTTAGTTATACTAGCATTTTTTTTTTCAATTTGTTGTTTCATTAATTATTAATGTAAACAAATTTAATGTTTTGAAACCATATTGAATTTTTTCCTATTTTATTTACTCAGTTTCATTATTTATATTTTTTTAGTGAAACTATTCCCATTGTCTCTTAGGATGACCTTTATGAATTTTTCCATCCTAGGAGGATCAAGAATGCCTTTCAGGACTTGCCACAGATTGTAATGAGTGTAAAATTCATTGTCTACCTGAGGTGGTTTGTGTCAAAATGGTATAAGTATAGTTCGACACCTTAGTGTACCTTTATTTTTATAATTCTCATTGTTACATGGGGATGTCAAGATAGAAGTAATAGGATTTTAGATGATCTAGATATAGTAATGGGATGGACATCATGAACCCCTTATCGTTCCAAACAATGGGTTACTATAAGATGTGTAGGTTTGTTGGTGTACTTTTATTCATGTGATATTTTTGTTGTGGGAAAATAAAAATGGAATGGGAATGTGGCCTCTATGATCTCACAGGTCATGGAAATCCATATGGTTCCATGTACGTTTCTCTATAATACTCAGAAAAATAGAGGTTTGACTGGCATATAACCACCAATCATATGTTTAATCCCCCCACCGACACTAATTTCCACTCATGTAAAATTTGGGTTTTCCTTATATCATAAAAATTTATTTTGAAAATTAATTGTTTTCAATTGTGAAAAGATAAATTTAAAATAGTGGATACATTTCATGGAAGGTGGAAAATGGGATTTTTCAAAAACAAATATTTGGATTCGATGATTCTCATAAACCGGTTTTTGTATAAAAATGAAAATGGTTTCAATGATATTGGTTTTTTATATACAAAATTATGATTTATAAAGAGTTTTCTGACTAGAAAGTAGAAATTTAATTCCAAAAAGTAGTTTTGAAAAGTGGCTTTAAATAAATATGAATGATTTTTAATAAAATATATATTGATTAAATCGAGGTTTTGTGTACATTGCAGTTTTTTGGAATGGGATGAATGTTTTTTTGGAACGTGGAAATGTTTTAGATAGACCTTTTGTGTTTCCTTGATTAACCACATGCAAGGACATACATTAAAATAATATGGGTTCTTGGTATGACACAATGAGGTGCATGTGTGACAATCAATGGAATATTGTTTGTGGGTATAGAATCCTTTAATCTTGTTTCCTTTTCAAACACAATTCTAAAGGAATATGTAATTTTTTATTAGCTTATAGTGATGCAGTGTGTCACTTTTATTTTGGGAGTGATTTTTCATTAGGGTAGTTTGAAATAGAGAATCCCATTTATGGGGTTTGTCTAGATTGATAACATAATTTCCTTCTTCTTACTGTATTCCCTAATGAAGATTCTATAGACACCCATGGTGTAGTCATAAGTGGTCCACTAATAGAAAACACTTTATTTTATTGACCTATACAGAATGCTCTTTGATTAGAAAAGTCCAACCCTCCTCTATTTTATGTTAAAGAAGATACTCTTGGGGTGGAGGAGTGGTTGAGGAGGATTGAGAGGGACTTTAGCTTCCTTGCATTTACTAATTGATTAAAGGTAAATTTCTATTCTATTAGGATTGAATTCCCAACCGGTAAATGGTGGATAACAATGTCTTGAAGCAATCCTTAAGAAGATCTTACCGTGGATATCTTCATGTCTTCTTTCAACCAATAGTATTTTTCTTAGATGACGATGGTGAGGAGGAAAATGGATTTTTGAAGTCTTCAATAATGTGTTGGATCATTGTTGGAGTTTCATTGTTACTTCTTAAACGTGGTTCTTTATGATCCAGTGTATGTGGATAATGATTCTGTGAATGCTTGACATTTGTAGTCCAGGCTCTGTTCTGAGCTGCAATTGAAGCTAGAAGAGCTTAACATAATCACTTCTTCGGATGTGGTGAGGAAGTTCTTTTGTACTAAAGTAGAGTTTGCACTAAGTCTTGATATGGATAATCATCCTCTGGTTTTTTGGGATTGGTGATGAGTATACTGATAAGAATAAGGGGAAGTGTTATGATGCTGGTGGTGCAGGTAGGGGAATTAAGATGCCTTCAAACCTCTCATAAACCCTTTTAGGGTGCGATACCATGATTTTTCATCAGGGTGGAAAGCTTTCTCACAAGAGGCCATTGTGCATGAGTTTTCCAATAACCATCTACACCTACGGATGCTTAGCTCACTTGCAGTAGTTCTGTCAGAGTATTTCTAGGAAGCACTGTGAAACCATACCCAACACTTCAAAGTTCATCCAAACCCAATCAAATTAGTAAGGTGATGTTTGGGTTCAGTTTGGGGGTTTCTCTATGTAATTTTCCATGGATGTAATATATGTAGCTGGTGGAATTTTTTCTATTTCTTTCTCTTTCAATTGTAAGAATGGATACTTTTTTTCCATTAAAAACATCTATTTTAATGGGATTTTGTTTTTGAAATTATAATTTTTGTGTTATGTTTTGTGGTTTCTAATGCATAACTATGAGGTAGAAGATGCTTCAAACTTTTGAGCTCTAGCCATAGGTCCCATAGTGATGTTGGAACGTAGTTAATAACCCCCAAGCGTGAAAGAGATCCTAGTCTAGAGTCTGTCTTTTATGAGGGGGGTGTAATATGATTAAGCTACCTATGTAGATACTTTTTCTGAAATTGTCCAATTTGTTGAAAAGGAATATGTGGTCCCGGTTTATCCTTTGTGGGTCATGTGGGTGAAATATTTATTCTTATTTATATAGAGGTGTGGATATCTCATTTTCTTCAGCCTCATGGTTTTCACTCGTCTGGTTGTGAATATATATGTGGTTTTACATCTATGAATAGACATGTATGTTCATATAGATTTCAGTTTTGGATGGGCTTATCTGAGGGTGGTGATCCTTGTTGGGGTGGTGAATAATGTATTTTATTCTATTTGGTTTGGGTTTCTGTTAATTGAGTCCCTTGTTATTGGATATTTGTTGTGCAGGATGGTCCCAAGATAACCATGTGAGTTTTTCCATGCTAGGCTATGCTAATCATATATGTAGGTCAATTCTTATGGTGGGGAGACCCACATGGGGTCTGGTAGAGTTATCCCTGATGTAATCCAGTTTTATCATAATCCTTTTGGTGGGGGTGTCTGTCCCCCCCCCCCCCCCCCCCGCTCCTCTATTGGTATTCTAGTTTCGTCTTAGGTTTTAGTTTGTTCTTAATTGTGGAGAATTCATTCGGGCCTCCCTATATTGGTCTTCCTGTCACACTTCAGTTGTTTGGTTGTTTTTTATGATAGAGAGTCCTCTTAGACCATCCAATGTCAGAATTTGGTCATAATTCTTGTTGTTATCTAGGTGGTAGGTAGTATCATTCATAGCTATCTAAACTCAAGATCACCTATTCAGTATACATTATGATTAGGGCATGCCAAATGGATTCATTGAAATAATATTGTAAAATCTCTCTTAGTAGTTTTGGTTATTTCATAATGTGGAATTTCTTTCCAATTTCAGGTAACTGGTATGGGTTTATAGTAATTTTTGAGGCATTTAGGATTAACAGGTTTGATTTTAGTGTGAGATTTTCTTTCCTATGATCGATATACTAGTGGTGTCTTAGATTTCTAAGGTGGGTGACACATAATGGTGATTCCATTCTGGATATCCTATGTTTAATTTGTATGTCTCCCTCTACCAACATAGTAATATTTCCTATTTTTATTTGTAAATATTTAGGGATCTCCTTAATCTATAAAGGAGTATCAGTTTTTTTTGGGTTAAACATTGTTGTGGATTTACGAGGGAAGAAAGTGTTATGGTGGGGATAATTATTGAACAACATCCTTTGAAATTATTTTATTTTATTATTTTCATGGATTTGGATAATCTTGACGGGTTTCATGCTGAGTTATAGTTTTAATTATTGAGTTTTATTGAAAAATTAGTGTTATGGATTTGGAAGCATTTGAAGAATGGGAAGAACATGGTTTGAAAACTCTGCTGCTTTGCCTAAGTAACCATGTTTCCCACTCAGTGTTAAAAATAAATAAATAAAATGAATAATAAAATGAAGTTAAATGAAAGTTAATATATAATAATAAAAATTAAAATAAAATTAAAAGTATTGTTTTAATATTAATAATAACGATAATATTATTATTGGGAATGTTATTGTTGATGTTATTTTTTTAGGAATATTATTATTAACACAAATCATATTATTATTATTATTATTTTTATTATTATTGTTATTATTATTATTATTATTATAGTAGATTATTATTATTATTAGGTTTTATTTTATTATAGTACTTACTTATTTTCCTTCTACCTCTCTCCCTTTCCCATCACCCTCGTGGTAGATGCTTCCATCCTCCCTTCCCTCCCCCCCATGCATCCCACCTCTTTCTAGAAACCCCTCTCCAATGAGCATGCCTATGGCCACCCTCCCTCATGATACCTTACCGGTTCCCCACTCTCCCTTAAACAACCCCAACCGATAGCTACCTCTCTACCGAATGAACCTACATGTACCACTCCCACTTCGGTGCACTACCTCACTGGCATGCCCCACCTCTAGTAGTGTCTCCACCCTCAAGTGGTTGGATACCCCCTATGGTATTTTCTTCCTTCTCTTGGTTCGGAGTAATCCCTTGGTGTGTATTTTAGTTTGTAAAACCCCTAAATTACAAGGTTTGATTATTTTTATTGAATCCTAAAACATTGTGATCAATTGTGATTATTTAGATTCTATTTAGATTCCCCTCGGCGTGGTTCATGTTTGATAGAGTTTTCACATCGGTTCCCAATTTTTTCTTCATCATTTGAGGTAAGTTCCCATGAACCTATCAATTAAATTAATGATTACATTGTTTTCTTGATTTTCAACCATACCTTATTTACAAAATAGTGATGTTACATTAAAATAATATTTATTTATTTAGAGATGATGTGGTTTTCTTATTTTCTAGAATTTGTTGTGTGTATTTGTTGAGTTGTGAAAACCATTTGTATGTTAAATTGATCGGTTGGATTTAGAAAGTTGGTTGTAATATTTCAATCTATGTTTTGGTTTTATATATGTAATTGTAACATCCATATTCTCCTTTTTTCGTTGTTAATATTTATTAGACATAAATAGTGGTTTTTAATGATTAACGGGTTTCCAAGGGTGTGTATAGTTCTAAAAATGTTTTTGCATGGTTACTTTGAGAAAAGGATTATGATGTTGAAATTTTTTTTAGGAGAGTTTGAAATTTTTAGATTGGTTTTTTGGAATACCCATGTTGGGTTATTTTACATAACTTGTTGGTTGATCATGAGATATGAGGGTATTCATTATGGTACCTCCCTTGTGAAATAATAATTTTATGGAAAGGTACTAACCTTGAGGTGGACGGGGTGGTGCTAGTGTGTGTGATGTGAATGATGATGTATGTATATGTCTTTTAGTAAGAAATGTGTGGCACACCACTTTACTAACATAACATGGGAACCTAGCATAGCAAAGTGTAATTTTGGAAACGTTTGCTACAGTTTTCTAGGTTGTTTCACTAGCTAGTGGCCCATTGTATGTGGGATATTTTTTAATCATTTTTATGGGATCAGTACCCTCGGTCAGGACTGTTATGGCGAAGATCTAGTGTTTAGGAAATATTATGTCATTGGGTAAGGGCTACCTTCAGGAGGAATCACATTTATAGTATATTCTGGTCCTCCAATTAGTTCCTAGGATTACCAATATTTGTCCAGCACTGGTACCATTAGTTCCATTTCCAGAGTTTTGTGGAATCATGAATTTTATGCTTGGTTTTAGTGTTATCCTATATTATTTGAGTACTTTGTTTTTTTAAAAAGGTTCAATGAAGATGTTTTGAAAAAAAATATTACTGTCTTTTTCTCCATTATGATAAATTGGCACTTCCTATTTGGTTCCCTTTTCCCTTCTCTCCTTCAGGGTTTCTTTAAATCACATGGGAAACCAATTAATACTATTTTTTTGAAATAAAAAGTGTGGAAAAACCTATATTTTTAGATTTAATTTCAATCTTACTAATCTGTGTTTCTTTTATTAAAGTATGTGCAAAGGGAATATAATTATCTTCGCCGACCTAATGTGTTTTAATACTCATGCCTAGAGTGTTTTCTGATGTTTAGTTTCTTCTGTAGGTTTTGGTGTGAGATTGATCTCTTCAAGACATTATTGGTCACATATTGGAGAGTGACCATAGGGGTCCCATGGAGTTGTTTTGGGTGTCAGGTTTAGTTTGATTAGCCTAGTATTTTTTCAGTTTTTATCCAGATTTCTTTGTTCAGTTTGTTGTTTCATAAATTATTGATGTAAAGAATGTAATGTTTATAATCCATATTGAATTTTGTTTTCTATTTATTTATTCAGTATTATTAAATTTCTTTATTGGGAGAAACTATTCCCATTATCTCTTAGGATTCCCTTGGCTCTTGTCACCATAATAAGAGTATGGGGACTGCCTTTCAGACCTTTCAACAGATCGTCTCGGGTGACTAGTTCAGGGTCGACTGGGTTTGGTTCATGACACCATTAAGACTATTTTATGCCTTACCATAATGATTTTTTTTTCTATTTTTAATAATAATTATTACTTCAAAATGATAGTTAAATCATTAAAAAAATTAAATGATTATTACAAATACACCATATATTTTATAAAATCCAATTCATATAAGTGACACGATTTAATTTGAAATTAAACTAGTAAAATGCAATGAAAACTAGTTTTCTATGAATATTATTTTCTTAGGTATAAGTATATTTTATACTAAATCAAACAAAAACTACATATAACGACCCTAATTAGATTAGTAATGAACCATTTTTACTTTTTAAACAATTTTAGTTAAAAAACTATAATTTTTTATTATTAAAAATAAATGAAAATTTTCAATAAAAACATGTATTTTTTATTATATATCTAAGAAATAAATCTATTCAAAATATTATCAAAAATAAATTCAATGATAATTTTTACATTATGATTTAAAATATTATGTTCATCATTTAGAAATAAATTTTATATTAGTTTCCAAATTAATTATATTATTTTCATAAAAATGAAATAAATCCCATTTTGATGAGAAAATATATATTTTAAAATAATATACTAACTTTACTAAAAATTAATTATTTGATCATTGATATATATTATTTAATAAAAACATTTAAACATATTTTTTTCCGGACTGAGGTATTTCCAATTTAATCTGTCAACATAACGTCTATGTTATAATGGTAAACATTATTACTATTCATTTAGTCATTTGGATATGTGATTCAAAAGGTATAGAAGAAATTAAATTTATATGAATATAAAAATATCATAAAATATTAGGGTGTTACCCATTTTTAATAAAAAATGAAAAAACATGGTATTCATATTGAAGATAAATACTTAAAATAGATTCCTCCAAAATGCATTCCTTCTAAACTCAGAGTTGGTGATTTTCCAATAATAAAAAATTAAAAAAACATTTGGATCCCTTAAATTGATCAAATATATTATTTATTCCTAGAATAGCATATTAGTTATTTATCAAAACATAATTTAGATTACGATAATCAATGAAAATTTGAATAGACCCATAAACCTTCTTTAAAAAAAACCTTATCTACCCAATGTGACATTCAAGGACTTATGAAACCATTAAGTTATACCTCTTACAAATATAACATTAATGATCTCAATTCCCTTTGTGCCATTCTGTCTTATGGAAGTGAAATATTATTTTTTTTGGTAGATCAATAAAAAAGTCCACATCTAATTTTGGAGTAAATGCAGAGAAGTTTTTATTGAAAATAATTGTGTAATGGTATAAAATTCTTTTAAAAAATATTTTCATGATTGAATCAAAAATTTATAAAGATACTACTACCAAATAATAAGCTATAAATGCATCCATGTGTAGTAAATGTCCGACTCTACCAGAATTTATATCCTAATCTCCCAGAAAGGAATATACCACCCCATTGGAAGATATAAAACTTTCTCAATGAAAAAAAATATATATATGATCCTTGAGAAATTCTAGTTAGTATATTACTATGATTATATCAATGATTTCTATCTCTGTAATATAAAAAACTAGAGCATCTGATAATAATAAAACTTGTTTCACAATTTAACCCTCTACACTTTCGTTACCAAGAGGTCTCTGGATTTTCTTAATGCATGGATTGATATCTACATGAATTATAAAAGGAATTATTACATAAGAATAAATAAAATAGTAGGATGTTCGTATAGAAAAAAATCTTTCGAAAGAGTTCAGTTCATAAGGATGATACCTCACACTATTGAAGGACCTAGTGGATCCTTTGTGAATATCTTCTATACATTATACAATTACCTACTAACTCCTCCCGCATATACATATTTTCCTTAATTCCATGGAATTAGTTGTGGTGTTATGGTTTTCCAACAATCAACCTAACTTTCATCGTTATTGGGGAAATATTTATTTTTTCATAGTCTTTTGGTTTCTACATAAGATTCCCAATGCTTATTAAATCCTTCCATTTTATTCGACTTCAAAGTGCTTGTATAATAGCACATTTTATGTACTATCCTAAATTGTTTTAACTCAATTGAGTTATTGTTTTATATTATGTCTTAATATAATCAAACAAACCAAAGTGGAAGTATCCATGCTAATTACATTGATAAAACATAAGGGATAATAATTTGGTATATTGGTTTTATTCAACTTTGCTTCCCTGGGAGTAGGTCTCTCTCCTAATATTGGATCCAAAATTTGGAATCATATGGATTCATGTATTGAAAATGTTGTTTAATCCACCATATATCCCAATTATTACCTTTTCCAAAACATTCACTCTATAATTTTTTTATAATAATCGATATAGATTATGTCCACATTATAATGAGTATCAAGTTTTATTCATTCCTCGAAGATGCATACATTCAAGAAATCATTGGAAGTGACCTATAGAGAAATAAAAAAAGATTCATCAATGTAGTCTCAAAATATTTTACAAATATGTTTTCATTATTTAGAGTAAATAAAAATATATTCTTCCTAATCCTAAAGGAAAGAGGGTGGAATTATTTTTTAAATAGTTCCTCAAACTCATTCCATGTAATGTATAAGTCTTTATATTTTGAACAATTATTTCACAACATTTTCTCATGAGGTCATCATGAATGTAAACTTATATATTTATCTGGAAATTAATTTGGGTTTCATGAAAATATAATATTTTATTAATTCAACCAAAAACACAAATCATCATAATATAATCTAAAATCCCTCCTAAAATACTAGTTGATTCCAAATTTGGAAGTCTGAGGATGGGTTCCCATGGTGTGGTTAATTAATCTAGTATCCCTTATCAATAACATAAAGGGATTGGAAAATATTTTTGAAAAAAGTTTCATTCAACCATATTTTTAGTTGAACCACATTTTGAACTGCGTTCACCTACTAATTTCCTATCTATCTCACATATATTATTCATTCTGTAACAATAGTAGTGAAAAACATTCAAACACAATGTAACAATAAATCTAAATTCCTATGATATTCAAAATAAAAACATAAAAAATCCTAAAAATGAGACTCTAACAGTCTATAAAAAAAATGGATGAAACAATCCCAGTGGGAAGTCTCTATACAAATGTGAGATATTCTCCAACCATTATCTAATCCCATGATGATGAGGTGGAAATACTCCTTAAAAATATTCTAACATCTTTTTTACCCAAAATACCTAGGTAACATGAATTTAATTATAAATTGGAAAGCTATATTATTTTATGAACTACATTTCATGTTCTGACATCTCTTATCTTCTAAATAATTAACTCCATTAATAGACTTGAACAACTATTTCCATTTGGCTATAATACCATTTTTAGTAAACACCACTTAGTATATTGTCTTTGAATGTGGAGGAGGTGATACTATCCTCTGGGGACATCCCATAGACACCAAAGCCTGCAAATAAAATTCATGTAATGTAAAAATTGTTGTTGGATGATTTTACCTTAAACATAACCATCCTATAAGATACAACAATATACAAAACATGGTATAATATCATTCATGATAGTAAATCAGAAAAATAAAAAAACAATATAGAATGATAAATCAGGTTGTAATATAAATATAGGATAACATAACTCTAAAACCCAATTATTCATGTTTATTCAATGAAATTTAAATTTTTATCACTCCAAACAACATATAAAACATCTTTGAGAACCACCCTCTTTCACCAAGCCCGTTGTTTCATGATTCTTTAATAGTGAAATAGGAAAACATATACTAACCTAAGTCTTGAAAAATTAAATTGGTATATGCATTAAGATTCATATGTAGTGGTGAGTTTATAACCTAGTACTAAATCCATCAAAAGATTCCCACACATTACACTCAGACCAAAACAAGATAGCATAATTTTTATGAAAGAAGAAGATGTACATAAATAATGATCAATAAAATTTCAAATAAAATCATGAAATTGGTATATAAAATAATATTGTTATAATATAAATTTTAACCATTTATTAAAATAATTATGAAATACATTTATTAAAATATCTAAAAACACACACACACACACACATGAATGGTGAGTTTGTACCCTAATATTCACAAGCAGTAACCCACCCCATCACCAAATAATCACTCAGTGATAACCTTCATGTTCCCCAATGGAATTGGCCTGTATTTACTAAACAAAAAGGCCTTGTATAAGGAAATTAGAAATGAATTCCAAACCTTTTTTTTAAATTATCACCAAATAATAATTTTATTAAACAACTATTATATTAGAAAAATTACCAAACATGTTATGTGCAGATTTTATGAAAATAAAACAAGAAATCATTTTATAATATTTCATTATGTTTTTTTTCAAATGAAAACATAATCAAGATTTCTAAAATTCCAAATCCTTAAAGATCTATATAAATTAAAGAGAGATACATAGCTGGAATATACCACAAATGTTTTTTGTTTATGAATAAATGCACTATGATCTTTGTATATTTTGATTACTTCTATATTTTTTTCTTAGATTCATAAGAAATCTTATCATAAAATTTTCTCAACCATATATACATCCAATATAGATTCAATAGAAGGTTCTTCCCAAGTGAAAATAAAAGGGTTATATGAGAGAATCAAAATACTCAAAATTAGCTTTTATTTCAAGATCCAACACACCATGATACACTAAAACCAACCTTTATAAGAAATAAGATCACCAAAATATCAAATCTTAGGTTTGGGAGTCAAGAGGCTAGAACAAATGGAATAATGAGGGATTTCTTGAGCCTTTATTATAAAAACATAATTTACTAATTTAACTAAATTTGGTGCATGGTATGCCACATTTGATAACAAACCATTTTTCAACCACTCACTCCAAATTCCCATATATGTGGTTTTGTCACACAGGTTGACAACTCTTATGCCAACTATGAAAAATAGATCTATCCAATGTCATTAGATTACTCAGTGAATACACATGGTTTTTCCTAACCATACGGCATCTATGAACATATTCATAGTCTTCTTCATTATCAAGTATGATTACCTAGAGAATTTACATAATTTCACATAACAATGAACTAACCATGATCCTTTTTTGCATCTTCCAAAACTATTCAAAACAACATAGAAACTTATCTATACTAAAAGCAATGAAAATATAACTACAAACATGAACTATAACATTATAACTCAAACTGGGGTTTTTATTGTGAATGATGGGTCATATAAATGAATAACAACCCAAACAAACTAAGTAGTGATATCAATAAAATATTAAGGACAATCCAAAATGATGAAGAAAAAACCAAAATACATATGAAAATAAAAAGAAAATTCCTAGAGATATTTAAACACATAAACATATATAAATATATAGATCATGTATATATTTTAGGAAAAGATGTATAAAATCTCCAAAGGCACATGATGATTTGAGGTGAATTTACACTTTTTATTTCAAAAGTGGAGTCATTTATAAAATGATGCAATGGGAGCACATGAGAGTGAATATTTTATATGATATTGAAAGAAAGGGTCAATGGATTTCATCATTATGGCTAATTGATAAATAAAATAAGTCCTTTATCAATTCTCCCTCAAATAAACATTAATAAAAGTGTAATTTTTCAACATTAAAAATAAAAAATTATAATTTATTATGTTCTCTGCTACACTTTTATAACTTATAAAGATAGATCATTATCACTAATGAATATAGTGCTGATAAATATTTGATTATTCTCATGCTGCTTTAGATAATCTTGTTTATTCTCATTCATATTTAGTTTAATTCTTCCAACGAATTGGTTTAATATATCAGATATTTCATTATCATTGCTATTCTTAGAAAAAATAAATGTAGATTTATCCATGCCAAAATTAATGATGGTAAAGATCATTTAATAAAATTAAATAGAAGCTGTGTAATAATAAATTTGAATTTACAATCAAATTTATTAAAAATAATACTAACTTCATATAAGTGTATAAAAACATACATAAATTACATATGTTTTAATATAATATTTTTTATCAACTACATGGAAAATAAAAATGTATAAATATTTTTCATGATATATTACTAATTATAAAAATCTAAAATTTAATGTGAATTTTGAATATTTATATTTAAATAGATCTAAAATTGATTATATATATATATATATTCATAAATTTTAGATATATACATTTTATTGACTAAATAAAATGTATATTTAATATTTTGTTACATTTAAAAAATATTTCTTTCAATTAAGAATAATATTTTTTAAAAATAAGTAATTTTTTTAAAAAAATATCCTTAATTAAAGAAATATGAAATTAAATTCTTGAATATTTATATGTATACATAAAACAAATATAACTCTCAAAATAAAAAAAATAACATTCTCATAATTTTTATCTGTATATATTATTTATTATATAAAAACATTAATAGTTATTAGTATTATTTCAGTGTGGCATTTTATATTTAAGATCTATTTTTAAACGTATAAATGTTTAAAAAAAATTTAATGTATATATATATATATATATAAATCAATTTATAAATATTAAAAATTAATTTCAAAAAACTATATTTAATATAAATTATAAATGATTTACATTTACATAATAATAGCTATATATAAAAATACTAAAAATAATTATATTTAATTATTTTAATATATGTAAACTTTTATTATTTGTATCATGAATACATTTTTAGTATTATAAAAAAAAATTATTCTTTGTACACATTTATATAACTATATTTCAATTTACAGATATTTATTTTCACTATATTAAAAATTTATTTTAAATTTAATATGAATTATAGTTAATATAATTCTAATTAAATTTCATTTTAAGAAAATATTTAAAAAATGTAAAAATATAATATTTTATAATCAACTATATGTAAAAAAATAAATTTATAATTGTTTTTACAGTACATTATTAATTATAAAACTAAGAAATTTAATGTAACAATTTAAAAAATATTTTTTAATATATTTATAATATATAATATATAGATATATTATTATTATATGTATTGATGTTTATGTTGTTTTTATTTTATAAAAAAAATTATTAATTAAAAGTAAAAATTATTTATTATATTTTATAATTTTAATAGTTATATAAAAGAATATATATTTTTACAAATACATCACTAGTTATATAAATGTATAATTGAATTCATAAATAATTATATGTATACATACAAAAAAATTTAAAATATATACTACTGATTACTAAAACATAAATATTAATTAATAATTTTAGTGTTATAATAATATAAAAAATTAATTATATTATTATTAAAATTCTAAATTTTGGTTCATTTTATAAATTCATTTAAATATTTTCAATTCAAAATAATGGATTTACAAATATGGCCATCATTTTCTATATATAATTGTGTAAGTGTGTGTATATCATATTTTCGATGAATAAAAGGACATGTGTCTGCACATGTGTACGTTCGATCACATGCATTTGTAATAGGTGAATCCAAACCTCCATGACCAAATTATTTAATTTCATAATGAAAACTATTTTCCAAGAAGAGTGGTTGCTAGTATGGACCATCAAATAGCTTAAACACTAATGAAAAAATAGCATAGCATGACATTATGAAAACAAAATAAATTAAAGACCAAAATATATAATTTACTAGAAATATCATACCATGTCACTAAAATTAGAGTTAATTATACCATAACAAAAAAACCCTCTATCATGCACATTTAGTAATGAAAAAAACATTTCTTCACACCCATTCGCCAACAAAACTTGCTACATTTGTGTCATGCTCTCTTATCAGAAATGAAAATAAATTAATTGAGATTTAGATGGGTAATTCATACATCTATATCAAATTCTATATCTTGATATTCCAGGCTCATTGAAGGGTTTCGAGGTGCTGTTGAGAATCCTACCATTGTTGGTATGCGATTTATGATCATATTATAGAAAATTCTATATATTTTCCATGTTATCACTATATCTTTAAAGAACACACATTTCATGGGACAAGTTATAGGTCATCCAAATGAACCCTGTAATAAAGGATAATTTCCTCAGTTTTCTACTTGTTAATATTTTTTCCCTATCCTGTTCACCGAACAAAATTAAAATGAGTTTCATACCTCAGTCATAGAGGAAATCACCTTACTACCTAGATCATCATGTAAACCACAACAATATTATTATATGAGGGAGGAAAAAAACTGAAAATACATCTATCAGTTAATACTATAATATTGTTCTAGATTAGTTTCCCTGAAAAACATACAACAATACTAAATGGGGCACCATGTGGGGGAACTATCCCCATGATATCTAGAGGAAAAAAATTTATATCAGCTGGTTTCACTAGATTTATCTTACCATCTCCTTGGATGGAGAATGAATGGTTGATTGAGTGCATCGTAGGCCCACCCTAATCTATGTCCATAAAAGAAGATCACTTCATCTTATTCTTATAGGTGTTGTCAATTGAATGTTCCAACTCCAATAAAACGTCAAGATGAGCATTCAGCTTCTGGGGAAGCTTTAGAGATAATTTTCATTGGTCATAACGATTGTAGAAATTGCACTAGTGGACCTAATGTTGAAATAAAGAACACAGGTTGATATTTGATCCATGGATAATCCATTAACAAAATCCCATGTAACCAAAATAGATATGGATAAACATATGTATAAGATATACAAGCTCAATATCAACATTAATTAATTCACATGAGGGATTATCCATGCTAAAAGTTGAATCATCCAATAATAAGAAGAACACAATATGGTTCCCAATACCTATGAGAATTGAGAGTCTCTAATAGGGGAGGGGCCTAGGATAGCAGATCCATAGTGATTCTCGACCATTTTTGGACCTCTGGTGATAGACGATGTAAATAAAAAGAGTTAGAATCATAAAATATCACAAAAATGATCATTAATAGAACACGAACAAGAAATATGTGTCTCTGAAGGTAGAATGGTACTAATGTTCTAGAATTCTAGAATCATAACGACTGTAGGAAAAGATTAATCCCAGGAGGACTTTACGAATCACAAGAACACCTCCATCAATGGATGATACCTTTTAAATATATCCATGGGAGTATGCTAATGCATATGGAAACAAATTAATATTTACTTGGAGATATAAAGCTGTTTACATCTCCATAGGTGATCTTCAATGCCATTATGGAAAGCTAGATCAAAGAGAAACCTGCAGTCTACCAATGATGATGTTAATTCAGCATTGGCCTAGCCTAAGGGACTGATAGTGCCGCTTCCGCACTCTCTCAAACTCTAGAAAGGTAATTAGGATTCCCAACGGCCATTAGGTGAACCCAATTCATACATGTGTATATACAACTATATATAATGAATATAATATTAATTTAATTATAATATCCTTTTAAAAAATGTAAATTAATTATAATATATATAAAATATATTTATATAAATGTTTTGTAATATATATAAATTCTTGTGTGAGAAATTCTAAAATATTAAAATTTTAATTAACCTATTCATTAAAAATATTAAAGTTGCAACACATTCATTAAAATGAATGTATATAAAAATCAATAAATAAATACATTAAAATTTTATTATCACTATTAATAAATATCACAACTATTACATCTATCAATGCTAAATAAAACATTGATAAATGTACAACTATTATCTGTTCTAAAATTATATTTAATAAAAGTATAATTTTATTTTATGATTATTTAAATTTGTATGAATGTAAAATATTATCAATGCCTATAAAATTTTATAATAGAGGTGATTATTTATAATCACATAATATTTAGTGGTAAAATATGTTTATGATTATGATTTAAACAGTATTTATATCTCTCGTACCACAAAATTTAAATTTATATGATATAATTGAACACTTGTGTTTGATTGGTGATCAAATACACATTTTCAATGTATTCCCTATGATTATATGTTATAAGAAATGTTATATAATATTATCTTTGATGCTATATAATATTATTATAATTGAGACTCATATATTTTAGTTATTCATTTTTTATTCTATCATTTTGGAATTATATTTTCTTATCATTGTATTACTCTCACAGTTTATTTAATTCTATTCCCATGGGGGATTCATGGAATCTTATGTTTTAAATTTTTCTTCTAAAAATATATTTTCAAAAATTAATATAAAATTCATAACTATAATTATTATCTTGAAAAAAGTTAAAACAAATTTATTTTGAAAATATTGATTTGGATAAAAGATCAGCTATATTGAATGTCTATATATTATTATTGGGGAACTATACAATTTATCATTTTAACTATATGTTTTTGTAGTAGTATTTTAGTTGTTTAAATTTAAAATGTCAAAATAGATATTATTTTACATGAGATATAATGAGTTAATGATTGTTCATGATTTTTTCTTAAATAATATACTAATCAGACTCATTGGAAGAGTATGTTTCATGTTATTAAAAATAGATTGTAAAGATAGTAGTTTTTGCAGAGTTTTTCTTGTTATTATAAACATAATAATAAATAATATGTTATTTGAGTGAGATTTTGAATTTGTAGTTGTATTAAATTACCTTTTAGAATTGGTTTATATGTTTTACTATTTGTTTTGGAATTGATCTCAATACATAAGACATTTTAATTCTTGTATTTATGTAGGTTATATAAACTGATTTAAAAATATTTATTTTTATATAATTTCAGGTATTTAGATGTTTTTTACTTTGATAACTAATTTCAAAAGTAACATTTAATGTTATTCAATTTTATAATTGAGGTTATAACTGAATTTAGACATTAGTTATTGAATATATCTAATTTCATTAAAATATTTCCACACACATATAACCCTTTAAATAAAATTCATGATATAAGAAATAGAAATTTACAGAAACCAAATTAAATAATGAAAAGAATATTTAAATATTTCTTTTATTTTCCTTTTTTGTGGTGGTTTCTATATAATATGAATATTTTTTATTGATATTATATTTATTTTGAAAAAAAAACTTGTAATGAATTTTAAATTATGTTGGTATGGAATTTTGAAGTATTATCAATAAATCTCATGAAAAATATTTATAATTTCTACATGATCCGAAGAATTCAACTTCGTCAAAAAAAATATAAAAAGAATATCAGTGAAGAAAATAAATCATAAAAAAGATAATTAATGATTGTATAATAATCAATACAATTAAAATTTTATAGAATTTAAAATAAATAAAACGAAAAAGAATTTTATAGATGGAGGAGTAGACCAAAAATATAGAAAGAGGGATAATGAAAAGTTATAGATAGTCCTTGAAAAATATTACACATGTAATAATAAATTTTAGCTAAGAGCTTAAACCTTGAGTGGGAACATTATGAAAAAGTTAAAACATCATAGGTGTTCGATGTAAAATATTTCATTTTCCAATGGTTTGTAAATAAATAACACTAAAAATTACAATAAAAATGGTTTTTAACATAATTTATATAAATAATAAGCATTAAAACCCTAACACGAATCTTATTTTTTCTATTAGTTACATTAACATCAAAACTAATGATGATAGTGGGGATAATCATCACTTTGATACAGATATATAAGTGTTGAAGCTCTATGAAACACTAAATTATACAAGAAATAAATTAAATCCTAGATATACCATTTTTAGTAAATTATCACCTTTCAGGATGTTTTTTAGAATATCTACATATTCTAAAGTAATATATTATTAATTTTATTGTTAGGATATTTAAGTATATAAAGGTTTGATTTATTTATTTCTATTAAAATTTTATAGACAAAATGACATTTTTTATTAATTTAATATAATGGCCAGTGAGCCAATACATGAGTGGCCGAAGGACCTTCTTGGAATCCACGAGATCTTATGATCAATCCCAGTTGGGTGTAGGTTCTATTACTATACTATGTAAGTGCTAAAAAAGACATGATGTAGGTAGCTGGTGATGTAGACATGATACGGGTAAGTGGTGATGAAGATATGACGCTGCACTCACCTTCCAAACCATGTTATGGGATTCATTCTCTATATACATATGATACATGTACTAATGAAATATGGATTTATGGGTGGGATATCCCCTTGGCGATGATATGGCCTGCTTTTTTGGCCTTTGACTGTGGTGGTTGCATGGGTGTTTGAATGTAACTGTATCCCTAGAACCTAAAATATATAATAATATAACTATTTTAGGTCATAAGTTGTGGTAGAGAAATAATTTTATAATAGGTTTAATATGGATGATTAAAATGAAAATTGGGAATATAAATAAATATAGTCTATAATTTTTATTTTATGAATAGGGAGGGGAAAGATGACTTTTTTAAGGATTATTTATGTTGGATGACTCATGACTGTGGTGGAGGGATTGTGTATAAATAATATCCTTGTCTGACCTATTTTCCTACCACTCAAAACCATATTTTCCTTTCTCTATTTGTTCCTTATGATTAACCTAGTGGTTGTGGAATGAGTTAATAAAGGATAATGTATGGATGTTGATGTAGCCCAATTTTACATGTGCGCCACATATATTTTTTGACACTTTTTCTCTTTTTGAACATAAAATGTATTTTATTTCAGAAATTCCATGAATTATTTTTTTTATAAAATTTGGAAATAGTTCTATTTTTTTATGAAAAGGTATGTTTCTGTACATAAAATGTTAAATATTTTTTATTTTTTTGAAATAATTTGTTCACAATTTTGGAAATAATACATGGTGTTATGATATATTTATTGAATAATATTAATAATTGATGAATAATTTTTTATCAAAAATATATATTTTTAATTTAAATTTGTTGAATAAAATATTATACTTTTTTTGAAATAAATAAACATAAATGAAAACACAAATTTTATTTTTTTATATTTTCAAATTAATACAAATCTTAAAATATAAATTGTATTAGTGTGTATTTTAATTGGATTTAATGATACAGAATTTTAAATATTTATAATTTAAAGGTGGGTTAATTGATAAATATCATTCAATTTGGTTTTTTATGTGTGCTCGCATAAGAGTCAATTAGAAAACCATCAAGCTATGACTATGTTTGAGTTAACTAAAAACAATCCTATAAATTATTGATAGAGCTGACCAACTCCCGTATGATTAATTTGTCCAACCTTATATAAAATTCAAGAAGGGTTTCAAATTATTTAAACTCTTGAAATTTTCATCTAAAGAAACTCATGTAATATTGAATAATACCATAAATTATGTGTATAATAAATATTTAAACTTCCTATGGGATAATCTTTAAGAATCTCCATATAAGTGTTAAAAGAACTTATGAATCCACGAATTCAAGAAATATGGAGAATATAAATAGGAGACCAAAATTAAATTGATAATAGTTTAAATTTATATTGGAAGTAGTGTATCTCCAAAATTAATGTATAGAATCATTGATCGGGTTATGTCAAAGAAAATTCATGAACCTTCAAAAATGAGTTGGAAATAGATAGTTGATATCACTAAATGATGTTGAAACCTAAAATATCTAGGGATTCAATACCATCTATTAAGGAAGGAAACCCAAAATATATATATAATTGTTGTTGGAAAATATTGTGATTAAGAAAAATATGGTTGTGTTATGAGTCATATGGGTGTGCAATCCTTACTACTTTATTCTTCCCCACACTATATTACAAGTGTGAAATCTACACATCCTCAATGATTCTACCAAACACTACAGTAAAATTCCAGGATAACATGTTGCAATGTTCCATCACTATGATAAATAAAAAATATATTCTCACTCTATTTCAAAAAACACTATGAACGGGATGACAAACTTTCTTAAATGAATAGTTACAATTTTATTTAATTAAAGATCCATGAGGATACATCTCTCATTAACGTGAAGTTACACTCCATGAAGATTTATCAAAATTAAAAAAGAGTTACACTATTTAATTAAAATAATTATCTAACTCTATTTATTGGAAAGTTATAAAATTAATAAAGATCCTTCTCTAACACTCTTTAATGGAGAGTTATACACATTAAGGAAGATCATTCTACAAATCTTACCACTTCAAATTCAAACGTAGATAATAATAATAAAATAATATATTTTATACAATAAATATTATTATTTAATAAAAATATCATTACCAAACATAATTTAATATTTCCTACAATTCTTCATGCTTCAAAATTTCACATATATTGTTATATATAATAATTCTACCTTTTGATTAAAATTTTATATAGTGTAATCATCTCAACGTGACATCAAATTTGACATTTAAAAATAATTAAATAATAAATTTTATAAAACTACTATATATGTCACACATATTACAATTTATCA
Source organism: Viscum album (assembly GCA_963277665.1). Classification (NCBI taxonomy): domain Eukaryota; kingdom Viridiplantae; phylum Streptophyta; class Magnoliopsida; order Santalales; family Viscaceae; genus Viscum; species Viscum album. The sequence continues at coordinate 737,579,651 of OY728140.1, read as the reverse complement.
ATTATAATAGATTCACAAATCTATAAAACTATTATGGACTTGTGCATTGAACCTTTCATGAGATCTCTATGAAGTTAAACACTAAACTTCCATAAGAAGATGAACCAATTTTATGTTCATATAGTCAGAAATATTATAACGAAACCCCAATATTTTGACCCATATCTCTAAGTGTATCATTGTTACATTAATATTTATCACTTGTCCTAGAATTATAATATGAAATCTAGACATATAGTATATTGTGAAAAACATTCAACATCAAAAATATTTCAAATAACTTGTTTTAACCCATTAGGCATGAAAAGTCAGATCTACAAAATAAAAGTATTTGTTTACCTTTACCAAATTACTATTTGGTAGGCTCTACTACAATTTAACTATTATTTAAAACATATAACCTCTCTTGATATAGATTTTGTAAATTTATGTAAAGGGGTTTTACAAAATCTTACCTAAACAATTGTTTTGGAACCATCCTGTAAATATTTTCTCATATAATCAGGTCTGAAACTTATTTGACTACATTCCCCATTATTTAGAATATTATATGTGCATGATATTGCCTCTTAAATTTCACAGTGAGTATAAATATTATGTATTGGATGAAACCAAAAATTATTATCTTATAATTGATTTATAATCCACTCAACCACATTCACACATGTTTCTAATGCTATAAATCCAAAATCCATGGTTTAATGTGAAATAAAAGTCTTTTTCTTACTCACCCAAGAAATTGAAAAACCTATATTATTAAACAACCATATATATATGGATTTGTTATCTCTAATACAAGTAATCTAACTCAAATTTTTGTTCCCTTATAATATAGATTACAGATGTCATATTTTCATATTTATACATATGTTTTCAAATGATTTAATCCCTTCTCATTAATCAATTTGACCTTAATTTCATCAATTAATGTTTTTTTGTGAGTTTTGAGCTTAAATGTGAAAAGTGGTTAATTTTTGACATGTAACAGTTTTATGTTTCCTCTGTAGTTCGAACATAAATCATTGAATTTTCATCCAATTAACATGATTCTAATTTTTTAGGATGTAATGGATTATTTTATACATATAAGTCTTCATAACCCAAATCCAATTCGAATTACAACAAGCCAAAACAAATTGGTTAATGTAAACACTTATTATGTCTGGAAAATAGACCATGACTTATTTAGTGAGGCATATCTCGGGCTACCTACCACCATATTTATAGATTTTTATTGGGTTTGAAATCCAACTCTACGAGGAATATTCCCATTAAATTTCATGAATAAATGATGTGATTAAGGTTACCCTTTAACTTCTCAAAATATTGTTCATGGAATAGTGATTGGTGGCTAGAAAACATTAGGTCTACTAATTCGGCACCAACTCATAACACACTGCACCAAATCCTTTGAAATATCATGGGTAGATGGTCAACTACATTCCTCACACCCTATAATAAGGGTCATCTGTATTATTCGAATGGATGGTTAGAGAACTGAATATATCTTTCGAGTGGATAGTTTTTGGAGGAGAAAAATTTTGTTCTTTCTTTTGTTTCTTTTGTTCTTCATAGTTTTATAATTCCTTATTCTTCCAACATCATCTCAATTACCCTTACCATAGTGGTGTAAATATATGAGGAGATTGGGTGGGGAATGTTTTTTCTTTTTAATTGTTTGAGTTCTATCATTGGATTGAATAAAAACTCTTTCTCTTCAGTGGTGTTGGTTTCAAATTCTAGTAAACAGTTTTATTATCTTATGCGATTATATTTGATTTAATATTCTGTTTTTGTTATTTCTTTGTTAAATATTAATAATCTCCCTCTACTATGTTATGATCTATATACAATGAAATATATCATGGCGTGGTAGTTAATTGCTCTGTGATTGTCAGTATGTGTTGCAGGGGTATTGAATATTATTAATTGTTTGGGATAAACAAGACCTGATCGGGAATTTCCTAACATAGTTAAGGGTATTCGCTACATCTATTTAACACATAGTAAGTATAGTATAACAATCTGATATTTTGGTAATTTTTACTCTCACCATCACCATTTACTAAGGTAATGGTAGGAAGCGATCATGAAATATCACTTAAACCGACTTAGTCGAAAAAGAATGAATAAAATTCGAATTATGGGAACATTACAATTAAGAAATCAACCCCAACCTGATCACCCAACTTTTATCACTATTTTTAATTGCATTTTTTTCAATTTTTTAAATATATTTTACTTTATTTCTTTATTTAGTTTCATTTCATTGTTTTCATAACCAACAATATAAAAAACAATTCGAATTCATTATCAAATTTAATGTGACATAAGTGATTATTTAGCTCTCCTCTCTGGAGACAACCTAGGCTAAACACTATACTATATTTTAACATTTTAAATAATTTTTTTTACACACCCCATGATAGGCTCGTGTAAAAACTTGGAACCATTTCTTGGGAGGTATTTCCACAGTTTCATTATAAATATTTGACACTTTTCTAAAAAAATAAAAAATTATTTTCCATGGTGTTTTCTTATGATTACTTCATTAATTCATGGAACAACTACCCACATTTGGAACAAGTATATGAGGTTTTTTGTGATATAGTTTAGTTCAAATAACTTCGAAATGACATTGAAAATCTAGAGAACAATATTGAACTTACATTTGAATATGTCTGTGCCTTGATGGAAAAACCAGAACCTATGAATGAACCTAAGGAGGACAAGAAGGAAGAATTACCTACAGAGATATGCATGGGAGATAAAAAAGATCTTGATGGATTATGGAATGAGTTTGAAGAACTAATTTATCCACATATACCTTACAATGTAGAATATCCAGAACCATTGAAGGAAGACACCACCAAAGTGGTGGAATTTGATGAAAAGATGGAGGAGCCTAACTACCTACCTCTATCTTGTAAAATTCAACTACAAGTGGAACATAATACTAAAGAAGGAATTGATTTCAATCCACTTAAGGGAGATAATATTTTTCATAACTCTTTTCATTATAATTATATAAAATCTAAATTCAGTATCACCTCCCCATGAATGAATTTTTCAGAATTGGTCAACACATCTATTTCCTTGGTGGATGAGGAATAAAAATAAGATGCATCTAAAGAAGAACAAATGGATCTCCCCAAACATGTTGATCATTTTTTATAAGGAGTTCATTTTTTTTATCAAGGTGTACATGCATGAAAAAAATATACAATAGATTCTTACATTAAAATGGAAGAGTTTGATATTGATTCATCCTGTTTTAGTTTTATTCAAATATAATTACACTCTAATTTTCCCTTTGATTGTTCTTTGGATGTATCATACCTTGAGGAACTACTGTAGAATCCAGAAGAAGTTGTGAAATTGGAAACCAATAAAGAGGAGGACTCATTCATTTTCCTACCACCACTATGCTTGTTGAATATCATTTTCATAGCGGTGGATTTATTATACAATATCCATGAAGTCCTTACCAAAAAAAGATGTTCATGATGGAAGGAAGATATTCTTGTGGTTCATATTAAAGAAACTCATCCAACTATCAGATTGGGGATAAATAACTAAAACTTCCCATCTAGAGGTATTCAAAACCCAGGGCCCACTAGGGGAATTAAACCAGGATCTATCCATCTAGTCTCATTCTATTAACATTTTATTTTCATTCAATAAATTTATTATGTTTCATTATCTAACATTGTTTTTATGGTTTTATGTGTGCAATTCTTAGGAGCTTAACTCGACATTGCAGTGAAAATAATGTTAGGTTTTACCTCTCCTTATCACTTTCTTGATTTCTATGATTAAATTTCAAAAATTATTACATGTTAAATCAATATTCCAGCATCGGGACATTAAATCATTTAATTATGGGGGAGGGAACCTTCATATTTTATTAATTTAAATTGTTTTATTTTCTATTTTTCAATGAAAAATTATGTTATTCAAATTTTTGTGTGTTTTTAAATATTTTGAGATGAAATTATTATCATGGTCATTTTTGAAACCCATGTCTATGAGTGAGACTATTAATTCCATGAAACCGAGCTTAAATGAATTCTGAAATTGACTTTGTTTCAAGTTCAAATATTTTGAAATTTCATGAAATGTACTCTGGTTTTTGAATCCCATGCCCAAATTCACTGTCTTTATATTTGAAATCACTTTCCTATGAGGTTTTTAAACCTATTTTTCAAATTATTTTTATTCACCTCAGTTCTTGAGATAATTGTACCCTACTTGATCTAACCTAAATTCAATTTATTCCTATCATAACTTGAGGGTTGGAGGTGCATGTGTTTTAAATGATTGAGGCATTTATTTGGTTTTATATCCCCCTTTTTAAAATAATCCTTTTTATTATGTATTTCCTTTCACATTTAATCCTTGTAGACCGTATAATCTATGAACAACATGTTAGTTTGGCCACATCAGAAGCCAATTTTCCCTATACAACCTACTCCTGAAGTGAAATTGCATAATCTAGATGAACTTTAAGTGTGGGGGAAGTTGTATTGTATTGTACTACCATATTTGGAGATACTTTTAGTTGAAAATAAAATGTTGAAAGAATGTTCTTCTTTCTAAACAAATTCATTTTGTTTGAAGCTGTGTCTTTTCTGGAGCTTTTATGAATGGGAAGTTGTTCCTTTTTAGAGCTTCTAATGAAAAAACGAAAGTTTTGCCTATCTGGATCTTTCAAGAAAAATCATATAAGAGATGAATGAATTTTTTTCTACTAATATGATAAATGGTTTAAAATTTCATTGATTTTTAAAGATAATGGAGATAATTTACTACTAAGGGGAGTAATGAGGAGACCGTACTTGTGTTAAAATTAGATTAATTCAATTTTTCTTCAAAAAGAGCCACACCCTCTTTATTCGGGATCATAATTTTTCACATCTAAATACTACCAACCTAAAGCAATAAAATAACCCTATAAAGTTAATGTAATAAAAATATGTCCTTGTTTTAAAATGAGTTGATATGTGTAAATTTATCAATCCTTTGGTGACACTTTCTATAATATTGGATGATAAATACATTGTTGAAAATTGATATTTATGTGATGGGAGAAAATATATGTTATGTCAGTGTTTTTTGTGAATGTGAGAATAAATGAAGAGGAAATATATTTAATGAACTGAATTAATAATATTTAATAATTTTTGTTGATGAGTCATGACATCATTTATTTCTTTCTGTTAAATTGTTAGATCTCATGGTTATTTGTTCTAAATTTTCTATGATTTGTTATCAATGTTTACTTTTCCAGGAGTCCAAGAGATAAGTGTGGGGAAATAGAAAGAGATAATATTTTCTTATTTATACATATATTTTCTAATTATTTAATCCCTTCTCATTAATCAATTTGATCTTAATTTCCTGATTTTATGTTTTTTGGTGAGTTTTGAGCTTAAATGTGAAAAGTGACAAATTTTGGACATTTAATAGTTTTATGTTTTCACTTTATTTTGAGTATAAATAATAGAATTTTCATCCATTGACTTGATTCATTTTATGTAGGATGACATGGTTCATGTTCTACATATAAGTCTTCATGACAAATTTCCAATTCAAACTCCAATAAGACAAAACAAATCGGTCAATGTAAACACTTATTCTGGCTGGCAGAATGGACCATGACTCGTTCATTGAGGCATATCTCTAGGTACCTACAACCATATTGGGTGATTCTAGTTGTATTTGAAATCCAACACTACGAGAAACATCCCATTAAATTTCATGACGAAATTATGTGATTATGGCCTCCCTTTAACTGGTCAAAAAAGGGTTGGTGGTATAGTGATTAGTAGCAATAAAAAGCCAGGTCTACTAATTCAGTCACAACTCTTTACACAAAACACCAAATTCCTTGAAATTTCATTGATAGATAGTCAACTACATTCCCCACATCCTATAATAAGGTACCTATGTATTATTCAGCTATATTTTGGTAGAACTGAAGCTATCATTCTGGTGGAAAAATTCTCGAGGAGCAAAATTTTGCTCTTTCTTTTTGTTCTTTTGTTCTTCTTAGTTTTATAATGAATTTTTCTTCTCCCTTCTTCTCAATAACCCTTATCATGGTAAGTTAAAAATATCAGGTGACTGGGGAGGTAATTTTTTATCTTTCATAATGTTTTTGTTCTTTCATTTTATTGAATAAAAATTCATTCTCTTCTTTGGTGGGGGTTTCAAATTCTAATAAACAGTTTTATTGTCTTATGAGATTGTATTTGATTTAATAATCTTCTGTTATTATTTTTTGGTAAATATTAATAATCTCCATCCACTAGGTTCTAGTATATATATGATTGAAGATACCTGGACTTAGTGTTGAAAAACTCAGTGATCATCAGTACATGTGGCAGGGGTAATGAGTATTCTTAATAGTTTGGGATTAACAAGACCTGATCAGAAATTTCCTAACTCAGTTGAGGGCCTTCGTAACATTTGTTTAACAAATAAGAAAGAGAGTATACTAATCTGAGATATTTGTAAGGTTAACTCTCCCCATCAATATTTACTAAGGGAGTGATAGGATGTGATCATGAAATATCACTTAAACCGACATAGCAGAAGAGGATTGAATAAAATTAGATCTATCGTAAAATTATAATTGATAAATCAAGCCCCACCTGATCACCCAATTATTATCACTATTTCAAATTACATAATTCCTATATTTGATTTAAATATTTTACTTTATTTATTTATTTAGTTTTGTTTCTTTGTTTTTATAACCAACAATATCAAAAACAACCCCACTTCATTATCAAATTTAATGTGACATAAGTGATTGTTGAGTGCTCCCCATAGGAGACAACCTCAGTTAACCACTATCGTATATTTTAACTTAGTAAATGATTGTTTTCCACACACCATGACAGTATCGTGTCAATAGATTATTAATCATTGTAGAACAAACATAAATCTTTTCTCTTCTTTAATTATCTAAAAAAAATTGTTATAAATTTCGATTAATATAAAGTTGGATTACTAACATATCAACTAAATTTATATACTAAAAACCAATATGAAGTCTAATAAAATGAATTTCATTCATTAAATAACCACTTACAATGGAATACTCATTTATAATATAGATATTGTTATTTTTATAAATAGTATAACACTAGAATCAAATGTATTATTAACATATTTGAAATCAACCTGATTAAATTTATTGAAATAAATTCCAATGTAATGAGACTCTCTAAAATAATAACCCACATAATGTTTTCTTACATTAATATCTAAAATAGTATCAACTATTCAAAGAAACTACGTTGTAAAAATAGAGGATGAAAATAATTTTTCCTCATTTATACAAATCATAATGGTTCAAAAAAAATAACAAAATCATCTATTTATAAACAGATAATATATCCATGTTATGTTTCTGAATTTTGAATAAATAATTTTATCAGCATTATAATGAATAAAATTATTGGATAAAAAATAGAATAAAATATTTCACTCCATTTCAACGAAGTTTATTTATGTCCATAAAGAGATTTAACTATTATACAATACTTCATTTCAATATCATAATAAACAAACACTTTTGTTTGTTCCATGTAAATATTTTCATTTAAAACCACACTAAATAATTAATTTTTTTCATCCATTTTATAAACCTAATAATTATCAATAGAATATAATAAAAACTCTATCCTTAGTGAATTAATTCACGATACAAGATCTTAAATATAAAAGTAATAAATCTGTTCAGTTTTTGGAAAAATATGACAAAAAATAGTTGTAAAAAATGTAGAATTTTACAACCAGAATATTTATTATTTTAAATTACCCATGTTAAGACAATATGATATAATCGTTTTGGCAGGTCCATAGTGGCCTAAGTGTTACTTCATATGTTGAAATCCATTTCATCATTAATAAAAGCATTCCAAAAATCTACACCTCTAAAATACACAGACTCTTCATATTTCTTTTTGTGATCCACTGTAGTTAATACTATATGTTTTATATTTATATGAATATTATTTTGATCTCCCTGAACATGTGAAACTATGGAATTGGGAGAAATAAATTTATGATGTAGATGTTTATCCATAGAATTTCATACACTTTGTTAAGGTCAATTTCTGAAGTCAAAATTATTCTAAAATATTATATTTAAACATAATTGAGTAAATTTATAAAGTTATTATTAATATCCTACTCTGCATAGTCATTATAAAATTTATTTTTATTAAATGTTAAATCCTTTGAATTGACAATGAAAATTGACTTTGAAATAAATAATTCTATATTATTTTCTTTTTTCTTCATAATCAATATTACTCTTATAATTTTCTGGGTAAAATTTAAGATCATTTGGTATGAAAAACTCTTTTATAGGCTAAAAACACCCCATATTTTAAAATAAAAAAGAATATGTTTTATAACTTTATAAATCTCATAAGGGGAAAATATATTCTTCATATATACTATTCTATTATGAATATTGAATGATATGATAAAGATTAACCCAGTATAATTCATGGTAAAATAGTTTTATTAATCATGCACTTTAACATTTCTACTAAATTATGATTTTCTAGCCAATCCATTTTGTGGAGGTGTATAAAGAGGATTATAGTGATGAATTTTAATATTTTCATTATAGAACTTCATAAATTTATTTATAAAAAATTCACAACTTCTGTCTAATTATAATATTCTAATATTTTAATTTAGATGGTATTAAATTTCTTCTTGATATCTCCTAATAATATTAAAGACTATATATTTTATTCTAAGAACACAGACATAGAAATATCTACTATAGTAATTAAAAAAAGTAAAAAAATACATCATTCCTCCATGTATTTTCAATCCATTGAATTTATATTTATCATAATGTTATTATTCTAACATATCATAATTTCATTCTACACATTTTAAACTTATCTTAACTATTTACAATTTTACACATGTTTAACATTTATCAAATTCATCTCTCAAATTAACTAGATTTAATTTCATTATTACGTTTAATGAATTATGATTAACATGTTCTAAATGGTCATGTCATAAATTGGAGAACTCAATCAAATATGCAGAAAATTCTATCATATTATTAGTATATATGTGACATATTTCATCACTTGTGTACCCCTTATCTGCAATCATAACTCCCTTTGATAAGATAACCTTATCTTATTCAAATGATACATGAAATGCATTATTCAAATGATGGAAAATAGAGACCAAATTATTTTGAATCATGGGTACATAAAACATATTTGGAAGAGTTAAATTTCCCTTATAATTAATGTCTAGTTCCATGATACATTGACCGATACATTTATACATGCATTTTTTTCTATGGTTAAGTTATTTCATGATAGTATTTCCATAAAATGTTTTAAACAGTGAATAATAATTCAACCCATATAATGTATCTCTAGAATCAAGTCATCAAGCCATTTTTATCAATGTTATTTTGAGTTTAGATATCATTGAAACTTGATTTTATTTCAATAACATATTTTTAAAAGGATTGTCACTTTCTTACAATAGTGACATTACATATAAAAATTATAATTTTTCCCATAGAAAAATAATTCTTATTTCTTCTTGAGAGGAATTAATTTCTTATGAAATTTATGAGTTTTATTCATGGCATTTAAGGATGTTTTTAGGGTCCTACCCATCAATAATATTAACCATAATTCCAAATTAAAAATCAATAAATATGTCTCTCAACATGGGTTCTTCTTAAATGAGAATAATCTTTTTCAATTTTTCCAATTAAATATTGGCATTCATTATAATGGGAGACCCACCAAATTCATTCCACATAGGTGGCAATTTAAAAATAATTTCACCAAAATAGATTATTTCTCTTATATTTTTAATGTATATATATCTATTCCCATTGACTTGGAGTTCATGAACATGTTCTAGAAGTATCTTATTATCAAAAATTTTGAAGTAATGATATTTTGAAATAAGAAGTTTTTTAGTACCTTAGTCTTCAACACTGTATGTAAATTTATGTGAATCCATCATCTCTCAAATAAACATTATATTTTGAAATTATTCATGATTTCAATTTTAAAATTTTGATGATAAAATATCCTCAAAATATAAAAAAAATTATTTAACATTTTATTATTGTTATTTGAAAATGATCAACTTATTTCAGGTTAATATGAGTATTATCATAAAAATCATAAGAAAGGAAATTATCTTGTCTTTCTAATTAGAGATGTTATTTCTCTTAAATATATTGATTTTTATAGGTTATATGTTCTTCAACTTCATGGAATCAGAATACATCATCATGGAACTAAATCCTTATAATTTTTAGGGAAATAAATGGTGAATATGTTTGTCTTTATAGTCAAGTATGTACACTATCCTTAAGGATTTATTTAACCCACAATGCATTGCTTGTGGGAAATTTACAATTCGTCAAGGTTTAAAAAAAAATTGTGCAATTATATGATAGTATGTCTCAATGTTCCATCATAATGTGAAATAAGAAAAAATTATTCTCATTATATATTAAAAAAAATGTATGCACCATAATATCTGCACACATTAATTTAGAGGTAAAATTTTAATTAATTGAATATCTATGAAGGTTAATTCCTTTAAAATGAGTTTTTAAACTTCATGTGGATCCATACCACATTAACAAATAGTTAAACTCTATAATGAAGAGTCATCTCAATGAATCTTTAATGGAGGTTTTCATTCATTAATGATGATCATTATCTTATGATATTTAATAGATATTTACACTCTTTAATGAATACTATTCTCTAACTCCTTCATATTTGAATAAAAAATGGATATTATTAAATAAATAATCAATATTATATCTATTAAACAATTATATTTAATATAAATAATAAACTTTTTTGGTTATGATGATTAATAGCACGGAAGGTAATACTGATGGTGAGGGGATAATGATATGAGCCTGAGATGGAAATATGGTTGAACGAATTAGGGAAATTCAGCGGTTGAAAAAGACTTATTGGTTGAAACCTTGGGAATACGAATCATTCATGGAAAATTCAACTTATAAGGGAATCAAAAATAGATAAGTCGAACATACTTAACATATCCATGGAGAACTATATAAAGTGGTGAATAAAGAATAAGGGATGATTTTTTATTTTGGGTAATAATAAAGGGATCTCTAGTGGCTGATAGAAAACATGTAACAAAGATGTTAAATTACGAGATCCGACGAGAGTAAATAGTGAGTGAATAATGTGGATATTGAGACAAGATAATCCTATTTCTTTTGTTTTTTTAAAATTTATTCCCTATTCTTATTTTATTTATTCTATTTGAATAATGTGTTAAATAAATTTAAGAGGATATAATTAAAAAATTTAATAATTTATAATATTTTTAATGAATGAATTCATTAATTTCTATTGTTAAACTTCACTATAAAAATTATAAAAATATATTTTTTTATATTTATTCTGTTCTGACACATTAAAATGAATATAAAACTATTATAATAATTGAATTGATTTATCATTTACAATAATTTAATTGTGTAATCATATCAAATAGGTGAAAAATGTTTTTTTAATGAACATTACTTTGTTTTGTTAAAGAAATAATTATTGTTTAATTAATTTTTTTTTAATTACTTGAAGTATCGAAACATGATGAGTAATTCATCCATATTTAACTTTTTTGACATAGTAGAAGTAAAAATTTGAGATTTCAACTCTTAATTATAGTTTCCATACTATGATTACATTTCACATTGAATAATAATTGATGGAATAATATTTTATATGAATAATATAAAATGACTTACTAAAATAGAGTGAAAATTAAGTAATTTAACTACTTTCTTAATAGCTCTTCACTAAGAGTAAAAAAATCATTAATATTATTCTAACTCATATATATATTCTCTTAAATAGTAAATTTTCATCAAAAAAGTCTATATAACTTTCCCTTATACATCACTACTCAATATCCCCTGTATATGCTTTCCTATATTATTTTACACATTTTATCAACTGTTCCTATACAAGAAAAATACTTTGAGAGGGGGTGAATCAAAATATATTTATTTAAAAAACCTGTTTAATGATATTTTTTCCATGGTAAAGATTAACCTCCTCTCCCACATGATGTATACAGAATAAATAATGCATGTAAAGATATAAAATACTGAGTTTTTCTTATTTCACCCATATTGGGTAATATCCATAGATTATACTATGGAGATTTGGAAATAAACCATAATCCACTTTGTTTACTACTTTTTATAAATTAAAATTTAATACATTGACCTTCATGTTTTAAACCCACATAATGGAATAAATCTCAATTTCTATCCCTCACATTAGATTGCTCATTTCTCTTCTATGTGGCGACTTGAACTTCCGTGGACTAGAATGCAGAATATACAAATGGTGGTGTGGCAATATGATTTCCCTCCATCCACACGATTAACATCCTAAATATTATATCATGAATAAATATTTTATATCCTTTTTTTTATTCCAAAAATATCTTAAATTTTTTTTCTCACTCTCAAACCATTAAAAATGAGATTCCTCTTCTGTTAGTAGAGAATGATGTCTCTTTGATCATGAAAGAATATCCATATTACCAATATTTTTTGTGATAAATTTTCCTTATAAATGATGGTAAAATTCATCCATAATATTCATACAAATATTATTAAACTCTATTCAATTAAAATATCATAAAATTCCCAAAGTAAATGAACTTAAAATTTTTAGAAAATATGTTTGACTCAAGCATGTCATGGTGTTAACATTACAATCACATTCCAATGACCTTACTCTCTTTAAACCATAATATCTTGTTTTTACCAATCACATCATTACCACATTGTGTTAATTATTATTTCAGCATATTACCCTTCCATAATGAGAATCACAACTCGTACTCTGAAATTTGTGGTGTAAAAATATTTTTGTTAAATATTAGTCACCAGACTTTATCAATGCAATCCAATCTTCATGAAACAATATTCACCTTCAATAAGAACACTATATTTTCATGGACTTTAAAACATGGTGAAAAAAGTCACTATATAATGTGGATTTTCATTTTTTGGTGTGATCCACTATATGTGATCATTTTAATGTCAGATACTATAACATCATATATTCTAGGGTAATCATTTCAGCATGAACTATTCAAGTAAACCACACTTTAATCATACATATAACCATTACAACATGAATTTTTCATCATAGTGAAAACATTAATCTAGTAAATAAATTATTTATTCTTACATATAGAAAAATATATCGTGGAAAATATCTTTATATAAGGATTTATCCATAAATATTATTATAAAGGAACAATATGAAATTACATCCTTAATTATGGAATAATATACCAAATAACTCTAGAACACTAGAATCCTACGTTGCATAAGTTTTAGTGTGATATATAGTGTCATTTCATGAAAAAAAAAATATCAAATACTTATTCTGCAACTTCTCCAAAAAATTTCTATCCTTAATGGTAGTAATTAACCAGGATTCTATGAACACTTTAAGAAGATTATACAACTTATTTGACTAAAATAAAACACAAAAACACATTAAGGATTGTTTTTCTAACTATATACCACATTTTTATTTTTTGATACCACTTCACATGACTTCATCTAAATAATAATATTTACTCACCAATAACAATCGGATATATTCATGCTTGTAAATTGCATCATTGAGTCAAAAATATTTTATTCTAAAAATACATGATTCAATATCATCATGTAAAAAAGGGTTAAATAAAAAGTTCCTCATGAAAATAGTTCTTTGATCCTTTTACTTATTCAACCACTTTATCGAAACACATCAAAATATCCTCACCACATGAAATGTTTTAAGCTTTCTACATGAAAAACATCCTCAATTTGATTCATTATCTAAAGTAATTATGTTTAATATTTAGTAGTTCAAATTTATTCATCATCCATAGAGGTCAATAAGTTGAAAAAAACCTCTTGATTAGCTAAAAAGTACAAAAATATCCATAATAAAATTCCCAACCTAATTTTGATTTCCTATTTTCTGTGGATTTGGATCGATATGTATCTTTGAATCATAATTCCTCATATGATGATATATGATGATAAGAAAACCAAAATACATTATGAATGTGATATATCATAGTGTTAACTTAACGTCCATAAGTCTATTATTTTAGGATGAATTTCTTATTAGGTTTCTTGAAAACAATAAAACTCAATTTTGGAATATATTGAAATTTTGTACAATATGTTACTAATGATTTACCTATATTTCATAACAATGGCCTCTTCATCTTCTTCACACCGTATAAACTCTATCTAAATATATACAAGGGTTATCATTACCTTATAATCCTTAATTAGATGCATTTTATTTAATTATTTTGAATATTTTTATTGAAAATAAATTATTCCATTCCTTCCTTAAATAAATTGTAGACTAAGGAAAAATGTTAACTCTCTAATAATTGATTTTTCTCACTCACACCTCATAAATATTTTAATCTTTCAGAATTTTTCTGTATTCGATCCTCCAAAAATTATTTCATCAACCTAAATGAGATCCATAATTCATTTTTGATTATCCTTTTTAATGTGTATTTTATGATCAACTCTTCCTAATTAGAATCTAGGCTTTCCAAAATATTAATAAATTCAAATATACCAAGCCATTGGTACTTTCTTCTGAATAGGTATTTCCATTCTCAACTAGAAATAATTCTTATCATAATAATGAATTAGGAAACTATCAAACAATTCAATGTATAGTTCATACTCATGGAATCTATTAAGGAATGTTTATTTTAAATCCATTAGGATATTTTAGAACAAAGTTCATTGGTGTTAATGATTTATGGAGTTGTTGTAATGATTAAGATAATACTTGAATATAGAAGATGGAATTCATTTATTGAAAAAACAATTTAGTAGGTTATGTTTATTTTAAACCCTTTTTTTGGTTGAATTTATTAATTGAATGATGATATTGAAGTCAAAGGGAGATGTGTCAGGACCCCCTCCCACCAAAGATGCCCCTCCTCAGCTGGAAATGGTGAAAGGGAGACAATGGCTCCCGAGTCCCGGCTCTAGTAGGCCTTGAAGTGGTGACTAGCACCATGGGTATGAGTTTTCAAAAATATGGGAGGAATTACCCTTTTTATTATTTATGATTGGGAAATAAAATGATTTAAACACAAAAATAAAAAGGAACAAGTAAATGAAAATGAACCCAAACAAATCCCACATGCATGTTTAAACAATTCTGAAACAGGGTACAAGTACAAGAAAGCTCAAAAGTTCAATACCAAAAGAAACAAGAGTACAGCAACTACAACAACTCCAACTGTCCCGACTAGTATGGTCTCACATGGCCCTGGTAGTCCTCCTGGAAACTTGAAAGTAAATTTAGGGTGAGCATATAGGTATAATCAGTAGGGAAACCTAAAGCTCTAGTGCATAGGTGGGGAGACTTCCTAACGTCCCATGAGAAAAATAGAAGAATCCAAAAACTATTAAGGAATTATATCCACCCAACCTCACCTGCCATGCTCACCAAAATCACGAAACAACAGGTAGTAGTATATAAGAACAAGATTATTGGTTACCTCGCACCATTTCCCCCCTACTAGCTAGATTCTCTCTCTAACGGCGAACGTCCTGATGCTACCACACTCTTCCCGCCGGCACACACCTAGGCCTCAAAGTCACACATCCCGCCCGCACACACTTGGGCCCCACAAACCACATATCCCTGCCCGAACACACCTGGGCCTCACAAACCACATAACCCGCCGGCACACACCTGGGACTCACATCCACAAACACATCCCATCTCGAATACACCTGGGCCTCATCCTTAAGATTCTTGGGAACAGTAAACCTACCATATGAGTCTTGTGCTAAAACCACCCCAATCGAAACCTACCCGAAGAGTCTTGGGTGTAAGGTCACCTCAAGCCATCACAGCCTATGGAAGTAGGAGCAGGAAGGAGCTAGTAACTAAGGGGGAAAACACCCTCTCCCATGAAATGGGAGTTTTCTGCACTAAGTGCTCAACATGTGTTGGGTGCGACAAAACACAATGATACAGATACATATATGTATACAAAAAACATAGCCCAACCTATGGCTTCAAAACTGAGAAACTGAGCACGTGCCTCGGCACTGTTATTACAAAGAATGCATAAAACAAACAATCCCAACCACATTTAGGTTTTCATGATAGAAAAGTATCAATTTATTAGTTCCTTAACAATTGGGAAATTATCAAACCAGATCAAGCGTTTCATAGAAAACCCTGCCAACCACAAAATCAAGTAAGATAAAACACAAGAAAAACAAAACCAACCTTTTTATCATTAATCAACCCCATTGATTGATCCTGTGTTTAATTCATTATCTTTACCCATAGTTCATTTATCAACTTCCCACTTTCTTTTAATATCACAACCCATTACTGCAGCCATACTGCCTCTATAACCACATCTCCACAACCGTATCACAAATCAAGGCTCGTGCCATATCAGTGACCCTTTAATATCATTTTCCGCAGCCCTGCCTCCCATCCTATTCATAACATCCCAGGATTCACCCCTGCCCCTTCACACACCACGTAACCAAACCAACACGCACATGTTCATTATTCCAATTTGTTCAACCGAGGTGATCACACAGGGGTTCCGAATTTTAATCAGCCAAATTTACGTGATTACCCAATTTCTATATTCCACAATGTTTCCATCCACAAAATGGTCTAGAAATATAGGGAAATATTTAATTGAACAAGAAAAGGCCCTCAATGACTTTGATTTTCAGTAGGAATAATCCAATTCAATTCACAACATAACTATAGGATAAACAAAGATAGAAATAACAACTTTCCCATCCCCATTCTTTAAGCCAGTTATTATATTCATTAAACTAGTTTAACTATGTCTTGTGAAAGAAAGAGGACACCCATCCCGCATGATGAAAAAATTAGAGAGACAAAGGTAAAATCCATACTCAATAGGTTCTGATCACAACGATTCCCCAAATCAGCTTTAGAAGACGTCTGTCGGCGTCCGTCACTTCTGTCAAAACCCAAAAAAAACTCCTTAGGTGGAAGATGGGAAGGAAATGGCAAAGGGAATGTAACAGATCCAATATCAAATGTTCCGCCTCATCGTTTTGATCTTGTGACCACTGACATATCATAAATCGGAGCTCAGATGAAGATGTTATGGAAGAAAGGAGATTTAAAGTCTCTCGGGAGAGCTCTGCTCGAAGGAAAGGGGAGGAGAGGAATGATTTGAAACGGAGGAGAGGTCCCATCATTTTATAGGTGAGAAAAACTAAAGTACATGGCGTGTAATTCCTAGTACACGGTGTGTATTTGGCCATTTCACACGGTCGCCATGCGGCATCCAACATGGCATTCAACGTGGCAAATGGCCGTTGACTGGTCAACACACAGTTCGAATGTAACGCGTACGCGGGGAGGAACTAAACAGCATGTAGTATGGGCTACATGGTGTATACTCATTTATTTCATGCATAAATGACATGAATTCAACACGAGGTATACTCAGCAAGGTGGTACACGGCGTGTACTCACTCTACACGGAGTATAGTTACAAAATTCTGAAAAGTGTGGGAAAAGTCCATTCTACACTCTAGAAAACATCATGGCCTTCTTTTCGACAATATAATGGGTCAGAGAGATCAGTTCCATTACATCAGATACCTCTTAAAACATTCTCGTCTCCATGAATTTAAAAACCAACCTAGATGAACCCAACAAGATACCTCTTAGGGCTCTCGTTATAACAGGAACCCATCCAACAACCCTATTCATATGTGTTAGGAATTTATTCTCTTATGTTGAGATATTATCCGCTTTAGGAAGAACTGAATCACCTGCATGGGTTAAATTGCATCCTCTTTAATGCATCTCAGTTAAGAATTGGGTCTTCCCACTTCCATACATTAGGATTTTTCAACTTACACTGCCCCCAACACCATACAAAAAACACACTGCCCGAACACGTGGCTTGGGGAAATTCCTTCTCCCATATCGAGATATTATCTGCTTTAGGTGGAACCGACTCACCGGTATGGGTTTAATCACATCCTCTTTAATGTGTCTCGATTAAGGATCAGGGGTTTCCCTTTCCCCACACATCTGGACATGTTGCACACTTCTAGAGAATAAGGAAACAACATGTCTCACAACTGAAAAGACTTGCATTCCATATATCAAAGGTACATAGTATAAAATCAAAAAAAATCTCACAAGAAAAAAGAAAAACACAAGTCAAAACAAATCTACGTACTGAGCATGCATCTGGTCCTCTCGCTCCCAAGTTCTCTCCTCGAGGCCTCCATGCCTCCACAACACAGGAACCAAGGCGATGGTTCATCCACAAAGCACCTTCTCATTATGATCCTCGATTCTGACTGGTTTCTCCTCATAGGTCACGTCTTCTCCCATATCTAACTCACCCTAGTCGATAACATGATAGTCGTTGTGTAAGTACCAACAAAGCTGGGAGACATGGAAGACGTCATGAACCTTCTCCAACTGAGGTGGCAGGGCCAGCTGAAATTCCACCTCTCTAACTCGCCTCAGCACCTCAAAAGGTCCGACAAACCTAGGGGAGACCTTAATCCCCTTCCCAAACCTCTACTTCCCCCGTCGATGGGAAACCTTCAAGAAAACATGATCTCCCACCTCGAACTCCATGGGCCTCCTCCGACGATTAACATAAGACTTCTATTGGTCCTGATCCTCTTTCATCCTCTCACGTACAAGATAAACTTTCTCTGTGGTGTTATGTACCACCTCTGGCCCAAGAGCTCCTATCTCTGCGACCACTTCCCAGCAAATGGGTGAACTAAATGGTCTTCTATACAAAGCCTCAAACGGTTCCATGCCAATAGTAGAGTGGAAGCTGTTTTTGTAGGAAAACTACACTAAAGGAAATTGTCGCACCCATGATCCTCCAAAATCCAGAACGCATGCTCACAGCATGCCCTCCAACGCTTGGATAGTCCGCTCTATCTGCCCATCGGTCTGGGGGTGGAAAGGAGTGCTAAGGCGTACCTAGGTTCCAAAGGCATGTTGTCACCCCCTCCAGACTCATGAGGTAAACCGAGTATCCCGATCTGAGACGATAGTCTTCATAACTCCAAGATAACACACCACCTCGTCTATGTACCTCTGTGCTAAGGTACTCACTAGGACCGACTCTTTAATTGTTAATAAGTGAGCTGATTTAGCCATCCGATCCACCACTACCGATATAGCATCATAACGACCCTGAGCTCTGGGTAGTCCTGTGATGATTTCCATTGAGATGTCATCCCTCTTCCACTGAGGTACATCTAAAGGATGCAACAAACCAATGGGAACACGGTGTTCAACTTTTACATGCTGATGCACTAGGCACTTAGCCACAAACTCCGCCACTGCACGTTTTATCCGCGGCCACAAAAATTGTTCCCTCAGGCCTCGGTGCATTTTTGAAACACTCGGATGTACCGCCAAGGCTAAGCTATGGAACTCACGGAGGACTCCCTCACGCATCGCCTCCAGAAAAACACCCTTCCATGAAAAAGCATCTGATGTTAGCTGTCCTCTAACCATCCTTATGGTGCGTTTTTCTGATCAACATGACCCCGCATTACTTCTGCCTCGGAGTCTCCCCACTGAGACTCTTCCACCTGCTGCATCAAGGGGGACTTCACCATCATTTGAAACAAATAGCCTCTAACAACCTCTACCCTTGCATCCAAGTTCTAGGTAGCCAAATCTCCCATCACTTTCCAAGCATCAGTGGATTCCCGGACCACTTCCTTATGCGACTTCCTGCTTAGGGCGTCAACCACAACGTTGCCCTTACATTCAATGAAAGAGATCTCAAAGTCATAGTCTTGGATAAACTCAACCCATATCCACTGTCGTATGTTCAGGTCACGCTGGGAGAAGATGTATTGTAAGCTATTGTGATCTGAGAAAACCACAAAGCGCTCCCCAAAGAGGTAATGTCACCACAAATTTAGTGCGAAAACTATTGCTGCAAGCTCTTGGGCATGGGTGGCATATTTATACTCATGAGGGAGCAACTACCTAGACCCATAATAGATCACACCCTTCTTCTGCATCGGTATGCACCCCAACCCAAGGCCAGAATCATCACAAAACACCTCATACAACAACCCTTCCTCTAGAAATCTGAGTACTGGATCGCTGACCAACTTCTCCTTCAGGTAGTCGAAAGCTTCCTGGCACTACTCACTCCATAAGAAGACCTAGTTCTTCATAGTAAAAGATTTCAATTGGGCAGAAACTCGAGAGAAGTCTGAAATGAACCTTCGATAATAACCAGCCAACCCTAGGAACCTACGAACTTATGCCATGCTCTTGGGTGCCGCCCAAGAAACAAATGCCTCCACCTTCGACGGGTCCACTGACACACCATGCTGAGACACCATTTTCCCAAGTAAGTGTACTTCTTTTGTCAAGAAATACACTTAAACAATTTCCCATAAAGCTTGTGGCGTGGAAGGACTTGCAAGACTACCCTGAGATGCTCAATGTGCTCCTCCTCTGATCTTGAGTAGATCAGGATGAAATTGATAAACATAATGACTAAACAGTCTAGAAACTCTCGAAAGACAATGTTCATAAGTTTCAGGAACATAGCTGATGCATTCGTAACTCCAAACGACATCACTACAAACTCGAAGTTCCCATACCTGCACCTAAAATCCGTCTTAGATATGTCACTGCCCTTTCCCCTCAAATGATGATATCTAGATCATAGATCAATCTTAGAAAACCAACCTGCACCCCTTAGTTGGTCTAAGAGTTCATCTATCCTTGGAAGGGGGAAATGGTTCTTGACTGTCACCTGATTCAACCTTCGGTAGTCTATGCATAGCCTGAGACCACCATCTTCCTTCTTCACGAAAAAACTGGAGCAACCCATGGTGACACGCTGGGTCGAACAAAACCCCTCTCCATCAAATCGTCAATATGATTTCGAAACTCCCGCCACTCCGAAGGTGCCATCCGATAAGGGTCCGTCGAAATCAGATGGGCAGCAGGTTGTATGTCTATCCCAAACTCAACGTCATGTCGGGGGGTAGAGTCACAACCTCCTTTGTAAAAACATTGAGGAACTCCCCAAAAACCACTGGAACATCCATCATATCTGTATAAGCTGAAACCAATGATAACCCTCCTAACAAAAAAAGGAGAGGCTTCACATGCTGGATTCCCACCTGAAAGATACTCTCGCCAACAAAAGCTACACGCTACCCATCCACGTCGGAGAACATGACACTTCTTCGGAAGTAGTCGATAAAGGAACTAACAAAAAATAGCTATTCGATGCCTAGGATGACATCTTATGGTTGAATCTATAGAAAAAGAAGATCCCCACTAGATCGATGTGGTCCCAACGTTAGCCCACATCCCCGGAAAACACAAGATACGCTGGTCTGACCTCCAACTTGTGTACTCAGCACAAGGGGTACAAAAAGTCTCTCTACGTCTAGACCCAAATCATGGGCTAGACTGTGTGAAATGAAGGAGGGAAAAGCTCCCAAATAAAACAAAGCAGAAATGAGAGTGTTGAATAAACAAATCGTACCTATCACCATCTATGGTCCTGCCAGAGCTACCAACTCTATTGTGTGCAACTGTCCACGCCTAGCTCCTCTACCTCTCTGATGTCGACCACCTCCGTGACCACACCCTTGTCGATGTCCCTGAGGTCGGCCTCCTCTTGCAAAGTCTTACCTCGGAGGAGCAGGGTCCTTCTGCTGTTGGAAGGGCCTCGTTGGCAACTTGGTGCTGCTGAGGCGGGTGCGGAACCTTCCCACCTCCACCGTACTGAGCTCTGGTCGAGCACCGACTCTGAATGTGACTGAAACCTCAATAATAGAAACACTTTGGTCCTAGGCTCGTGAAAAAGGGATGAGGACCTAAAGATATGAACTAGAACTGCTGGGGCCTGCTCCCTACTGGCCTAAATTTGGAAGGTCTTGTCGTAGGAGACCTGTTGCTAACTGCTTTCCCCTTTGACGAACTCTGCTGGATCCCCTCTCGTGGTGCACCTCCCTGCGAGTGCATCCTCTCTACAACCTCTACCTTCTTCTGTACTGCCATGTACGTCATAATGGTGAAGGGGGTGACAACATACTGGAGCGAAGGACGAATCTCCATCTCCAAACGTCTCGTCCAAGACTCTTCATCTGGAAAGATATCGGGAGAAAAGCATATGAGATCCTCCAACTTGATCCCCAATTCTCATAGCAATATAATCCTCTGTTGAATGGAGAGTAACTCCTGCCGCTTATCTTCCTTGATCATGTAAGAAAGGAAATACTCTCGGAACTCCTTCTAAAAATCAGCCCACAGAACCTCTACCTCTGACCTATCTCTGAGGTAGAGTGTCCACAATTGTCGTGCCGCACCTCTCAGCTGACTGACTACTAGGGGAACCCAGTACTCCCTCATAGCACAGATCAAAGTAAAAGAGATCCCTAACTCCTCAATGCACCCCTCTATCTCCATATCTGATGTACTACACTCGTACTTCTTGAGGGTTTGTCATTGGACAGAACAGAGAGTCTTCTTTCACTGAGCATCTTCCTCCTCCCGGTCAATACTCAACTGATCGACCGCCTGAGTCTGCTGGGCCTCGACTATTTCAATCAGCCGGGGACGACGTCTAGGTGACCTAGTTGTACGGTAAACAAAGATAGCCTAAGCCCAAGTAGCATATAAATTTCTCAGGGTTTCATTTTATCATTTTATTTCAATATCTTTCCCAGAAAACCCAAATCAAGTAAAACAAAATCATCATGATGCATGTACCTTCCCAAGGGTCTCTACCCTGCAATCAATGTAGTCTCACTTGGTCGTTCGGTAGGCTCATAGTCCTTGCATCGGATCCTGGGGGGCCCTAAAATATTGTGTCCTAGCTGGCTTTCCCTGGCCTATGTCACGGACCAAGATCAGCCAACATTGTCACCCTACCATCCCATACAATCCTCACTATGCCTAACTCTAGACTCCATCCTATCTCTCAACCATACCCTCTAATACCATTCTGCCATGACCCGCTCCCACCAAAGATGCCCCTCCAGAGCATGCAATGGTGAAATGGAGATAATTACCCCCCGAGTCCCACCTCTAGTAGGCCCCGAAGTGGCGACTAGAACCAAGGGTATGAGTTTTCACAAATATGGGAGGCATTACCCTTTTCATTATTTAAGATCGGGAAATAGGATGAGTCAAAACCCAAAAGAAAAAGGAGCAAGTAAATGAAAATGAACCCAAACCAATCCCACATGCATGTTTAAACAATTTTGAAATAGGGTACTAGTACATGAAAGCTCAAAAGTACAATACCAAAAGAAACAAGAGTACATCAACTGCAACAACTCCAACTGTCCTGACTAGTAGGGTCCTGCACGGCCTTGGTAGTCCTCCTGGAAACCTGAATGTAAATGTAGGGTGAACATACAAGTATACTCAGTAGAGAAACCTAAATCTCTTATGCACAGGTGGGGAGACATCCTAATGTCCCATGAGAACAACATAAGAAACCAAAACCTAGGAAGTAATTCTATCCACCCAACCTCACCAGCCACGCTCACCAAAAGCACGAAACAACAGGTAGTAGTATATAAGAACAAGAGTAATGGGTAGCTCACACCATTCCCCCTACTAGCTAGCTACTCTTCCTAACGGAGATCGTCCTAACGCTACCACACTCTTCCGGCCCGCACACACCTGGGCCTCAAAGTCACACATCCCACCCGCACACACCTGGGCCTCACAAACCACAAATCCCCCCCCCCCCGAACTCACCTGGGCCTCACAAACCACATAACCTGCCTGCACACACCTATGCTTATCAACCACAAACACATCCCTTCCCGAACACACCTGGGCCACATACCAAAGATTTTTGGGAACATTAAACCTTTTCGAAGAGTCTTGGGCTAAAACCACCCCAATCGAAACCTACCCGAAGAGTCTTTTGTGTAAGGTCGCCTCAGTCCATCACAGCCTTTGGAAGAAGGATCCGGACGGAGCTAGTAACATAGGGGGAAAACACCCTCCCCAATGAAATGGGAGAGTTAGGCACTAAGTCCTCAACATGGGTGGGGTGCGACAAAACACAATGACACAAATACATATATGTATACCAAACACACAGCCCAACCTATGGCTTCTAAAAAGAGAAACTGAGAACGTGCCTCATCACAGCTATTATGAAGAATGCATACAACAAACAACCCCAACCCCATTTAGGTTTTCATGTTAAAACAGTATCAGTTTATTAGTTCCTTAACTATTAGGAAATTATCAAAACAAATCAATCATTTCGTAGAAAACCCTTCCAACCACAAATCAAGATAGATAAAACACAAGAAACACAATACTAACCTTTTTATCATCAATCAACCCCATTGATTGCTCTAGAGTTTAATTCATTATCTTTCCCCATAGTTCATTTATCAACTTCCCACTTTCTTTTAATATCACAACCCATTACAGCAGCCCTACTTCCACTATAACCACATCTCCACAACCCTATCACAAAACAAGGCTCGTGCCACATCAGTGCCCCTTTAATATCATTTTACGTAGCCCCACATCCCATCCTATTCGTAACAACCCAGGATTCACCCCCCTATCACACACCACGTAACCAAACCAACACCCACATGTTCATTATTCCATTTTGTTCAACCGGGGTAATCACACAAGGGTTCTTAATTTTAATCATCCAACTTTATTGGATTAACCAATTTCCATATTCCACAAAGTTTCCATCCACAAAACTTCCTAGAAAGATAGGGAAAAGTTTAGTTTCACAAGAGAAGGCCCCCAATGACCATGATTTTCATTAGGCATAAGCCTATTCAATTTGCAACATAACAATAGGATAAACAAAGAGATACATAACAACTTTCCCATCCCCATTCATTAAGCTAGTTATTATCATCATTAAATTGGTTCAACTATGTCTCGTGAAAGTAAGAGGACACGCATCTCGTATGATGCACAAATTAGAGAGATGAAGCTAAAATCTCCACCTCAATAGGTTCTGATCACAACGCTTCCCCATATCAACTTTATAAGACTTCCATCGGTGTCTGTCTCTTCTGTCAAAACCCGGAAAAACCTCCTCGAGTGGAAGCTGGGAATGAAATGTTGAAGGTAAAGCAACAGATACAAGCTCATAAATTCTGGCTCATAGTTACGATCTTGTGGCCGCTGACAGATCATAAATCGGAGCTTGGACGAAGAAGTTATGGAAGAAATGATCTTTAAAGTCTCTTGGGAGCACTCTGCTCGATGGAAAGGGGAAGAGAGGAATGATTTGAAAAGGAGAAGAGGTCCACTCCTTTTATAGGTGAGAAAAACTGGTGTACACAGAATGTACTTCCTAATACATGGTGTGTACTAAGCCATTTCACACAGTTTTCACATGGCTTCCAACATGGAATTCAATGTGGCACACGGCCGTTGACTGGTAAACACATGGTTTGAAGGTAATGCGTATGCGGGGAGGAACTACACGGCGTACAGTATGGGCTACATGGCGTGTACTCATTTATTTCACATGGAAAGGACATGGATTCAACCCTGGGTATACCTGGCAAGGTGGTACACGGCGTATACCCACACTACATGGCGTGTAGTTACAAAATTCTGAAAAGTGTGGGAAAAGTCCATTCTACCCTCCAGAACACTTCAAGACCTTCTTTTCGACAAAGGAATGGTCTACTGAGGTCTGGGACATTACAAGATGGCTTCCAAATATCACTATCCAAATAATGATTTTCAAGGGGGTGTGAATGATAAACAAATATTTAATATTGTGAATAAATATTGTATGAATATGAATATTTCATATGATTATATATTTGTTATGAATTTGATATTTTGGATAAAATTATAATTTTTAGAAAAAATTTAGTGTAAAAAAGGATTTATGTGGAAAAAATGTAGTAAATATTGGATTTTTGAAAATAACATTCAATATGATATATGGGTATAACAATGTTTTTTATTGAAAATACGTAAAATTATTAGGCCTCATAGTCATCATCATTTTTGAATGGGGGGTGGTATTTGTTTGAAAATGGTATAAGTTGTAACTTATATGGAACCTCATAGGGAGGAATTTGGTTAAATGGTGTATCTTATATAAAGTGTGGATTTGTTAATACATTTTTTTTATATTATTCTTAGTGAGTATTTTGGTTACATTTCCTAAAAAATATCCTACTAATGGAATCACTATGGAACATAGAAGAAATTCAAGGCATATGAAATGTATTTAATCAATTTTATTTTTAGTATTAAAATTTTTCATGGATGGAATAATATTTTAGTGACATAATTTTTCACAAAAAAGATGTATCATTTACATTGATTAGAGTAGTTTTCAATAATGATTTTATTGTAAAGGAATTACTTTTTCAAACATGTGTATTTCATGAAGAAGTGTCATTCATTAGATGAAGATTTTCCCACAAATTACTGACTATGAAAGTGTTTTTGTAAAGATATTATTTATGGGAATAAGTTTAATAAATAAAATGATATTAAATAGAAAATATTCACATATTCATGTTGTTTATTCTTGAGATCACATATTATATTGGAGCATTATACTTTAGTTTTTTAGATGAAAAAAGTTGAAAAATCCTAATAATCTGTAAGTGGAATTCAAATTGATAATTTGAGAATTCATCTATGTAATATAGTGATCATAGGATTATTCAATGGGATTGACCTGAGGCAAAAAGTATTGTTATCCCTGAACTAAATATTAAATGTTGGGATACTGGAATTGAGTGACTAATAAAAAATTTATATTCATCAATCTAGTAAATATTATTTTATTCTGGCACATCAACACATTATCAGTGTGTGCTCCTTGGGTGTATACCCTCACAATGATCGACGTAAAAAAATTGTATTGCTTTTATTTCATCATATTGGGTTGGTTTAGACTTTTATTCACTTCTACAGGTTTAATATCATATTCAAAAAATGGAAATAAGTTATATTGTGGAAAAAGAAAATTTAACACCCTTATTAACCCCTTATGGTAAATTTGGGCCTCTTATTTGCAAAAAGAGGTATCAGGTCGAATAAGTTTGATGCATTTAATTTGTTACCATAGGTTATAGAGATTATTGTGACTAAAAAACTAGTTCCATTATCTAATAGATTTCATTAATAGATTTAAAATAATATATTGTGGTCACATTTATATTATATTGGGCTTGAAATTTTATCTATTATTATACATGGGATACATGTTAGTTACATTTATATCATTCCTTGACTGGGTCTGACATAAAGCTGATTAATACTGATTCCAAAGATAAAATTCCTCATTTAGATGTTTAAAAAATAGATTGATATGATGATTATATATTTCAATAATTCTACAGTAAATGTTTATCAATTTTTAAAGATATACATTGTTGGTGGATTGGTACATCAGGATAATATTCATGTGCATAATAATATGTTTTATGATTTAAAAAGTTAGTCTAATGAAAATATTAATGGTTTCTTCAACTAAATCATTGAGATTATTGGATAAATTTAAAAACATAGTAAATAATAAAATAAGTTGATATGTTTACTATGACTATATGTGTTTTCACTTATTTCAAATATAAATTTATCATCCCATAAATTGAGGTATTTGGAAAACATTCATTAGATGATGTTCTACGAATATTGGTTGTATATTATATTCATATCAATATTGAAGAAATAAAAATTAATTAAATGATGACATGTTATTTAGGGATATAGATCATATTTAAATCTTTAGTGATTGTAATGAAGAAGGATGTATAATATATGAATTTCATTCCAGTGCTATTAAAAAATTGAAGAGATAAGTAGATAGGGTCAAATATAGGCTACCCTATAAATATTTACTATATGGTATAATTAGGAACATTTTAATGATGTTTCCAAGGGTACATTATGATTATGTAGATGAAATAGTATCCATATAGAATCCATGATGTATATTACTAAAAAAATAGACTACAATACTAGAAAATAGCTTGTAAATAAGTTTTAGTGGAGGTGTTTAGTGAGTATAGTGGAAGATGATAATGAAGATTATATAGAGAAATTCAAATGGATGTTTAAATAGGAAACAAAATTTTTATGAGATATACCCTTGAAAATGAATAATATGACATTGAATATAACAACCAACTAAAAATTGTTATTGATATCAAGATTTAACATGAGTAGCTTATTGAAGTGCCAAATTCTCAAAGAAAGAAAAATTGAATAATTTGTGGATTCTTTAAAGGATATTATTAGTATGTGGATAAACATGATGATGATATTTACTAATTTGAAATAGGGATATAATATCAATAATATATTCAAAAAATATTTAGAGAAATAGAGGATTTTGATATGAATATTGAAGAATAATTTAAGGTGATGGATGAAAATAATTCTTGTGTAAGGGATTGTAAAAAGAAGGATGAATCTCTTGAAGAACAAGTGGTAACAATGGGATAGAAACATGAATGTAAAATGAAATAAATTGATAAAAATTAGAAGTGTTTTTTGGAATGTTCTATAATGAATAATTAATAGAGATGGAAAAATGATGTTAAGAATGAATTGATATATAAATAAATGATCAAAGGCTCATGTACATCGGTAAAAGGGTAGTTTTCTTTTATGATGATAAATAAAATTTAAGAATAGTGAAAGGATAAAACAAATGTATATGAATATTTGGTTATATTTGAAATGATATGATACATAAAATCTTAAACAATAAAAACATAGAATAAAGGTTAGTATATTATTAGATATATTCTTATGTCAATGAATGTTAATAAAACCCAAGTAAAAATTTAAAGGCTAGAGAAATTTAAATTGAAGAAGGTGAGAAGCAATTTATTCTAAATAAGTGTGAGTTTTTTGTCAATCTTGGCAACACAAAGTCCCATTTTGAAGGTGGGTAGATATTTGAATATAGAAACACAAAGAACATATAGAATAGAAATAATAATATATATTTCATCTGATAAAAAAAATTTTAAAAAAATATCTATCGTTCTAATATTTTATGGAATTAATATGTTGATTGAAGATAATGTATAAATTTTAATTAAAATCATGGATGTTATAGATTGATGATATGAAATCAACCAATAAATATTGAATTAATATATTAATACCCTATACTTAAATAATAATAGGAGTGTGATTACATTGTCTATTATAGAGAGATATAGGAGTTTCTATCTCATATTTAATTCTAATTATGAATTTTGGGGGGGGGAATAAGATGATTGAGAAGGCTAAAATAGATAGAATATGTCTCAATGAAACAAAGGGAAATAACACCATGATCATGGAAAATGGATGTTCATCCAAAAAGATAGAGAACATGATCTACTTAAATAATATAACGGTAAGGTTTTATGGAAAAATTAAATTTGGAAATGAGATATCCTTCAAAATAAAGGAATTGAAAAAACCATGTTGGCAGATAAAGATTATAAGAATACATAAGTTTTATATGTTATAGGCTTGTGTCACAACATATTGAGTGTGTATAAACTCTATGATTTTATAGTTTAGGGTACATTTAAAAGAAATGGTTTCATTATCAATGGAATTTCAAGGCACTTTATCATGGAATTATATAGGAATCAATTTAATAAATACGATGTGGATTGTAAATAAAATATTTTTCTTCTTACAATGGAATAGGATAATATCTTTTGGAGACTAAGGATAGGTTGAATTCATCGAAATATCATAGAGAACTTATCTGAGACAAAATTTGTTGTTGAAATTTGAAACCTAAAGATAGATTGTAAATAAGACATGTGATTATTTTTAGGTTGGAAATATTGGTGTGAAATTTTCATCAATATAAGTATAAAAGTGAAATTAATCTAATTAAATTGGTTCAAATTGATATATGTGTCCAAATGAATTGAAAGGACACACATGAAGAGAGGTATTTCATTATTTTTATGTATGATAATAGAAGAATTTCATGTATTATGATTATATAGTGTAAGAAATATGCAATGGACTATATAAATTGGTATTGAAGGAGAGTTAAAAATAAGTCTGAATTCTCAATCATGATGTTTTGATAGAAAAAATGGAATATAGAACACATTTATTACAATATATACCTATGTACATAATTATAGAAATAATTAAGAGGAATATTTAGTAAGAATAAAAAAATTAATTGGGGTGGTAAATGTTAAAATCTATTAGTGAATAATATATCAAATATGTTGTTTATTGAGAGTTTCACCTCTCAAAACTAATAGAATATGGTGATTAATATTGCATTGTACACACAAAATAATGTAATGTTATTCTATGGGGATGAGAGGTAACCCTATGAAATTATGAATAGATGGAAACTATCAATATAAAAATTTTATCATTAGTAGTAAATTCTAAATTTGGAAGAAAGTTGTTAATCATGGAAACAATGAATATATAGTAGATGTATTTCTATTTTTAGGATACTCAATAAACGATAAGTCTAATAGATGCTACAAAAAAAAATATGAATATAATTATAGAGATTATTAAGCAATATGTCATTGATCAAAATGATGTAATGAATTCTAGAAGCTCAAACATTGAATATCTTTGTAAAGAAGATAGATTTAGTAAACATTCCATTGTTTTATAGGTTTCTCCAAATGATAAATATTGTGAGTCTGAATCTAAATATAATAAAATTTATTTGGAGATTCAAGCATCACAATAAAGTTGAAATAAGATAATTGAATTTGACCTATCCAATATAATAATAGATAAATTTTAACCATCACATACATGAAGGATGGGTAATTTAAATAATTATGTTCTATTATCAATGGTGGAACCTACATCATTTGAAGAAGTGGTGAGATAGGATTAATTTTTTTCATACATGAATAGGTAATTAGATCAAATCAAGAAGAATAAAACTTGGGCACTAGTTAAAAATATCAAACATCCCAGTGTGATTCAGAAAAAATGGATATATAAGAATAAATTCTAAGTGCATGGAACCATTTTTCAAAATAAGTCATATATAATGTGTAAATGATATGTAAAAATGGATGGTATTCTTAACAACCATTACTTTTAAAAATGAAATTTCCTTATGAATGAATATATTCTTTATTATGTAAGGCAGTTATATAAAATGGATGCACTATATTTCATTATTATTTTAGAATTTATAAAATTTTTCAATAATTTTACTGTTTGACATTAATAATATTAATATTAATAACAATTTGTTATATATTTTATCAATAGTTTCTATTAAGATTAGTATATATTATGGTTTATAATAAAATCAAATTGATAAAAAATGAATAATTTATTTCCTCAACTAGTAGAATTGTACCTTTTAAGGATAATTTTTGGAACATCTCAGGAAATTTCCAAATTACGCCATCTCACTTAACCTATCATAATATATGATTCAACAACTAGAACATGATCAGAGCCATTTAAAGGAGAAATTAAATCTTATAGAGATCCCCTCCCAAACAATGTTCTATTAACCACCCTTTTAATGTACTACTGTCACATGCCTTTCCCTCAAGCTATACGCTGGATTAATATGGGGTGATTTATCTAGATCTGACTAGAAAGAATATTTAAAACTACTTTTAAAAAATAAGAAAATAATTATATTAATCCCATTATTTTTATTATTTTATATACACCTGAGTATAGAATGATTTTGATAAAAATTATATTTTAATAAAATGCAACCAAAATTTTATTTTTTGAAATAACATATAATTTTAGATAAAATACTATTTTGAGACAAATTAAAAATTTGAAATTAAATAACATCTAATGAAATAGGCATATAAACAATTATTTAAAAATGGCATATAGTTTAATTTAAGGAAATTCCATGTTATTCTTATAAGGTTGAGAAATTTGTTGTTAATTTGAAAACTAGCTTTTTTAATAAATAATGATTTGTATTTAAATTCAAAAATTATAATATTTATAAATGAATTTTTATTAAATATATTTAATTTGTCAAGTCTGTATATCAAAATAATCCAATGGTGAATATTTTATTATTTTTTATGGTGTTCAAATTTTTGGGTAAAAATTAAATTTGGTATAAATTTATAAAAAAGTATAGTGACCTCATTGTCGCCCAAAACATGCTACCCAAAATGCAATATTTTAATTATCAACTAAATTGGGGTTTTAATTAAAATTATATATTTTTAATTAAATAAGAATAATTTTACAAACCAATAATGAATAGTAAAAAATATATAATATATTTTATGATTTTAAAAACAATTATTTCGTAACATGATTCAATTCGACATCATGAATGATAATATTTTGATGTTTTTTTTTGTAAAGTAATAAATTATTATAAAAAACCCCTTCATCAAAAATACAAGTAGAAAACCATGAGAAGGCCAATATTTATGTATTTTTTAATAACTAGTTGTCTAAGGCCTAGGATTGGAAATTAATAAAAAAATCCCCCTCTTTTACAATAAATACCCACTCATTCTCCCATTAATCTTCACTATAATGTCTTGAATCATGAATTTCCACACAATGTACCTCTCTAGAACCTTATCATAGTGTTTATAAGGATATAAGGATCTCCAAGCAAGATTTTATGAGAAATCTTTTATGGTATGTAATTATATCCCTCTTCTTTTATATTCAATCACATCATTTATTATAATCCTTATATGAACTTTTTATACACCTAATATGATACTGAAGTTATCGCTCGATTTTCCATGTCATATTTTTATTGGGAAAACCAAACATTATTTTTATAAAAGGGTATTTACCAAGATATAACTATCCTTTATTCATTAGGGACATCAATTTATAAAATTTATATTCTATAATTATGGTATTGTTATTTTAAAAACCCTTCTTATGTAATATGATCACTGTGGAACATGTGAGGTACATATAAATGGTGTTCCCTAATAGCACTCCATTGCATTAAATAATTTTTTCATCTCATGATATACCATGTATGGTGTAAGGAATCAATCTTAATTCATTATATATTAAATTTATTGTGAACTAGAATTCAATTTATTAAATTTGGAGAATCATTTATGTGTTTATTTAAAGAGATTTAGTACAAAAAATTTCAAAGTAAACTCATATATTAAAAGTGGACACTTATACTTTTTATTCATACTCCCACAAAAGATAATTTTTTCAAATAAAAGAAGGTTTAGTTCATGAAGAATATTCACAATTTTTATTATGACCTATTACTTTTCCTTACACCTCACTAAACACCATGAACATTATTTTAAATATATGGGATGAAAAGAAATGTCTCAGTACAAG
Organism: Viscum album; assembly: GCA_963277665.1. Lineage (NCBI taxonomy): Eukaryota > Viridiplantae > Streptophyta > Magnoliopsida > Santalales > Viscaceae > Viscum > Viscum album. The sequence continues at coordinate 737,546,196 of OY728140.1, read as the reverse complement.
ATATAAAAAGAAAAAAATCCATTAGTCAAGTGAAAAACTGATAAATCCATTAAATTTTTACCTTTAACTGATTGTTATTTGAGAAAATGAAGGAAATTAATTCCACATTAATAATTCAAAATCTTTATTATCAAGTAAATAAATTAAAACTAAAATAAAGAATATATAATGTGTATATGTATCATAGTACATTATTATAAACATTAGTCTTATAAAAGGAATATCTATGTTGTCAAATTCCATAAATGTCACTCTTATTAATAGAATAATCATACGGTCAACTTCCATACTCAATGAATTAGAGAAATATTATGTAACCACATATCATTGGTCTATATTAGAACCATCCATCTTCATAAACAGTTCCCAATAATTAGAACATAATCATAAAAGATAAAATCATTAATCCTAAAAATATTCCATGAGGAAAATATATTATACTAATATAATATTGGGACGTAAAAAGGCACATATTTTCATTCAAAATAACAATTATATACTATAAATGAATCTTCAAAAAACAAATTCTTCATGAATAAGGAAAAAATTTCGCATTTTGTATAAGTTAAAATTACATTCCTTTTGACTTTGGTAAAAATTAATCATTAAAACATTATTGCAACGCCCCGACCCCTGCTACCCTGAGTCGGTGCATTACTTCGTAACATTGGCATGATCACAAAAGATCAAATCTCGAAAGACCGATTAGTTTAGTAGCCTTGGAAACACTAGATACATTCATAAGTCTTACATTACATCATAAAGTGAAAAACTAATAACAAATTCTTCATAGTCCACACTCATATCCTCTTCTGACTATCCCTGCAGGTCATTCCTAAAATACTTCTTCACATCCTGGAAAATATTAAAACATTGAAAGGGGTGAGCTCAGATGCTCAATAAGGATAACAATATTGCGGAAGCTTTCATAAATAATCATTGACAATTAAGGCAATGTATAACTAAAACAAAAGCCTTTTAAAAATGAACTTCAACATAATATGGCGAAAGTAAAATGAGATAATTCTATTCACTTCCTCACATGGATATTCTACTGGTTGAATAATCACATACAATATCAATAACCACTTTCATAATGATGGAATTCATAATGCCAGACATTCTGAAACATTTTTTCAAGGCCTCGGCCAAGACGTCTAAAATGATTAAGGCCTCGTCCAAAATCACAAATCAAATGGGGAAACGGCCTCAGCCAATTCCACGTCTAGTTGTCTCATGAGACCTACCGATGCATCGAGGAGCTATAGCGGGCTCCACCCGTCACTTATTAAGTCTAATGCATTCCTCATATGAATAGGTTTAAACATATCATAAACCATAACATAATCGTATCACATAAAACATGCATAAAGGAAACATAACATTTCCACATTTCAATCACAAGATATCAATACAGCACATTGATATAATAAAAACGCTTTCAAAACCATTTTCAATACCAAAATAAAAGAAAGTTAAAACTTTGTATTTATTTTTCATTAAAAAAAATGATGGCTTGTAGAGGAAGCCGAAACTCAAATAATGGTCACAGCGGCGGAGAAGTCGTTGTCGCCAAATATGTATGGAAAGAAAATCATTCCCTTTTGTCATTTAGCAAAACGCTTCGTATAAAAAATATTCCTTTTGAATAAACGTAAAAGTCAAAGGGGTTTATACACCGTATAAAAGAGAATTGTGTATAAAACCAAATATGCCTCAATGAAAGGGGATTGAGACGAAGTCCTTAAAAAGATCATTTATTTTAAAAAAAGTACATCTATAATGTGTATTCACTATAAGTACAAATAAATAATGTAAAAATACAAGATAGGACATAATAATATCATGACATAATTTGAAAGTAGGAGATTAACCCAAAGAATAGAAATTGGGTTAAGAAGTTCCCTTAGCTCATGTCCGACTCGATCAACCCGTTCTTTAACCTCCTGAATAATAAACTAGAGTTAATATCTACCTTATTAAGAACCATTTTCAATTTCATTATCCTTTTTATTTCACTTATTACAATGTTATGAACGTTATGTAATTATTTATGTTAATAACGGTCGTTTTTTCGATCTTCGGTACTTGTGTCAACAATAAACTTCTTATAATTACAAGTTGTTCATGTGGTGAAATATCCATTATATCCAGAATTATATTCATGATGTAGATATCATATATATCATATATATCCATTATATACATTCATTCATAATATTATGTAACATTTAGAGGTAAGAAATGAAATGCACCGTTCATGGAGACGGTAAGCCGTACGTACGCATGAACACTACTTTCATTTCTATTTCGTATTTAATGTAATGAAATCATAGTGATATAAATGTATAATATAATTCCAGTATAATATAGAATATAATACCATTTACTCCATCCTATATACATCCCACATATGGTATTAACGATTCAAATCAGTTTTAGGGGGCGGTAGTCCGCACTTCCTAAAATGAAATTATCGCGTTTACCCATAATGGAAATCATAAAGAATGCCATAAATGAGAAATACAGAAGCATAAGTAAAACATAAACATATTATATATCATATGTAAATATAGTGACATCTTAATGGCCACCTTTGAAGATGTTATATGAGTGTTGAACAATCATCGTTTCGTGAGGCAGAAATTCGCCATCCACAGAAACCGTATGTTCTTTAACCATTAGATGTAGGTGTGTGTTTTTGTAGCTCAAATCCTTCTTATAAAAACATACTAGTATATTTTGGATACTGGTGTTGTTAAAAAATAAATTAATAAAAAGATTTTATGGGGTTGGAGAAGAAAAATAAAACAAAATAACATAGGAGAAGACATTACCTTTAAATCGGGTAACTCTTTTGATTGGAGCCAAAGGCTTCCTTGGGATGAATTCTTCCCAAAGTGAGGCTTCTAGGAGTAATTGTGGGATGTTTGGAGAGTATTTGGGCAGAGGTTGGCCGAGCCAAATGGCTTGAAAGTTTAAATGTGGTGGGAGAGGTGGGGGCCTTTTATAAGTGGAGAGGAGGGGCACTCTTGGAATGTAAAGAAATGTCACTTTATTATAAAATGAGTATCGGATTTTAGAGGTCCCACACTTATATAATTCGAGGATACGATGATAAGGGTTCGAAATCTACTCATCCAATAGGTTTTTGACAAGTGTAAGCCTTGGATTTTACATTATCTTTTTATTTTATTTAAATTGTTATATAATGAGGTCATCGCTGCATCATCATGATGTCATAAAAAATTTAATTTATTTAATGTCTAAAAATTATAAAAAAATTACTATGATGTCGAAAATATTTTTAGCTTTCTAATTAATATTTATAATCAAAATTTGGACTTGTGTAACCCCACTTAAAAACTATTTTAGTAAAACAACTCATGTTTGTGTCAATTTAAATTTAACATTAAATAAATATATATTAATGTCATTTTCCAACCAAAGTGGCTCCATGGGGTCCCCAAGTTGACCCATGGGTTTTCGTGGTCGTCCATGACTCATCTAATAGAAGTAGGACAAGTTTCAAGCACATCTCATATTATTAAAATATTATTTTTACCTTAAACTACACTAATTACCTCTAATCGTGATTAAGAACTTAAAAGTTACTATTCACCAAAAATTATTTTAATCTAATTGAACCACATTTCACTTCTTAATGACAACCATGTATGTCGGATTTTTGAAAATCAAATCACAGAAGTGGTAATATTTCATTTAAATGAAAAATCAGTTATTTAACTACCACTTAGTGGTTTCACTATTCATCAAAAATTGAAGTTTTTCAGAACAAGGCCAAAATTTCACCCTAAGATATAATTGATATTCCGAATTCAAAAATGATGTCTATTTTAGAAAATTCCAAAAATATAAGTTGCATTAATTAATTTTATAATTAATTCTCGCGGTTACAACAAATAGCGTGTTTTTAAGAAACAATTTATATCAAAAGATTGGCAATTATTTATGTCCAATTTCAATGTTTAATTAATTCTAATGACCACCATTGGATAAAATGGTAAAAATATATTCTAATTATAATTTAAAACCACTAAATAGTATAATTTATCACTATAAATTATTTTGATTAAAAAAACTTTTTTTATGTAATTTTCACTATTCATAAAAAATTGGAAGTTCTCAGAAAATTACAAAAAATTCAACTTTAGATAATTTCGATATTAAGAATACAAAAATGAAGTCCATTTTAAAATATAAAATTTCTATAATTTTAAAAAGTGGTTATTACTATTCATAACGGCAACTTTGATTAGTCGCGGTGTTTTAGAACTCGAAGTTGCGTACAATGCAAGCTATTGCATTATTGAATGAGAAGCGTATCGTGGAACCTCGGGGTGTTACATTCTCCCCTCCTTCAATAAATTGCGTCCTCACAATTTGAAATTTTTATTTGTAAATAAAAGGTTGAAAAGATAAAATACCTTTGTGGAAAACTCACATCGGAAATAAGATTAATAAAATTTAGCCTTAATAAGAGGGAAAGGGAAATGAAAAAGTCACCACCCAATTATGATCTCGATTAGGAGAACATTGGTGGCAATTAAAGAAATATAATTGGAGGAAAAACGTAAATATTTGTAGGGAGTGATTGAGGTCATTAATCACAATCAACTGTCAAATTGAGGGCCTCAAAGACTTCAATCAATGTTGATTTAAAATATCATCAGTTCAACAAGACATAAGGTATTAGGATAAAAAAAAATTTTGTTTTAATATCCCTTTACTAAAGTTTAAGAATTAATTTATTCATTGAATAAGAGATAGGTATAAATATATTTATGCTTGACAATTAGAGTTTCAACCTTCAACTCATCTTTCACTCAAAAAGATAATAGAACTCAAAAATATTATACTTATCCTAATTGTATAAGGTCTCAAATGTTAACACATACCATTTAGATTAGTAAAATTATTTTGTAATAACTAGGGACTTCCTGTAGGCTAGTGGTAGGAAATAAAGGCCTGTCGCACCATGATTGTGGGTTCAATTCCTGCAGCTTTGTCCGACGCAACGGGTTATTCCCCACCCTGCAGGTTGTACTTTTCCTAAAACTATAGTATCATATTATTCCAAAAATAATCTTCATAAATTTTTTAACCTTAAACAATATTATCCAAAGATCAACTTAATCCACTCCAACCTTTATAGTTATCCAAAATACCTTTTTCCAGACTTTCTCTAAAAGGTCTCTTAATTCCAAAATCAATTTATCAGATTCCCCAAACAAAGTAATGTTTCTATTATTGTCACATACTAAAAATATAATTAACTTCATCATATTAAAACCTTACCGAAATCAACACGTACTGCAGTACAATCCTTATATATATATCACATTATTCTAATAACCAGAATATAATACATGAGTCCAAAATCACCAATACATTAGTTATTCTGCTTCAACTGTAGTAACAGCATAAGATTGTCCTTGATCCCTTGGCCTTTTCTGAGGTATGTCTCCCTGACGCTTAGGACATTCATTTGCATAATGACCCATTTCTCTACAATTGTAGCATTCAACTTTTATAGCCTCTTTCTTTCACTTGCAATCACGCGCCTGATGACCTTTTTCTCCACATTTATAACAAACTCCCATTCCATTTTGGCAAATACCAGGGTGATTCTTCCCACAATTATCACATAATGGAAAATCCTTCTTTCCGTTTTTCCCTTTATCTGTCTCTTGTTCCACCGTTCTCTTCTTCTCTTGCTTTACTTTGTTGTCATAAGACTTAAAGAATTCATTTTCTGTCTTGATAGCACATGAGACAATATCTTTGTATGTTGAGAAAGATTGTGATACTAAAGCTTGACGGAGAAATGGTTTTAACCCATCAAATAAAAGATCAATCTTACCTCTTGGGTTACGTATATAATCTGCAGCATACCTTGCTAACCTTGTAAAGTTGTCCTCATACTTTGCGACATTCTCATCCTCCTTTTGTCTCAGACTCAGAAATTGCCTTTCCATATCTGCTCTATGGTCATGAGGAAAGTATTTTTCTAAGAAAATCTCTTTGAACTCCCTCCATTCCATATTTGATACATAATCATCTTCCTTTTTGTTTTGAATCAATGACCACCATTGATCGGCATCTCCAGTGAGGTGGTAAAGTGCCATGATAATGTTCTCCCTTTCGCTACTACCCAAGGCGTGGAATATTTTCTCTAAGGAGTTTATGCATTGCTCAGCTACTAATGGATTTATACCCCCATTAAATGTTGGAGGTTGTTGCATCATTAAGCGGTCTAAAATTGATCCTCCACGTTGCGGATCGGGGTGCTCCATACGAGTAAGGTTATTATTCATAACCTGAGTGAGTTGTCCCAGTATGGTAATAAGTTGATCAGCACCAGTTGTATCTCCAGCTCCACAATAATTATCTTGAGCAGGAGGGAAATCCCTACACGGAGTGCGTGCATTGATACGGCTTCCATTCCTTCCACTAAGCGCCATTTCTAAACAATGGCATAAACTATATTAGTTTATGAATCAAAATACATAATTCCATACTTGTAAAATACTTAACATAAATTGAACTATTTATGGATATAATCCATAATCATAAAAAGGTTTTATTTGAGGAAGTATATACTCATAACCGTTCATAGTGGTTTGTAATGAAAATGGGAATTATCCTAAGCATATCCCCTTGGAGTGTCGTAACCAAGAGTGCACCAAGGCCCGTTGTCGTGCACCAGTTCCCGTTCAAGTCTAGCTCAAATTGGTGTTTTTGGGTTTTACACCTAGGTACATCTATGCCAAAGCCGCCTCTATCTGCTCGTATCCAGACAGGGATGTATTTCTCGGAAAACTCACAACATCTCTACAATACCAAAATTCTAGGAAGTTCTTCTATACTAATCCTCAAAGTCTATCTTCGGGCTATGTGCTCTAATCAGAGTTTATCAAAATCTAGCTTCCTAGGTTAGTACTAAACTGCCTCTGATACCAACTGTAACGCCCCGAACCCTACTACCCAGAGTCGGTGCATTACTTCGTAACATTGGCATGATCACAAAAGATCGAGTCTTGAAAGACCGATTAGTTCAGTAGCGTTGGAAACACTAGATACATTCATAATTTTTACATTACATCATAAAGTGAAAAACTAATAACAAAGTCTTCATAGTCCACACTCATATCCTCTTCTGACTATCCCTACAGGTCATTCCTAAAATACTTATTCACATCCTTGAAAATATTAAAACATTGAAAGGGGTGAGCTCATATGCTCAGTAAGGATAACAATATTGCGGAAGCTTTCATAAATAATCATTAACAATTAAGGAAATGTATAAATAAAACAAAATCCTTTTCAACCTGAACTTCAACATAATATGGAGAAAGTAAAATGTGATAATGTCATTCACTTCTTCAAATGGATATTCTACTGGTCGAATAATCACTTGCAATATCAATAACCACTTTCATAATGATGGAATGCATAATGCCATACATTCTGAAACATTTTGTCAAGGCCTTGGCCATGACGTCTAAAATGATTATGGCCGCGGCCAAAATCACAAATCAAATGGGGAAAGGGCCTCGTCCAATTCCACGTCTAGTTGTCTCATGAGACCTACCGATGCATCGAGGAGCTATAGCGGGCTCCACCCGTCACATATTAAGTCCAATGCATTCCTCATATGAATAGGTTTAAACATATCATAAACCATAACATAATCGTATCACATAAAACATGCATAAAGGAAACATAACATTTCCACATTTCAATCACAAGATATCAATACAGCACATTGATATAATAAAAACACTTTCAAAACCATTTTCAATACCAAAATAAAAGAAAGTTAAAACTTTGTATTTATTTTTCATTAAAAAAATGATGGCTTGTAGAGGAAGCCGAAACTCAAATAATGGTCACGGCGGCGGAGAAGTCGTTGTCGCCACATAAGTACGGAAAGAAAAACATTCCCTTTTGTCGTTTAGAAAAATGCTTCGTATAAAAAAGATTCCTTTTGAATAAACGTAAAAGTCAAAGGGGTTTATACACCGTGTAAAAGAGAATTGTGTATAAAACCAAATATGCCTCAATGAAAGGGGATTGAGACGAAGTCCTTAAAAAGATCATTTTTTTAAATAAAGTACATATATAATTTGTATTCACTATAAGTACATATAAATAATGTAAAAATACAAGATAGTACATAATAATATCTTGACATAATTTGAAAGTAGGAGATTAACCCAAAGAATAGAAATTGGGTTAAGAAGTTCCCTTACCTCGTGTCCGACTTGATCAAACCGTTCTTTAGCCTCCTGAATAATAAACTAGAGTTAATATCTACCTTATTAAGAACCATTTTCAATTTCATTATCCTTTTTATTTCACTTATTACAATGTTATGAACGTTATGTAATTATTTAAGTTAATAACGGCCGTTTTGTCGATCTTTGGTACTTGTGTCAACAATAAACTTCTTATAATTACAAGTTGTTCATGTGGTGAAATATCCATTATATCCAGAATTATATTCATGATGTAGATATCATATATATCATATATATCTATTATATATATTCATTCATAATATTACGTAACATTTAGAGGTAAGAAATGAAATGCATCGTTCATGGAGACGGTAAGCCGTACGTACGCATGAACACTACTTTCATTTCTATTTCGTATTTAATGTAATGAAATCATAGTGATATAAATGTATAATATAATTCCAGTATAATATAGAATATAATACCATTTACTCCATCCTTTATACATCCCACATATGGTATTAACGATTCAAATCACTTTTAGGGGGCGGTAGTCCGCACTTCCTAAAATGAAATTATCGCGTTTACCCATAATGGAAATCATAAAGTATGCCATAAATGAGAAATAAAAAAGAATAAGTAAAACATAAACATATTATATATCATATGTAAATATAGTGACATCTTAATGGCCACCTTTGAAGGTGTTATATGAGTGTTGAACAATCATCGTTTCGTGAGGCAGAAATTCGCCATCCACAGAAACCGTATGTTCTTTAACCATTAGATGTAGGTGTGTGTTTTTGTAGCTCGAATACTTCTTATAACAACATCCTAGTATATTGAGGATACTGGTTTTGTGACAAAATAAATTAATAAAAAGAGTTTATGGGGTTGGAGAAGAAAAATAAAACAAAATAACATAAGAGAAGACATTACCTTTAAATCGGGTAACTCTTTTGATTGGAGACAAAGGCTTCCTTGGGATGAATTCTTCCCAAAGTGAGGCTTCTAGGAGTAAGTGAGGGATGTTTGGAGAGTATTTGGGCAGAGTTTGGCCGAGCCAAATGGCTTGAAAGTTTAAATGTGGTGGGAGAGGTGGGGGCCTTTTATAAGTGGAGAGGAGGGGCACTCTTGGAATGTAAAGAAAAGTCACTTTATTATAAAATGAGTTTCGGATTTTAGAGGTCCCAAACTTATATAATTAGAGGATAAGATGATAAGGGTTCTAAATCTAATCATCCAATAGGTTTTTGACAAGTGTAAGCCTTCGATTTTACATTATCTTTTTATTTTATTTAAATTGTTATATAATGAGGTCATCGCTGCATCATCATGATGTCATAAATAATTTAATTTATTTAATTTCTAAAAATTATAAAAAAATTACTATGATGTCTGAAATCTTTTTATATTTCTAATTAATATTTATAATCAAAATTTGGACTTGTGTAACCCCACTTAAAAACTGTTTTAGTAAAACAACTCATGTTTGTGTCAATTTAATTTTAACATTAAATAAATATATATTAATGTCATTTTCCAACCAAAGTGGCTCCATGGGGTCCCTAAGTTGACCCATGGGTTTTCTTGGTCGTCCATGACTCATCCAATAGAAGTAGGACAAGTTTCAAGATCATCTCATATTATTAAAACATTATTTTTACCTTAAACTACACTAATTACCTCTAATCGTGATTAAGAACTTAAAAGTTACTATTCACCAAAAATTATTTTAATCTAATTGAACCACATTTCACTTCTTAATGACAACCATGTATGTCGGATTTTTGAAAATCAAATCACAGAAGTGGTAATATTTCATTTAAATGAAAAATCAGTTATTTAACTACCACTTAGTGGTTTCACTATTCATAAAAAATTGAAGTTTTTCAGAACAAGGCCAAAATTTCACCCTAAGCTATAATTGATATTCCGAATTCAAAAATGATGTCTATTTTACAAAATTTAAAAAATATAAGTTGCATTAATTAATTTTATAATTAATTCCCGTTGTTACAACAAATAGTGTGTTTTTAAGAAACAATTTATATCAAAAGATTGGCAATTATTTATGTCCAATTTCAATGTTAAATTAATTCTAATGACCACCATTGGATAAAATGGTAAAAATATATTCTAATTATACTTTAAAACCAATAAATATTATAATTTATCACTATAAAATATTTTGATTAAAAAATTTTTTTTTAAGTAATTTTCACTATTCATATAAAATTGGAAGTTCTCAGAAAATTACAAAAAATTCAACTTTGGATAATTTTGATATTAAGAATACAAAAATGAAGTCCATTTTAAAATATAAAATTTCTATAATTTTAAAAAGTGGTTATTACTATTCATAACGGCAACTTTGATTAGTCGCGGTGTTTTAGAACTCGATGTTGCGTACAATGCAAGCTATTGCATTATTGAATGAGAAGCGTATCGTGGAACCTCGGGGTGTTACATTCTCCCCTCCTTCAATAAATTGCATCCTCGCAATTTGAAATTTTTATTTGTAAATAAAAGGTTGAAAAGATAAAATACCTTTGTGGAAAACCCACCTCGGAAATATGATTAATAAAATTTAGCCTTAATAAGAGGGAAAGGGAAATGAAAAAGTCACCACCCAATTATGATCTCGATTAGGAGAACATTGGTGGCAATTAAAAACATATAATTGGAGGAAAAACGTAAATATTTGTAGGGAGTGATTGAGGTCATCAATCACAATCAACTGTCAAATTGAGGGCCTCAAAGACTTCAATCTATGTTGATTTAAAATATCATCAGTTCAACAAGACATAAGGTATTAGGATAACAAATTTTTTTGTTTTAATATCCCTTTACTAAAGTTTAAGAATTAATTTATTCATTGAATAAGAGATAGGTATAAATATATTTATGCTTGACAATTAGAGTTTCAACCTTCAACTCATCTTTCACTCAAAAATATAATAGAACTCAAAAATATTATACTTATCCTAATTGTATAAGGTCCCAAATGTTAACACATACCATTTAGATTAGTAAAATTATTTTGTAATAACCAGGGACTTCCTTTAGGCTAGTGGTAGGAAATAAAGGCATGTCGCACCATGATTGTGGGTTCGATTCCTGCAGCTTTGTCCGACGCAACGGGTTATTCCCCACCCAGCAGGTTGTACTTTTCCTAAAACTATAGTATCATATTATTCCAAAAATAATATTCATAAATTTTTTAACCTTAAACAATATTATCCAAAGATAAACTTAATCCACTCCAACCTTTATAGTTATCCAAAATACCTTTTTCCAAACTTTCTCTAAAAGGTCTCTTAATTCCAAAATCAATTTATCAGATTCCCCAAACAAAGTAATGTTTCTATTATTGTCACATACTAAAAATATAATTAACTTCATCATATTAAAACCTTACCGAAATCAACAAGTACTGCAGTACAATCCTTATATATATATCACATTATTCTAATAACCAGAATATAATCCATGAGTCCAAAAGCACCAATACATTAGTTATTCTGCTTCAACTGTAGTAACAGCATAAGATTTTCCTTGATCCCTTGGCCTTTTCTGAGGTATTTTTCCCTGACACTTAGGACATTCATTTGCATAATGACCCATTTCTCTACAATTGTAGCATTCAACTTTTATAGCCTCTTTCTTTCACTTGCAATCACGCGCCTGATGACCTTTTTCTCCACATTTATAACAAACTCCCATTCCTTTTAGGCAAGTACCAGGGTGATTCTACCCACAATTATCACATAATGGAAAATCCTTCTTTCCCTTTTTCCCTTTATCTGTCTCTTGTTCCACCGTTCTCTTCTTCTCTTGCTTTACTTTGTTGTCATAAGACTTAGAGAATTCATTTTCTGTCTTGATAGAACATGAGACAACATCTTTGTATGTTGAGAAAGATTGTGATACTAAAGCTCGACGGAGAAATGGTTTTAACCCATCAAAGAAAAGATCAATCTTACCTCTTGGGTTACGTATATAATCTGCAGCATACCTTGCTAACCTTGTAAAGTTGTCCTCATACATTGCGACATTCTCATCGTCCTTTTGTCTCAGACTCAAGAATTTTCCTTTCCATATCTGGTCTATGGTCACGAGGAAAGTATTTTTCTAAGAAAATATCTTTGAACTCCCTACATTCTATATTTGATACATAATCATCTTCCTTTGTGTTTTGAATCAATGACCACCATTGATCGGCATCTCCAGTGAGACGGTAAACTGCCATGATAACGTTCTCCCTTTCGCTACTACCCAAGGCGTGGAATATTTTCTCTAAGGAGTTTATGCATTACTCAGCTACTAATGGATTTATACCCCCATTAAATGTTGGAGGTTGTTGCCTCATGAAGTGGTCTAAAATTGATCCTCCACGTTGCGGATCAGGGTGCTCCATACGAGTAAGGTTATTATTCATAACCTGAGTGAGTTGTCCCAGTATAGTAATAAGTTGATCAGCACCAGTTGTATCTCCAGCTCTACAATAATTATCTTGAGTAGGAGGGAAATCCCTACACGGAGTGCGTGCATTGATACGGCTTCCATTCCTTCCACTAGGCGCCATTTCTAAACAATGGCATAAACTAGATTAGTTTATGAATCAAAATACATAATTCCATACTTGTAAAATACTTAACATAAATTGAACTATTTATTGATATAATCCATAATCATAAAAAGGTTTTATTTGAGGAATTATATACTCATAATCGTTCATAGTGGTTTGTAAAGAAAATGGGAATTATCCTAAGCATATCCCCTGGGAGTGTCGTAACCAAGAGTGCAGCAAGGCCCGTTGTCGTGCACCAGTTCCCGTTCGAGTCTAGCTCAAAGAGGAGTTTTCGGGTTTTACCCCTAGGTACATCTGTGCCAGAGCCGCCTCTACCTGCTCGTATCCAGACAGGGATGTATTTCTCGGAAAACTCACAACATCTCTACAATACCAAAATTCTAGGAAGTTCTTCTATACTAATCCTCAAATTCTATCTTCGGGCTATGTGCTCTAATCAGAGTTTATCTAAATCTAGCTTCCAAGGTTAGTACTAAACTTCCTCTGATACCAACTGTAACGCCCCGAACCCTACTACCCAGAGGCGGTGCATTACTTCGTAACATTTCCATGATCACAAAAGATCAAGTCTTGAAAGACCGATTAGTTTAGTAGCCTTGGAAACATTAGATACATTCATAATTCTTACATTACATCATAATGTGAAAAACTAATAACAAAGTCTTCATAGTCCACACTCATATACTATTCTAACTATCCCTGCAGGTCATTCCTAAAATACTTCTTCACATCCTTGAAAATATTAAAACATTGAAAGGGGTGAGCTCAGATTCTCAGTAAGGATAACAATATTGCGGAAGCTTTCATAAATAATCATTAACAACTAAGGAAATGTATAAATAAAACAAAAGCCTTTTCAACCTGAACTTCAACATAATATGGAGAAAGTAAAATGAGATAATTTCATTCACTTCTTCACATGGATATTCTACTGGTCGAATAATCACATGCAATATCAATAACCACTTTCATAATGATGGAATGCATAATGCCAGACATTCTGAAACATTTTGTCAAGGACTTGGCCAAGACGTCTAAAATGATTAAGGCCTCAGCCAAAATCACAAATCAAATGGGGAAAGGGCCTCGGCCAATTCCACGTCTATTTGTCTCATGAGACCTACCGATGCATCGAGGAGCTATAGCGGGCTTCACCCGTCACTTATTAAGTCCAATGCATTCCTCATATGAATAGGTTTAAACATATCATAAACCATAACATAATCGTATCACATAAAACATGCATAAAGGAAACATAACATTTCCACATTTCAATCACAAGATATCAATACAGCACATTGATATAATAAAAACGCTTTCAAAACCATTTTCAAAACCAAAATAAAAGAAAGTTAAAACTTTGTATTTATTTTTCATTAAAAAAATGATGGCTTGTAGAGGAAGCCGAAACTCAAATAATGGTCACGGCGGCGGAGAAGTCGTTGTCGCCACATAAGTATGGAAAGAAAAACATTCCCTTTTGTCGTTTAGCAAAACGCTTCGTATAAAAAAGATTCCTTTTGAATAAACGTAAAAGTCAAAGGGGTTTATACACCGTATAAAAGAGAATTGTGTATAAAACCAAATATCCCTCAATGAAAGGGGATTGATACGAAGTCCTTAAAAAGATAATTTTGTTTAAATAAAGTACATATATAATGTGTATTCACTATAAGTACACATAAATAATGTAAAAATACAAGATAGGACATAATAATATCATGACAAAATTTGAAAGTAGGAGATTAACCCAAAGAAAAGAAATTGGGTTAAGAAGTTCCCTTACCTCGTGTCTGACTTGATCAAACCGTTCTTTAACCTCCTGAATAATAAACTAGAGTTAATATCTACCTTATTAAGAACCATTTTCAATTTCATTATCCTTTTTATTTCACTTATTACAATGGTATGAACGTTATGTAATTATTTAAGTTAATAACGGTCGTTTTGTCGATCTTTGGTACTTGTGTCAACAATAAACTTCTTATAATTACAAGATGTTCATGTGGTGAAATATCCATTATATCCAGAATTATATTCATGATGTAGATATCATATATATCATATATATCTATTATATACATTCATTCATAATATTACGTAACATTTAGAGGTAAAAAATGAAATGCACCGTTCATGGAGACGGTAAGCCGTACGTACGCATGAACACTACTTTCATTTCTATTTCGTATATAATTTAATGAAATCATAATTATATAAATGTATAATATAATTCCAGTATAATATATCATATAATACCATTTACTCCCTCCTTTATACATCCCACATATGGTATTAACGATTCAAATCACTTTTAGGGGGCGGTAGTCCGCACTTCCTAAAATGAAATTATCGCGTTTACCCATAATGGAAATCATAAATTATGCCATAAATGAGAAACACAGAAGCATAAGTAAAACATAAACATATTATATATCATATTTAAATATAGTTACATATTAATGGACACCTTTGAAGGTGTTATATGAGTGTTGAACAATCATCGTTTCGTGTGGCAGAAATTCGCCATCCACAGAAACCGTATGTTCTTTAACCATTAGATGTAGGTGTGTATAAGATTAGATCTAATCCTTCTTATAACAACATCTTAGTATATTTAGGATACTGTTGTTGTTGCAAAATAAATGAATAAAAAGAGTTTATGGGGTTGGAGAAGAAAAATAAAACAAAATAACATAAGATAAGACATTACCTTTAAATCGGGTAACTCTTTTGATTGGAGCCAAAGGCTTCCTTGTGAGGCATTATGCCCAAAGTGAGGCTTCTAGGAGTAATTGAGGGATGTTGGGAGAGTATTTGGGCAGAGTTTGGCCGAGCCAAATGGCTTGATAGTGTAAATGAGGTGGGAGAGGTGGGGGCCTTTTATAAGTGGAGAGGAGGGGCACTCTTGGAAAGTAAAGAAAAGTCACTTTATTATAAAATGAGTTTCGGATTTTAGAGGTCCCACACTTATATAATTCGAGGATAAGATGATAAGGGTTCGAAATCTACTCATCCAATAGGTTTTTGACAAGTTTATTCCTTGGATTTTACATTATCTTTTTATTTTATTTAAATTGTTAAATAATGAGGTCATCGTTGCATCGTCATGATGTCATAAATAATTTAATTTATTTAATGTCTAAAAATTATAAAAAAACTACTATGATGTAGAAAATATTTTTACATTTATAATTAATATTTATAATCAAAATTTGGACTTGTTTAACCCCACTTAAAAACTGTTTTAGTAAAACAACTCATGTTTGTGTCAATTTAATTTTAACATTAAATAAATATATATTAATGTCATTTTCCAACCAAAGTGGCTCCATGGGGTCCCCAAGTTGACCCATGGGTTTTATTGTTCGGACATGACTCATCCAATAGAAGTAGGACAAGTGTCAAGCTCATCTCATATTATTAAAACATTATTTTTACCTTAAACTACACTAATTACCTCTAATCGTGATTAAGAACTTAAAAGTTACTATTCACCAAAAATTATTTTAATCTCATTGAACCACATTTTACTTCATAATGACAACCATGTATGTCGGATTTTTGAAAATCAAATCACATAAGTTGTAATATTTCATTTAAACGAAAAATCAGTTATTTAACTACCACTTAGTGGTTTCACTATTCATCAAAAATTGAAGTTTTTCAGAACAAGGCCAAAATTTCACCCTAAGCTATAATTGATATTCCGAATTCAAAAATGATGTCTGTTTTACAAAATTCCAAACATATAACTTTCATTAATTAATTTTATAATTAATTCCCGCTGTTACAACAAATAGCGTGTTTTTAAGAAACAATTTATATCAAAAGATTGGCAATTGTTTATGTCCAATTTCAATGTTAAATTAATTCTAATGACCACCATTGGATAAAATGGTAAAAATATATTCTAATTATACTTTAAACCCACTAAATAGTATAATTTATCACTATAAATTACTTTGATTAAAAAATATGTTTTTAAGTAATTTTCACTATTCATAAAAAATTGGAAGTTCTCAGAAAATTACAAAAAAATCAACTTTGGATAATTTTGATATTACGAATAAAAAAATGAAGTCCATTTTAAAATATAAAATTTCTATAATTTTAAAAAGTGGTTATTAATATTCATAATGGCTACTTTGATTAGTTGCGGTGTTTTATAACTCGAAGTTGCGTACAATGCAAGCTATTGCATTATTGAATGACAAGCGTATCGTGGAAGCTCGGGGTATTACAATTATTTTTAAACGAAATCCCCTTACAAATATCATATCATTGAAGTGATTGTTAAAAAAAATAATAGATTATGTGAATAATATATAAATCTAAACAATAAAGTGTTAATAAAGAATAATATAGTCAAAATTTATTTCCCACATAATCTTAGCATGTCGTAATAAATTATTTATAAGTTTAACTCAAATAAAGTAAATTGAGTTAAGAATTATCGTACCTAAAGAACAAATCAAAATGTTCATTCTGTATCATAATAAACAATAAACATATGTTAATTTGAAATTTATTATAAACCTTTTAATATTTATTATTCTTTTTATATCCTTTATAATCAAGGTATATTCTATTTCTTTTTCAATTTCCTTCACATCATACATTTTGATGATATTCTATTCTTTCGTCCAAAATTACTCTGGTATGTTGACTATGTTCAAAGTGGTCATTATTTCATTAACACCAGAATTAAAATAAAAACAATCATTATAATATTTATATATTAAATAAAATTTTAAATCTCTACATTATATTTGGTTAGAAAAAATTTACTATGTTACAATGATGGAGGTTGTAGGTCATATGTGTGCATGATTAAGGTTTCAATTTGTCGACGATCGTTATGAAAAGAATGTAAGAATTATTTTTTTATTCCATAATAATCATAATAATATATATATATATATAATACTACATCTTTATATATATATATAATCCATGTGATGTGGTGATGAAAAATGAATCGCATCACTTTGTGGATATGGTTGTCCACTCGTATGCACGAATGATGTTGTAATTTTTTTATGCATGGAAAAGTAAAAATGAAAATAATATATTTTATTTTTATAATGATATTTTTTTCATGAATATAATTGATAAATATTAATCATGTCGGTATTAATAATCTTGAGGTACGGTGATGGAAAATGATTTATATCGGTTTATGAGGTGGAAGATCTCTATATAAACAAACGATGAATGTTTTTACCATTTAAAAGAAGTGGGGAAGAATATATATATTGAACATTATATAATAACATATCAGTATAATTATTGTACAATTCTTATTAATTTATAATTCTTTAGTATCATTTTATGGATGTGGACGATTAAAAAATAAGAAATGTCTGTTTAAAGACAATACATCTTCTTCGGACAGTCTTCTTTGCTTAACACCTTAAGACCACTATGGGTGGGGTTCTTCCTAAAAATAAACATGTGGATAGGGATTATGGGAAGTTATTTATAATTTCATTTTATAGGAAAAAAGTATTTTTGGTTTTAATGAATATGAATAATATATTCCCTTTTATAAGATAAGGGAGTGGTATATTTGGAGTTTCTCAAAAGATTAAATTATAATAACACTATTCTAGATTCAAATAATTCTACATGTCATTTAAATGAACATGGGATGATATTATTTCCCATATATTATCCCCTTTTTAGTATTTAAATATTTATATGATTTTTTAATATTTTAATAAAATATTAATCCCATAAAATATAATTTTTAACAATGTTGATACAATGTTTTACTTTTACTTTAAAAACATCAAGGAAACAATTAATATTTTAAACAACTATTTTATTATATCATAAACTAGTAAATTTCATCATGAAAATTCATGGATTACGTCAATTATCTAAAATTGTATTTTTTATATATATTTAATATCATTTATTTGATTTTAAATTAATTAAATAATTACTACATCAACATTGTGATGGAATTAAAGTTATTTTTTTTATTAATAAAAATAAAAAAAAATAAAGTATGAAGATGAATATAAAACCATTATATTTCAAAATAATTTTTATATTCATATATATCCTCTAGATAACACCATATTAAAAATAGTACACTTATTAAAAATAAGAGTGTGATGTGTCTTATTTTTCATTAAATAAAATACTATAAAGTTCATAATATCATCCATGTGGCTAAAAAGGGTCATAAATGAGACCATTGGATTATTATAATCTATATATTATCATAAAATATTATTTAGTTATGTTTTTTATTTAGTTGTTCTTATCATTTTAATTTTAGGGTTTATAAAATCATTTTATTGACTTTCCTTATGCCATCACAAGTATTTTGTAGATGTTGAACAAGAATATACAGAAATTAACAAAAATATAAAAATTAAAAATAAATTAAACTAATAAGTGTAAATTAATTAGGAAAAATGTAAACTTTTATATTCATTATATATATAGAAATGTTTACTCTTATACATGTCTATAAAACTTATTTAATCTATTATTTGATGAATCTATCCTTATGCAAGCATTTTACAATCATTTTGATGAGATACTTGTTATATAACTCAAAAATTCAAAATTATCAATTCAAATCATCATTTATGGATGAAATTTAGTATAAATTTAATGAAAATAATTGTTTATTATCAATGATTAGCTATAAGACACCATATTAGAGTTTTCTAGTGATGAGCAACCTCTATGTCTGCACTAAACATGGTTTTCACATTTATCATAAAATATATTATTATTTACATGTTAAAAATTATGTTATTATAATACTCATATTATAATATCATACATGAGTCATTACATAATTTTACTAAATTTTTAAATAATAAATTTTTCTCCAAAATATCACAAAATATCTTGTAATTTATAAAACAAATAGTATTTTTTACTATTCAATAAAAAATTTACGTTTTCATGTAATCCATAAAATTTTACCATAGACTATTCTTGATATTTTTATTATAAAAATTGGATCATTTTATCAAATAATGTTTCTAAAACTGTCACGACCCGTCCTCGGGGCCCGTGCCGTGACTACCCCAAGCTCGCCTTCCATAGGCCAGGGGCTGGCGACTAGCACCAAGGTGTAAATCTTGGTAAAGGGAAGGCATTGACTTTGTAAAGTAAACAAAAAACACCACAGAGTAAGCAGGCAGAATTAAACACTAAGTAAAAACTAGTACAACAGTATGTGCGGAAAGTAAGTGGGCCAGAATACAAACCCAAACTGAAAGTAATGTACAACTCGAAAGAGAAAATAGCAACTAAAAAGTAAAGACGAAACGTCGAGCCGTCCACTGGAAGTCCCACCTGAAGGGTGGGTATAGATAGCCTCCACTGCTCCTCGGGTCCAGCCGACCGCTCCGAGTACGTCCCACCCAGTGGTCCACCTCTAGGTATCGTCTTGCTCCGCAAGCCTCCACCACAATCAGTGCAGTCCGTCGTCTGCAACCAACACAACGTAGTGTGGGCATAGCCCGTGCAGGGGTGAGTATAAGCTACTCAGTAGGGACCCCGAGACCCCCGAAGGTCTCCTAGAATCCACAGAGGATAAACCACAAAGTAAAGATACAATCACGAAGTAACATCTGACATGGCTTATGTATATGCCCATACATATGCCTAAGTCATCAATTCTCGCTCGGCTCCAACATCTGAGCTCAAGTACCACCCAGTCCACACAAGAAAGAAAAACGTAAATCCACACAGGATAGCACAACACAATCCACAAAAGAAGGAAAAACAGGATTTAGCTCACACAGGTATACTTCTTCATATGACATTTGAGATGATCAGATGTAGCCACTGATTCATCTAAGCCGTCAGACCCATAAAGGATTTGTAGGTACTAACCCCCGCAATGACCCACACAGGATCGATCATGAAGTTGAACCCAAAGCAATTGGGAAACTCCTTATTCATCAAGTTCAGTGGTTATGCCCCTACAACCAAGCGCTTCCCTCTAACCTTGGACTGCTGTAGTACTCCACCTATCGAGTAATGTGGGCCTGCTACTACAACCAAGCGCTTCCCACCATGGGTCTGCCGCTACAACCAAGCGCTCCCCCTCATAGCCTCTATAGGTACTCCTTCTGTTGAGTACCACAGGTCAGCCGCTATAACCAAGTGCTCCTCCGTCGTGGGTCTGCCGCTACAACCAAGCGCTCCCCCGTGCTGCTACAACCAAGCGCTCCTCCGTCGTGGGTCTGCCGCTACAACCAAGCGCTCCCCCTCATAGACTCCAGAGGTACTCCTTCTGTTGAGTACCGTGGGTCTGCAGCTACAACCATGTGCTCCTCCATCGTGGTTCTGCCGCTACAACCAAAAGCACCCCACTGGGCTATCCGTAAGACACTGAGTCGTTCGATCAGCAGTCGTCACGTCTCAACCGGCTCTGGGGTTTCTTCCCACAGCATGCTCGTTCCGGGAGGGTCCACTCCACGAGCTAAGAGGTCGATGCATCAACTGAAATGTAGTCCTAAGTTAACAAATCCCAAGATGTACCGTAGTGGTCACTGCCGAAAACAATGAGGATTCTCGTACTGTTTTCATCATCGTCGCAGTCGAATCCAATGAGGGTTTTTGTATAGTCGTCGTCGTCACAGTAACAGTTGCAACCAGCTCTAGGGTCCCCGCACACAGCAAGCTCGTTCGGGAGGGTCCGCTCCACGAGCAGAGAGTCTGATACAACAACTGCCACATAGTCCAGAGTTGACATATCCAAATGTTTTGTATCGTCAATAGGAACTCAACATCGCAGACGGCGCGTCAATCGGACGCCCGGTCTGAGAGTTATTGGTTTTTTCGTCCCAGGGGCCCGGTTAGTTTTTAAGTCAAAAACAAACCGACTGTACTCCACCTGCATCCAAACCTCGTTCGGTGAAAGCCAAAAGATCCGTCTCACTTAGAGGAATTCAACAAAGTCGACGACACGTCAATCGGACGTCCGAAGCTCAAGATATGAGTGTTTCTGCTCCGAGGGCCCGGTTGGGTTCATGTACGAACCAACCCGGCCGAACCCAAAGTATTCTGAAACCTTGAGTGTGATATACCGAAACGCCCATCACGATCCAAGGATCGCATCGCCGCTGACGGCGCGTCGTTCGGAGGCCCATAGCTCAAGTTATGAGCAAAAGACCGAAAAAGTCCAGAAACGGGGGGTCTGGGGCCAGACCGACCTGGCCCGACCACCCTGGGTCTCCCCGAACCGTGTCAACCCCACCCGGGTCTGGGTCCGACCTGGTTGGGCGTGACCCATCCCGGCCGGGGAGGCCCGGCCCGGCGGGTCGGCTCGGCTTGGCTCCGTCGAGCGGCCGAGCAAGGGATGCCGCGGGGCGTGCTGTCCCCGCGGGAAGACGAGTCGTGGCCCCGTGTGGGGTCGTGCTTGGTCAGCGGACGCGGGTCTGGTCGGCCGCCGCCACCTCCTGCTGCCGGGGCGACCCGCGCCACTGGTGGAGTCTGCGGTCCACCGGAGTTGCTCTAGTGGTCCGATTCCATTTCTGTCTGCGTCGTAGCTCCTCCCGGGTCCCGTTCTTCACTGCGGAATCAACAAATCATCTCTGTGACCCGTTTTTTCATCGTCCACCATTCCGCACTCCAAGAACAAAGGGTTGTGGTTTCAGACTTGTTCGTTGGTCCGCACCCACCACGTTAGCAGTTTGAAACAACACCATAAAATCACAGCAATTGATAAACCTCGTTCCGCAATAATAATCTGCGGTTCAACTTGTTAATTGGTTAGTCCACGTTCTTTCCTTGGAGGAAAACAAACGTAGGTAAAATCAATTTTCAAAATGACCCCTACCTCGTAGCTGTCGTCGGACGAGAGTTCTTCGCAGAATTGACCATTGCGGTAGGAGGTGATCATCGCGTCGCGGAAGGGCGTCGCGTCGTCACGGAAGGGCGTCGTGTCGTCGTTGAAGGGCGTCGCGTCGATGATCTCCAAGGGTTAAAGAAACACACGGATTTAATTATAATAATTAAATCCATGTTGAGGATAAAACCCACAAAGGAATTTAAATGATTTTAAATCTCCTACCTCAATAGTTGATCGAAGATTTGTCGCGGGGAAAGTACGTCGCGGAAGAAGCATCGGCGTTGCATCGATCTCTGGGGGTTGGGAGTTCTTCTTCGCCCTTCGTCTGAGGCCGGCATTCTTCGCGTTCTTCGCGTTCTTCGCAAAGGAGTATGAAGGCATAGAATCTCCAAATCATCTCAACAAAACGCACCTCATAAGAAAGGTGTGTTGGCCTTATTTTATTAATATGCCAACCCTTGAAAAACAGGTTAAGAAACGAACAATTAATTCATAGAATTAATTTCAAAGAATAACCGCCCAATTAAAAGGTGGGTTTAATAGTTCAAGAAATGCCCCAGTTGACTTTCATTTAATAGGGGTTTCGCGGGTGCGTTACTTAGCGGAAAAGAAATGGTGGGGCTCGTGCGGGCCCCACCTCACAAATATCCTACCAAGAGGGTAGGATATTTTGGGTTCCACCCTATCTGCTTCAACTCAGCTTAAGCAGCTTTAAGTGGATTTAAGTGGATTTAAGTGAAATAAAATAACGTTTTTTGTACCACATTTTTTTTATTTCTTAAATTAAAGCCCAAAAATTAAAAACCACACCCAAGAAAATGCAACTCCATAAGAGTCGTTTCTAAGAAAATACCGGCGCTGCGATTCCATCGGTGCCCTTGGAATTTGATTCTGAGCACCGGTTCAAATGTTAGAAAACCCCGCTCGTTCGTTCACTGAATGTACCTGAGCCAATCTTCGGAAAAATTATTCCGGGCACACCGGGCCTCGAAATCACGTGCCATCAGAAACAGCGTTCTTGTAGAATTCCAAAGAAAATTAAGAAAAAATATTCCTTGAAATTTACGGGTCTTTACATCACACCCACCTCAGGGCTTTACGTCCCCATAAAGATACATCATAAACTAGGGAACAAATGTGGGTACTGAGCATGCATCTGAGCCTCCCACTCCCTAGTGCTCTCCTGGAGGTTCTCGTGCTGCCATCTGATGCACACAAGAGGAATCGATCGTCCACGTAGGACCCGATCCTGTTGATCCTCGATCTCTACCAGGACCTCCGCAAATGTCACCCCATCACCATTGTCCATCTCTTCATGGTCGATGATGTGTGAAGGATCATGCACGTATCTCCTCAGCTGAGATACGTGGAAGACGTTGTGCACCAGGTGCAAATGAGAGGTGGTAGAGCCTGACGATAAGCCACCTCGCCAATCCTAATGATGACCTGGAATGGTCCGATGAAGTGTGGAGACAACTAGCCGCCTCGGCCAAATGTCCGTAATCCACGTCGAGGTGAGACATGCAAGAAGACGTGGTCGCCATTCTCGAACTCTAGTGGCCTCCACCTTCTGTCAGCACAAGACTTTTGCCAGCTCTGAGCTATCCTCATCCGCTCATGGGTGACTTGGACCTTTCTGGTCCTAAAAGAGCTGATGAGATTTCTTCTTTTCCGATAAGATAAATACGGTCTCATCCCCTGGATGAACCATGTTCTTCGCCTAATGCAGTCAACCCTGACATGGATGATACTATTCTATACCAAGGATGACGTCGTAAGGCCTCGACACTACTACCAAGAGATCCAACCGTTACTCTTGCCTCCAAGGGTTGAGTCACACTTTCGGCATCAGTGTGTGGTCACTAGGTCTCCTCCAGTAGATATCTCAAAGTGAGGGTCAAGTCAATGGTTTTTTTTAAACCAGAACCTCTTAGTAACAACTAAAAGAGAGAATAGGAAGGTAAACGCCACAAGAAAAGTGTCTTTTATTACTGAATCTCAAAGTACAAAGACAAAACATCTACAACGCTAGAAGAAGCATAAACAAAAGTCTCCAGGTCTAGAGCTAGTCCCTCTCCTTTCCATCTGCTCTCGGAGCTCCATGATCGTAGGCCTCAGCTTCCTGAAGCTGAGCTCTCCCATGTCCACCAGCTTCCTGTGGTCGGGGTGGACCTCCTGGTGGTGGTGGTGGAAACACCTCGAAGCATCGTCCACCTCTAGTAACATGGCCATCTTTCCTGCCATGGTCTCTGATCTATGTGATCCGCATCGATCTAACCTCTTCCTTTTCCTGGGAGGTCCTTCGTTCATATGCCGGTCATCCGTATGGCAGGTCGGACAGTCACAATCCATGTGACCAACCCCGCCGTAGGAGTAACACTGTCCGCTCATGGTAAGTCATTGTCCACCCCGGGTGCCTTGCACGAACAATCCTGTGTCACGCGGTCGACCACCGGTAGGTCTAGTCCTCTTATACCCCTGTGTCATCTATCTACTGCCTGCTGTAGAAGACTCTGCCGCATGCCGGCTAGTGGTGGGTCCTGCTACTGGAGACTTCTCAGCAAGGAAACTCTCCACTAATAGGTCTCGCTCCAACACCCCTGTCTGTGTCGGAATGCTGTGAGAAACGACTGAAGCTCTGATCTCTCGCCTGAGCCCCTGCTCGAAGGTTCGGGCCCTGAAGAATGGGTCTCATACAATCTCCGTGGAATAGTGCAAGAGTTCGGTAAACCTCGCCGCGTACTGGGATACTGTCATGCTGCCCTGCCGTAGTTGTAGTAGCTTCTGGATGCGCACCGCTCGGAGGGTGGCTGGGACGAACTCTGAGCGAAAAAGGCTCTCAAAGTCCATCCAAAGGAGTGATGCCTCGTCGTGCACATAGAGAATCAAGCTCCACCATCTGCCTGTGGCCGCATGCAGGAGGCTCGCTGCGAGGACCACCATAAGGTATGTCGGTGTCCTCACTAACCGAAAAACTCGTACCACTGCCTTCAGCCAGTTCTCGGCTGCCTGGGGGTCCATCTCCCCATGGAACCTGGGCGGTCGCTGGCGCTGGAACTCATGCAGTGCACTAAGGTGACGTGCATCATCAGCGGCTGGGGCTGGAAGCATCGGTTGCTCGGCGGGTAGAGCTACCGCCGGTGCCACTACTGACAAAGGGCCCTGTACCAAGGCCTCGTCGCTCGGTGGGCTGTCGTCACGCTCAACTCTTGGAACCCTAGCTAGCTGCTATCGTGGGGCCATCCTGAAAAGGAAACAGGTTCGCCATGGTCAGAACAATATACCTGGTGAGCTGATACAAAGTAATCACAAACAAAACTTGAAACACACATGCAATCAATGTTTACGTGCATTAAGTCGGAAATCAGAAGTTAGGGTCCTGCCGTACGGATACGTTAGCCACCACACCAACACTGGACTCCCTGGACTGATAACCACAGCCAATACTCTTAACACTATTGCTTCACATAGAAAAATATCTGAGTCCAAAGTTCTGTGGTAGAACCGAACTCCTCTAATACCAATTTGTCACGACCCGTCCTCGAGGCCCCTGCCGTGACTACCCCATGCCCGACTTCCATAGGCCAGGGGCTGGCGACTAGCACCAAGGTGTAAATCCCAGTAAAGGGAATGCATTGCCTTTGTAAAGCAAAAAACAAACACCACAGAGTAAGCAGGAAGAAGTAAACACTAAGTAAAAACTGGTACAACAGTAAGTGCGGAAAGTAAGTGGGCCAGAATAGAAACCCAAATTGAAAGTAAAGTTAAAATCGAAAGGGAAAACAGCATCTGAAAAGTAAAGCCGCAACGTCGAGCTGTCCACTGGAAGTCCCACCTGAAGGGTGGGTACAGATAGCCTCCACTACTCCTCGGGTCCAGCTGACCGCCCCGAGTACGTCCCACCCAGTGGTCCACCTCCAGGTACCGTCTTGCTCCGCAAGCCTCCACCACGATCAGCGATGTCCATCGTCTCCAACCAACACAACGTAATGCGAGCATAGCCCGTGCCGGGGTGAGTATAAGATACTCATTAAGGACCCCGAGACCCCCTAAGCTCTCTCAAAATCCACAAAGTATAAACCACAAAGGAAAGATACAATCACGATGTAACATATGACACGGCTTAGGTAGATGCCCATACATATGCCTAAGTCATCAATTCTCGCTCGGCTCCAACATCCGAGCTCAAGTAAAACCCAGTCCACACAGGAAAGCAAAACGTAAATCCACACAGGATAGAACAACACAATGTACAAAGGAAGGAAAATAGGATTCAGCTCACACAGGTATACTTCTTCATATGTCATTAGAGATGATCAGATGTAGCCACTGATTCATCTATGCCATTGGACCAACAAAGGATCTATAGGTACTAACCCCCGCAATGACCCACACAGGATAAATCATGAAGTTGAACCCAAAGCTATTGGGAAACTCCTTCTTCATCAAGTACAGTGGTTATGCCGCTACAACCAAGCGCTTCCCTCCCACCTTGGACTGCTGTAGTACTCTACCTATCGAGTACTGTGGGCCTGCTGCTACATCCAAGCGCTTCCCACCATGGGTATTCCGATACAACCAAGTGCCACCCTCATAGCCTCTAGAGTTACTCCTTCTGTTGAGTACCACGGGTCAGCTGCTACAACCAAGCATTTCTCTGTCGTGGGTCTGCCGTTACAACCATGCGATCCCCCGTGCTGCTACAACCAAGCGCTCCTCCGTCGTGGGTCTGCCGCTACAACCAAGCGCTCCCCCTCATAGACTCCATAGGTACTCCTTCTGTTGAGTATCGCGGGTCTTCCGCTACAACCAAGAGCATCTCCACCATGGGTCTTCCGCTACAACCAAGAGCTCCCCACTGGGCTATCCGTAACACACCGAGTCGTTCGATCAGCAGTCATCAAGTCTCAACCGGCTCTAGGGTTTCCGGCCACAGCATGCTCGTTCCGGGAGGGTCCACTCCACGAGCTAAGAGGTCGATGCATCAACTAACATGTAGTCCGGAGTTGACGTATCCCAAGATTTACCGTAGTGGTCACTGCCGAAAACACGGAGGATTCCCGTACTGTTTTCATCATCGTCGTAGTCGAAACCACTGAGGGTTTCTGTACAGTCGTCGTCATCACAGTAGCAGTTGCAACCAGCTCTAGGGTCCCCGCACACAGCAAGCTCGTTCGAGAGGGTCAACTCCACAAGTCGAGAGGCTGATACATCAACTTCCACATAGTCCAGAGTTGATGTATCCAAAAGATTCATATCTTCAACAGGAACTCAAAGTCACAGACAGCGCGTCAATCGGACGCCCGGTCTGAGAGTTATTGGTTTTTTCGTCATAGGGGCCCGGTTGGGTTTTAAGTCAAAACCAACCCGACTGTACTCCACCTACGTCCAAACCTCGGGCGGAGTAATCCAAGAGATCCATCTCTCTTTGAGGAATTCAACAAAGTTGATGGCACGTCAATCGGCCGTCCGAAGCTCAAGATATGAGTGTTTCCGCTCCGGGGGCCCGGTTGGTTTTGTGTACAAACCAACCCGGCTGAACCCAATGTATTCTGAAACCTTGAGTTTAATATACCGAAACGACCGGCTCGATCCGAGGATCGCATTTCCGTGGACAGCGCGTCATTCGGAGGCCCGTATCTCATGTTATGATCAAAAGACCGAAAAGGTCCGGAAATAGGGGGTCTTGGCCCGGACCGACCCGGCCCGGCCTGGGCGCGACCCAGCCGGCGGGTCGGCTCGGCTCAGCTCGACCGAGCAGCCGAGCAAGGGAAGCCGCGGGGCGTTCTCTCCCCGCGGGAAGAGGAGCCGCGGCCCCACGTGGGGCCGTGCTCAATCAGCGGACGCGGCAGAGCCGCGTCCCATGTCTCGCCGGACCCGCGCGGTCACGGGTCTGGTCGGCCGCCGCCGTTGCGCCGCCGAACCATGCCACCGGTGGAGTACGCGGGCCACCGGAGTTGCTTTGGTGGTCCGATTCCATTTCCTTCTGTGTCGTAGCTCCTCCAGGGTCCCGTTCTTCACTGCGGAATCAAAAAATCGTCTCTACGACCCGTTTTGTCGTCGTCCGCCATTCCACACAACAAGAACAAAGTGCGGTGGGTTCGGACATGTTCGTTGGTCCGCACCCACCGTGTTAGCGGTTTGAAACAACACCATAAAATCCCTGCAATTGATAAACCTCGTTCCGCAATAATAATCCGTGGACTAACTTGTTAATTGGTTGGTCTGCGTTCTTGCCTTGGAGGAAAACAAACGTAGGTAAAATAAATTTTCAAAACGACCCCTACCTCGTAGCTGTCATCGGGTGAGAGTTCTTCGCGGAATTTACAATTGCGGTAGGAGTTGATCATCACGTTGCGGAAGGGCGTCGTGTCTTCGCGGAAGGGCGTCGCGTCGACGATCTCCGAGGGTTAAAGAAACACATAGATTTAATTATAACAATTAAATCCATGTAGAGGATAAAAACCACAAAGGACTTTAAAAGATTTTAAATCTCCTACCTCATGATTTGATCGAAGATTTGTCGCGGGGAAAGTACGTCGCGGAAGAAGCATCGGCGTCACGTCGATCTCCGAGGGTCAGGCGTTCTTCTTCGCCCTTCGTCAGAGGATGGAGTTCTTCGCGTTCTTCGCGTTCTTCGCGAAGGATGATGAAGGCATAGAATCTCCAAATCCTCTCAACAAAATGCACCCCAGAAGAAAGGTGTGTTGGTCTTATTTTATTAATATGTCAACCGTTGAAAAACAGGTTAAGAAACAAAAAATTAATTCATAGAATTAATTTCAACGTATTAACCGCCCAATTAAAAGGAGCGTTTAATAGTTTAAGAAATGCCCCAGTTTACTTTCATTTAATATGGGTTTTCGCTGGTGCTTTACTTAGCGGAAAAGAAACGGTGGGGCACGTGTGGGCCCCACCTCACAAATATCCTACCAAGAGGGTAGGATATTTTGGGTTCCACCCTATCTACTTCAACTCAGCTTAAGCAGCTTTAAGTTGCTTTAAGCGGCATTAAGTGAAATAAAATAAAGTTTATCCTATTTGTTAACTTAATGCCCAAAAATTAAAAACCACACCCGAGCAAATGTAACTCCGGAAGAGGCGTTTCTAAGAAAATTCTGGCGCTGCGATTTCATCGGTGCCCTTGAAATTTGATTCTGAGTACCGGTTCAAAAGTTAGAAAAACCCGCTCGTTCGTTCACTGAACCTACTTGAGCCAAACTTCGGAAAAATGATTCCGGGCACACCGGGCCTCGGAATCACGTGCCGTCAGAAACTGCGTTCTTGTAAAATTCCAAAGAAAATTGAAAAAAAAAATTCCTTGAAATTTACGGGTCTTTACAAAGACGTCCAAAAAATTATTGTTATATTCACTCATCAAAATAAGAAAAACTCATTTTTAATGAAGATGAATGCCTCCAAAAGAAGATGACTACTATAAATTATGTTTTTATTTTATAATAATTTAACAATATATTTATATGTTTTAATAACTATATATATATATATCATAAAACATTTATTCATATTCATACCCTTCAAATTAACGGCTAGGTTATAATAGTCATATTTAAATAATGAAATTAGTATATTCACTTAAACTCAATGTGGTGTATCATTGTGTTTAATTTTAAATTAAAGAATATGTTACATTCTCCCCCATCCCATTTTGTAAATTGAATCCTTATATTTTTTAAATTTATCTCAGTAAATAGTGTTTGAATTTTCAAATTACCTTTATTAAAATCCCACATTGTAAAAAGAATTGATAAAAAATCCACTTGATTTGAGAGAAAAGAATATATGAAGGTCACATGAGATAACACATACTATTTTAAATATATGAAAACGTGGTCATATAAGATAAAACTAACTCCCATTTATTTATGTAGAGTGATAGAGAACATGGTCATAAAAAATATGGGTATCATAAAACTGCAAATATTTGATGGGTTAAATGTTAATTGATTTCTTGATAATAAATGTAATTAGATAATGTTTTCCTTTCAAGATCATTTTCCTAGATTTTTGGAATAAAATTTCAATTAAATCAAAAAAATAGTGAAATATAATTACTTGAAAATAATTATTTAATACTTTAATCAATTTCCACCTTAATCACACATTTTTCTACAAATTGTGAGAATCCAAGAAGAATTTTTTATTCTTGAAAAATCCAAATAAAATTTTGTGGATAAAAAATATATAAATGAATAACTATTTACTACTATTATTATTAGGCATTAACCAAAACCATAATAGTTATTACAATATAATATGATTCGTTAAAAATATTAACCCTTTATATGGTGAAAAACTATGTTAATATTTGAAATTCAATAATGATACCCACTATTAAAAATAGTCCATTAAATAGATAACATTCCTTAGAAATACTAAAAATATTATGTAAAAAATTAAAAACAATAAATTATAAGGATTTTTTTACAAATTCATCTAGGATAAACTTAACATTTATCTCCAAATCGCATCAATGAATCTCAGTGTCGAATACCAGAGCTATAATTACTCAAATCACATTTTCACTAATATATGATAATAATTTCTACAAATCATCTAAATCACCATAATTCTACATTATAATCATCTATTATTCCAATATATATTTCATCCTTTATTCATTAATGTAAAATATCATATTATTATGTTTACCTTAATAATATAAGGCTCCCAAAAATTGAGAATGTATTACATAATAATGTTAATAACTTTATCACCAAATTATTTTCTAGTCATATGTTTTTCAATTTGATAAAAAATATGTTACCAAAATAATCATATTCATCCTCCATCAAATTTTTAAACTAAAAATTAAATTTCATACTAACAGGGAATTTATCTATGCTAGTGGTATGTGATTAACCCATGTTCCCCATTGGTTGTGGGTTCAAACCTCGCAGCCTTACGAGATGTGATGGGTTTTCCACATTCCGAAAGTTTTCCCTATTATAAAGCTATATTAATATAATACATATAAAATTATATAAATTTGAGAAATATCCTAAAAAATAACCTAAATATATTCAACATTAAATAAATTTTTTGACCTCAAATTTATCTATTACCTTTCATTTATCATCTCAAATTGCAGTAAACCGAAATATCCTCAACAACAAATGTACTCAAAAATTTCATTAGTCACCATTAAATTTCATAACATAATGAATCAAAAGAGGACTCTAATAATTTAACTTATGATCATCCATTAAATTATAATCCCATGATAGTATCCATAACTCTTAATAAATTATCCCAATCTCCAAAAGTATTTTAAACCAACTTTTAATACAAATTATAAGAACATGGACTTTATCAATACGTATTCTATTATTTTTTAAGTAGAATTTAATTTATGAAAATTTGAAGTATTGTTTTTGTATTGAGTTTTATTGATTTAGGAGAAACTATTACAAAATAAACCAATACATTACAATGGCACACTTATATTCAGTATCCAATTTCCAACATAAAAGAAATTTATAAAATAAAATATGGTTTCATTTAATGATAAATTTTCTAAATTTCCACATTATCCACTTCATTGTCCCTAGTAATCCTTAAATCCTTTTAAAAACATAAAAATATGGGATGAGCACAAAAATCCTAGTATGGGATATAAAAACAAGAATTATATTAATCGATTGAAAAAGATGAAACCCCATTAAATTTTTACATTTATGTCAATGTTCATTGAGGGAATTAAATAACATAATTACAGTATAAAAACACTCATAGTATTTTCCAAAAAAAATCAATAAAACCGGTTTAATTTATAGATAAATAATATTGGTAGCATGAGATCTTATGATTCATATATATTTTATAAATAGAATAACCCTGAAATCTACTTCCATACATGTCACTCTTAGAAATGGAATAACCATATAGTCTACTTCCATAGACAATGAATTGGAGTGATATAATGGACCAACTTATATTTTGTTTATAACAAAACCAATCGTCGGTATAAAAAATGAAAGCATGCATCATAAAAAAATTCATTGAAGAAAATCAAGTATTTAAAATGAATATTACACACACAAAAAAAGAAAATTTTATTTCAAAATAACCATTAAATATTGAAAAATAATATCTAAAACATTAATTGATTTGAGATATAGAAAAATAATCTCACTCAATATAAATTAAAAAACATTTCATATTTACTTTTGTTAAATGAAACATTAAATGATTATTTTTAATTGTAATTCCCTCACAAATATGAAATCGTTGTAGTAAGAATTAATCTAAGAAGTAGATTATGTTTATTAGATGTAATTAATCCTAAACAATGTGTAAATAAAACATAATATATTCAAAAAGATATTTTCACCTAATATTATCATTATATAATCAATGAAGTATAAGGTTAACTCAATGACGTGAAATTGAGTTAAGAATTCCCTTACCTTAAGTCCAATTTACTATGTATGTTATATATATTCCATAATAATTAAATTAGGGTAATTTATAAATTATTAATAACCCTTTTCATGCTTATTATTCCTCTAATTTGACTTATTTTCATGTTATATACAATTACATAATCATTTAAGTTCACATTGGATGTTTTGACAGTTTTTGGTACTTATGCCGAAAATGAAATTCTTATATTGAATATGGTGAAAGTTTTGATTATTCAAACATATCCCTCATAATAATCATGAAATTATTATCATTTTTATGTATCAATTACTATTTCAAATCCAAACATTAAATACAGTTATGAAAAATTATATATGTTACAATCATTGAGACGGTCGGTCATATATACGCTTATGAAATGTTTTCATTTTTTAATGATAATTACGGAAATAAGATAAGTATTAATCTATATTTTAATAATGATAATATTATCATATTTATCATATTAATTATTTAAATATACTTAAATATATCATTCATGATATGTGGTAATGGGAAAAATCACATCGCTTCGTAGAGGTAATAGTCTACATGTATGTATGAACAACGTTATCATTTTTATGTGCGTGGAAAGGTAAAAACATAACTAATATATTATATTTTAAAAATGATAAATATTTTATGAATATACTATATGAACATTAATTTAATATTTATAAACACTCTTGAGATATGGTAATGGAAAAAAATTACATTGGTTCCTGAGACTGTAGTCCGCCGTACACATGAACGATGAATTATTTTTCCATCTGATGGAAGTGGATGTGAGTATATATTTTGAATATGATATAATAAAATCTCATTATGATGATGATATGTGATTTATTATTTTATTATGGTTGAATAAGGATTTAGGTATGTTTACGAATAAACAAAACAAGAAACTATCAATTAAAAATGACACCTCTCTTTAGAAAATAACATTTTCTTAACACCTTATGACCACTAAGGGTGATGTTATTAGTAAACTAATACATATAGAATATGTATAAGTATTATATAATAACATATTTGAATTTATATTCTAATAAAATGGGTTTTATGTTTTGTGATATGAGAATAACTAGTTCCCATTTATAAGAGAGAAGAGGGGCAATTTTGAAGTTACTTAAAATATAAAATTATAATTAGACTATCTGTAGAAAAAATGATTAAAAATGGCCTATAAATTCCCCATGTATGAAATTTTTTATCATATATTATCCCCTTTTTTCTTATTTAATATTTTTTTATTTTATCATTAGTTAGTAAAAAATTAATCCCATAAAATATTATTATTTTCAATTTTGATACCATTATTTAAATTGACCTTAGAAATATCATGGAAACAAGTAAATTTTTAAAATATATGTAACATAAAAATTTCAATTTAATATATAAAAATTTAATATTAAATTAAATATCTCTAATTATATTTATTTTTTTATTTTTTTATCGTTTATTTTATTTTTTCCATTAATTATATAATAATTTCATCAATATTGTGAGAAAAATTAAGATAATTATTTACTTAATAGAATTTCAAAATATATTATCATGATCAAGATTAATATAATAGATTTAAATTTATTATTTAAACTCTAAAATATACTTGTATGACATGATATTAAAAATATTACACTTATTAAAAACAACAGTGTGACATGTGTGACTTTTATTTTAAGAAACTCTAAAGGTCATAATCCCATACATATGGCACCAAAAATCCATAAATTAGACCCTTGATTGATTATGTCCATTATATACTCATCTAATAATATTTATATTGGTTTATTTGTTATTTAATTGTTCTTATATTTATATTATTATACTTTTTGAAATAATTTTATTGAGTTTTCTTTTTCTTTCACACGTTTTGCGTTTGTGTTTCAAAAATACATATGATAATTATTTAATATATAAAAATTTAAAATAAATATTTATCAAAAATATAAAATAATTAGGATCAATATAGTCCTTTATATTTATCAGTTATATATATATATTCATATAGATGTGATGAAAACATATATAATTTGTCAATCTGACTTTTGTAGCCCTATGAAAGCATGAAACAACCATTGGGATAATATTTTTTTATAACTAAAAAATGTTAAATTATAAGTACAAATAATCAAATATGTATTAAAGGAAATAATAATATCATTTAGAGACTGTTTTCAACTAAATTATTAGTTATAATATATCAAACTTTACTTTTTAAGAGTTACACAGGCACTGCGCCAACAATAAAAATGATTTTCATATTTTTCCAGAAATAATATATAATTTACATGTTATAAATGTTTTTTGTATGATATATATATATATATATATATTTCATTCATCATTTTTTTGATAATTATTATAGTTTTTTATTCCATAATTTTTATTTTACGATATCACAAAAGATACTGTATTTTATAAAAATCATTATTTTTTTACTGTTCACAAATAATTTAATGTTTTCGGAAATGTCTTAAAATTTCAACATAGACTAATTTTGATATTATTATTCAAAAAATTATAAACATTTTATCCAAAACAATTATTCTAATACATCTAGAAATTAATTATAATATGCACTCATAAAAAGAATAAAAACTCATTTTTTAAGAAAGCATAGTCCTGGAGAATAAACTAACAGTACTAAGAATTATGTTAATCCTTTATAATAATTTAATAATAAATTTATATTGGGTAGGAACTATATATTTATTTAACCAATAATTTTTTCCTATTCATAACCCATAAATTAATGTCTTGGTTATAACAGACACATTTAAATAATGAAATTCAGTTTGTTCATTTATGCTTGATATGTAATACTTGTATGCTATTGAACAATGTTTCCATTCATAATCATAGGATGTTATGTATGGTTCATGAGTGGTTAATCTAAAAACACTATGTTATGATTTATTTCTATTTATCCTTGACTTATGTGTATGATATTGCGTTTTATGTTACTCTCACAATCCTACGATACAAGGATTTTATGATGTCATTCTATCATGACATACCTCTTTGTGAGTTTTTATGACTCGTACATATATCTTATCATTATATGCCTCTAGAGTCATATTTATTATTTATCATCATTCTATTATTTGATTATTCCCTTCGTATTTAATCTCCCCAAGTAATCATGTGCAATATTAAGAGTGAAAAGGAAACTCAATCTATATTATGGTAATTTGAATAATGATGTTGTGTAATATTGTATGTTAATGGTTTATGTATCAAATTTACAAAAGATAGAATAACAATTTATTATCTGGGATTGTATAATGGGTATCTTTATGTTTAAATCATAAAATAAAATATGTTTTAAATATGTTTTTTATAGTTATTATGAGTTCGATGTCTGGTTATTTTTCGTAATTATGGATAAAATACTATATTGAAAACCTTGTTGATATGTTAAAATATAGGAAACATCCTAATATTTTGGTTCAGTATGAAGCGTGTTGTTTTTCAAGAAACAACATCCCTGTATAGATATTGGAATGGGGATTCAACTATGAGACAGATGTACCGAGGAGTAATAACACTGAATTGGATCATTGGGTATTATCTCATTCTTTAACTAGTTCATAAAAAAGATAACTAAAACTATACACTTTTATAGACACTCATGGGAGATATTAATTGGAAAATCATGTGATTCCCATGAAACCTTAAAGAGAGATAAAAGAGGAATATGTTTATAAAATTTAATGATCGAAAATAGATAATGGATAACCATGATAAATACGTATAAATTCATGAAATAGGTTGAATATATCATCAATGAGATATCCTATTAAAATTTATTTCAACCCTTTTATAGACGTTATAGTTTGAAAATTGACATCATTACTTTTCCGTTAATTTTTTCAGATCTAGAAATATGAAGAACCATGATAACAACCAATGTTATGTAAAATTTGATGATTTACCAATTGTGATATCTAACTTAATGAAAGAATTAGTAGATAAATTAATGATAGTAATTTCCCAACTGAATCATGATTTGAATAAAAACATTAATCAGGTGGAATACCCAATTTCGATAAAGAAATTGAATTTTATGGTGAAGAATTTTATGTGATAAAGGCCTATAATATATAGTGGATCTTCTAATAACTTATTCATAGAAAAATTTATTATATACATAAATAATATATTCTATTTGTATGATGATTCAAATAATATAAGGTTATACTAGTCTTTTGTTACATAGGGGGAGAGACTATTCAATGGGGGAAACTGATCAATAATATAAATCCAATGAAATATACCGATGAAATAGATTTGAATGATTTCATGAAAACATTTTTTAATGATTATTTTACTTTATCTTACTATATTTAAATAGAGAAAAAAATATCATGAACTAATAAAAATGGCGGATGAATCCTTTTTGGTGTATAAGGTCAAGAACACAAGGCTTTCATGATACTATTCTGGCATTTCCATTAACCATGAGTGTACTTTTACGCACCTCTTTATTACCTCAAGGATGATTCTATGAAAATATTTGGTGATTTAAGCCATTGAAAACTCTAGGAATTTTTATTATTATTTTCTTAGGGTGATAAAGGAGATTTTTTAAAATCAATGGTAATAATATTAGAATTTAAAATAAGAACATTATATTTGATATAGTATACAATACACAACACGAGACTCAAACGAACCACATAATATTATTATTTTAAAATGTTCAATATAACCCAACTACTAAATTGGATGTTATGAATAATATTTACTTATCTATGGAATATATATATATAAAGGTCATAATCAGTATAAGTTTATTGATATATTCTTTTTATATAATATCTCAAATTTTAGTAAATTCATTTTATTCATCAAAAACTTGATTTCATCAAAAACAATTTATATTTATTTTAGAGAGATACTAATTATAATTAATTTCATTAATTTTTAGTTAATTTATTTGATATAAATTATATCATTTTTAATCAGAATTTTAAAATTAACTTCAGGTATATGTTGGATTTTTTCAAAAAAGTTTGGTTTTTATAATAATGAAAAATATCGATTATTTGTAAAATGTATTTTTATTTTTATTAAAATTTTTCCTTATTCATTGATTTTGGTCTCAATTTAACATAGATTTTAATTCATTTTATATAATATAATTAAAATAATTGGAATCATCATTATACCTAAAAATGTTATATGTACATTTTTGTCTTAAATCAAAAAAATTTAAATGTTTTTTTTCAATGGGTTATATTCATATAAATTAAAATAAATTTATTCCACTTATATGAATTCAATATTAAAATATTAATGACATATTTGGAATCCGGATGTTGATTTTTTTTTAATATTTATCTTTTATTTTTTATGATTACGAGTAGTAATTTTTGTAATTTTGTTTCAAGAGTAAAAGGATAAATCAGATAATTAATGTTAAAAATAAAATGATAAGGACTAAATAATGACCGTAATAGTTGGTTTAATTTTATTTAATGAGAATATATTGTCCAAAATCTTCCAAATTTATAATATATTTCATTTTTTTATTTGGCCATGATTTTGAACCATTATATAATTTTATATATTAAAAAGTTAAAAAAAAAATCTCTTTGATTAATTATCATCAAATTTTAGAAATAGTAATAAATAGAGGATATTTTTTGTTGTAAATATTCAATTGAAATCTATATTATTATTACTTATCATGTTATTTTATTCCTATTTTTTTGTGATTAAATATTTACCATAAATTCACGTGTAATACTAATACACTATTTCTTCATTTTAGAGTAAAAGTGAATTGAAACAAATTAAAAGTTATATAATTTGAATTATTTAAAGTCTATTAGAAATTTTAATGATTTATATGTCATTTATGGAGGTTTTAAAGGATTATATTCGAAATCCCCTTCTGTGTTTATGTATTTATATTCAAATTAAATGAATTGTGTAAAAATGACATTGATGATATTTTATAATAAATAATATTTTATTAAAAGGCTTAAACATCATAAAAAATTTATAATCATCCAAATAATATATATATAGTTCCATAAAACAACAATTATTAATTTACGTGTACTTTTCCATTTTATAGTAACATTATTAACCTTTAATGTGTAGAAGACATTAATAATATGGTAATTGTCATATGGGTTAATAATGGGATAAAACTAAAATACAAGGATGAAAAAAACTTGATCAAATTTTATTTTATGATATTATACAGACTAATACTCATGATATCTTATAATTATTACAATTTGGATCCATTGTTGCATGAAATATAATTTATATTAATTTAATACTTTATGAAATTCAAAGTGTACCCTACCCCTTTCTAATAAAAGGAAACCACTTCACTCAATTCTTCACACCTAATTAATCAATATAGATCAACCAAAACTATATAATTTTTATTTTAAACATACCTAATCAATTTATAGATGTTTTTTTATTCCTAAATTTATAACCTTGTGTCCCTTAAAAGATTATATAAAGGATCACATTCATAGAATATGTTCATCTTTAACGAATCCCAAAAAATGATTTATTCTTTAGCATCATATTAATGTGGTATATTCAAACTAAAGTAATAAATCATGTGCTATAAATATTCATAGGTTTTATTATTATTATTGAATAACCATCTTCTATGTAATTTTTATTTTACGAAAATAGAAAACATACCTCGTGCATACATATGACTAACTAACTCTATGAATAGTGTAATTAATTTTTCAATCATAGAAATTTATGTAGTAATATATATACATATAAATATATATTGTATATATATTATATTTATACCACTAATAAATATTTTTTATGTAATCATAATAAAAGTATAATTACGGAAACTACGGAATACAACCAAACATGAAATACAAAGCTGTTAGCACTAAAAAAATGATAAATATAAGTGGTTACTAAAAAGTGGTTATAACATGTTATAAATGAATAAAATATAAAATCATATATATATATATATTATTCTGTTTTTATGTAATTATAATAAATTTAAATTTGTTTCACAATATTATAGATTACAAACATGATAAGTTGGGCATGAGGTAAAGGATTTCGTCTCAATTTCGGTTCTATTAAGATATCTATGGTATTATGAACTTTTTTATTTTTTTGTGGTGTATATAATACCACTTTTTATAATTTATTATTAATATATTTTTATTGATTATGATTAAATTTCATTTCAAGATTAAAATTTTAAATAGTTCCCACATATTAATCTATCTTTTCTTCTCTTGGGGAAAGAATCATGAAATGAAATATTTAAAAGAATAATGAATCTTATTTTTATATTGATAAAATATTGTTTTCTTACATATCAATTTGTTCATTAAAATTTTCATAGAAGATTTTTTACAATTATAAATTGATTTTTCAAAATGAATTTTCACCCATGATTTACATTTTTACAAAATTGTTAAAAACGAATCCTTTTTTCATTCTTTAAATAAGTAAATTTTCGT
This sequence comes from Viscum album, assembly GCA_963277665.1. Lineage (NCBI taxonomy): Eukaryota > Viridiplantae > Streptophyta > Magnoliopsida > Santalales > Viscaceae > Viscum > Viscum album. The sequence goes on along the minus strand of OY728140.1, from coordinate 737,505,591 downwards.
ATAAAAGTGTTAAAGAAATGTTTTTAAGTATTATATAATGAAAATAATTTCATTTCATTATGATCATTAAATTTATTTAATATTCCTTAATAATTTTACATGTTTAATTTTATATGAAAAAGTTTCTTTAATAATTTTATAATTGTTAGCTTATAAAAGAGAATTTTAAAGTGAAAAAAATAATTTACATAAATATTTTTAAGGAATTTTTTTAGGTTAATGTTTTTAATAAATGATAAAAACCATTTATTTTACATATTCTCCACTATGTATATGTTGTAATGATATAATATTTTAAAACATTCACTCACTTGGGTTCATTGAATATTACATTTTTATTAAATATCAATATTATTTATATCATGGATATAATTATTGCCTAAAATGTATACCATTTCAACATAATATGTTCTATATTGAATGTATTTAATTAACATGAGAATTATTGACAAATAAAAATTCATTACTCAGTATGAATATTTTAATTATAAGGAATACTTTTCAAGATATAAATCTATCATTCTATATATGAGGAATGTATTTGACATGATATAATGGGTGGGGAATAGAATTATATATCCCCACAATGAATTAACAGGTCTCATGAGAAAAATAATTAATATATAATTAAATGTGTTTCTAGTGTATGTCTAGAAAACATTTTAATCTGTATTAGCACACGTCCTCAATTATATAGGTACCATGATGTCTAAAATCATGTAATCCACTATTAAGAATTTTCCTCTTTTGAGAATTCAGAGGTTATTATCCATGATATTAATACATTGATATTATCTATTTATGAATATTATAAACAATTTATTAATTAAATGGAATGTGTTTTTCAGTTATTTACCACTCCTTATTTATTATTCCTTATTTATTCATGAAATCCTCTAATGTACATGACACTTAAAGGGAATCTAACCTCAACCTTTCATTTGTTTTTTTCCACATGAAGTAAATAAGGATGTTATGAATAATATAATCGAATCATGTAAAAAACAATTTGCACTAAATATTTCCAATTTAATATGAAAATAATGTATTTATTTTGTTCTTGAAGACTACAAGATTGTTCAGTATTTTGGGATTATATCACTTCTATCTATGAAAATGTTTAAATGTAGATACTATCTATGGGTTACAATATTTGGGTTTGCTACATCAGGGGTCTCACCATACTAGAGATATAAATAGGTGAATAGAGTTAAATTATGAGTAATAAATTGAGAAATTGTATGCTTGTTAGAAATTTCAACTTTCCACATTTCATAATTATAGAGAGAAGCTTCCATGAAATTTCCCAATGGGGACAAGGAAATGCTTGTAACGTAGAAAGAGTGGAATCAAAATATTTTTTATTTATGGGAGAGGAATAATCCTACTAATGTGATAAAAGAAAATAAGGTTATGATGAATCCTCTTCCCATGGTCCAAAGATTCAACTATAAGAAACTTTGACACTATACCAACTAATTTAAAAGTTCAAGGGTTGTTCATGGTAACTAATGAAAAATCCCACTAAGTCCTGTACATAAAAGACCAGCATCTGATATCACCACTATTGAGGAGGTTCCTAAAAATTATGTGGTGATAATAATTCTAGTTAATACATCAATAATATGAAATATAATATCATATTGTAGTTTCGCGTATTCATTCTAAGAAAACAATTATAGAAGAAATATTCAAATACAAACTAAAAACATGGAAGTAGAATTTTTTATAAAAATTGAAATTGGGGGAATAACATCATCCTAGAAATATTACTCCTACCTAGTCAATGTTTTTTGGTTGAATTTCCCTGGTAACCTTGTGTTTATCCCTTTAGTATAATTATATGTTATTCTATGTATTTAGTGTTTTTCCTTGTATATAACCCAGAATGATTTTAATAGATGGAAATAACTTTTTTATCACGAATCGGCTTCTAGTCCATTAAAAGTGTATGGATGATGATGATTCTTCTTTGAAAGTCCTATATAAATCATTAATATGATATCTATATGATTAATTTTATCTTACTCAAATTATTGAGAACAAGAAAAAAATAATCCTTGATAACATTCCAATTGGAAGAGAATATGATGATGTGTTCTTCAAATAGTTGTCTATTATTACTAAGAATTGAGATGTTGAGTTATCAATTTAACATATACCCAAATCCCTTCAAATATACAAGTATTCATATATAATGAACACTATTAAACTTGAATACATGAATAACAATCTACAAAGAATATGGATTACAGTTTTATACTCTCAAGTTCGTCACCTTGGGGAACACCATCCCAATTCATCAAGAAATAAGGTATGCGTTAATGAATCTCTACATATAATATAATTAATTCAATAAGATAGCAATAAAAAATTGGTATATCCTTCCATAGATATATTACTTGTTCTATATTCTATGTGGATGTGAGTAGTTATTTAAGGTGTATCTTTGGTCATGATATTATCAAGTTATGATTAAAAGGGATATTCCTAAGAATTAATTTTATAAAATATATGCACATGATGAGTACATATGAATTCTATTTGGACACATTAATTCTCTATTAATATTCATGGATTTGATGAATATATACTTTGGATATTACATCAAAAAATGTTTTTTAGTATTTATTGATTATATTCTTATATACTCAAGAATAATGTAATTACTATAGGAGCATTTGTATATTATGATGAATAATTTTAAAAAATATAGGTTATATGATAGATATAGTACTTGTGTGTTTATTATAGAGAAATTAATATTTTTTGATTTTTTATTATAAAAAAATGGGCATCTATAGATCTGTCAAACAAGGTTGTGATTGAGGAATGTCCGTGAAAAATATCTCTAATGGATATCCATATCATCCTTGGATTAGAGGCGTACTATCACATATTTTTTTTGAAATTACCATAATTTTAAAACATATTAACTAGGATAACTCAAAAAATAAGTAATTTTTTCTTGATGATGAATGGTGGGAGAGATTCAAAGAGTTAAAGAAAAGGCTAATCACTAAATATGTACACACACTTCCCACGTGTGGGGAAGGATTTTGATTATCTAAAATGATGTATCAAAGAAAATATTGGTTTTTACACTCATGAAAAATGATAAATTTATAGCATATATCTCTTACCAATTAATTATCCATGAGAAGAATGGAATGATGAAAGATCTATAGTTGGCTGCAGTAATATCTACATTAAATATTTAATTATATTATCTCTATGGGGATAAGTGTGACCAATATATGGTTCTTAAGAGACTGAAGTATATATTCACTCACAAAAGGATATTATTATGAGTCAACATATTCAATTATAAATGATTAATGATTATCAATGCTAAATCCAATACAATATGTGGACGGATAATAATTTGGAAAATTCTTAGAGAAGAAATGATCAAACAACCCTATCCATGATGAAGATAGAGAGTAATATAATATTATTTGATATGTAAAGTATGGATATAGTAATTGTAAATGGAATTCCATCCTACCATTCTCAAATAACATCTCAACAATATTTTCATGAGAATATCATGGTGGCCAAGAATGGTAATGTTGAGCTACAATGAAAGGTAGTAAATATTCAATAGTTAAAATTTTATTAAGATAGGGTTATAAGAATTGGAATATGGATATGTGTACCATAAAAACAAGAACTGAAGAGGTTAATTAGTGATGATGTTCATATATCATCCATTTCGATTCATCCAGGTATCACTAAGAATAATATAGAGATTAATAAAAACATATTTTTGGATAATATGAAGAGGGGGATTACTGCATTTATATCTTTATGCATGGAATGAAAATAATTCAAGGTGAATGATAGAATTATAAGGGTGTGATTCAATAATTTAACAAAACAGTACATAAATGGGAAAGCATTTCCATTTAGTTTTTTATATGACACCCCATGACATTTAAAATCCTTATAAACATTTATCTGTAGGTTGATCACCTTACAAAGAAATCTCCTTCATTTTATATAACGGAATATTTCACTTTTGACCAACTCAAAATCATACAGATAAGAAATTTTTTAATACTTCATGGAGTACCACTCTCCATTGTATCTGATTGATATCTAAGGTTTACCTGGAGGTTATAGAGAAGCATTTAGAAATCATTGGATATAGAGTTCAGTTTCAGCAGTGCATATCACAATCAGATGAATGATCAGTCTAAGAGAACCATTCAAACCCAATATGATATAAGTGTATTCTATTAAATTTATTTCCATGGATTTTGTGATCAATGAATTCCCCTAGTTGTGTTCACATATAACAATATTTTCAATTATAACATTAAAATGGAGTCTTATGAGGCTATGTAGAGGAAGTAATGTTAGACTCCAACACACTTGGATAAAGTTAGATAGATGAAGCTAATAATACCTGATCATGTTGATGAGATGATAGAAACATTTCAAACCATTCAACATCATATGAAATATGAGAAGTGTTGGAAGAAATGATATATTGAAAATCATTGATGTGACCGAATGTAAGATCATGAACTTTTCTAGAGTTTATTTTAGATAATGTTAGTTACTATTTTATCTTTTTGAGTATTTATTTTTTGGTTATTAGGTTCGGATAATTTTGGGTGAAATTAGTGAATTTTGGGAGAAGGGTGGTAGTGCACGATTAAAACATGGTTTTCCCAAACTATGTTCCTTATATAGTAAACCATGTCAACCCCAAAATAGCAGATTATTATAGTGGGCTCATGGTTTTCAAAACCATGAACCCTCTTAGTAGTAACAGTGTGACCACCTGAGAGGTGGGATATAGTTATGCATGCAATTAGGAAAACTGTGTTCCCCTTATAGGAAACCTTTTTTGTGGAAATATAAACCCCTAAGAAATTAAAATGAAATCCTGAACAACCTAGTATTAATCCCTAAACAACTCTACTCTAATCTAAACTGATTCTTGTGAATTTAAGAGGCCCTCAGATGAGTTTCAAGGCATTCTTGTCACTTTTCATGATGAATTGAATATCCATTGATGGCTCTACACCTCTCTCATTATGTGTTTCTTACCCCATAGGATTTCCTCCCACACTCCCATATTTCTATAATCCTTTGAAGGAAAATTTTTAAATGAATGTAATGGATCTAGACCTAGGATTTCATGGATATAATTTTTCTAATATTGGATGTTGGTTTTGGATAAAGATCTCGTTATTTATCATTTTCAAGGTTATTTCACTTCAATTAGAAATTTCCATTGGAGTTCATCCATCAATGATCTTGATGTAGGTGGTATAAATTACAATTTATATAGTCTATATTTACTTACATGTATGAAATTTTCAAATTTTGGTTTCCATGATCAGGAAATTTCATCACACATTCTATTGATTAAATTAAATTTCAATGTGATAATGATTTGGATAAATTTTGGGAAATCATAATTGGTGGAATTGGATTAATTAACATGTTAATTAATTAATGGATTGTTGTGAATTTAGAATTGATGGAAATTTTGGATTTTATATTTGGTCAATTAATGGGATTGTATTTTAATTGAAATTGAGAATTAAGATATGGTTGTTATAACCATAATAGGTTATATTATTTAAATATTGATAAATAGATTATTAATGAATTGTTCATAATATATCCATGTGATTAATGTGATGGACATTCCTTAAATTGATAATGGAATAAAATTATGTGATATGTTGATAAGAGGGTTAATGTTTAGTAACATTGTTTAATGTGACGTGTGTGATATATTGTTATTTATTCATAAATTGGTTTTGGGACATATATTTATGATTCAAATACCCATGGGGTTCTTGGCACGGTATCATAGACCCAACTTCATGCATGTGATAATGATTGTGGGATGAAGAATAATTATTCTAAAGCCCACTATTATAATTCTTGTGATAATAAGTGTGGGACATAGATTTATTCTTCAAAATATTCATTTTATGATTAATTGATAATTTCTGTGGGATAAAGAAATATGAAATAAAATAACTCTAGTTTAATTTATTAATAAAAATATTATCAAAAATGGAATGATGTTGTAAATACCCATGGGGTCCAATCCATGGAGTTGTAGGCCCTAAATAATGGCATTGGACTCTGATTAAATTATCCATGATAAGAATCGAAATTAAATATGTAATGAAGGACCATGTGATGATGAATTTTGAATACCTATGTGATATGGTGTAGACTCAAATTTGGGATGAATTAGGTATTGGTAGTTTATGTTTCATTATAAACCCATGTAAATTATGTTTTTAATTAAAGAATAATGAAATGTGATCACTTTTTACCTTTTTAAACATAATTCTTTACACAACTAAGTACATGATTATTTATTGGATACTATTTTGGATTGTTGGTCAGAGTTGGACACTCAAGAGGGGTTAATTGAGTTCCTATGAAAATATCTATTAAAATTTTTATTTAAATGGTTCTATCAATTTAAAAAAAACTAGAGAGTGAACCAAAGTATTATAATTATAATATCTTGACTATTCAAATAATTTCTCAGAAGATTGATTAATTATTAGATATAACAATATGAGATATTTATAGAACATTTTAAACTACTCTAATAAGGAAAAATAGTTATAACTACTATCGAATTATAACTATTAAAGTAAATTTTTGTTTTATGAAAAATGAATTTAAACAGAGAAAGACTAAATTGAAAACATAGTGGGTATAAAACAGGAGGTTTGGTCTCAATAAGAGACTAAGTCCTAAAAATTTTGTGATCACCATACACCAAGTAATTTATATAAATAAATATTTTTATCCACACCCTGGATCTGGGTAAACACAAGAGTTCACAGACTCTCTAGATCACAAGACCTATACCATAGTTCTATGTGGGAACTAAAAAACAACGAGGTATCCTAGGACCAATTTTGTAGTTCTTCATGGGATAAACATGTCTAAGAGATATTTCATTGAGGATATCTAGTATCCACAAGTTTAGTGCATGAGACATTTGTGTGATTTTAGTATAGACTCACACATTTCTTGATAGTTTAGCTAAATAGTACACAACAATTCCAAATATATTAATAAGGAATTATAGATGTTATAAGTGTTATTAAATTTTTATCTGGACTGACTAATGTATCAGAGTTCAATCTCGAGTCCACTAATAGAAACATACATTGAAAACAATGTGTCATGGAGCACTATGTTCTATCTTCTAAGAGGGTGTGATGTTCTTCTCCTTTATTTTAGTTGGATTCTACAAAGATTGTGGATCCTTTGATGAACAATATTTATCTGGTTAAAAGAAATTAAGAATGAAGATTTCCTCAAGTTTCCTTCTTTTCTGTATGGTTCTCATGGTGTTCTACTCATATAATCTTGTCTATGCCTTTCAGCATGAGTTTGTTGGTATATATTTCTTTCATGATCACTTTGTTCAATATATATTCTTATATTCCTATAATGTGCTTGTTTTATGTAGACATGATACCTCATATTTATGAAATATTTATTTAAATGTATTCAAAAAGGAATTAAATTAATTTTCCTCATTAAATCACTCAAAATATGACTGTTATAAATAATTTTAAATATAAGAAATTTTTTACAGTCTATTTGTGAGTCCTCGGTTGGTATCTTCTTATATTAGTGATTAATTCCATTGTTGTCTCGTTTTTTCAGTCATTCCATTCATCTGTGACTCATTCCATCAGTGACTTGTTTTATCAATCAGCGAGTCCTTACATCGGTAGCACCATGCATTGGTAGGTAATTTGAACTAATTGTTGGTTATCTATGTCTGTAGGTCATTTACAACGGTAGGTCATCTACATCGGTAGGTCATTTACATCGATAGTTCATCTGCATTGGTAGTTCATTTTACATTGGTAGTTCATCCATGTTGGTAGGTCATTTACAAAGGTAGGTCATCTATCAGTGACTCTGTTGAACTATTGGTATCTCATCTCTTCTGTCGGTGTCAACATATTATACTTAGAAAATATTTTTTCTTGGACTATCTTACAACATAAATGTTAATAGAACGTTCCATATTTATGTGAGATCATATATAAATATAATTTCACATTTGGAAACCGAAATAAATATGATTGAAATGTTTATACAAGATTAATAATATTTGAAATGATATCTTATTATTAAAAATATTAATACAAGAGAGGGTGGCCAATAGTTACCTATGGTCTAAGAATCTCCACCTTTTTTGTGATCACAAATCATGGCATTATTTTATTTAATAGTTTTTTTTGAATTAAATAATCCTACATATAATCTCCCATTATTGATTTATATATAAGGTTTAATTGTAAAAAAATAGAATTAGTATCGAAGAGAAATAACATATATAAGAGTGAGATATAAGATAAATTAAATTAAGATAATTCCAAACTAGTTATCCTCTTTTGGGATTATCAGAAACATAAAGGGGGGATAAAAACTATTCTCCCTCGTTGGAGGATAATCAAGAAGAAAATGGTAGAAATAATTAAATAGTATCATAATGTAATAGATAAAAGAGAAATAGAGGAAAGAAAATAACACAGAATTCCATTAATCAATAAAGTACAATGTATTAACAGTCATCATGAAAAAATAAAAAAAAAATCCAGAAAATAGTCCTATTAGAGAATGATCCATACTATAACTGAGGATTAAATATAAGGCCCCGACCTTATAACATTACTTAATATTTAATTACATAGAAAAATTAACATTTAGGATCTTTTCAGGTTTAGAGTTTTAGAGAATTAGAACATAACTATTACATCTCAAAGATTAAAAAGTGGACACATCTATACAACTTCCATGTTTTTCACAAAATAAAAACTCTTGAACAAAAGATTCATGTCTAGTTCCTTGTTTTAGACAGCATGACATTTCCTTGATCCCATCCTTGACCCTATTCAACTTTATGTCCTGTGAAAACGTTTCAAAAACTTGGGATGAGCATAAAAAGCTCAGTAAGGGTTATAAAAAGCATGGAAAGTAACCATGAGTACATATATACATAATAATGAAATCATACTTTACCCATAAATCATAAGCACATAAACATACCTCCTAAAATCATGAATAAATCATTGAAATAATAAGAAATAAAGGTATCTTGAGGCATTCATAAAATTCTTACGTAGGGAGTAACCCTCTTGGTTACGTTTGGAATGCCCATCATAGTATATTCCCTAAATCTCTTCGTAGAAACCGTAACGTTTAACTCCTTCGCGTCACCCAATGAATTGGAGAGCTATATCGGGCTCACCAGCCCTTAGTTTATCACGAAACCACCTGTCTTCATAAACAATGCCCAAGAACCATAACATAATCACATCACATAACTTAAGCATAAAGGAAAGATAATATTCCCACATTGCAATAACTATATAACATTTTAAGATATTGAAATAATGAATCCATTCTAAAAACCATTTTCAAAACCATTTAATAAAGAGATTTTTGAATCAAAGTGTCCCATACCACTTTGATGATTTTAATGTTTTAAACCATTAATATCCATAAAAATAAATCATTAAAACCATTTTGAAAACAAGGATATTAATGAGAAATATTTATAATAATAAATCATTAACACATTTAAAATGATATTTTTGTTAAAGGGATTTTAACAAAAAGAGTGAAACTTGAATACAATAATTGAGGAATAACATTTAATCAGAACGTTATAATATCATTAGAATAATTGGATTGATGATATAATATTCCAAATGGTAGTATATACACCATATAAGAGTGAATTAGTGCATAACAACAATTAAGTCTCAATGTAAAATGAGATGAAATCCCTTGTCAAGAATGTATCCATAAATTAAGGATAAATCAGTATCAAAATTATGTGTGAAAAATATAAATACACGCAATATAAGTGGATATTAAGTGTAAAACAATCAAAGGTCATTCACACATATTCAAAGGATGAAATAATCAATAAATACATGTTGAACCCAAAGAAATCGAAATTGGGTTAAAAAGTTCCCTTGGTAAAATTCGACAGCCTAACGGCGTCACTTTAAAATTCATAAAATTAGTTGACGAGAGAGAAAATGGTATCTCATCACATGGACATAAAATTTAAAACAATAAAGATATATAATAAAATATCTCAACATTACAATATGTAAATTAAAAGAACCAACAAAAGAAGTCTTTTAAAAAGAGGACGGTGAAAAGTTCCCTTACCGACTTGTGTATCTTTAAGAAATATACACCCCATGAAAGAAGGAAAATACATCATTGATGTAAATACTCATAAACTAAATTATATTACATAAAGATTAGAATAATGGTAATTACATATACCACTCAAAGGAAATGGTGGAAAATGTAGCATAAATCTCACGGGAATAAAAGTGAGATGAAAAATCCCTTACGTAAACTCGGCACCCTAACGATGCCACTTAAAACTTCCAAAAATGGATTGATGAGATAAAATAGGATCTCTCAACATATTAACATAAAACATACAGAAATACTAATATAAAAGAACATCCCCCAACATAACAAAGAGGAGCTTAAAATAAGTGACATAAAGGAGAGCACTTAAAAAGAAAGAGAGAGGTTTAATCTCTTACGAAATTTCGGCAGCCTAACGGTGCCAATCAAAACTTCCAAAATGGATTGATGAGAGGAAATAGGGTCTCTCATAATATGAAAATAAAAAGTAAAGTAATAGTAATATAATAGAATATCCCAATCATAATAAGGATGAGCTTAAAAGGAATGACATAAAAGAGTGTACTTTAAAAGAAAGAGAGGGGTAGGTTCCCTTACCTCAGGTCCGAATTGACTCGATCGTTATTTAACCTCTGGAATAATAAACTTGAGTTAATTTCTTCTTGTTTAATAACCTTTTTCAAGTTCATTAATCCTTTTATATCACTTATTACCATGCTATGAACACTATGTAATTATTTAAGTTAATAATGGTCGTTTTGTAGATCATTGCTAGTTGAGTCAAAAATAATCACCTTATAATTACAAGTTGTTCATGTGGTAAAATATATATTATATCCAGATATATATTCATTATTTAGATGTCATATATATCATATATATCCATTATATACATGAATTTATAATATTACATAACATTTAGAGGTAAGAAATGAAATGCATCGTTCATGGAGACGGTAAGTCGTACGTACGCATGAACGCTACTTCAATTTCTATTTCTTATTTAATGGAATTAAAAAATAATGATACATAATAGTATTATAATTCTAGTTTGGTATCATATATAATATCATTAAATATATCCTTTATACGTACCACATATGGTATTAACGAATCAAATCACTTTGAGGGGGCGGTAGTCCGCACTTCCTAAAATGAAGATATCGCGTTTAACCATAATGGAAACCATAAAGGTATTCCATAAATGAAAAATACAGAAGATTAAGTAAAACATAAATATATTATATATCATATATAAATATAGTGACATCTTAATGGAAACCTTTTAAGGTGTTAATAGAATATTGAACAATCATCGTTTCGTGAGATAGAAATTCACCATCCACAGAAACAGTATGTTCTTTAACCATTAGATGTAGGTGTGTGTAAGTTTAGGTAGAATATTTATTATAAAAACATCATAGTATATTGAAGATACTATAGTTGTTACAAAATAAATGAAGAAAAAGAGTTTAGGGGGTTGGAGAAGAAAAATAAAACAAAAGAACACAAGTGAAGACATTACCTTAAAATCGAGTAACTCTCTTTGATTTGAGATCAAAAGCTTCTTTGGGAAGACTTTTGACCAAAGTGAGGCTTCTAGGAGTAAAATAGGGATGTGTAGAGACAAAATGAGCAGGGTTAGGCCGAGCCAAAGGCTTGAGAGGTGTGGGTAAGGTGGTAGAGGTGGGTGCCTTTTATAAGAGGAGAGGAGGGGCACTCATGGAAAGTCAAAAAAAGTTACATTATTTTAAAATGCGTTTCGGATTTTAAGGATCCCAAATTGATATATTTCTAGGATAAGGTGATAAGGGTTCGCAATCCACCAATAAAATAGGTTTCTGACATGTGTAGGTCATAAATGATACATTATCTTTTCATTGTATTTAAATCGTTAAATAATGAGGTAATCGCCGCATCATCATGATTTCATAAATAAATTAATTTATTTATTTTCTAAAAATAAAAAAAATACTATGATGTAGGAAATCGTATTATCTTTTCAATGACTATTTATAGTCAATAATCTGACTTGTATAACCCCATGTAAAAATTGATTTAGTAAAACAACTCATGTTTGTGACTTTTTGATTTTAACTTTAAATAAAAAGTTATTTACGTCATTTTACTACCAAAGTGGCTCCATGGGGTCCCCAAGTTGACCCATGGATTGTCTTTGTCAGCCATGACACATCAAATGAGGGTAGGACATGTGTCTAGGTCATTTCATATTATTAAAACATTAATTTTACCTTAAATTACACTAATTACCTCTAATCGTGATTAAAAACATAAAAGTTACTATTCACCAAAAACTTATTTTAACCCCATTGAAACAAATTTTACTTACTAATGACAACCATGTATGTCAGAGATTTTATATTCAAAACATAGAGGTGGTAAAATTTCATTTAAACAAAAAATCAGTTTTTTAAGTACCACTTAGTGGTTTCACTATTCATTAAAAATTGATGTTTTTCAGAAAAATACCAAAACTTTACCCTAAGACATATATGATATTCCAAATTCATGAAATGATGTCTATTTTAAAAAATTAAATACATATAAGTTAAAATAATTAATTTAACAATTAATTCCCACTGTCAGAACAAATAGCGTGTTTTATGAAACAATATATATCAAAATATTGACACTAATTTAAATCCAATTTCAAATTGAAATTAATTCCAATGACCACCATTGGATTAAATGGTAAAAATATATTCTAATTTCACTTTAAAAACAATTCAAAAGATAATCTAATAATATAAATAAATTATATTAAAAAGTCGTTTTGAATTAAAATACAACATTTTTCCCTATTCATTAAAAAATGAACTTTATCAAAAATTTACAGAATGTAAATTTGGTTGTCCCGATTCTATAGAAGAATTTTATTTTTTCAAATATAACACGTAAAATTTTCAAAAAGTGGATTTAAAAGAGGTTCTCCATCAAAAGGCGGTTAATAGACCTTTTAAAGAATATTAGAGTGTTTATGCTTAAAATTGGATTCATTTTCATTTTACGCCTCTAACATTTATTGGATGAATATATTTGACAAACATATATAATCATTTTGTATTTAGTTCCGTTCTTTCCCGCCATTACAATTGCTAGGCGTTAACTACCATTTAAAATAATATTATTTTATTATTATAGTGCAACGTAAGATTTCAAAGAAACTCGTTCTTGCGTATTGGGTACGCCATAGAGCATAGCGTTCCCTTTAAAGTAATATTAATATTTTATTCACAAATATGGATAAATATAAAAATGTCATATTCTTTATTTACCTGGGGTGTTACATTAAATGTTTCCTTCCCATTCCCAGAGGGATCAAAAAGGGTCAAGTAGGTGGTGGATGAAAAGCTAGAGGGTCTGAATAAATTTTTATATAAGGTATAATAACTCCTTCTCAAACATTAGGTGTAAGGATGGGTTTATGTTGTGACAACACAAGAGGTTGAATATGTTCTTGGATCACATAATGAATCTAAGACAAGGCCTAAGAAATAGATATTTATAGTGAAGGCATTGCTCTAAGAGGTCCAATAGGTGTAGCAATATGGACTAGAATCGCTTCCCTTTGGATATAAAGGTATGGATCTAACATCGTAATGTAATCCTCAATAATCTCACCACCATCCATAATATATTTCTTAGATTCGTCCTTATTAACCGTGAATTTTTCAAAAAGTGGAATGAATTCTTTCAACTTATGTACTTGATCATTAAAATATCTATTTAATAGATGCCAATATAGGTTCTCTTTAAAGTACATAAACATACTAGTCAATTGATGCTTGGTAATGACCTTTTTGAAATAGTAGTCCACCTTTTTTGTGATCTAATAATTTTTTGTTTTAGAACTTTTGGAATAGAGTCTAACCATATCATGAACATGATCACTGTTCATCTTAATATATTACTGGTTGGCCAAACTAGAAGCATCAAATAGAGTTTGAGGTCTCCCATTACAAAAGATCTGACTTCCTAAACGCCCAGAGTCTAAGAAGTCTAACTAGATGTAGATATAATTTTAGAATAAGATAAATTATAAGTCATCAATGTTTTATGAATATTCTCCGTACAACCTTTGTACATTGAGGTCAAAGTATTAATTGTAAAAGCAATCCCGGTCATTTATTTTCATAACATGGATGTGCATGCAACAATTGTCACATCAGTCGTAATTAGCTTTGTTTGGGATCGCCTCTATCACTTTCTTTGCAACATTAGCTACATGAGCCTCACTTATGACTAATGTCTGACTTGGAATACAATCTGCTTTCCCAGAATACCGCATTTCTTTTATTAAAGATATAATAGAGTTTAATTAATCTCTCAACACTATGTTTTCTCTCCTAGATGTTTGAATCTCATGCATTATATAAGATTGAATAGATATACTTACAGTCGAACATGCTTCTTCTTTAAACTATTCAACATATTCTTTATCGAATATGGCACTAGGAAGGGTCTCAGCAACATATTTCCTTACAACAAGTACAAGAACATCATCAAATGAGTCTTCATAATCTAACCCCAGTACTATATACCAATTATTCCTTTCTCATTCAACCATTACATCATCATCTAGAGGTGTCGGAGTATCATGTTTGAATATTCCATGTTGATGCTCTTCACTATCATGATTTCCCCTTTCTTGAGTCTCCCCCTCAATCTAATCCATCCTCACTAGTTTCTCATCTACAACATGATGTATCCTAATTTCATAAACTAAATGAGGTACTATTATTGTTTGATCTTCTGCTTCAACAAGAACTTCATCATTTTCTCATAGTTCTACACCAACTTTATGAGGTTCTTCCTACCAAGCCTAGTCCACAACATCAACCATTTCAACATCTTCACCTTGATCATCTGTGTGATTTTCTTGATCACATTCACTTCTTTCATAATCATCATATCCAGAGTCATAGTCTCCATTTCCATTTCAATCACTATATTCCTCACCTTATTCCTCTTCACGACCACTGCCACTTTCATCATCTTTACATTCTTCCCCTTCTTTAGAGTCACTAGATCATCTTACATATTCCAAATTTCCTGATACTTCTATGTTCTCATCTCTATTTTCTTCTAGTGTGTTCTCATTATAGTGTAAGGAAATTGGAGTAATATGAGGTCATAACGAAAAACCATTGTGAGGTTTAGTGGGGTTAGGAGCACTCTTATCAATGATAGGTGAACCCAATTCTCTAACTGCAATGGAATGCTCTTCTTCTTCTTCTAAATAGTAAAAAACTTCCCCATTTGGTCCCATCCCAGGATCAACCATCTTCTGAGGACTATTTTGATAGTACATTGGATTGAACTTATTATAAACCATATCTTCATCTCCAACCCATTATTTCTTCCATGGGTTTAAATTGATTTTCATCCTCTAACAAATATCTTTACTACGGTAGATCCCACTGCACTCAGAAATAAATTCTTCTCCTTTATTTAAAAAAACCTTCTCTTTTATCATAGAGAAGATAATCTGGGGATAGAATAGGGAATTAGTTTTTCAGGAATGTTTGATCATTTCTTTCATGTACACAATAAGGTATCTACAACAATTTACCTTAATAAATTTTCTTAGTAGAATAACAAAGTATACATCTTGATAATTTATAGAAGAAAATCCCCCTTTAATAGGGAATATATGATTCATAAAAATTTAAACAAGATTCTATATTATCCACATAACGTCGTAGAAATGGGTCTTCTGTGTTCATTATTATTAGTCAGCTCCTTCAAAGATGTCTTAAAGAATAAAATATCACTCACAGGTAGAGAGGTTACATGATAATCATAAAATACACCATCATGATGAACTATAAGACATTTATCCCATTGTATTGTAGAGAAAGATATCCTCTTGACTCTCACTATGGGCTTCATATTAGAAACTTCACTTCCTTCTAGCAGGAACTCCATATTCATGTAGTATTCATCAACTAGCTTTACATAATAGGGAATTTAATTATCTAAGAACCAATTGATTCATCCATGATCTTTTAGTACCTTGAGATTATTAGAATTTATTTCCAACAGCCATTTCACCATAACATCTTTTTTGGAGTTACAACACAACTAGTTGGAGTTGGAATTATTGGTTCTAAAGATTTGCATGATTTTCCTTTATATTTCATAGATGCATGAGACTCTCCACCTTCAAGAGATCATCTCAAAAGAGCATTTCTAGTAATTCAGTTTTTCGGTTGGATGGTGAAAGGTTTGGGGTAGAGAGAGAAACATCCGAGAGACTGTATGGGTAAATTAATAGAGTGGATCAATTAAAATTTAAATCATTTAGATATTTAGAAATCACATAATCATTAAATTACTAATAGGGTTTGACAAAATCAATCATACATTGTCATTTACGAAAAAACATAAAACGTATAAAAACATTGTGTCATAAGTGTTGGCATGATTGATTTTACATAATAATAATGGAGTCTTCTTGAAAAGGTTTTGGTGTGAGCATGACATGGTATTAGTATAACAAAGTATCGATATCATCATGATAACTATGTCTGGATGACATAGAGTGAGTGTCTACATGACAACTGTTTTGGTATGAAAAATTTATCGGTGTCTATATGAAAATTGTGTCAGATTAACATAACGTCTGTGTCAGCATGAAAACTATTTCGATATGAAAATATTATTTGTGTCATCATGACATTGTTTTCATCATACTATTAGTGTCAGTATGACAACTCACTTAAAATTGTCAAATTAATATAATCACAAGTTCCTATAGATTGATCATTCCTAAATAATGTCTAACTTAGTTTAGTATTTTAGTGTTCAATAGATTAGTGAAAATTTCAGCAAGTTGATTTTCAGTTCCATTGAACTCTAAAGTTATATCACATTTTTGATAATGGTCTCTCAAAAAGCGATTCCATTTATCAATGTGTTTTGTCCAAAAATGTGAAAAAATATTCCTAGAAATATTAATAGCACATGGGTTATCAAAATTTATAAGAAAATGTCTGAATTAATATCCATAATCTAGCCATGTGTGTTTCTTCCAAAAAAATTATGCACAACCGCTACCAGTAGATCTATATTCAGCTTTGACATTAGATAATGACATATAATTTTTTTCTTACTACAACATTTAATTAGAGACATTCCCAAAAAGTAACATATTCCAAAGGTTCCTCTTCTATCTAACATACAGCCACCAAAATCAGTATCTGAATTACATAATAAATCAAAAGGTTATCATCTATGATAAAATAATACTTTTTTGGTAGTATATTTAAGGTATTTAAAAATCCTTTTAAAAGTGAGAAGATGATATTCTTTTGGGTTTTCATGAAAACATGCACACATGCATACAAAAAACATAATATCTGACCTACTGGTAGTTAAGTACAGAAAACTTACAATCAATCCTCTATTAGTGGTTTGGTCAACAGATTTACCATCATCATCATGGTCCTATATACATGTTGTAAAAATTAGAGTCTCACTAATCTTAATCGATTCAAAGGAAAATGTTTTTATAATCCCCTTAGTATATTTATATTTATTCATAAAAATACCTTATTTATTTTTAAATATTTGAAAACCAAGTTACAATTTGAGTTGACCCATTAAAAACATATGAAATCCACATTGCATCATCTTCAAAAAACCGACACATAATGAATTTTTCCAAGATCCACAAATAATATCATCTAAATTAATTTTTTCAACAAAAAAAACTTTGTATATTATTTTTATAAGAAGATTAGAATCTTTTATACCTTTTGTAAAACCTTTAGAAATATAAAAATTGTGGAGTCTATCATACCAAGCTCTTGCGGCATGATTTAAACCATATAAAGATTTTCATAATTTAAAAACATTACATTGAAAATGAGGGTCTGTAAAACCGGAAGGTTGTTCAACAAAAATATCCTCAAATATATACCCATTTAAGACTCCACTTTTGACAACCATATTATAATGTTTGAAATCTAGATGTGTTTTTTTAGGAAAGAAGGATTCTATTGGATTCAATTATAGCTATCTATGAAAAGATTTACTCATTTTTAATTCGTTATTATTGATTATAAAATTGTGAAACCAATCAAGCTTTGTTTCTAACTATGTTAAAATTTCCATCTAATTTATTCATAAACACACATTTGGTGCCTATAGTAAAGGTTTCGTTGGGTCTATCTTCAAGTCTACAGACTTTCTCTCTTTCAAATAGATTTAAATCTTCTTGAATATCCATCACCCAAAATTCATCATTGATACCTTCAATGATGTTCATAGGTTCATGTTGTGATCTAAGAACATGATATTTATCATGATTCCTTAGAGAATATATAGTCTATTTTTTGTTGTATAAATATTTCAAGATAGCTTGTAATGGATGGTTCTTGAGAGTTCTAATAGGTCTAGAAAATGGTGGGCTAGTCAATTCAGTTTATTTAATAGGATCAGGTACATTATGAGTATAATTTGGAGAATTTCCAAAACATGAATTTTTAACATATTTCTTCAACAGATGGTCAAATGATTTAGCATTGATGTCCAGGTTTTATATATCATACTCAAGATTACCTTGAGAGGTCGTTGGATTATGTGGATCTGTCTCATCAAATGTGACATGTACAGATTCTTCCACACATTTTGTTCTTTTATTGATGAATCTATATTCTTTAATAGAAATTTTACAAATTTGGAAAATTCCTTCATCACTCTTGGATGAAAATTTGTCCATTATATCTTTAGGGTTAAGAATATAGACTTCACTATTAATGAAATTGATGTAGTTAAACTTGGTTTCTCTGTTAAACTACAACTCATATGGAGTTATTTTAATGATAGGTATAATCAATACTCTATTGATTATAAATCATGTTGTATTGACAGCTTCTAACCAAAAGTATATAGGTAGGTAATACTCACTAAAAATTGTTCATACAATTTCTTGTAGGGTTATATTTATCCTCTCATCAAAGTTATATTGGTGCAGTGTCCTAGGACCAGAGAAGTTAGTACTATAGCCATTTTGTGATCCAAAGGATTAAAAAATCATGGTTTTCAAGCTCACATCCATGGTCACATCATAGTGTTTTAATTTTATGCCCACTAATATTTAATATTGTTCAAGCATACATTGTAAAATGAGAGCAGGAATCGCTTTTGTGATCCAAGAAAAAGGTCCAAGTATTTCTAGAGTAGCCATCTACATGAACATAGACATAATTCTTCCCACATAGACATGAATCTCTAGATGGTCCAAACAGATCCATTTGAACTAACTCATGAGGTTGAGAAGTTGAAACATTTTTTTGGTTTAAAAGTGATCTTTTTTCCTTTACCCATTTGAAAAGGATTACAGACTTTTTCATTTGGAATTTCATGTTTAACTAGTTCCTTGAATAATAATTTTATAGTAAGCTATCTATGTGAGTTTATATTGCAGTGTCCTAGACTCCTATTAAAAATCAATGATTCTTTATTAAAATCACTCAAGCATGAAATATTTTGTGAAATTGTCGAATCTGAGTTAATAGCCAATACATTTTCATTTATAAGAGAATAAAATACTCACTTATTTATAGAGTTAAAAACATTGCATGCCTCATTTTCAAACTTAACATTAAAATAATCATCACATAACTTATATATACTTAGTAAATTTTATTATAATCTATCGAAAAAAATAATTTAGAAATTAAAACTGATTTAGTGTTACCTATCTGGACGAGGCCAATTATTTTTCCTTTGGCGTTGTAACCAAAGGTGACATGCCCACTATCATTATTTATCAAGTTATTAAAGCCTGGGTAATCTCTTGTCATGTGTCTTGAACATCCACTTTCCACGTACCATATACTTTTACCAGAGCTTTTAAAGAATTTATCCTAAAAAACATATTAGATAAGAAAATATTTTGGCCCCCATATTTGTTTGGGACCAGTAAAATTAGTAATAAGATCTTTGTGGGACCAAATTTTCTTAATGGGTTTCTTATAAGTAGTATGTAATTTATTTGAAAATTAAACTTTATTTGATCATTAAAAACGTGAAATAGAAGAAACTTTTTCATAGATAGAACTTGAAGAATGTTTTTTGGAATTGGGCATAAAACGACATTCTTTTGATTTTGATACCTAAGGTGTTTTTGACATATTCTCCTTTCCAAATTGGTTTCATGTTCTAGTAGTTTACTTAGGAGCTACTGTTTACCAAGAATTTAAAAGAATATTTCTTTCCCAAAGTTAAATATCTCTAGATTATTTTTCTATTTCAAATATGATAATTTATGTTCATTGTTCTCTTTAAGTAGTTGTGATTTTTTCACTTTTTCCACAATAAGTTCATAGTTAACAGTTGTATTCAAATTATGTTCTTTCTTTAAGGATTTGAATTTATCTTTAAATCCATTACATGTGTCTTATAGAATCTCTCAATATTCAAAAAGTTTTTCATTTTTTATATCTTTATAATCACTTTAATCTCTAGAATAAAAGGAATTATGTTTCTATGAATTTATTGTTACCTCAAATGTGTTTTTCATAAAACATATATTTTCTTTATCCAACTATTCATCAGAGGATTATGAGTTACACGACAAATCCTCAGAATCCCTATAAGTTTCTTTTGTGGCCTTTTTATAATTTTCGTACATATCATTATACTTATTCTAATATTTTTTCATGAGAATGTTAGCCTCTACATGTCCCTTTCTCTTACAATCATAACGTATTATTTCATTGGAAGCATCACCTTTCTTCTAATCCTTTTTCAAATGGACCTTGCAATCATACATACCATTTTAGTTCATATTTATAAAGAATTTATTCTTTTAAGAATATTTTTAAACTTTATGGGTATTTGAGACATCTCCTCATCACTTTCTACTGATGATTGTTCATCACCTGAACTTTTAGTTTTATCTTGAACATTGCCATTTTACTTAGAGGATATATATTTGAAAGCAACAGGATTTCTTATGGGTTCATCATCCTCTTATTTTTTTTACTATTAGATCTTCCTCATACATCATTAACATGTTTATCATATCCTTCAATTGTAACTAACTAATGTCATTGGATTCTATGATTGATACAGAAATTCCTATCTATCTATCTTGTAAGAATCTGAGTATTCTCAGGATTTTCTCGTTGGCTGTATTAACTCTTCTTAGAGAGATCATAGTATTCACAATTTCATTAAACCTGAGAAGGATGTTAGAAATAGGCTCATCATGATTTATTTTAATGTTATTATATTTAATATAATATTTGTTAAGTCTCATTTCCATAACACTAGAGGTTTCTTCATGTGAAATAAGTAATGTGTCCCAAATTTCATGGGTTTTACATGTAGAAATTATATTAAACTCTTCATCACCTAATGAATAGTATAGGGAATTATTATCATTATAATCATTGTTATAGGAAGACTTAGTTGGGGTATCCCAAGTATATCTAGAAATATTAGGAATGTTATATTCATCTATAATTCCAGACCAAATCTCAAAATCCATACTTTCTAGGTGAATTTTTATTTTATTATTCCATTGTGCATAATTTTTACCATTAATGAATGGAGGTATGTTTTTAGAATCATTTTACAGTCTATTATACATGATAATGAAGTAGGATTTTGAAAAAATAGAAATTTAGGACTAAATTTTTTTTTAAGAACATTAAAATAAAACTAAAATCACAGTTAAAAAATATTTTAAAACAATGTTTTAATTTAAATGTTAGAAAACATCTACTTGAAAAAAACCACTGATACCAAATATTGGTTGGATTAAGACACTCAAGATGGGGTTAATTGAGTTCCTATAAATATTTTTTTTAAGTTTTTTTAATGGTTCCCCCATTTTTAAAATAAAATAATCCAGTTAACTTTTGGTAGTGAAATTATAATAGCTTGACTATTCAAAGAGTTTCTCAAAAGATTGATTAATTCATAGTTATAATAATATGAGATATTGATACATCTTTTTAAACTACTCTAATAAAGAAAAAATTAATAACTACTATCCAAGGATAACTATCAAAGTAAAATTTAGTTTTTTGAAAAATGAATTAAAACATTGAAATACTAAATTGAAAAACCAACAGATATAAAGAGAGAGGTTCAGTCTCCAAAAAAGTCTTAGTTCTCTCCACTTGGTAATCACCCTCCACCAACTAATTTCTAAATATATTGATTGTGATCCACACAATGGATCGAGGTTAAAACAATAGTACACAAACTATCCAGGTTACAAGACCACTACCAGAGTTCTACGTGGGATCAAAAAAATAACTTGGACACACAAGACCTCTTCCATAATTTTTCAGGTTATAAACAAGTGTAAAAATAATTTTGTTGGAATATATGTAGTATAATATATTTTATTGATGGTGATAGTGTGTGTTTTTAGTACAGACACACACACTACTCGAAAGCTTATCTAAATAGTACACAACAAAGAAATATATATTAAGAAGGAATTAGAGTTGCTCCGAGTGCTATTAAATTCATCTCTGGACTCTCTAATATATCATAGTTGATGATCAGGTCCTCTTCTAGAAACTGACACTGAAAATAGAGTGTTGTTGAGAACGTTATTCTTTCTTCTAGGAGAGTGAGATGTTCTTATCCTTTGAATTAGTTGGATGCAGCTGAGATTAGGGAACTTTTATGAATAGAATTTCTCTAGTTCACAGCAATCAGTAATGAAGAATTCCTCGTGTGTTCTTTTCTTTTATATGGTTCTTGTGGGGGCCTGCTCATATCTTCTTGTGTATGAGTGTTTGTGTGAGTATTCCCATATGTATTTCTTTAATCCACTATTCTTTGTATATATATTCTTGCAGCCCAAAAATGTACATGTTTAAGGTTGAAACATTACCTCTTATTTATGACAACCTCATTTAAGATGTCTGCAAAAAGAAATTAAATCAATAAATCACATTAAAACACTCAAAATATGACCATTAGAAATAATTTTAATTTGGATAAATTTTAAATGGTCTATCGGTGATTCCTCGTTCAGTATCTCCTTCTTCCGGTGACTCATTCAATTGGTGTGTCATTTTTTTGGTCCTTTCATTATTTGTGACTCATTACATCAGTAACATGAATTACTTATCGGTGAGTCCTTGTGTCGGTATATGCAAAGGTAGGTCATCTGAACTATCAATAGGTCATCTGTGGAGGTAGGTCATTTACATCGGTAAACTATCTATGTCAATGGGTCATTTACATCAGTAGGTTATCTACATTGGTAGGTCATTTACATTGATAGGTCATCTGTGTCGGTATGTCATTTACATTGGTAGGTCATAATTCGATGAATTATTTGAACTATCCTTATGTCATATCTTCTGTCAGTTCCAGTCTTTCATACATAGAAAATATTTTATCTTGTACTTTCTTACAACATAAATGTTAACAGAAGGTTCCAAATTTATGTGAGATCATAGATAAAAAAAATTTCACATATTGAAACATAAATCATTATGATTGAAATTTTTATACATTATTAATATGATTTGATATTATATGTTATTATTAAAACTTGTAATACTAGAAAGGGTGGCCAACAGTATCCTATGGCCCAACATGGATGTTTTTGGTAGTGGCATACTCTGTTTTACTCACACTCTACTAAGTATGCCTGATCGGTAACCAAATAGAATTCATGTTTTTATATTAGGATTAGGGAAATAACCATATGATAGATGGTTGAGTGGGGATAGAACATGGATAAGAGATCCAAACCTTGTTTCATGGCATTCTTGGGAGTGTCATTGTCTTGTTATTTTCGTTTTTAATTTAGACATTTAATCATATATAGCATGACATAAATATTTTTTTTTGGTTTTAATTTATATTTGTATTCTGTTTCATAATCTATTAGTGATTTGTTTTGGTTATGGAATTATTATTGTTTTTGGTAATTTTCATGTGATTATTAGTTATTTATTTCCAATAGTGTTCTACTTTTATAATGAGGTTATTGACTCCCTATGTTGATATATTAGGACCTCACTACTAGTCAGTATCTTCTCACATATGGGGAGGTGGGCTTGAGGTCATGTAATTTCCCGACTCATCGTATCAGTGTTTGGAACCCAGGTAAGAATGTTACAAAGTGGTATTAAAAGAATTTTTATTTTCCTTTCATTTGTTTCAATATTTGGAAAGGTAGACAAGAGAATACAATGATTTGGGCCTTGGTGAAGATCCCATTGATGGGAGCAGATAGAACATTTAAGAGATTAAAATAGAATTAACCTTGGTCGTATTGTTGTTATTTATATGTATTGTTACCATTGAATGTTATTTCACCAAGAGTGATGCACATGTTTTGTGATGTTATTGTTTCTGATATTTTTTGAGATTTGACACATGGATCTGTATGGAACTAGTGTTATATATGAATGAATAATTATAGTCACTAAATAATTAATGTTACAAGCATCATTCAAGGTATTCAATTTCAAAAAAATGTTTTAGGATGTGTTTTGTAATGAAATTTCATTCTCCTATGTCTAAAAATTAAATAAAAATGTTTCCTAATGTAAAAGTTGAAAATTTTTCAAATGATGAAAAATGTGGAAAATGGGCTTCTATTTTGAAATATGAATATGATAATGTGTTAACACTTTTTATCCATGACCTAGACATAGGATGGTTAATGGTAGTGACAGTGCTTTGGTTTTGAAAATGTGGTGGGATTAATGGAAAGACATTTTATAGATTTATGTGAATCCAAATATATTTGTTAGTGTTTTGAATCTATTATATGTCATGTATTTGTGATTTAATATATATATATATGCCTCTATAATGATTCTTGATGTGGGGATAACAAGAGAACATGGAGGGAAATGTGTCTTTAGTGGTGGAACCTGTGCCTATGATAGTGTTGGGTGAGGGAGAGGTAGAGAAGTTCCATGGGAATATTGATTTCTTCATGAAATTCATGGAAAGAGTCCAAATGTGGGTTGTTAAAAGAATTACTAATCACAAATTGGTGTTTCAATTGTAGATCCCTCTATATTTCACATGATAGGGTGGACTTGGGGCAGCTGAGTTCTGGATTGAGTCTATCCAGACAACATATGACCACCTAGGGACTCCTGTTGAGAAGAGAGTTAAACTAGTTTTTTAGAAGTTATGTGTTCAAGAGAAGCATTGGTGAGACATCAAAACATAGGATAAACATCTTAACAGTATGGAGTGGAAGTAATTTTAGGAGAATATGATAGAGAAATTTTTCCCTTAGATTTTTAGGTGGGAGAGGGAAGTTAAGTTCATGAGATTTACTTTGGGGAGTATGACCATGATGGACTATGTTGGATGCTTTAAAGATTTGTATATATTTTTTCTAGTGTTGGAAGGAGGTGAGTATACTACAGAAAAACAATTTCAGGATGGGATTAGATGTGAAGTTAAGTCTCAATTTGACATCTTTAGGCTGAATACGTTTTTCTAATTGGTAAATCAGGCCCTCGTCTTTAAGGGTAACCTAAAGTAGGCTTCAATTAAAAGACATGTGGTTTCTGCAGGAAGATAATAATGTATGACTTTTGAGTTTATGAATTATATCTATGATAATGTTATCGAAAACAATGAATAAAATATTGTATATGATGAAGGGATTATCACATATTACCTTAATCGAGTGACATGTCACTAGTACAGTATGTTGGGTCAATTTCACATACATTTTCCCCAACCACCTATATAGTGTCGAGCCTATGAATGGATGGGAAATCTACAAAGATTTTATAGGAACCCATGACAAGTGGGTAATGAGGGATCTGGTAGGAAAACCCATAGTATAGGAATTGGATCTTCTACATCATACAATCCTAGAAGTTATCGTTCTGCTGTCCATCGAGGTAGAGCCAGTGGATGAGGTGCTTCTCATAAAGAGCTCCCATATCAGCCAAGTGGTGCATCTTAGGATACTCATAATGCTACGTAGGGTAGAGGGGAATGAAAGTTTCATGTAGTTTATCCAACACTTGTGGATAGAGTGGCTGGACCATCGGTAGATAGAGGTACTATTATTGTATCTTCTATGCTTTGAAGATCCTTGTTTGATACTGGTGCCTCTCATTATTTTATATTTTTCACTAATTGTGGATGGTTTGAGTCTTTTGTTGGGGTTTGTGAGAAGTGTTATAATGATCAATACATTGTTAGGCGTATGGTTGAGAGACATGTTCATATGTAAGGGTTATTCTCTTGAGGTTGAGGAGTATCATTTTATCTGGGATCATTATATTCCATATTTAATATCATTTTAATTGATTATGGGTAAGGAATATTTAGCGACGTACCGAGCACACATATATTTTTACCTCGAGAGAGTGAATTTTAAATCTCCTGAGGGTGAAAATGATATTCACCCCGAAGAATTTGACATCAAAGCTAGTTTTGTAGGGCCATGTTCATTCGAAACTAGGGTATATCACTGTCGATTTTTCTAGATTTCTATTGGATGATAATATTTTAAAGAACCGTTTATTTACCCCCTATATTGAATAGGTTTTTAGATGTCTTTCCAAAATACTACTTATGGATTCGACCTCAGAGATACATTAAATTTACAATTGAGATCATTTATGGGGATTAGCCAGTTTACAGTCCACTATATAGAATAACACTAATATAGCATTATAAGATTAATATTGAACTAGAGGAGTAAGAGGAAAATGGATTTATCCATCTGAGTATGTCACCTTGGGTTTCTCCTGTCTAGTTTTCAAATAAGTATGGTGGGACCCTGCACTTGTTTGTTGATTATTGGAAGTTGAACTAGATGACTTTGAAGAACCAGTGTCCTCTTCTGCATATATAATATATTTTTGACTAGTTGATGGGATCTTGTGTCTTATCCATGATTGACTAGAGATCAGGGTATCATCAGTGTATATTTCCACCTTATGATATACCAAGCACTACTATTAGAATCATGAATGACCTTTATGAGTTCATCATGATGTCGTTTGTGCTAATGAATTTAGCTACAGTTTTAATATCCATGATGAAATGGATCATTAATCCGTACCTAGATCAGTTCGTTATTGTATTTTTGGTTAAAATAGTGGTCTACTCCAATTCTCATGACAATCATGCCTAGTATCTTGACATCATATTCAGTACACTATGAGATCATTGGATATACTTTTGGCTATCTATATTTAAATTCAGGATCAATCAGGTACATATCATGGGTGATATTATCTCGGGAGAAAGTGTTTTAGAGGTACCCAAGAAGGTTTATGCAGTCATATCTTGGGAGTAGCCCAAGAACATTTTTGATATCCCCAGTTTTCTATTGTTGGATGGTAATTATGGAAGGATCGTCTAGAATGTTTCCCAGTTTCAAAAACCTATTTTAATTTTTAACAAGAAGGTTGTAAATTTTTAATGGTAAAGATAATTTTAGTATACCTTCCATGAATTAAATAATCATTTTACTATGGAACTAATCATGATCTTGACCAATATAGGTGGAGAAAATATAATTTTTGGAGATTCTTCTTGGATCCGGATTACAGAAATTTTTATGTTGGGAGATTGATTTGTTGTGTATGGTCATGGTAGTTGATTCCATATGAACGAAACTACCCTACACACAACCTCATGTAAACTATAGTGGTTTATTTTTTAAGTGTTGGTAGAAATATATGTTGGGTGGAAATTTTACTATGTATACTAATAACAATTTCATAAATTATATATTTTTTCAATTTTATTTGAATCTCCAATAAAAAAAGGCAGGTTAATTATATGCAGTTATTTGATTCTTAGATATCATATATGGCAAGGTAGGGAAATAGTGTTGTTGACTCTCTAAACAAGATGACACATACTCAGGTAGTTTAGAAGTTTATTTCTATGATAAAGATGATGACATTTTTGGTTGAGAGTTATGTTTTGGTTCATGAGGGACATGGGAACATAACCCTCATATCAGTTTCAAGGGATTCCACACTTCTAAGACAGATCAGGGAGAAGTGGTATAAGGATATGAAGTGTATGGACTTGATGGGAATCCTTGAAGGGGGGGATTCATATTTCTATAGGACAATAGATGATGTTGAGATCATCTGTACTAGTAATTGGGTTATTGTTCCTATGAGTATGTGAGAGGGTTTGATGTGTTAATTTCATGAATCAAAGTGGGAGGTGAATCTAGGATTTAACAAAACATACAATGACCTATGATGATGGTATTAGTGGTCTGTCATGAAAAATAAGATTATAGGATTTATGATAAGATGTTAAACCTATCAATAGGTGAATTTCGAGCATCAACTACCTGGTGGTTTTCTACATCCATGTCCTATTGTTGAATGTTAGTGGGATGATGTTACTATGGATTTTGTTTTGGGTATTCAGAGGACACCTCAGAAGAATGGAACTATTCGGTTGATTTTGGTCTATTTGATAAAGGTAGTGCATTTCATGCCTTTATAAGAGAATTTTTCTATGGATCAATTAGGAGATATGTAAATTTGGGAGATAGTATATCTACATAGGGTGCAGAGGAGTATAGTTTCATATTGTTACTCATGTTTTACATCACGCTTATATAAGGGTTTTTAGAATGATCATTGTATATATGTTTTACTAAGTACATCATTTCACCCATAAATAGATGGGAGTTAGAACACATAATGCATGTGATTGAGGATATGCGTTTTATATGTTTCCAATATTTTAATGGGTCTTGGGGGAAGCATTTTGAACATGTCAAATTTTTCTATAACAATAGTTATCATGTAACCATTCATATAAAACCATATAAGGCACTTTATGGTAAGCCATTCAGATCACCTTTATACTGGATGGATGATGGTGAGTTGAGCTATTGGGACCAAGTCACATGTTGTAATCGTATGAGTAGGTTAATTTTATTTGGACCTTTATTGCTACGACTTTGAGTAGGTTGAATTTTTAGGCTGATAGACATAAATGACCCCTTTAGTTTATAGTGGGTAATCATGTGTACCTTCGGGGGTCTCTATTATTGGGTCACATAAGGATTTAGAGGAAGGGTGAGTTAGTTCCTAGGTTTGAGAGAGCGTTTGAGGTTGTGGGGAGAATAGTTCTGGTGTCTTACTTATTGGTTCTTACACAGAGGTATGGTGTTATGCATGAATTTATTCCTGTGTCCCAACATCAAAGGTATCAACCTAACCCTTCTTATTTAATTGATATGAATGATGTCGAGCATGAGAGTGATTTTTTCTATTACGAAAATATGATACGTGTAATGGATCATAGTGAGAAGGTCTTGTAGGGGGACTATGCAGATTATTTATATATTGAGGAAATATGTGATTGTTTAGGAGGAAACATGAGAGACAGAAGTGGATATGCAGGTTAAGTGGCCTAATCTATTTACATTATAATCTTTGTGATTCTTGGGATTAGAGCACGAGGATGATTTTTTATAATGTGGGGATATTATAAGATCCTTACATTTTATGGATAAGTATCAAGATCATTTATGATACTCTTTTTCAATGTCATTAGTATATCTTGTTTCAATTTTACCTTCGAGTGTTTTTTGGGGAAATAGGCCAATTTTGGTAAGAAGAGGAGTAGTGCATATTTTTCTATTGGTTTCCCAAACCATATGCCAAGGAAAAAAAACATTAAAAAACAAATAGAGGGTATTTACATAGTTAGTGAATGGTTTTTAAATTTACGAACCCTTATAGAAGTGACCATGTGACCCCATTGGGGGAGTTGCACAATGAGGTGTATGGTTATGGAGAACAATGCTCCCTATACAAGAAATCATGCATCTGGAAATTTAAACACCAAAAATAGTAAAATAAATTTGTGACCCCTCTATATTAATCCAAAAACACACCCAGTTAGAACTAAACTAAATCCTATTATTTTTAGAGGCTCATAGAGGAGTTTCAAGGAATTCCAACCTCCATTATTGACTAACAGAAAATCCATTGACAGATCATCACCTATCCCAATAAGAGATTCTCATCCCATATGATTCCCTCCATCAATCCCACAATTCTATCAACCTTTGAAGGGAAGTTTTCCTCTATTGGTAATGGATACAGATCTAGGTTTTCATGTATATAATCCATTTTATCTTTGTACTAGGTTTCATATCGAGATCTTATTCTTCATCTAGATCACATTTATTCAGCTTTCATTAGGGATTTCTGTTGGGGATCTTCCATTAACGTTCTTGACTTAGGTAGCCAAAATTTAAAATCCCATGGTCTAGATTTAATTATATGTTTGAAGTTATGAAATTTAAATTACGATGATAGGATAATACCATTTGAAATAAAATTGATTAAATTAAATTTCCATGTGATAATGATTTGGTTCAATTTATAAAAATTTGAATTTGGGGAATTATATTAATTGATTGGTAAATTTATTAATTGAAAATTGTAATTATAGAATTTATTGTACATTGGAATTGAATTATTTGTCAATTAATGAGATTATCGAAAAAGTTTCAATGATAATTATGAGATGGTTGGCTTCACCTTAATGGGTAAATGGTTTATATGATTTAAATATTAATAAACGGATTAATGGTGAACTTATCATATTATTTTTTTGTGATTACTATTATAAAATTTATAGAAACAGATAATTATATATCATGATGTGATATGTTGATAGGAGGGATAATATTGATTAACCTTGTTAAATGTGATGTGTGTAATATATTGTGATTATTTGATAAACGGGTAGTGTAACATGGGCTGATGCATCATATACCCATGGGGTTCTAGACATGGAATTCTAGACCCATGTTAATGCATTTGATAATGAGTGTTGGACATGAACTAATTCTTCACAATACCACATTTTTAATGCATGTGATAATGAGTGTGTTACATGGAATAATTCTTCAAAATCCAATTCTTGTGATTGATTGAAAATGAGTGTGGGGCATTGAGTTATCCTTCAAAATTCCACTTGTGTCATTTCTTGATTGATGGGTTGTGGGACATGAAATATTAATTCAAATAATCATAGGTTCCCAGACATAGCGTTTTAGGCCTAAAATGTGGGCATTGTACTATGGTTCCACTTATTCATGATATTAATTGAATTTAATTGGATAATGAAATACCATATGATAATGAATTGTGAATCCCTATGTGATAGGGTCTATACACCACATCATGCTAAAAAAGGTATTGGTGGTTTGGGGGTCATTGTGAACCTGAGTAAGTTATAATGATAATTAATGAATAATTAAATGTGATCATTATTTACCATATTGTACTTTATTCATTATAAAACTCCATAAAATGGTTTTTACTGGATAATATTATAGAAACTATTGTTGGTGGCCTTTTAAGTCGTACACACACCCTACTCGGGGATCCTATATTGTTCCAAAATGTACTTCATGTTTTCTAGAAAGGATAAGGAAAGAACCCTATTCTGGATGGTTGAGTCGGGATATAGCATGGATGAGGGAATTGGCCCTTGTGTTGAGACCCCCTTAAAAGTATCTTTTTTTATATATTTTGGGTTTTCATTTAAACACTTGACACTTATATGGAATTAAATAACTACAATTTTGGTTTTGATATTGTATTCGTATTCCGGTTTATGATGTATTACTAATATATTTTGGTTATTGAATTATTCTTCTTGTTCATTATTGTCTAGTTATTGTTGTTTATTAATATCAACTGTTATGATAATTTTTTCAAAGAGGGCATCATCTTCCACCATGTTAATATATTAAACCATTTCTACTATTCGGAGGCCTCTAGAATCTGAGGAGTTGCACTTGAGGTCATGTAACTAACCACCTTGGGGAATTGGTTTGTGTCACCCGAGTGAGGATGTTACACCTAGAGTTTGTGGTCAGATTTAAGGTTTTGTTTTGTATATCACTATTGAGGAATGTAATGAGTTTTGGGATAAAGGTAAATTATAGTCCTAGATTCATTGTCCCCTTTGAGATTCATGATTTCATTGGAGTTGTGGCCTATCGAATAATACTTCAATATAACTTATCTCAGAACCGTGACGTGTTCCACATGTCCCTCTTATGGATGTGCATACAAGACCTGTCACATGTTTAAAATCTAGAGTTTGATCTATTAAAGAATAAAATTTCATATAAGAATAATATTGTGAATATATTATAATATAGTGAAAATATTTTATAGAATAATAAAATTAACCATGTTGAATTAATATGGAGAAAGAAAAATTTTGGGGAAGAAAAATGGGAACCAGAAGTATTGATGAAATGAAAGTACCCTCAACTATTTAGGGTAAAAAATGAAATATTGATTGTGAAATTTCTTAATGGAGGGATAATATAATGAGACAAATGTTTAAAATTGAAATATCCATCTCAATAAATATATTTCGTATTAAATAATGTTGTGAGAAAATATTCATGCACGGAATTTCATTATTTTTATGGGCCGTTATAAAATATAAATATAATTTGGATGTTTGGAAAAAATAAAATTAAGTTTCATCACCATTAGTAATATATACATTATATATTGACTATTAATATTATTATATATTAAGGATTATAATAAAACATAACTGATTCAAAAATAATAATTGATGGCCTTAAGAATTATGATCATACCTTGCGAGGCTCAATTATCAGAGCTTTTGAGGGAGATGGAATTACTAAGAATTTCCCCTTTCTAAGGCCAAAAAAAGATTCACTAACTAAAACAAGAAAATAATAATTTACCAAAGAAGTTCAAGCATTGAGTGATCAATGCACAAACAATTTTCTCTAAACCTCAACAACAATGTACTATAATCACATGCCTTACCCTTAGTTCATTTTCTTCATTAAGAAGTGTTTACGTATCTAGACCCTAATAGTATGAATATGTAAATTTATTTATAAATAATATAATGTTTATAATTATCTATTTTTCAAAATCCTTTTTAAGATATAATATTATATAATGAAATTGATAAAAAATAGACTTTTATATAACAGAACCAAGATTTTATTTTTTGGAAAATATATAGGATTTAATTTAAAATACAAATTTGTGATAAATTCAATTATTTAAAATATTATTTTTTGAAGTGGACTTATAATGAACTTTTTTTTAAATGAATGATAATATAATTTAATGATGTCACATTTAATTTTTATAAGGTCCAAAATGTAATTTATTGAGTAAAAACATATATTTTCAATAAAAAGGCTTTTTAATTAATAGTGTAAATTATCGTATTTAGAAACTAATAATCACATTGAAATTATACAATGGTTAATTTTTCATAATTTTTTCTACATATGAATTTTTGGGTAAAAAATAAATATTGTATTAATATATTGTAGGTATAATGACATCATAATAGCACAAAAATGATGTAATAAAACCCATAGATGAATTCCCGTTTAAATATAAAAATTTCCATTTAAATAATATTTTTTAAAGTAAAAAGATTAATTTTAAAAATCAATAATGAATGTTTCAAACCCTATAATATATTTTAAGATTTTAGAAAAAAAATTAAAAATGACGCACTTCTACGTCATGAATTATATTATTTCAAGGAGATTACTTCATAAAATTAAAAAAAAATGGACAAACACCCCTCGTAATATATGGTGGGAACAAAATAATTTAGAGGTACAATGGTCTTTTATTTTTTATTAAGATGGTGTCCAGGGCCTATGTTTAGAAATTTATTGACTATTTTATCTCTTTTTCAATGAAAACCCTCTCGTTGTCCCATTACTGTTTACTTTGAAGACATTATTCATAGAGTCCATCTCATTTTCACTATATGGAGACCTCTAAATGATTTTCTACGGTTATAAATATATAGTCTCATGTTTTTATAAACAACCACTCATGGTAAGAGATTATCTCCCTCCTCTTTTCCATTAATGTGATTCCTTTGTTATAAGCATTTTTGTTTCCCATAGTTTGTGTTCTCATGTGTTTATAATCATTCTTTTAATATCCAAATTATAGTAAAAAATAGTGGCTACCCACATATCTCATTAAACACCTTCATGAAATTTTATGTACACTTGTAATGATGCAGAAACTATCACTTGATCTTTCATTCAATATTTTTGATGTGAATACCCAACACTATTTTCATTACTTGGTATTTACCTTCATATAATTATTAGTCATTGATTGTGGAATATAACGTATGAAATAAAAATTTCTTAATTATGGGATTGAGATATTCAAATACATTCTTATGTTATATGATTGATTATCCACACATAAATGTGTGCATATAAAGTGTACAGCGTGATAGTGCTCCAATGATTTGGATATTGTTTTCATCACTTGAGATACTTTGTATGATCCATGGGTGATTAGCCAAAAAAATGCTATATTATGATATTGGGGAAGTTAACTTTGAATTATGTTTATAGTGACTCGTTTTGTGTTGTTTCCACATTACTATGACACCTTTAAGATATTGATTTCACATGAAATACCTCCATTTGAGTATGTATGGATTTTAATTCATTATGCTATCATGATATTCCTCCTAACATGAATTTATTGTTTATTATAATTTTTTTCATTATTCAATTATTATACATTATATATCCCTCCTTTTGTATGTCCCCAGATTATCAAGTGTTATGTTAAGAGTTCAAGGAAAACATGAAATAAAATTTAGATTTTTAAATAATTATATTTTACTTTATTTTATTTTAAGTGTTTATTTATTTAATTTCCCAGAGACACTAGGCCCACAGTATTATGGGATTGTATTATTTGGATATTATCCATAAGAAGTAACAAATAAAATATACTATAAATATGCTTTATAATAGTTTTAATGTTGATGAACCCTTTTTACTAGTGGATTAACGTGATTTTATCAGGATATTCATGGTTGTGGTTATTTTAAGAGTATTTAAGATTTTATCAAATGGATGAAAACAATATTCTAGAATGGTGTACCCAAAGATAATTTTTATATAGAAAATTTCATGGGATTCTCGATTTGAAATGATGAAACTAAAGTGTATAGGTTAAATAAGGCTCTTTATTTTATAAAACATTCACCATGATCATCGGATTACCAACAATACTTATATATATATAAAAATAATTCTAAAGCAGATGAGTTGATCTCAATATCTATATAGATAATTCTAATCAAGGAGATTTCTAATCTGATGAGTTCACAATTTTTTGTTGTCCAAGATTATTAAAATTACATAATTATTGTCACTAAAAGTGGTTCAATGTTTGAAATACACCATTATCTATGAATATATGTATATAACAGATCTATAGATGAAGTTTGGTCTACATGATTCTAATCCAATGTTAACTCTAATTGTAGATGGAACTAATATTGGGAAGAAAGTGCCTGAAAAATATATAGATCTTTCCTTGTATAATAGAATAATTGGAAGCATGTTATATTTGATGGAAATATATATATATATATATATATATAAACATAATTTTTGATCCATTTTCAAGGTAATACATTATAGAAGAATCTCAACGATATAAAATAGATCATGAGGTACATCAAAATCACTCTCAGTTTTGTCTTGTTGTTGGTTGTATGAATGTTTCATGAGTTGTCAACATTTTATCATATTTATTGGGCTGATAATGTGGGGAAAAATATTTAAAAAATTAGTGGTACATTATTTATTGGAAGTAAATATGTTGGATGGTTGAGTAAAAAGAAAGAGAGAATATTACATATCATGAAAATATAAAAATATATCTCAGCAACAAAGGAATGTAGTTAGATGCTGTGGATAGTGTAAAAAATGAAATTTATTTTTGAATATGTGATACAACTTATGGTGATATTTCATGATAAAAAATTGAAATTAATATCATGAGAACTGTCGTACAATTCAGTTGATCCAATGTTATTGAGATCAGATATCATTATATAAAATAAAATGTAGAGTAAATATTGATCACAGTAAATCATGTTATAAAAAATAAATACATGGAATATATTATGACTATGACTTTGGTTAATCCAGTTTTTAGTAACATTGGTTTATCCTTGTTGTTCAACCACCTCCTTGAGCAAGAGAATCTTTGGAAAATAACTTCTCCCCATTTTAATCTACTTTATTACATGGTGTGTCCATGGTCGATAGGTTATTTACATTAAGGTTTATTATAAAATAATGACAAAAATATTGATATTTGTAATATTCAAGGAACCATATATAGGTGGTTATATAATCTGAAAAATGCGTATTGGTGGTGATATTCTATGACAATGGGGGACAAAATTATAGTTTTTTATAACCAGTGGATGATCATTGTATGAAATTCAATGGGATATATGATCTATGGGGAATGGAATCTATATTGTCATAAAGATAGGCATGGTTATGGAATGAGGCTTGACAAGAGTCATGGAATACTCTCTTAAACACTTTTATCAAAATTGATTGTTGAATACATTAATATATCATGATAGATATGTTGTTTAATTAATATATAGATGTAGTTAAGAGAGTTTCATGATTTAATTTCACATTTTATTTCCTATAAACGCAAAACAAAGGAATCTAGGATCCATGGCCATCCATGTTTTATATAGGAGAAATATAGGTCATACATAAAAAATTCTTGAATAAAGTAGAAGATAGTTCTTTTTAAATAATGAGGTTTGGTATGATATGATTATTTTTAATTCTCTTATATGTAATATTTTTTAATTGATTGATAAGATTTAATTCAATGAGATATGGCTTGAAAATATCATTTTTTTATCAATATATCTAAGTAGATATTAATTATATGAAGAGTTTAAAAAATACACAAATATCTGGTATAAAGATGAAACTTTCATGGCAACTGAGGAAGTATTTTCTCATATTGATTTAATCATGGAAGTATAGTTATCTATGGATATTTTTTCAAAAAGCTACCAAATAATCATTCTACATCGTAAGATTTTTTACAAAAAATAATTAGTTATTAGTTTACAATATTTATAAGGTTTAGCTTATGTAATGCACATAGAAATTCATTGTCGGATGACAGGTGGATCTTATAAGATTTGGTGTATGATAAGGGATTGATTTTATTTCTATTCTTATATGTAATTTGGGTCCTTATACCTATAAATATTTCACTAATAACTCCATTAAAGTACATATAATAAATTAAAAGAATATAAAATGGATTTAATATCTTAAACTATGATTATTATAAGTGTTCATGAAATGAATGTTTTTTTGTGGCAAGATAATTATTCATGAAAAGTTGAACCACTTGAAAAGATAATCCAATTTACAAAATCATAGTTATTTTAGAAGAAGAACACTTTGGGAATTTAATTTGGTCATGAAGGAATATAATTTGTAGGAAGAATAATGTTTTGTGGAGGGTAAAATGTTGAAGGATTTTCATGAAGGCAATTTTTGAGAAAATAATATTCATGGTGAACAGAATATTGAACAAAAAATAATTGCCTTTTTCTCATGATTATTATGAAGTTAAAATATTTCATTGAAAGATCATACTCTATTTTTTATGATGAAAAACAAATTTAATAATATTTATGATATGAAAGAAACATTTATATAGATAAAATAAGAAGGCATTCATATGAAGTAGTGTGTATAGGAGGGGTTATAAGTAGTAAACCATGCGAGGAATTTTATATGTATCTGATCTGAATTGTAAATATGGGGATCCTAGAATAATGTGACTATTTCCAAAAAAACTATATCCATAAAACATGTGATGTTTAGTGGTTTTTTACATGGGAGTGTTATCAAAGTAGTTAACCAAGTAAAAATTTTGTGTCTTAATTTTATTTTGATGCTTGTGAATATGGTGGATGTGTGCTTTACATCAATAAGTTTAAAGTGTTATTACCAATATTGTCACATGATCTAATATGGTGGATGAAAAATATCACACCCCTATTCACTCCCTCTTATTGGGGAATGTTTGGGGCTCTTGGTTGAAACAAGAACCCATTGAATATTCTTTGTTCCATTATGTCCAAAAATTATAAAATTACATCTTACAGAGAATTAGGATTGAGTTTCTCATAAAAATTTATTTCATTAATCAATAAATAACACTTTCACATGAGTCTTTGGTTGCATATATTCACCTTACTCCATCATTGTGTAGTATTATAGAACATCTACTTATTTCAGACAACATTCTCATTCAATGAAATTCAATGTTTTTTCCATTTTATATATTTCAAAATTAAAAAAAAAATTAAGTATCTCCAAGGACAAATTCATATATTTAGTATCATATTCAAAATTATTTTTATCTATGTGATATATAATTTATATTTTTAATATATATTTTCTCCTCATTGTTTTCATGAAATCTAACCAGTCAACAATAAATTTTTTTCTTTGATTTTATCCTAGAATCGTAACTTATTCCTATCTATTTATCATGATACATAAAAGTCATCATAAAAGTTTGTTTTAGAATCATTCACATACCCTTTATCTCTCCCAAGTCTACTTAATTTAGTATCACATTCCCATATAATTTTACCACCTATTTGTTGAAAATTATTATCATTCTATACCAAAGTGGAATTATGAATTTCAATGAATTTTTAATGATTTTTTGAAACATTTATATATGTAAATCTTCACAATGAATCAAATTGGACATCCTTTGGAGGTCAAAATATTATTTTTATAACATAAACTATTTATTTGAGTCTATAGATTCTCCTCATAATCACATTTACCGGTTTAAAGAATACATCAATAGGTTCATTTGAGTACATTCTTATGTCCATATACTTGTTCCCATTAAACATAAATCCAGATTCACATACTTATAATTCACCAACATAGATGTCTAGAAAATCATTACACATATCTTGTGAGTATTTACACGAAATCACCATTATGTAGATTTTTTTTAGAGAACTACCCTAGATACATTGATTCAATTAGTGTCATTCTATATATCCATTATTTTTTTATAATGTTTTTCAATCCATGATAATGAAAATTACATGTATGAACTTTTTATAGAAATAATTTTACAATGAATAGAAATAGTTCCTTATTTCATTCGTACATAATTGAAATTTATTTCTATTGAAGATTGAAATATCTTCATGGTTGAGGACCACTTCTATGGTTTCCGTAGAGGGGATACTCATTCAATTAAAATCTATGAGTTAATAACACTTGTTGTATCCATAAAAAAGACACTCTTAGATGGAATGAGATAGAGTTTGTAAATTTCAAATGTCCCTCCAAACTATATTTCAGAAAATTTAAGAAAAATACTATATCTAGACATCATGTTGAAAATGGATTTGATAAAGCATGTGATTAGTGACATAAGTGATTTTTTACTTAGTTCACCCACACATGGAAGGACCTAGGAGAATGTAGTGATCATGTAATATTGTACCAAAATACACTTAGTTCATTTCTTATTACATGTTTATAGTGGTCACACTAACCCTATAGGTTTACAAATGTTGAATACAAAAGGGTATATGGTTAGAGATTACATAATAGGGTGTCGTTAAACTTAAATATGATAAACATTTCACATTTTCCCACATCACTTAAAACTATAAATACATAAATAATCTTGAACTCGGTTTTTGTAGGGTCACTCTTTTAATATTCTAATAAGGATGGTATCATTTTGGATGTTCTTATCCTAAAATTAAAAATATAATATTGGTTATTTTTCAATACACATATATAGATTTATGTTCTATGAAATTCTAGTTAATTGGACACACAAGACATAATAATTTTACATGGTTCACCCATGCTGGACTAGTCTAAGGGGAATTAAATGAAAATTTGTTGAAGTATAAGAATACATTAAGTAAGTATAATTTTACAATTATCAGAGTAGACTCGTTATTATTCTAAGTTTACAACCAATAACACTTTTAGAACTCATTCATTTCTCCACTAAAAAGGATTAAATAATCCTTTAGAAGAATCCTCTAATGGTTTATATTATCTTATAACTGTTCACCCATATATGAGGATTCCATGAGGATTTCCACCTAATAGATGAAATCAATATTACCGCATACTTGAATTCATGGAATAATCCTTATATTCTAAATGGTCCACAAAAAATTGTACTTCACAGAAAAATATTCACAGAGAACTCTATCCTCATGATTCTAAACCCCATTCAAGGAGTGAACTCAACTTATAATATATCCTGACAAATTAAAACTCCTCTTCACTGAAAACTCCTCAAAAAAATCATGAGTTGGTCCATGTAAACCTACACCATAGTCTATAAATCACTATAAAATCCCACTTGACTGGATTCACCCTTCCACGAACAAAGTTCATGTCCCACCATCATGTAATAACTTTTAGGAAATCTCTTTAAAATAATATACTTTTAGAAATCCCTTCCAAATACAAGCTCTTCACAGAAAACCTCTCTAATTGAGACAAATTCTTTTAGTGATGAATTTCTCTATGGATTTCTCGCTAGTAAATGAAGTAATTAGGTTTCTTTTATAAAGGAAAATATTTCCAAGAGCCTATTAAACATTAAATTTATATTATTCCATTAATTTAAAATCTTTTTCATCATCATTGTACATTGTACTATGAACTCTACCACACGGTGCATGGAATAGATTCTATGTTTCTGAACTCTACATCCTAGTGGCCTAAAAATAATTGTCAAGAAAATGTGAAATCCCTTCTAAATCCTAACCAGAAACACTCATTCCTCTATTTCTCCATGGATTTTCCCATCACCTTATGACTGTATACTCAACCTTGAGTTCTACCCCCCCCCCCCCACCACATCATCATTGTCCTAAATCCTTGATATTCCTTCATGATTCTATAAACATGAACTCATTGTCCACATACTAAACCTCGAGGTCAACATACTCTACTTCATGGGAAAAAATATTTTCCAAAATCAATATTTTATCCTAAATACTTTAGGTCCAATCTTTTGGAAAACAATTTGAAATGATAAGACCTGTGGTTCCATGATTCTAAGCAACCACAAATTATTTCAGAATTACCTTTTATATATTATTATCCAGAATAAAATCCCAATGACACCAAAACATCTTATAAATGAACTTTTTCCCAAAACTAACCCTCACAATAGAATATAAATCACTACTCTCCCTCTATTTTGATATAGAAATAGTCTTCATAATGATTACCTCGTCTTATATGAATGTAATCATAGGTTATAATGATAATGGTGTAGTAATCAACTTCTTCATCTTCCACAAGATAAATTTATTTATCATATAACTTAATAGAAACTTCGATCTCTTTAACTTCTTTATGTTTTTAATTAACTTTATGTCTCTTTGTTAACACATAAAAAATAATGTTTCTAATTCTTTTATTAATAAACATATCTCCTTGATCATGCGATAATTTACATATTACATTTACTTAATATCTCTATTTTTTCTGGATAATGAGCGATAAATTCATCCATAATAGTCATCAAAGTCAGTATAAACAACCTTAAATTTGGATCTCATAACATCCCTAAAATATAGAAACATTAAATTCTTGGAAAATAATATTTACTTTATCACATTTTAGTATAACCATCACAATGACATTGCAATGTCCTTCCTATTTAAAAAACATGAAATAAATCTTCTACCAATTTTTTCATCCTTAAAACATGATAGCTATTATTTTTTATAATGTATTTCACTTAATCCACAATGAGACCTTCTATGTTGCAACTTAACTTGATCCTCACAATCCTTCTAACTCTGAAATGTGTAGAGCCATATTTTCACAAGGTCTTCATTTGAGCATGACATCTTCCCATAAGACAAAATATAATCATTTGTATTTTAAATTGTGATGCAGATTCTTTATTTATGGAACAATATTTCCTCAAGACTCAAAATAACTTTTCCATATGTGGAAAATATTTTTTTATTGATAGAATATTTATGATGTGACATCACCATATTTTTTTTATATTGAAATGATGTGATGTAACATGTACAATCACAACATAAGGTCAAAAATAACTATACAACACTCAAATACTACAATGTTCTTGTTTTATTATGATACACAGTGTTGTGGTGTGAAATCTATTATATTGATAAAACATACCCATATTTAACCAAAAACATCCATCTTTTAGGGTATCAATTCACAAAGAGTCCTTGAACAAATTTATAAGATTATTTATTCAATTTTTTAACAAATATAACAAAAAAATGCATCGATATGATTTTTCCTATAACGTT
The DNA here is from genome assembly GCA_963277665.1 of Viscum album. NCBI lineage: Eukaryota > Viridiplantae > Streptophyta > Magnoliopsida > Santalales > Viscaceae > Viscum > Viscum album. Next base: position 737,463,156 of record OY728140.1, on the reverse strand, counting down.
TTTCATGTTATTCCATAATTATCACTATTTTTTCATTTAATTATTATCATAAATTCTTAATATCATTATCTTTTACTACTTTCATGACACATAATAAACATCAAAACATTATTGTGAAGACTCTTTAATTAAATACTACCATTAAGGAGACTTTTTGAAATCCTTTTAAATACACTGACCTTATTTTGGGTCTTAATCATTACCAATGTACTCCAAAATATTTTTCATTATTTTAAAAATAATATTTTGGTAGTTGAAAATGACTGAGGCTAATCTAAGAATAAAATTTTTGTCTTTTATTAATGATAATGATAGTCAGAATCAAGTGAATGTATTAATAAAACACATCTGTGGTCATAAAAGATATGAGAAAAGCATAATAATTAAAAAATAATATATAAATAACATTGATAATTATTTCAAATATTTCGAACAAACATGAATTAAAAAAATTTCAGCCTTTATTTTTATTGTCTCATAAAGCTAATCAATAATTTCATGCTAAAATCCTCTTATAATCACAGTGATGTTATTAACTTGAAAGGAAATGAATGGAAGAACAAATAAAAAGAACACAATATAACCTCTTAGAGAAACAAATCTAGATAACTCTCTCCAATTATAAAATATCACATTCTGTTTTATTTTTATAGTAATATGGGCTTTCAATGGATTCAAATGACACTAAATTCATATAAAACCGAATAAGGTGTAATAAAAAGACACCAATGTTTATTTGGTGCAAATAAAAACATCAAAATGATTCATAATTACAGAACCATAATGATAGTTGCATTAATGAGACTCTAAATTATTTAAAACTATAAAAAGGAATGTATAAATTACCCATTTTGGTGGGATTACAATTTTCTCTCTTGTTATGGGCCTTAAAACACATTATATCAATCCAAACCCCAAGTTAATTTTATATTTTCCACTTCACCATCATTTTGTATTAATAATACAAATATCTAGTTATTTATATTCTAATTCCACAATAATTACTTAATTAAACAACTATTATTCAATTAAATATTTGAAATTAAAAACCACAAATTCAGATTTTTTATTGTAAGCATAAATATTTTTAGACATGGACTAATCACATTTGTATGAAATACATAATTAATTTTATCACATGTTGGACCTATTATTCTAGTTTTAATGGTTGAAATGGTCATGGCTATCCTTCATAATTATAAACCAAGAGTGGTATCTAGAATCATTTCATAGCTCCCAAAATTACAAAAAAATTTAGGTCGATCTAATCAAATACATTTACATTAAGAAACTTACTTTTTCATTTACATTAAGACTAACCATGAGACACGGATAATTTCAATCTTATATTTCTTATCTATATTTAATAATTATTATCCCAACAAAATCATATATAACTACAAAGAATGTTATAATATTTCCATAGATATACACATACTTAATGGAACAAATTTTTTCAAATAAAATTCTTTATGTTTTAGTGGGAATCAAACCACATCTCTAGGAACCAAACTTACAAGAAGTGAAAAAAGTAAACATGAATTTTGATTTGGCCACTAGATTGGCTCAATAATATAAATAAAAATTATAAAAGGATGATATATTTATTTACTTCTATCATAAATATGAAATCATAAAGGTATTCTGAATATTTTCCTTGATCCTTACACTATATGTGACATCTAAGGTCATTTTCCCCTATTAATCGATCATTATCACCATTACAACACCAATTTCTAATCCCCACTGACCACTAATGTAATAAATACATTAACATCACCATTAAACTTCTCATTCATGATTTCTCAATAAGAATATATCTATGATATCTTAATAATCATCACCAATAAATAACGGACAGGATTAGATAATCCTACACCATCGACACCCCACATTACGTTAGATTAGAATAACTCTAATTATCACAAAGGTTTCCAGGGTTACAGAAAAATAAATTAAAAAAAACATTAATAACAACATAAAACTCAATAAAAAAATAAAAAAAATTTAAATAAAACCGCCTCCTAGTCAAGTATCCGGACACCATGAGTATAAATTTCCCAATGGATCGCGTGGTCACACTGAAAGGGTGGTGAATCCGGTGTGAACAATTTTATTTATTTTTTTAATTTTTTCTTTGTTTTTAATTAAAACCATTATCACCTTTTATGATAATTGGAATATATATACATTATAGAATATAAATTAAATAAGATATATAGTTATTTTCAATGTTCGATACAAAGACATACTCTTTATTATAACATATTATTCCAACAGTTACGTTTTCTCTACTGAAACTTATAATTAGTTGTAATGGTATAGGTAGAAACTTCTAATCCCCCAAATAATTCAACCTATATTTGATTCAGGTTATACCCCCAGTAAACCAACTCTCTTACATTCGCTGGTTATACCCCAAAAAATACCTTGCTCTCTACTCTAACTGCTAAAATTATTGGGATCTAGATCAACCAATAGACTTACTTTTATTCTAGATCAAGTTAGAAGACTACACATTCTTCATGAAACAACAAAAATACATAAAGTTTATTCTAATATTAATAAACTAAAAGATAATATTTTGATATTTCTATATGATGTCATTTAATCTGACAATCATGTGTACCTATTCAAGAATCTGCAATGGCCTCTAATCAAGTACATCGATCTAACTCAAATATTTTGATCACCTATAACTGATCAGATTACTTAGAGTAAAAATTATCATGATTCAATTCTTCCTTCTACATATGAATACCCAACCTCAAATAGATATGTGTAAGTGGTGCAGAAAAATTCCTCAATGATATTTTATGAAATAATGAAATTTTAAAACTCAATGTCTTCTTGAATTCTCAATTACACTTCCTGAATGAATTTCATGGACTTCACATGTTCCCTAAATTATACCCTGTAACATGTTAAATATATCATTATTATTTTATGTCATACATATTAATATTCCTTTTTTCTCAATCTACCTTTTCATCTCAATACCTCGGTACATTAACATATTCATTTAAACATGCAGACAATGTTAACTTTGTTTCACAATGAATTTATATGAAATTATTGTACATTTATGTAATATATTCCTCATGAATATATTTGTATTAAAATACACAGAATAGTTTTCAAGATCTATTTCATTACACAAAAAAATGATTCTTAGTTCTATTCATAAACTATCATTATGAGAAAAAATTTACTCAAATGATAACCTTAAGAGTGTGTGTTTTTCTATCATTACTTTAAGTTTATTATGTGGTATCTCAACTACAGTTCACACAAACAAAGAAGATAACACATTTGGGTATCATCAAACTCTTATTATCTTTGTGAAAAAAGTTATTCTCATGTATATTTGAGTGTTACTATCCCAATTAAAATACCCACATCCTATTATTCTTCTTTATGAAATAAGATGATGTGTGAAAACCATATCTTTTTGAAATAGAAGTGTTTGTTATTATTTATTTTTCTCTAGGAAAATGGTATCCCTTCAATATATACAAAATCGTTATTATATGAGGTTCTTATTCTTTTATTTGTATATACCAACCACCTTAGATCTTGAAAAAAAATTGCATCATGCAACTACAAAAAATTTCATTTCATGGACTATCATCACTGAGCCAAGAATATATAAATATCTCAATATTTTGAAAACATATTTATTAATTTATTATTCCAAAAATAATGGTGCATCCTATTATATTAGAACTAATCATGTGAAGGTTTTTTATCATATTTTCTGCATCATTATAAATCCTCAAACTAATCCGAGTATATTGAATTCACAATAAGACTACCGAAAAAACTTTTTTCATTCATTAGTGTTGTATCCTTCAACAGAAATCAGGAATTCATGATGAATATTTCATGAATGAGTTCCATCATCTCAATATCTTGCAATATCCTCTTCAGAATGACTATGAAAACATTTGGTTTCATCATTGGTGGTTCTTCTATGAAGTTACCAAAAAAATTAATTTTGATGAAGCCTGATCTTGAAGACAACGAGTTTATTTAATCCCACAAGGTATGGGAGAAAAAATGGCTCAGATAACCCATATCATATGAAATATGAAATGTTTTAAAATTTTAATGGAGGATCTGTAGTGTTTTTCACACCATTTTCCCATATTAAATAGTCTTTTTAACTGTCACTTCATAATAAATCATATTATCCCAATGAATGAATGTGCCAAGCCAGAGGAGGACTGGAAACTGCATAGACACACACTTGGGATACAGCCCAGCTGGACTGACTGACACATCTGTATGAATTCTTATGATCATTCTACAATAGGACTATACACATACCAAACTCAAACACATGGCACTGTGTAGGCTCCTTGTGCCGACTCTCCCACTAGGTTGACACTCAGCCCCCTCATGTGTTGTAGATGGGATGTCCATTGTGAGCATATAATTTTTCCCCTAATTTTTTTATATTATCTCCAATTATAAATAATACCTATAAATATATATAAGTATAGAATTTAACATTAATTCATTATTATATATACCCATCAAATACTCTTCCTGAAATCTTCCTTTCATTCTCCTTAGCTAAAATATATGAATATATTTTTCCATTTTCAACTTCAATTTTTCTTTTACACTGTATAAAAGTAAATATTTTGATGTTCATACACTTTTTTAATGATTGTGAACTACATAGAATATCACATGAATATTATGTAGCATATAAAAAATCTTCATAATTTACAAGGATAATTGTGAAATCATGATATCCAAGTATAGAATTGTCCTTCAAGACATTATCAATCATTTCCATCATATATTTTTCAAGAGATATAATTTTCATTCCACTAATGAAAAACATATGTATATTTTTTTTAATTTTCAGCATCAATTAGTATATTTCTATTCGTTAAAATAAATATTTTCAGGTTCTTCTCAAGTTTCAATAGTTTTCACTCCATAGAACATGTCATTAACATTAAAGATAACTTAAAGAAGCATCAGAAATGATATGGTATTTTTTATCAAGAATAAAGTCAAATGTCATCAATTGAGTCTATAAAAAGTACCCAAATATCACCAATTGTATCACATAATTATACAAACATATATTGACACATAAATGAAAAAATGCTACATTGGTCCCAAAAATCTCTCGAATAACATTTTGGTGTTATTTATTTATAAATATTATTCTTTTTTAACCTCCTAAAGTTTATTAGTCATATTCCTCTCTCAGTAACATAATTTTTTGTGGTATTATCTTCAAAAAAACAAATTATTTGTATATTATTTCTATATACCAGCACACTTCAAAACAATGACCTCTATTGTCATAATTTTCATTGAACATTTCAATGTATTCATATATTTTCTCGATAGAATGATTACTTTTATATGAATTTTGATTCTAATGTGTATGTTTACACTTTTACTTAGATTTACTACCCCTAAATGAAGGCATTATATTATTTTTCATATATTGAAGTACTATAGTTTAATTTGATTTCCTGATTCCCAAACATCCAACAACATAAATTGTAGACAGAAAATCATGATTTCGTCTTTTATGATGCATTCATAATTCGTTTAACAAATTTCTATTTTTGGGAATCAAATTTCTATTTTATTCTTTTTTTGGGGGATGATATGTATTATACTTCTTCACTTCTATATTTAATGAAGTAGTGTCTTCCTCATAATTTTTCTTTACTTGTATTTTACTATATTGTAAAGTGGAATTTTTAATATTGATCAGAACCACATTTTTACACACACATTTATTTGGAAAAAGGTTCTATTTTTAGTTGATCCCGTAGTATATTTTTTCATATATAATCTCAATATATTCTTTTTATAAGTTTGAGTATTTTAAAAAATAATACTATTATTAAATTCATTCTGGTATGAAATTATCTTCTCAACAACTTGGGAAGTCTCATCTGGTGTCTCTCCTATATTTATTAGACTCCATTCTAAGTCAATACATTTTAGGTTGAGGGAAATATTCTTATAATGAAAAAATATTTGGTTTCCTTTCAACAAAATCATCATATTTTTTATCTTATCTCCATCCACCTGATTTTCCTCCAGTAAAAATTTTGTAATCATATTAATTCATTCTTATTTGACCTCTAGATGACAATATTTTTCCTTCAAGGATGTATTTTGAAACATTTAAAATTCCTTGAAAACTTTTGTAAAAATATTTTCCTATTCATATTGGTAAAACAACTTTTTGATTATTCAATAGCTTTATTATTTTTTTATTTAAAATAGATATTGTTTCATCTATTTTTATTAAATGTTTTTTGAGTGTTTTTGATGTAACACCCCAATATTTTGAAAATAAATTTAAATTAATTAAAAATTGAGTCTCTAAAAAATATCACTTAGTTATAAAATAGATAGTAAATATAAATTTTAAACCTCTGTGATTTGAATTTTGAAAAACCGACATTCAATGTTGCATTCAGAAAGATATTTAGAGTCTAATAAGAAAAATGTAATTTTTTGTAAATAGTAACAAACCATTATGAATAGTAATATGACCCTTATAGATATTAAATAATATTATTTTATTATTTTATTAAGTTTATAATATATTGAAATCGTGATTAAGTTTTCAAGTTGATTTAAATTGAATTATACTTTTTAAATTGTTGTTTTTCGAATAAATTATGATTTAATTTAAAAATTAAATGAATAATATTTAGAAAATAATTTCCAAAAATATTGTTCATTTTATAATTATATATATCAAAAAATGGATAGGGTGAATGTTTTGGATTTTTTTGAAATTATAGAGTTTTTATGAATAGTAAAATTCTATAATTTACCATATATATACATTATCATTAAAATTCACTATTCCTTGCATCACGGATGATCTATGCACACTTGGATAGAACTCACATGAAATTTTAACTATTAGGAGTCACATGAATCAACACTATTGGTTTCCTTGAGGGAAATAATAAAATAATGGGTAAAATAATTTGAAAACCATCAACTCCTCACTATAATTCCCCCCTCACTCCCTATTATCTTCACTCCTCTCAAAACATGCTACTTGTATAAATTCTACTCAAATATCCACCCTAGATCATCCCCCACGTACATAATAATTTGGTCTCATAAAAAGATCAAAACCACTCCTCTAAAGAGGCTCTTATGGGGGATTAATTCAAAATGTAATTCCTGTTTTCATTTCTTTTATTTCAAGTTAAGTTTTTTTTCTTATTCTTTCCTCACCTCAATTAATAAAAAATATTGATGAATCTTATACCTTAATTGTAAAATAATTTTGTTATTCTAATGTAATAATTCTTCATCATCTCTCATTTCCTATTCTTTTATACTAGAAATGATAACACCATTTGAGATGTGTTAATTTAACACATTATTTTCAATTTCTATTAACATCTTCAATTATGGCCATGAAACCATTTTTATGGTTTAAATAAACTATAATATATGTATTATAACTTATTTAATATTCTAGAATACATTTTTACAGATGATTTTAATTTATAAATAAAAATTAGTTTGTTGTGATAAAAAAATGTGAATTAACCCAAACAATTATCATTGATGTTTTATAATGATTCCTCTTCACATTCAATAACCAAATGAATTTTATAACTGTATAATCATATTTTTGTTCAATAATAACATAAAACTTGTATTCTGGATACCATTCTCATTCTGCTGTATTATCTGTAGATGAATATGAGTAAATTGGTCTGGAAAATGAAGGAATAAAACACTCCCAAAAAATGAAATTGAATGTATTAACCCATAAAAAGGCCATGAATGAACCAAATATGTTTATAATAAATATATTACATGTATATTAAGTTCATTAATCATTAATCTAGGAACCTAAATTTGATTATTATGGTCATTAAGATCATGTGTGGAACACCTTCAGGCTTAAGGTAAATGTATTCTACCCGAACCTCCATTTTCATACAGGTTACTCTTATTATCTACTTTCCTCAATTATATTCTTATTTATTCATACATAATCCTCATATATTTTTTTTATATGTTATATATATATGTTCAAAATTAATCCTACTTTCATTTAGGTAGATTTATATTTTTTAAAAGGATCTTTCAAAAATTATTCATTTAATAGAAGCTCGGTTAACGGGAATTTATAAATTCTTACCTATTTTCAAGGGAACTCCATAATATATTTTTATCATCCATTATCTTTATAAAATCACTCATTTTATTATGAATACACTAACTTATTTCACTTCCATTTTTGACAAATATTCTTGAAAATAGTTATTCTTTTCAAAGTAAAAGAGTATTTATCTCAATATTTTCTCAATGATTTTATAAGAACATTTCCATTTGATTAACCATATTATTAATTATTATGTATAAATGGGAAAAATATTTTATGGTGTTATCTAACATATTTTATTTAATGGTTTACTATTAGTATGACTATGGATGTGCAATATGGAAACCATTCACCGTATTACTCTGAATGGTTTGTGTTTTATTTAATGGTTTACTATTAGAATGAATATGGATGTGCAATATGGAAACCATTCACTGTATTACTCAGAATGCCAGACATATTCATTTCTATCATTATGAAGCTATAAATTAACAGTTTATTTGGTTATTCAACTATTAGATTACCAATGATTATTTTCTATTATGGTAAAAACTAAAAAACTCATATTCCTTTCATATTGTGTTCATGGTTACTATTTTTGAAGGCTTCTATTTTCAATTATTCACCAATCCAAATGTTTATGTTTATGATATCTTTCACTATATTGTTGGCCCTTACAAGGAATCTGACCTCACCCTTTCTTATGTTTCATTTTTTCTAGGACATGAATTGGTATATTATGATTGAATTAAAGGGATAATACTAGAGTGGTGGATGTTCCCAAAAGAACATATTTCTTGTTTTTAATTTCAAGTTGTAATTTTGAATTTATTTATATATATCTGGATTTCCAAATCTATTAAACTACTAGTCCTCTCATGATACATCTTTCTTTTAATCATTTCATTGTAATGTAACAAGGCACCAGCTTTGGGAAACTAGGGTCAGGTCTTTACAGTTGGTATCAATGAATGTCTTGTAGAAAACATTGAAACTAGATTTAGAAAGCATAGATTAGGAAAAAAAACCCTCTGATAGTATTTGTGGATAAAAATACATGAAAATCCTAGAATTATGATAAGTAATAGATTATGTGGGTCTTTCTATAAAATACACCCATGGTTGGATAATATAAGTGAACATGGATCTGGCATAGTTGTACCTCAGAGTGAAAACTTCAATATGGAGTTTTGGACTAATCCTAGGGGTACCCTGGTACATGACAATGGGACTTATTGTGCACCTAGTTTTACAATCCTAGGTGATATGCTATAGATAATTCATATTTTCATTACAATCCATTCTTAAGGATTTAAATGTAAATTTTTTCACAAAGAAACCATTTTAATGATTATGATATTAGCCATGCATAGGATTCAAATTAATGTTACGTATTTTTTCTATATTGAGATAGTAAATTATGATTCCTTACATTATTTGTTCTACTACATTATTTAAAAATTGAACCGAGTGAATGTAAATGAAACCACTTGAACTTGTGTATCCCATGTTGGGATTTCACTAATGTGAAAGTTAATGATGTTGGATCTGGAGTAGCAACTGGTGTGGAGAAACTTATAACTATACTGGGAGAACATGCTCAGGTTATGAACAATAACATTACCTGTATAGAGCATCCAGATCCAAAATGTGGAGGATATTTAATAAATCACTTTACAAAACAACAACCTCCATTATTTAATGGGACTAAAACCCATTCATTAAGGAGGATTGGATGACCTCCTTAGATGATATATTTATATCTTTGTGAAGAAACAAAAGGGATAAGGTTATCTTGGTAGTTTTTAATCTATCGTTATATGAATATTAATGGTGGTCACTAATTCAAAACATAATTATGAAGGGATAGAAAGAAAACATGGAATGGAGTGAATTTAAAAAAAATTAATAGAGAAATACATTCCTTGTAAACAACAATATGATACGGAAAGGCAGTTTCTGAATTTGAGGAAAAATAAAGATAAGAATGATGTAAAATATGATTAAAACTTTACAAGGACAGAAAGGTATGTCGTTGAATGTATATGTAAACCAAGGATCAAGATTGATCAATTATTTTATGGCCTAAATCCATCCCTTCATTGTGTGATGGTCTTCCAAACATTCTCAACATAAGAAGATATTGTCTCATGTTCTATCAAAACAAAAAAAGAGTTATCTAAGTGGTATGACTTTAAATGAAAACAAAATAAGAAGAGCGTTGCTGAGAACTATGGATAAGGAAATACGGAAATGGTAAAGAATAGAAGAGTTTAACTTCCACCCTATGATAATTGTGGATGGAAACACCCTATTTCCTCCTAAAAAGGAAAATGGGTGTACTACATGTGTGGATAGAAAGTACATCATGCGGGTGTTTAAAATGGTATGAAAAGAAGCTGTTAATGTTAAATTCTATAATTGTAGGCATATGGGACACTATTATAATGATGTTTCAAATCATCAAGGAAACGTGCCTTAGAAAAGGCTAGGGGAGAAGGGACAAGTTTATGCACTCTGAACAGCTCACATTGGAGATAATAATGACATGGTGGAAGGTACATTAATCATTTACTCAAACATAGAAAATGATTTATTTGATTATGGATCACCACATTCTTCCATATCTTCCCAGTTTTCATGAAAATTATATATTTCTAATTTAATTTAATAAGGGAGTTGTGATTTAAAACTCTAAATGGATGTATCATTGCAACAAAGTTGTATCATGAATTCACCATTATGGCATATAAATGTGCTTTATCTACTGACTTTATTATCATAACCATTATTTAATTTCGTATAATACATGTAATGGATATGATTTTGAACAATGATGCAAAATAATATTGCAAGTAGAATAAGGTTATAATTTTTTAGGACAATGTGGAATCCCCTATCTTTAGAGAAGAAACATCATTATATGATTCTCATCTGATACACCCCTAGTAGCTCTACTGAATTCTATTATTGGGGAGAAAAGGAATGCAATAACTATGGGTGAGGAATGAAATTTTCAAATAGAATATGTACCTATTGTGTAAGAATATGTTGATGTGTTTCCAGAGGATTTACCTAGACGTCCTCCAGAGAGGGAAATTGAGTTTCCATTGAATTAGTTCCTGATTCAAGGACCATATCAGGGACCACATATAGAATAGAAACTTTTGAATTAGTGGAACTAAATAAATAACTAGAGGAATAAAGTGGAAATGGATTTATTCACACTAGTTTTTCCCTAAGGGGAGCCCCTATTTTTTTATGGAGAAAGATGGATCTATGAGCTTGTGCATTGACTTTAGGGAGATCAATGATATACCAATAAAGTACAAGAAACCCTATAGATACATAAGCTTAACGTACATGGACATTATATTAAGTTTTTTCAATACTTAATACATAACAAAAAACAGACACCCAAGGACCATATTGGTTTAGAGTATTTGGAAACTCGGAACATAATCTTCTAATTATGGTGAATGATCTTCAACATCTCCCAAAAAGATCATACCCTTTTGTTTGCATCCCTAAAACCTTTCTTTATATAATAGGGAAAAGAAAAAATAGAAAGGGTGAGCTATAATGCTCGATAAGGGTAAACCTGGAGAACATAAAACAATCCATAAACATTTGAATGTAAAAACATGAACATAAAATATAGACATCAAAATCTTGATCAATGACATAAAACATGGAATTACGTAAGGAATAGATCATAGTGGAACCTCTTTCGTGATAAAATATCATGGGAATAAAACATGTAATTGTGGAAAAACATTAAAGCATGTGATATTATTTCCATAGTAGCCAAGGCATTGCTTCCAAGACCATCATAGATGACAATTTCCATTACTGAACCAGGTTTACATTCCGTTACAACCCTGTATTACTGAACCGGATTCACTTTCCATTCCATTCATGTCTATCTCATGAGATATAAATCTTTACCCAATGAATTGGAGGGAGATATAGGTCCCACCCATCTCATAATGAAATCATTCTTACATGTGCCACAAAATAAACATAAATCATTCATTATAACCCAAAGAATAAAATGGGTTTCATAAACATCATCCCATCATAACATAATCCCTACAAAACAAATGGATATCATTTAATCATAAGAAAAATAAAACCATGTAAATAATAGAGACATTACGATTGAATCATAATCATAATAAATAATTTCATCTTAGATGAAAAATATTTTTGATAAAACACTTGAAATGAATTCTTGATGAAAATAACCTTTCTTCTTCAAAATAATTTTCTTTTTCACAAAATTCCATACAATTTTAAAAGAAAAATATTTTGTTGAAAATTATAATGAAATATTGTAGAGGATGATTCATGAAAATAAGGCATTATGAAACCGTAAAAATCGGTTCATTCCTTATAAGTTAAAAAAACATTATCCTCATACTTTTTCTGAAAAAATCAAAAAGTACATCGTATGGAAAAAATAGACAGATTCCATCCATACCATGTGGTAAAAGTAAAAAAAGGTAGAAATGACTTTAAAAATACATGGAAGAGTATTAAATATTTTATGAAAAAATTTTCAGAAAACATGGACAAGGATGATAGACATAACCCCAGTAAATATTTATGAATAAACAATCTCGGATAAGAATGAGATTGGAATAAGTATCCCTTAACTTAGGTCAAATTTCTTCCATATGTGTACAAGACTCATGTATAGTGGGTTCAAAAATAATATTTACTTGTAACAAAACCATAATAATATTTATGATATCATATATCATTCACTTATGACTTTATATTACCCGTTCATTTGTCAATTCCATGTTAAAGCAATGTTTTGGGTTAAATCGTTTCATTTATCATATGTGTTTCAACTTGTTGTTCTTCATATTATTATTACTTATATCACGATTTAATTACATCCAGAATGTAAAACATTATTTATATATAATATATATTTAGTATATATATATAATAGATAGATAAATGAAATGAAATACACCATTCATGGATATGGTAGACCGTACGTACTCATTAACGTTGGTTTCGTTTCCTTAATAAATTGAATGGAAGTAAATGACATATATATCTATACAAAAATAAAGTAGAATTATTATGTCATATATTTCATGATTACTTATTATATATACTTTATAATCATTCATGAAAGTTTAACATGATTAATGAATCTCATGGCCTCGTGGAGATGGTAATCCGTACGTACACACGAGCGATGATATCATTCCCATAATTATTGAATAGAATTGGAGTGGATGATATAATATCACATAATTAGAATCATTTTATAATAATCATATATAGTTATAATTTCCACAATTATTCCCATTAAATTAAGGTGGTGGTCGAAAAACAGATTACACCACAGCGTGGAGACGGTAATCTGTACATACGCATGCTCGGTGATATCATTTTCCATAGGATGGATAGAAGGTGAAATGGAGTTATTTAATATTTATAATAACATATCAGTGTATGAGTGATACTGATGTTATTAATTTATAATTAAACAAATAAAGAAGAAGAAGTTTAATAAGAAATAAATTTGAAAGAATCGGTAAAGGATATTACCTCTTCTTTGACACGCCTCTTCTAAACCTTCTCTTATGACACTAAAGACAGTCTTTGAAGAATACCAGGACCTATAGTATGTTTCTAGAGAAATGTGGAAGATAAATGTACATGTTTTGGCTGATCTCTAAGGTGAAAAACGTTATGACGAAGAGAGATAGGAGGTTCCCTTTTATAAGAGAAGAGAGGGGAACTTTGGGAAACCTGTAAAATATTAATTTATAATAAACCCAAACCCCACTTAAAAACATCCAAAAAGACTCAGATTATAATATGAGATGATATAGGGTTGAAAAATCATAATCCAATAAAATTTATACATGTTGGAAATTTATTTTAAACTTTATCAACTTTATTAATCCTTATTTAATCTATTTAATTTTATTTGTGGTAATAATACTCTTAATTTTAAATTATTATAAATAATTATTTATGTGTTGTGAATTATTAATAATTGGATACTTTATGACATTTTCGACCATATAAAATTAAATTTTTAATTCTTAAATATTTTTGTTATTTTTAAACAATTTAATAATATTTATTTTTATAAAATAACAATAGTGAAAATTTTGACACTATTCATTTATTTGAATTTAAATAAAATACACACAGAGGATATATTGGGAAAAAACATTTAATAGATTCCTAACATGTAATATTCATCTTTAAAATTCGTGGATCACATTATATAGCTCATATAATATTTATTTTAATATGTTTAAAATCATTTATTTGATAATTCAATCAATAAAATAATTTCTACATCACTATTATATCACCATTAATGATAATTATTTAATCTCTAAAAATTATAAATAAATTCACATGATGTAGATAATTTTATTATATTTTTGGTGACTATTTATGATCTATGTTCTATTAAGTTTATCACAAAATTAAAATTATTACACTTATAAGATATAAAAGAGTGACATGTTGTCATTTTCTTTGGTTTTAATAATAATTACATCCTTTTCATGGTCAAAATTTCATGAAATGAAACTATTCCTACCCTTAGGTGATATGGTTCGACTTTTACTCATCCAATAGATTTTTTTCAAGTGTTAGGATAATTTTATAAATTTATTTTTACCCTTAATTACCTGATTTACCTTTAATTGTAGTAAATAAACTTTATCGTAGTTACACTTCATAATGTCTAAAATTAAAAAGTAGCCTATTAAAATAATTTTAACTAATTATTCCAAATATGAAATCCATTTTTTCAAATTAAAAACACATAATTTTCAATATTTTATTTAAAATTAATCCTGCTGTTGAGAAAACTAGTCTTAAAAGTTAAAACATTGCAAAAGATTGAAATGTTTTTACATATGAATTCTGTGTAAAGTTAATGCTAATGACATAAATTATATAAAATGGTAAAATATATCATCTTTATACTTAAAAACCATTAAGTATATATTTTATCCATATAAATTATTTTTATGAAAAAAGTTGTTTTCAATTAAAATTTAGCGTATTTTTACTATTCATCAAAATAAAAAACATATCAAAAAAATATTAAAAATTTATCCAAAGTAAATTTTTATATCCTAATTCCAAGGAAAAAGTTTAATTTGTCAAATTGAACTTATGAACATGTAAAAAAATAGATTTAAAGTGGGTTATCTATCAAAAGGCAACAAAATTGCATTTTTTAGAAAAATACTTATTTTACCCGAAAATTACTTTTTGTTCTCATACCATGTTCTAGCATATGTGTAGGTTGAATTATAATGTTATAAAATTAAAAATGTGTTTAATACTATTCATAACGGCTAGTTAATAATATTATTATAAAATATCATTGTTTAGCGAAACACGGTATTGCGTACCACACAAGCTATCGAGGAAGGTCCCTCTTGCATGTAACACAAATCCAAGTATATTGTTGAGTATACTACAAGCTAATATGGTGTTGCATATAGTGAAATCTAATCTTGTTGTAGCTTATAACAAAATATATCCATGAAATTTGAAATAATATTTCTCATGTAATGTTAGGGTGATTTGAACCCCAACATCGCAAAGATGATTTTTTTATCAAATTCATGGAACACAATATTTTTTTATGGTTGACCTTTGATTTGGATATCATTGTTTTGAAGTAATGGAAAAATACATTCCAAAGACAGAATTTCAAACAAGGTATGGGCATTATGAGTTTGCAGTAATGTCTTTTGGACTGACTACTTCGCTATCTGTTTTCATAGATCGAATGAATATAATATTCATGGAATATCATGATGACTTGGTGGTGGTATTTATGGATTATATTTTTATATACTACAAAATATATGAAGATCATGAAAATCACTTGTGCACTATTCTGAATACTATTAGAAGAAATCATTTATATGGGATGTTTAGTAAGTGTGAATTTGGGATTCAATCATTTTACTTTCATGGCCACATTATGTCTAAGGGTTGAATATCTATTGATCTTGTAACGAAAAAGGCTATGCAAGAATTGGATACTCCAACAAACATAACTAAAGTACATATTATTATTGGTTTAATAAGTTATTATCTGTGTTTCATTTATAAAGTCACCATTTTAGGAAACAAAATGACCAAACATAAATGTTAAGGAGTTTAGTTTGTATGGAGAAAATAATGTGAGGATGTTTTCAAAGAATTGAAGAGAAGATTATTGAATTCTCTGATCCTAAATCTATAATATAGGAATGATATGTTTTTGATCAATAGCGATTCATAAAATAAAGGACTAGGTTGTGTCCTTATTCATAATGATAGAGTTATTGTCTATGCATCATGTCAGTTTATATTTCATGAACAAAACTATCTGACTCGTGATCTTTAGTTACCAGTGGTAATATTTTCTCCAAAGATATGGGAACATTATCTCTATGGTGATAAATATGAGATATATATGTATCATAAGATTCTAATATATATCTTCTCACAAAAACAAATCAACACGAGGAAAAATAAATTGATAAAACTACTCAAGGATTATGATTGTTCCATACACTAACACCAAATAAATAAAACCAGGGTAACTGATACATTAAGCAGGAAGGATCATGGAGTTCTCTGAAAAATGGGGATTACAAAGGATTATTTGTACATGGATCTATTAAGGATGGATATGGGAATTCTCAATGAAGGTGATACATAACCCTTTTTCAAATGGTTTCCTAACAATCCTTATTAGAAAAAAATTATAGCTTCACAGTCATATGATGAGAATCATCAGAAGAAAAGTATTGATGTGAATGATAGGAAGTTTGATGACTTCATGTGTGAAGATGGGTTTATGAAATTTTAGAGGGGGCTATTTGTCCCCTCTTTACCCAATCTTAAAAGGGAATTATTAGATGATAGTCATTGGTCAAATTTATTTATACACTCTTTAAGCAGTAAAATGTATAGAGATTTGAATAAACTTTTTTATGGGATAACATTAAGATGAATCATGTTGATTATATTTCAAGATGTTTATTTTGTCAATAAGTGAAGGTCGAACGACAACATTATAGAGGATTCATGAATCCTCTACCCATTCCTACATGGAAATGGGATGACATCACCATGATTTTTGCCACTGTATTACCCAAAACTCTGAGAATGAATGATCTAATATGGTTAATTTTTTATCGACTTTACTAATCTTCACATTGCATTTCTATAAGAGATGATTTTCCACTAGAGTGACCTCAAATACTCTATATCCTTGATGTTGTGAGAATTATTGCACAACCTCTCTCAATTGTTTCTGATTATGATCCGCGATTTAAATTGAAATTCTCTAAAATTATTTTGAAATCCTTGGATAGTGAGATTTGATTGATAACTTCTTATCACCCACAAACTAACTAATAACCAGAAAGGATGACTCAATCCTCAGGACACATGTTTAGAACATTTTCAATTTACATTCATGGTATATGGGATCAATATTTACTTTTAGTATAGTTTTCCTACAATAATCATAGAGACCATATCCTTTTAAATATAACATTACATGATTTTATGCATAATTATAGGTCATAGTACAAGACAAGGATGATAAAGTCTTGTGTCTTGGAAGAATAGGTGAAAAAACATTTTATTTAAACTCCCTAATGAGTTCATATATTCCATTTTTCTCACACATTTTTATAGGATAACCTGTGGAAAACACGAGCAATGGGATGAGCTAAAATCCCAGAAAGCGAATAACCGTAAGAATAATGCATTAATACATGGGATAGAAGGAATGACATGATGATATTGAAAAGGAATGTAACATATGGAATCGTAACATATAAATATATAGTCAAAGTAATCTCCAATAAACATTAAGTATTAATTTATTACGAGTCAAGGTTACTGCCAACACCATTTCTTATAGTAGAACAAGCCATGTCTAACCGCCAAGAATGTTGTACATAGTTTCACAAGCTAAGGCTAACCACCAAGACCGTCACACATCACATCTCATGAGACTCATCTTTACCCAATTAATAAGAGCGCAATCTGGGAGCACTCATCTTAACATTCCATGAATATGTTTTCCACATAATTAATCATACATAATCAATCATATATATACATAATGGTTACCCATGGAAATGATTGGGTACTATAATCTTGTCATAAAGCTTAAAAAATGGGTGTGTCATAAAAGTGTCCATGAAAGAAATGAACTAAAATATACCTGGAAACTCATAAGGTAAAATAGGCATGTATCATGGGATGTGGTTTCAAGTATATGTGAAAGAATGTATGAAATGTATTTATGAAATTTTAGAATTAAAATATTTATTAGAGCTTTTATGGAAAATACTATAGAGGCTTTAAAATATAAAAATGAACAATAATTTATAAAATATCATAAGTTAACCTAAAAGGTTTTCATAATAAAACTAACTCATATTATAAATATAATGGTGGTTTAAAATATATGATATAGTGCACTTGAAATATGGTATTAATTCGATAAGTTCCCTTAAAACAGATTTGGTTATTAAGAAGTATGGAGGAGGGGATCACTAAAAAACACATATATCTCAAAAAGTGAACAATTTAAGGGTATTAATAAATGAATGTTTTACATTGTTTCCCTCAGAATTTTGGGATGAACTCCTTGATTTAAGGTTCAAACATTCCAATTGGTTTCTAATGTGTTTTTTCGTAGAACCAGAAACATCCAATGATTCCACATCCATTTGGACCTACTTTCCAAAGGTAGGTTCTCATTAGTTTGTGGACTGGTGAGGATTAGGAATTTGCATTGGTCGAGTGGATGGGAGGTTAGACTCATCATACCTTTTTTAGGGGGAATTATTGTCTACTCCGGGACTCTATTTATAGATTTAAGTTATGTTCGTGAATACTTATTACATTACCAAGTATAAAATGAGATTTCCTTTAAATATGACAATCAATGATTAAATATGTAGGAAATTCAGAGAATCTTTTATATGTATTCGAGGTTCTTCATAGATAGAGAATCATCTGTATCTATTAGAGATTATTGGTCAATGGTATCCTTCTACACATTTATATAGAAGTATCTTGGTCATTATGATGACCATGCTGGTTTTAAATCCACTGAGTGGGGCACTTGAAGTTTATTCTCATTCAGAAGGACATGGATTATTTCAAAGTAGGGATCGAACCCGCAGATGGGCTACCTATGTATCCTTTATTTAGAAAAGGAATCAGAACCCACGTAGTTCGAGTAAGGGAGTATGATGTTTATGATTGTTGGCTTAAAGAAGGATGTCATAATTACTTTTACACTCTAAGCTCACGTGAGTCATGGTCGGTGTGAGAAACAAGAGGTATTGGTAAAAATCAAACAATTGTTCCATGAAATATGCAATCATAAGAAATAATGTGGGACTTATGTATTTATGACTGTCCAAATAAATGAATATTAGGATTTAGTTCGGGGAAGAAATCTAGGAACAGGATCCATATATGTATATGTGCTTTATGGAGATTCGAATACTCTAACTTGGGGCTTACTCCTGAAAAGGAGGCCCAAATTAGGAGAGGATTTATGATTGGGTATTACTCCTGAGAAAGAATCCCAGATCAAAAGTAAATTAGGATTGTCTAAGAGATATTAAGACTGGGGCTTACTCCTGAAAAGGGAGGCCCAGGTTAAGAGACTTGAAAAATTAAGGGACTTGGGGCTTCTGAAGAGGATGCCCATATTTGAAACTAGGGCTTATTCTTGAAAAGGAGGCACATGTTAAGAATTATGACTGGGGATTATTCCTGAAAAGGAGGCCCAGGTTAATGATTTCTCTCATCTTAAAGGATGAGGTTGAATGAATGAAATCTCAAACTTAAGTGACATAAAGATGTGAAAATCACTAGGTTTTGAGAGATATTCCACAGAATTCGTTTCTGATAAGGACGTAAAATCAAGAAATCATGCCATAAATGGCTTTGAAGAGTGTCTTAAAGACTGAATCTTGAATAGAATAGGTGGAATGGCTTAAGAGGGGTGAAATGGGAAAGAAGGGCACCCAAAAAGACAGGGGTGCGCAAGTCCTGGCAGGCACACAAGTACTGCGTGGATGCGCAAGTCCTGGTCGCACAGGTATACCTGCGCGATACATGTGTACTTGCGTGACGGTTAACCAGCAGGGTAATACTTCAGAGACTCTTGGTTAAAGCCTTTAGAATCATCTTGAGGTTCTTCCAGAAGATTGGCACGAAAGTTCCATTGAAGGAGTTAGGCGGCACGCAAGTGAGGCCATTTCCCTTAACGGCTGGCCACTTAGGCGCGCAATTTTTGATGAGTTTCAACACATAGGCTTTCCTCCCCCTCTTTAGATCTTCCTTTATAGGTAAGAAATTACCTTAGAAGTGTTTCAAAATCTTTGATAAGAGAATAGGGAGCCGGGAGATCAAATCTAAGTTTCTAGAAAAATTCCTCTCGAAATGTGGGGTCCACAGGGCTTATTTATAGGCTGGAGAAGACACCGGGTGGTTATAACTTAGGGTGTGCAAGTTTACTTGTGCGACCATTGTAGAACTTGCGAGACCCTTGCAAATTGTTCTTCTTATTCCCTCCTTTTTCAATTTTTGATATTTGTCCAAAGGTTGAAGCACTTTTGCGCTCATGGTATTTCTTTTCTTCAGTGGTTAGAATCTGTGATGAAAGGACCATCGAAAAAAGTCCCCCCTCAGAGTTGGATCCGAAAAAAATGAGGATTTGACTCTGAGGAAATCGATAATCAAAAGAAAATTGGGCCGTGTAGGGTATGACGCGCAAAAGAGCTTCGGGCGCGCAGGGTCTGGCGTGCAGGGATACGACCTTTGATCGCATAGGGTACGGCGTGCAAGGTCATGGATGCGTCTATAAATAAGGGGCATCATTCCACGTAAATCACTCAGCTTTCGCAGATTTCTTGCTCTCGGCGTTCATGTTGGCTCTCGGCTTTCGCTCTTCCTCGGAAGTGATTACGCTGTTCCGCACTTCTGTTTCTTGTGTCGCGCTGCTCTTAAGGTATTTAGACTAGCGCATCTAAACATGCGCGCCCAATACTTTCACGACCTAAGGGGACTTGCGTTCCAACTATGGGATTTGCGCACCTTAATGACTTAGCCAATTTCTTCAAATCATTCAAAAATTTTATGAAAAGTTATCATACATTAAGAGTTAATTATTCAACTTTTGTGCAGATCAAATGGACCCAAAGAGAATCATAACTACTAATGAACTGGAAAGAAAAAGAATTGATGAGATGATGAACATCATTGGCCATGATTGCTATTACATCTGCCAAAGAAATCTTCCAGACTTGGCTAAGCATCTGAAGAAATATCATCGTGATATCCCACACAGCATCTATCTACCTCTGTATGGCCATGGTCACTTACAAGATGTTAATATTTTAGAGGCAAAGAACTATCTCCCCCCTTCATGGTTTCATTCATATACCAACTTTTCTTTAGTGAATGTCTCAATCGTAGGAAATTTTTCAAATGCTGGAACAGTAAAGAAAGTTTATATAATGAATCATAGCTCGTTTGCTCCAGATCTGAAACTTCACAAGCCTGAGCTGCAACAACATTGTTATCCTTTAATCATTAGAAACTCTCAAATGGATCAATCCAAAGGCTGGAAAGAGATATGGGAATTCCGTTATGGAGGAGGGGTGAAGACAACTTGGATGTGGGCTTATTGGGTGCGACAAACGTTTTAATAGTTTATCGAGGATCTGAAGGGAGCTGCAATTTATGAAGCTATCTGGGCTGGGCAGACATTTTTTTATAGGAATGATAATCTTTCACCGGAATTGCTTAGCCACTAGAGCCCAGAAACTAATTCTTTCCATCTGAACCATGGAGAAGTAGGCATTAGTTTGTGGGATGTCTACAAGATCTCAGGGGTTCCAATCTTGGGTGATATATATGATGAATTCGCCCCTCCAAAGGCAACCGTGAATGATCCAGAGAGGAATCCAGATTTGGTTCGAGAATTATTGATGATTTTTCATAATCTCAAAATCTTAAAGGCATCAGAGACTTATTCTAGAAGGGATATTCATCCAGAGGAATGGATGAATGTGTTTCTCAAGAAGAAGAGGGAAAAGGGGACCACCTGTACTCGTCCTACTAGCTGCCCTAGAGAAGATAAGAGAGGTATTCCTGGAACATTTTGGCTGACTCTGGAAGCCGGGGAGTTTGAGAAATGGGGGTATGATTTGAATCATAAAATCCCGGAGAAGACCCATCTGGTAGGCTTCTTAGCCTTATGGCTCAGTGTCTATCTTTTGCCAGTTAGAGATTGAAAGGGAGGTGTCAGGCCCGGGACCTTCGTTATCGCAGCCAAGTTTGATGAGAGGATGATGGTGGGGTTGGATACCCCAGTTTTGGCAAAGATTCACAGGATCTTACTCCATGTCTATAAGGGTAATTCTCCTTTGAGATTAGTGGGACCATTCCAAGTTTTATGGGGATGGATCGCCACTCACTTCCGAACATATTCTGTTCAAAACAGAATACAGATTCTCGGAAGTTCTTTGAGGCCATCTGTTCAGGACTTCTCTGGAATTTGTCCTTTGTACATCAATGCTTATGATATTAGGCCAAGGTTGGGTATGCATAAGGAATTCCACATCTTTCCCTATGGGAATCTGCCGACAGGGCGATTTGTTGAAGAAGGATCAGCCAGCTTGGAACAGAGGTCTTATATGCTGGCCTGCAGAGATGGTGTATTGGCCACAATAATTGATGGGGAAATTATATGTGAGTCCTATGATCCATATCGATTTTCACGCTAATTCATGTGTCTGCAAACAACTGTTGTATCTCCTCCAGTGCAAGTCAGATCAGAGCATCATCCAATGGTTTCTCGGCAACTATGGTTTCTAATGGATATGGAAAGGACTCGGGCAGTCTTTGACTTACCAAATACTAAAGCGGTAAGAAATTTGACCGTATGGTATGCTGAAAACTGGATAGCATAATATCCTAAGGCCATATTGAATAAACCAGTTGACCGGGTTGGGAAAAAGAAGAGAACCATTGTGAAAGAAACAATTCAGGTGTATGTGATTCTTCCACTCCTGAAGCTGGTTCACCGAGTTCATCAACTGAGGATGATTCATCAAATTCTCAGGAGATACAACATGTGTGAAAATGGCCTCGTGCCGTATATAATATCCCTGTCAGAATCAAGAGAGCCACTCCATCAACTCCTGGTGAGTTACTTTATTGAGGCAATTTTAATTGCAAGTCACTTTATAGAGTAACCAGTTTTCATTCTCTCTTCAAAGTTTCAGGAGCTAGAAAGAAATTAAAATCCATGGTTGTAGGACCCTCTTCACAACCTTCTAGTAAACCTGCATATCTACGACCCGAGGCCATCCAGACATGGCGGGATGTATACTGCAATACTGAAACTATCTGGATGGAGTTATGTGAAGGGTTACGTCTTCCTGGAATAGGGACAATTTAGGCCCCTGTGAATATTCACTTCAAGGATAACCCTGATGAAGTAAGAGCCTATTTCAAAGAGTTGAAGGACTACATATATTCCACAAATGATTCTATCCCTATCACCATGCGGGTGAAGGAAATGATGGATCACAGCGCCACTGATGAGGAGTGGCATGAGTATGTGGCTCCTGAAGATGTAAGTTTTCATTCCTTATTTTCTTTGTAACTTGATTTCAGTTGAAGCTTTGTTATTCAAGGAATTTTTTTTCTTCATCTTGAAGCTTGCCAAAACTACTGAAGTTCCTTCTACACAGTATAGCCTTGGTGGTACTGCCATCGGGGCTGCTACTGAATCTCCTCATGAACCGAGCGAGATATCTCTAGGCCAGCAGGCCATGGATAAGGATTTGCACATGGATTTCCCCTCTCCCATCCAGGAACCTATAATGGAGACTTCGGATACTCCCAAAAATCCAAGGAATTAGAAACATCGGAGGAAGATGACAATAGCTAAATTGTTCATTAGCAGTGGTAAGTTCTTCGGATAATCATGAGTCCTAAACCATTAAAAGATTGCTCATTTTACATGGGATTGCAGGGGCTTAATAAATTTCCCCTCTGAGGGAAAGGACTGATTCTCTTTTGAGGACTATAGAGGGTGCTATGGAACAATCACAAATTCAAGCTGACTTGGCTTCTCCTGGTGAAGAGATAGTATCTTTTCCCACTATTCCTCCTGCTGGTGTTGCAAGAAGAGAAGAACATGTTTCTGGTAAGTCAAAAATGCTTTATAAAAATGTTTGAACGAAACACTGACTGACTTCCATTCTGTGATACTTATGGTTCAACTAATGCATTAGAGCTTTTGGAGGCTATTACAACTGATGTCGTGATTTTATCCAAAGATGTTGTCCAGGGTCAGGGGCTGCAGGATGTAAGTCGTCAAGAAGACACATCAAATGCTCCCACTAGTGAGACTAACCAGGATTCTAAAATATCATTGGATGAAATGATGAATCATCGCATGTATTTCAAAGAATTTTATGATCATGCTAAGTTTTCATGTGATTCAGAAGACCTTGGGCGTGAGTGTTATCCTTAGCCCAGTAAATTTCCTTATAATTTACACTTCTAATCATGACTGAAAATAATATGCAGTTCCATCCATAGAAGCTGTTGAACTGCCAATGCCTGAAGAGGGTGTGTACATTGATGTCAACCCTACCATTGAAGAAACATTATCTCAAGTAGAGCTAAACCTAGTAAACCCTCCTGAGACCCATCTTGAAGATCCTTTTGAGAGTGGGAAAGATGGGGAGTAGACTTCTCAGGTTGCTGATCTACCGTCGGGTAAGGGATAACAATATTTGTGATTGTACATAATTTGCAAGACAATCAATGTTTTTTATCCTTTGAAGCTAACAAAAGCTTTCAATTAATTATTCAGGGCCATCAACTCCAGTGGCTAGATATGGAGGTGAGGCATCAGCCTCTTCCCCAACGGGAATTGAAAGCAAAGAAGCACAGGTCAGGGGGGAAGGAGTAGAACAAGGCACCTCTTTAAGTGCATTAATCCCAGATTACTTACCCCCCTGTGATGATGATGTTGAATTAGACCCAAAGGTGCTTAAAGAGTTCATCTTTTCACGACGCAAGGCATGGAACAACATATAGAAAATCATATCTGACGTGCCATTATAAGTGCTATCATCGAAGATCCCTCGATTGTCATCCCAATTTGTCATGCTAGGACTTGGTGGTTTTGGATATGAAAAGATCCATTCCATGGTGAAACAGGTCATCTTCAGGAGGGAGCAGGGGGAAAAGTTTCACGAAGATCTGACCAGGGTGAAATTGTTAGTTACCATCAGCAAATTTGAGGCTACGGTATCCCGAGCTGATGCTGATTATACTGCTAAGATGAAGGAGCTGATGCCTAACATCAAAGAAAAAATCGTCTAGCAGGTGCAGCTCCAGCAACAGTTAGATGTTGTTACTGGGGAACTTGATCAGCTCAATAATTCATTGGAGGGAGCTCAAACGAATGGTATAAAAGCCATTGAAGATTCCAAGAAGGCACTCCATCAAGCTGAGAAGAGTGAAGTTGGTTGAGTGAATGAGCTTCAGGTAACTGCTGATGAAGCTCGGGATGTTGTACATCAAGTGAAGACTTATGTTGATAGTTTTTTGTAATCTTTTGAAAAGGATAAGAGGCTTTATTCTATGGATGTCCCTCTAATTCTTGTGCATCAATGAAGAGTACTTTTATCTTCAATCATTTATGCTTGTATTCTATCACTACCTACTTTAAATTTTACCTAATCCAATGGTCCTAGAAAGAATAGTTTCATTTTTACTAGGATTAATATAAATAACCCTACAATCCTTGAAACTCTTAATTTCTCAATATTACCTAAATCAAACAAAATGAATGTTTAGTGAGTTGGAACGTGACTTTTAATTAGAGTTCCCTTGTCTTTCGTGGGACGTTTAAATACATGCACGTCGGACATAAGGAGGCTAATGTTTAAGGTCGAAATAGCTTTGACAGAATGAATTAGAATTGACTCAATTCTTTAACATTTTATTTGAAAACATATTTCCATACTCAAGTATGAGGGAAAAAATATGTAATCTATGACTTCATAATATTTTAATATGAGGAAAGATATGAAAAATAGCTAAAAGGAATTAGAAGAAGTAGTTCCCAATAATGAAGTTACCATTATCTAACAAACCCATTAGGGGGTTGAATTATGCAGGTCCACCTAAGGGAATTGGCAGCATAGTCAAATAATAGTTTCTTTTGGCTGACAAGTCTATTTTGTGGACTTTTTATGCAAGGCTACCTAAGGGCACGTGCTGCATAGTTCGGGAAAAGAACTCTAAAAAATTTACCTTTCTACTGCTAAAAGCTAGTGAAAGTTTATGGACATTCAAATTTTCCAATGTATAGAGTTTGCTGTATTGAAATTGGTACTTGAATATGGAGAAGATATTTCCAAACAATATTATTGAAGAACTAGATGGATATCACTTCTACGAAGGTCTGGCCCAAACGTGGGGATGGAGAATATAAACCATAGACTTGAATACTTTCAGATCATGAAAAAGGATATGGGACAAATATGTTAAGGACGACTATTTTGGGGATCTCTACATACTGTCATTTAAGACAAATAAGGACAAAAGAGGCTTTCTTCCCAACAATGAAGTTACCATTATTTAAGAAACCCTTTAGGGGGTTGAATTATGCAGGTCCACCTAAGGGCATTGGCTGCATAGTCAAATAATAGTATCTTTTGGCTGACAAGTCTGTTATGTAGACTGTTTATGCAAGGCCGCCTAAGGGCACGTGCTGCATGGTCAGGAAAAATAACTCTAAAAAAATTGAAATTTTTATGATTAAAAGTCAAGAAAATAGTTATGAAGATCTAAAAATATTTATGTTTACAATTATGACACATAAAGATGGGTATTTTCCAATGTATATAAAGATACACAGATCAATGCTAACCATTATCATGTTGTGGCTGGGTCCTGAATTAAAATGTTGGACTTCATTACGTATCCCATAAGGATGGGAATAAATCCATACGTAGTTCTTAAATTATATTCTAACGTCGTGTGGGAAAAAAGGATTAAAGATCTTAGTTTAGGGTCATAGAGCTTGGACCATTATAAGAAATACACAGTGTGTGTTTTAATGGGGACTTTTCAGCCAAGGGACTGAAAGTGAAATTTGGGGTTAGGCCCAAAAAACATGGGGCTGGATTCGAGGGACACTTGAATGTTCCTATGTATCCCATAAGGTTGGGAATCAAGCCCACGTAGTTCTACAACTACCCTCTGTACAAATTTGGTTCGTACATGTGAAGGGTGAACGGGGACTTTAGTACAATGTGGGTTTAACCCAAAATAAAAGGTTCGGGCACAGTCATGTATGCACATAGTCTTTGAAATGAAACATGAATGAAAAATCAATGTAAATAATGTTTCCCTCTCAGGTGAGGGTTTCAAAGAATATTTTAGTTTATTGTCATACAGGACAAAAGTGTTGTATATTTTAACGTCATATAACAAGGTCAAAAGTGAACCACTGTAAAGATATTTATTCTAGAGGCGGTTTCACAAATCAACATCGTATGAGATGGAGGTGAACCGATGTGAAGATATTGGTTTTGGGCTTAAACCTTGGGAGGTTTCCTATGTACCCAGTCTGAATGGCAAAGATCAAAGTGTTCATAGTTCAATTAAAGAGTGAATTAATGATCATGTTGTTCTTGGGGACAACGACCTAAAAAATGATGTTGTTGGGACTTACACATGGTTAGTAGCCCAGAGAGAGTGTTATGGTTGAGGTTTTCTCTAAGCTCACATGAGTCATACTCGGTGTGAGAAACAAGAGGTAACAACAACCGTAACGATGCACAGTTTAATGTCATGTAGGAAAAATAAATGGACTATGAAGTTTTAAGGTCTTGCAGTTAGGACTATTGGTGCTGCACAGTTTAGCATCGTGTAGTTAGGACGATGGGGACAATACAGTTTAATGTCATGTTGGAAAAAAAGAGGACACCATTTAACGTCAAGTTGGACGTAAGTGAGAATAGTTTAAAGTCATATGCATGGACCGTGGATGGTGTAGTTTAACATCATGCTGGACGGAAGGGGGGACTGTGCAGTTTAATGTCTTGCTGTGAGGAAAAATTAGGGACATTTTCACAGTTTAACGTCATGTTGGATGAAAGCGCGAATAGTTTAAAGTCATATGCATGGACCGTGGATGATGCAGTTTAGCGTCTTACTGGACATAGGGGACTTCTGTACAGTTTAGCATCATGTAGTTAGGACATCACAGTTTAACGTCATTTGAGACGAAAAAAATAAAAATATTTTAAGGTCATATGTATGGATCATTTCTGTATAGTTTAACGTCATATAGGAAGGACGATGAAGGGGAAAAAATTTAACGTCATGTTGGTCGTATGTGAGAATAGTTTAGGGTCATCTGCATGGACCATTGATGATGCAGTTTAACGTCTTGCTGGACGGTGGTGCAGTTTAAGGTCATAACAGACTATTGATGATATATTTTGTGTTTATAAAAAATACTTCTTCAAAAATCTGGCATTGTTTGGAGTAGTGATGAGTTCTCCATACATTGAGATTAAATAATAAGCTCCATTGGAGTAGACCCTATGTATTGAGTAACGTCCATCTCATTTTGGCTCAAGCTTCGGAGGTTTCTTTCCTGGTATCAATGGAGTTCTGAGAACTAATACCAATTCTCCCTGAGTGAATGAACGAAGATGAAATTTTTCGTTAAAAGCTCATTCTATTCGATTCTGATAGACTTCCAAGTGGTGCAATGTGCACAATAGTTTCTCATCTAACCATTCCAATTCATTCAATTGCTTTTGAGATTGTTCATCTGTAGATGACTGATCACAAATGGCTACTCTGAGCGAATGAAATTGAACTTCAATGGGAAAGATGGATTCTGTTCCATATACCAGTGAATTTGGAGTTGACCGAGTTGCAGTGCGGGTGGTAGTCCGATAAGCCCATAAAGTATGGAAGATTTTATCAGGCCATGACTTCTTATCTTTATCCACCATCTTTTTCAGTATATTTGAATGTCTCCTGTTGAAGGCTTCTATCTGGCCATTGGCCACTGCATCATACCGAGAAGAATGGTTGGATTTGATGTCGTATTCTTGATACAACTTCTTCACCTCGGATTAACAGAAGTTTGTGCCATTGTCCGTCAATATGGTATGAGGGACACCAAATGTTGTAATGATGTTAGACTTGATGAAGCTAACAACGCACTTAGAAATGACTTCCTTGAGACGTATTGCCTCTGCTCATTTGGAAAAGAAGTCATTAGTAGTAAGAATGTACTTAAACTGCTTGGCCGTAGCCGAAGGGTAAGGTCCCACCACATCCATTCCCCATGTGGCAAATGACCATGAGTATTTAGCTGTATGAAGAAAATCTGGAGGTTGATGAATGAAGTTGGCTGTACTTGGAATGAATGACACTTCTTTGTGAAATCAACACAATCTTGTATCATTGAAGGCCAAAAGTATCCAAGCCTTCTAATTTGATCAGACAGTCTATGTCTGACTGGTGGGCACCACAGACTCATGTATGCACTTATTTCATGACAGCCATTGTCTCTTCATCATCAATGAATCTAAAGAGAACTCCATCAAAACCACATTTGTAGAGAATTTTCACTTGGTGATTTGGGCTATCATAAAGAGTAAAATTGACTACACGTCGCCGGATTTGTTCTTTCTCGGCTCTATCAGGTGGAAGTGTTCCATTTTGAATGTATTCCATGATAGGTGACATCCATCCCATAGTATGATCATACAGTTCAGGAATGGGAATAATTTCATTAATTTCCTCTATTATGATTCGAAAATAAGGTGAAATTGCACGATGGTGGGAAATACTGATGGTTGTCTCATCCCGATTTGGATCTTCCAGAGCTGTGGCTATATTAGCCAGTGCATCAGCTTGAGAATTTTGTGATCTTGGGACATAAGAAAATGTCGGTTCCAAGGGGAATTCCGCCATTATCTCTCTGACGTAATCATACAAAGGGATTAGTTCTTCTTTTCTGATGGCATAATCCCCATTGACTTGTTTGATTACCAGGTCGGAATCACCTTTCACCTTTAAGTTATTCACTTGTGCTTGAAGCTCTAATTCCAAGCCTGCGATGAGAGCTTGGTATTCTGCTACATTATTGGTACCAACTTCCCACAATAAGATGGAATAAGGTAACACTGCCTTTTCTGGAGAAATGAGCACAATTCCTAATCCAACTTTGTTGAATTTAGGATTTTTCATTTTCCTCCCTGTTGGACTTCTGGAAGAACCATCAAAATACATTTCCCATTCCTGAGGACTTTCTTGAATAGAGAATACTTCCTCATCAGAAAGATCAATATCTAAAAATGTGTCTTCCACTGAAGGGTGTTAAGCTAGGAAATCATCCATATCATGGCCCTTTATCTCCCATTGAGACACATACTGAATGTCGAATTGCTGCAAAATAGCTTCCCACCTTGACAGACGTCCTTTAAGCATTGGACGACTAAGGATGAAGTTGAGCGGGTTATTGCGAGATACCAATTGGACCTTGTGATGTTGCAGGTAGTATCTAAACTTCTGAACTGCAAAGATTAATTCCAGGCCGCACTTCTCAATACTTGAATATTGGGTTTCTGCTTCAAGCATAGTTCGAATGAGATAGTAAAGGCTGTTTTCATTCCCAACATCATTTTTTTGAGCAAGAAAGGCACCCAATGATCTCTATAGAGATGTCACGTAGAGGATAAGTGGTCTTCCTTCAACAGGTGGAATGAGTACCAGTGGACTCAAGAGGTATTTCTTCAGAATATCGAATTCTTCTTGACATTCTTCAGTCCACTGGTAAGTGACTCCCTTCTTCATCAATTTGGTGAAGGGTAAACTTTTGCCTGCCAAATTGGCAATGAAACGCCAAATATAGGCTAAGTGTCCTTGAATTCCTCTTAATTCATTCGAATTTTGAAGAGGTGACATAACAAGGATTGACTTGGACTTCTTAGGAATGACTTTAATACCATGATGTCATACAAAAAAGCTGAGAAATTTTCCTGAGGTTACCCCAAAAACACATTTTAAGGGGTTCGTCTTCAAATTAAGTTGTCAAAGCTTGTGGAATATGACTTCCAAATCAGCCAAGTGATTAGAACATTGTTTGGATTTAACCACCAAATCGTCTACATAGCATTCAAAAAACATCCCTAAGAAGGGTTTGAAGATACGATGCATGGCACGCTGATATGTTGCACCTTCATTCTTTATCCCAAAGGGCATTACCCGGTAGCAAAACACACCCTGAGGGGCTCTGAAGGCTGTGGATTCCTCATCTTTTGGGGCCATTCAGATCTAATTATATACAGAATATCCATCCATGAAGGAAAGTGCTTCATAGCCAGCTGTTGCATCAATTAAAAGTTCTGTAATTGGAACTGGGAAATCATCCTTAGGACAATGCCGATTAAGATCTCTGAAATCGATGCAAACTCTAATTTGTTTGTTCTTCTTCTTTACAAGGAAAATATTAGCCAACCACTTTAGATACCAAACTTCTTTGATGAAGTTAGCATTGATATTCTTATCCACTTCAGTCTCAATTTCGGAAGCATAAGTTGGGTTTGTTCTTCTCGCGGCTTGCTTAAATCCTCCATGTTCTTATGGTATATCCAAATGATAAGTAGCAACATCAGGATCAAGCCCGGGCATTTTGGCATAGTTCAAAGCAAATATGTCTCAAGTTTTCTTTAAAAAGGAAATATAAATCTCTTTCTCTTCAAGAGTCATGGCCGCACTGATTAAAGTGGGGAGTGGATTTTATTTTGTACCCAGATTTATTTCGTTGAGTTCATCCACAGTGGTAGAGATACCGTCTTCAAATACTGGAGGAGCATCTCAAAGATCATCCTCTTCTTCTTCATGATGTGTTATTTCATCCGTTTATACATTCATAGTATATGATAAAGCATAATTTTCATGATTAGAAGAGATGTCAAAATTTGCACATCTTGAAGAAGAAGATTCCATTTCCGACCCGATTGATGAATAAGGGTCTTCATTGGGTAATAAAGATGAGATGATGGATTGAGAATCAACAACATTGTTCACCTCTGATGTTGCTATAACTTCTTATGGCCTAATTAGAAAAGTATAGACTTGTTAGATTTCAGAAGATGAAATGAAGACGTCACCATTTGTGCTTTCCCCACTGCTTGGTGGGTAACCAATTTCTCCCATGTTGTCTAGATCGATTGTCATAATTGACATTATGGATCTTTCCATAAGAGTATTTTGATTTGGGTCTATCTTGTCAATTTAACTGATAGGAAACACACAATCTGTACTCACATGTGTAAATGGATTTATTTCAATCTTCTCCAAACCATATGGAGCATTAACTTTGGTAATCTTCTTTGTTGTAGATTTATCCCTTCCATTCATGTGATAGAATTCCGCCTCAATGTATTGAGACTCACATGTCTTGAATGGGGTCTTATCACCATAAAATGTCCCAACTTGACCATCGAAACAATATTTGATACATTGATGGTATGATGAAGGGATAACTGCATGTTGATGTAGCCAGGGTATTCCAAGAAAGATGTTTAAAGATGAGTATTTATCAACAACCATGAAATCTGAACTGAATACAAGATCTCCAAGCTGAGTTCTGAGTGTAACTTCGCCCAGTGGTTCTTGTTCATTTTTATCATATCCTTGTAACATCATGGTAGAAAGAGATAAATCAGATTCCGTGAGGCCCAATCAATGAAGTGTACGAATGGGCATGAGGTTGGCTCCTGAACCATTTTCAATGAAAGCTCTTCAGAAGTCTACGCCATTGACCTTGACAGATAAGTACAAAGTTCTAATATGCCCATGCACAACATCATCTTCATTTCATGACATTCAGCAGGATTATTCTCTATGTGATAGACTTTAGCTACAGCAATTTCAGTTTCAAACTCCTGAGGACTTGACAAAGCCTCGATTTGTGCTTCCCGGATATCTTTTGACAGATTCAAAGAATCCATAATTGATAACATGGATTGAACATGGGCCAAGTGTTTCAATATATCATACTTTTGATCCAAAGGTCTGCGTTTCCCAACAGGAATATGTGTTTTAGAAGGTACCTTGGAAGCAGATTCTTTTGAAGTTGATGCATCTTGTATTGGGATAGGAGTTGGAAATATTCCTGGTTTTGGAAGATTAGACCGATTATATCCATTTACATGATGAGAGGAAGAAGATAGAACCATCAACCAGTCTTCCAAAATAACTGTGCTAGGATAGAATTTGCTATTGGTAGAAGAACATTCTTGTTCTTGCTGAGATCACTGAAGGGCTCTACCATGAGATTCTGCTGCGTACACAGTTCTAGCAGGGGTAGAATTGGAATAGTGGCTTATGAAGGATCCACGGCTTCCCCAGTATCCTAAGCCTTTGGAACTTCCTATGATTCCCTTGTTTGATACAGGTAATTCAGGCTCATCGAAATTGAAACTGCAACTGGCATATGGATATGTTAATTGAATCATATTAACAGATCCAAAGATTAACTCTTCGTCTGATGAAGACTCTGCCTGATTAACCAGTTTAGGCTGTTCCATTTGGTGGGGCGGTGCCCGTGGATTTGAAGTAGATGGCATGAAGTCTTCCAGAGTCAAAGACAACTTAGGTTTTGACACATACTCATCTTCTTTTGATTTTTTTTCTTTCTTTGAATTGTGTCGTTTCTTTGAGGAATTTCCCTCTGATAAAGAGGGTTTTGCTGTAACATTCATGGCAGAAGACACAATCGGTTTCTTTAATTGTTTTCGCAAAATAGCATGAGTTCAGTTGATTGTCTTTCTGACCATCCAATCATCATACTTTTGTGTATTTTTCTTTTGACTTCTTGCCATTCGCCTTTATCCTATGGAACTGTAGTAGTAACACATGCTATATAAGCTGAAGAACCTTTCAGTTTGACTTGTCTCGAGTCGACCATCTTTTTTAGGAGGTCTTTGAAGACAAAACACTCCTGGATGGGATGCCCTAAAATTTGTTGGAAAGGGAAATAATTGAGACGGTCTTCATCTCCTTCATTTTTTGGCCTCTTAGGCCTTGGAAATTGAACCAGATTATTTTCCAGAGACGAAATGAAGTAACCAGGAACTTGTTCATTTCGGAAAGAGTATGTTTTTCTCTTCAAATCCTCAAATTTTTTTCATCTTTGATCTCTTTGATAATTTGGATGAAGCGTCCTTTGTTTTTGGCATTTAGGAGGTGGATCCCTTCAAGAAGATGAAGTTTTTGAAGTGGAAATAGTTACAGGTGCTTGTTTAATCATAACTGTAGCAGTTTCTGCTTTACCCATTCTCCTTCTTGGAGCTGATGGAATTACACGAGATTTAACCTTAGCCAATATAAGGGAATCTCCAATCTATTGAGCGATTGAAGTAAGGTCTCGAAACCCTCCTGTGTATTTCACAGGGATCAACGGTGTGCGTAATTCGTCACACAGATTTGCCACACAGATTGGCAACAATTTTTCTTAAGGGAGTTCTAAACTTAGGGAATATGTTAATCCCTTCCAACGAGCAATGAAATCTGAGACCCTTTCATTCTCTCTTCCCTTACAGTTTTTATGATCGAAAACTGTTGTCTTTGGAAAAGTTCAGCTGAACTGAAGAAGGAATTTTTGGAGAAGATCCTCCCATCCGGTAATTGACCGGGATTGCATGCGTGTATACCAGACAAAAGCTGGTCCTTGCAAGGTCCGTACGAAGCATCTGAGTTTTACTGCTTCTTGCTGCTCCGTAGTTCCCATCATAGGATCACAACAAGACAGGTAATGCGTCAAATGCTATTCAGGGTCGCCTGATCCATTTCAAATAGGGAATACAAGGTTTCCAAAACTAGATGGAGGAGAGATTGAATCTACCCATTCAGGGTAAAAATTCTTTTCTGGTTTAACCTGCGCACGTTTCCCTTCCATAGTTTCTAACAGAGCTGTTAATGACTCAATGGTAGTTATTAAATTTTGAGAAACATCCGGTTGAACTTGGACTTGGGTAGGTTCAATGACTAGAGCTTGGACCGATGTGATGGTTGGTGCTGCAACTGATGGTAGCACTGCCAACTGTTGTTGCACTTGACCCATAGGATTAGACCTATGAGGGTGTACTGACAGAGGAGGATATTCTTGATCCATCTCAGTAGCTGCACCAAATTCCCTTGGCTGACTGACTCCATCACGCTTAAGAATAAGACTACCCTGAAGTAGTTCTCCATTCAACCACTTTAATTCCTTCATTTCATCCTCCTGTTGTGCAAACCTTTTCTCGAGTGAGAGTGATTGGACTTCTCTAGAGAAGGATATGTACCCTGATTCTTTCCCTTATATTTTTTTGATCCTTTTCAGAGAGGGGTGCGTGGGTTACTTGAATGATTACCTAGGTTCTGAGTAATCCTATGATTTTGTATACACACACCTTCTTCATTTGTGTCGGTGCGTACATCTTCTTGATCAGAAACCTCTTCATCTGAGTCCCCTGAGTTAGCCTCATCTGATGGATCAACAACAATGGAATTGATGACATTGGTTGATGCATAACACATTTCATTCTTTTTATCAACATTTCGGTGATATTTTATTCTTCCATGTCTTTGATGAGACATTGCCTTTTGTTAATTCGATCCCTCAGGAACCTCTTGACGAACCATAATTTAGAGGAAATCTCCTGATAATTTGGATCCTCATTCCTCTTGAGGTTTCTTCCCCAATCAAGAAAAGACTGACTTTCTCTGAGGAGGGGATTGATGATTAGAAAAAGTCCCCAGTCCGGTGGACTGGGGTTGTTCCTGTTATTCCCGCTCAACTCCTCGAATCCTATTTGTTGATTCTGATGGTTGGTTTAAAAGAGTCCTCGGTCTGGCAAGTTAGGGTGGCTCTTTACATGTTACGTCTAAGACTTTATTAAAAGCTCTCCTGATCTTGAGAACCTTAATCCAGAAATTGGTTGGATGCATTAAACTGTATCCAATTTTATCACCTGGTTCAAAATACCGTTGGATGATTTCCAAAACTTCTGTCACTTGATGATGTGCTTGCTCCATACGAGAGGCATGTTCAATATTATCATTTTCTTGATACAGGAGTAATTCAACAACTTGTTCTTTGTATGCTTGATTTTGAGAGGAACTAGTTGAATCATGTTCTTGAGCACGCTTTTAATTACAAACAAAGCCCATTGACTGTGGCCATCCATGGGCAATAACATTGCATGGGGCCATTTTCGGCGGGATTTGCTGACCGGAGAGCACCGTGAAATGTAGTGCTCCATGAACACCCCATCCTCCGAAATGAATACCAGATGGGGAAATGGCAATTAACTAACACAATATTCTTAGTGTGCCAAGGCAAGAACGTTGAAGGGCTCTCTGCTGCTTTTCAGCCTTCAGATATCGAGAGACTGATAGAGATTCCAAATCAATCTGACGTTGTAACCTTTCTATTATCTTAAGATGATTTTCATATTAATCATAAGATAATACTTTCATCTTCAACTGAAAAAGAGTTTTCCATATGTTGAGATGAATATCATGAATTCCATCTTCCATCAACATCTTGGGAATGTCATACTGAGAGTCAGCCAGAGGCCATAACATGACTGGTACATGACCGTTTGTTAGTTGTTTTCTCATGTTCAACATTTCCTCTTTATCATTAAATGAAGATTATTCTACCTGATTTTACCAGAGTTGGTGTTTCCTTGTTGCTTCATCTGATTCAAAAATATTGGTAGAGAAATCATTGATCAAACTAGAAGATGCATGACATAGGGGTGGTTCGGAGAATGACCTACACCATGGGCTATCTTCAAATTGAGAAAGAATTGCACCTGCTAGTGATGAAGCATTAGACATGACTGGTTTCACATTTTCAAGTGCCTCAAGAAAAGAGGATTTTCATGGCACTACATTGTCCACTGGGGCATTTTCTGGGAAATGTGCATCACTATTGTGGAGAGGACTTTCACAACGAAATTCATCATCATGGGGAGGACCACCATGATGGGATACAACAAAAGATGAGATATCTTGCTCCTTGGTCTTCTGACCACACAAAGGGTTACTGTGGCTCTCATATGAAGATGAAACTTCGAGATCGACCAAATTTTCATGAAGCAAGCCTTCATGAGGAATCGTCTGTTGAAGACCTTCAGAATTAATGTTCCCACTATTGGGAAATGAGGGAGTAGAATCTTGGATTCCAACAGATAATTTTCTGATGGCTTCAAGAACTCTAGCATCGATCAAGGCCTTGTTACAGATTGGATCTTGATCTTTTGACTGTGTTGGGCAGGTCTTCTTCTTAGACGCCTTCTTACTCACCTTGAAACCACTTGTTGACGAAAGTGGCTGCTCTGAACATGTGTATGGGCCTGATCAGGAGAAATGGTCAGGTTTAGCTGACGATCTAAACTCAAATAAGTTGTATGTGCCTGACATAGTTGTCTTTATGATATGGGGGTGCATTCCCCACAACCCTCTTGGACTGGAATAGATGTGCATGTCTGTTCCAGAGTGAATTGTTGATGTGTCACTCCACTGGTAGGGATAGATTTATGTGTCTTTCCCTAAGATGCTGCTGAAGCTGTTATAATATCCTGGCAAGCGTCCAGAATATGAGTAGGGATTTTCTTCTTCTCTTTCACCATTGATAAAGTATGCTTGGGGACTTCAGCTATCGGAATGGGGATATACGTACATTTCGTGCTCGGAGAAGGTGTATGTGCCTGCTCCTATCCTCCTTTTCCTATCAGTGAATCCTAACAGTACTCAAGTGTGGTGGTAGAGAGCTGAGTCTGCCTCCTGTTTGTCGTCGGAGCTTTCTGACTGACTTCTCCGTGTGCTACCAAGTGAGACTGTTGGTAGGATTTATTAATAATAGATGGTGTATGTGCCTACTAATTGTACTTCGCCGAACATGGTTGACGAGCTCCATCATATGTAGTCAGACGGTCCTGCTGACTAGCTGATGATGTATAAACATGTGTATGTTCCGGCCTATAGTACACCGCCGGAATTTCCTGGTGGGATTGGTGTGATGCTACCAGATGAGTCTGCTGGACAGTGTAATTAAAACGGGTAGGTGTGTGTGCGTGCTCGTTGCTTGCAACCAAGTTAGGTTGGTGGACTTCTCCGGAGATGGAACAGATGAGAACCTACTCACTGTTAACCGGATTTCACCTCTGGAGATTTGTCTTTTCTTCTCAGGTTCGAGGAACCTGAGCCAAACGCCTGGAGTCGACACCCTCATCATGTTGAGGGTTCATTGTCGCATGAGTACGGCAGTGATTGTTGATGGGATCCCTTGGGAAGGATGCATGCTTCTTTAAATTAAGGCCTTGAGGGACCTTCTCATTCACCTCCACAGAAAATGGGAGTGAATGGTGACTGCGTTCTGGGGATAACAACCCGAAATGGTTAGATATGGTGGTTAGCACTGCCTGCTTCTTCATCACTGTTCGTCATTGGTCAGACGACCGGTGTGAGTTGTTCACTTGGAGGGCTTGTCGGGCAGCCTCCAGAGTTGGGATTGTACCGTGTTGATGGAAATCCTTAACCAGCACATTTGATACCCAGCGTTGAAGACGCTGAGTAGGTGATTTCATCCTTAGAACAGATGACGATCTAGCAAGAGTAGCAGTAGTGGCATTTGCAGAAGCAGTATTCACGGGTGTGAACTTGAGAGCAGCCATTCTGGAAATGCATAAGATCTTGGAACAGAGTGCCTGTTTGATATAACAGACGTAATTAAGATAAATTCAGCCACTACATATTTTGGATGAGCACATATTTTAATGATTGTTTTTTTGGCCCTCTCATTGATTTTTAAATAGGGGCCTAACAAATAGGAAAAACATCATTTTAACATGGTTAAGGTTTCACGTCGGGTTCACCATTTTTTGTTTCCCTCAGAATTTGGGGATGTCCTCCTTGATTGAAGGTTCAAACATTAAAATTGGTTTCTAACGGTTTTGTTCGTAGAACCAGAAACATCTAATGATTCCACATCCATTTGGACATACTTTCCAAAGGTAGGTGCTCATTAGTTTGTGGACTGGTGAAGCTTATGGATTTTCATTGGTCAAGAGGATGGGAGGTTGGACTCATCACACCTTTTTGAGGTGAATTATTTTTTACTCTGGGACTCTCTTTATAGATTTAAGTTATGTTCGTGAATCCTTATTACATTACCAAGTATAAAATGAGCTTTCTTTTAAATCTGACAATCTATGGTTAAATATGTAGGAAATTTAGAGAATCTTTTATATGTATTCGAGGTTCTTAATCAATAGAGAATCATCTGTATTTATTAGAGATTCTTGGTTAATGGTATCCTTTGACACATTTATATAGATGTCTCTCGGTCATTATGATGACCATGATGGTTTTAAAGCCACTCAGTGGGGCACTTAAAGTTTATTGTCATTCAGAAGGACATGGATTATTTTAGAGTTGGGATCGAACCCACAGATGGGCTACCTATGTATTCTTTATTTAGAAAAGGAATCAGAACCCACGTAGTTCGAGTAAGGGAGTATGATGTTTATGATTGATGGCTCAAAGAAGGATGTCATAATTACTTTTACACTCTAAGCTCACGTGATTCATGCTCGGTGTGAGAAACAAGAGTTATTGGTAAAAATCAGACAATTTTTCCATAAAATATGCAATCATAAGAAATAATGTGGGACTTATGTATGTATGACTGTCCAAATATATGATGATTAGGATTTACTTCAGGGAAGAAATCCATAAACAGGGTCCATAATTGTATATGTGCTTCATGGAGATTTGAATACTCTAACTTGGGGCTTACTACTGAAAAAGAGGCCCAAATTAGGAGAGGATTTATGATTGGGTTTTACTCCTGAAAAACAATCCCAGATCAAAGGTAAATTAGGACTAGCTAAGAGAAATTAAGACTGGGTCTTACTCTTGAAAAGGGAGTCCAAGGTTAAGAGACTTGAAAAATTAAGGGACTTGGGGCTTACTCTTGAAGAGGATGCCCATATTTGAGACAGGGGCTTATTCCTGAAAAGGAGGCCCAGGTTAAGAATTATGACTGGGGCGTATTCCTGAAAAGGAGTCCCATGTTAATTAGTTCTCTCATCTTAAAGGATGAGGTTGAATGAATGAAATCTCAATCTTTAGTGACATAAAGATGTATAAATCCCTAGGTTTTTAGAGATATTCCACAGAAATCCTTTCAGATAAGGAAGTAAAATCAAGAAATCATGCCATAAATGGCTTTGAATAGTGTCTTGAAGACTGAATCTTGAATAGGATAGGTGGAATGGCTTAAGAGGGGTGAAATGGGCAAGAAGGGCACCCAAAAAGGCAGGGGCGCACAAGTCCTGGCAGGCGCGCAGGTACTGTGTAACACCCGAGACTTTTATAAGAAATATTTTGTTTTTTATTTTATATAAATCATCAAAGGAATCTTTCACTACACACAACATTATCTTGGCTTTCTTTACACGCAATCACAACCTTCCTTGATAGCTTGCGTCGTACGCAATAACGAGTTTCACTAAACAAAGATATGCTATTAAAATATTATTAAAACTAGCCATTATGAATACTAATAACCACTTTTTGAAATTTTGTAAATTTTATTTTTCAAAATGGACTTCGTTTTTGGATTCGGAATATCGAATTTATCCTGGGGTGAAATTTTGATATTTTTCTGGAAACTTTCAATTTTTGATGAATAGTGAAAACACTATGTTACTATTTAAAAACCAACTTTTTATTTAAATAATTATTTATTTTATTTAAATTTATTTAAGGTCAAAATTGATACATAATACCTATATAAGTTCAATGTAATTCATTGGAGTCATTTTATAATAATTTTATATATATAAAAATTTTATTGAACTTTTCACCGTCTTTTACCCACCTCCTAGGAGAATTTGAAAATTTACACAAAACATAATTTTACCGCTTCTGTGAGTAGAATTTCAAAAATCCGAGAGACACAGTTGATGTCAGTAAGTA
Organism: Viscum album; assembly: GCA_963277665.1. Lineage (NCBI taxonomy): Eukaryota > Viridiplantae > Streptophyta > Magnoliopsida > Santalales > Viscaceae > Viscum > Viscum album. Next base: position 737,421,869 of record OY728140.1, on the reverse strand, counting down.
AAATGTGGTTCAATGAGATGAAAATAATTTTTGGTGAATAGTAACTTTTTACTTTTATTTACCACGGTTAAAAGTAAATAGGGTAATTAATGGTAAAAATGATATTATTAATACCCTAACACAAGTCCTAATTCTATTGGATAAGTTTTATTCGACCAAAAACAACCTTAGAAATAAAATACGACCATTAAGGCCCACTTGGATTAGATTAGGACATTTATTATTAATTTATTTAAAGAAGGGTTAAAATAGTTAAAAGCAATGTTTAATAAGTAAATAATTTTTAATATAGGGTTATACATAAGATAAATTCGACTATAAATATTAATTAGAAAGCTAAACATATTTCCTACATAATGTTAGTTTATTTTTAATTTTTAGACATTAAATAATATAATATATTTTTGACACAAAGATGATGCAGTAATTATCTTATTAATGAAATATTGACATAATTGATGTTATAAATACCCAAATAAATGTAATTTGATACTTTTTATGAATTACAATAATTTTATATACTCCTATGACATGTTGGTATTTATTTAATTAACTTTTTTTGAATTAATCATTCTGTTATGAGTTTCACAAAAATCAATTACCAAATAGTATCAAAATTGACATAAAATAGTTTTTAAAAAAAATATTATATTATTAATTGTTATTTGATTTCTAAAAATATAAGTTTCGCCCAAATGACTAAGATAAGGTTATATATATTAATAATAAAAAACTTGGGGTTTTTTTATCTTGTTATAGTAATTTTATTAACCTTACAGTGTAAGAACACAAGAAGACACGGTAAAAGTAAACTTATTTAACTTAAAGTTAAATCTAAATGATAAGGTTAAAATAGGAACCTAAACTTGTCTAAATTCTATTGGATGAGAGGATTTAGACCCAGACCCACCTTATCTTCTAAATAAATTAATTTGGAGCTATTTAAATCCTAATATGACTTTATAATGAAATAATATTTTTAGTTTTTCCAAAGGTGCCCCTCTCCTCCCTTATAAAAGGGAACCTCCTCCCTCTCTTCCTCACACCACATTGAGCCTTCAAGCACGGCCAAAACCTGACAATTTCTCCTCTCCACTTCCCTAGAAACATCCTAGAGGTCCTGGTCTTCTTCAAAGACAAATTTTAGTGCCCTAAAAGGAGGTCTCAAAGAACTGCTTCAAAGAATAGCTAATGTCTATTACCGATTCTATCAACTTTATTTCTTCTTCCACTTCTTCTTATTTAGTTGTTTCATTATTAATTAATAACATCATTATCACTCATATACTGATATGTTATTATAAGCATGAAACAACCCTATTTCACCATATATCCATCCTACGGAAAATGAAAATCACCGTGCGTGCGTACGTATGGAATACCGTCTCCACGCCATGGTGTAATCTATTTTCCACCACCACCTTACTTGGATGGGTATAATGGTGTAAAGAATGAATATATATAATTATTGTAAAGTGATATTGATTCTTAAATAGTATACATACACTCCAATACAATTCCCCGATCATGGGAACGATATCATCGTTCGTGCGTACGTACGGAATACCGTCTCCACAATGTGATGTGACTCGTTCTACATGATTTTCATTGCATAATGATTACATAAATGAATTTAGTGAATAAATATCATATATATTACACTAATACGATTCTGGAAATGAGGTATCTATAACCTAAAAAGAATAATAAGAATTTATTCGACAAAACATGCATAAGAACAAAAAGTAATAAACACCAGAATAACAAGTAGCAAAGAAATCTTACTAATAATAAGCTAAAAATATGACCATATATGATATAATAACAATGGGTATGATTCTGTAATAAGTCAATGATAGTATTTAAATCATTATACAAGAGGGTCGGACACTTACGAAGCAAATCAGACCTAAGGTAAGGGAAATATCACAATCTCATTTTTATCCGAGGTTGTTTATACTTTGGAATTTATGGGGGTGTATTTTATCATCCACATCCATGTTTCCTCAATATGTAATATTTATATACTTCTAGAATAGTTTATATCCAATTTTACCCTTTGGTGAGTTTTTAGTAAAATATATGAAAGGAATCTTTTGTCGTTTTTTGTACGAGGTACTTTTTGACTTTTCGGACAAAAGTACGAGAAGAATGTTTTTTTAACTTGTATGGCATGAATGGATTTTTAAAACATTATTTACAAGAAGATTACTCTACAAGTTTTAAAGTTTATTTTTAATCAACATCTTTTAGTTTAGAATTGTATGACATGTTAAGAAATGAAAAGTATTTTTGAAGTAGAAAGGATATTTTCCTCAAGAATGGAGTTCAAATATTTTATCAAAATTATTTTCCATCTAAGATAATAAAGGGTTCTGTTTCTATCCCTATTATTACAATGATTTGATTATGTTGTGATGGAATTATTTTTATGAATTCCTTTATCTTATATGAATTGTTTTATGATGTCACGGTGTTTAAGAATCCCATATTTATTACATGGGTTATGATATGATGTATGGTTTATGATTTTGTGGCACACATAAAAATGGTATCATTATGAGATGGGTGGGAACTATATCTCCCTACAATGCATTGGGTAAAGATTTTATATCTCATGAGATAGACATTGCTAGAATGGCAGGTTAAACCAGTTCAGTGAAACAGGACTGAAACGAGGAATGAACTCGGTTCAAAAATGGACTTTGTCCACTAAGACAGTCTTGGCGATGAGTCTTGACTAATAAGAAATGATTCTCTATGATTATTTGTGTATTCCACAAAACATCATGTTTTATGTTATGATTATTGTGATTACATTTCACTACCATGATTTATCCCATGTTATGAAATTATGATCTCTTTTGTAGGGTAAGATTTCCAAAATGTTATGTTCTTATGAATATGATGTGATTGATATTTCTTTTATTTACCCTTATTGAGCATTTGAGCTCACTCTTTTGTATGTTTTCTTTCTCCCAGGTCAGGAAGAAGGTTATTAAGTAGGATATTCCAAAAGGCACTCTAGATATGATTAAATAAATGGGAGACGATGTAGATGCTTTATGAACCAGTTGTTTATGTTTCCCAATTTCTAAAGACACTATACCTATACGGTCCTTTCATGGTTTTGTTATATGTTGTAATAAGTGTGCTTCAATTTTTAAGTATTAACAATGTATGTAAAGTATGGGTCGTTATAGTTGGTATCAGAAAAAAGGTATAGTCAACCTTTGGAAACTAGGATGTGAAAGCCTTAGTAAGAATCCTTAGGATATGTCTAAGAATAGAACACAATCTTAGTGTTTTAGAAATTGCCATTAATAACCTAGGATAAGACCTTAAGTGTGAAATTTTGTTCTTGATTATGTGTTTGTCATAGTATAATTACTGTTTCTTACACTATTCTTTTTGGTTTTAGTCAATGGATGGAACCCGAAGGAACCGTTTTAATGCGGAATGCGACGAGAAATGCAATGATTGTCCCCCTGAGCAACCAAACATTATGGGAGATGGAATGTAAAATCTTGTATCCATGCTCACACAACTTTCTCAAGCTATAAATCATGATGGACTTCAAAACGAGCAAAGTATGGAGCAACATTCTATTGAATCTTTCATGAGACCGCATCCACCTTCATTCAGTGGGTCTACTGATCCATTATTTACTGAACAATGGATTAGTACTACTAAAAAGATATTTTTAGTTCTTCAATGTTCTGAACATGATAAAGTAATCTTAGCAGTGTATCGTTTGGAAGGTGATGCTGATCAATGGTGGAATCTTATCAAGAATATGAGGCCAAGAGATGAAATTGAGTCCTTGGAATGGGACGAGTTCAAGAACTTATTTTTCAATAAGTACTTCCCTCGTATTCTCCGAACATAGATGGGAAAAAAGTTTCTTGAACTAAATAAAAAGGATGATGAATCTATTGGTACTTTTGAAGAAAATTTTAAAAGACTTGCAAGGTACGCTTCTGGGATTATTATCCAACCTGAGAGTAAGATCGATCAAATCTTTAGTGGCTTAAAACCAAGTCTTCGAAGGGTGTTAGCCATAAGGGACTTCAATAGCTATGAGGAAATCATTAAATGTGCTCTCAACATTGATATGGGGATTGGAGTTACCCATCAATCATATGGGTTTGATAAGAAGAGGAAAATGGAATTCAAAGGAAAAACTAAAGAGCACACTGAAAAGAATATGAGCTTTACCTTATGCTCAATGTGTGGAAAGAAACATGGAGGGAGTTGTCTTAAAGGGACAAGTAAATGTTTCAAATGTGGAAAGGAAGGTCATCAGGCAGTTGAATGCCGCAATGATGGGAAGAAGATGTCTAGTGATATGAACAATGAAAAGGCTACACAGAGTGGACCTCCTATACATCAATGTTACAAGTGCAAGGAAATGGGGAATTATTCCAATCAATGCCCAAATCCAAGGGTTGATGATGATGGTCGACGTCAACAAACTCTTAAGGCTAATGACAAATGAAAGTCACATGCAATTTCTATTAGCGATGTGGAGTACGATAACGAAGTGGTGAAAGGTACACTTACCATCCACTCTAAAGTAGAAAATGTTTTATTTGATTATGGATCCACCCAATCTTTTATTTCTGAAAAATTTTCTTAGGGTATCACCGTATTACCTCAACAATTAGATGTTGAGTTAGCTGTGACAACCCCTAATGGCACAACAGTCGCATCAAAAGTTTATGATTCTTCTCTGATTGAAGTTTTCGGTAAAATGCTTCCTGCAAATCTTGTAATCCTTCCTATAGTGGAATTTGATGTGATTCTTTGCATGGATTGGCTTTCTTTATATGGATCTCATATCAATTTCCAAATAAGGGAAGTCACATTTCATATTCAAGATCAATCTATGATCGTCTATCGATGCAAGGATGAACATAACCTTCCAGTGGAAATTTCTTTTATCTTATGGGTCTTGGTTCCACTAAATGAATGTTATTTATCTCAAATGGTTAGTGAGAAACTCAGGATTAAGAATATTCCCATTGTATGGGAGTTTGATGATGTCTTTCCGAAGGAATTACCGGGTCTTCCACCAAATCATGAAGTTGAGATTTCAATTGAACTCGTATCGGGTGCTTTACCTATTTCAAAGACACCTTATAGAATGGCCCCAATTGAGTTGCAGAATTTGAAGAAGTAACTCCAAGAGAATCTTGATAAGGGGTTCATACACCCTATTGGGTCACCTTGGGGAGCACCTGTTCTATTTGTTAAGAAGAAAGATGGATCAATGAGACTCTGCATTGATTATCGAGAACTTAACAAGATCACTATCAAGAACAAATATCCTCTCCCGCGCATTGACGACTTATTTGACCAACTACGCGGAGCTCAATACTTTTCCAAGATTGATCTTCGTTCAGGGTATCATCAATTAAGGGTCAAAAGGAATGATATACCAAAGACGGATTTCCGTACAAGGTATGGACACTATGAATTTATAGTGATGCCATTTGGTATTACTAATGACCCTGCTATCTTTATGGATCTGATGAATAGAGTCTTTAGAGACTATCTTGATCAGTTTGTGGTAGTCTTTATAGATGATATTCTTGTATATTCAAAGCGAAAGGAAGAACATGAAGATCACTTGTGAATTATATTGAAGACCCTGAGAAAGGAGAAGTTTTATGCCAAATTTACCAAGTGTGAATTTTGGCTTCAAAAAGTTGCATTTTTTGGTCACAAAATCTCAAAAGAGGGGATATTTGTGGATCCAGCAAAAACAGAGGTTATGAAAAGATGGTCGAGACCAACAACAGTAAATAAGATCCAAATTTTTCTTGGTTTAGCTGGATATTATCGACGTTTTGTGAATGATTTCTCACGATTATCTAATCTACTCTCCAAGTTGACTCGGAATGGAGTTGAGTTTGTTTGGACGGAGGAATGTGAAGAGAATTTCAAGGAGTTGAAAAGAAAGTTATCCAGTGCACTTGTGCTCACACTACCTTGTAGTGGAGAAAGGTTTGTGATCTACAGTGATGCATCCATGAAGGGATTGGGGTGTGTTCTTATGCAAAATGATATGGTGATAGCTTATGCTTCACGACAGTTGAAAATTCATTAGAAAAATTACCCAACTCATGATTTGGAGTTAGCTGTGGAAATATTTTCATTATAGATTTGGAGGCATTATCTTTATAGAGAAAGGTGTGAAATTTATATTGATCATAAAAGATTAAAGTATATTTTCAAACAAAAGGAGTTGAATATGCGCCAAAAAAGATGGTTGGAGCTGATTAAGGATTACGACTGCTCAATTCATTACCAGCCTGGGAAAGCAAACAAGGTGGAAGATGTATTAAGTCGACAAGACCATGCCAGTTTATCCATGATGAGGATCAAAAAAGATCCAGTATTTATGGATTTACAAAGGATGGATCTTGGAATTATAATGGAAGGGGAAAAATCTTATCTTTCACAAATGAATGTTCAACCATCTATACATGTGAAGATTAAATCAGCACAGAAAGAAGATATAGAGTTACAAAAGAAGGTGAGAAATGTTCCTGAATTCAACCTTGATTGTGATGGGATAATAAAGCTCATGAATCAGGTTTGTGTTCCTCCCATCCCCGAATTAAAGAAGGAGCTGCTGGATGAGGCTCATAGTTCTTCATTCTCTATTCATCCTGGAAGCATGAAGATGTATAGGGACCTGAAAGAGTACTTCTGGTGGGATTGCATGAAAAGAGATGTTGCTGAATATGTCTCTCGATGCTTGGTTTTTCAGAAATTTAAAGCTGAGAGACAGAAGTCTAATGGGATGTTACAACCATTACCCATACCCAAATGGAAATGGGAAAACATCACTATGGACTTTGTCATAGGACTTCCTAAAACATCCAAAGGAAATAATGCTATCTAGGTTATATTTGATCGTCTTACATAGTCTGCACACCTCATTGCTATTAGAGAGGATTTCTCCCTGGATCAGCTTGCCAGGATATATGTAAAGGAAGTGGTAATATTGCATGGAGTAGCACTTTCTATTATATCTTATCGGGATCTGAGGCTTAACTCAAAGTTCTAGAGAAGTCTTCATCATACTCTGGATACAGAGTTTAGTTTCAGCACTGCTTATCATCTTCATACAGACGGTCAGTCTGAGAGGAAAATTCAAACTCTAGAAGATATGATGAGAGCTTTCTCTATGGATTTCAAAGGTGGTTGGGATCGACACCTACCTTTGGTGGAATTTTCTTATAATAATCGCTTTCACTTCAGTATTCAGATGGCTCCTTATGAAGATCTCTATGGAAAGAAATGTAGGACTCCAACTTGATGGGATGATGTTGGGGAAAGAAAGCTATTAGGACCTGATCTTGTTGATGAGATAGAAAAAAAGGTCAGATCTATTCAACAACACATAAGAGCAGCTCAGAGTCGACAAAAAAGTTATGTCGACAACTGAAGAAAAGACTTAGAGTTTGAAGTGGGTGATAAAGTGATCTTACGAATATCTCCCTGGAAGAGGGTCATGAGATTTGGAAAAAAGGGAAAGTTGAGCCCTATGTATATAGGTCCTTTCAAAATACTGGATCGTTTTGGGAAGGTAGCTTACCTATTGGCACTTCCACTGAATCTCTCTCAAGTTCACCATGTGTTCCATGTACCTCTCTCGAGAAAGTACATACCTGATCCTTCACATGTACTCAACTTAGAAGTTGTACCACTGGAACAAGATCTTTCTTATGAAGAACAGCCGATAGAGATTCTCGATCGTAGTGAAAATGTCCTACGGAACAAGACCACTCGCTTGGTGAAAGTTTTATGGAGGAACCACCAATTAAAAGAATCTACTTGGGAGAATGAGGATATGATGAGGGTGAGGTATCCTCATATGTTGGTTACAAGTGATGAATTTCGAGGGAGAAATACATTTTAAGGGGGGTAGAATGTAACACCCGATACTTTTATAAGAAATATTTTGTTTTTATTTTATATAAATCATCAAAGAAATCTTTCACTACACACAACCCTAACTTGGCTTGCTTTACACATAATCGCGACCTTCCTTGATAGCTTGCATCGTACGCAATACCGAGCTTCACTAAAAAATGATATGCTATTAAAATATTATTAAAACTAGCCATTATGAATAGTAATAAACACTTTTTGAAATTTTGAAAATTTTATTTTTCAAAATGGACTTCGTTTTTGGATTCAGAATATCGAATTTATCCTAGAGTGAAATTTTGGTATTTTTCTGGATACTTTCAATTTTTGATGAATAGTGAAAACACTGGGTTGCTATTTAAAAACCGAATTTTTATTTAAATAATTATTTATTTTATTTAAATTTATTTAAGGTCAAAATTGATACATAATACCTATATAAGTTCAATTTAATTCATTGGAGTCATTCTATAATAAATTTAGATATATAAAAATTTTATTGAACTTTTCACCGTCTTTTACCCACCTCCTATGAGAATTTTCAAATTTACGTAAAACATAATTTTACTGCTTCTGTGAGTGGAATTTCAAAAATCCGAGAGGCACGGTTGATTTCAGTAAGTAAAATGTAGTTCAATGAGATGAAAATAATTTTTTGTGAATAGCTTTTTACTTTTATTTACCACGGTTAAAAGTAAATAGGGTAATTAAGGGTAAAAATGATATTATTATTACCTTAACACATGTCCTAATTCTATTGGATAAGTTTAATTCGACCAAAAACAACCTTAGGAATAAAATATGACCATTTAGGCCCACTTGGATTAGATTAGGATATTTATAATAAATTTATTTAAAGAAGGCTTAAAATAGTTAAAACAAAGTTTAATAAGTAAATAATTTTTAATATAGGGTTATTCATAAGATAAATTCTACTATAAAAATTAATTAGAAAGAGAACAATATTTCCTACATAATGGTATTTTATTTTTAATTTTTAGACATTAAAAAATTTAATATATTTATGACACAAAGATGATGTAGTAATTATCTTATTAATGAAATATTGACATAATTGATGTTATAAATACCCAAATAAATGTAATTTTAGACTTTTTATTAATTACTCTAATTTTATAGGTTAATATGACATTTTATTATTGATTTAATTAAATTTTTTATAATTAATAATTCTGTTATAATTTTCACAAAAATAAATTACCAAATAGTATCAAAATTGACATAAAATAGTTTTTACCAGGAAAGTCTGAACCAGGCGTAAGCCTGGTCCCGCAAATTTATTAAAGGAAAAGTGCAAGTAAAGTCAGTAGAAAATAAAATGCTACATAACATCAAAACCAAATGCATCCTTCTCCCCATCATCAGATAACTCATCCCCAGGATTAGCTGACTCCCATTCAGAAGATTCGTATTTGCGCATCATCTCAAGGTACAAGAAGACACGGTAAAAGTAAAATTATTTAACTTAAAGTTAAATCTAAATGATAAGGGTAAAATAGGAACCTAAACTTGTCTAAATTCTATTTTATGGGATTATTTCAACCCATCCCCACCTTATCTTCTAAATAAATTAATTTTGAGGTATTTAAAACCAAATATGACTTTATAATAAAGTAATATTTTTTGTTTTTCCCAAGGTGCCCCTCTCCTCCCTTATAAAAGGGAACCTCCTCCCTCTCTTCCTCACACCACATTAAGCCTTCATGGTTGGCCAAAACCTTCCAATTTCTCCTCTCCACTTCCCTAGAAACATTATATAGGTCCTGGTCTTCTTCAAAGACCGATTTTAGTGCCCTAAAAGGAGGTCTCAAAGAAGCGCTTCAAAGAAGATGTAATGTCTGTTACCGAATCTTTCACCTTTATTTCTTCTTCCACTTCTTCTTATTTAGTTGTTTCATTATGAATTAATAAAATCAGTGTCACTCATATATTGATAAGTTATTATAAGTATGAAACAACCCTATTTCACAATATATCCATCCTACAGAAAACGAAATCACCGCGCGTGCGTACGTACGGAATACCGTCTCCACGTTGTGGTGTAATCTATTTTCCACCACCACCGTACTTGGATGGGTATAATGGTGTAAATAATGAATATATATGATTATTGTAAAGTGATATTGATTCTTAAATAGTAAATATACACTCTAATACAATTCCACGATCATGTGAATGATATCATCGCTCGTGCGTACGTACGGAATACCATCTCCACGATGTGATGCGACTCGTTCTACATGACTTTCATTGCATAATGATTACATAAATAAATTGAGTGAATAAATATGATATATATTACACTAATACCATTCTGTAAATGAGGTATCTATAACCTAAAAATAATAATAAGAATTTATTCGACAAAACACGCATAAGAACAAAAAGTAATAAACACCTGAATAACAAGTAGCAATGAAATATTACTAATAATAAGCTAAGAATATGACCATATATGATATCATTACAATGCTTATGATTCTGGAATAATTCAATTACATTATTTAAATCATTATACAGGAGGATCAGACACTTACGAAGCAAATCGGACCTATGGTAAGGGAAATATCACAATCTCATTTTTATCCGAGATTGTTTATACTTTGGAATTTACTGGGGTGTATTTTATCATCAAAATCCATGTTTCCTCAATATTTAATATTCATATCCTTCTACAATAGTTTATATCCAATTTTACCCTTCGGTGAGTTTTTAGTAAAAGATATGAAAGGAATCTTTTTTCATTTTTCATACGAGGTTCTTTTTGAAATTTCTGACAAAAGTACGAGAAGAATGTTTTTTTAACTTATACGGCATGAATGGATTTTAAAAAATTATTTACAAGAAGCTTAATTTACAAGTTTTCAAGTTTATTTTTAATCAACTTCTTTTAGGTTAGAATTGTATGACATGTTAAGAAATGAAAAGTGTTTATGAATTAGAAAGGATATTTTCCTCAAGAATGGAGTTCAAGTATTTTAACAAAATTATTTTCTATCTAAGATAATAATGGGTTCGGTTTCTATCCCTATTATTACATTGATTTGATTATGTTGTGATGGAATTATTTTTATGAATTCCATTATCTTATATGAATTGTTTTATGATGTCACGATGTTTAATAATCCCATTTTTATTACATGGGTTATGCTATGATGTATGGTTTATGATTTTGTGGGACACATAAGAATGGTATCATTATGAGATGGGTGGGACCTATATCTCCCTCCAATGCATTGAGTAATGATTTTATATCTCATGAGATAGACATGGCTGGAATGGCAGGTTAAACCGGTTCAGTGAAACAGGACTAAAACGAGGAACGAACTCGGTTCAAAAATGGACTTTGTCCACTATGATAGTCTTGGAGATGAGTCTTGAATAATAAGAAATGATTCTCTATGATTATGTGTGTATGCCACAAAGATTCATGTTTTACGTTATGATTATTGTGATTACATTTCACTACCATGATTTATCCCATGTTATGAAATTAAGTTCTCTTTTGCAGGGTAAGATTTCCAAAATGTCATGTTCTTTTGAATATGATGTGATTGATATTTATTTTGTTTACCCTTACTGAGCATTTGAGCTCACCCTTTTGTATGTTTTCTTTCCCCCAGGTCAGGAACAATGTTATTAAGTAGGATATGCCAAAAGGGACTCTAGATATGATGAAATAAATGGGAGACAATGTAGATTCTTTATAAACTAGTTGTTTATGTTTCCCAGTTTCTAAAGACACTATACCTATGCGGTCCTTTCATGGTTTTGTTATATGTTATAATAAGTGTGCTTTAATTTTGAATTATTAACAATGTATGTAAAGTTTGGGTTGTTATATACTGTGCGGGCATGCAATTCCTGGTCGTACAGGTATACCTGTGTGATACATGTGTACTTGCGTAACAGTTAACCAGTTGGGTAATACTTGAGAGACTCTTAGTTAAATACTTTAGAATCATCTTGAGGTTCTTCCGGAAGAGTGGCGTGCATGTTCTATTGAATGAGTTAGGCGGCATGAAAGTATAGCCATTTCCCTTAATGGCTGGCCACTCAGGCATGCAAGTGTTGATGAGTTTCAACACTTAGGCCTTCCTCCACATCTTTATATCTTCTGTTCTAGGTAAGAAATTACCTTAGAAGTGTTTCAGAAGCATTGAGAAGAGACTAGGGAGCCGCGAGCTCAAAACTGACTTTCTTGAAAAATTCCTCCCGAAATGGGGGTCCCACAGGGTCTATTTATCGGCTAGAGAAGACCCCGGGCGGTTATCACTTAGGGTGCACCAGTGTACTTGCGCGACAATTGCGGCGTGCAAGTGTACTTTCATGACCATTGTAGAACTTGCGCGACCCTTGCAAAATGTTCTTCTTATTCCTTCCTTTGTCAATTTTTTATATTTGTCCAAATGTTGAATCACTTTTGACCTCATGGTATTTCATTTCTTAAGTTGTTAGACTCCGTGACAAAAGGAGTGTCAAAAAAAATGTAAATTTTTTTTTGAATATTCACAAAAATATATATGATATATTAATTTTGGTAGAAAATTTGATAAGACAACTCGAAGGAATAAAGGAGATTCAGGTAGATTTCCTTATGGATTATCATCATGATATTGGGTGTACTTAAGAGGGGTTTATGGAGAGAAAGGGGTTTCTTGTCACTTATACATCATTAGTTAACTATGTGGGAGTATATAAATCATACCCAATCATTATGTATTACACATAAAATATAATATCATATAGGAAATTCTTGAATAAAAGTAAAATGTAGAGGATCAAATACCTTATATCTAATAGTGCTCTCCACTTTTTATTAATGACCTGAATAAAGAAATTAGGTTTATTAATTAATAATTCTAGAACCTATACTATATTTAATTTATTTATTATACCATTTTTATGTTCATTCCTGGTCTATTTAAGGGGTTAAGTGGTTCAATTTCATTATTTAGGTCTGTTCGTATTCTTGGTTTTCTCGATCGTTTTACTTATGTTCATGAACAGATAATCATGTGAAATGAGAATGTGTGTCCATAATTGAAGTTTTATGTTTTTAGTTAACAATAATAATATTACATGGTTACTAAATTCATTAGGTTATTTGTATTGAAGGAGAATCATTATATAAAACAATAATGATAAACTCTTGAATAAATTTATTGATTTTCTACTCAATTAACCTGTTTTGAATTATTTTTTTACATTATGACTGAAGAAGGATTAAAGAACATTAAATAAGATAAAATTCACGTATATTGGTTTTGATAAATCATAAAAATGGTTTCATGACTATAATTTAATATATTAATATAAATTTATATCTCGTCGTCCTTAAATGTGCTAAATTAACAAATCTAAAATAGTGTTTTTATTTCTTTCAAATAAATGGTGGGGAAAGGAGATATGATAATGAATTAACCATTTTGAATAAAAAAAAATAATTATATGTATGTAACTGGATTTTTCAAACCATATGGATGAGTATATGTTATGAATGAAAATAGAACAATGGAACTTTAAAATGAAAGAAAAGTAAAAAATAATTTTACCACTTGAATTCCATGAGAGCCTCTTAAGGGAAGAGGATTTATTATTTTGAAGATACTAAGTGTAACACCCGATATTTTTATGAGTAATATTTTGTTTTTATATATCATCAAAAGAATCTTTCACTACACACTTTCATTTCTTACTTTACACGCAATCACGACCTTCCTCGATAGCTTGCGTCGTACGCAATACCGAGTTTCACTAAACAACGGCATGCTATTAAAATATTATTAAAACTAGCCGTTATGAATAGTAATAACCACTTTTTGAAATTTGGTAAATTTTATTTTTCAAAATGGAATTCATTTTTGGATTTGGAGTATCGAATTTAGCCTAGGGTGAAATTTTGGTACTTTTCGGATAACTTTCATATTTTGATGAATAGTGAAAATTACTAAATTATAATTAAAAACAAATTTTTTAATCGAAATAATTAATAGTGATAAATTATTAATTTGAGTGGTTTTAAAGTATATTTAGAATATATTTTTACAATTTAATACAATGTTGGTCATTGGATGTAATTTCACAATTACACCAGACATAAACAAGTGTTAATCTTTTGATAGTTATTATCTCTTAAAAACACGCTATTTGTTGTGACAGTGGAAATTAATTATAAAATTAATTAATGCAACTTATATGTTGGTAATTTTGTAAAATATAAATCATTTTTGAATTCGGAATATCAATTATAGCTTAGGGTGAAATTTTGGCATTTTTCTGAAAAAACATCAATTTTTGATGAATAGGTAAACTACTAAGTGGTAGTTAAAAATTTAATTTTTCTTCATAAATCTTAATTTTACCACTTCTGTGAATGGAATTTCAAAAATCCGAGAGACATGGTTGATTTCAGTAAGTAAAATGTGGTTCAATGAGATGAAAATAATTTTTGGTGAATAGTAACTTTTTACTTTTATTTACCACGGTTAAAAGTAAATAGGGTAATTAAGGGTAAAAATGATATTAATATTACCCTAACACATGTCCTAATCCTATTGGACAAGATTATCTCGACCAAAAACAACCTTAAGTGTAAAATATTATCATTTAGGCCCACTTGGATTAGATTAGGACATTTATTATTATTTAATTCAAAGAAGAGTTAAAAGAGTTAAAATCAAAGTTTATTTACTAAAACATTTTTAATATAGGGTTATACATAATATAATTTCGACTATAAATATTCATTAGAAATCTAAAAATATTTCCTACATAATGGTATTTTATTTGTAATTTTTAGACATTATATAATTTAATTTATTTATGACACAATGATGATGCAGTAATTATCTTATTAATGAAATATTGACATAATTGATGTTATAAACACCTAAATAAATGTAATTTGAGACTTTTTTATGAATTCCACTAATTTTCTAGGTTACTATGATATATTAGTGTTGATTTAATCAACTTGGTTCGAACATATAATTATGTTATGACTTTCACAAAAATCATATATCAAATAGTGTCAAAATTGACACAAAATAGTTTTTAAACCAAATATTATATTACTAATTGTTATTTTGTTCCTAAAAATCTAAAGTTCGGACAACTGACTTAGATAAGGATATATATATTAATAATAAACAATTTGGGGTTCGTTTGGCATGTTATAGTAAGTGTATTAACCATATAGTGAAAGAAAACAAAAAGACACGGCAAAAGTTAAATTATTTAACTTAGAGTTAAATCTAATTGATAAGGTTAAAATAATACCCTAAACTTGTCTAAATACTATTGCTTGATAGTATTTTGACCCATCCCCACTTAAGCTTTGAAATAAGACCCATTGGAACCATTATAAACCGATTTTGACTTTAATATAAAATAATATTTTTAGATATTCCTAAGGTGCCCCTCTCCTCCCTTATAAAAGGGCACCTCCTCCCCCTCCTCCTCACACCAATCTGAGCACTCAAGCTCGGCCAACCCCTGCCAAAATCTCTTCTCCACTTCCCTAGAATAATACTAGAGGTCCTGGTCTTCTTCAAAGACCAATCATAGTTCCCTAAGTGGAGGATTCAAAGAGGCGTTTCAAAGAAGAGGTAATATCCATTACCGATCTTTTCAACTTCTTTCTTCTTCAACTTCTTCTTCTTTAGTTGTTTCATGATAAAGTAATAACATATGTATTTATTATATACTGATATGTTATTATAAATATGAAACAACTCTAATTAACCTTCTATCCATCCTACGGAAAAAGGAAATCATCGCGCGTGCGTACGTACGGAATACCGTCTCCACGCCGTGGTGTAATCTATTTTCCGCCACCACCTTAATTGGATGGGTATAATGGTGTAATTAGTAACTATATATGATTATTATAAAGTTATATTGATACTGAAATAGTATACAAACACTTCAACACAATTCCATGACCATGGGAACGATATCATCGCTCGTGCGTACGTACGGATTACCGTCTCCACGACGCGATGAGATTCATTCTCAATGATTAACCATTCATGAATGATTATAAAGTATATATAATAAGTACTAATGAAATATATGAAATAATAATGATACTGGATTTATTTATATTTATATGTATGACATCTACTTAATTCCATTCAATTCAATAAGGAAACGAAAACAGCGTCCATGCGTACGTACGGACTACCGTCTCCATGAACGGTGTATTTCTTTCCATTTACTGATTTATTATATATATGTATATTATGAATATATATATATATATATATATATATATCATGTTTTATATTCTGGAATTAAGTAATAATGATCTAAGTAATCATATGAATAATTACAAGTCAAAACACGGACGACAAATGAAACAATTTTACCCAAAACGCTATTTAACGTGGAATTTACAAAAGAACGGGTAATATAATGTCATAACTGAACCATATATGATATCATAACAAGGAATATGATTCAGTAATAAGTCAATGACATCATTTAAATCATTATACAGGAGATTCAGACACTTACAAAGCAAGTCAGACCTAAGGTAAGGGAAATATCACAATCTCATTTTTATCCGAGATTGTTTATACTTTGGAATTTACTAGGGTGTATTTTATCATTCACATCCTTGTTTCCTCAATATGTAATATTTATATCCTTATACAATAGTTTATATTCAATTTTACCCTTCGGTGAATTTTTAGTAAAGGATATGAAAGTAATCTTTTGTCGTTTTTCGTACGAGGTACTTTTTTGACTTTTCCGACAAAAGTATGAGAAGAATGTTTTTTTTAACTTATACGGCATGAATGGATTTTTAAAACATTATTTCCAAGAATCTTCCTTTACATGTTTTCAAGTTTATTTTTAATCATATTTTTTTTAAAGTCGTATGACATGTTATGAAAGGAAAAATGTTTTTGAAGTATAAAGGATATTTTCCTCAAGAATGGAGTTCAAGGATTTTATCAAAATTATTTTCCATCTAATATAATAAAAGGGTTCTATTTTTATCCCTATTATTACATGGATCTTATTATGTTGTGATGGAAATATTTTTATGAATTCCTTTATCTTATATGAATTGTTTTATGATGTCATGTTGTTTAAGAATTCCATTTTTATTACATGGGTTACGCTATGATGTATGGTTTTTGATTATGTGGCACACATAATAAAGGATTCATTATAAGATGGGTGGGACCTATATCTCCCTCCAATGCATTAGGTAAAGATTTTATATCTCATGAGATAGACATGGCTGGAACGGTAGGTTATACCAGTTCAGTGAAAGAGGAATGGAACGAGGGTGACTTGGTTCAGAAAGGGACTTTGTCCACTAAGATAGTCTTGGAAATGAGTCTTGACTAACAAGAAATGATTATCTATGATTATGTGTGTATTCCACAAAGTTTCATGTTTTAAGTTATGATTATTGGGATTTCATTTCACTACTATGATTTACCCCATGTTATGAAATTATGATCTCTTTTGCAGGTTAAGATTTCCAAAAGTTATGTTCTTATGAATATGATGTGAATGATTTTTCTTTTGTTTACCCTTACTGAGCATTTGAGCTCACCCTTTTATGTTTTCTTTTCCCCAGGATATAAAGAAAGGTTTTAGGTAAAAAAAAGGGAAGATCTTTATGGGAGATATTGAAGATCTTTCACCACGATTAGAAGATTACGTTCCGAGTTTCCAAAGACACTAAACTATTACGGTCCTTGTGTGTGTGTTTTTGTTATGTACTAAGTATTCCAAAAAATTAATGTAATGTTCATGTTCGTTAAGCTTCGGGTCTCTACAGTTGGTATCAGAGGAAAGGTTTAGTCAACCTTTGGAGACTAGGATGCGAAAACGTTAGTGAGATCCCTAGAGATATTTCAAAGGTATATCTAGGGATGTCCCTAAGGATAAGTATACGTATAGGATATAGTCTTAGAACTATGGTAATGATATTAGATTAAACCAAATATGTTAGACATTGAAGTTACTCCCCCCTTATTTTGATTTTTGCATCTAACACTATTCTTTTTGGGTTTTAGAAAATGGCTGGAAACAAGATGATTCACGATAATGGAGGATATTATGGACAATGGAATGATATTATTCATTAGAAACCAAATGAAATGGGATTTGGAAGTCCAACCATCATTATTATTCCGAATCAGAAATCTCATAATATGATCAATAATCTCAAATTTGGTAAGTTTCCTGACTTGGCTAATAAGAGAAAGATGGAGTTTCATGATGATCATAGAGGAAAGAAAGTTCAATTTCCCCTATGTAAATCATGTGGGAAGATGAATCAAGGAGAATGTTTCAAGGGAACTGGAAGATGCTTTGGGTGTGGAAAAGAAGGACACAAAGCAAGTAAGTGCAAAGGAAAAGGTTCAGTTAATAGCATGGATGAGGATAATGGTATTGCTACGACATCAAAAATGGTTAAGTGTTTTAAATGTGGAATGTATGGGCATTATGCAAACCAATGTCCTAAGGAAAAGACTCATGAAGAGAATCAGTATGGTCGTATGGGTAGTATTTATGTGGATGATGATGAAGAGACTACAAATGATATGTTAGATGAAAGAATTGTTGATGCTCCGTTAATGGTTTAAGAATGTAGTGGAATTATTACATGTTTATCATGTGTAATGTTGTATAAAGAATCTCATGGTACTATGGAATAAAGAGACATCTAAGGATTGTTACATTGTTGTCTTTCCTTGAGTTTTGAAAGTTTGTGATTAATGCTACCAGTATCCATGAAAGGTTATTCAGATATTTTTGGAATGTTGATGATATGCGCATAATGAAGGGATAAAGAGAAAATTAAATGTTTGATAGTATTCATGAGCTCATGACTGATATAAGGAGAAGGTTATATTATGGTTTGAGTATATAGAGTTTTTGGATTTTGGTATGTGGAAAGAGTTAACTTTTGACAGTATTCATGTTTTCACTAAGGTTCAATGGGTATTCATTCTTCAAGAGAATACATGATTAAGGAATTTGAATGTTTGGAATGTGACCAACAAAACATATCATATGATATATGGGGATCGACGATGGGGTTAAATCTCTGGTAATCGTTTTCACTATGTTATGAGAGTGGACTGCAGTATTATGGATAAGCTTAAAGATTGGAATGGATTATGTTGGACATAAGTTAGTATTGTTTAAGGATAGAATTTTTTTTGATATTATTGATGGGATGTTATAGTAATATAGC
The DNA here is from genome assembly GCA_963277665.1 of Viscum album. Taxonomy (NCBI): domain Eukaryota; kingdom Viridiplantae; phylum Streptophyta; class Magnoliopsida; order Santalales; family Viscaceae; genus Viscum; species Viscum album. The sequence continues at coordinate 737,402,674 of OY728140.1, read as the reverse complement.
TTTATAAAAAGGAAAACCTGCAGGACGGGCGACAGCCCATCGCTTCGAACAAGGCTGTGGGAATCGAACCCACAACCGAAGTGCGACTGGCCTTTATCGCCTACCACTGGCCTACAGGAAGTCCCTGTTTAGTAGAAACTAGTTTTATTATATTAAGCAGTATGATATATGAAGTATAATTCCATTTTAGGAACCATATATGATTAATCTCACTATAGAATGACTTATGTATATTTAATAACTTTTGATAACCTTTTGTTTGAGACAGATGGAATGACCCGTCATTTTATCACATGATCTGCTAACACTTCACGAATAACAAATTAAACTTCATTTATTTAAGAGATGAAGTAGAAATTGTTCAAGGCACGAACAACAGTGAGATTGTACCAAAATAAAGTAAGTATTTATTCTAAATCAAATTTTCAACTTTAGGGAAATTATCTTTAAAACCAAAAATGTTTTCCTAGTGATCTTATACCTGATGAATCAGATGGCACCTTATATCATCACAAATCTATGGATTTGTGATTACTGGCTTTTCCATAGCCATGTTCTCTACCACTCTCCATCAGAACATGATGGTTAGATTTCTCTTCCATATCCATATTTTCACCTATGTGGAAACACATTGATTAGTTTATTTGGGTAATCGTTACATTTCATACTTTAGTTTTTAAAGCCATGTTTTGGTATTACTTTTTACGATGTGGGTTTCTATTAAAGAAACTTTCGAATAGTAAACCATTTATAACCCCGACGAATTTTGAGGGTGAAATTCATTTTAAGGGGGGTAGAATGTAACACCCGAGATTTTTATGAGTAATATATTGTTTTTATATATCATCAAAGGAATATTTCACTACACACTTGCTTGTCTTACTTTACACGCAATCACGACCTTCCTCGATAGCTTGCGTCGTACGTAATACCGAGTTTCACTAAACAACGATATGCTATTAAAATATTATTAAAACTAGCCGTTATGAATAGTAATAACCACTTTTTGAAATTTTGTAATTTTTATTTTTCAAAATGGAATTCATTTTTGGATTCGGAGTATCGAATTTAGCCTAAAGAGAAATTTTGGTACTTTTCGGATAACTTTCATATTTTGATGAATAGTGAAAATTACTAAATTATAATTAAAAACAACTTTTTTAATCGAAATAATTAATAGGGATAAATTATTCATTTGAGTTGTTTTAAAGTATATTTAGAATATATTTTTACAATTTAATACAATGTTGGTCATTGGATGTAATTTCACATTTACACCAGACATAAACAAGTGTTAATCTTTCGATAGTTATTATCTCTTAAAAACACACTATTTGTTGTGACAGCAGAAATTAATTATAAAATTAATAAATTCAACTTATATGTTGGGAATTTTGAAAAATATAAATCATTTTTGAATTCAGAATATCAATTATATCTTAGGGTGAAATTTTGGCATTTTTCTGAAAAAACTTCAATTTTTGATGAATAGTGAAACTACTAAGTGGTAGTTAAAAAATTAATTTTTCTTCATAAATCATAATTTTACCGCTTTTGTGAATGGAATTTCAAAAATCTGAGAGACACGGTTGATGTCAGTAAGTAAAATGTGGTTAAATGAGATGAAAATAATTTTTGGTGAATAGTAACTTTTTACTTTTATTTACCACGGTTAAAAGTAAATAGGGTAATTAAGGGTAAAAATGATATTAATATTACCCTAACACATTTCCTAATCATATTGGACAAGTGTATCTTGACCAAAAACAGCCTTAAGTGTAAAATATTATCATTTAGGCCCACATGGATTAGATTAGGACATTTATTATTATTTAATTCAAAGAAGAGTTAAAAGAGTTAAAATCAAATTTTATTTACTAAAACATTTTTAATATAGGGTTATACATAATATCATTTAGACTATAAATATTCAATAGAAAGATAAAAATATTTCCTATATAATTGTATTTTATTTGTAATTTTTAGACATTATATAATTTAATTTATTTATGACACAATGATGATGTATTAATTATCTTATTAATGAAATATTGACATAATTGATGTTATAAACACCAAAATAAATGTAATTTGAGACTTTTTATGAATTACACTAATTTTCTAGGTTACTATGATATATTAGTGTGGCTTTAATCAACTTGGTTAGAACATATAATTCTGTTATGACTTTCACAAAAATCATATATCAAATAGTGTCAAAATTGACACAAAATAGTTTTTAAAGAAAATATTATATTAATAATTGTTATTTTATTCCTAAAAATCTAAGATTCGGAAACATGACTTATATAAGGATATATATATTAATAATAAACAATTTGGGGTTATTTTGGCATGTTATAGTAAGTGTATTAACCATATAGTGAAAGAAAACAAAAAGACACGGTAAAAGTTAAATTATTTAACTTAGAGTTAAATCTAATTGATAAGGTTAAAATAATACCCTCAACTTGTCTAAATCCTATTGGTTGATAGGATTTTGACCCATCCCCACTTTAGCTTCGAAATAAGACCCTTTGGAACCATTATAAACAGATTTTGACTTTAATATAAAATAATATTTTGAGATATTCCTAAGGTGCCCCTCTCCTCCCTTATAAAAGGGCACCTCCTCCCCCTCCTCCTCACACCAATCTGAGCACTCAAGCTCGGCCAACCCCTGCCAAAATCCCTTCTCCACTTCCCTAGAATAATCCTAGAGGTCCTGGTCTTCTTCAAAGACCAATCATAGTTCCCTAAGTGGAGGATTCAAAGAGGCGTTTCAAAGAAGAGGTAATATCCATTACTGATCTTTTCAACTTCTTTCTTCTTCAACTTCTTCTTATTTAGTTGTTTCGTGATAAAGTAATAACATATGTATTTATTATATACTGATATGTTATTATAAATATGAAACAACTCTAATTAACCTTCTATCCATCCTACGGAAAAAGGAAATCACCGCGCGTGCGTACGTACGGAATACCGTCTCCACGCCGTGGTGTAATCTATTTTCTGCCACCACCTTAATTGGACGGGTATAATGGTGTAATGAGTAACTATATATGATTATTATAAAGTGATATTGATACTTAAATAGTATGAAAACACTTCAACACAATTCCACGACCATGGGAACGATATCATCGCTCGTGCGTACGTACGGACTACCGTCTCCACGACGCGATGAGATTCATTCTCAATGATTAACCATTCATGAATGATTATAAAGTATATATAATAAGTACTAATGAAATATATGACATAATAATGATACTGGATTTATTTATATTTATATGTATGACATCTACTTAATTCCATTCAATTCAATAAGGAAACAAAAACAGCGTCCATGCGTACGTACGGACTACCGTCTCCATGAACGGTGTATTTCTTTCCATTTACTGATTTATTATATATATGTATATTATGAATATATATATATATATATAAATCATGTTTTATATTCTGGAATTAATTAATCATGATCTAAGTAATCATATGAATAATTACAAGTCAAAACATGGACGACAAATGAAACAATTTTACCCAAAACACTCTTTATCATGGAATTTACAAAATAACGGGTAATATAATGTCATAAGTGAACAATATATGATATCATAACAATTAATATGATTCTTTAATAAGTCAATGACATCATTTAAATCATTATATAGGAGGTTCGGACACTTACAAAGCAAGTCAGACCTAAGGTAAGGGAAATATCACAATCTCATTTTTATCAGAGATTGTTTATACTTTAGTATTTACTGGGGTGTATTTTATCATCCACATCCATGTTTCCTCAATATGTAATATTTATATCCTTATACAATAGTTTATATTCAATTTTACCCTTCGGTGAATTTTTAGTAAAGGATATGAAAGTAATCTTTTGTCGTTTTTCGTACGAGGTACTTTTTTGACTTTTCCGACAAAAGTACGAGAAGAATGTTTTTTTAACTTATACGGCATGAATGGATTTTTAAAACATTATTTCCAAGAAGCTTCCTTTACAAGTTTTCAAGTTTATTTTTAATCATCTTTTTTTTAAAGTCTTCTGACATGTTATTACAGGAAAAATGTTTTTGAAGTAGAAAGGATATTTTCCTCAAGAATGGAGTTCAAGTATTTTATCAAAATTATTTTCCATCTAAGATAATAAAAGGGTTCGGTTTTTATCCCTATTATTACATGGATTTGATTATGTTGTGATGGAAATATTTTTATGAATTCCTTTATCTTATATGAATTGTTTTATGATGTCATGTTGTTTAAGAATTCCATTTTTATTACATGGGTTACGCTATGATGTATGGTTTATGATTATGTGGCACACATAAGAAAGGATTCATTATAAGATGGGTGGGACCTATATCTCCCTCCAATGCATTGGGTAAAGATTTTATATCTCATGAGATAGACATGGCTGGAATGGTAGGTTATACCGGTTCAGTGAAACAGGACTGGAACGAGGGTGACTCGGTTCAGAAAGGGACTTTGTCCACTAAGATAGTCTTGTCAATGAGTCTTGACTAACAAGAAATGATTCTCTATGATTATGTGTGTATGCCACAAAGTTTCATGTTTTAAGTTATGATTATTGGGATTTCATTTCACTACTATGATTTATCCCATGTTATGAAATTATGCTCTCCTTTGCAGGTTAAGATTTCTAAAAGTTATGTTCTTATGAATATGATGTGAATGATTTTTCTTTTTTTTACCCTTACTGAGCATTTGAGCTCACCCTTTTATGTTTTCTTTTCCCCAGGATATAAAGAAAGGTTTTAGGTAAAAAAAAGGGAATATCTTTATGGGAGATATTGAAGATCTTTCACCACGATTAGAAGATTACGTTCCGAGTTTCCATAGACACTAAACTATTACGGTCCTTGTGTGTGTGTTTTTGTTATGTACTAAGTATTACGCAAAAGTAATGTAATGTTCATGTACGTTAAGCTTCGGGTCTCTACACTAAGGGATTTTGGAAGTGGGGTATGATCATAATTATATATATTTTCAGAATATAGGCAAGGTATAAGGCTTGAGAGGAGTGAATAGAAGAGGTAAAGAGGGGTGGTATTTATAGTGGAGGAGAGGAGGGTTTTCATAATATTTAATTCCATAGTTTATTATTTTCCCTCAAGAACATAAATTGTCATTATTTCATGACCAAAAATGGTGATAAGTTTATGTCAGTTTGAACCAAATGGGATTACATCAGAAGATCACCATAAATGACTAAATAAATTCATTATTTCGCATTAATAAAAAATTGTCGTACTTTACTATTCATAAAAAATTAAAGTATTTAAGAAAATTTCCAAATATTCACCCTAACCATTTTTCAATGTAGAGAATAAAAAAATGAAATATATTTTTCAAAAATAATTTTCTAAATGTTATTAATTTAATTTTTAATTAAAATCAAAATTTACTCTAAAAAAACAATTTTTAAACAATAATTATCTTATTCGTAGATATTGGTATATCATAATTCTAAATTAATCTTATTTATATACTATCATATTTAATGTTACTATTCATTTTGGTATATCAATATTTATAAGGGTAACATTACTATTCATAAGGGTATGTTACAATTTACCAAAAATTATTTTTCTTATATTAGACTCCAATTAACTTACTAATCACAACCGTGTATGTCAGATTTTAATAATTCAAATCACATAAGTGAAAAACATATGATTAATGGTCACATATTACATAGTAGTTAATGTTGTTATGATTTCATGTGATTATATGACATAATTATAGGAAGGATATTTCCATTTAAAACTTTGGGTTGTTACAATAATTGTTTCCATTCAAGTATTCAAATGGCACCACATGATGCATTGTATGGAAAGTGGTTTCGTACACCAACATATTGGGATGAATTTGGAGAAAGGTTTCTTGTTGGACTAGAACTTGTGGAGGAAAATAGTCAAGGTAAATACTTTTCAAAGTCATATCAAAGTAGATGAAAGTAGAAAAAAAACATTGCTGATAATCGAAAGAATGATTTGGATTTTTAAGTGGGAGATTATATTTTCTTAAAAGTACCTCAATGGAAGGCTGTTATATGATTTCAAATGAAAGGGAAATAGATCCTTAGACACATAGGACATTATGAAATTCTAGAGACAATGGGAGATGTTTCTTATCATTGGGTTATGCCACCTAGCCTATCTAAGGTACACAATGTGTTCCATGTCACATTGATGAGAAAGTAAATGCCAAAACCAACACTTGTCCTCACTTATGAAGGTATAGAATTAGAACCTAAAATATCATACTATAAAGATCCTATCATGATTCTAGACACTAAAAAATATGTTGTGTAACCAGATGACTCGATTGGTAAAGATAATTTGTAAAAATTATAAAATCAAAGTGGAAACATGGGAGTCTGAGGAGCATACGATGAAGAACTACCCAAGTACTTTTGTGAGGTAACATTCTGCTAATTCCAAGGATAAATTTTTTGCAATGAGGGAATAATGTAACACCGCATGATTTTGAATATAATTTTAAATCCATGAAACCTTAAGTCTATACAAAACACCACATTTTTATAACCTATTGAGTAAACATAATTTTTCAACCACTGTGATTCTAATTCTAAAATACTAACATTCATGGTTATGTTCATTATGATTTTTAGAGTCTGATAAGAAAACATAATTTTTTGTGAATAGTAAAATACCCTTATGAATAGTAATATGAATATTTTTATGAACCTTATGAATATTAAATCCTGTTATTATTTTATTTCCTTATGGTTATAACATAATGAGATCTTGATTAATGTTTCTAGAAGATATAAAGCGATGTATAGTTTTAAAATTGTTATTTTTCGATCAAATTCTGTTTTTATTTAAAATTTATATAAATAATATTTAGAAACTTATTTTCATAAAACAGAGTTCAATTTATAATTATACACATTGGAAATGGTTAGGGTGAATTTTTGGGTTTTTTCTAAAATACTCGAATTAATGATGAATAGTAAAATATGGTAATTTACCGTATATATACATTATCAGTTAAATTTACTATTCCATGCATCATGTCTGATGTAATAACACTTGGTTCAAACTAACATTAACTTATTACTATTATTGGTCACGTGAATTGACAATTCTTGTTGTTTTGATGGAAATAAAAGAATAATGAGTAAAATAATGGGAAGACCCTCCTCTCTTCCACTATAAAATCTCCCTCAATCCCTCTTCTCTTCACTCCTCTCAAGACATGTAACGGGTCTAAATTTTTCTCAAATTTCTTCTTAAAATCATCCACATGTCCATCATTCCTTGGTCTCCTAAATATCTAAAAAACACTCCCATAAAGAGGCTCTCAAGGAAGATTACTTCAAGAGGTAATTCCTCGTTTCATTTCTTTTATTTAAAAGTTTTGTTCATTTCTTTTTTTTCATCATCACCTTTAATAAAAATGTTTTTATGACTTCATTAACATACATGTAATAGATTTTTATTATGATAAATTAACAATTCTTCATCATCTCTCAATTCCCTTTCATTTTTACTAGAAATTAAAACACTATCCAAGATGTGTTAATTTATAATATTCAATGACAACGAGTTCTAAATTTCTATTATGTTCTTCAATAATGTTCATTAAAGAATATTTATGGTTTTTCCAAACAAAAATATATGTATTATAACTTATTTAAGGTTTTGGAATCCACTTTTACACATGATAGTAATTTATAAATCAATGTCAGTTTGTTGTGATAAAAAAACTTCTGATTAACCCAAACAACTGTCATTAAAGTTTTATAATGATTTATCTTCACTCCCAATAAAAAAATGAATTTTGTAACCATGTAATCTTATTTTTTTTATATAATAACATAAAACTTATATTCTGTATAACCATTATCATTCTACATGTTTATCAATACATGAATTTAATTAAATCGATCACGAAAACTAAGGAAGAAAAATCTCACAAACAATGAAATCGAATCTCATAACCTGACAAAACGCCATGAATGAACCTAGTAAGGTTATAATAAAAAGATTAAATGTATATTAGGTTCTTTAATAATTACTTTTTGAACCTAAATTATATTATTCATGTCATTATGATCATGTGTCGAATAGTTTCAGACTTATGGTAAGGGTTTTCTACCTTAACCTCCATTTTCATTCAGGTTACTCTTATTATCAACATACCTAAATTAAATTAATATTTATTCATATGTAATCCAAATACATTCTATGATAATTTTCTATATATATGTTCCAAACATAATCCTACTATCATCTATAGGGAGTTAAGTGTTTTAAAAGGATCTTTCAAAAATTATTCCCGTAATACAATCCTGATTCTACGGAATTTCACAATTTTTAACTATTTTTAAGGGCACTCCATAATATGTTTTTAGAACCCATTATATTACATAAATAACACATTTTATTATAAAAAAACTATCTTACATCCATTATGGTTTTAGACAATTATTTTTCCAAAATAACTCTTCTTTTCAATGTAATAGAGTATTTATCTCAAGAATTACACAATGATTCTATAAGAACATTCCCATTTGTTTAAGCATACTTATTGATTATTATGTCTAAATTGGACTCATATCTTATGATATCATATAAAATATTTTGTTGAATAGTTTATGATTATTTTCAGTATGGTTGTTATATATAGAAACTGGTCACAATATTACTCTGAATGGTTAGTGTTTTTATTAGGGAATGTTAGAAACATTTCATATGTTAGTTTTAATGTGTATGTATATATTGGCTATGTTTATCCCCATTGTTGTCTCATAGATTTTGTTGTCCAATATCTCTTACTAAAGGTTTTAATTATCAAAAATTATGTCATATATTAATATATATTTTATTTCATGTTAGAACTTATATTATGACACAACATTATCTTGAATATCAAATCATATGATATATTAACATATATCTTCATTCATGTAAGATATTATATTGTGACACAAAATTATCATAAATACAAAATCAGGTCATATATTAACATATATCTTTTTTCATGTTAGATCTTATATTATGACACAACATTATATTGAATATAAAATCTTGTCACATATTAACATATATCTTAATTCAAGCTAGATCTTATATTATGACACAACATTATCTTTGATTTCAGATCATGTCATTTATATCTATTTATATGTGGTTATGTCTAATAAATCTTTTAATTGATTGTATTTTTGTAATTAAGACGATTTCCAGTTCCTATCTTTGTTAAATTACAAGACATATCATCTAAAATTATTTATTAATAAGTAACTGACACTAAAAAGCTGACGACTCACCTTCTGACATATATCTTACTAACAGACATATCAAACATGCATGTTTTCAAAGTATGTGATGCTGAAACCATTACAAAGGAATCACAGTTGGATGTGACAACGACAAATTGAGGACTCATTATTCCACATGGAACCGATGATAATGACCTATCATTAGTTCAAGTGACCTACCTTTTCATGAAGATAACAATGAAATAACTCACCATCAATTTAAATGTGTCACTATTGTCTCAAATATTTCACCGACAGGAGGATGGAATCAACATTCATATGAGTCAATGTTATGTCATTTATCTCACCATTGATCGGTTGCACTTATATTTCAAGTGAGTCCCTGATGGGTGTCACACCGGTAGTTATAAATGAGTCATTGATGTCGATAGAGAGGACTCACTGGTACATGGAGTCTCTAATGCTGAGTGACCAATAATGAAAGACTGTTGAAAAATAGTCATTGTTACTTGTGACTCACTGATAGTCAGAAACTCTATTTTTATATTATTAATTTAAATTTATATCTAATGGTAATATTCAGAAAAATTAATGTTTTTGAAATTATTTAAAGTTGTGTGTAGGACATCTAGTAGATATTACAATGTACATACACATGGCTGGATCATTATGCCTACTGGATCACAAAGTATAAAATAATTAAATACTGGATCATTTGGAAGACGGTGAGAAATATGCGGAAATGAAAAAAAGAAGGAACAGGTAACTGGAAATACTTCTGCAAAACTAGATCTTTCTTCAATGTCCCATGATCTCAAAGCAATAACATACATGAAAATCAATAAAATTATCAAGACCTATTGAACTGCACTAAACATCATTCCACCAAAGAGTTGAACACTTCATTGTCCATCAAAAACCAAACCACAGAGTCTGCGATTCTATGTTTCGAAGCTGACTTCCAAAAGAAGACTCAAACATCATTTTCTCTACATTAGACAATTACAAAACATAATTTCATAGCAAAGAGAAACTTCTATACTATATTCTACATCTTTAGATCTGTTGTGTTCATATGTTTACAATATTGTTTTGAGCAGTGTGTTTATCTGTCTATTACACACACACTGACTCTGGTGCATAACTTGAGGATAGGTGATGTCTTCAATATCATTGTCTTTATTATCTTCTGTATCCCATGTAGAATAGTGGAAGAGGTATAGTGTGACCTGTTTGATTTCTTTCCCATGAATAAATTTTGTAGAGCTCGGGTGTGTCCGGAACATCCTTGTGTGCTATTGTGAACCCCAATCTCGGGTGGGGATCAAACTATTTATCAATATAAAATGCTTCGTGGATGTTGATCACCAAGTGGAGGGGACTATGTTTCAACTTAAGAATGAACCTCTAGTTTATTTTTGTTGTATTTTTACTCTTTAATTTTACTCTGTTTTATCATCGTTTCATACAACTATATTGATCTTTTATAGTAATTTTAGCATGTTTTTATATCTTTTTTAAACTAGTATTTTGGTTTAAAAAGTTATAGAAACTTATTTATTAGTATAACTGAGAACTAATAAATTGGCTGAAATATTAATTAAAGATTTATTAGTTTTATAAATTCACTAAAAACTGAATTTGATTATATTTTAATGGGGGGAAAATTTATCCTAGAACCAATTTTAATATAAATTTTTATAGATACAAAATTAACCCTCACCACTCTTGAGTAATCTACTCTTACTAAAAATTGGTATAAAAGGATGTTTTAAAAAAATCATTTTTCAAAGCTTGTTAAATCTTTTTCAAATGTGATTGTAGTTTTCTTACAGAGATCAAAAAATTTATGCTATTTCTAAATTTATATCTTTTTGAACTCCTTTTACAATTCATAGTATGAACAATCATTTAGAAGGATATGCTACTAATATACCACCTTTTGTCAATAGAACCAACAATGATCAGTGGAAACATAAAATGAAAATACACCTAAAACCATGGGATTTTTAATTTGGACTTCTATTGAAAGTAAATATGCAATTTCAGAAACTTATTGAAACACATTGTAATAACCTACCAAGATTGTCTATAAAAATAATTGTAAAGATATGAATTCTCTATATTGTCTTTAAGAGATAATGTGTTTAGTCATATTTCTTCTTGTAAAATAGCCCCTGAAATTTGGGACACTTTTTCTTTTTCTCATGAGGGAAAATCAAATGCTAATGAAATTTGATTAAATAATTATACTATTAAATATCATAATATTAGAATGAAGCCTAATTAATATATTTATGATATGTATATCAGATTCAATGAAATTGTCAGCATAATGATTTCTCTTGGAAGAGAAGGCAAAGCCAAAGAACAGATCATTAGAATTATCAGATGTTTACCTGATATATGGAGAGGAATCTCTGTCTCAATTAAAGAATCATGTGACTTTAGAAAATTAATTGTCAAAGAACTCATTGAAAAATTGATGATGTGTGAAGAAGAACTAAAAGTCAAAAAATAGGGGGTGATGAACCTAAGAGGAAGTTTGTAGCTTTCAATACTAGTGCTACTAAAAATAAAGACAAATAAAAAGTTCAATATGCTATTGAAAGCTCGAGTGATGAAGAATTAGCATCAAATTGTGATGAAGAAATAGCCCAGCTGGCTAAGAGATTCATGAAATTTCATATGAAAAATATGTTTTTTAGAAATCCCAATAACAAAGGAATATATGATAACAAGGGAAATTATAAAAAGGATTTGATGACAAATGATAAATCAGAAGAGATATCGTGATATGAATGTAAAAGTAAATGACGTGTCAAAGATGACTATCCAAATCTCAAATACAAAAGGAAGTATGATAACAGTGATATAAAATATAATAAATCCATGAAGAAAACTTCGATTTCCTCTAAAGAAAGATCTAGTGAATCTTCTTCTTCTCATGGTGATAAAGAAGATGTGGAAAATATATGTTTTATGAAAAACATGTCTGAGGTAATATTAAACTCTTCGGTTCAACATTTTTACTATTCTGAAAATGATTGTGCGTTTGAGAATATGTCTTGTGATGAATTTTTTGAATATTTCAACATCATGTAAGATACAAGTAATGAACTAATGGATAATTACAAATATTTAAAGAAACTATATGCTCTTACATTAACTATAAAATCTGAGCTAACTACTGAAAAAGAAAATAAATATCAACTACTCAAGGAAGACAATGAATTAAAGTTATCTAATGAGTAATTGATGAAGGATCTGGAAATATTTACCATTGAAAAAACACACATACACAAATTCATGGTAAATAGATAGCTACTAAGTACACTTCTGAATTAAGATATCAAATACAAGAAAATAAACTTATCAAAAATTCATTTTATAAACAAATCTAGAAAATCATTATCTTTATGAAAAAAGCAGAATTATATGGAAATCTCCAGTTCTAAAAATTCAATTACTGCATCCAGTTCTCCGAGAAAAAATTGATTTTATTTTTCAAATACTCTATATTATTCATATAGAAAATTTATAAGACAATTTAGGGTTCCAAAATCATTTATTACTAATGTTTTTGGACCCAGACAAATATGGGTACCATAATACTTTCTTGGATATATTGTGTTGTAGTTAAACTACCTAAAGAGTTCCTGTACAAATCTATGGTATTTGGATAGTGGGTGATCAAGACACATGATAGGGGACTAATTAAGCTTCAAAAGTCTTATTAAAATTGATGGAGGGTATGTCACATTTTTTGATAATGGTAAAGGAAAAAATCATCAGTCTAGGAATGATTGGTAACCCTAAATATATTTCCATATCCAATATACTTTATGTAGATGGAATAAAGTGTAATATGCTTATTATATCTCCACTGAGTGATGATTGATTTAATTTAAAATTTAAAAATGATTCATACCATGATTTTAATTCCAAGAATAACATTGTACTTATGACTCTTATAAATGATAATGTATATGCTATAAATTTAGACACACTAGCCACACTGAATATATCTTGCATAAGTGCCTTTCATAAAGATTATTGGCTCTGGTATAGAATATTTGGACCTTTTAATAGACACTCATGTTGAAAACTTACAACAAATGTACTGTTCAAGGATTTACCCAAATTAGTCTTTCCAAACATTAAAGTGTGCATTCCTTTTCCAAAATGAAGGCAACATAAAATCTCCATCAAATGAAATATAGAAGTTTTAACTTATAATCCTTTAGATTTTCTTCTCAAGTATTTGTTTGGACCATCTCGAGTATCTAGTTTAAAAGGGAAGCATTATATCTATTTTCTTGTGGATGACTATTCTAGGATTACATTGACTTATTTTTTAGCTCACAAAATTTAAGTATTTACTAAATTAACCAAATATTCTAAAACTATAGAAAATCACATTGTAATTAAAATTAAATATCTAAGAAGCGAATAAGGTCGTGTGTTTGAAAATACTTACATTGAATCATTTTTCTCACAAAATGGATATAATCATAACATCTCTACCCCTTGGACACCTAAAAAAATGGATTTGTAGAAAGAAGAAATAGGCCTTGAAAAATATTTCCCGAACTATACTGAATGAATAGTACCTACCAATTTACATATGGGCTAAAGATGTTAATACAGATTTCTATATAATAAATAGAGTCTTAATCAGACATATCCTTAAGAAGACTCCCAATGACTTATGGAATAATAGGAAACCCAATGTATGTTATTTTTTAGAGTTTGGATCTAAAGTTCATATTTTGAACACAAAATAAAAACTACACAAATTTGCATCATAAAGGGATGAAGGAATCTATCATGGTTACTCAACCACTTGTAAATCCTGTACAGTCTTAAATAAAATAACCATGTGTGTGGAAGAATTTTTGCATATCAAATTTGTTTTAGAAGATCCACATGATCCTAAGACCATTCCATACAACGATGAATATGATATATCAAATATTGACATAAATAAAAAATCATCTAATCCATGTTTCATGTAATATATGAAATCAAACAATTCTGGATATTCTCTATAATCTTTCCATAATGAACCATATTAAATGATGAATCTAAAAAAACCAATCCAACATTTTCCAGACCAACAAGAATCCTTAAAAACCATCACTTTGATGTTGTTGTTGGAGATTTAGATAAATGGACACAAACTATAGGTTCTCTCAGAAACCTGGTTGAACCCTAAGCCTTCTTGTCACATCCTGAACATAAAATAATCAATCTTGAAATCAATGATGAATTTTGGGTTATGGATATGTAAGAATAACTCTATTAGTTTGAATGAAATAATGTTAGAAAACTTATGGAAAGACCAAAATACCCCGTGATAATAGAAACTATGTGGGTGCTCAGAAATAAATTAGATGAAGTTGGAAATATTTTTAGAAACAATAATAGCATAGTTGCATAAGGCAACATTCAAGAGAAATGAATTGAAAATGGAGAAAACTTTGCACCTATTACTAGATTTGAAGACATTAGAATCCTTCTTGCTTATGTTGTCCATATAAATTTTAAACTGCATCAAATGTATGGTAAGAGTGAGTTCTTAAATGTTTATATAGTTGAGGATGTTATTGTTGAACAACCTCCATGTTTTAAAAATCCTCATTTTCAAAATCATGTTCTCAAATTGACGAAATAATTATATTGTTTACAAAATGATTCAAGATCACAGTATGATAGATTAAGAAATTTTCTTATTTTAAAAGGTTTTAAAAAAATATTTGATGATCATAAACTTTTTATAAAGCTTATTTATAGAGATGTTTTAGTAGTCCAAATATATTTTTATTATATTATTTTTGGATCTTCAAGAAATTCATTATGTATTGAATTTTATAAAATGATCCAAAATGAATTTCAAATGAGTTAATGGGAGAACCCAATTTCATTCTGGGATTTTATATTTTTTAAAAATATAGAAGGTGTCACTTTTAATATTTTTAAGCATATAAAAGATCATTTAAAAATATTTGGCTTTCATAGTATTAAAAGTAGTGACACTCCCACGAGTACTAATGAAGTTGGTAAATCTGTTGATCAAACCACTTATAGAGGATTTATTGTAATCCTTTCTTACATAATGGAAAATATGCTAGATATAATGTTTAGTGTGTGTATGTGTTCCATTTTTCAAGATAATCCCAAATAATCTCACATAAATGTGGTTAAAATAATTCTAAAATGTTGCAAACATACTATCAATTTAGGTTTGTTTTAACCCAATGGACAATCATTTGATATAGTGAGTTATTATGATCCATATTTTTTTGGATTTATGTAAGATAGAAAGGGAACCTTTGGGACATTCCACTTTAGTGAAAATATTGGGGTACATGGTATATTAAGATGCAAAATTATGTTGCACTATCTACTATTGAAGCTGAATACAAAGCTTCTAGTAGCTGTTGTGCATAATATTTTTTTTGGTTAAAACACACTCTTCTAGAATATGGATATAAATTTAGACAAGTACTTATAATATGGGACCACAAAAGTGCTATTAACATCTCTATGAATCCAGTTTCTCACTCTAGAATGAAAAATATTGATAAAATACATCACTTTTGGAGATATCATTATCAAAAGAGTGATATTAGTTTAGAATTTATTGGAACTAAATACCCACTTGCTGATATATTTTCTAGAATGAAACATTTCTTTTATAAGTTATATGTTTCTATCAAAGCGACATTGTATCATTAATTCCAATAAACTCGGTCAACAATTTTTCACTTGTAAAATCATAAAATCCATAAATTAAATAAATTAGAATCGATCCACTCTACTCTCATTACCGCTATTATCCCTCTAATTTTTCCCCCTTTCTCTTTCCCTACTCCCGACCTTTCACCTTCTGAACATTGAACGAAATTTTATCAGAATGGTAAGATTTAAGTGAGATATGGAGGAGGGTGAGCCTTGTCTTTCCATGAAACATAAAGGGTATTTAATAAAATAGTCAGGCCCTGTGATCCCTATTTGGAAGACTGTGATGTAACATCTTTAAAGGATGTTTTAGTTGAAGGGATCTTGGAGAGTAAATATTTTTTGTTTAAAGTGTTGAATGACCAAGGATGGCATGAATGGTTCTCAAATAATTATAGAGTCTTTTATCCAATGCGGGTGTATGAGTTTTATATGAATCTGGATGTTCTTTTGGGAGGATATGGTGTTGCATGGATGAAGTAGATCATGAAAGGGAAGAGAATATCAATCAATGCATTGGGTTGAGCATCTTAAGGTTCCTCATGAAGGAAGGTTTGATGATTACCAAGGTACTTCACCACCTGAAAGTGAATTTTTATGTTATGATACTTATTTAAAAGTGATAACTAGAAATTAATAACATAGGATACCCATCACATCATAATTGAAAGCTATGTGTCGAATTCTTCATAGGTTTTTTCAACATCATATGTTTCTCAAGAAAGAGGAATCCGCTTCTCTCTAGTATTAAGATGTATACATGATTTATTTACTTCAGAAAAATGTTAAATGAAATATTTTTAGATACTTGATGCAGCACATCAATGAAATGATAAATCCTAGGTGTAAATATAAATCTCTATTTTATTCAATAATGATTTCATTAATGCTGAAAGAAAAGTGTTGTACAAGTAAAGTTGAGGATATAGTATTTAGTGAATGTAGTGGAATCTTTTTAGTCTCTAACTTCTTTGAAAGGATAAAAATAAATTGGAATCATTGGAAGAATGAAATGGTTCGTAATGAAGATAGATTGTATGAGAAGTTAAATCCCATATATCATCATATTAGACCAAAGGATCTAGTGGATCCTAGTTTTGGTCTAGATGAACAAGTAACATATTATTCTGATGAAGACGATGAACCCTCTACCCCTATTAGATATGCAGGATCACCAGTTGATGATCAAACTAACCGAAACACTACTGGACCATCGAAAAAAATCTCTATTGGAACTACATGTTCAACTCTATATTCACCATCTCATAAAACTATTATCAAATCCTCTAGTAATGAAAAAGATGAAGATGATGGAAATGTAGAGTTTGTTAGTGAATCCAATGAAGAAGATTAAGAAGAAGATGAAGAGGAAGAAACAGGTATTGGTGGAAATGGATCAAAATTAAGAAGGAAAGAAGGATAAGAACAAGTCGAAGATGAGAAGAATGAATATGGTATTGCTAAAGAATGATGTGAAAGTGAAAGTGATAGTAACTCTGGTCGCCCTGATGAAAATCAAGATTCTGTGAGTATAGAGGTTACTATAGCTAGTACTTGTGTATCTGTTGAAGGTGCTGCTCAAGATGAAAATGTTTCTCTAGGAGATACTATTACTGAAGTTGTGTACACTAGGATAATAACTCTTCTATAGGAGAAGAAAACTATCATGGAAACCTTTACTAAGGGGGATCCATCTGACCTAAGAGTTGACATTGTGGGGGAGCCTCAACTACCAGTTGGTCATAATGATGAAGAGAATCAAATAAGAAGAGTATGGGCCGATACGATTCCTCTTTGGATTCATATATTATTTCTGAATGGATATGGAATCAAATTTATGTTTATTAAGGTTTTTATTATAATGATTCTGATGATGATATTTTTTCCTTACTGTAAAGGAACCAGTGGATAAGACCACATCTATTGACTATGTCACTAATGACGATTTCAAGCATTTCCAGGCTGAAATATGTTCCTCTATAAGATACGTTGTTCAATATTAATTGATGAATGTTATTGAGGAATGTAAAAGATAGAATACTGAGCTGACATAGAATTTGAAAGAAATCGGATCTGTAGTTGATGGTGTAAAGCACCCTGGTGCATCTATATATTCTCCTACTTTAAATAGTCTCTCTTAATCTAATGATACTTATGTTTAAAAGTTATTGATAAAAGGGATTCATCCAAATATAATCACAATATTTTACATAATTTTGACAAGAAATACCAAGCTCAACAAATATATCAAGAAGTTTTCAACTGGGATCAATTCATTGACAATAGTTTATAGGACTGTAGTGGAAACAATCATGAAAGGACATAATAAACATATTTCTCATTTGAATGATAATGAGTTTTTCTTGATGAGGAAAGATGTTTGGGATCTCTCCTCTTCAGCTCTAACTTCATGTTGTATTCCACCTACTTTGTCCTCTCAATCTGTAGATCTTGCAGCTATTAGTACAATGTTCAAAGAGGAGCTGCAAGCTTTGATTGCATGTATGGCCAAAGTTGAGGATACTTCAGATAATGTTCATGATCAAGTCAAGTATTATACTCAGAGTGATTATCACACTCATGATGGGTTGACTAAACGGTTTAATGAGTTTTTATTCAAACTCATCACAAAGCATCAAATGAATTTTCTGTTGAAGAACATAGCCACAAATTGTACTCTTCCCCCAGTAACAACGTCCAATAAGGATAATATTCCAAAACTCAAATAATTTACTCCAATATTGGATATTTTTATAGAAAAAATTTTATGATTTTTAGAAGGAAATAAAATATGGTGCATAGATCATTAACAAATTCATCAAGCTGCTAAAATAGTATCTTCATGTCCATAGTGGAGAAATAGTAGTACCTCTTGTTGCAATTATTTTCCACATTAGTTCAATGGTTTCTCACCCTAAAATGCCAGTTTCTCTGGACATATATCACATCATACCGGTCATCACATAAACTATTCCATCTCAGGTTATTTATTAACAAAAATATACCCTTGATTCTATTGTTACTGAAGGAGTGCCAATGCCTCTTCTTGCAATCTGTTCAGACCCTCATTTTCTTCACCATACCCCTCTTGATCAACCTTATATTGATCCTTTTGATAAGGGGATGGAACCCCATGAACCCACCTATTGATCATGTAGTGTGGTCTATTTTTAATTTTATAGGGCCGCCTTTTTGTATATCTTTTTGAAGTACTCAATTTTTTAATGCAATTTCATTATTCATACTTTACTGTTTTTCATATTATTTTCTCATATGACTTTTTGTTAATACCAAAATGTGAATAAGTTTATAAAAGTCTATAATAAAATGAATTGTTATTATTAAATGGGGGGATATTTTTGTCCCCTATATGTAGTTGGAAAATATCTATAACTAACAGTTTAATTATCGAAAATCATATCATATAATAACATATGTCTTATTTTAGGTCAGATCCTATATTATGACAAAACATTATATTGAATATCAAATCATGTCATATATTAACATATATCTAATTTCATTTAAGATCTTATATTGTGACACAATATTATCTTTAATATCAAATCATGTCAAATATTAATATATATCTTATTTTATGTTAGATCTTATATTATGACACAACCTTATCTTGAATATCAAATAATGGCATATGTTAACGTATATCTTATATCATGTTAGTTCATAATTTATGACACAAAAATATCTTGAATAACATATCATTTCATTCATATAACTATTTATGTGTGCTGAAGTCTAAAAAAGATTTTATTTTATTATCGATGTGTAATTAAGAGGATTACCTGTTTCAAACATTGTTAAATTACAAGACAAATCATCTACAATTGTCAATGTATAAGTCACTGACACTCAGAAGCTGATGACTCACCCTCAGAAATATGTCTTACTTATAAATATATCAAATAGTCATATTTTCTAGGTATGAGAAGCTGACACTGTTACAAAGGAATCACCATTGAAGGTGACACCAAAAAACAGAGGCTCACTGTTGCATATGCTACTATTACAAATGACCTACCGTTAGTTCTTGTAACCTACCATTTCATGATACTACCAACTAAATGACTCACCATCAGTTTAAATGATTCACCATTGCCTCAACTATCTCTCCAATAGGACAAAGGACTCACCATTCACATGAGTCACTTCTAGTTCATTTGTCTCACCATTGATCGTTCACACCGACAATTCAAGTGAGTCACCAATGGGTGTCAAACCGATAGTTAAAAATGATTCACTAACACTAATGAAAAGGACTCACTAATACACAAAGTAGTCGATACTGACTGACCAATGTTCACAGACTTATGCAAATGATTCACCGATGCTTGTGACTCACCGATTGTCATAAAATATTTTTTTATATTATTAATTCAAATTTATATCAAACAATCATATTTTGACAAATTAATGTTTTTGAAATTATTTATTTCCCTCTAAAGGGAATTCAGTAGAGAGTACGAGGTACATAAACATTGGGAGACTGTCATTCCTGTTGGATCACGAAGTATAAAATAAATACATACTAAATCGTTTGAAAGACGATGAGGAATATGGTGAAGAGAAATAGAAGGAATAGAATAACTGAAAATACTCTTGCAGCACTCAAGCATTCTTCAGAGTCCTAGGAACTCAAAAAATGAAAATATAGGAACATCAATAAGATGAGAAAGACCTGTTTAATTGCACTAAATATATTTCCACCAATATGATGAACATTTCACACTCCTTCAAAACCCAACCCACAGAGTCTCTAATACTCTATTTTGAAGATGAATTCCAGAAGAGGACTCAAAATTCATTCTCTCTATATTAGTAGAATCCATAACATCATTGAACAGAACACAGAGACTTCTAAACACTATTATAAATCTTTATCACTTTTGTGTTATTTTTTTATATTATTTTTTTGAGCAGTGTGTTTCTCTGTCTGTTATACACACACTGAATCATGTGCACAACAGGAGGATAACTGATATCATCACTATCACTCTATTTATAATATTTTTTTAACCCACATAGAAAAGTGGAAGAGTTATAGTGTGACATGTTTGTTGTTTTAACAATGAATAACTATGGTATAGCTCAGGTGTGGCCTGGACAGCCTTTTGTGATGTTGTGAACCCCGATCCAAGGTTTGGATCAAATAGTTTATTAATATAAACTGCTTGGTGGCAGGTGATCACCAAGGGTAGAGGACTAAGTCTCATCTTGAGACTGAACCTCTTTTTTATTTTCAATGTGTTATTACATATTAATTTTACTCTATATGATACCATTTCATTTAACTAAATTGAACTTTGATATTCATTTTAACAAGTTTTTATATCAGTTTTTAACCAGTAATTTGGTTTCAAAAGTTATACCAATCATCATATTATTATAGCTGAGAACTAATAAATATTCATAGAAATTAATTGAACATTCAGGACTTTTATAAATTCACTACCAACTCACATTTATTATATTTTAAATGGAGAATTTTTTTAAAGAACAATTTTATCATAAATTTTTAAAGATACTCAATACACCCCCTTCATGAGTAATCTACTCATAACAACACCCATTAATATGAGGAATGGATTAGACTTATTATGTGATGGGTGGGGCCTTCTATATCCCCTCGATGCATCGGTAGGACTCATGAGAAAAATTTATATGGACTTGTTGGAGGCCTTTCCCATTTTTAGATAGGATTTTGTCCAAGGCCTTAATCATTTCTAGATGGAATTTCCAAGGCCTTGACGGTATGTTTTAGAATGTCTTGCATATGCATTTTCCTAATTATGTAGCTCGATATTCGTAGTTCATGGGGTTATTCGTCTAGTATAATACCCATGAGTATGTTTTATTATAGAAATAATTACTCTACTCATATTCCTGTCCTAATGTGTTCAAGTTTATTTTTTTAAAGGCATGTCTTTTAAATTATTTAACATGGAAAATGTTTACGTTTACGATATATTCATTTGTATTTCATACCCTTACTAGGCATCTGTTCTCACCCCTTCTTATTTTTCATTTTTCCTAGGACATAAAGTAGTATATTATGATTGACTTGAAGGGATAATTCTTGAGTTGTGGATGTTCCCAATGGAACTTATTTTTTGTTTTTCATGTTGTAAAATTAAACATATGTATGTATTTGGCCTTCCAAATCTACTAAATTGTTCATCCATCTAGGTTATAAATTTCATGTAATCATGCCCATGTAATGTAATAAGTCACCTTCTCTAGGAAACTGGGGTCGGGTATTTACATTAGATATGCCAAATATTTTACACATTTCTTCTTCCATATCATTATCCTATTTAATAAATATAAATTTTAAACCCAACATCCCTTGAAATCAAAATCATATAGGTTTGGGAACTTTTTTCAAATTACTTATGATTTCATAATTGGACATATCTTCATCTAAACCTGAACATGAATCATTATAATTATAATTAGATGAAATTTATAAGAAATTACCACTCTCAGAAACTCTATCAAGAAGTTTCTCATCATTAATAATAGTTTTCTTACTCATAATCATTCCACTATTATATTATTATTTTTATGAGTCTTGACTAAAAAAACATTTCTAACAACATGATTAGAGGTAGGATTTTTCTTTTAAACCTCTTCTGAATTTTCATCAAACTCAAATATGCACTTTATATACATATGGTATTAGAATCCGTAAAAGTATAATAGAACCAATCAAGTGTGAAACCCTCCTTCTGATATAAATTAATTTTCAAAATATATTTTGTAGTCAAACTGAGAGGGGGATGAGTATGGTGTAATCAGTTTCACTAAATATTTTATCCTTCTTTTATCCCCATTTTAATTCATCCCTAGGTCACATATTAAGGTGAGTTGATCATGTATTAAATTTATAATGTAAATGAAATATAGCACATAATATTTTTGTAAAATCAGTTAGTAATTTCTACTCTTTTCAATAGCCATTTATACCCCTAGTTACATATTCTAAATTATAATCTTATTCTCAGTTATAATTGTTTAGGCAGAAATAAGATATGCCCCAAAAGGTGAGGATGATTGTTTTTTTAAACTCACATGTTGTAGGATACTATAAAGATCAAAATACTGCTTCATGTGTTGGATGAAATGTGTGTAACATTTAATGTTGGAGATATAATGCATGAATATTCTATTGCACCACATAGAACATCTTCTTAATTGGTCGCTTCTTAATAAATTGATCTGTTCCAATGAACTAATGTGCCAAGGTAGTGGGTTATTGGAACTTATATACACACTTACTAGTGGGTCATGACCCAATCAGAATAGATGGACCATATGTATGTGCTCTTAGGCTTGCACTCTGGCATTCCTGTATATGTCCCACTGAAATTACTCTACCACTGTGTAGGATCTATGGATCAGATATGTTATGAGTTCAATCCTCTACACCCTTCCTGAATATCTTGAAGGCCTTCATTTTTTTATTTATTTTTGACAATACAACTTTCAAGGAGTTAGGTGGAACCCTTAAATTTTTCTTTGGCCTAATATAATACATGACCCATAGGACTTTGAAGAATCAACTAGACAAGACAACATGGAACATACCCACTACAGAAAATATCCTAATATCAGCACTCCGCCTTCTCAAGTATAATCAGAGAGTTTTCATGTCTAGAGATTTACTTGCCTAGTGCTGATGACTATGGCATACCCTCTTAGTCTTCCAATTCCAAATAGCTCTGCTCTGGTGGATGTTCTTGCTATGAATCATCATCGAGAGTCTGGTCCCTTATATTCTTTACTAGTTTCATCTACAATTTCATGTGGCTTGAAGGCCTTAGGGTGGGCCGAATTCCTTGAGTTGTCCTGAACACCTTGAGAGAACTATACCGAAGGCCTTGGTTGGCCTGAAGGCCTTGCCGAACCCAAGGTAAAAACTGGTGGTTCGGAGGCCCAAATGGATGAATAGTTTTGGATGGTACACTAACAAACAATACCTGTTACAGTGCCTGTTATATTACTACTACATAACTGATATAGTAACCTAGAAATATTTCTCCACATGAATTTTATCTCAGGTCACTTTGATTCACTTTTTGAGTGGTATATTTCCTTGTGGATAGATCAATTTTTTATATTCCCATAAATTATGAATAATACATATAAATATCTAAATATATAATTGAACATCAATCCATTCTCAAATACAACCCTCAAATATTATTCACAGAATCTCATTTTAATTAACATTATTCAAAATATATGAATATATTATTTCTTTTTTTTACTTCAATTATTCTTCTTCTCCTAATGAAAATAATTTTTATTCATGGTCGTCCACTTGTTACAACATTATGAACTCCTTAGCACATGTCTTTAACATTGTAGATCACATCAAAAATCATCGCAATTGACATGGATACTATTTCAATAATGACATTAAATGTCATCAAGTGACTCCATAACAATTCTACCGGCATCATCACTTCTTTAACCTCTTTCTCCGAACACATATTGACACATCATTGGTAAAAAAATTACAACACTGGTCCAAACAGAGCATCATTCGATCTTAAAATTTAAATTTACTTCTCAATCAAAACCATATTCATTGTCCTTATATAAAAAATGGTATTTATTAAGAAAAATAAAAAAATCACTAATATATTGACTAAATTTCAGATTTCAATTAAGTGCCATAAGATTAAATCAGAGAGACCAAATTGATGAACAATAAGAGAGAAGAGCAGTCAGGGGTAAAGCAGATCCCTAAGACTAGAATAACCAAAGGGGATAAAGAAGATATGAAATGGAATTTCATGAATAAAATAACCAAAGGTAATGAAACACATCCCTACGAGGAATAAAAATAGGGGAATTCCAATAAAATATACAGATAAACAGACCTCATAAGCAAATAACCCCCTTTCACTTCAAAATGAATCCAACTAAAATAATCAACATGTCACTACAGCATCATGATAATTAAAACATATATTTTTATAGAAGGACTATTTAATAGATAGTGGAAACACTAATGATTCCACATGAAATTTATTATACCATAATCTTTCTCTGATAACATTTATTGAAACCATGAAAAAATTAGGAATATATGAAAATTAATGCAAAAAATCTCAGGGATGCAGTTCAAAACAGAGTAATGGGAACTAATCCAGAAGGGAACGGAACATATGTACCAAGGTAGAATATTCCTTTGAATAAAACACACTAAATGAATGAATACTTTCATCGAAAACTCCAAAAATAAAAAATATTCAATCAAGCTATAAAAGGCATCATAGATAAAACTAGGGAGAGGAGCACATATGACATGACAGGAAAAGAAGAATAAAAATAAAACCCTTGAGAACATGAGAGAGGACTAGGATGTCATTACTTATCACATGGGTATCTCATCCTATATTTATTAATAAAATTTCCTTAGTTGATTAATGTTTTATCAAATTACCTTTTATTCAAGAAAACTCTAAAATCAATTTCATTAGGTATCAAAGTATGAAATCTAATAAGTAGGCAACCTATTTTCCAACCCTATTATAGGGATCCATTTCCAATGTTCACATAAGTAACACCAATTCCATATATATAAAAATATATGTTCTTTACAATAACTATGTTATTCTAAATACAATTTCATCAGATGATATCCCATAAGCGATTAGTTTTATCACATTACTACTGATCAAATTCAAATTAATTTCAACATATCATCATAACCAAATATATTGATCATTGATATAGGATAACATGGTAATAAATATATGTTAGGGGGATATTATCATATAATATATTATATTATATGTAAAACCCTAAATTAAGGATAAATTATTTTCATTTATATAAATTACAGGGTAAAAAATGTTTGCAATCCAAAAACACTTTTTTGACATTATTGAATAGACACTAACAATATCTAACATGCATGAAATACTATCACTAATGTATCTAATACCAGGAGATCTATTATGGCCTTCATGATTTTGTTCTATTATGGTATATTATTATGAGAGAAGAAATATTATCAAATTTATAAACTAGAAAAATATTAATATTTACCCTATCAATAATCTCTCATATTATATGACATAAATGGCTAATTTGTTTAGATTTTTAATGAGGCCAAGGTTACGTAGATTATGCTTAAAATCTGTTATTATAATATTATAATTTATTTTGATGCCCAATACCTAGGAAAACCGATAGTTTAGTAATGAATATATTTATAAAAATAGCTTCTTTAACCATATTAGATGTCGTGATATATTTAGCTTCTATTATAGAATCATGTAATATTGGTTCCTAAGAACTTTTCAATTTTACTAATATACCATTAAAAAAATAATGACTTAGATATATAGTCTTCCTTTTTATTTTGAAAACTAAGAATGGTGTAACCCTTTACAATGAACGGGTCCCCACTACCAATGTATAATAATACATCATTTTTTCTTTGAAAGTGATTAAAAATAGTCATTATTCATACCTGATGAATTTCACCAAGATTTTATTGGTATATACTTTTCATCCATTATTCATAAGATTCATAAGTACAAGTAAAAAACATATCGTACATGATTAATAAAATTTCCCGGGCATATATAATCTTACTCACACATTCTTTTTCTTCATCTATTAGTAGAAATTTTTACTTGGAAATACAATTTCCATGTAGTGTTGATAAATAAGAATTGATAGAGGTTTCCTTTTTAATACTTTTTAGAACATTTCCAATGTATGTAATTTGGACAAGGCATAGAATTTATATAGATATATCACTATAGATCTTCATAACCAGTATTTTCATTATGTAAATATGATTCATTATTCAAAAGTAATGACATAATAAAAATTTAATTAATTTAATCATCGGGATGTCATATTCATTATGAAGTATGTCATCCACATACCACACTAGATGTAAAATTGTTCTACCACTAGTTCATTTTATTAAAAAAATGTTCATCATAGTTTTTGATAATGTGAAACTATTAAATAGATTTATAAAAATTAATATTCTATCATATAGAATCGTATTTCAAAACATAAAGGGATAATTATATATTAAATGTCTTTGAAAAATTTATCATATCTTCAAAACAATTAGGCTTTATAATATATACACCTCTATATAAATTTATATAAATAAATTTGGTTTTACATTCATTTGATATATCTCATAATCTAAATATGTTTCTATAGATAAAATAATCTAAATGGATTTGATCATATCCACTAGTAAAATGGTCTCTTCATAGAAAATATTATTATTATTTTAAAACCATTATTTAATAAGAGATATTTTTTTAGAAACTCTCTACTATCAAAGTCACTCTTATTATGAAAGATCCGCTTACACCCAATGGTTTTTACCGGTTCAGGTGGATCTACCAGGTTCCAAAACATATTAGTGTTCATGAATTTTATTTTATATTCATTTAAATTTAATAAATTATTATATTTAAGAATCATGATGTAATTTGGTAATATTTTGGATATTCTTTGGAGATGATTAAATAATCATCATTAGAAATAATGAATCTAGATATCTTGAGGTTTTTTTAAAAACTTCCAATCCACTATAATTATTTTGATTACCAATTCAAGTAATATTATACAACCCTTTGTGTTTCAAACTCGTCCATCCCAGGAATAAAATAATATTTTCAGTATTGAAATTCATCTATTTCATATTTACTTCCCCTAATTCTTTAGAAAATAAATTCCATTTTTATTAATATAGAAATTTCATGTTACATTAAATTTCTTCTCTAATAGATTATAAAAATAATAACCCACTAAATCTTTGGGATAATTAATAAATATACATTTATATAATTTGGGAACATGTTTAATTAAGATAAATCACTTTACATAGTCCACAAAACCCCAACTATTTATGAAAAGAAAATTTTGATTCTTACTAATCCACATCTCTTATTATTTATTTTAAATAGGATTTGATGAAAGATAAATTAGATAAAATAAATAATTTTCTAGAGAATTAACCCAAAAGGAAACAGGTTAGCCTCCATAACTCATTATCGACAAAATAATATCCAATAGTGTTCCATTTTTCTTTTTTAAGTGCACTGTTCTACTATAGTGTGAAAAGTGGTGTGAGTTGTGATACTATTCAATCTTCCAAATCCTTTTTTTGAAAAAACATATATTTACCATTTTATTGGAAAAAATTTAAAAATTAATGAAATATAATTCTATAATGACCATCTTAGATAAACTCCAAAATAATATTCCCTAAAATTATAGATAAAAAATATCAAAAAATTAAAATAACATCATGGATGCTCAGGAAGACCAATCTCGCATCAGCATCAAGCCTTATACCTCTAATGACATCTATATACGCATGTCACCAAAAAATCACCAAGGTCACCATTGAACATAGAACATCATTAACAACACCAATCATATTATATATCTACCACTAATGTAACCACACATAACTAAACAAGATCCATCATCACTAATCATTTCCATCATTGGTAACAAAAACCTCCAAAATAAACTGTATCGCCACTTCAAACACCATAGGACCTAAAAAATCCCACCATAAAATTGAGCTGTTATCCTTGAACTAGACATCAATGATCAGCCAAAAAACCAATTTTAAAAACCAACTACTTGGAAACCATCATGAAAACAAACATTGAACACCAAAATGAATAAAAAAACCCCATCCTATAACCCATCTTAAATACTAAATCATCATCTTTCCAAAAAAATGGATACTATCTTCGAAACAATCACAAATTATCACCACCATAATTACAAAATTATAGTTTTAAGAACACTGAAAACCCAAGTATCAACACAAAACAAAAAAAAGGCACCACTATAGTGAAACCCATCTTCATTATCACATTATAATCCCCATATAGCAAGGGCACAAGAAACCAATACACTAAAAAAATGGGATGAAGACGGTTCCTCAATAGATAATTACATTATAACAATTATTTCAAGTTGATTTATACTTTTTTGGAGTTATTAAAATTTTAAAGTATTTATGATTTTGTATCAAATGATTCACAAACCCAGAGCTAATGTAGTCAACAGTAATGGTTATGATGTACTAAAATCGACCATCAGCCACTTTATTTTTAGGACCACAGACATTAATGTGAATTATTACTAATAAATCACTAAATTATTTCCCTTTACTGTTAAAATTTTATTTATTCATTTTACTGAACCTAATGATTCACATATATTGAATAATACATAATCATTAAAATATAGTAATCCATCATTACGAAGTTGTTGAAAGAGATACTGAATTATATGTCACTTGGGACAACTCTAAGGATAATTACAATTCTAATAACTAATTTTAACCTTCTTATTATTTATATTAGAAATATTGTTTTCAAGACCTAAAATATATAATATAATAAAAATGGTATCAAAACCATAAAATGTTACCCTCAATCAAGTCTAACATTAGTTTTTTTTTTATTACAAATGAGATTTATATCGTATCTAAGAAAGATAAAGATATCGGATTTATTCATAATAATTGTACATTATAATTTGTCTCTATAAATAATGATATCCCACTATTAAAAATTAAATTTAAAATCCCCATAGATGAGGCATAAACTCTTTACCTATTCTAAAATCATAGGTCTTCTTCTCCCATAAAAATTTTCCTCTATTCTATGAGAAGTTTTGAATTAACAAAAACATGTGATTTACATATGGCATCAAATTAAAATGATTGGGGTTCTGATAAATTGATCTCTATAACATATAATTCTTTATACACATGATTCATTAATTTTTTCTTATGGTATTTGATCATAATAAATATCTCCTTTTATTTATAAAAATTATTAATCATGATTGATTGAACATGAAATTGTATCTCATATTTATCCTTTTAATACTATTAATATGAATATTTTCCCTCTTGTGAGGTTCAAAAAAATCATATATGGTGTGGCTGGCTCTATGGTATATAATTTCTCATATTTATTAAGATCAATTCTCACATTATGATATAGATAAATGAAATAATTGCTATTAAATTTTCTATTCTCAAGGATTTATCTCTATGATAAATTTGAGTTTCTGTTCAATTCCCTTAATATTTACACCAAAATATGTGTCTATATTAGAGTCAAGTTGATTATTATTTAATATATTATTTTATTGAAAATACTCCCTCTAAAATAATAACCCTAACTATTATAAATTTACTAGGCCTAGATCCATATTTATATATGTCCTAAAGTACGTAAGGTCATATCTTTATATATATTTATTTATTTATTTAAGTCATCAACTCATTAATAATTTTATCTAATAATCATATAGGATTATTTATTGGACAATATCTTTCTCATTTTATCTCATAAATATTCTCAAAAACAAACCCCTATCCTATAATCATATTAGGATGCCCAGTCCAGAGTCATCTAACATTAGAATTTGGATAATTATTTCCATGTTCTCCTAACATAAGATGAATTATTGATTATCAACAAAGTATAAACAATATATTTGATCAATTAAATTATTGAAAAATGTTATACAGATTTAAATTTTTCTAAAATTTTATATATTTAATAAAGGAGTTTATATTTAGTCCCACTATTAACATTATATGTGTCAAAAGAATATACTTCTTGATTATATTCGAATTAATTAAGTTGTATATATCATATAAATTCTCGATGCATCTTATGCCTATTAATTACTCATTTATTTACATTTTTATGAATTAAACATTTCATGTATTTAATAACATTAAATTGAAAAATATTTATTTATACAATTGTTTTATTAGTGGGTTGATATCTAACATTCATATGAGGTTTTGTGGGATAGAGAATTAGGTATGTGATATTTCACATTCTGGTTGAGTAAAAAACAAAATACCCATAATTAACATTAAGAAAATAAATTATAATTAGAATATATCACAAATATTATATCATTTAGTATGTTTTTATTTCATTAATCATGTTTAGATTTATTACCATTAATGAAGTGGAGAGATCATATCCCTAATTTGTGCACATTTAATGTGAAATCCATATAAACCTATAAGAGTAAAAAATTTCCCCAACACTATGGTCTAATACACAGAATGAATATCTAATATATGTTATGTGTAAATATCTTCAATTCCTCACACATTAATACATGAGAGTTCCGAGTAATCCATTAACCCTTATCCTTTTCTATTATGTTATGTTAGGTATTAATTATAAAACTGAAATTCATAATTCAATGAAAATATTAATAAAATCCATCAAATATCATAATGAATAAATAAAACATGGTAAAATAATAATATAAAAAATATTTTTTTAATATTTTTTGGGATTATATTGAATAGAAGTGGTTTTTTTTATTCTGATATAATTTTCAACTGATTGTTTTTAATTTTATTGTCATTATGAACAAATTCACTCGATCGATCATTAGTTTGAAAGTCTGAAACGAAAGAATGTTCTACTACAACTGACCCATCCGATGTAGGTTAACACTGATCCATTGATATAATTGTATCAATAATCCATCAAACATAGTTTTTATATGAAAATATAATCAAATAGAGACATCAATAGTTATATATCAGTATGTGGGAATTTTGCGGACCAATGAATGAAAACAGTTTCATAGAAAGATTCATCATGTGATATTAGAGAATGATTACTCAGATGATGTTCAAAAATATAGTTACACATGTTTATCATATTGATTTATTCTTCATTTCGTTAAAGATCTAAATAATTATTATTTATTTTGAATTGGGTCAATTTTAAAAGAAAATATATTGTGTTTTTCTTTAAATTGTTTAATACTCATTAGATTAGTATTGACAATGATCCACCATAATGAGAAAGAGATCGATAAATTATAATCATGATGACACTGATAAGTCATCATATTCTAGTCTTTATTAGATTAAGAATCATCAGTTTGAGTAATAATTGAATTTTTAATGAAAAGAATATTTTTTTGAAGAGTATTTTCATACTATTTTAAAGATGGTTTTTGAATGCTTCAGTAGTTTCAATGAAACTTATGGTAGAATAGTTTCAAAATCACATCTCAGTAAATAAAAAAATAGCATCATAATGAAAAGTAATTAATTTTTTTATAACTCTTTCAGAGAATCATAATGATTATTTTTTAGTTCTTATGAGTTTTTCCATTGGGTCAATAAAATTGAATTGACCATATGTTTTCACCATAATGAGAACAGAATCAAAATTTAAAATGTATTGGACTAAGGAATGGTTATAAATTTTGAATCATGATGAAATAAATGAGAAGATTCTTGAATGTTCAATAGGAATCAAGAAGATTTGATAAGTGCTAAAAGATTAAAATATGATGTCAAAATTAATGTCAAATTTGAGTTTTATAAATTTTAGAGGTGTGATAAAGTGAAAATACTTTCTTGACCATTCCTCTTTTGGCTCTTCTATAAATATAAGTATGTACACAGTATTTTTTTACAACATTTATACTATTCACTTTTGAAGAGATAGATAGTGCTAATTTGTTTTAGAGAGAATATTTTTTCAAACATTGTTTTCCTCAGGATGTTTTCCAGATAGATTAATAAGAAAAATAGTTGCTAGATCATACTGGGAAATCAGACACAGGTATATAGGGAATGTTTGAAGTGTTTCAAATTTTTTTTGAGGGTATTATTTTCTTATCTGTTTTCCAAACTGAGTTATCGGATAAAATAATCAAATTTAAACATCATGCTATATTTTTTTCAGATGTATAAATTTTTTTCATCTAACAACTTCTAGGTTTGAAAGTGAATATTTGAGTTTTATATTATTTAAAAATTGAATGTTGATACGGTATCAAAGTATCTTATTTTGATCAAAATGGTGGTGGTTTCATAGCTTCTTAAAAAATGTTTTTACATCATTCATTAAATAAGAATAACATGCACTATTATATTGTTCATAGTGCAACAGAATTGTAAATTTATATTATAATAGTTGTATCCATAAAAAATAATTATTTTTTGTCGGTCGTGGGTTATTGGATTACTTCCAAACCATTCCAAGGACTATCAACTCTTTTTGAGTAGTGATCCTGGTAAAAAAATGTGTTCCTATTAATGTGTGATTTTTTTTGTTTTAATAAAGGTGATAAATCTTTAACATGAGGTGAATCTTTTTTCAAAATAAATGAAAATTAAAAGTAAAATATATCAATTATTCACCACCTCTCCCTCTAAGTTATAAATCCATTTTTTTTGGGCATTTCCAATTTGTATCAAATCCACATTCTCATTGTTTACTCTTTTATAATGTTTTCGAATATAATTTTTTATGGAGAATATAAATTGTGTAAAAATTAAGGTACTCCTTGACTTATATGAATAAAACTATCATAATTAGAATAATAAAATTTTTTCATATATTATGTCCCTTGGTAATGATGTTTCTGAAGATTCTATAGACTGATTTCCTCCTATTGATGACCACATTACTCTAACATCTACGGACAAGAAAAATATATAATATAATGGAAAATCAAGGAATGATTTACCCTAATCACTATCAAATAGTGAATTCATAAGAGTGAAGGGATTTTCTACTTCAAATGGTATTTAGTTATAGTAAAAGTTCATTTTTAAAGACAATCTGAAGGTGAAGATGAAAAATTAAAAATCTAGAGCTAGAATTATGATGATAAAAAAAGGTTAGTCCAAATATATTGGTGACATCCTTTCAATAATTAATGATGTTTTTATCATCATAATATGTTTTTATGAGAAGTTGGAAGACTCAACTATTAATCATAAGATCTTTATAATTATTCCTGGTATGTTTGTTTCTAATGATTCATATTTTGGAATATAGAGATCCTGAAAATATATATCTAGTTTTCCTTTAAAGTACTCTCAATACTTATAAAATGAGAAGGGATAATGTTATTAAAGGGCAAAATTTTCTATTAAGAAATTTCCTTCAACATTTCCAAGAATGGATTTTCTAAGAAGATACTTGCTAAAGAATAAGGTGGTAATTTTGAACCAGAAAATTAGGTATGTAACAATCATGATTACTTTTTATCCTTATTTTATAATAATGTGAAAATATTTATAGGAAATTATATAGGGAAACATCCCTTGATATTATTTTTTTGTGGATTCATTGGTCACATTTATTCAAATTATCCTTGAAGAAATAATAAATAAGTTAGTGATGAAGATTACAGAAGTCCCAGAGTATCTTGGAAGAATTATTGTGATAAGTCAAATTATTATTCCAAGAGAAAAGATAATAAGTAATATAAATCTAATAGGAGAATCTTTTTATCTTAATATTATGAATAAGATGATAGTGAATATGAACCTAAAAATTTTACAACTATTTCTAGATTAAAAAATTTTATATAAAATTTAATGATGAAGAGTTTGGATGTTAAAATTTTGAAGAGTAAGATACTGACCTTGAATTTTATCTGGCATTTAAATTAAAATAATTCCTTAGAAATATTGTAAAAATAGAAAGAGATATTATGAAATTGATGAAATAAATTACTATAGAAAAAAATTAATTATGGTTTCCTAAGAGAAATCCATGTTTCTGGAAGAGGATAATTGTTTGAAGAGGTCTCTTGATAAGGAAAATAATTGGACTGAACATCTTAAAATAAATTTGGAGGAAATGGAAGAATATTTGGGACTTTTTCAAAAATATTTTTCTATGTTACGTAGTGGGTTACAATATTCAATAACTGTATCTAAGAAGTTATTTAATTTTCTATAATGTTTGAACCTAATAAAGATCAAAAGTTACCTTCAACAGATGGAATGAAAGTCATATTTCTATGAATAAGAAGAATTTTGATAAAATCATGTCTGTGGACAAACCAATGAATTTATAAATTTAGAAGTTCCTAAAATTTTGTACTCATAAAAAAATTATTCCACTAGAGCTGATTTCGATAAGGTTCGATAGAAATATTAATTGAATAAGACAATTCTGAGTGATAAAAAAGGTTTGGTAAAATGGAAAATATTGGTTGGTTTAACAAAAAACATTACAACTACACCACCAATTATAGAAAGAAATTATTAAGGGGGATTCAATCACCATAAAGGAAGAAATATATGAATCATTTTTTATTAAATTTGAGAAGGAATTTATAAAAGATAAAAATATATTCCAAAATTAAGAAACTTTTTGTGAAATATGTAATAATCCAGAACATCTTGATAAAGGATGTCTTTTTTTGTAACTAGCTCAACAACTTGTTTTTAAAAAATATAAAAATCTAGATGAGAATAATGTTAAAGGGAAAGGAAAAAATCTGGTTGTATAAACCACTATAAATTTTAATAGAGGAGAATTAACCTTGATCCTAGATAGTGGGAGTTATTCTACATGATAGGATATGGGAAATTATTTAAGAATGTGAAAGACTTAAAATAAGTAGAAATGACATTTGGTAATGATTAATCCCTCGTAATCCAAGAATTTGGACCCATTATTATTCAAGAAGAAAATTTGAAATCCATGTAGTCCTTATTTGTTGATGGGAAGAAACACAACCTATTTATTATTTCACAACATTGTGATGAAGGAAATAACATTGTTTTTAGAAAATGTGGATTAGTTATGAAAGGAGAAGACGATGGAAAAGTTGTCATAAGAGGTCAATGTACAAATGAAAACTAATTTCTAGTTGATGAAGTTAAGAATCCATGTTATCTTAGAATAATAGAATAAAATTAGTTTTGGAATAAAATGTTGGGACTTATGTGTTAGAGAAACCTGAGTAGGTTATCTAATCAAGATAATGTCCTCTATATTCCTGATATGTCAAAAAGAATATATTATTGTTGTTCTATTTTTTAAAATGATAATATAAAAAAATCTATTTATAAAGAAGTTAACATTCATTCAAATCAACCCCTATAACTTATTCAGTCTAATATTTATGGGTTTTTGAGAAAATAATATACATTAAAAGGTAAGTAATTAACTTCATTCATTCATGATATTACACTCATTACTTGTGTTATGTATTTGAAATATAAATTTGAATCTCTAAATATCTTTAATATTTTCCAAAGAAGTGATGAGAATGAACGTGGGTATTTTGTAAAGAAGTTGTGAACAGATAATGGTAGAGAGTGTAAGAATGAAGAGTTCATATGTTATCTTGAAAAACATGGAATTCAACCTGAGTTCATCACACCATATAATCCTCATATAAATGTTTTTGTTTAGAGGAAGAATAGAATTTAGTTTGAGATGGGGTATACAATATTAGTTGAACATGGACTTTCTCATTACTAATGGAGTCAATCCATGAGTATAGATATTTATATTCAGAACAGGTCTTTCTATAGAACAAGTTCTAATATAACTTTATAGGATATTTTCCATTGAAAAAACTCCAAGTTTGAGACACATAAGAGTTTTTAGGAGTCCTTACAACATAATTAAAAATGTGAAAACCTTGGAAATTTTGATCAAATAGGTTAATATATAATAAATATTAGTTATTAATTATATAGAATAGGATATAGATCTTTCAACAAAGAGAAAAAGAGATTAGTTGATTCAGGTGATTTAAATGTTTTTGAAAAGGGTGAGGAAATTTTGTCACAATCTTGTGAAAGTGAGGAAGAAGGTGATGATGAATGAATTTTATTAATAATCAGGAGAAGGATTCCTAAAATAGTGATAAAACATTGGTGGAAAAATCAAACTCCTATATTTCTAGTGACTAGGAAGAATAACGTACATATCATCCTTGGTTGAAGAAGAAATTTGAAACCCATAAAATAAATTGTGATCAACATAAAACGGTTCAAACAATAAAAACATAAAATATCATTACACATACTTATTTATATTCAAAAAATGAGGTGAAATATTTTAATGAATATCATGAACATACAAAATGGATTCAAGATATGAGTGATGAGTTGGATATCATTTAGAATAATAATACTTAGTAACACAACAATAAACAAAATTTCAAAATTGTTATTGATAAAAGTGGGTGATCATGAACAAGCTGAATGAAGATGGTGAAGTGATAAAAATAAAAGAAATACTGGTGCGAAAAGGATACTCAAAAAATGAAGGTATCTATTTTTATGAGACTTTTTTCTCTAATGTCATGGTTAGAAACGATTAGAATCATTCTTGCTATTACTACATGACAAGGTTATATAATATTTCAGATGGATTTAATGTCCGCATTTCTGAATGGAGAACTTGCTGAAGAATTTTATATTGAATAACCTTGAGGTTTTTTCATTGGGAAGAAAGAATGTTATGTCTAAGAATTGAAGAAATACTTATACGGGATAAAGAAATATCTATGGGAATAGAAGTCAAAATTACATACATGTTTAAGGATGTTAAACATAAATAAAGGGTTGATAATAATATTTACATCACATAATGTCAATAGATTTCACTCAATGTTATTTTGTTGTGTATGATATTATATTTGGTGGGAATGATGAAAGAACTTGGGAAAGTATTTCTAAACAAAATGAGGATGATGATATAATTTTCCATTATTTGTGAAATAAAATACATTATTGGGTAACAGATCTCAAAAAATAAGAAAAATGTATTTATTTATCAAGAAAAGTATGTTATAGAATATATAAAGAAGTTTGGTATGAAAAATTCAAAACTAGTTTCCACACCAATTTTAGTGTAAACCAAGTTGAATAAATATAGAATAGGTAAGTAATTTGACTCAGAATAGTTTCATAAGATGATAGGAATTATGTTTTATTTGACTACAACAAGACTAGAACTTTAATATTTTTTACCTAATGTGAAATATTCCATATCTATCTTAGAAAATCACACCTATTGGAATGAAAACTAATTATCAAATATATCAAAGGCATAATAGATTTCCGAATCATGTATAAAACTCTGGAAGAATTGATTTGTTAGGCTATATAGATTTTTACCGGGTAAGAAGTGTTGATGGTAGATGATCAAACTTTGGTGGAGTTTTTTTCTAAGGAATTGTTTTGTAAGTTGTAAAACTATGATAAAAAATTCAACAACTCTTATCACATATGAATTTGAGTATGTTTCTAGAAATCAAGAAGAATGAAAAATTATGTGGATTAATACTCGGTTAAAAGACTTAGTTATTGACTTTAAGTTACCCTTACTATTGGGTGGTGATAATAAGAGTTTCTTAAACCTTACAAGAAACCAAGTAAGAAATTATTGTTCAAAATATATTGATATCAAATATCATTTCATCAAAGAGAATGTGGTAACGAATAAACTCAAGATGGAGTTTTATCTTACATCAGATAAATTCGTTTATGTTTTCACAAAACCATTACTGATGAAATAATTTTTAAAATTGAAGTTGAACTTGGGAATCTATCCTCTTTCCCTCCTAGGATGTGGTATGGGTTTTTCTCCAATGTCATCTAGAATTTTGGTATTTTATTCAAGGGGGATAAATTTTTTATAACTCTATCTATTGATATGTTCAAAACCTTTTAAGGAATCATGTAATTGGGGAGTTGTGGGTAAACTATGAACTCTGCATGTAAGTGTGTGAAATGTTATAATATTTTGTTGAGATGGTTTTAGAAAACTTGTTTTACATTAAATACGAATAATTTTTGAAGTTATGTAGAGAGTTTAAAAGAAAAATAAGTTCTGTACGTCCCTATTGAAGGATAGTAAGGTTTTAGTATTAATGATTCTTATTTCCTACAATGATTTTACTCACATTGGCATAGAATTTTATACAAGGGATTTATATCCTGTGGTTACAAGGTTCTGTGATTTATGAACCTTGGTTTAAATAAATCCAAAGGGAATGGTTTATGGGACCATGTTGACTAGATGTTTTTTTATACTAAAAGTAGTTTGAGATGAATGTTTTTTATTTTTTTGTCATTAAGATAAAATAAATTAACATAGTATATATTGGTGATAATTTTATAGGAATAAAAGGTGAATCATAGTCATATAATCGAAAATATTTTTTTATAATAAATTTTTTTATTTAGTTTTTCTATAATAAATAGTTTTTCTAGTTGAAGTTATTTTTCAAACTCACCTTGTCCTTGGAAGGAAGGTTTCAATTGGTATGTGAAAATGTATAGAAGTATTAATATATCCATACCAAATTTGTTTATTATTATTTTTGATTAATTCGGAAATATTATAAGTTTTTTGAAACACTTGTGATTTAATTTCTATGAAAGATAGATGGAGAATATGTGTTTGGTAAATTATTTCTAATGATGGTATTTTGATCTTTTTGTTATCAAATCCATTGAGCCGTCATGATACAAGAAGGAGTTTTGAGATAAATTTTTTTGATGTTTTAGTGAAGTATTGATCGACTGATCCATCAAAATGTTTAATCTATTAAATTTTCTAATTCATTGACTAAAAAAATCACAGGATCAATCATCAGTAACAATGTCTGGAAAGAAATATGTTTTCTCTAGCACTACCCATCGTACATGGTGTTCCACCAATCCATCAGATGAATTATGAAATGGATCCATCAAATACAGTGTGTATTATAAAAGAGAATTGGATGCATAGTTCAATCAGAGGATGATCAATATATTGGAATTGTTGGGACCAATGAATGAGAAGAGATTAATATATTGGTCTATCGAATGAGATCAGAGACCAATTAACCGGTTGATGTTCAAAAATGTAGTAAAACATTTTAATTGGGTTGATTTATTCCACATTTGGGTCAAGAGAAAATTAAGTCTTATTTTTTTGATGTGGGTAAATAGTTAAAGAAAATCTATTGTGTTTTTATTCAATTTGGTCAAGAGTCATCAGACTAGATTTGATGTTGATCCATAAAAGATAGATAGAGACGGATCCATTAGATGCATGATGTCACCAATAATTTATTAGATGATGGACTTCATCAGACACAGAATCATTGGTCTGAGTAATTTTTCAATATTTGAATAAAAGAAGATCTATTTTAGAGTGTTTTTTCCAAATGTTTTCAATTATATTTTGAATGATTCATAAATTTCAACAATGTTTATGGCAGAATGGTTTAAAATATTTATTTATTTTAGTTAATATGGATCATCAGAATAAATATTCATTCATTTATTCATCTGGTATAGAGCATCAAAATGAGGTCTTTTCAGTTCCGATGGGTTCTCAATTGGGTCAAAGAAATCATAGTGACCATTTTTTTTCCTAGAAATGAAAATAGTATCAGAACATCAAATTTTTTGGACTAAATAATGGTTACAACGTTAAAAGCAAACTAAAATAAACAATAAGATTCAAGAAGGTTTGAGAAGTATCAAGAAGATTTTATAAGCACAGAAGGACCCAAAATGAGAGTGAAATTTTATTTTTGGGAAATTTGGGTGAGAGAGAAAGTGAAAATTGTATCCAAACCATTACTCATTTAGAACTTCTATAACTATAAGGAAGTATATTATACATTCTGATGCAATTTATAATATTTACACATGAAGAGAGAGAGATAGAGATATATAATGTTTTGTTTGTAGATAAAGTTTCATGATAATGTTTTCCTAAGGATGTTCTATGGACATAAGAGTAAGAAGAAATATTAACCATATTAGATTGGACCATCAGACATAGGCTTCTCAAAAAAATTTGAAGTGCTTAATAATTTTTTCTAAGGTATGACTTTCATATCTATTTTTCAAACAGAGGTATTAGACATTTAATCGAGATGATCCAAAAGAATGAATTTTTATATGAAGTCAGGAAAGGATATTTCTACCTGCATCTAGATAAGAGTGTAATGATTTTAGTTTTAAATAATTTAAAACCTGAAATTCGATAAGTCAACATATTAAATGTTTTTAAACTAACTTGTAAAGGTTTTTTACATTGTTAAACAAACTTGTTTTTCAAAATTCGTGCTAGAATAATAACATAAGTTATTATTTTGATCATATTACTACATATGTGTAAGTGTATATCCTACTTTTTTATCTATAAAAACGTTTTTTTGAGTGGATTGTGCAGTATTAGATTACATTCAAACCATTCCAAGGGCTAGTTACTCTTGTTGAATTTTGAACCTTGTAAATTATTATGTTCCTATGGATGTTTGATTGTTTTGTTTTCAACAAAGTGATAAATATTTAATAAGAGTTGATGGAGGATATATAATAATGGAATAATAAAAGAAAAAGTTATCATTGATTCACCCCCTCCCCCTCTCAGTGACACATCCATCCTACTTGTTCCTTTTCATTGTTTATATGAAACATAAAACAACGAATTCACATCTCATTTGGCATCCATAAATAATGTTAATAATGAATTACTTTGTGGGGTCCTCTTTTTATCCATGTAATGTTATAAATTTCAAATTAAAAAGGTGGAAAAAGTCAGAGAAGAATACTAGATATCCTCTTTAAAGTGAAATAATAGATAACTCCCATGATTGAGAAAATCTAGAGAACCAAGAGAGTCACTATAGAATTATCATAATTAGATAAAGACTATAGTTTTGTATGTGCACTAAAAATGATAGGTATGAGATACAAATAATTATCTTGAGACTATGATAATACAAATGTTTCCTTCTATAGGATCCTGATGATACATAGAAAATGTATCACTAAAGAAAATCATATTCATGCATTGGTTCCAATGTATACTGGTTCTCATGCTATGAAAATCTAAAGAAAATTTCGCACCTAACATAACTTGGGATTTCAGATTTGACTCCATGTATTTGTCAATGTTATAATTCATGATATCATTGATCATAAATCTAATATTTTATTCCTTTATGGCAAGAAATATCATTTTAATATTTCTGATGTTGATATATTTCAATGTATTGTAACATTTGGGATATGGCTGAAGCACTTAATTTAATAATTTTATAGGTGAATTATTATAAACGGTAATGATATCCATTAATTTGATGTTATCCATCATTCATGTGAGCACTAATTAAGCTCCCTACTTCTAAGTTCAATGTAAACCAAACTGTAAAGGTGCTAGCACCCCTTTAGTGATTTGCAGTCCTTATAATACGATCAAGGACCCAAACATGCAATCCTCTTAGAGGTATGAAACATTTGTTCTTTCTTTAGTTATATCCATATAATGTGCCTGAAAAATACTAAAACATAGATTACATGACACTATTATAATACTTGTGTTCATTTTTTTAATCATGTTGATATTATTAAAGATAGATCAGACAAATATGGGATTTTTTTTTCTATAGTTCATATGTTAAACACTCAAAACCCATCAATTATATTGGGGTATAGGTCATTAATATAAAAACATTCTTCATTTATTGTTTTATGAAGAACATTTTTATCATGATGTAACTAGATCATTCCAGCTAACATTGCATTACATGAAAATTTAATGTGATGTTTGTAACTAAATGTTACATTGTGAGAAAATGTAATATGATGATGTTCTACATGTGACTGTGTTATGTGATAATATAGTCTCAAGAGATACACTGAATACACAATTATGTGACAACATATCATGTTCTAGAATATGAAATTATATTATTTGATATCATATTCAATGTTGGAAGAAAATGACATTATCTTAATCAATAACATATTTTAAAGATATTCCCTTATGATTTTATTATTTTATAATGTAAATTGTGATAAGGAATCATAATTACCATACAAAAATAATGTAATATAGATTATAAGGTAACCAAAATACAGTATTGTAAATTGACGACTTGGAAATAAATTACGAGACAATATTGTGTGAGATACCTTCCTTGACAATACATTGTGACAAAACCAAGTGTGTGATTTATCCTATAAAATATATTAATATTTAACATATTCTCATATGATTATTCCAAACAAATATTAATGAAGATTAAATATTTGGGTTTAATATTCTTAAATCTTATAAATAATTCATTGATGAAAATTTTTTGGCATTGTAAAATATAATTTTTCTAGCCTAAATTAAAAATGAAAAGTTTATATCAGTGTCTAATATTTTGGGAAATAAAGTATGTTTTTAAATATTTATTTTATTCTTTTATAATATTCATGACTATAATTTTTTATTATTATGATTTTTTTGATTTTTTATATGATAAATGTAGTTTAAATGATAGTTCCTTGAATTATATTCTAGGTAAGATATCATAAGATTTCATTTTCAATGAAAATTACTTTGATTTGTTTTTAGAGTTGTGAGATTCGATGTAGTTATTGAATATAGTTTTTTTATATTAGGTTTTAGAGTTTTTATGAATTGAATTTTCTATAGGGTAAGGTCTACTCAATGATATGGACATGGGGGTAAAAAACTCACTGGCCTCTTGGATTATGGGAATTTCTAGAAAAAGAGTGGTTTGATATATTTCACTCCATGTTTACTCATAAGGAATTTTGAATTCCGTATATCTGTAATAATTTATATAAATTTTTTTGGTACCTTGTCCATTAGTTGAAATTTTAT
This sequence comes from Viscum album, assembly GCA_963277665.1. NCBI lineage: Eukaryota > Viridiplantae > Streptophyta > Magnoliopsida > Santalales > Viscaceae > Viscum > Viscum album. The sequence goes on along the minus strand of OY728140.1, from coordinate 737,359,141 downwards.
TTTTATGAACAATGATTAAATTTGATCCAATGGGTTTATTATGCATGAGATGTATATTAAATTATAGTGAATTTTAAAAGGAAATCCTTCAAAAATACTAAGTGTAATATACTTTTGAAAGAAGCATGTATCAAGACCAGGATCATTAAGTACTGGTGACACTAAAACTTATGTGACCATGGATTATCTTTTGTATATAAATCAATTTTAGAGGATACCCTAGCATCTATTATCCTTATTCATAGAATTCTCATTATGTAAAACTTATTAGGGAAAATATAATTGATAATATACCATAATAATAGATTTTAGAGAATTTATATAATGAATTATGAGAAAAAGGTATACCATTAGCAATAAAATATTCATATAGATAAGATTTAAAATCATTTACATATATATATATATCTATATATTCATGTCTCATTTACATTATACCCAATTTAATTCATTATAAACTATGGGTCTTCACTCACTAAATAAATATGATGAATGGGGTCATAATTTTTAGAGTGAATACTTCATTATAATTACTTGATAATAAAATATTGAACATGATACTCACCCGTAAATATGTCTCTATTATAGATAATGGTTTATTTAGTATAATTATGTAGATATATCACAAGTGTGTGGCCTATAAGATAGTTCAATATAGTGATCTAAGGTGAAGAGGTGTTATCAATGGGAATAATTCTAATCATTTCAATGTAAATGTTAAATAAGTAAATTTGACTTAATCAAAATCATTGTTATTGAATACTGGGTGCTAATCACACATTTATGATGATAAAAACAGACTTGAAGATAAGTGGGAATTGAAAAAGGGTGAAATTGGTCTTCATAATAGTAATGGATAAAGAGGTAATTCATTTCAAATCGACACTTATGATTTGAATTTACCATGTGGATTTTCTTTTGTATTATTGAACTATTATTATGTTAATTCCATAGATTTATTTTTTATTTTTGTACAATGTTTCGAAAAGAATGGGTAGTCTTGCACTATTAATAACAAGAGTTGTTACATATATTAAAATAAAAAATCTTATGAAATTTGGAATATGAGAAATATTTTATAAATTATAGATTTGGAAAACCCACTCTTTTTATTTCAGAATAAAATGGATGGGGTTGATTCTAATACCACCTACCATGTTATTTTTTTCTTTAATATATAAAAGAGAACCATATCTAAAGACTCCATAGAGATAGATTATTAAAACTAATCAACTATGAATCATTTGAAATGTGTGAATTTTTTTAATTATGAAAAATTATTAAAGCACCTTTTAGTGGAAAAGGTGAAAGTGATAGTGTACAATTATATCTCATAAATAGTGGATTATGCGATATAATGATTAATCAAGAAAGTGGTGGTTTTAGATACTATTTAACATTATTCCTGAATTTAGTGAATATGGATATATGTATCTGATGAGACACAAGTAGAAACATTTTAAATTTTTAAATAGTTTTTTTATAAAGCATAAAATATAAAATGAGAAATTATTAACATTCTATAATCAAAACTGGGTAGTGAATACTTAATCTATGAATTCAATGAGAATCTGAGGGGTTTTTGAATTTTTCAACAACTCACTCCATGAAGAAAAACATAGTGGAGTTTTGTTTCTAAGAGAAAAAATCATACCATGTTGACCATGGATCGATTGATGATGATTCAATATGATACTCTTATTACATTATAGGGTTATGCTCTATAGACTACATTATTCCTACCTAATTCCATTCCATCAAAGGAATTCATAAATAAACACTAAGAGATATGGCATGGGAAATATACCAATATGACTTTTATAAGGATTTTGGGTTATGAATCAAATGTAAAACATTTTTCTTCTGATTAATGAAACCATAAATTATAGAAATTATTTTTTATTAGTTATATTATAAATACAATGAGATATTTAATTCACATTCCTTTCAAACACACTGTGTTTAAATTTGGATGTGTTGTTTTCATCGAGAAAGAACATCTAAGTCAGGGACTTAGTGGGATAAAAGTTTAACATAGAGAAGTTAAATATCACAAAATATAATATGTTCTATAGGTGGAAGATGTGACGGTTCCACTGAGTTATGGTAGAATAATTGACTCTAGTTACCTGAGAACCTTGATGGTCTTGATGGATTAATCTAAAGATCATGAGATACATATTTCTCGTAGTTAATAATAATAAAATAATGTCCATAAATGAGGATCCAACTACCTACCATGAGGTTTTTCATACTTCTAATTATGAAAAATGATTAAAATCCATGGAATCTAAAATGGACTCAGTGTACACTAATTTTTTTTCAAGCATTGTGGATGCACCTGAAGGGGTGTGACCAATTAGATGAAAGAATATTTTTTTAAGAAAACTAAAATGGATGGTAAAGTATCATCATATAATGGATTAAAATTTGTACAAGATTATAATAAAAATCAAGGTATTGGCTATTTAAAATCTTTCTTGAAAATAGTGATGATAAATTTAATTATTTTATTTTTCCTTCCATAAAAGATCATTTTGATTGTGAGATATATCAAATGGATATAAAAAAAATTCTTACTTTTTTGGGACTGTATATGATATACCCCAATTCTTTTGATTTGAAAAAAGAGTGTTCTATTTTATGAAAGATACAACAACCCATTTATTAACTAAAAAAGGTTTCCCATACATAGAATATTATATTTGATCGTTCAATTAAAGTGTATAATCATAGAAAAAATGTAAATGATTCATATATATGTATAATAGTGATATTGTTGTGTTATTTTTTATATTGTATGCAGATAATATACTTCTAATCAAAATGAACATATGGATTCTTCAATCTATGAATAGGTGGTTGTGTAAATGATTATTGATGACAGATGTGGGTCAAGAAGCTAAAATAATGGGAATACATATATATAATGATAGATATAATAGACTTCATAGAATTAGTAATTATACATAAATTGGTAATTTTTTAAGGAGGATAAACAAGGAGAACTCCAAAAAGGTCCTTTAAGAGTGTTTCCTGGAACAGATATTAGGAATATTTAGGATCATTATATATAGTTATAAAAGATTAATAGAATTCCTCAAGCATACTCTAAAGGCTCCATCTAGTATTGTTTTTGTTTAATTCACATGATTTCTCGTATGACTAATGTATTGTAATTAGATAATTTATAGTCACTCGATTTACATAAATAACAACCTTAAGGACATAGGAATAACTATATATATATTCTTGGTCTTTGGAGGACATGAGAAGATCTGTGTAAAAGGATACAAATATTAATTTTTCCAATATAATATATATGATATTAAATCTCAATTTTGTACAATGTTTTTTTAAAACATTAGTTATCAATTAAAAGGTTTCCAAATAGGCCACTGTGGTAGACTCGACAAGAGACACTGATTATAGAACTACATCAGATACAAAAAAGAAAGATATTCATATCATGAATTTAATTTTTGAACTATAGTTGGTTCCCAGTTTTTAGGGATAGATCAATATTTACTATGAAAATAATGGAGATATCTATTAGACCATGAAATATCAGTGTCCCCAAAGGAACAAATACATCCTTCATAAATATTATCTCATATGTGAGATCACTGATAGAGGTTATGTTATGAATTTTTTTTGGATATAGAATATAAGGTATAATATCCATTAACAAGACCATAAATGCATCTAAAATAAGAGGGTCATTTATATTATCATGTTGTATAATAAATAAGGGATGGATGTAATGTATTAATATTGTATCATGCACTTATAATAAAGGTAACCTAAGTTTATAATTCAATCTGGTATTTTTTTGATTTAATTTACTTGAAATATTGAATAATAATATCCCCTTAAAATATAAATGTATATTATACCTAATCAATGATAACCATAGAGCATTATTGGGTCTGATGATATGATAATAATAGTATGAGTACTGTAATTTTTTGATAAAAAGTGGATAATTATTATTTGGAATAACCTGATAAGTATATCCCATGTCATTTTGTAGATTCATCAATATACTTATGGTTCTACACATATTATATTTATTTGTACCTATAATTTCTTAGAAACATAGCATGATAATCTTCCCACATCAATACCTTTCTTATGTAAGACATTATTTATTGTATAATTATAGGGTGGTTGCATATTTTTTAAATCAGTTCATCTATTATAGCTCATCAATGATGTGATTTGTCCCTCTCTGTGATGGGAAATAAAATTTGGATCTTGGTAGAGTTAGACTAAGGATATACATGTCCATTCTTAGTTGATTCTGAAGTTATTTTTTTACGACATGGATATGGGATATGTGATGTGCTCATCATCTAGATGAATGAAATGTGATGTATCCATTAAGAGTGTTTGTATTTTTCATAGAATGAAGGAATCATGTGATGACCTATACCATATTTTAATTATTCCATGTCTAGTGATCACTCTATTTCAAGGGAGAATGGATCATTTAGTTATACATACAAATTATATGATACATATTTTGGGAGACATGTTTATATAAAATATGATTATGTTTAATGTAGATCACAAAAGACCTATTAGAAGCTTTATTAGCACTGATTCATTTCTAGAAGACACATTTTATTACATCTATTTAATAGGGATTTATATCTATTATTAATGTTAATCAAATAAGAGAATATATAGATTATATGGAATATGTACCAGGATCTTAGTAATCCCCCTATTGAGTTTTTTGATGAATTATTTGACTAGGTGAATTTTTATGTGTAATATAATTGTAGTACTAGAAGAATTATTGAATATGTAAATATTATAAAGGGAATCTTGAAAATAAATCCATTTTGGTAAAAACCAGTAGTTTATGAATTAAAAGATAGTGATCCAAAAAATCTAACATTGGATAGCTTTCCTAGTATGCTAGTTTCATACTAAATGAGAAATGATAATAATTTTTCTGTGGAAAAAAGATAAGCCTGAATGGGTGGTATTCAAATAGATGAATAATCTCACCATTTATTATGGATAAGAATAAGAAAAAAATGGATAAACTGATGTAATTACATTCCTCAAAACTACAAAGATAAAAGGAAAAGTTCAATGGAAAACTACCACATTCATTATTTCAATGTGGAAATAATGGACATCATGCCGAAATGTTCCCCAAGGTGTTTCCAGAATATGGTGAGGATGATGGTGAAATTACCATGAATAATTATTTAGGCAATGTGAAAGGTATGAAAATGTTTAAAAAAAATTTATTCAAATAGATGAATCTACTTTCATGATAAAATAAAATTTCATATAAATTGGAGGTTAAATATATGGAGAACAACCAATATTATGGAGAAAAAGATATAGTGATAGTTGTCGGTGACTCCAAAAAAGGGAATAAAGTGATAATGATGAAGAATAAGTTGAAGGAAGAGTTGATATGAAGGTTGAAATACAATCCTCTCTTGATGAGAGAGATGTTTTGAGATACAAAACAAAGAAATCCAAAAGTGTGGTTTGTGATTCAAAAAATTATTTACAACTGTATGTAGAATATAAGTTAGATCTTGTGAAAGGAATTGAAAATCTTATATCTAAATGAAAGAGAACTCAAAAACATTATTTGGGTACAATATCAATGTTCATGAATAGAAAAATGTGATTTATGTGTTGAATAACATAGCGAAATTTCAAATAAAAAGTATTGAATAACTTGAAGTGGAAGTTATCAGCATATAATAGAACATTGAGGATCAAGAAAAAATATTGACACTTGATATGACATCGGGAAAGTAGATCATTCAGGTGATAGAAAATACAGAAGTGGAGAATAGAGTTTCCAAATAAAAGATGAAATATACAAATTCATATGATAAGGTTGGTGTGGGGATTGATCAAAAATATAAATAAGTAATGGTTGAAGTTAGACCATAACCACCCACATTGAGATTGGATTTTTATTTGGATATGAATCAGAACCACAAGATTTAGAGAACCCAAGTGAAAAAAGTACTACAATTTCGACACATTATAATGAACCTCATGTTAGATGTTATTGTTATGGGAATATGAGACACTCAAAAAATTTATATTCCATAAAAAATTGGTACCAAATAGAATAATAAAAAAAGAGAAAGCTATAAATAGCCCAATATTCCATGATATCATTTGATGGTCGTTGTTTTGGATATAGAGGATTCAGAAAAATGGGCTGATATTACTAATGAGTAATTTAGAGGAATGTGTTGAAGCAGATTGAATGTGGTCATAAGTAGTGGATCAATATATCAAATGAACTGAAAATGTAAAATCGATTTGTAGCTCTTTAAGATGAATATGGTCCATCATACTCCAAGGAAGATAAATATTACAAATCCATACATTGTATAATATAAATCTAGTGCTCAAAAAGAAAATATTTGAGCTGGTAGAGGTTACATGGATTTCTCTTAAAGCATCAGATCATTCTGGTGTATGGATCCTTGATAGTTTATGCACATCTCATATGATAGGTAATAAGGACCTGGTTATGGGAATAATATATAACAAGGATGGTGTTGTAAAATTTAGAAATGATGAATGCCTAAAGATTATAGGCTAATGAAATTCCAAATTTTGGGGCAAAGAATTGAGATGTGATGATGTAATAGTTGTTGAAGGTCTCATTCAAAAAATTGTTGTTGTCAGTAAGCTATGTGACTCTGGTCATGCAACATGATTTACTAAGAAGATGGGTATTGTTAATATAAGAGATGGTGTAGTTTTTCTAAATGGAATATTAACTAAGGGGATTGTTTACCTTGTAAGTGGAGAAGAATGTATTTTAATTTTATCTAGAGAGGAATACAACAGGTTGTGGAATAAAAATCATGGCAATCGATTCCATCCATCCTCGGAAGATTTGGTAAAATGTGATGCATCTTGAGATCTCTATAATCTGACATGTGATCATAATCATATGTTCCATTAATTTAAAAAATAATTTTTGTTAGATATATATACAAAAAAAGATCAATAGTCAACTAATGTTCTTGAATTGGTCCATGAAGATGTATGTGAACCTATATCACAAAGATCCATTTATTGTAATTGGTACAATGTTCTATTAAGTGATTATTTAATCCAGATATCTTGGTTATTTTCCATTTCCAACAACTATGATGTGCTCAATTTCATAAAACAATATCGAGTGAATATGAATATATGATTTGATAAAAGATAATAAAGTGTCATACTAATATTGGTACAGAATTATTAAATATTGAAGTGGAAGATTATCTCGAGAAACATAGGATATGGAATCATGATTAGGAATTTTCACCTGCTTGAAAAAATTGAGTGATTGATAGGAGAAATCAGATTATAAACAAAATGGATACAGAAATTATTATTAAAATGAACCAATAAGTTAAATTATGAAAGTAAGGAGTCTTGATATTTTCCATCATATCAAGAAGGCCTCTATTATGTTAAAAGAAAAAAATACTCCATATGAGTTGGGGTTTGGGATAACTCTAAGACTTTAATAATTTAGAATCATTGGAAGAAAAATATTTATTATCAATAAGTAGAAAGACATGAATTGTTAATCATGTGTATATGAGGGGATATTTCTTTGATATTAATAAAAATGAAAATAATATAAGTTTTTCAAAAGGAGGCTTAAAAGGTGGTTGAAAAAAAAATGATGTCACTATATTACAAAATGAACATAATCTTAAAAAACAAAGTAAATATTTCCTTAATGAAATTGATGATGAGGTAAGAAACATAAGGGGAGTTAAAGTGGAAAATGTTGATTTAGAAGGAGATATTGTTTAAGAGCATGAAGAATTCAAGCTTATATGTGTATGAGAACTGAAGATTCAGGCTATAATTTACATAAAGAACACCATGGGTGATTAATAAGTGCCTTTTCATACAGAAATACTGATATCATTACAGTATATATCATTCTTATCTCATGTATAGCCTAATTGTTTTGTGAATGAGAATAGAGATAACAATTGGGTCCGGGATATTAAGGATTATCTGGACCAAATTGAGATGAATCAGGCATGGTAGATAATTTCGAGACAACATATAAAAGTTTAATTGGGACCAAATGGGTCTTTCTCAACAAGATGAATGATGATTGAATAATGATTCAAAACAAAACATGTTAACTGTGCAATGGGTACTCCCAGCAAGGGGGTATTGAGGTTGATGAAACACTTTAACCTTTTGTGAGGATAGAGGCAATGAGTTTATTCTTATCTATAATAGTGAGAATAAGGTTCAATTTTTTCTAGAAATATATCAAGTCATCATTTTTTAATGTGGTTGTAGAAGAAGAAGTTTGTATCAAGTATCCATATGGTTTTCTCATTCAGGAAGATGATAACATAGTTTTTCTACTAAAAATGTTTATATATGTATTGAAGCAAGCTTAAAGACCTTGGTATTCACAAATGTATCAGTTTTTTAAGAATCCTAGATTTTAGAATGGTTTTTTTATTGCAATATATATATCAACAATGGAAGTAATCAAAGGATGATGGTGTTGGTGTATTTCGATGATATAATTTTTGGTAGATCAGATTAAGAACATCGCAGACAGTTATCTAGATTCCTGAAAAGTATGTTTGAAATGTCAATGATCAGTGAACTGTCCTTTTCCTTAGATTACAGGTGACATAAATAAAGAATGTCATATTTATTTCACAATCCAAATATGCCAAGTAGGTTCTGAGAATATTTCTAATGGAAAATTCCATGGATATGATGGCTCCAGTAGCTACCTGGATAAAACAATCACGATATGATGATGGAGAAGAAGTTTATGACATACAATACAAGAAGATCATTATAATTATGTTTCACATAACATATAGACGACAATATATTGTTATCCCAAATGGTAAGATTCATAGTATTAAATTAATCCTAATGAAATCCACTTACTTGTAGTAAAAAATAATGCATTGATATATCAAGGGGATAGTGAATTTTGGTTTGTTGTACAATAAAAATTCTCAACAACAGTTATTGGGATATATAGATGCAGATTGGTTTGGTTCGGTGGATGATAGAAAATAAATTTCAATATATTCATTCTATCTTGGTGGATTGTGTATTTCATAAATAATTTATAAAAAATATTTCATTTCATTATAAACTGTTGAAGTTGAATATATTCTGGACACTCAAGCTTCCATACAGTTATTGTGGATAAAGGATCATCTTGATGATATCGAAGTTCTAGTGAAGTCCCTTATCCTAATCCATCGCAAAAATTTCTTTCTATAGATCGTATAAAAAATAAATTCCATCACTCAATGAAAAAATTCATTTAAATTAACTATCATTTTATCAAGAAAGTGGGGAATGGGCTTGTGAAGTTGGCTTACATGCATATAGGCCTGTAAGTTATAGTAATTCTGAAACAATCCTAACCAAAAGTTGTGTTTTAAATGTATAGATTAGATATTGGTGTTCTTTTGACTCCCCACACTTAAAATATTGTTGATATGGGACCATCTCTCCCCAATACAATAAAAGAGTTCCATTTGGATATGTTAACAATGGGTGATAATTTTTTGATACAAAAGGGATAGAAAATGTCTTAATCATGACATGGGGATAATCTGATGAGGGTAGTAGTATAGTAGGGGTTTTAAATCTGACGATGATAAATATGATCGATCAATGGTTATATATCCTGATATATTGAGGCCGTGCTGAAATCAGTAGAACAATTTTGGAATGATGTGATTCATTGATGAACTTTTCCTGACACTCATATTTCTCATCTAAATAATAGCTCATGTGATCTTAGAGAGTGTGTTCAGTGAATACTTGGTTGATATCTGAATTAAATTAAGTGAATTTGGTGGATGATTGATTAACGGGGTATCCAAATGTGAAGTGTTTTCCAAAAAATCAATTGAGGTAGATTGTTGGGAAAACCATCAATGTAACATTGTAGTTTTTTTAGCTTGATTGTGTTTGATGAAAATTTTGTTTTCCATGGTATGTTGTGTTTTTCTAGAGATATTTTTTATTAGGTATTTTAATATAGATCCAAAAAAGTAATGGATTCACTAGAGGTGATGTAGAAAATTGTGTATATATGGTGGCCCCATTTCCTAGTGTATTCTAATTTTTTGGAGTCTAAAATATAGATGGTGGATAATGTTGTTTTTGGAAAAGGAATTATTTTCACATAAAAGTAAAAAAGCTTCACAAAATGGGTAATTTGATTCTTAATGTTGTGCAGAAGTTAAGATTAAGGATAATATCATCAAAAAAAGGAAAATGGTAGTGTTTTTCAATAGTTATGAAACCGTGAGTATGCATAGGTTGCGCGACAAAAAATATTTGTGTGTATAGTGGAAGTAGACCATGTATATTGAAAAATAAAGGAGATTTAAAATCATATAACTTAATGTTTCAAGTATGTTTAGTGAAATTTAGAGTTCTGTGACAACATGGAAATGTTGTCTGAGATCTAGAAGGCACGCAAGGAAGTTTTACACAGTGTCATTCTAGTCTATAAAAATGTGGAGACACCACTCATTTTAGTATCTCACCGCTTATATAATATCATGTATCTAAATTACATAATAATGTCAATAAAATCATAGGATTTAAACACATTGAAAAAAATCATGTATGATGGAGTTTCACTATAATTCAAAAGTTTCACAAAATATATGAGTTTTGGGACCAAGAATTAATGTAGTGTGAATGCTGGTAGAGTTGGAAATACTTTATCCAAAGTTTTGATCATAGACCATGTTATGTGAACCACAAGGGATTACCCAAAAAATATATCATAAATTGGTATTCATCATGTGGATGAAATTGGAACTTAATGATGCACCAAATGAAGAGTAAAACATATTGATTAAAATGATAAAAAGGAGAATCATATGAAGAAGGTGGGAACACACTTTAGTTGAGAGATAAGTGAACTATAATTTTTGAATTGTTGTAAACTAGGAGGGATACTGAGTCCTCTTTTTAAATATAGTGTACCTGGGCATAGAATTCATTTATCCTATATCATATTTTGGTACTGAGCCTTATTGGATTTGGTATAAAAACACATTATCATTGTATTGTCCTCAAGAATATCACTATAAGGGTGAACCATGTAAACGTTTTAGTGTCTCATTTCTGTTTTAATTTATTTTCTTACATTTCCATTGTAATGGGAATGAATAGTGTCTTGTTTAGTTAGGAAACATGATTTGGAGGGTCATTTGTTTTAATCTATCATACCCTGATTCACCCTCCCCCCTTACGGTCTTTAACCTAATTATTCTAAGAAGCATTATGGATATGATGATCTTGATATGATATAGAAAATTAATGGTTTTTATATTTCACATAATATATAATTTTTTATATGGGGGAATCAAGTATATTTTCCAAGTGAATTATACCTCTTGTATCAGTTAGTTTTATGATAAAATATTTTTAACTTTTGATTGAGTTAATTTTTATCTAATGATTATATTTGTTTATTTTAAAATAAAAAATGTTTTTACTTTATATTGTTTGTTTCCTAAATTTTTCATTTTTGGAATTTTTAAGACCTCATAACACCCAATGAGGGGAAGGGTGAATTACGGTGTCAACCTTTTCTTTTAATGTGATGGATCTTATTCCCACGATGGTAGGACCCTATTAAACCTGTCTGATGTGACTGTGTAGAAAACATAAAATACCATGTAGAGAGACAGCACAATAATTTTAGTTTCTTCACTAATAAGAAATATTCCAAGTACAATATGTCAATAGTGTGTCAACTGTACCTAAATAAACTAATCTTTACTCGTAATTGAATATAAAATTTCAGACACATCAACTCTATTCCATTAACACCTCCTTTACATGATTTTAGGGACAACCCGCTATAGCCCTCAGAACACTTCCATCAAATCTCCCTATCTCAATACCTTGGTTGAAGTCATACTCATTTTGTTGACATGAAGGTTGTTTCAGTATATTAGCATTAATTTATTTTTCAGAAACTAGAAAAAGACTCTACTTTCACCATAGACCAAATTTGATTCAATTTGAAAGATCAACCCACCCAAACCTGATGTTTAGAACTTCTTTTCTCAGGCCTCATTCCCAAAGATAACAACCTTTGTGAAGCAAACATCCTTTACAAAGCTCACTGAGTCATCACAGAATTTCCATTCATCTAAAAGAAACTATTACTCTAAAGAATTGGAATCACTCCATACATAGCAAGTCCTTTCATGGTGGTCATTATCACATATAAATACAAATTCATAGAGATACCATCCTTCACAAAATTATTGTGATTCTATATTTTCTCTAATTATTTTTGTATTGAATAAATTGTGTGTAACCAACTATTTATAGGCTTGGATCTTCATGAAGTTTCTTTGCCTCCAGATTATTTTTTATTAACCATCAAAAACACCTTCACAAGGATCCTCCATTCATGAAGCTCAAGTTTGGTTTTCTATACTCAGGGAGATTATCATCAACCCAACGTGCATTCACGATGCTCTCATAGTCATGGATAACACCATCAACTCATCGCACATATAGGAAGCTCCAAAACATCATGAATCTCAACCTTTCCAAAAACTAGTCTTCAAATAACCCAGGTTTTTACAATATTTATGATGATTTGACTATGAAAAACATCATATCATGATGATATCCTCTTCCTCCCGATTTTTCACCCAAAATATTGACAAACACTATGATTTGATGGCACCATCAATGTTTTAGTCATCTTGTACTATAAGAACACTAGACCGGAAAACTCCCTGATCAACCTAGTGTGGATTGATAAAAAACACAAACCAGACTCCATTTTCATAAATGAACTGCCTTGTTTCAAACTATCTATCCCTTTGGGTCTGCTCTAAATCTGCTGATAAATTCAATAAAGAACCATCCTCTATCAAAACCTTGTGTGAAATAAAAAACACATCCAACACTATAAGTCTACATGAGAAAATTTATGTTTATAAAACAAGTTTGTATGTTTTAATTTGGTTCTCATGTTTTCGAATGATTAAATATTTCCAAGATACTATGTTGATTGTTTCCTCATAACACCAAATTCCCTTCATGACTATTACTTTAGAACATGAAATCTCATTGTGTCACAAAATCCCTGCATGGTTTTTCAAAGCCCTGAAAACCTTTATCACATTGAATTTCTCCACTCCCTACTTTTGTAATAAACCAATTGCACATAAAATAAAAATTGTAGATATTAAAACGCAATCTCTGTGGATCGTATCTCCCTAATAAACCTTGATTAATTCAATAAATTGGTTAAAATGGTTCAAACAATTGGGGATAGGGGACCATATGTAACCTCATCTTGCACTGGAATGTGGATAAAAAATGAGGTTCAATTGATGTTTCCTGAACACATGGGTTTCCAATGGATTTTTCATAATATCATCCAATTGGTCACCTATTCCAACATGATCTATTTCAATCATTCCTTGTTCAACTTTTTATTTGATGACGTGATATCGAATCTCCATTTGTTTTGTACAAGTGTGATGAATTGGATTCTTCATTAGATCAACCAAACTCATGTTATCACAATGAATCAAAATCATTTGTTTCTCATCATCACAAATATTAGTCAGTTTATTATTCATACACAATAGCTAAGTTCAAGACTTTGTAGTACATATATATTATGCTTCAGTAGTACTATAAGGAGGGATTTTTACTTTCTTACTCAACTAGACCACATATTTCCTTCCAATTAATATTTCCCCACAACTTTTTATATTTAAATCCACCAAACCACCATCCAATATTGCAACATAAAATGATTATAGTTTATTATATCTTCTTAAAGTAAATTATAAACCATAATTGTGAGTACCTTGAATGTGCCTCGTTATTCTTCTAACTACCGCCAAATGTTTATCCTTCATGTTACATTGAAAGCATTCCTCTAAGCATGTTTAAAATATGATATCTGGCCATCATGACTTCAATCATAATAAGTTTATAATGATTATATTATATACGGTGGGATCCACATAAGTCTCATCATCATGCATTAAATTTTTTTCCATACAACAATCGAAGTCGTCATAGATTGGAATCATGCATGCTGAATTTATTCAGATAATCTCTTCCATATTTACATTAAGATATGAAAGTGTAATCCATGTTATGAATAAACTGAATCCCAAAGAAGTATGTCACTTCACCATTAATATACATTCAAAATTTTGACTTCATGTTATTAGAAAATTCTTCCACTAATCCCTTTCTACTTCATCTAAATATAATATAATCCATATAAAAAATCATCATAAATTGATCTTCCTTTGAATTTTTCAGATAGATATTGTGATCAACCCCTCCACTTTTAAATTTTAGAAACCTCATATAAGAATCCAGGAGAGAATACCATGCTCATGGTTTCTTCTTCAGACTATAGAGTTCCTTTTTCAATCTACAAACCTTCATTTCATCATTACTAGTTTGATAAACAACTTGTTTTTCAATGTAGGACTCTTATTCAACAAAACCATTTAAGAATTTTGTTCTGATATCCTTATAAAAAACTATGTATCCTCTTTGAATTTTCATAGAAAGAAATAGATTTATTGACTTTAGTCAAGCCATTGAATAAAATGTTTCTTATAGATTAATGCATTCAACATGTGCATAACATTTACACACAAGGTGTGCTTTATTTATAACAACATTTTAATTCCCATCAAATTTGTTTTTAAAGATCCACATTGTTTCAATAACATTGTGATTTTCAGGTCTCTTAGCATGTTTTTATTTATGGTTCCTGTCAATTTTATATAGTTATTCATTCAAGTATTTAACCCATGATTCGACCTTTAATACATCCTCAAAAAAAGATGGTTCCACAATAGATATGAAAGTATAATGTTATTCTTTCATCATTTACATTATCTATGATTTTTTGGTCAAATCCCCAATGACGTTGGATTGATCAATTTCAACCCTTTTATTTCCCCTACGAGTTCTAGATGTAGATTTTTCGGCCATTGTTTCATCATCGGATTCTTCTACTAAATCATCATTGTTTTCTGGCCCATAAATGTTTTTTTGCGCCTTTCACTACTTCTGTATTTGGATCTATTACATTTCCAATTTATTCCTCATCTTCTATCATGTTCGAATGAGAGCTCCTTGAGGTTTTTTTTTATTTTTATCTTCAATAATAATGGAATTAATAATTTTGAAAATTCTTTAAATATGATTGTTAAAACATTTGTAAGATTTTCTCTTCATTGAATATCCAAGGAACAATCCATCACATGTAACTTCAACATACTTCCTTTGATTTATTAATTGTTTTATATGAAACATTTACTTCTGAAAGCATTAAAATATAAAAAATAAGGATTCCTTCCCATCCATAACTCATAAGGTATCTTGGTTTCACCCATCTAAATCCATGTTTGATTTTGAGTATAAACTGTTACTTTAACAACATCTTCCTAGTAATGATGACAGATATGACCCTCACACAACATAGTTCTTACCATATTATTCACCTGTTTATTTATATGCTCAAAAACTCCATTATTTTGTGGTGTTATCACTAGTAAAAACTCATGATTTATTATATGTTTTATAAGGTAATTTTCAATCTCAATGGATGTGTGTTCTCCTCCATTATCAGACCATAGAAATTTAATTTTAGGGCCTATATCATTCTCATCTATTCGATGATAACTTTTCATGTAATCATGAAATTGTTATATCATATGTATAATCATCAAACAAACCATTATAATTTAATTATCAATGAAGGGAATGATGTATTTCTATCCATATTGTACATCCACATTTATTTAACCACATAAATCTTTGTGGATGAGATCAATTATATTTGATTCCAATTTCTTCTTGGTATGGCATGAACTGCAGAACATCTTTACTTGTATGTAAATATATAAGGCCCCGGCCTTAAACATTACTTATAATTGAATTAAATGAATAATTCACATAGAGGATCTTTTCAGGTTTATAGTTTTAGATAATTAGGTCATAACTATTACATATCAAAAGATTACATAGTAGACACTTCTACTAAGTTTCCATAGAATAAAAAACACTTAAAAAGAAACATGTCTAGTTCCATGTTTTAGATATAATGTCTTTCCTTGATCCCATCCTTGACCCTATTCATCTTTATGTCATGTGGAAAACATTTCAAAAACTTGGTATGAGCATAAAAAGCCCCGTAAAGGGTACACAAAGTAGGAAAACTGTTAGTTTTTCAAAAACAACAAGTAAACCATCAGTACTTTACCAAAGTAATACTTTTTGCCTTTATGAAATAGTAAAAACTCTTCACCAAATAAAAGACCATTACTTACCCTTTTGTAACCAAAATATTACCATAAAACCCATATAAAGAACACATAACATATAAAGGTAACTTGGGACATAAACATACTTAAATGGAATAACCATATGGTCGACTTCCACACATACTTAATAGAATAGCCATATGGCCGACTTCCATACCCAATTAATTGGAGGTTATAACATAACCACCCATCCTGGTATTCATGGAACCACCCATCATATTGTTTATCACGTAACCACCCGTAAAATGTCCAAGTACCATTATAAAATCATAACACATAAAACAAATATAATGGAAAGAAAACATTTCCACACTTTGATCACAATATATCACTTAAATATATTGACATAAAAAATCCATTATAAAAAGCATTTTCAATACCAAAACACATAAAAGATTATATGGTATTTATATCATTTTAAAAACATTACATCTTGTTGAGGAAGCCAAAGACCAAATAATACTCGCGGAGGCAAAAAAGGTCATTGTCACCGCGTACATTAAAAGAAACATTCCTTTTTGTCATTTTGTAAGACGCTTCGTAGAAAAAGATTCCTTTTTGTATAAAATTAATATTCAAAGGGGTTTATACACTGTATAAAATAAATCCTTGTATTAAAACAAAATATTCCTCAATGAAAGGAGATTGAGACAAAGTCCCTTACAAAGACGGTATCCTCAAATTAAGGATAAATCAATTACATATTTATGTGGGACAAACGAATACACCCAATATAAGTGGATATTAAGTGTAAAACAATAAGAGTTCATTCACACATATTCATAGAATGACATATTAAAGTATTACAAGTTTATCCTAAAGAATCAAAATTGGGTTAAGAAGTTCCATTGCAAAAATTTGACAGCTTAACGGCGTCACTTCAACATTCAGAAAATGAGTTGATGAGAGATAAAAAGGGTATCTCATCACTTGGAAATGAAATTTACATCAATAAGGATATATAAGAACATATCCCATCATTAAAATATGTAAATTAAAAGACCCAACAAAATAAGTCTTTTAAAAATAAGAGGGTGAAAGGTTCCCTTACCGACTTGGGTATCTTTCGATACATACACCCCATGAAAGAAAGATAATACAACATTGATGTAAATACTCATAAACGAAATTATATTACACAAAGAGTAGAATAATGGGCAGTACATATACCACTAAAAGGAAATGGTGGAAAATGTGGCATAAATCTCATGGGAATTAAAGTGAGATGAAAAATCGGTTATGAAAACTCGGCAGCCTAACAGCGCCACATAAAACTTCCAAAAATGGATTTATGAGATCAAATATGGTCTCTCATAATATGAACATATAAATTAAAGTATGAGGAATATAAAATAACATCCCCAAACATGATAATGATGAGCTTAACAGAAATGACATAAAAGAGAGTAATTAAAAAGAAAGAGAGAGGTTGGATCTCTTACAAAAATTTGGCAGCCTAACAGTGCCACTCAAAACATTCAAAATGGATTGATGAGAGAAAATATGGTCTCTAATAATATTAACATAAAAATTGTAGTAAGAGTAATATAAAATAACATCCCAATCATAAGAAATACTATCTTAAAAGGTATGACATAAAAGAGTGTACTAAAAAAGAAAGAGAGGGGTAGGATCCCTTACCTCGTGTCCGACATGACTCGATCGTTCTTTAATATCCTGAATAATAAAATTTGGTCAATTTATAATTTATTAAGTACCTCCTTTAAAGATTATTATTCAGTTTATATCACATATTATAATGTTATAATAATTGGTTAATCAAGTGAGTTCGTATCAGACGTTTTTGTCGATGTTCGGTACATCAGTAAAAATTGAACTTGTTAGAAAAAACTTTTCCATTTATTTATAGGTACCACATCTCCAGAATAGTATTTATGATTTAAATATCATATATATCCATTATATATTCATTTTATACTATTCAATAACATTTGGAGAAAAAAAATTAAATGTACCGTTCCTGGAGACGGTAGGCCGTACGTACGCATGAACACTACTTTCATTTTTTGTCATATTAATGGAATTAAAACAAAATGAGAGATATATATTATAATTACAGAATTATATCCATCATTTAGATGTAATATATTACATATATATCCATTATATATATGTACTTATAATAGTACATAACATTTAGAGATAAGAAATGAAATGTACCGTTCATGGAGACGGTAAGCCGTACGTACGCATGAACGCTACTTTCATTTCATTTCATTTTGTATTCAATTGAATGAAATAATAATTATATAAAGTTATATTATAATTCCAGTAGTATATCATATGTAATACCATTAATTACATCCTTTATACGTCCCACATATGGCATTAACGAATCAAATCACTTTGAGGGGGCGGTAGTCCGCACTTCCTAAAATGAAGATATCGCATTTACCCATAATGGGAACCATAAAGGTATGCCATAAATGAAAAATACAGAATCTTAAGGAAAACATAAACATATTATATATCATATATAAATATAGTGACATCTTAATGACCACCTTTGAAGGTGTTTAAACAATATTGAACAATCATCGTTTCGTGAGGCAGTAATTTTCCATCCACAGAAACAATATGTTCTTTAACAATTAGACGGAGGTGTTTGAAAGTGTAGCTCAAATACTTATAATAATGACATCCTATTATATTTAATATACTGGTTTTGTTACAAAAAAAAATTAATAAAAAGAGTTTAGTGGGTTGGAGAAGCAAAATAACACAAAAAAACACAAGTGAAGACATGACCTTAAAATCGGCTAACTCCTCTTGGTTTGAACCAAAAGGGTTTCTTGAAGATAATTATAACAAAGGTGAGGATTCATTGATGAAGAGAGGGATTTGGAGAGATTCAATTTTCAGGTTTTGGAAGAGACAAAAGCTTGAGAAGTGTGTGTAAGGTGGTAGAGGTGGGGGCCTTTTATAAGAGGAGAGGAGGGGCACTCTTGGAAAGTTATAAAGTAATACATTATTATATAATGATTTTCGGATTTTAAAGGACCCAAAAGGATATATTTCTAGGATACGGTGATAAGGATTCGAAATCCCCCCATCCAATAGGTTTTTGACATGTTTAGGTCTTAGATTTTACATTATCTTTTCATATTATTTAAATCATTAAATAATGAGGTAATCGCTGCACCATCATGGTGTCATAAATAATTTATTTATTTAATCTCTAAAAATTATAAAAAAACTGTCATGATTTAGGAAATCTTTTTATCTTTATAATGAATATTTATAGAAAAGAATATTACTTTTATAACTCCATTTAAATTTTTTTTAGTAAAACAACTCATGTTTGTGATATTTTTATTTTAACTTTAAATAAAAAGTTATTATTGTCATTTTCCTACCAATGTGGCTCCATGGGGTCCCCAAGATGACCCATGGATATTCTTTGTCGTCCATGACACATATAATAAGGGTAGGACATGTTTCAAGGTCATTTCATGTTATTAAAACATTATTTTTACCTTAAACTACACTAATTACCTCTAATCGCGATTAAAATCTTAAAAGTTACTATTCACCAAAAAATTATTTTAATCCCATTGAACCAAATTTTACTTCCTAATTACAACCATGTATGTCGGATTTTTTAAATTCAATACACAGAGGTGGTAAAATTTCATTTAAACAAAAAATCAATTTTTTAAGTACCCCTTAGTGGTTTCACTATTCATCAAAAATTGAAGTTTTTCATAAAAATACCAAAAATTCACCCTAAGCTATATTTGATATTCCAAATTCAAAAATGATGTATATTTTAATGAATTAAAAACATATAAGTTGCATTAATTAATTTTATAATTAATTCCTGCTATCAAAACAAATAGTGTGTTTTTATGAAACAAAAAGTATCAAAAGATTGACACTAGTTTAAGTCCAATTTCAAAGTGAAATTAATTCCAATGAACACTATTGGATTAAATGGTAAAAATATATTCTAATTTCACTTTAAAAACAATTCAAAATATAATCTAATAAAATAATAAAATTTTATTAAAAAGTGGTTTTGGATTAAAATACAACATTTTTCACTATTCATTAAAAATGAACTTTATCAGAAAAATACCAAAAATATACACAAAGTAAACTATTATGTCCAGATTCTAAAGAAGTATTTTATTTTTTCAAATAGAACATATAAAATTGTCAAAATTATATTTAAAAATGTTTCTCCATCAAAAGGCGGTTAATCAACCTTTTAAAGAATATTAGAAGATTTATGCTTAAAATTCGATTCATTCACATTTTAAGACTGTAACATTTATTAGATAAAAGTAAAAATATTTGACAAACATATATAATCATTTTGTAGTTAGTTCCACTCATTCCCGCCATTACAATGACTATGTGTTAACTACCATTTAAAGTATTATTATTTTATTATTAAAGTGCAACGTAAGATTCCCATGAAACTCGTTGTTGCGTATTGGGTACGCCATCAAGCATAGAGTCCCCTTTAAAGAGATATTAATATTTTATTCACAAATATGGATAAATATGAAAATTTCATTTTCTTTATTTACCTGGGGTGTTACATCCTTCCCCCCTTTTTGTAATTGCGTCCTCGCAATTTTAAAATTGGGCTTGGAAACTTCATTGAAAATCCCACATCAGAACAAGATTTAGTAAAACTATCACTTTAAAATAATGAAAGAGAAGTAAAAAGGTCACCCCAGTTAACCCATACTAGGATTCCATGTATGAAAACAGGGATATGGAAGAAGAAACAAAGGGTCATGTTCTGAGGGAGTGTGATAGAAAACATGTTTAGGAGAAAGTTAACCACCAGAAAATCACAAAATTGTGATGGGTTAAACGATATTAGATTCCCCAGTAGGAAAAGTTAATGGACAACATTTTTTTAAGTAACTTTTCATTGATGAATTTATTTTTGAGCATAACTAAAACATAAGTAAACATACTTACTTGTCATTTTATTATTCAACTTTTACTATATTTCTTACACGAAATCATATTTTCTCCAAAAGATGAGTATTTAGGATGACTTGTTTACATTAAGAGAGCTATAATCAACTTCTAGAGAATCACATAATCCACAAAACAGAACTATATAATTCCCATGTCTTTAGACCTTAACAAAAACTAAAACCAAAAAGGTTAGTATGAGATCAGATAATACCCAAAAAGGATAATCCTTTATAAAAATGAAATCTATTCTTAATCTCCAAAATTTGTCCGACAAGACCCAAAGTTCAATGAAGACCAAAAGTAAACCAAACTAAGATTAAACCCCAAATATTTGAAGGATTTAATCACATAGTATTCCAAGTTAAATCGTGACATTTACCTCCAAACAACATTTGTTTCTCTTAAAGTCTCGTATTGAAAAGTAATTAACCTAATCACATATCCTCCATGATAGGTTAATAATTTCTATAGATAACCCAAAATCAACTTACTCTTAATTCATAAAATCATCTAACTAAAAATAATTAGTCAAAATAACCAGGGACTTCACGTAGTCCAGTGGTAGGTGATAAATACCAGTCGCACATTGGTTGTGGGTTCGATTCCCGCAGTTTTGTCCGAAGTGACGGGTTGTCACACGGTCTGCGTGTTGTCCTTTTTATAAAACTCAAAAAATAACCCTAACATGTTTTAACCTCAAGTATATCTCAAGTCGTTCATATTCCATCATACCATATAATAACCCATAATTACTTCAAAAGTAAGGATCATATAAACCCTAATGGTTAATTATTACCTGAACTTCCACATCGATTGGTCATCTCGTACATGATAAATTATTGAACTTACCAAGGTTAAAGTGGTTGATCATGACTCCTTGATAGTTGGTTTAGAACAACCATGGGTTTCCTCATTGAATCCCCCCATTTCATCCGGTCTCTTAATTAGAGAACCACCACAGTTTCCTTCAAACCCATTGTCACTTTGGGGCCTGATAGATCCATCCATTTACTAAAACCAGTAATGTCAGGGTGAGTATATCAACAAAATTATCATGTACTAATGAGGAAGATAAACACTAAGATATACTTACTCATTCACTTTATCTAAAAACTATGACACTTTCTGAAATCCTAGCCATTATGGTAATGTCACTTATGCTTAGAGAATACCCTACCCTCCAAAGTTATCTAAACTGACCTTTGATACCAACTATAAGACCCCGGCCTTAAACATTACTTATTATTGAATTAAATGAATAATTCACATTGAGGATCTTTTTAGGTTTAGAGATTTAGAGAATTTGGTCATAACTATTACATCTCAAAAGATTACATTATAGACACTTCTACTAAGTTTCCATAGAATAAAAAAACACTAAAACAGAAACATGTCTAGTTCCTTGTTTTAGATAGAATGTCTTTCCTTGATCCCATCCTTGACTATATTTATCTTTAATTCCTGTGTAAAACATTTCAAAAACATGGGATGAGCATAAAAATCCTAGTAAAGGATACACAAAGAAGGAAAACTTTTAGTTTTTCAAAAACAACAAGTAAACCATGAGTACTTTACCAAAGTAATACTTTTCGCCTTTATGAAGTAGTAAAAACTCTTCACTGAATAAAATACCATTACATACCCTTTTGTAACCAAAATATTACCATAAAACCCATATAAATAACACATAACATATAAAGGTAACTAGGGCTATAAACATACTTAAATGGAATAACCATACGGTCGACTTCCACACATACTGAATAGAATAGCCATACGTCTGACTTCCATACCCAATGCATTGGAGGTTATAACGTAACCACCCATCCTAGTATTCACGGTACCACCTTTCATATGGTTTATCATGTAACCACCCATAAAATGTCCAAGTACCATTAAAAAATCATAACACATAAAACAAATATAATGGAAAGAAAACATTTCCAAATTTTGATCACAATATATCACTTAAATATATTGACATAACAAATCCATTATAAAACCATTTTCAATACCAAAATACATAAAAGATTATATGGTATTTATTTCATTTCAAAAACATTACATCTTGCTAAGGAAGCCAAAGACCAAATAATACTCACGGTAGTGGAAAAGGTCGTTGTCACCACGTACGTTAAAAGAAACATTCCTTTTTGTCATTTTGTAAGACGCTTTGTAGAAAAGGATTCCTTTTGTATAAAATTAAAATTCAACGGGGTTTATACACCGTATAAAAGAAATCATTGTATTAGAAAAAAAATATGCCTCAATGAAAAGAGATTGAGACGAAGTCCCTTACAAAGACGGTATCCTCGGATTAAGGATAAATCAATTACATAATTATGTGTGACAAACGAATACACAAAATATAAGTGGATATTAAGTGTTAAAAAATCAGAGGTCATTCACACATATTCATAGAACGGCATATTCAAGGAGTACAAGTTTATCCCAAAGAATCAAAATTGGGTTCAGAAGTTCCCTTGCAAAAATTTGACAGCCTAACGGCATCACTTCAAAATTTAGAAAATGCGTTGATGAGAGAAAAAAAGGGTATCCCATCACATGGAAATATAATTTACCTCAATAAGGATATATAAGAACATATCCCAACATTACAATATGTAAATTAAAATACCCAACAAAAGAAGTCTTTTAAAAATAGGAGGGTGAAAGGTTCCCTTATCGACTTGGGTATCTTTCGAAACATACACCCCATGAATGAAAGGCAATACAACATTGATGTAAATACTTATAAAAGAAATTATATTACACAAATAGTAGAATAATGGGAATTACATATACCACTCAAAGTAAATGGTGGAAAATGTGGCATAAATCTCACGGGAATAATAGTGAGATGAAAAATCCGTTATGAAAAGTCGGCAGCCTAACGGTGCCACTTAAAACATCCAAAAATGGATTTATGAGATCAAATAGGGTCTCTCATAATATGAACATAAAAATTACAGTATGAGGAATAGAAAAGAACATCCCTAAACATAATAAATATGATATTAAAAGAAATTTCATAAAAGAGAGTACTTAAAATGAAAGAGAGAGGTTGGATCTCTTACAAAAATTCGGTAGCCTAACGGCGCCACTCAAAACATTCAAAATGGATTGATGAAAGAAAATAGGGTCTCACATCATATTAACATAAAAATTAAAGTAATATTAATAAAAATTTACATCCCAATCATCAAAAATATGATCTTAAAAGGAATGACATAAAAGAGTGTACTTAAAAAGAAAGAGAGGGGTAGGATCCCTTACCTCGTGTCCGACATGACTCGATCGTTCTTTAATATCCAGAATAAAAAAAATTTGTCAATTTGTAATTGCTTAAGGACCTAATTTACATATTATTATTCAGTTAATAACAGATATTATAATTTTATAATAATTGGTTAATAAAGTGAGTTAATATCAGACGTTTTTGTCGACTTCGGTACATGAGTAAAAATAGAACTTGTTGGAAAACAATTTTCCATGTAATTATAGGTACATCATCTCTAGAATAGTATTAATGTTTTAAATATAATATATATCCAGTATATTTTCATTTTATACTATTCCATAACATTTGGAGATAAAAAATTAAAAGCACCATTCACGGAGACGGTAGGTCGTACGTACGAATGAACGCTACTTTCATTTGTTGTCATATTAATGGAATTAAATAAAAATGAGAGGTATATATATATTATAATTCCAGAATGATATACATAATTTAGAAGTAATATATTACATATATATCCATTATATATATGTACATATAATAGTACATAACATTTGGAGATAAGAAATGAAATGTACCGTTCATGGAGACGGTAAGCCGTACGTACGCATGAACGCTACTTTAATTTCTTTTTTTTTGTATTCAATGGAATGAAATAATAATTATATAAAGGTATATTATAATTCCAGTATTATATAATATATAATCCCATTAATTCCATCCTTTATACATCCCACATATGGCATTAACGAATCAAATCACTCTGAGGGGGCGGTAGTCCGCACTTCCTAAAATGAAGATATCACGTTTACCCATAATGGAAACCATAAAGGTATGCCATAAATGAAAAATACAGAAGCTTAAGGAAAACATAAACATATTATATATCATATATATATATAGTTACATCTTAATGGCCACCATTGAAGGTGTTTTAAGAATATTGAACAATCATCGTTTCCTACGGCATTAATTCTCCATCCACAGAAACAGTATGTTCTTTTACCATTAGACGGAGGTGTGTGAAAGTGTAGCTAAAATACTTCATATAAAAATATCCTAGTATATTTTAGATATTGGTTTGTTTACAAAAAAAATAGTTTAGAGTGTCGGAGAAGCTAAATAAAACAAAAAAACACAAGTGAAGACATTACCTTAAAATCGGGTAACTCCTCTTGGTTTGAACCAAAAGGGTTTCTTGAAAATCATTCTGCCAACTTTGAGGCTTCAATGATGAAGAGAGGGATGTGGAGAGATGAAATGTGTAGGGGTTTGCCGAGACAAAGGCTTGAGAGGTGTGTGTAAGGTGGTAGAGGTGGGAGCCT
Organism: Viscum album; assembly: GCA_963277665.1. Taxonomy (NCBI): domain Eukaryota; kingdom Viridiplantae; phylum Streptophyta; class Magnoliopsida; order Santalales; family Viscaceae; genus Viscum; species Viscum album. The sequence continues at coordinate 737,333,240 of OY728140.1, read as the reverse complement.
TTTATAAGAGGAGAGGAGGGGCACTCTTGGGAAGTTATAAAATATTACTTTATTATATAATGCTTTTCGGATTTTAAAGGTCCAAAAATGATATATTTCTAGGATAAGGTGATAAAGTTTCGAAATCCACCCATACAATAGGTTTTTTACAAGTTTAGGTCTTAGATTTTACATTATCGTTTCATTTTTATTTAAATAGTTAAATAATGATGTTATCGCTTCATCATCATGGTGTCATAAATAATTTAATTTATTTAATGTCTAAAAATTAAAAAAAAACTATCATGATTTAGGAAATCTTTTTATATTTCTAATGATTATTTATATTCAAAACTATGACTTTTATAACCCCATTTAAAAATTGTTTAGGAAAAAAACTCATGTTTGAGATATTTTTATTTTAACTTTAAATAAAAAGTTATTATTGTCATTTTCCTACCAAAGTGGCTCCATGGGGTCCCCAAGTTGACCCATGGATTTTCTTGGTCGGCCATGAAACATCCAATAAGTTTAGTACATGTTTCAAGGTCATTTCATATTATTAAAACATTATTTTTATCTTAAACTTCACTAATTACCTCTAATCGCGATTAAAAACTTAAAAGCTACTATTCACCAAAAAAATTATTTTAATCCCATTGAACCAAATTTTACTTCCTAATGATAACCATGTATGTCGTATTTTTTAAATTCAAGACACATAGGAGGTAAAATTTCATTTAAACGAAAAATCAGTTTTTTGAGTACCACTTAGTGGTTTCACTATTCATTAAAAATTGAAGTTTTTCAGAAAATTACCAAAAAATTTACCCTAAGCTATATTTCATATTCAGAATTCAAAAATTATGTCTATTTTAAAAAATTCAAAACATATTAGTTGAATTAATTAATTTCATAATTAATTCCCGCTGTCAAAACAAATAGCGTGTTTTTATGAAACAAAAAGTATCAAAAGATTGACACTAGTTTAAGTCCAATTTCAAAGTGAAATTAATTCCTATTACCACTATTGGATTAAATGGTAAAATTATATTCTAATTTCACTTTAAAACCAATTCAAAAGATAATCTAATCATATAAAAAATTATATTAAATAGAGGTCTTGAATTAAAATACAACATTTTCCACTATTCATTAAAAAATGAACTTTATCGGAAAAATACCAAAAATGTACACAAAGTAAATTTTGATGTCCATATTCTAAAGAAGGATTTTATTTTGTCAAATATAACATATAAAATTGTAAAAAGTAAATTTAAAAAGGGTTCTCCATAAAAAGGTGGTAAATCGACCTTTTAAAGAATATTAGAATATTTATACTTAAAATTGGATTCATTCACATTTTAAGCCTCTAACTTTTTTTGGATAAAAGTAAAAATATTTGACAAACATATATAATCATTTTGTAGTTAGTTTCGTTCATTCCAACTATTACAATGACTAGGCGTTAACTACCATTTAAAATAATATTATTTTATTATTAGAGTGCAATGTAAGATTCCCAAGAAACTCGTTGTTGTGTATTGGGTACACCATCGAGGATACCGTCCCCTTTAAATTAATAAAAATATTTTATTCACAAATATGGATAAATATAAAAATGTCATTTCTCTATTTACCTAGGGTGTTACAAAATATGACTAGTCTTTTCCTATTAAAAATTCTGAATGGTGATATCAATGACTATATTAATCTTATTTATCTTTTACATGTATTTTTTCTTAATATGACCCATCCTCCAATTCAACAAGTTGTTTTCCTTTTTAAAAATTTTGTAGTAAATTTTATTTTTATTGTCCACCTCGAACGAATTCCCATCTATTCTATATACATTCATGAGATATATCTATATGTTTTCTTTTGATATGGGACCATTTTTTATTAAATGTTACTATTAGTATTGATTCATTGATATTACTCACACAGATGAGATTTTGATGCAAACCATCCACATAGAGAGCTATAGTTTTTATCATCTCGTCATTTACCAGTTATCTACTTCCACTTCCTTTGATATTCAAAGAACCATTATTTTCAAACCTTTCTATTTCGGCCAAACATTTCTTAACATTCTTCAATAAGTATGACTTTCCCATCATGTGGGATGAGCATCCACTTCCAATAATCTTGATTCTATTGTTGTTAATGTCTTTGAGAGTTATTTATGAAAGGTTAGATTTCTCAATTTTTTTCTTTTCCTTCCATGAAATATTTGATTGAGTATAGGATAATGGTGGACTTTCCAATCTATTTTCCATGTGAGTTTTTTATTCATACTCATATTATTCATCATGAAGATAATACCTATATGCAAGAGAAACTCAATCTGGATAGTGGGTATTTACTTTTCTCTAAGTTTTCTAGGTTAAACCACTACATTTTCTCTACCTATAATCAAGAGCATTATAACCATAGTTAGAGAAGTGAAAACCATATACATAAATGATATTTAATCTACAAGATATAATATATTAATTATTTCTCATTTGTTTTACATCCTACCTCTTCCCCATTCATATATTTTCTTTCCTCTTTTCATTATGACATGGTATGGGCCAAATAGCTAGATAATTGAAATTTCAAAGGAGAAAATGTATTCTAACTTATATTCCTCCTCAAGTCCCCTTTTGTAGGAAAACTATTTTTTTTCAAGATCATTTATAGATACATGTGGATTGATTTTATTTATCCTTTTAGTTTTATTTTTTGATTTCTTTTTTAGGACTTCAGGTGCCTTGGTGATTCTTCCAACATTAGAATTCACTACATTTTGGCTAATATTTTTTCCATCCTTTAATGTTTTAGGATGACAACAAATTCCAGTTTTTCTCATTCATGTGGATTTTTCATCAATGAAATGCTTCTCTAATCCTTCAGAACCCCACATAACTCCCACTAATATCTCATCATTTGAGAATCTTCCAAACTGTATCTTCTCATTTGTTTCCTTTGAATTTGATTCACTTTTTAGTTTACCCATTAGAGTAGAAACCCCATCTTCAGGTCCCTCAATATTCTTGGAATTATCCTCTAGTCTGGATGTATGTTCATTGATAAAATTTTCCAATTCTCTAATTAACAGTGTCTGTTATACTATATATTTTGTTCTTTAAATAGTTGATGAATGTTATTTTACTACTTCTTCCATTAGAACAATTTATGAATCAATCTAGTCAACATATTCTGATGACTCTAACAGAAATTCTCTAAAAAGAATTTCTATTTATTTGATTATTAATCTCACCAAGAGAATATTAATGTTAAAACTTGAGATCATCATTATCAATCAATAGATTACATTTACCTTTATCTCTTTATGTTTCTAACTTTTCAATTGTTTACAACATGGATGTAAGGGTTTCAGATTTAAACTATGGGGTTTCTTTATAAAAGAAATCATTATCATCATCACATTATTTAAATAAAATTCAATTTCTCTATAATTTCTTTCTATATTCGATGTCTCCCTTTTCAGAAAAACTTTTCTAAGGAATTTCATGTTTCCATATTCACTCTCTTCATTATCGAACTTCCATGAGCAACGAGATCTAATAACACATCTCTACCACAAAGAAAATGAGATATATGTTTCATTCCTTCAAATCTCACTTTTCCTATCTTTAATTTCTAAGAAAATAGAGAAAGAAGTATTTATTCCTCAATACCTTCATAAACACTATCTAATGAAATTTAAATTGTTTACAAGGATTTTAATTCCATTTCCTTTCTTACTCTACTTGTTTCAACTTTTGGTTTGACGGTTATTTCATAAGTCACCAGACTACTTACTTGAACATTCAAATAATGTTTTGATAGATCCCTTTCCCCAAGGGAATGCACTTTTGTATTGTAGAGGGGTGGAGGCCTTCTCCTGATTTTTTTTATAGTTACAATGTCATTTATTTCTTCTAAAAGTCCTCATATTACTCGAATAATTTCAGTAATTTGATTAAATAATGTATTTTTATTTTCATCATGATGATATTTCAAATCATCAAACCTATTTTAAAAAACAACGAGTTTCTCCAATTTCACTTTGTTTTCTCCTTTAAATATATTTTCCAGTTTTCCCACATATAATTGGATGGAGTGAATCTCTTGACCTTAAGGTAGATTTTATTAGATAGATCTTCAGTAAGGGAATTCTATACTTTGGTATCTACATCAAGAAACATTTTATCCATTTCAATCATAAACATTCATGTTGTATTTGTGAAATATATCCCTTATGTTGTGTAAAAAAACATCCATCCCAAGAGATATTAGATGATATTTCAACATATTCTTCCAAATATGTAAGTTGATTCCATCAAACATAGGGACTCTATTGACATTTATAGAATTTCCATGTTATAAAAAGGGATGATATTCAACTCCAATAACCTATAGTCTCTGATACCACTTATAGGACCTCGGGACACCCTAAAAGGGGAGGTACGAATCAGGGTGTATACTTTTTCTTATAAAGTGACAGATTTTTTCCCATGTTGGTAGGAACCTATTAAACCTATCTAATAGGAATTCTTATAAAAAATACAAACTCATTCAAAGATAAAACACTACAATTATACTTGGTTCACCACTTAGGGTTGGTCCAAGGAGCATAGGCCGATAGTGTTTCATTTGTACATAAGTCTAGTAATAGTCACTGGACATGGAATACAAAAGTTCATACATAGTCACTATGTACTATACACAATACCTTTACAAGATTTTGTAGATAAAGCATTGTGTCCCTCGGAACACTTTTTTCAACTCCCCCTGTCTCACTTTCTTGAGTGAAGTCTTTCTGATTTTATCAATTTGAAGGTCTCTTCAATAGATTAACATTAGTGTCTTTTTCAAGGACTCGAACGACACTCTTCTTTCACCATAGACCTAAGTTGATGCACTTTTAATCACTTTCCAATTAAATCTAATGTTCAAAACTATTTCTGTTGAACTCTTTCATGAAGATCCCTATCATTAGGAAACAAAATGGCTTCCTGATGCCCCCTGAGAAATCACAGAATTTCAAATCATCTTGAATAACCCTTTACAAAGATGCATTGGCATCACTAAAGACAAAGATATTTTTTTGATGATGCTTAATTTTTCATAGAAAATCATATTGTTAGAGCTCTGTAATATTATTAAATAAAAGTGATTCTAGATTTTCTATGATTATTATCATGTTTCATGAAGTGGGGGTAGCCTCATATTTATAGGCTTTTCTCCTCACGAAACTCTCATGACTCCATCACATTTTTTTTAACCTTAAAATATTCCATTTTGATGATCCTACATTCAAAAATATCCTACAAGATTTATCATAGCCATTGATATTACCATCAACTCATCACATATTTATGGTGATCCAACTCTCATAGTCATATAGAACCCCTTCACTCATCACCCACTCACAAATATCTATAAATTTTTGAATTTAAACATGTACGAAACCTAGTATTATAAAAACCCCATTCCTTTACCATATTTAGGAATAATTGATTACAAAAAAACCTTTCGCAATGATAGCCTCTACCTATAGGTTTTCAGCCCAAAAATTTGGCAAAAACTACGAAATTATGCCATCCTCAATATTATAGTCAGATTGTACTATTAGATCTCTAGAATTGAAAACTCCATGATCAACCCAACATGAATTACCAACAAACACAACACAAAATCAATTTATAGTAAATGATACCATTGGTTCCAATATGATTATATTTCCTATAATCTTGAACATTTTTAGATGTCTCTTATATGAGAATCTATGGGATTTATCTGGAGAAAACTACAGGATAATACATTACTACCTCTCTATATGCATATCTTGGTCTTTATATAGTAATTTTATATCCTGATCTAATAAAAGAGATGGTTTTATTATTCATTGGTGATGGACCTCAACATATTTTTTGGGAATGTGATATGATAGTTTCTTACCACATATCAAATAAAGGAGTCAAACTATTATTAAAGGATATGTGTTGGATTTGTATACATTTTTTATTCTCAATGTGACTTTACATGTGGTCTAGGGAAATGATTAATACGTTTTAAATGTATTTAATATATTAATTCTTGAATTTACATTTATTTAAAAGTTACATTGTTTATTGAGATTGAGTTTTATTTGAGGTAAATTAATTTCCCCAATAGTCATTATTTTCTCTCTTAGATTTAGTTTTCAATATCTTCCAATCTGGGATGGTTTTTACAGCCTTATGAAACCCTAGATTGGAAATCATGTCTATTATCTTTGTCGTAGAATTTCCAAATAGTATATGAGTACGGTTGTGTTCCATGTATTGGTAATTTAATGGTATGCATGTTTATAGGTGTGGGATATGCACAAATATGTTGATATCATATTTTATGAAATCAATTAATTGTATTTTATGATATCAATTAGGCGTATCTAGATATATAAGCATGTACATTCCTATACCGTAGCCTATTATTAGTCACCATTATAGAGTATGATGGGAAACATATTGGTGATATTTCATGGATGCATTTTTTCATGTATTCCTATTTAATTTCATTTATTATGAATCAACATGTTTTTTGGTCGGAGTAGAATACTCAAGTGGGGGTGAATTGAGTATCTATAAAAAAATTGTTTATAAAAGTGTTCTTAAATATATTTCCCCTTTAAGTTAAATACATCCCAGTTAATCAAATTAATACGGTTATAAAGGTTTGAATATTTAAATAACTTCTTAGAAGATTGATTATTTCATAGTAATATTATTAATAGTTATTAATATTACTTTTGAAACTATTTTACTATGACAAAGCAATTATAACTTCTTTCCAAGATTAACAATCAAATTATGTTTAGTGATTTTTGAATTATAAAGTTAAGCAGTAAAATAGAGAAAACTAAAAATAAGAAGCACAACGGATATACAACAAGTGGTTCAGTCATAAGCAGAGACCTAATCCACTTAACTTTGTGATCACCTACCACAAAGTAGTTTATATAAATAAACTTGATCCACACCCTGGATCGGGGTTAAACAATAGTACACAGAACTATCCAGGTCACCAAAGGACCTCTTCCATAGTTATTCATTGGTACAAACTACTAGGAAACAGAGGGACCTCTTCCACACTTATCATTGGGTATACGAAAAAGTGAAAGTATGTTTGAGTAACAATATCTTTTATCCTTCAGTTTGATGCAAGAGATAGAGTGTGTTATTATATAGAAACATACACTTCTCGAAAGTTAATAAAAAGATACACAAAATAGCAAAACAATTGAGATGTGTTTAAAAGTGCTCTGAGTGTAAGTCTTTGCAGCTCTAGACTTCTGAGATGAAGCAGATGCAGAACTCGGGTCCTCGTGTGGAATATAGAGTGTCGCAGGTTAGATAGATTTGGCTTGTGTTCTTTATGGTGTTCCTCATCATGACGATGTTATTGGGATTCATGTTTTATCTATCAGTTCTTCAGTAGAATCAAGTTGCATGAGAGAATTCATAAGAAAGTATTTTGTTTTGATTCTCACACCCACCAACTTGTTCTTTTGTATCATTTTTTCCTACGTTCTTTTCCTCTACTTGTTCTTGGGCTACACAACTCTTTTTATCTTGGAGTGTATGTGTTGTAGCTGACAGGTTACATGTATTGTGCACCTCATACCTCGTACTGTCCGATGATATGTCTACAAAGAAACATTAATTATGTCAGTGCATTAAAATATTCAAATATGATCATTAGAGATTAAATAGAAAGATGAAAAAATATTTTATGAAATGATGTCACTGTATGTCATAAAAATGATGTCTCCTTCACACAGTTTCTGGGTTATTCACAATGTCTTGTTCACAGTGTCTGATGGTTACGGTGTCTAGATGTCGAGGTGTCTTGTTCACGGTGTATGATGGTCACGGTGTCTAGATGTCATGATGTATTGTTCATGGTGTCTCATGGTCACGGTGTCTGATTTAAATTTACAGAAAGACATAACTAGTGGCAGACTCATGGTGTCTCAGAATTTTCAAAATAACTATATTCAGATTTAAGAAATTACAATCAAATAATGAATTATACTTAATCATTTGTCAAAGAAGGTATTATAAAAAAAATCAAGTATAGTATAAAGTAACTAAACTGAATGTAGAGAAATTAAGATCCTGAATTCCTCTGCTTAATGAATGAGAATACATAAATGAAAATACACATGATTTGATAAAATTTATAGGATTTAACTAGGTTGAATGGTATTTGTAATCATTAAAACATGTTTAGTACACGAGGAGTCCAACAATATTCACATTTTTTATGATCACAAATCATGTAGATTTAAAGTGTGTATTTGATTCAACTGTTTATATAGAGATAAAAGTATAACATATAGTGATTTATCCCCCTTTTGGGATTTTCAAAATGATAGAATAAGAGAATTCATGAAATGTGCACATTTAATTAATGAAAATAAGATCTAGTACAAATAGAAAGGAGTAAAACAAAAGAAACATCATTCCTATCAAAAAGTAGTCATCAATGTTTTTCTTTACGGGCTGGCCTTCTATTTTTCTTTAGCAGCAGTAGTAGAAGAGGAAGCCATAAGAGAAGAGGACGAGGTAGAAGAATGGAGTGAGGTGGCTGATAGAGAAGGTAAAGGAAGGCCTTCAAAAATAGGGGTAGCCAGAGTAGGTGCAGTAGAAGACTGAGGAAGGTGTTGATCAGGGATCAAAGGCCTTATCTGACTCAGAGTTTGGCTGACAGACATAGAAGTGGAGGCGAGGGCATAGGTGAAGGTAGGAAATATAGGCCTTAGAGGTGTAGTCATTGGAGCAACAATGGTTGTACTCGGTACATGTAGGTAAGGCCTCAGAAGCTTAATAAAATCTGCAATGATCTCTCCACCATACTACATGGCTTCCTAAAAATCATCCTTGTTCTCTATAAACTTGTCCAGAAACCAAGTAAACTCTGTGAGCTTTTGGACTTGGGTCTTCAAATATTGAGAAACAGGAGGAATCCATAGATTTTCCACAACATACTTCATGTGATTTTTCATGTCAGTCATGGAGAAGATTATGTTGAAGTACAAATCCACTTTATTGGAAATCTCTTTCTGATAATCACTAGCAATTATAGACTAGATTTGGGCCAGGTCAAGAAAATTGGCACTGTTCATGATAACTACTGGGATAGAATCTTTATTGATGCCAATAAACACAATTTGAATCACTTCTTTGACCACTCTGAGAAGATAATTGTCTAAAGAGGTTTGAGAGGATTGACCATAGGATTTAGAAGCATTGACAGTGGCGGTGAGAGATTTCAGTTGATTCAGAAATTTCTGAAGACACCCCGTATACTCATCAGGGAGATTGTTATGATTTACAAAAAGCTCTCTCATGTCCTTCATAATATGTTTGTTTCTTTCAATTAACTTTTCATCTAAGGATTCTAGGTGTGTCTAAATATCAGAGACAATATTTTGTGGGGTTTGAGGAAGAACAAGATCTAAGGGATGAGAAAGAAGCTCTGATCTTGAATGTATCTTTTTCTTCAGGTCTTCAATAATAACTCTTAGGGTCTTTACTACATCACTAAGCAGTATGTTCTCAACTCTTACATAATGAATATCATGTAGAATTTAGGGTTTTATTTGTTGAATAACTTTCTCCAACAATAAAGCGGCATCTTTCTCACTTAGACGATTAACAGGAGCAGGTTGGGAATTTAGAACTTTTTCCACACCTGGAAAAAAGGTAGCACCAAATTACATTAGGTCATCCTTACTCACAAAGGATTGTTGTTCTGATGAAGGTTCAAAAACAGGGATTGATATGGTTTCAGGTTCCTTTACTGGGGTGATATTAGAGACCGATTTCAACTGGAACAAATAGGAAAGGTCAAACCCTTTTGCTGAAACTTGCTATGAGTCATCCACATCATGAAAACTAAGGAACTTATATCGAGTACATACAAGGCTCAGATCAAACTGATTTGGTACTTCAATAGATTCTCGATTTTGGGGTTGCTCCCCCTCAAAAGTTGAATCCTTCTCAGGACGGAGAGGCTTAGGATCTTGATCTAATTCCACAAACTCTTCTCTTAGTTCTCCTCTCATTTCTTATACAGCCAACTGAAAAGCCATCTCCATCCTTTCCTCTACCGAAGGAATGATTTCCGGAACAGATTGTTCCACAAGGAGTTCCACAAGGTCAGCCACTTGCTTAACAGGTGGGTCTTCCACTATATGTTCTTACATGGAATTATTTTCATTTTTTTTGGAAACATATTCTGTTTCAACCTTGGGTTGATCTTCCAGATTAACAACATCTTTATGAGTAGTGACCTCTTCTTCAACAACTTCATGAGCTATAGGAGTATTGTCTTCCTCAATAGAAATTGTTTCCTTAGGAGGCACAGTAGCCTCTTCTTCTTTGTCAGAAGAGTATTCAACAAACTCATCTGGTTCCAAACCAGGATCCGAAATATCTCTTCATCTTGAGGGATGTTCCACAGGATTGAATTTTTCATAAAGTCTATCATTTTCTTCTACCCATTCTTTTTTCAAGGGTTCCAATTTATCTTCGTCCTCTTGATAGTGATTTTTGAAAGGCAGTACACAAAATACTTTATAACTTTCTCATTAGGTCTAACCATACAATTGGAAAGAAGCTTGGCTCAGATAAGTTGAGAATAAAATAGGGAGGTTGATGTGGATGTGGCTTTGATCAGTTCACACACGTGGTGAATTATATACTTGAAAAGGTTGATCTTATTCCCATTTTTCATATGGTGGATCAGAAACACATCTTAATATTTCAAATTAGAAAAATAACCTTTTATGGGGCTAACTAGATTCTGAATAAACTTGAATAGATTCCTTGATTCTTTAACTAGTTTAGAGGAAATGGCTCTCCTCTTGGTTCCATTTCCAGTTATGGATTTCAAAGCATCCTCCAAATCAATGAATTCAGTTGAAGGTGGAGATCCTCTCCGATAATCCTCACAGATGCCTTCATGAGTTATCATAAGGAATGTAGCCCATAACCTTGAAGAGAATGATAATTGTTTCCCATTGATTCAGATTCTCACAATATATCCATCTTCAGACTCAAAGGTGAAATAAACATATTGATAAATATGAGCCACAAACTTAGGATAGAAAGGTCTAGCTTCCTTAGAAAACCACTCTAGCCATCCTTTCTCTTTTAAAACGTTTAGAACCAGAGACTTACATGACAGAAGATATTTTGGTCAAACCTCTTTCTTAGGTACAAAAACTCAGTTTACCATATTTTCGTTTAGAGGACATTCTGGTGCTTGCTTTGGTGAAATTTTCTTCTTCATTACGCTACATTTCTCAGGATTCAACGATGAAGTTTGTTTCATCTTTGGAATCAACTGAAGGTTCGAGATAGAGATAGAGAAGGGTTTTAGGATTGAATAAGGATTCTAAATTAGTGAAAAGAAGAAATCCCAATTGAAGAATCGAGTGATATGTTAATTATTTTATCATTTAGGAATAGGAAACCTCGCAAAAGTAAAAATGTGGGAAAACAAAAAAGGTTTAAATGAATAATTATCACAATAAAGGTTTTAATTCATAACTAAACATTAAATAAATTCATTATAGTGAGACATATCAGGTCATTATTGTGGGACTGAGAATGAATGTTATGGAGAGACAGTAACTGAGCATTATGGTGAGATAGTAATACGATGTGATATTAACTGGGCATTACGATGAGACAGTACCTGTCAGACAGTAGTCATGAAGCACTAACTGTGAGACCGTAATCATGAAATAGTAAGATATTTAATTATGATTTATCATGCCTAATTCATGTATTATTTAGTTTATTCTTTCCATATTTAATGATTTGGTAAATATATCAGCAAGCTGATACTCAGTACCAATGAATTCCAAAGTGATATCACCTTTTTGATAATGATCTCTCAAAAAGTGATGTCTTCAATCAATATGCTTTGTCCTAAAATGTGAAACATGATTTTTTGAGATTTTAGTAACACTTGTCTTGTCAAAGTTTATAGTTACTTTCCTGAGTTGATATCAAAAATCTTTTAATGTGTGTTTCATCAAGAAACTTTGTGCACAACTTTCATCAGTAATGTATTCATCTTCTATAGTAGATAATGAAACCGAATTTTGTATCTTACTACACCAAGATACTAGTGATTCATCTAAAAAGTGACATGTTCTAGAGATGCTTTTTCTATCTAACTTATAGCCACTGAATTCAGCATCAAGAATAACTAACTAATTCAAATGATTTTCCTCTAGCATAGAATAATCTTAGATTGGGTGTATGCTTGTGGTATTTGAAAATTCTCTTTAGAGATTTTAAATGAGGTTCCTTAGGATTTTCTTGAAAACGAGCACACATACACACACTAAACATAATGTCAGGGCGACTGGCAGTTAGGTAGAGTAAACATCAAATCATTTTTCTATAAGTGGTTTGATCAACAAATTTTCCACCTTTATCAAGATCTAACTTACAAGTGGTACTCATGGGAGTGTTTCTAATTTTAGTCATATCCAATCCAAAATGTTTTAGAAGATCTCGACTATATTTACTTTGAGTTAAAATAATACCATCATTATATTGAAAGATTAGAAATCCGAGAAAGAATTTTTTTCACCCATTAAACTCATTTCAAGCTCATTTTTCATAATCCTAGAGAAATCAACACATAAAGAATTTCTTGGGGATTCAAAGATATTTTCATCTACATAGATTTGAACAACTAAGACATCATTATAAATTCATTTTATAAAAAGGTTTGGATCAGCTATTCCTTTTGTAAAACCTTCTGAAATAAGAACAGTACTTAATCTATCATACCAGGCTCTTGGAACTTGTTTTAAACCATATAAATCTTTTGATAATTTAAAAATATGATTTGGAAAATGGGGGTTTATAAAACCAGGGGGTTTTTCCACAAAGACATCTTCAACTATATACCCATTTAAGAATGCACTTTTAACATCCATTTGATATAGTTTGAAATTCACATGTCCATCATATGCAATAAGGATTATTATGGCTTCAAGTTTAGATACTGGTGCAAAAGTATCCTCATAGTATTAAATTACTTCTTCGTGATTATATCCTTGTGAAACAAATCTAGGCTTATTTCTAACTATGTTACTAGATTCATCTACCTTATTTCTAAACACCCATTTAGTGCCTATTTTGAATGTGTCCTTTGGTCTTTCAACAAGTTTCCAAACATAGTTCCCTTCAATACTGATTAAGTTCTTCTTGCATTACCATCACCTAAAATTCATCATTGATATCATCATTAATTTTTTTTCATGTTGTGATAAGAAGACTTGAGGTTCAACCTGGTTTCTAAGAGAATATCTAGTTTGAGTTCCTTCGTCTAGGTCTCCTACAACAACATCTAAGGGATGGTTCTTAATAGTTATAACAGCTCTAGAAAATGAGGGACTGGTGATTTTAGGTTTATTAGTAGGTTCAGGTTCCAAGGAATATTCAGAACTGGATATTTTGACTGATTCTTTCACATAATGGTTTGAGAATTTTGGATTAATGTTCAGATTAAATAGATCATCCTCCAGGTTCTCTAGAATGGTTTAGGCTCATGTGTATATGTTTCATCAAATTTTACATAGACAGATTCTTCCACACATTTAGTTATTTTATTGAACACTATATAAGCTTTACTAGACATGGAATATCCTAAAAAGATACCTTCATCCCTTTTGGATGCAAATTTGTCCAGATTGTCCTTAGTATTAAGGATATAGACATTGCAACAAAAAACATTGAACTAGTTATCCTTGTATTTTGGATTGTTACATAATTCACAAGGATTCCTTTTAAGAATAGGTATGATCAACACTCTATTGATTATGTATCATACTGTATTGACAGATTCAGCCCAAAAATAAATAGGCATGTCAAATTCATGAACCATTGTTCAATAAATCTCTGGAAGGGTTATATTTCTTCTCTCTATAACTCCATTCTGTTGAGGTGTTCTAGGGGCAGAGAAATTGTTATTATAACCATTTTGTGATCAAAAGGATTCAAACTCATGATTTTCAAACTCACGGCCATGATCAATTCATAAGGATTTAATTCTAAGTCCACTATTATTTTCTACAGACTTGGTATATTTAGTAAAATAAAATTAGGCTTCACTCTTTTGATCCATAAATAAGGTCCAAGTATATCTAGAAAATTAATCTATACGAAAATAAACATAATTCTTTCAATTTAAACTAGAATCTCTAGATCATCCAAAAAAATCCATGTGAACTAGTTCTTGAAGTTGAGATGTTGACACTTCTTTCTTTGGTTGGTAGGAAACATTGTGTTTTTTTCCTTTTTGAAAGGGATTACATACTTTGTCATTTGGAAACTCAAGTTTGGATAAGTCTTTAACTAGGCTTTTTCTATTTCGTGGGAGTGAACATTACTATTCCCTAGTCTCCTATGCCAGAGCCAAGACTCTTTATGAAATACACTTAATCATGAATCATTTTGAGATGCTAGGTAATATAAGTTAACAGAGTAAACATTTTAATTTCATAATGCAGAAAATACTAATTATTTTTTATAATTAATAACATTGCAAGCATCGCCTTCAAATTTTACATGAAATCCATCATCACATAACTATGAGATACTGATAAGATTGTATTTTAATCCATCAACAAACAGTTCTTTAGAAATCTATATAGAATTAGAGTTTCCAATTTTTCCGAGGCCAATAATCTTTCCTTTGGAATTGTCACTAAATTTGACATGTACTCCATCTATTTTGATCAGGTTCTGGAATCATGAGTAGTCCCCTGTCAAGTGTCATGAACATCCACTATCCAAGTACCATAGAATTTTACAGGAACTCTTTAAGTATATTTCCTACAAAATTATCTAGCAAAAACATATTTTGGTACCCATACTCATTTGGGTCCAGTAATATTAGTAATAAGTTCATTGGGAACCCATATTTTTTCACATATGTTTCCTATAAGCATTAAGTAAAGTATTTGAAAAATAAACTCAATTTGGTCCAGAAAACTTGAAATAGTAGATAGTGTATCATAACATGAATTAGATGATTTGTGTCCAGAATTGGATGTAAACCTGTATGTCCTATATTTAAGAACAAACTTGGTTCTACAAAGGTTTTTTTTAGGTTGATCACCTATGTCGGTGTTGTATTTATGGGAATTTGTTTTCCTAGCATTTGGGTAAGGGTATTTTTCCCATTGGTAAACTTTTCAAGGTCATTATTCAATTAATCATTAGACATTTTTAATTTGTTGTTCTCTTTGAGCAGTTGGGTATTTTTCTCATTTTTAGTTGTGAGTTCAGATTTAACAGTCACAGTGAGAGCATGCTGTTTTTTCAATGATTTAATTTTTCATTTTAGTTTATTGCATGTTTCTTCAAGAATGTAACAGTATTCAAACATTTATTCATTAGTAATTTTTTCAGAGTGACTCTCATCTCCAAAATATTAAAAATCATTTACATGATAGTCTAGTCTTACCTCAGATGTGTTTTTCATAAATGACATATTGGCTTTGTTAGCCTGTTCATCATGTGATGTTTCTAAGTCGATTGAACTATAACACTCGAGATTTTATGATAAATATTTTGTTTTTATGTATAATTTTATAAAAATGAATATTTCACTACACACAATATTGTCTTGGCATGCTTTACATGCAATCGCGAACTTCCACGATAGTGTGTGTTGTAAGCAATACTGAGTTTCACTAAACAATGATATGCTATAAAAATATTATACAAACTAGCTGTTATGAAAAGTAATACCCAATTTTTGAAATTTTATAAATTTTAACTTTCAAAATGGACTTAATTTTTGCATTCATAATATCGAAATTATCCTAGGGTGAATTTTTGATTTTTTTCTAAAAACTTTCAATTTTTTATGAATAGTGAAAACACTATGTTACTATTTAAAAACCGATTTTTTATTTAAATAATTATTTATTTTATTTAAATGTATTTTAGGTCAACATTGATACATAATACCTATATATGTTCAGTGTATTTCATTGGAGTCATTTTATAATAATTTTTGATTTATAAAAATTTTATTGAACTTTTCACCGCCTTTTACCCATCTCTTGGGAGAATTTTCAAATGTACATAAAACATAATTTTACCACTTATGCGAATGGAATTTCAAAAATCTGGCAGACACGGTTAATATCAAGGTGTAAATTGTGGTTCAATAAGATAAAAATAATTTTTTGTGAATAGTAACTTTTTACTTTTATTTACCACGGTTAAAATTAAATTGAGTAATTAAGGGTAAAAATGATATTATTACCCTAACACATGTACTAATTCTATTGGATAAGTTTAATTCGACCAAGAAAAACCTTAGGAATAAAATATGACCATTTTGTTCCTCATGGATTAGATTATTACACTTATTATTATTTTATTTAAAGATGAGTTAAAAGAGTAAAAATCAAAGTTGAATAAGTAAAACATTTTTAATGTATGGTTATACATAATATAAATTAGACTATAACTATTAATTAGAAATATAAACATATTTCCTACATAATTTTATTTTATTTATAATTTTTTGAAATTAAATAATTTAATTTATTTATGACACAATGATGATGCAGTAATTACCTTATTAGTGAAATATTAACATAATTGATATTATAAATACCCAAATAATTGTAATTTGAGACTTTTTATGATTTAAACTAATTTTATAGGTTAATATGACATTTTATTATTGATTTAATTAACTTTTTTTAGAACTAATCATGCTGTTATGATTATTACAAAAATCAATTACCAAATAGTGTCAAAATTGACATAAAATAGTTTTTATAACAAATATTATATTATTAATTGTTATTTTATTCATAAAAATCTAAGGCTTGGCCAAATGAATTAGATAAGGTTATATATATTAATAATGAACAACTTGGTGTTCGTCTGTCTTGTTATAGTATGTTTAATAACCATATAGTGTTAGAAAACAAGAAGACACGGTAAAAGTAAAATTATTTAACTTGAAGTTAAATCCTAATGATAAGGTTAAAATAGTAAAATAAACTTGTCTAAAATCTATTGGTTGAGTGGATTTCAACCCATCCCTACCTTATCTTCTAAATAAATTAATTTTAAGATATTAAAAACCGAATATGACTTCATAATAAAATAATATTTTAAGTTTTTTCTAAGGTGCTCCTCTCCTCCCTTAGAAAAGGGCACCTCCTCCCTCTCCACCTCGCACCACATTGAGCCTTCAATCTCTGCCAAAACCTGAAAATTTCCATTCTCCACTTCCCTAGAGACATCTTAGAGGCCCTGGTCTTCTTAAAATACCATCTTTAGTGCCCTAAGTGAAGATTAAGAAGAGGTTCTTCAAAGAAGATGTATTGTCTGTTACCGATTCTTTCAAATTTATTTCTTCTTCTAATTCCTATTCTTTAGTTGTTTCATTATGAAGTAATAACATCAGTATCACTCATATACTGATATGTTATTATAAATATGAAACAACCCTATTTCACCTTCTATCCATCCTACGGAAAACGAAATCACCGCGCGTGCGTACGTACCGAATACCGTCTCCACGCCGTGGTGTAATCTGTTTTCCACCACCACCTTACTTGGATGGGTATAATGGTGTAAATAATAACTATATATGATTATTTTGAAGTGATGTTGATTCTGAAATAGTATACATACACTTCAATACAATTCCATGATCATGGGAACGATATCATCGCTCGTGTGCACGAATGGCCTACCGTCTCCACGATGTGATGTGACTCATTCTACATGATCTTCGTTGAATAATGATTATATAAATGGATTGAATGTATAAATATGATATATGTTACACTAATACCAGTCTTTAAATGAAGTATCTATAACATAAAAAGAAGAATAATAATTTATTCGACAAGACATGCATAAGAACATAAAGCAATGAACACCCAAATAACAAGTAGCAATCAAATATTACTATGACCATATATAATATCATAACAATTAATATGATTCTGTAATAAGTCAATTAAATTATTTAAATTGTTATACATGAGGTTCAGACACGTACAAAGCATATCGGACCTAGGGTAAGGGAAAATATCACAATCTCATTTTTTTATCAGAGATTGTTTATACTTTGGTATTTACTAGGGTGTATTTATCATCCACATAAATGTTTCTTCAATATGTAATATTATTTCTATCCTCCAAAAATTGTTTAAATCCAATATTACTCATTGGTGAGCTTTTAGAAAAAGATATGAAACGAATATTTTGTCATTTTTAGTACGATGTACTTTTTGACTTTTCCGGTCAAAGTACGAGAAGAGTGTTTTTTAACTTATATAGCCTGAATGGATTTTTAGAACATTATTTCCATGAAGCGTCCTTTACATGTTTCCAGGATTTTTAATCAACATCTTTTTGTTTAAAATTTTAAGACATTTTACGAATGAAAATTTTTTTTTGACGTAGAAAGGATATTTTCCTCAATAATGGAGTTCAAGTGTTTTATCAAAAAAAATTTCCATCTAAGATAATATGGGGTTATTTTTCTATCCCTATTTTTACATTGAATTGTTTATGTTATGATGGAATTATATTTATGATGTCCTTTTATCTTATATGGATTATGTTATGATTCCATGATGTTTAAGAATTTCATGTTTTATTACAAGGGTTATGCTATGATGTATGATTTATGATATTGTGGCACACATAAGAATGGTATCATTATGAGATGGGTGGGACCTATATCTACCTCCAATGCATTGGGTAATGGTTTATATCTCATGAGATATACATGGCTAGAACGGCGGGTT
Source organism: Viscum album (assembly GCA_963277665.1). Classification (NCBI taxonomy): domain Eukaryota; kingdom Viridiplantae; phylum Streptophyta; class Magnoliopsida; order Santalales; family Viscaceae; genus Viscum; species Viscum album. The sequence continues at coordinate 737,314,396 of OY728140.1, read as the reverse complement.
AATCTAGTTCAGTGAAACAGGATTGAAACGAGGAGTGAACTCGTTTAAGAAATGGACTTTGTCCACTAAGATAGTCTTAGAAATGAGTCTTGACTACAAAGAAATGATTCTCTATGATTATGTGTGTATGCCACAAAGTTTCATGTTTTAATTTTTGATTATTGGGATTACATTTCACCACTATGATTTATCCCATGTTCTGATATTATGTTCTCTTTTTAAGGTTAAGATTTCCAAAATGTTATGTTCTTATGAATATGATATGATTGATATTTCTTTTTTTTACCCTTAATGAGCATTTGAGCTCACCCTTTTGTATTTCTTCTTTTCCATCGGTTAGGAAGAAGTTTATTAAGTAGGTTATGTCAAAATGGACTCTAAATATGATGTAATAGACCGAAGATAATGTAGATTCTTTATAAACCAATTTTTTTTGTTTTCCAGTTTTTAGAGACACTATACCTATACGATCCTTTCATGGTTTTGTTATATGTTGTAATAAGTATACTTCAATTCTGAAGTAATAACCATGTATGTAAATTGTGGGTCGTTATATTTGGTATCAGAGGAAAGGTATAGTCAACCTTTGGAAACTAGGATGTGAAAGCCTTAGTATGAACCCTAAGGATAAGTCTAAGCATAGAACACAATCTTAGTGTTATAAAAATGGCAATGAATAACCTATAATAAGACCTTAAGTGTGAAATTTTATTCTTGATTATGTTGTTTTTCTATTATGATTTGTGTTTCTCATACTATGTTTATTGGTTTTAGTCAATGGCTGGAACCCGAAGGAACCGTGTAAATGCTGAATGTGACGGGCAATGGAATGATTGTCCCCCTGAGAAACCAAACGTTATAGGATATGGAACGCAAAATCTTATAGCCATGCTCACATAGTTTTCTCAAGCTATGAATCATGCAGGACTTCCAAACGAGCAATGAAAGGAGCAACATTTTGTTGAATCCTTCATGAGGTAGCGTCCACCCTCATTCAGCGGGTCTACTGATCAATTAGTTGCTGAACAATGGATCAGTACTACTGAAAAGATATTTTCAGTTCTTCAATGTTCTGAACATGATAAATTCATCTTAGCTGTATATCGTTTGGAAGGTGAAGCTGATCAGTGGTAGAATCTTATTAAGAATACGAGGCAAATGGATGAAATTGAGTCCATGGAATGGGAAAAGTTCAAGAACTTATTTTTCAATAAGTACTTCCCTTGTATTCTTCAAAAAAAGATGGAGAAGGAGTTTCATGAACTAAAGAAAAAGGATGATGAATCTGTTGGTATCTACAAAGAAAATTTTACAAGTCATTCAAGGTAAACTTCTGGGATTATTATCCAACCTAAGAGTATGATCGATCGATTCTTTAGTGTCTTAAAACCAATTCCTCGTAGGGAGTTATCCATACGGGACTTCAATATCTATGTGTAAATCATTCGATGTTCTCTCAAGGTTGAGATGGAGATTGGAGTAACCCATCAGTCATATGCGTTTGATAAGAAAAGGAAAATGGAATTCAAAGGAAATTCTAAAGAGCACACTGAAAAGAAGATGAGTTTTCCCTTGTGATCAAAGTGTGGAATGAAACATGGAGGGAGTTGTCATAAAGGGACATGTAAATGTTTCGAATGTGGAAAAGAAGTTCATTGGGCATTTGAATGCCGCAATGATGGGAAGAAGATGTCTAGTGATGCGAACAAAGAAAAGGCTACACAGAGTGCACCTCCTACACTTCAATATTACAAGTGCAAAAAAATGGGGCATTATTCTAATCAATGCCCTAATCCAAGGGTTTTTTATGATGATCGACGTCAAAAAACTCTTAAGGATATTGAAAAAGGAAAGTCACATGCAATTTCTATCAGCGATGTGGAGTACGATAACGAAGTGGTGAAAGGTAAACTTACCATCTACTATAAAGTATCAAATGATTGATTTGATTCTAGATCCACCAACTCTTTTATTTCTGAATAATTTTCTAAGGGTATCGCCATACTACCTAAACAAATAGATTTTGAGTTAGCTATGACAACCCCTAATGGCACAACAGTCGCATCAAAAGTTTATAATTCTTCTCTGATTGAAGTTTGTGGTAATGTGCTTCCTGTAAATCTTGTGATCCTTCCTATAGTGGAATTTAATGTGATTCTTGGCATGGATTGGGTTTTTTTATATGGAGATCATATCAATTTTCAAATAAGGGAAGTCACATTTTATATTCTAGATCAATCTATGAGCGTCTATCGATTCAAAGATGAACATAACCTTCCAGTGGAAATTTCTTCTATATTATAGATCTTGATTCCACTAAATGAAGGTTAATTATCTCAAATGGTTGGTGATAAACTCATGATTAAGAATATTACCATTGTACTGGAGTTTGATGATGTCTTTCTAGATGAATTTATGGGTCTTCCACCAAATCGTGAAGTTGAGTTTTCAATAGAACTCATACTGGGTGCTTCGCCTATTTCAAAGACACCATATAGAATGGCCCCAATTGAGTTGCAGGAATTAAAGAAGAAACTCTAAGAGAATCTTGATAAAGGATTCATATTCCCTAGTGTGTCACCTTGGGGAGCACATGTTTTGTTTGTTAAGAAGAAATATGGATCAATGAGACTCTGCATTGACTATTGAGAACATAACAAGATCACTATTAAGAACAAATATCCTCTCCCACACATTGATGACTTATTTTACCAACTACGTAGAGCTCAATAATTTTCCACGATTGATCTTCATTCAGGGTATCATCAATTAACGGTCAAAAGGGAGGATATACCAAAGACGGTTTTCTGTACAAGGTATGGACACAATGAATTTATAGTGATTCCATTTGGTCTTTCTAATGCCCCTACTATCTTCATGGATCTAATGAATAGAGCCTTCAGAGACTATCTTGATCATCTTGCAGTATTCTTTATATATGATATTCTTGTCTATTCAAAGTTCAAGTAAGAACATGAAGATCACTTGAGAATTGTATTAAAGACCCTAAGAAAGGAGAAGATTTATGCCAAATTTACCAAGTGTGAATTTTGGCATCAAAAAGTTTTATTTTTGGGTCACATAATCTCAAAAGAGGGGATATCTGTGGACCCAACAAAAACAGAGGTTATCGAAAGATGGTAGAGACCAACAACGGTAACTGATATCCGAAGTTTTCTTGGTCTGGCTGGATATTATTTACATTTTGTGAAATATTTTTCACAATTATCTAATCCACTCACCAGGTTAACTCGAAAATGAGTTACGTTCGTTTGGATGGAGGAGTTTGAAGATAATTTCAAAGTGTAAAAACGAAGGTTATCTAGTGAACCTGTGCTCACACTATCATGTAGTGGAGAAAGGTTTGTGATCTACAGTTATGAATCCAAGAATGTATTAGGGTGTGTTCTTATGAAAATTTATATGGGGATAGCTTATGCCTCATGACAGTTAAAAATTCATGAGCAAAATGACCCAACTCATGATTTAGAGTTAGCTGCGGTAATCTTTTCATTAAAGATTTTGAGGAATTATCTTTATAGTGAAAGGTGTGATATTTATACTAATCATAAAAGATTAAATTATATTTTCACAAAAAGGAGCTAGATATTTTCCAAAGAAGATGGTTGGAGCAGATTAAGGATTACGACTGCTCAATTCATTACCACCCTGGGAAAGCAAACAAGGTGGCAGACGCATTAAGTCTACAAGACCATGCTAGCTTATCCATGATGAGGGTCACAAAAGATCCAATATTTATGGATTTACAAAGGATGGATCTAGTAATTATAATGGAATGGGAAAAATCATATATTTCTAAAATGAATGTTCAACCATCTATACATGTGAAGATTAAATAGGCATGTAAATAAGATGTAGAGTTACAAAAGAAGGTGAGAAATGTTCTGGAATTCAACCTTGATTGTGATGGGATAATAATGTTCAGGAATCGGGATTGTGTTCCTCCCATCGTAGAATTAAGTAACGAAATACTGGATGAAGCTCATAGTTCTTGATTATCTATTCACCCTGGAATAATGAAGATGTATAGGGATCTGAAGTAGTACTTCTGGTGGGATGGAATGAAAAGAGATGTTGCTGAATATGTCTATCGATGCTCGGTTTGTCAGCAAGTTAAAGCTGAGAGACAGAAGTCTAATGGGACGTTACAACCATTACCCATACCCGAATGGAAATGGGAAAACATCATTATGGACTTTGTCAATGGACTTACTAAAACATCCAAAAGCAATAATGCTATATGGGTCATAGTTGATAATCTTACGAAGTCGGAACACTTCATTGCTATTAGAGATGATTTCTCTCTGGATCAGCTTTCCAGAATAGATGTAAAGGAATTGGTAAGATTGCATAGAGTACCACTTTCCATTATATCTGATCAGGATCCAAGGTTTACCTCAATGTTTTGGCGAAGTCTTCAGCATACTCTGGATATAGTGTTGAGTTTCATCACTGCTTGTCATCCTCAGATAGACGGTCAGTCTGAAAGAACAATTCATACTCTAGAAGATATGTTAAGAGCTTGCCCTATGGATTTCAAAGGTGGTTGGGATAAACACCTACGTTTGGTGGAATTTTCTTATAATACTACCTTTCAATCCTGTATTAAGATGGATCCTTATGAAGATATCTATGGAAAGAAATGCAGGACTCCAAATTGTTGGGATGAAGTTGGGGAAATAAAGCTATTAGGCCCCAATCTTGTTGATGAGATGGCAGAAAAGGTCAGATCTATTCAACAACACATAAGAGCAGCTCAGAGTCGACAAAAAAGTTATGCTGACAAATGAAGAAAAGACCTAGAGTTTGAAGTGGGTGATAAAGTGTGCATGCGAATATCTCCTTCGATGAAAGTAATGAGATTTGGAAAGAAGGGAAAGCTGAGCCTGAGGTATATTGGTCCTTTTGAAATACTGGATCGTGTTGGGAGGGTAGCTTACCAATTGGTGCTTCCACCGAATCTCTCTCAATTTCATGATGGGTTCCATGTATCTCATATGAGAAAGTACATAACTGATCCTTCACATGTACTCAGCTCCGAAGTTGTACTGCTGGAGCAAGATCTTTCTTATGAAGAATAGCCAATAGAGATTCTGGATCGTAGCGAAAAAGTTCAACGGAACAAGACCACTCACTTGGTGAATGTTTTATGGAAGAACCACCAATTAGAAGAAGCTAAATGGGAAATTGAGGATATCATGAGAGAGAGGTATCCTCATCTGTTTGTTAGAAAGTGACGAATTTCGAGGGAAAAATTTATTTTAAGGGGGGTAGAATGTAACACCTGAGATTTTATGAGAAATATTTTGTTTTTATGTATAATTTTATATAAAGGAATCTTTCACTACACACAACACTATCTTGTCTTGATTTACACGCAATCAGGACCTTCCACATAAGCGTGTGTTGCACGTAATACTGAGTTTCACTAAACAACGACATGCTATTAAAATATTATATAAACTAGCCGTTATGAATAGTAATACCCACTTTTTGAAATTTTATAAATTTTATCTTTCAAAATGTACTTCATTTTTGGATTTGGAATATCGAAATTATCCTAGTGTGAATTTTTGTTTTTTCTGAAAACTTTCAATTTTTGATGAATAGTGAAAACACTAGGTTACTATTTAAAAACTGAATTTTTATTGAAATAATTATTTATTTTATTCAAATTTATTTTAGGTAAAAATTGATACATAATATATATATTATTTAGATGTATTTAATTGGAGTCATTTTAAAATAATTATATATATATATAAATTTTATTTAACTTTTCACTGTCTTTTACCCATCTCCTGGGAGAATTTGCAAATGTACATAAAATGTAATTTTACTGCTTCTGTGAATGGAATTTATAAAATCTGAGAGATATGGTTAATATCAAGAAGTAAAATTTAGTTCAATAAGATAAAAATAATTTTTTTTGAATAGTAACTTTTTACTTTTATTTACCACAGTTAAAAGTAAATAGGGTAATTAAGGGTAAAAAATTATATTATTACCCAAACACATGTCCTAATTCTATTGGATAAGTTTAAATCGACCAAGAACAACCTTAGGAATAAAATATGACCATTTAGGTCCACTTGGATTAGATTAGGACACTTATTATTATTTTATTTAAAGAAGAGTTAAAAGAGTTAAAATCAAAGATTAATAAGTAAAAAACTATTAATGTTGGGTTATACATAAGATAAATTATACTATAAATATTTATTAGAAATATAAAAATATTTCCTACATAATTGTATTTTTTTATAATTTTTAGACATTAAATAATTTAATTTATTTATGACACAATGATGATGCAGTAATTACCTTATTAGTGAAATATTAAAATAAATGATATTATAAATACCCAAATAAATGTAATTTGAGTCTTTTTATGATATACAATAATTTTATAGGTTAATATGATATGTTATTATTGATTTAATTAACTTTTTTCGAACTAATCATGCTATTTTGAGTTTTACAAAAATCAATTACTAAATAGTGTCAAAATTGACATAAAATTGTTTTTTTAAAAAATATTATATTATTAATTTTCATTTTATTATTTAAAATCGAAGGTTCAGACAAATGACTTAGATAAGGTTATATATATTAATAATTAACAACTTGGGGTTCATTTGGCTTGTGATAGTAAGTTTAATAACCATATATTTTAAGAAAACAAGAAGACATGGTAAAGGTAAAATTATTTAAGTTTAAGTTAAATCTAAATGATAAGGTTAAAATAGTAACCTAAACTTGTCTAAAATCTATTGGATGAGAGGATTTATACCCATCCCCACATTATCTTTTAAATAAATCAATTTGGAGCTATTAAAAAACGAATATGACTTTATAATATTTTAATATTTTAAGTTTTTCCTAAGGTGCCCCTCTCCTCCCATATAAACGGGCACCTCCTCTCTCTCCTCCTCACACAACTTTGATCCTTCAAGCTCTTCCAAACCCTACGAATTTCACTTCTACACTTCCCTAGAAACATCCTAGAGGTCCTGGTCTTCTTAAAAGACCATCTTTAGTTCCCTAAGATGAGATTAAGAAGAGGCACTTCAAAGAAGTGGTATTGTCCGTTACCGATTCTTTCAAATTTATTTCTTCTTCTACTTCCTCTTCTTTAGTTGTTTCATTATTAAGTAATAACATAAGTATCACTCATATGCTGATATGTTATTAGAAATATGAAACAACCCCATTTCACCTTCTATCCATCCTACGGAAAATGAAATCACCGCGCATGCGTACGTACGGAATACCGTCTCCACGCCGTGGTGTAATCTGTTTTCCACCACCACCTTACTTTGATGGGTATAATAGTTTAAATAATAACTATATATGATTATTTTGAATTGATATTGAATCTGAAATAATATACATACACTTCAATAAAATTCCATGATCATGGGAACGATATCATCGCTCGTGCGTACATACGGCCTACCCTCTCAACGATGTGATGCAACTCGTTCTACATGATCTTCATTGAATAATGAATATATAAATTTATTGAATGAATAAATATAATATATTTTACACTAATACCATTCTATAAATTAGTTATCTATAACCTAAAAATAAGAATAAAAATTTATTCAACAAGACATTCATAAGAACATAATGCAATGAACACCTGAATAACAAGTAGTAATAAAATATTACTATGACCATATATGATATCATAACAATGAATATAATTCTGTAATAATTCAATGAAATAATTTAAATCATTCTACAAGAGGTTCAAACATGTACAAATCATATCGGACCTAAGGTAAGGGGAAATTTCACAATCGGATTTTTTTTATCCGATATTGTTTATACTTTGGTATTTACTAGGGTGTATTTATCATCCACATCTGTGATTCCTCAATATGTAATATTATTTATATCCTACTAAAATTATTTAAATCTAATATTACTCGTTGGTGATTTTTTATTAAAAGATATAAAAGAATCTTTTTTCGTTTTTAGTACGAGGTACTTTTTGACTTTTCGGCCAAAGTACGAGAAGAATGTTTTTTTAACTTATACGACATGAATGGATTTTTAGAACATTATTTCCATGAAGATTACATTACAATATTTCAAGCTTATTTTTAATCAAATTCTTTTAGTTTAAAATTTTATGACATTTAAGGAAGGAAAAATGTTTTTGAAGTAGATAGGATATTTTCCTCAAGAATGGAGTTCAAGTGCTTTATCAAAATTATTTTCCATCAAAGATAATATGGGGTTCGGTTTCTATCGCTTTTTACATTGAATTGTTTATGTTATAATGGAATTATTTTTATGATATCCTTTTATCTTATATGGATTATTTCATGATGGCATGATGTTTAAGAATCCCATTTTTATTACATGGGTAATACTATGATGTATGATTTATGATCTTGTGGCACACATAATAATGGTATCATTATGAGATGGGTGGGAACTATATCTCCCTCCAATGCATTGGGTAAAAATTTATATCTCATGAGATAGGCATGGCTGGAACAGCAGGTTAATCCGGTTCAGTGAAATAGGACTGAAATGAGGAGTGAACTCGGTTCAGAAATGGACTTTATCCGCTAAGATAGTCTTGGAAATGAGTCTTGACTACTAAGAAATGATTCTCTATGATTATGTGTGTATGGAAAAAAGTTTCATGTTTCATGTTATGATTATTGGGATTACATTTCACCACTATGATTTATCCCGTCTTGTGATATTATGATCTCTTTTGTAGGTTAAAATTTCCAAAATTTTATGTTCTTATGAATATGATATGATTGATATTTCTTTTTTTACCATTACTGAGCATTTGAGCTCATCCTTTTGTATGTTTTCTTTTTCCCAGTCCAGGAAGAAGGGTATTAAGTAGGTTATTCCAAAAGGGACACTAAATATGATGAAATAGGCGGGAGACAATGTAGATTCTTTATGAACCAGTTCTTTATGTTTCCCAGTTTCTAAAGACACTATACCCATACGGTCCTTTCATGGTTTTGTTATATGTTGTAATAAGTTTGCTTTAATTCTGAAGTAATAAACATGTATGTAAAGTGTGGGTCATTATATGAACTATCCTTAAGGGAACTCTAGGTTGATTTCTTTTCCTTTTTATACTTCATGTCCTTGTCCTCATATCTCTTTTTGTACTTGAGCTTTGGACAGTCATCCTTGATATGTATTTTTCACTTACATTGAAAGAAGACAATTTCATCATCCTTGTCACTTATTTTCAAGTCCTTCATCCTACTTCTTGTTGGTCATATTTTTCCTTGAAGATAGACTTTCGGAAAAAAAAATTCTTCTTGTAAAATATTTTAAATCTTCTGGCCAATTGAGCCATCTCCTCATCACCATCGGGTGATGATTGTTCACTATTGTAAATTTCTATAGAAGCCTCCAATTTCCCTTTGTCTTTGTGTTTCAAGGTGCTGGTCATGAATGAAACAATTTCCCTTTTTGGTCCATCCTCCTCCTTATTGTCTTTAATATCTTCTTCATACATCATCAGTTTCCCAATGAGGTCTTTTAAATGTATCTTGCTGATGTCGCTTGATTATATAATAGAGATAGAGGTTCCCCTCTATCTATCAGGCAGACCTCTGATAATTCTCCTGATCTATTCCTTGGCAGTGACTTCTCTTCCAAGCGATATCATTTTGTTGAAAATCTCATTGAACCTAAGAAACATGTAAGAGATAGGATCATCATGTTTGATTTTAAAATTATCATATTTTATAGTATAAGTATTATCTCTCATTTAAATTACACTAGATTCTCTTTCATGTGTGATAGACAGGGTATCCCAAATCTCATGGTTAGTTTTACAAGAAGAAATTTTATTGAATTATTAATTTCTTATGGAGCAGTATAAAGCATTCATAGATTTTCAATTGTTATTGTAGGCAGTTTTTGTAGGTTCATCCTATGTGATTCTATCAGTGGAAGGAATATTATATTCATCTATAATGGAAGACCAAATTTCAAAACTCAGACTCTCTAAATGCATTTTCAATTTAATTTTCCATTGAGCATTGTTGGTTCCATTAAATAATGGTGGTCATTTGGTTGCAACACCTTCCAATCTATTATCCATAATAATAGAATAGGCATAAAGATATGGAAATTTAGAATGGAAAGAAATTTAATGATCTTTAAAGTACAACTACAATCACAGTTGAATAAGATTAAACAAAGTCCTAATAAATATCCTTTGATACAAAATTTTGGCCATAGTAGAATACTCAAGAGGGGGTGAATTGAGTATCTATAAGAAATTTATGTTTAAAATTTGTTTCTTAAAAAAATTTCCCGTTCATGTTAAATACAGCATGGTTAATCGGTGTAATACGGTTATAAAGGTTTGACAATTTAAATAAATTCTTAGAAGATTGATTATTTATCATTAATAATAATAATAGTTATTAATATTACTTTTGAAATTATTTTACTAATAAAAGGTAGTTATAACTTCTTTCTAATATTAACTATCAAAGTATGTTTAGTGATTTTGGAATAATACAGTTAGGCAATAAAACAGAGAAAACTAAAAATAAGAATCACAATGGATATACAACAAGTGGTTCAGTCTCCTGGCGAGACCTACTCCACTTCATTTTGTGATCACCTGCCACCAGTAAGTTTAAATTAATAATCATGATCCACACCCTAGATCACGGTTAAACAGTAGTACAAAAAACTGTCCAGGTCACACAAGGACCTCTTCCACAATTTTTCGTGCGTACAAACTACAAGGCCACAAAGGGACCTCTTACACACTTATCTTTGGGTATACAAAAGAGTGAAATTATGTTTGAGTAAGGATATCTTGTATCCTTTAGTTTGATTCAAGAGACAGAGTGTATTATTATACAGAAACACACACTTCCCTAAAGTTAATAAAAATATACAAATAGAGCATAACGATAGAGATAGGTTTAAAAGTGCTGTAAGTTTTAGTCTTTGTAGCTCTGGAATTCTGAGATGAAGCAAATGTAGAACTCGTGTCCTCATATGGAAAACATAATGTCACAAGTTACATGGATTCAACTTGTGCTCTTCGTGGTATTCATTAGTGCTATGATTTTCTCGGGATTCTAGTATGCTTTGTGTGTTATTCATCAGAATCATGTTGAATGATCCAATTCATAAGAAAGTATTCTTTTGTGACACTCACGACCACCAGCTTATTCTTTTGTATCGTGTTTTTTCCACAATATTTTCCTCCACTTGTTTTTGGGAAGCACAACTCTTTTTATCTGGGAGTGAATGTGTTGGATCTGATAGGTTGCATGTATTCGGCAACTCGTATATCACGCTATTCTATGATATGTCTACAAAGAAACATTAATTATGGAATTTCATTAAAATATTAAAATATGACCGTTGGAGATTTAATTGAAAGATGAAAAAACATATTTGTAAGCGGTGTCATAGTATGTCATGGAAACAATGTCTCCATCACATGGTTTCTGGGTAGGTCACTGTGTCTTGTTCATAGTGTCTGATGGTCATGGTGTCTAGATGTCACGTTGTCTTGTTCACGGAGTCTGATTGTCATGGTGTCTGGATGTCACAGTGTCTTGATCATGGTGTGTGATGGTCACAGTGTCTGATTTACATTTCCATAAAGACATAACCAGTGTAAGACTCATGGTGTCTCAGAATTTTCAAAATAAATTATTCATACCTAAGAAATGATGATCATAGAATTAATTAGAATTAATCATTTTTCAAAGAAGGTATTATAAAATTAAATCAAGGATAGTATAAAGTAAATAATCTAAATGTAGAGCAATAAAGATCTTGAATGGATATTCTTAAATTATGAGAGTAAATAAATGATAACACACATGATTTGATATAATTTACAGGATTTAACTAGGTTTAATATTATTTGTGATCATTAAAACATGATTAGTACGTGAGGACTCCAATAGAGATTGATACATTTATAGTTATAAATGGATGATATTAAATGGTTATTTTTCTAATGAATACATTTTTATAATGGGTTTTTGTGTTATAGTCATGTATGATGACCATCAAGAAATGGTATCCAAAGCTCTGAATATCTTCATTTTATTAATAGATGCTTTATTTAGGTATGAGATACCCTTATTGGTTGTACCTGTGACATTGGTACGTGATATCTAATATTCTATTCTTCTGTGGTTTTGGATCTATCTTCCTTGAAGAAGAAACCATCACATCATTGATGAATAAGGATCCAATCATTATGAAAATTAATCCAAGTCCAATTTGATCCCCCAAGATTCATGAGCCTTTTGGATAATTTTTTGTGATACATATCATGAATACTTTGTCAACAAGTAAAAAATGGAGCTTTGGGTTGTAAACGTACACCTATTTTTATGCTCTTTATTGAATATTTTTGTTATATTAATGCTAGATATGGATTTTTAATAGGTTTATATTACTATAAAAGATCATTAGTTGATATATAAAACCCAGTAATGGTATCAAATATAGGTGCATCAATGAATAAATATGATTCTATATTAGTCTTTTAAATAATGTTCTTGTCGTAAGGTGTTTAGAGATATATCATAGAGTACAATATATAGGATTGATTTTTTTTGGCTTAGTCATTGTGTATGACTCTCATGTATTATGGGGTAAAATATATTTAATTACTATTTATTTTTAATATATTTTTTTATATGATATGAAATATTGTATCTTAATATTGAATCATGATTTTTCAAAAAAAAACAGAGTATCATGTTGTATCAGTGATATAGAAATGTCATCAAATACAGTTAGAGCCTTATGATAAAACCGAGCATAATCTATGATACTAACTGTATATTATGATGGATAATCCCATTATCAGTTGTAAAATATTATATAGCTTTAATATGTTAAAATTTTAACTTTTCTGTACTTTCTTATATTTTGTTTAATTTTTATAAATTTTATATTCTAGGAATTATAAAATGAGATTTTTGACACCTAAATAAAATATTGAATGTTCATATTTTTATCTCATGTTTGGAACATAAATATATTTTATTTATTTATTTACCCTTTTATAATATTAGTGTTTATAAATTTTTTATGAATCAAGAACATTATGTATGCTATATTTTTTTCCATAAATTAATTCTTATAAAATTTAATAGCCATGTATTACTTGTTACATAGGATAATATAATATTTAGTTTTCATCAAACATGTATTTGATTTTTAATTAATAGTATTATCTTGATTTTAGATATTGAATATAGTTTATTCATGTTGGATTGCTATATTATGATAAATTAGATTCTCACCAAAGTAAATTTTCCCTATGTATAAGGACCTTGGGTAAGACTTCCAACAGGCCTGGTGGCTTATTACTTAATCTAGAATGGTGGGGGTTGGTTATCAGTGGATACCAAATTAATGATATGAAGATGTTCAATATCCTATAATTATAAAATGTTACATGAGAATTTCATATTCCATATGCATGAGATGCATTTATATATGTGTTAATATAATTAGATTTTATTTTTGGGTGCGTAACACAAATGGTGGGTTTTATAAAGATAAAAAAATTAATTTATTGTGAACATATTAATTTAGTGGTTGGAATAATGACTCCAAATCTAAATAATTTGAAACAAACATATATAAATGAATAAAACATCAAATAATAAAGATTGTATGAGATTCACTAATTGTTTAATATGAATGTGATGTATATTAAATTTGTGATACATTAAATGATAACCCCCCAAAATACTAAGAGTGGTATTATATAAAATGTAAACACATTACAGGACTCCAATCATCTAATCAGATATGTTATACTAAAGATGGGTCCCCATTTAATTGTTTAATGAATAATGGAAATTTATAAACCTATTATTTAGTAAATGAATAACATTTGGGATATGGGTAACTATTTTTTGGGAAACTATATGTTTTTTGATACCATAGAAAGATTTGTATTTATATCTAAATTATGGATTTAGGAAAATAGTTTTCCACTCAACTATCTAAAAATCATATTTGATATGATTTGGATGATTCCCCACCGAAATGACTAATTGGTGATAGGAGAAATAATGAAAAATAATTTCTTATTGAAATTTGGTTCTTAGATCACAAAATTGAAATGTTGCAAGGGGTTATCATTTTTTGGGAGTAAATTCATTAAAATTAATTGATAAAAATATATAAAACATGATACTTAGATTGATATATGTCTTTATTAAAGATTATAGAATACATCATGTATATAATTTTGAGATTTATTATAGATATGAACTATAAAACAATTCGATATTGGTATCTAAGACTGAAAAGTGTTCCCAAATAGAATAGCTCTGACCATTCAAATGTGATTGTTATAGATATCAATTTTTCCAACTTTGACTCATAGATATTAGATTCTGGGTTTGCATTACACATTTGGGGTGATGAACATAGACTCAAAGATAAGAGGAAATTGAAGAAGGGGAATTTATATCTTCATTTCGGCAATGGATAAACTATTTTATCTTTGGAATTTGAAACATATAATATAAGTAAACCCATTGGATTAGTTATAGAATTAGATAATTTTTATTATGTTCTTTACATAATCTATTTTTTAATTTAAGTTTATTAGTTGGACAAGAAGGTATTAACAATAATAGTTATTTGATATATATAAATAAATTTCAATATATCACTGAGAATATTGTAAAACTTTTATATTATATATATATATATATAATCCTATATATAAAATTTAGAATGATAAGTTTCACATTGATTTTAATCCCACCAAATTTTGGTAATGTGACCATTGACATATAAATTATAAATTTTTTCCAAGACTCCATAGAGATTTATTTCTAGAACAATTATTTTATGAATTCATTGATAATTGGGAAACCTTCTTATATAGAAAAAGTACCTTAATTTCATTTACTGGAAAAGGTTAAATGATACGTTGTATATTGGGTCGCATACATAGTAACGTATATAGACTGATGAGAACTCTATAATGTGTTGGGTTTAGGAACACCATTAATTTTACTGATGAATTTAGAAGGTATGGATATCTTATTATGATGATACATGAGTGTGAAATTTATAAAATTTAAAATATATTTAGAAAAAATTTACACAATCTACTAGGAAAATGTTTCACAATTCCCCAATCAGATCGGGGTGGTGAATACTTGTTCCAGGAATTCACTGATCATCGGGTTGATTTTGGAAATATTTTACAACTCTATAAAACTTGAACACTATAGTGTAATGGTGTATCTTAGAGTATTAATATTACCCTATTAGATATGGTTGGATGGAGGATTAATCAGTGGGACCATCATATTTCATTTTGGGGATATACTATGGACACTACTACATTTTTAGTTTTCTACATTCCATATAAATGAATTATTAAATGTCCATATGATATATGGATTGGGAAGATTCCAAAATTTATATTTTATGAGGATTTGAGGTTTGTAATCATTCATATGATTATTGGATTCTAATAAACATTCCCCCAAGTTAGATATGTTCTTATTTGTTAGTTATCCTAAGGAAACTAGGGGTTGTCATTTCAATAATTCCACTAATAAAAAAGTGTATATGGACCAATTATCTATATTACACGAGAAGTTATATATAATATAAGTATTTACTGGGAGAATTTTAGATATGGATATTTTTTAGGCCAAAAAACAAGAATTATTCCTTGGATGCAAATTGAGATAGTTCCATAAATTTTTGTCGAAAAAGAACCAATTCCTTTTACATAATAACCTCAAGGAATTGTGAGGATTCTTTAGAATAATGAGATATTTCGATTTATTAATTAAAATGATGATTATGTAATGTTTATTGCTGATGAACTTACTACCTAAAAAAGTTTCCATTAATAGTTATACTTCTAAGAAATTGACAAATGCATGAGATCAGAAATAGACACTGTATACACTAACCTAGTCGGGAACTTGGTAGATAGACCTGAATGTGTGAGACCCATAGGTTTGAAGGGGGTTTTCAATAAGAATTTTTATATAGATAATAGATATTTAATTTTTCATGAAATGAAAATGACAAATAAGTGCTTTCACTTTCAATGGATTATAGAATATTAAATGATTAAATTGAAGTAAAGGATGATAAACTCTCCTATGGTTGTTACTAAAGTTATTCTATGAAACATTTATATATTATAAGACATAAACACATAAATAAAGAAAAATATATATGAATTTCATAAAAATTAAAGAGATTCATGTTATAATAATAAAATATGGCACTAAAGAAAGATACAAGGATCGTCTCACTAGAAGTAAGTAGGTAAAGATTGATATGAATGTTTCTAACAGATGGAGGAGGAATTCATGGAAATATTTATATCCAGAATCAGAAATTAAATTCTTATTATTAATTTCACTAAAACTAATAATATTCATCCCAAGTAATAAATGATGAAAAAAATTATACAATTTTGATTTAAATGATGTAATTACCGGATTAATGAGGTCTAGAATATAGAATAATGTAGATAAAAAAGTGTTTGAATTATATTGAAAGAAATATTATATTATAATTTATGAATCTAGTTAAAAGAAAAATCTATGACTTCGAAGTTTGAGTAGTTCTTTAGGTTAGTATTATTTGTTGTAATTTTTTTTAATATTACAATTAGTTATTAATGAAGATGAAATTTAATAAGTTATTTTTAAAAAAAAAAAGTTCCAATAAAATTCAAGAAGTTTGTACTAGTAGTGAGTGGGGTGAAGATTTAGAGTGAAAGAATTCATCAAAGTTCAAGGATAGAGTATGTGGATTTAAAGGAATATTGAATTAATGATGGTTAGCCTCACTGTGACATCAGGAACAATGATAATTAGACATTACATAGCCCAAAAGTATTTCAATGAGTTTTCTAAAGAGTGAAATGACTTATTAATGGATTCTATTCAATTCATTAGATCTATTTGGGATTACTCCTAGAGGTAAATTTTTCATTCATTATAAAAATTTATAATATTTGAAAAAATATCATTTTGGGTACATATGTATTATCTTCAACCCCCACATCATAGGGATTCTTCTTTCCCATTATGCTACTAGAAGTTCACATCATGCTATTTTTGAAGAACATTCCATTAATATCATAAGATAATTAATGTACCTAAAATTTATGATAACTCTAAAATAATATGTCAGATTATGAGATAGCTATATTATGAAGTACGAAAACATCAGAATTTCAAACAATGTTAGTACAGTCATTTGAAAAGAAACTATGCGTATTACTGGAAAATGTGGAAAGTGTATCAGAATTATGTTTTTATATGGTGAATAAAATCTAAAAAAACCATTTTATGATGATATATTAAGTGAAGTATAACATTAGACATAATAAATATGATGTAAGTATAGTGTTAGGAGGTAATTATAAGAGAATAGCATGAATAAGAAAGAATATTTCTGAACACTAGTATTGGTTCTCAAAGAAGAGTGAGTTTTCATGAAATATATTGCGAGATGTAATAGAATAGACTTTTGTTAAGTTGAATCATATTTATATGATGAATCCTCATATGAATATAAAAATATGGCATGATTGATGTGTTCTCTAGGAAAATATTTTTCATTTTCATAAAATCTATGCAATGCATCATGTTTACATGAAGGTGGTTCCGCTAGTTTATTTATATATGAAAAAAGGTTTCATATTTTCCAAGAATATGTATGATGACATGAATATAAAAAAAATTAAATTAAAACATCACATAGAATTACATAATACATTTTAATGAGAATCATGTTCTTTGACTTGATTGAAGGAAAATATCTTTACATGAAGTTTTATAATTTAGACATTGGAAGAAGAATTTCATGATTCTCTGGAAGAAGAGGTATACGATGTACCTAAAATATTATTTTCATGTGGTTTGTGTTGTGAAGAAGTAATAGTGGAAAGCATGAATGAGATGATTCAGATGCATGAGAAATTGAGAATCAGGGGTTTGTGAGTAGATGAGTCAGAATACCTGTCTGATATAATTTTGATAACACAGTTTATGCGATAAATTATTAAAGTCACACGAAGTTAGTATTGATGAACAAATTGGGGATATTAGAATTTATTTGATGTAAAGAATAGTTATGATGATATTGAGTTGAATTTTCACTTTTCATTATTCATGAGAGGTAGTTCATGATTATAGTTCCCATTTTTTGATTAATTGAAAGAATAGTTGATGACAAATTATATATATATATTTACCTTCCTTTGAGAGTTTATAATTTATAAAGGTGGTCAAAATAGAAAGGTGTGTATCCTAGATAATTGGATATTTCAAATCACTAAAATCATTATGGTAGGTTAAACATATATAAGGACTCAATCTCATTCATATAAATATATTAACTAATTGAGATAAAAATGGAACAATAATTTATGATGAGAAGATATGAAGCTAGGAGGGAGTTTTGACTTGATGTTATCTGAAGTTGTATTGGTTCTATGATTTTGATAAGACTATAACATAAATTCTTGAGGAAGGTGAGTATGTTCATAGAATTAATTTAACTATAATTTTAGATCTTGACAACATTTATTGAAACCAGCATAATTTATATACATTTAAGATCAAGTAATTTTGGGATATATAGAAATTCAATTTAATAGAGGTAGAGTAAAGTTAAATGTGAATGTTAGTTCATAGGAATATCGGAGTTATTAAATTTTATACCCTTTAGAAATTTCATAAAGAACACTTAAATAACAGTGGTTCCATTATAAACAATGCCACTATTCCTACGGATAGGCTAAAGGATCTTTTTGGGAGATAGCTAACTTCACATGTACTATTATAGTATCAGGGTTCATGATAATAATTGTAATCCTTTGTTATGGATAAAATAATTTCTATTGTAACACTTATATAAATGGGGAAATCTACATATTAGTACAATAACCAAGGGTATTAAAGTGTTTATTTTCCACAATGTGGGGAACTTTATAAAAATTATAAGGACCCGACCTAATTACATAGATAATCTTGAATTTAGTCAATAAAACACTTACTTTAACATTGAGGGTATTTTCATGTTTATAGATTTAGATAATCGGGACAATACATTGATAAAATTACCCATTATTACAGAGTGGATACCATATAAACAGTTTCCATTTTTTTGTAATATAAAACATTAGAACATATACATGACTCCTTGAAAATTATTCAACATTTGACATGGGTTCCTTCTTGGTCATACACATCCATTAACCTATAAAAATCATTTCAAAACTTTTTATGAGCACAAAAATCTCCATATGGGATGGAAAAGAAGGAAAGAGCACATTAGTCCATGAATACTTGTAACATATGAAAGCATTTTCAAAAGACATGCTTGTCACCCATATATACTTACTTTTTGTAAAATAAAATTTACAAAATATCCAAACAAAACATGGGAACTTAAATATAATCATAAAGGTATCTTAGTTCATTACTTACACAATCTGGTAACCCTCTCGACTATCTTATAATTTGTAACCCTCATGGATACCTTAAAATTTGTGTAACCATCATAGTTACACTTGGAGTAACCATATAGGCGTCCTCCAACATACTCATACAAAATGCATTGGAGGGAAATATAGGTCCAAATCTTCATCATAACCAATTCCCACAAACAAAAACATAATCATACAACATGAATAATAGATTAAAAACATTTTTTTTTACTTTGTAAAACAAAACATTAAAAAGGGATTGTAAAAGAAAATCCCATTACAAATATCATACAATAGAAGAGAGACTTAATAGAGTAGATGGAATATGTATATACACTGTAATAAAACATAATTAAAGATAATATATGAAAAAGCACATAAAGCAATCAATTTTAATTCAACATAAATAATGAAGTAGAAGGTTAACCCAAATAATGGAAATCAGGTTATGAATTCCCTTACCTCGGGCTTGCCTTATTTAAAACATGTTTAAACATCCTGAATAATGGTTAAAAGAGTGTTATTAGTATTTTATAGAAACCTTTTCACGTTTATAATGTAACACCCCAAGATTTTATGAAAAATATTCTTTTTAATTTCACTAATGTCTTGTGTTGTATGCTACACCAAAAGGAGCTTGCACAACACACATCCTTGACTTGCCTTGCATTACACGCAATCGCGACCTTCCTCGATATCGTGCGTAGTACGCAATAACGAGTTTCACTAAACAACGATATGCAATTAAAATATTATTAAAGCTAGCCGTTATGAATAGTAATAACCACTTTTTGAAATTTTGTAAATTTTATTTTTCAAAATGGAATTCATTTTTGGATTCGTAATATCGAAATTAGCTTAGGGTGAAATTTTGGTGATTTTCGGATAACTTTCATATTTTGATGAATAGTGAAAATTAATAAATTTTAATTAAAAACAACTTTTTCAATCAAAATAATTAATAGTGATAAATTATTAATTTTAGTGGTTTTAAATTATATTTAGAATATATTTTTACAATTCAATACAATGTTGGACATTGGATGTAATTTCACATTACACCAGACATAAACAAGTGTTAATCTTTTGATAGTTATTATCTCTTAAAAACACGCTATTTGTTGTGACAGCGAAAATTAATTATAAAATTAATTAATGAAACTTATACATTAGGAATTTTGTAAAATAGAAATCATTTTTGAATTCGGAATATCAATTATAGCTTAGGGTGAAATTTTGGCATTTTTCTGAAAAACTTCAATTTTTGATGAATAGTGAAACTACTAAGTGGTAGTTAAAAAAATTAATTTTTTCATAAATCTTAATTTTACCACTTCTGTGAATGGAATTTCAAAAATCCGAGAGACACGATTGATGTCAGTAAGTAAAATGTGGTTCAATAAGAAGAAAATAATTTTTGGTGAATAGTAACGTTTTACTTTTATTTACCACGGTTAAAAGTAAATAGGGTAATTAAGGGTAAAAATGATATTATTATTACCCTAAAACATGTTCTAATTCTATTGGACAAGTGTAATTCTACCCAAAAAAACTTAGGAATACAATATGACCATTTAGGCCCACTTGGATTAGATTAGGACATTTATTATTATTTAATTCAAAGAAGAGTTAAAAGAGTTAAAATCAAAGTTTATTTACTAAAACATTTTTAATATAAGGTTATACATAATATAATTTTGACTTTAAATATTCATTAGAAATATAAAAAGATTTTCTACATAATCGTATTTTATTTTTAATTTTTATACTTTAAATAATTTAATTTATTTATGACACAACGATGATGCAGTAATTACCTTTTTAAGAAAATATTAACATAATTGATGTTATAAATGCCAAAATAAATTTAATTTGAGACTTTTTATGACTTACAATAATTTCATTGGTTAATATGACATGTTATTGTTGATTTAAATAACTTGGTTCGAACTTATCATTCTTTTAGAAATTTCATAAAAATCATATACCAAATAGTGTCAAAATTGACATAAATTAGTTTTTAAAACAAATATTATATTATTAATTGTTATTTAATTCCTAAAAATCTAAGGTTCGGCCAAATTACTTAGATAAGGATATATATATTAATAATAAACAACTTGGGGTTCTTTTGTCTTGATATAGTAAGTTTATTAACCATATAGTGTAAGAAAACAAAAAGACACGGTAAAAGTTAAATTATTTAACTTAGAGTTAAATCTAATTGATTAGGTTTAAATAATAACCTAAACTTGTCTAAATATTATTGGATGAGAGTATTTCGACCCATCCCCACTTTATCTTCGAAATAAGACCATTTGGAACCATTATAAACCGAATTTGACCTTAATATAAAATAATATTTTGATATTTTCCTAAGATGCCCCTCTCCTCCCTTATAAAAGGGCACCTCCTCCCTCTCCTCCTCACACCAATTTTAGCATTCAAGCTCGTCCAACCCCTGAAAAAATCTCTTCTCCACTTCCCTATTATCATCCTAGAGGTCCTGGTCTTCTTAAAAGACCAATTTTAGTGCCCTAAAAGGAGGTCTCAAAGAAGCACTTCAAAGAAGAGGTAATATCCATTACCGATATTTTTCAATTTCTTTCTTCTTCAACTTCTCCTTATTTAGTTGTTTCATGATAAAGTAATAACATAAGTATTTCTTATATACTGATATGTTATTATAAATATGAAACAACTCTAATTAACCATCTATCCATCCTATGGAAAAAGGAAATCACCGCGCGTGCGTACGTACGGAATACCGTCTCCACGCCGTGGTGTAATCTATTTTCCGCCACCACCTTAATAGGATGGGTATAAAGGTGTAATGAGTAACTATATATGATTATTATAAAGTGATATTGATACTGAAATACTATACATAAACTTCAACACAATTCCACGACCATGGGAACGATATCATCGCTCGTGCGTACGTACGG
Organism: Viscum album; assembly: GCA_963277665.1. Classification (NCBI taxonomy): domain Eukaryota; kingdom Viridiplantae; phylum Streptophyta; class Magnoliopsida; order Santalales; family Viscaceae; genus Viscum; species Viscum album. Next base: position 737,291,926 of record OY728140.1, on the reverse strand, counting down.
ACTACCGTCTCCACGACGCGATGAGATTCATTATCCATGTTAACAATTCCAGAATGATTATAAAGTTTATATAATGAATAATAATGGAATATATGACATGGTAAATCTACTGTATTTATTTATATATATATATGTGTGTGTCATCTACTTACTTCCATTCAAGACAATAAGGAAAGGAAAGCAGTGTTCATGCGTACATACGGACTACCGTCTCCATGAACGGTGTGTATCATTTCATTTATCTATTTATTATATATATATATATACTGAATATATATGATATATAAATCATAATTTATATTCTGGAAGTAAGTAAATCATTATATAAGTAATAATAATGTCAAGAACAACAAGTCCAAACACCTACGATAAATGAAACAATTTTACCCAAGACGCTTCTTTAACATGAATCTACAAAAGAACGGGTAATATAAATTCATAAGTGGACCATATATGATATAATAACAATGAATTTGATTCTGGAATAAGTCAATAACATGATTTAAATCATTATACAGGAGGTTCGGACACGTACAAAGCAAGTTGGACCTAAGGTAAGAGAAATATCACAATCTCATTTTTATCTGAGATTGTTTATACTTTAGTATTTACTGGGGTGTATTTTATCATCCAAATCCATGTTTCCTCAAAATTTAATGTTATTTCCATCCACCTACAATTGTTTAAATCCTATTTTACCCTTCGGTGAGTTCTTAGTAAAAGATATGAAAGGAATCTTTTGTCATTTTTCATACGAGGTACTTTTTTTGACATTTCTGACAAAAGTAAGAATAATGTTTTTTTAACTTATACGGCATGAATGGATTTTTAAAACATTATTTCCAAGAAGCTTTCTTTAAAAGTTTTCAAGTTTATTTTTAATCAACTTCTTTTATTTTAAAGTCATATGACATGTTATGAAAGGAAAAATGTTTTTGAAGAAGAAAGGATATTTTCCTCAAGAATGGAGTTCAAGTGTTTTATCAAAATAATTTTCCATCTAAGATAATAAAGGGTTCTTTTTTTATCCCTATTATTACATTTATTTGATCATGTTGTGATGGAATTATTTTTATGAATTCCTTTATCTTGTATGAATTGTTTTATGATGTCATGATGTTTAAGATTCCCATTTCTATTACATGGGTTGTGCAATGATGTATGGTTTATGATTTTGTGGCACATATAAGAATGGTATCATTATGAGATGGGTGGGACCTATATCTCCCTCCAATGCATTGGGTAAAGATTTCATATCTCATTAGATAGACATGGCTGGAATGGTAGGTTATACCGGTTCAGTGAAACAGGACTGAAACGAGGGTGACTCAGTTCAGAAAGAGACTTTGTCCACTAAGATAGTCTTGGGAATTAGTCTTGACTAACAAGAAATGATTCTCTATGATTATGTGTGTATGCCACAAAGTTTCATGTTTTAAGTTATGATTATTGGGATTACATTTCACTTCTATGATTTATCGAATGTTATGATATTATGAGCTCTTTTGCAGGTTAAGATTTCCAAAAGCTATGTTCTTATGTATATGATGTGATTGATATTTCTTTTGTTTACCCTTACTGAGAATTTTAGCTCACCCTTTTATGTTTTCTTTTCCCCAGGATATAAAGAAATGTTTTAGGTAAAAAAAGGTGAAGATCCTTATGGGAGATATTGAAGATCTTTCACCACAATTAGAAGATTACGTTCCGAGTTTCCAAAGACAATAAACTATTACGATCCTTGTGTGTGTGTTTTTGTTATGTACTAAGTATTCCGCAAAAGTAATGTAATTTCCATGTACGTCAGGCTTCGGGTCTCTACAGTTGGTATCAGAGCAAAGGTTTAGTCAACCTTTGGAAACTAGGATTCGAAAACGTTAGTGAGATCCCTAGAGATATTTCTAAGGTATGTCTAGGGATGTCCCTAAGGTTAAGTAAACGTATAGGTTATAGTACTATAATTAAGCTAACGATCATAGAATTAAACCTAAGATGTTAGATATTGAAGGTACTCTCCCTTTATTATGTTGTTTTCCCCTATCATGATTTTGCCTCTCACACTATTCTTTTTGGGTTTTAGAAAATGGCTGGAAACAAGATGATTCATGATAATGGAGGATATAATGGACAATGGAATGATATAATTCATGAGCAACCAAATGAAATAGGATTTGGAAGTCCAAACATCATTTTTATGCCAAATCAGAAATCTCATAATATGATCAATAAAGTAAAATTTGGTACGTTTCCTGACTCGGCTAATAAGAGAAAGATGGAGTTTCATGATGATCATAGAGGAAAGAAAGGTGTATTTCCCCTATGTAAATCATGTGGGAATAGGCATTAAGGAGAATGTTTCAAAGGAACTGGAAGATGCTTTGGGTGTGGAAAAGAAGGACACAAAGCCAGTAAGTGCAAAGGAAAAGGTTCAGTTAACACCAGGGACGAGGATAATGGTATTGCTACGACATCAACAATGGTTAAATGTTTTAAATGTGGAATGTACGGGCATTATGAAAACCAATGCCCTAAGGGAAAGTCTCATGAAGAGAATCAGTACGGCCATATGGGTAGTATTTATGTTGATGATGATGAAGAGACTACAGATGATATGTGATATGAAAGAATTGTTGAAGCTCGGTCGATGGTTTAAGAAGGTAGTGGAATGATTACATGTTTATCAAGTGTAATGTTGTATAAAGAATATCATGGTACTATGGAATAAAGAGACATCTAAGGATTGTTACACTGTTGTCTTTCCTTGAGTTTTTAAAGTGTATGATTAATGTTACTAGTATCCATGAAAGGTTATTCAGATATTTTTGGAAAGTAGATGATATGAACATAATGAAGGAATAATACGATAATGAGGTATTTGATTGTATTCATGAGCTCATGACTGATATAAGGAGAAGGTTATATCATGGTTTGAGTATATAGAATTTTTGGATTTTGGTATGTGGAAATTGTTAACTTTTAACTGCATTCATGTTTTCACTAAGGTTCAATGGGTATTCAAGAGAGTACATGATTAAGGCCTTTGAATGTTTGGAATGTGACCAACAAGATATATCTTATGATATATGGGGATCAACGATGGTATTAAATATCTGAGAGTGGACTGCAGTATTATGGATAAGCCTAAAGATTGGAATGGATTATGTTGGACATAAGTTAGTATTGTTTAATGATAGAAGTTTTTTCAATATTATTGATGGGATGTTATAGTAATATAGTTTTTGAAAAAGGACAACCTGCAGGACGGGCGACAACCCATCGCGTCGGGCAAGGCTGTGGGAATCGAACCCACAATCGAAGTGCGACTGGCCTTTATCGCCTACCACTGGCCTATAGGAAGTCCCTGTTTAGTAGAAACTAGTTTTATTATATTAAGCAAGTATGATATATGATGTATAAGTCCATTTTAGGAACCATATATGATTAATCTCACTATAGAATGACTTATGTATATAACTTTTGCTAACCTTTTTTTTGAGACAGATGGAATGACCCGTCATTCTATCACATGATCTGCTAACACTTCACGAATAACAAATTCAACTTCATTTATTTAAGAGATGAAGTGGAAATTGTTCAGGGCACGAACAACAGTGAGATTGTACCAAAATAAAGTAACTATTTATTCAAATTCTTTAACTTTAGGGAAATGATCTTGAAAACCAAAAATGTTGTCCTAGTGCCCTTATATCCGATGAATCAGATGGTACCCTAGATCGTCACAAATTTATGGCTTTGTGATTGGTGGCTTTTCCATAGCCATGTTCTCTGCCACTCTTCATCAGAACATGATGGTTAGATTTTTCTTCCATATCCATATTTTCACCTATGTGGAAACCCAGTGATTATTTTATTTGGGTAACCATTACGTTTCATACTTTCGTTTTTAAAGATTGGTTTTGGCATTCGTTTTTACGATGTGGGTTTCTATTAAAGAAACTTTCGAATAGTAAACCATTTATAACCCCGACGAATTTCGAGGGCGAAATTCATTTTAATGGGGGTAGAATGTAACACCCTGAGATTTTAGGAAAAATATTCTTTTTAATTTCACTAATTTCTTGTGTTGTACTCTACACCAAAAGGAGCTTGCACAACACACATCCTTGACTTGCCTTGAATTACACGCAATCGCGACCTTCCTCGATAGCGTGTGTAGTACGAAATAACGAGTTTCACTGAACAATGATATACTATTAAAATATTATTAAAACTAGCCATTATGAATAGTAATAACCAATTTTTGAAATTTTGTAAATTTTAATTTTCAACATGTAATTCATTTTTGTATTCGTAATATCGAAATTAGCTTAGGGTGAAATTTTGGTGATTTTTGGATAATTTTCATATTTTGATGAATAGTGAAAATTATAAAATTTTAATTAAAAAAAACTTTTTCAATAGAAATAATTAATAGTGATAAATTATTAATTTTAGTGGTTTTAAAGTATATTTAGAATATATTTTTACAATTAAATACAATGTTGGTCATTGGATGTAATTTCACATTTACACCAGACATAAACAAGTGTTAATCTTTTGATAGTTATTATCTCTTAAAAACACGCTATTTGTTGTGACATTGGAAATTAATTATAAAATTAATTAATGCAACTTATATTTTAGGAATTTTGTAAAATAGAAATCATTTTTGAATTCGGAATATCAATTATAGCTTAGGGTGAAATTTTGGCATTTTTCTGAATAACTTCAATTTTGTGATGAATAGTGAAACTACTAAGTGGTAGTTAAAAAATTTAATTTTTTCAAAAATCTTAATTTTAACTCTTCTGTGAATGGAATTTCAAAAATCCGAGAGAAACGGTTGATTTCAGTAAGTAAAATGTGGTTCAATAAGATGAAAATAATTTTTGGTGAATAATAACTTTTTACTTTTATTTACCACGGTTAAAAGTAAATAGGGTAATTAAGTGTAAAAATGATATTATTATTACCCTAACACATGTTCTAATTCTATTGTAAAAGTGTAATTCTACAAAAAACAAACTTAGGAATACAATATGACCATTTAGGCCCACTTGGATTAGATTAGGACATTTATTATTATTTAATTCAAAGAAGATTTAAAAGAGTTAAAATCAAAGTTTATTTAATAAAACATTTTTAATATAGGGTTATACATAATATAATTTCGACTTTAAATATTAATTAGAAAGATAAAACAATTCCCTACATAATGGTATTTTAATTTTAATTTTTATACTTTAAATAATTTAATTTATTTATGACACAACGATGATGCAGTAATTACCTTTTTAAGAAAATATTAACATAATTGATGTTATAAATGCCCAAATAAATGTAATTTGAGACTTTTTATGACTTACACTAATTTTCTAGGTTAATATGACATGTTATTGTTGATTAAAGTAACTTGGATCGAACTTATCATTCTGTTAGAAATTTCATAAAAATCATGTACCAAATAGTGTCAAAATTGACATAAATTAGTTTTTAAAACAAATATTATATTATTAATTGTTATTTAATTATTAAAAATCTAAGGTTCGGAAAAATGACTTATATAAGGATATATATATTAATAATAAACAACTTGGGGTTATTTTGGCTTAATATAGTAAGTTTATTAACCATATAGTGTAAGAAAACAAAAAGACACGGTAAAAGATAAATTATTTAACTTAGAGTTAAATCTAATTGATAAGGTTAAAATAATAACCTAAACTTGTCTAAATATTATTGGATGAGAGGATTTAGACCCACCCCCACTTTATCTTCTAAATAAGAGCATTTGTAACCATTATAAACCGAATTTGACCTTAATATAAAATAATATTTTGAGATTTTCCTAAGATGCCCCTCTCCTCCCTTATAAAAGGGAACCTCCTCCCTCTCCTCCTCACACCAATTTGAGCATTCAAGCTCGGCCAAACCATGACAAAATCACTTCTCCACTTCCCTAGTATCATCCTATAGGTCCTTTTCTTCTTAAAATACCAATTTTAGAGCCCTAAAAGGAGGTCTCAAAGAATCACTTCAAAGAAGAGGTAATATCCATTATCGATCTTTTTCAATTTATTTCTTCTTCAACTTCTCCTTCTTTAGTTGTTTCATGATAAAGTAATAACATAAGTATTTATTATATATTGATATGTTATTATAAATATGAAACAACTCTTATTAACCTTCTATCCATCCTACGGAAAAAGGAAATCACCGCGCGTGCGTACGTACGGAATACCGTCTCCACGCCGTGGTGTAATCTATTTTCCGCCACCACCTTAATAGGATGGGTATAATGGTTTAATGAGTAACTATATATGATTATTATAAAGCGATATTGAAACTGAAATAGTATACATACACTTCAACACAATTCCACGACCATGGGAATGATATCATCGCTCGTGCGTACGTACGGACTACCGTCTCCACGACGCGATGAGATTCATTATCCATGTTAACCATTCCAGAATGATTATAAAGTTTATATAATGAATAATAATGGAATATATAACATGTTACATCTACTGGATTTATGTATATATATATATTTCATCTACTTACTTCCATTCAAGACAATAAGGAAAGGAAAGCAACGTTCCTGCGTACGTACGGACTACCGTCTCCATGAACGGTGTGTTTCATTTAATTTATATATCTATTATATATATATATATACTGAATATATATGATATATAAATCATAATTTATATTCTGGAAGTTAGTAAATCATGATATAAGTAATAATAATGTCAAGAACAACAAGTCCAAACACCTACGATAAATGAAACGATTTTACCCAAGACGCTTCTTTAACATGAATCTACAAAAAAACGGGTAATATAAAGTCATAAGTGGACCATATATGATATAATAACAATGAATATGATTCTGTAAGAAGTCAATAACATGATTTAAATCATTATACAGGAGGTTCAGACACGTACAAAGCAAGTCGGACCTAAGGTAAGGGAAATATCACAATCTCCTTTTTATCCGAGATTGTTTATACTTTAGTATTTACTGGGGTGTATTTTAACATCCACATCCATGTTTCCTCCATATGTAATGTTATTTCCATCCACCTACAATTTTTTAAATCCTATTTTACCCTTCGGTGAGTTCTTAGTAAAATATATGAAAGGAATCTTTTGTGGTTTTTCGTATGAGGTACTTTTTTTTACTTTTCTGACAAAAGTACGAAGAATGTTTTTTTAACTTATACGGCATGAATGGATTTTTAAAACATTATTTACAAGAAGCTTAATTTAAAAGTTTTCAAGTTTATTTTTAATCAACTTCTTTTATTTTAAAGTCGTATGACATGTTATGAAAGGAAAGATGTTTTTGAAGAAGAAAGTATATTTTCCTCAAGAATGGAGTTCAAGTGTTTTATCAAAATAATTTTCCATCTAAGATAATAAAGGGTTATGTTTTTATCCCTATTATTACATTGATTTGATCATGTTGTGATGGAATTATTTTTATGAATTCCTTTATCTTGTATGAATTGTTTTATGATGTCATGATGTTTAAGATTCCCATTTGTATTACATGGGTTATGCAATGATGTATGGTTTATGATTTTGTGGCACACATAAGAATGGTATCATTATGAGATGGGTGGGACCTATATCTCCCTCCAATTAATTGGTTAATGATTTCATATCTCATGAGATAGACATGGCTGGAATGGTAGGTTATACCGGTTCAGTGAAACAGGACAGAAACGAGGGTGACTCGGTTTAGAAATTGTTTGATGAGAGAAAGGGGATGTCTCATCACTCTTTAAAAAATATCGATAGTAAGGGGGGATATTTAACAAAATATCCCAACATATTCCGAAGGAAAAATAATAGAATAATAATAAATGAAAGAAATGTAAGAAAATAAAAGAGGATGTTACCCTCTTGATCTCTTCTCCTTGAGATCCTTCTTAAGGGCTCCAGTTTTTGTCTTTTGGATTGACCAGTCACTCTAGGATGTGGGGAAGATACTTGGGAGGAGTATTGGGAAGAAAAGATACATGGATCAAGGCTTGAGAGGTGTGGTAAGAAGAGGGGAGTGAGGGTGGTATTTATAGTGGAGGAGAGGGAGTATTTTTAATTAATTTTATCATTATTATAATATTTTTGACCAATATTATGAATAGTCTTCGTTCATATGAACTAAAATAGTATTAATGTCATGTGAGTTGGAACCAAGTGGCCTTAAATCACTTATGATGTCATAAATAGTGTCTTTGTATGATTATTTGATTATACGGTATTTTATCGTATATCACTATTCATTGAAAAAAAAAGAATTTTAGAAAAATCCCAAAAAATTACGCTAACCATTTTTCGATGTGTGTAATTAAAAAATTAATTCCATTTTTTCAAAATAAATTTCTAAATATTATTAATTCAATTTTTAAATAAAAGCTTCCTTAATTAAAAAACTAAAAATTCTAATTCTATAACAACTTCTATATCATGTTGAAAAATTAACCAAGATGTTATATCTTAATGACTTAGGAAAATAAAATAATAATAAAATTTACCATTAATTATGGTCATATTACTATTAATATTACTATTAATATGTGTGTGTTACAATTCACAAAAAAACAAGTTGGTTTCATCATACTCCAAATAACTTACTAAACTCAATTGTGGATAACAGTTTCTTGAAAATCAAAACAGAGAAGTGGAAAAATTATGTTTAAAGGATAGTTGTAAATATATAATTAAAACAAAGTTCCCTGAATTTCTATTTATTTTTATAAAATCTTGGGGTGTTACATTATCCCCACCTTCTATAAATTGTTTCCTCACAATTTTATTTACATATTAAACAACTGATGATACTTTTACCTCAAAGAATTTTTAGACTGTCATGTTTCTTATTCAACAATGTGGTTTCTCAACAAAACCATTACCTAGGAAATTAACTTATTCCGAAATATCCATTATCAGTTGAGAATCACTAGGAACACACACCCTTTTTCCAAATCTTAAAACACAATCATTATCAAGGATAAATTATGGAAACTTACCCATTTTAACCCATTCTACCTTTTTCTATAGCTCACGGTCTTCCTTTTTCACTTGCTTAATTCTGTCTAACAATGAAGACTGCATTGAAACCTGAAACAAAATAGATGTATTCCCTGCACCAAAAACATCTATGCCAAAATTCATCAAATCATTAATCAAGGGATCATTTTCTAAACGTAACATGGGTAATAATGCATGATGTTTCTAACTCAAGGCATCCTCCACTTTCTTTGCTTTTCCAGGAGGTTAATTGATCGTTAAATCATAATCCTTTATCAGTTCCAGAAATCTTCTTTGCCTCATGTTTAATTCTTTCTTAGTGAATATATACTTCAGACTTTTATGGTCATTATATATTTTACATTTGCTTCCATATAAGTGATTCCTTGAAATTTTCCAAACAAAAACCCCAGCTTCCAAATCCAAATTGTGTGTGGGATAATTTATCTCTAGAGCTTTAAGTTTCCTTGAAGCATAAGCAATTACCTAATCATTCTGCATCAAAACACTACCAAGTCCCTTCAAATAATCATAACTGTAGATGAAAAACTCACTATTTCGGGAAGGCTAGGCCAAAACGTGAGCATTCATCAATCTCTTCATTAGTTCCTGAAAACAAACATAAAATTCTTCTATCCAAAAAAATTAACCCCTTTCAGTGTTAACTTAGTTATCGGGATAGATAATTGAGCAATGTTCTTAACAAAACATCTGTAATAACCTACTAATCCAAGAAAACTATGAATGTCTGTAACATTTGTGGGTCTTGTCCATTCATCAACCACATTTGTTTTAGTAGGATCAACTGTTATTCTATCATTAGTTACAATGATCCCAAGAAAATAAATCTATTGCAAACAAAAATCACACTTACTATATTTTTAATACAGTTTCCTTTCTTTTAAGGTTTGTAAAACATCCCTAAGATGTTTTTCATTCTTCTCTTTATTTTTAGAAAATACCAGAATGTCATCAATAAATACAACCACAAACTTATCTAATAACTCAAGAAATACTATATTCATATGATTCATGAATATAGCAGGTGCATTATTTAATCAAAATGACATAACAAAAAATTCATAATTCCCATATATAGTACGAAAGGTTGTTTTCGGGATGTCATCCTCCCATACCTTTAGTTGATGGTATCCGAATATCATGTCAATCTTGGAAATGTACTGAGCTCCCTAGAGTTAATCAAACAAGTCATCGATATGAGAAAAAGGACACTTGTTTTTAGTAGTGATGTTATTAAAATCTCTATAATAAATGAAAAGTCTCATGGAACCATATATCTTTTTATCAATCAAAATAGGGATCTTCTTGGTAAAGTGCTAGGACGAATGAAGCCTTTGTCAAGAGAATCCAACAACTGAATTTTCAATTCAACATGTTCTATTTGAGCCATACGATATGGGGGTTTTGAAATTGGCTTAGCATCAGAAAATAATTCAATTGTTAATTTGACTTCTCAATCAGGTATGACACTGGGAAACTCATCAGAAAAAAAATCAAGGTATTCATTTACCACTGGCACATCCTTAATTTGAATAGTTCCCTTATTTTCAACAATATCAGTAAGATAACATTCATTTCCATCTTTCAATAGTTTCTCAGATTCCAGATATTTTATCAATTGTTTGGGTTCTTTCTTGTATAAAAAGAGAAAATCTTTAAAAATAACAACTTCTTTAGCTCTACAGACAATCTTTGCATGATAAAGGGAAAGCCAATTCATTCCCAGAATAACATCAAACTTGAATAAGTGTAAAAAAACATGGTTTGCCGGTAATGTCCTTCCACATACCATAATAAAAATATTCTTTAAATTCCTCTTTTCATTAATATTTCCCCTTGTGTTTTAACAACAAGTCTAGGTATCATTTGTTGAGGTGATATTTCCAATTTACTAGAAAATTTCTTAGAGATGAATGAATGTGTAGACCCAGTATTAAATAGTGCATTAGCAAAATCTGAGTGAACAAACAAAGTACCTGATACAACTTCATTGGATGGCCTGACATTTGCTGACGTAGTCATGAAGGATCTCACAACACCTTTCTGCTTATAGTCTGGCTTCTTTTCATCATTTGGGTCTCTCTTTGGGTTGGAATTTTCATAATGACCAGTTCCACAACATTTAAAACACTTTAAAATCTATTTATCATGATTAGTATTATGATCATTTTCATTGTAATCTCGGGCCATATTTCCAAACTTACCATATTTAAAACACTTCCCAATTTTTCTAAGACATTCCCCAGGGAGTTTCTTGCCACACTTTTCACAAACTAGAAATTGGATTTTCTTAAAATCAAATTTTATTGGTTGATTCTTACCCATCACTTTCCATATAGACCCCTTCTTCTCCTTATTTCCAAAATGCACATGATCATTAGAAAACTCTTTCTATAACCTCTCAACACATTGGAAAAGTTTCTTATAAATTTTGAATTCACAGGAGGCCAATGCCCTTCGATACCTTTGCCTAAGTCCTGAGTAAAAGCGGTTGATATTTCTATCAAGATCCAGAATAAGAATTGGAGCATACCTCACCAGTAGTGTGAGTATTACTTCATACATGGCCACTGAATCTTCCTTCTTATGTCTCAATTCAAGGAATTTATTCTCCATCCTATTTCTCACCACCTTAGGAAAATATTTTTCAAGGAAAGAACATTTCAATTCATCCCACTATAAGGCATCAAAATCCTCTATACCATGATATTCTATACCATTGACCACCACTGATCTGCTTACCCTTAAAAATGATAAATTGAAAGACATAACTTTTGATTGTTTGAAAATCCCATAACATCAGATATCTTTTCAAGGGATTTGATCCATTCTTCAGCTGCTACTGGGTCAGAAGATCCATTGAAAGACGGAGGGTGTAGTCTCATAGAATGTTCCCCTACTATCATATTCCATTTTGGTAACTCTATTTGCTCTCTTATAGGGATTCCACCACCATTTATTTCCTATGTTAGTTGAGCCATTATTGTATCAAACTTCTCAGTTACAATCCCTACCATTCTAGGCTATAGATATGGATGGATTTCATTCTTTCAGTGCCTCTCCTCTTCAGGATCCATGTTCCTTCTACAGACAACCATTCTGAACAAACATATATTATGTGAAGCAACATGGTAATATTTAAATGCTATAACATTTCAAATTAAACATATAGTGAAAATTATTTATGGTATTCTATTAACATCACACTAACCCCCAATGTTATCAAAACCATCCTCTAATACCAACTATAAGGACCTGACCTTATTAAAAACATAATCATGTATTTAGTCAAAAAAAAACATACTTTTAAATTTAGGATATTTGGAAATTTAAAGAATTGGATAATTGGGACAATACATTCATAACATTACACATTGTTACAGAGTGGAAACCATAAATACGGTTTCCATTTTTTAAAAATTATATAACATTAAAACATAAACATGACTCCTTGACCATTCTTGAACATTTAAAATTGCTTCCTTTTTGTCTCACACATCCATTAACCTATGAAAATCATTTAAAAACATGGGATGAGCTCAAAATCTCTGTAAGGGGTGGAAAATAATGAAAGAGTACATTAGTCCATGAATACTTTTAACGTATGAAAGCGTTTTCAAAAGTCATGCCTGTCACCCATATATTCTTACATTGTGTAACATGTTATATACAAAAGATCCACGAAAAACATGAAAACATAAATATAATCATAAATGTATCTTAGGTCATTAATTATATAATATTGTAACCCTCTCTTCTACCTTATAATTTGTAACCCTCATGGCTACCTTAAAATTTGTGTAACCATCGTATTTACACTTGTAGTAACCATACGGCTGACCTCCAACTTACACATACCCAATTAATTAGAGGGAAATATCGGTCACACCCTTCATCATAAAAAATTCCTAGTAACCAAAACATAGTCAAACAACATTAATAATTTCATAAAAACATTGCTTTTGAACTTTGTAAGTCACAACATTAAAAGAGGATTTTAAAAGAAAATATCATTACAAATATCATACAATTAAAGAGAGACTCAATAGAGTTGATGGAATATGTATATAAAATATAATAAAAAATAATTCAATATAATATAAGCAAAATAAATCACACGATTAATTTTAATACCACATAAATAACGAAGTATAAGGTTAACCCAAAGAATGGAAATCGGGTAAAGAATTCCCTTACCTCAGGCTTGTCTTACTTCAAACTTGTTTAAACTTCCTGTATAATCATTAAAAGAGTGTTAGTAGTATTTTAAAGAAAAATTTTCATGTTTATAACATCATATATTATAATTTCATAACATCAATTCACCCTTTAATTGTTATTATTTTTCTCCTTGCACAGTTTTTAGGTGACTTCTTTACATGATTTCCCTTATTGGTACATGGTGGATGTTATTATTGATTGGAAGTGAAACTCTATAGTTGGAATGGAGTAGTATTTACATATATCCAGTGAAATAAATTATACCATTTACATTTTGAATTACAAAAAGAGTATAATTCATAAGTTAAAACATTAATGATGTTAGTTTAGATCATTTTAGTTGTTCTTTGATAATAACGACCTCATTTTGTTTTATAAATTAAACGCTTGTGTACAGAAGAATTCCAGAACCATTGATGAGACATAATAAATATATTATAACCTTTTTCAACCATAAAAATGGTTTCATGACCAGAATTTAAGGAATTAATGAAAATTGAAATCACATCATCCATGATGTCAGAAATTCGACACATCACAGACAATATTTTTAATTCCTTAAACATGTGGGGGAAGAGAAGAAGACTGATGATGAATATACCATGAACATTATAACATCCAGAATATAAATTATCATGGCTATTTCATGCCTCTTTATTAATATGTAGTGAGGAATTAAGAATAAAAAAATTAATCTTAAAATTAAAGAAATCTTGAAAAATTTCTCACAAAAATTCTGCAGAATAATGGAATCTTTTAAAATTTCATAAAAATAGTTTGAAGAGATAAATAGGATATCTCATCACTCTTACATAATATAAACATTAATGGGGGATAATGTATTAAATATCCCAACATAATCCAAATGAAAAACGAATATAATAACATAAAATCAAAGAAAAGAATGAAAATAAAAGTGCATGTTTACCTCTTGATCTCTTCTCCCTGAGATCCTTCTTAAGGTCTTCAGTTTGGGTCTTTTGGTGAGACCAGATTCTCTAGGAAGTGGGGAAGATACATGGGAGGAGTATGTTTCAGAACTTAGGAATTGATCAAGGCTTTAGAGGTGTGGGAAGAAGAGGGCAGTGAGGGTGGTATTTATAGCGGGGGAGAGAGGGTTTTTTTGTTATTTTAATCATTATTATAATATTTTTTTCCTAAGAATTTGAATAGTCTTAGTTCATGTGACCTAAAAAAGTAATAATGATATGTTATTTCTAACCAATTGGGCTTTAATCAATTATGATTTCATAAATATTGTCTTTTTCTTATAATTTGATTATACGGTATTTTATCGTATTTCACTATTCATCGAAAAAACAAGAATTTCTGAAAAATACCAAAACATTACCCAAACCATTTTCGACATGTTGAATTCATAAATTAAGTAAATTTTTTTAAAATAAATTTTTAAAAATTATTAATTTAATTTTTAAATAAAATCACATTTAATTCAAAAATTAACAATTCTTATTCTATAACAACTTCAATATCACGATGAAAAATTAATCAAGATATTATTATCTTAAAGCCTTAATAAAAAAATAAAAAAAATTATATTCATTAGTGTAATATTACTATTCATATCGCTATTCATAAGGGTATGTTACTATTCAAAAAAACAATTTGGTTTCATCAAACTCCAAATAACTTACAGAACATAATTGTAGATGGAAGTTTCTTGAAATTCAAAACATAGAAGCAGAACAATTACGTTAAAAGGATAGTTATAAAAATCTAATTAAAAAAAGTTTCATGAATTTATATTTATTTTTAGAAAATCTTGGGGTGTTACAAAAATCCATCTCTGTTGTTTCCATTATGATTATCTACATTTCATGAGTGTGTAATTATTGGGGGAATATTTCCAAGATACATACATACTTAATTATGAAATAGGTTCATTCAATTAAAATGAAAAATCTTAAATTAATATGCAATGTATTTTCACCCCTTATTCACCCCTTCTCATGGTGACTTAATGATCCACTTGGAATAACATAATATTTATCTATAATGTACACCTCGTGGTAATAGGTTACAAAAAAAATCATGACATTGAATTTGAAAATTCATTTTTCATAAATCAAAATTATAAATTATATTCATATATTTATTTCCATAAAAGATCATTTTGATTATTATATATATCAAATGGATGTAAAAACCACTTTCCATAATAAATATTTATTCTTGTACATGTATATGATTTGACATGAAGGTTTATAATTTCTAAATTAGTTTTCTTTGATTTGAACCCTAAAATAGTTCATTTATAGAATGAAAAAAGATTCTAAAATTTCAAATATATATTTTGATGATTAAATAGAATAGTTTTGTGTCATCATGAATGTGGATTATTCTTTTTTATACAAGTCGATTAATGGGATTGTGGTGGTTATAAAACCTAGGGATTTTGGAATGTATTTTTAAAAATGATTTTTATACGAAAAACAAAACTAAAAGGATGCATGAATAATTAGATGAATATTATTAAGAATATATTATTGATATTAAAAAATATAGAAAATAAAATTATTTTACTCAACTCAAATTTCTTACATTTGGAGGATAAATAATTCATCTCATTTAATATAAAAAATGATTATTCTTTCTCAAATAAATGTTTTTAGGTGTTTTATATTTTATCTTAAAAATTAAAATGATTATTTTTCAAATATTACAGTAGATAAACTAGTATATTGATATTAATTTAATTATAAATAAATAATTTAATAATTTTAAGATCACATAAAAATGTCATTTTTTAAGAAAAATATGTTTTTCATTATATTTTATATTGTAATTTAAAAAAACAATTTATAAATTTTAAAATATATATTTTATAAGATGAACATTATTTGTGAATTATTAAATTAAGTATTTTATTATTATTATTTTTTGTGATTTTTATGAAAATGATGAATTTTGGGTGAATAGGAAAATACAATTTTTATTAAAACTCTTGTGTTTTTTCATTTATCATGATCATAGAATGATATAAATAAATATTCACCAAGAATGTTTTTATGGATTTTAGTTATTCATTTAAAAATTATTTCATTAATTTATAAAACTGATGTTTAATATTTTTAAACATTAATAATATTTTATTATATTAAAATATTGTTCTTAATAATAATCTTATAATTTTGTTTTCACAATGTAGAATTACGTTTTTGATATCTTTTAATGTCACATTATTCGCCATTGGTTAATATTAATCCAATTAATGAATTTAAAAACAATATTAGAAATACCTTTTTTCCAAAACCAGACATTTATGCTTAAAAATACATTTTTTCTTAAGATGGGATTTTATGAATTACAGGTGCTAATGCTAAATTTAATTTTTATTTCAAATAGAAAGATTATTTCATAAAATAGATTTCATATTTTATACCATTAAATCCAAATTATATAATAAAGTCCATTTTATTTTTATTAATAAATAGTAATTTACTTATGTAATAAATAATTACCAGAACAAAAGAAAAAAATGGTAAAAGTGAACATTATAAGAGTAAAAGAATTTATATTTACAAAAAAGTTTCCCATTCACCTATAAGAATTTATATTTACTAAAATTCCCTTCCATTCACCTATAAAAGACACTCACCTATACACAATTTCTCCACTCATTAAATAGATTTTACTAAAAAAATCCTTTCTCAAGTATTTCTTAAAAACTCTCTTCATATCATATATTTATTCACACTTATAAAATACCATGACAAAAAACCTTAATCGTTTTCCCATGGGATAACATCCAAAGGGAGAGGTAATGTTCTCAACAGAGTTCTCTTAATTATTTGACTCGTCTACCCTTTTAATCATATTCTATCAATGAAATTATGATAAAATCAGAATTTATAAATTTTTGAACTTTTATTTTACAAATATAATATCTATTTTATATCTCCCATCAAAACCATTCAAAAAAATTAATATGTCATCAAACGTATGTGCGGACTACCGCCTCTAGGAACAGTATACTTGATTTTCCTTACCACTTTACATGGAGTATTCTAAAGGTAAAATTAATATATCAATATAATATTTATAACATTGTTGATCATATTTAATTATTAATAATTCCTCAAATTTTTCATGATCTATGAATATTGAATTTGTCGCATGTGCATATGTGTGGACTATATAATCCTAAAAAGTGATGTATTTCATTTTTTCCTCTAGTATTTTATCATGTATAAAATTATCGTAATATATGAATCAACACCATACGAAAAAATAAATAATATCATAATGATTCTATAATAATGTTATCATGCTAAAATAATAACTTTCATAAACACATGCATCATAGATAATAGTAGTTTCTTATTTGGGTTAGTCTAACCAACTACATAAACAAAGTTATAAATTTCCATAATGGATGAATATTGAAAATTATTTCTCGTGATATTATAAATCAGTGTGAAAAAATATAGTTTTGTTCCATTAAAGGTTATATTAATCTATAACTTATTATTATTACCATTTTGTTCATTAAAATTTACCAAAACAAGCTCCTAACAAAGTTTTTCATCATGAACCATAACTAAAATACTTATGAAATAAAATACAAACATTATAAATCATTATAAAAAATATATTATAATACTTGTGATGATATATTAATGATTTACATTGAATCTATAAACATGAATCAACACTGCCATTACAAAACAATTACTAAATTAATAATTGAATCTATTGACATATTTTGTTGAAAATAAAATATAAATAAGTAATATATTAGTAATAAATTATGATAAATTAAGTTCATCATATTTTTTATGTGTGAAAAAAGTTTTTAAATATAATATTAATATAATTATTTTTTTATACCGGAATTATTATCATGTTCATCCAATTGAGATTAAAGGTAAGGGTTATTGCATCCCATTTTTTCTTAATTGAGATGTGATGTGTATTCACCACTTACATAATTTTTGTGTGCATATATAGGTCATGTATTTACTTTCAATTTTTTTTAATTGTATATGTGGAATTTAAAAATCCATATCATGTTCTGTCATTTATAGTTTTTCGATTCGAATGATAATGATGATGTAATGGTTTTTTGTTCACTCAAACCCCATTATATGAGTTATAATTTATCTTATTTAAACTGTTAATTATGTTCATGGTTTCTTCCACCATAAAATTTTTTACTGTACCTTATCTTTCTCCATGGTGAAAATGATAATTTTTATCCGAATCATCCTCCTTGATGAACTTATTCCCAATTAAATTATTGAATTGTAATCAATAATTCTTATCCTCTCCAAATAATCTATTTTTCTTCCATGTTTAGATTCTATATTCCTTCCAGTGTTCTCATTTATATTTGGAAACACCCTTATTTTCTATATCATGTGATCATAATATTTACCTTCTTCACTTTTTAAAATAATTTCCTACCAATATTTTTTTGATATGAGACTTAAATAATTATATTTTAATATTATAAAATTGTTTCTCTTACATGATTGATCGTTTTATTTTCCACTCCATGATTTCTTGAGATATTATTTATGAATTTTTAACAGATTCATTATTTATGGTTAGTTTTTAAAATTAAATTATTTCAAATGTTTTTAAATAAAATTTAAGAAAATCACATTTCACGTTTCCTATAACATTATCTTTTTATGACAATGTGATAAAAAATTTAAAATATCATTTTGATGATTTTCGATGTGAACACATTCTTTCACATTTAAAACCATTATTTTCAGTGAATCTTCCTTTAAATATTATTAAATATATTTCCAAATAATACTAAATCTTACATATTTTAAAATTAAAATGGGTATTTCAACCTATTTATCCATGTTATTTACCCAGTGATCTCGAAATATAATTTGTCATCTATATTAACATCTTTAATTATTCTTATGTTAAATTGAAGATATATTCTTATACCACCATCGTCCTCTTTACTCTAGATGAATTATAAAATTTTTTATGGATGTTTTCATGAAAATAATAACTTCTTCAGGGGTAAATTATGTTATTATTAAAATATTTATGTTTTCATATTCTCTTGGAAAAAACATTATGAATGATTATTATTAATTGGTGGGGTCCTATATAACCCTTTGATTCTATGGTTTATGTTTTATATATCATGATATCTAAAAGGTTTCACAGGTAGTAAATCATGACTATATGGTTAAAAAGGTAGTATCCCAAGCCCATGTGGGTACATTGGTAGTTGAAAGATCCCAAGAGGGAACATGGGACGTATCCCAAGCCTATGATGGAATACAGGTACTATCTCAAGATCATGATGGTACATAGGTAGTATACCAATCAAAAATCTATTTCATGAGTAGTAACCCATTCCTAATTGGGCACATTGGTAGTATACTATGCCCAAGGGGGTACACATGTAGTACCCTAATCATATAAGGGTACACAGGTAGTGGCATAATCCAAAGAGGGTACATGATTAGTAAACCAAGATCAATATGGTACAGAATAAAGTTTTCAAGCCCAAAAGGGTACCCATGTTGTATCCCAATCCTAAGAAAATAAATGGGTAGTATCCTAATACCATGAGGTTACATGGTTAATTATCCAATTCCCAAGTTGTTACATGGGTTATTATCCCAATCCCAATATATTATAAGAATGATAGACCGTTTTATTCTCCACTGGGTTATGATTTCTTATACATTATATTATAAATAATTTCTATTATATATGAGTATGTTATGATACAACTGATCATGTTTATTTTTTTGGGTTTCTAAATTCCAATAACATGGTATAATTTTATCATTTGAGACTACATTTCATTCTACTATGTCTTGTGGACGACTATTATTATTCCATATTATATTTATTTAGATATTTTCCCATTCCCATGAATTGTAATATGCAAATGATCTATCACTTAATGAAATATTATTGGGTTTGTCCCTTAATGAGTGGTTGAGTTCACCCTTTTCTCATGTTTACATTCAATAGGTTATGAAGATGAGTATAAATAATGAGAATCCTATAACGGTGTCTAGTGTTGGTTGATTATGGTGAAATGTTCAAGAAAATTTTAAAATAATTTTTTTATATTGAAGATCGTAAAATACATTTAACCATACATTATTGAGATTGTTTCATTATTTATGATATGTAATGTTTAAATAATAGAAATAATGTAAAATAAAAATAAGTTCATCACATATTATATCAAATCCCATTTTTAATTAAACAACATTTAAAACTAGATCTGGGAGTATGAGTCTATGGTTCCTTATTCGGTATCAGAGTAGGGTTTGGTTATTTTTGGGGATTAGTATATATATTTTAGGTATTAGTATAAGTTAAAATTAGTTAAAACTCTACCTAGAAGTATATTTTTTGGAAAAAATCTTGATTTCTTGGTAAAGTAGAATCTATGTGGTTCCCTTTAAATTTTATCCCTATCTGTATATAAGAAATTGGTTATAGTTTTGTGTAGATTCTCCTAATGGTAATAACCTTAAAATGGGTAGGTTTATTTTCAACATGATCTTCACCTTGTTGCAAGATGAGTGGGAGTAGCACTATAGACCTCCCTAGACACTCATAAGGGATATTATTTAGTGATTTAGATTCTATTTATGAACAATTATTAAGGATTTAAACGGAACTTGATAGAGTAATATATAAATAGTTTGGTTATAATAACTAATAAGAAAATGATTAGGGTAAATATAGGTTAAAATTATAGAGTTATAGGTTAATCCAATTATGTCATTACTAAAATAAAAAATATCATAAGTTGAAATGATGGAATCATCAGAGAAGACATATTAGGATTTTTTTCATAAGATCAATTATTCTAATTTTCTTAGTATCATAACAATTTCAGATTTATTATTTTGTTCGTAATAGGTTCATAAAAATGAATTTATGAAAGGTATGAATCCAAAAACAACTAATGTAGTATATTTTGAAAAAAAAATCCCAGTATTACCTAATATACTAAGGAATATATCTCATTATAAATAAAATAATTAATTATATCTAGATTATTGAAACCCTTAACTATTTCATTAGTGGGTAGCAATTAATATTGTTAGGACACATTTAATTTAAGGGGGAAGAATCAAACACCCTGATATTTTATAATACATTTTTTAATAGATTTATTACCACAAAACATTGATCTAAAATGAGTCCCACCATATTTTGTTAATATTTTTATGAATACTGTAAGAATAATAAAACCTATAGTAAATAAAGATTCATTACTCAACTAAAATTTCTTAAATTTTGATTATAAATAATTAATATAATTTTATATTACAAATGAATGTTCTTTCACAAATAATATCTTTTTAAGTGTTGTATATTTTATCCAGATAAATTTAATTAAAGAATTTTAATTATTATTTTAGATAAAATCTTATATTAACATTGATTAAATTAAAAAATTACGTGAAATAATTTTGCAAAAACTTAAACAACATCTTTCAAGAAAAGTATTTTTTTATTACATTTGGTATTCTCATTTAAAATCTAAATTTATAAACCTTATAATATTTATAGTATAAATAGAAATTAATTTTTTATTTATCATTTCCAAGTTATCCTAAAATTAATTTTTTAGATTTTTCTGAAAAATGTGAATGTTTAGTGAATATAGAAAAATATAGTTGTTATTAATATCGCAATGTCTTTGACATTATAATTAACTAAGAATTAATGAAAATTTTTATAAAAAATTTTCTTTACCATTATATTTTTTATGTAATGATTTTATTAATTTAAAATAACTATGTTCGTTTTTTAAAATCCATGTTTAAAAATTTGAAACATAAGTAATCATTAATTCGAGTGGAAAAATGTTTTTCATCTTTCTCTATTTAATATTTTTTTACAATATATAATAAGGTTTTGGATTTCATTTAAATTAAAATAACTATAATTAGTATATTGATAAAAAATTAATTTCAACAAAATAATAATTATTTATAATTTTATCATAAACCTAAAATTTATGTTTAAAAAGGCAATTTTTATAAAAATGGGTTTTTACGCGATATATTCAATAATATTAAAATTAATTTCTATTATATAAAAAATAATAATTTGATAAAATGAATTTCACAAATGGAACTGGTATGTTGAAATTATGTAATATTTATCATTCTATTTTTATAATGTAAACATAATTTACATAGGTAAAAATTAATTACCCTGATAAAAAACAAAAGTGGTAAAAACTAAAAATTATAAGAGTAAAAGACTTAAAAACATGTTTCAAACATGTAAAAAATTAATATTTCATGGATTATCAACCATTCCATATCAAATACTCTAATATTATCTACTTTTTATCTACCTACAATGTGAAACATGTTCTATCTTTTTGTTAATAGGTTATATTTACAAAAAAATCACCCCCTTCCCCTATAAAAGGATCACACAACCACCAGATTTCTATACTCATTATAAAGATTTATCTTGACTAAAAACCTTAAATATACTCTCATAAACTTTTTCTAGGAATCCTATAATCCTTATAAATTCAAAAATACTTATCTCAGGTACATTAAGGTGTTATCCAAGAATTAACCTCCAAAGGGAGAAGTATTGTTCTCAACAAAGGTATCTTGATTATTTTCTTATTATACCCACATCAAACATATTATATCCATGAATGCTTGAAAACTTAAGTATTATAAATATTATGAAATATTATTATACTAATTTAAAATCCACATTATACCTTCCTATAAAACAATTTTAATAATGTATATGTCACCATAGATACGTCCTAACTATAGACTCCACAAACGACGTACATTAATATTTTTCACCACCATACACATATGGTTATAAAATTATAATTAATATATTAATATTATATTTATAACATTTTTATCATTCTAAAATTAAAAAACATTACATATATTCCTTTTAATCAATAAAAAAAATGCATCGCTCATGTGCATGTTCAGACTACCACCTCCACGAAAGTGACGTATTTTATTTTTCACTCTATTATTCTGTAATGTATACAAATATCAAAAATTATGATTTGGAACATTAAAAAACAAAAACATATATCATTTTTATTCCCTAATAATGATGTTTTTACAACAAGATCATTTTATTAACCATACCCACCTTTAGATTCAGCTTATTCTTTTATGGGTTGGTTTAACCACCAACTAAAACAATGATATAAATTTTTATCATTGATGAATATGAAAACATAACCATTAGTGTAATTAGATATTAATGATTAAATATTTTTTGGTTTATGGTCATATAATAGTTATATTAATCTTTACATCATTATTATTATCCTTTTTTTGTTAAAATTTACTCAAAGAGGCTTCTCACCAACTTGTTTTGTAAGGAATGATAAATAAAATTATTTTGAATGAAATCAGTACATTATAAATAATAATGAAACATATATAACAATACCAATATTGATATCATATTGTTAAAATTTGAATCCTTCTTCAGTAATAGACACGACCATTAAGAAAAATGTATTTAACAAACAATGGAAGCTAATAACATCTAATATTGAAAATGAAATATAAATATATTATATATTTTTAATAAATGGTTATAAATGAATTTTATAAAAATTTATAGGCATGAAAAATTTTATTAAGTATGTTATTAAGATAGTTATTTTTGTTATATAAAAATGTATATAACATTCAACTTATCATCATTAATGGTAAGAGTTTTTTCATATCAATTCAACTTTATTGGGATATGATGTGTTGAAGTTAGTTCCCAAGAAAAAAAATCTATGCGATATATAATTAATTTTTTTTCATGTGTTGGAAAATTATTAAAATTTATTATCATATCCTTACAATACTTCTTCAGGATATAGTATGTGGTAATTTCTTAAGGGTACTTATCACACTAGAATGTTATAATAGTTCCACTTTATTACGAGAACCTAGAAATTCTATCACAGTATTCCAAAATATAAGATCTATAGTTGTATGATATATTTTAACAAGACAAAAATGATAAATTATATTAAGGTTAGAGACTCATCAAACATTTTTAAACTTTCTAACGGTGTACTCCTTTGGTAATCATCAATGTAGTAGATTCTGAGAACATGACCCTCAGGTAAGATATTAAATTTATATGTTTCATTGGATATTCCTATATGTGCACATATGTAATGATTCATATACTATTATATTATTATTAATATATGTACTGTGTTTTGTACTTTGATGTTTTTATGAAAACCATATTTGAATATGGACACTATGAGTTATGATACATTGGGTTTATAATAAGTGATGTTTTATTAATACATAATATGATAAAGGATTTGACCATTATTTAATTTTACAAAACATGATATCTCAATATAGAAACAAAATCTATTTATAAATAAGTATTACACCTATTTAGATGAATATTCCATACATTTCACAAATACATGGTAGATGATCATAATGATTTAGTGTCTTTAGAGACTACATATACAATATTCTAATATCATGTATGACCTTCAACATATCCTATTATGATATTCCCATATAGTACACTTCATAGAAAACCATAATTAAATCATTATTAATAATATAGTGAAATTATTCATAATAAAGAGTGTGTCTAGATTCACATAATGATTAAACCTGATAGATATGAATCAATGATCATATGAAATGATAAGATAAACATAATGGCATGAGATAGTGAACTGAACTTCCATGTTCAAACACAATCTATCGCAAATCATAGACAATATTCATGGAATAAAACATTATCATTTCAAGAGTTAGGAATCCTAAGAGTTATAATCCATCATATATCAATCAATAACCATAGGTTCTGGTCATAAAAGTGTTGAACCAACATAGTTATTGACCCATTTGATATGTCAAGGTTAACTATTGGGACAACTAAATATCAGTTGATCGAGAATTCCTACATGTTTTGTATAACATAAAGGATCAAGAATCACTACCTACATCTAATAGTGGATTAATAACATTGACATGTTTCCAATAGTGAATCAAGTACACCAACTGGTATCCCATAATTATCTCATGACATATAAAACATTACCCAATGAATTTGAGAGCTAAATAATTATGGTCCCACCCACCACATAATGAAAACCATACATATGTGTTCCGAAAGATCATAAAACATACCTTATATCATATTATTATAATCATTTAGTAGAAAATGGGTTTTAGAAATATTTCAACATTTCATTCTTGAATAAGAAATAAAAATAAATAGGATTCATAAAGGTCTCATCATCATAATTATAATACATACATTTAAAGAGTTAAGAATGGTATCATTAGATTATATCCTAATTTTAACACAAATATCATCAAATGATATTATATTGGCTGAACTTTACTCTTAAAAAATGATAGAAAATTTTATGAGGAAAATAACTTTCCCACATTGAAATAACTTATTCAAAATATAAAAAATTTCCAAATATTAGGTTTTTTTCAAAATTTCCTTGAAAAAATGAAAATGAGTATTAGATGAATTTAGTAGTTATGATGGTGAAAAATTATTTTTATTTCATATAAGACAAAGGAAAACATTCCTTTCATAATTTTATATAAAGTAAAAATTACCTCATTTTCAAAATGACAGGAGGATTCCTTCTAAATCATTTTTTAAAAAGTCAATGATAGTAAAAATTGTATTAAAAATCAAATTATAATATTATAAATTATATTGAAAACATTTTTTGGAATCATTGATATGGAATAGAAATTATTTTTGGCTAAAGAGAAAAATTAATTTGGTTTTCCATTAAAACAACCTTTCAGTATCATGAGTACATAAAGAGATGAAAATGAAATAAAAATATGTATTCAATTGAAATAACCAAAGGAGGACAAAATTTGAATGGATTTTCCATAAAAATATTATATAATTTATATAATTTAAATCAATGCATAAAAAATATTCATTAAAATTAGGATTGAAACATAAATCCCTTTCCTCGAGTCTCGTATTTATTTGCAGAAATTTGATAATATTTTATAATAAATATATAATTATTATAATGGTATTCTAGAACCATACTCTTATCTATTTAACATTTACTATTTACTTATGAAATATTATAAATGTTTATTGACAATTTTATACCTCCATATTTTAATGATCACAAATCATGTCTGTTATATTTTTAACTAGATCAATGTTTTATGGTAGCAAGTACTTTTCTATGTAACTTGGCGAACAAACTTGTTTTAGTATTGATCTACCATCAATTTTATGAATCTAGCATTAGTTAAATAGATCTACTATTAGTTCAACAAATCTACTACAGATCACATCAATTATTGGACCACATTTATAACTCACAGATCTACTACTAAAGAGATATGACACTAAAGAGATATACTGATAAAAAACTACCACTAAAAAGAGATTTCATTAGATAGATCTACTGCCAGTAAAATCTACATTCATCACATTTACTATCAGAATCGAATATTATTGGATTGCAATAATTTTAGTCTATGATTCCATTCACAATTACTATATCTAGGATGATCCACCACCAGAACTCATTACCACAAGTGAGAATCTATCACCCAAATAGATCTACACTTCATAGATTTACTGCCAGACTGCTACCATTGTTTTCCAAACTCTTATTCATATTTAATATTCCAAAAACTAGTTTAAGGAATGAAATTCAGTTAGCTTCATGCGTATTTGAGAATAATTATTCTTTAATCACTACATGAAGACAATAAAGAAAATGTAAATGATTCTTAATTTTGTGCACAATAAGAGGATTCCAAATATATTATCATCATTATTCAATGAATAATTGGACTTGTAGCCATATAAATTCATAATAACTCCCTTGTGCATGATGGTAGCAAATAATACTGATCCATGTATAGAGAATACAAAATTTTATATACTTAATGAAAGGATAATCCTAATACACTTGTTTGTTGAAGGATTTTAGACAACTAAATACCAAAAATTGAATTACTTTATATACCTTATGGATGATCTATTTTATTTAATTTTCTAAGAAACCTATTCCATCTACATTTAAAGATAGATTCAATAATCTCTAAACATCTAAATCAATTTTTAGTGATCAATATAACCTTTTCCAATATCTATTAATTTTATCTCCATATTTATGATTTATTTTTGAGTTTTGCTTAGTTTTAATTTATTTATCTGTAAAACATGGTCTCAGTACATAAATAGAGATTTCTTTATACTCTCAAATATATTCATTGTTATACCCATGATAACTATGGAAAATTTCATGTGTTACATTTACTTGTTTGTATCCCACATATAACTGTGGAATAGGAATTATGCCTTGAATGCCTTGTGTTTGTTGTTTATAAAACCTAATCTAGGTTATGGATTAATTTTATTGTTTAATAAGATTGTTGTAAGTGGGTGATTTCCATGTGAAGGGGATTAAGTATCCTATTAGGAGAAAACCCATTATGTTAATTTCTCAATGTGTTTTTAGTATTTTTCTATATTCCAATTCTTTAAAATTGTATCTATTTTAAAGTATGTATTATACATTACTCTGATAGGTAATATTAAGTTTTTTTTCTATATAAATTGATCGATTACATAATTTAGTTCAATAATTAAATTGATTTTAGAGATTATTTTAACTGATCATTGATCTCAATTAGAGATGATATTTGGAATATAAAATTATATACTTATACTATTATGATTAACATGATGTTGTTATTAGTTTGTGTTATTTAAATTTATATGAAGATGATTTTTCTATGAGATATGTATCCTTTTAAATTTTGTTCTAAAATTTTATTTTGGGAAAAAATATGGACTACTAATAAGATCATGGTATATCAGGGGTGTATGGGGCATGTTCGATACCCAGAGCCCAAATTTTTTGAAAATTATATAGTATGTATGGTTAATAGAAACATTGAAGGAAAATCCACATGGTTACCACAAATTGTGTGGGGCTGGACATAGGAGTAATGAGTCTGCATTGTTTGAAATAATTGTGCACCTATGGTCACATGCCCATGTATTTATCTATGAAAACTGTAGTAGATACACAAACATTATTGGAACATACATTATTAAACTATGTGGGCTTAACCATATAGGGTCCCTCCTTAAGTAGTGGAATGAGCACAGTTGCTGCATGGTTTGGACAATTGTGCGGCCAAACCT
Source organism: Viscum album (assembly GCA_963277665.1). Classification (NCBI taxonomy): domain Eukaryota; kingdom Viridiplantae; phylum Streptophyta; class Magnoliopsida; order Santalales; family Viscaceae; genus Viscum; species Viscum album. Next base: position 737,263,460 of record OY728140.1, on the reverse strand, counting down.
GGAGGCCCAGAAATTTTGGTTAAATTTATGGGTTTCCCTTAAAACTAATTAATATTTTCCCAAACCTATTATTATTATATTTCATATGGATAGAGATATCCACCCTCACATAAGAAGCTCTCAATCCCACTTTTCATAGCTTTGGATACATGTTTTTTAATCAGTGTTCTTTCAAAACAATGTTGGTCTCGTTGGAATCCTCCTGGTAATATATTTGTTTCTTTAGATTTCCTGTTCATTCTTCTTTCTAATGAATATTCTATTTAGGTGTTGGATCATATGCCCAATTATCAGTGTGTTGATATTTTCATTAGATTTCATTTAATTGAGGACAAAATGTGGAGAGTTGTATGATATTTAGGCTATTAGTTTATGAATCATCCCTCAGGTATCACTTTTATATAAACTATCATCATTGTGAACATGCTAATTTTATCGAGTGTTTCCAATTAAATTTAGGTTCCATGCTTATATTTTTCATGCTCATATTCTATATCTCTTTATATATAGTATCATCACATCATTGGACGATGCGACCTCAATGCATGCCACCCCAAGTATGGTGTTTCCTCAATTTTACATTGGTATCCCATGTGGTATTCCTTTTGACAATGTTATGAAGTATAGATTGAACTTCTTATTTGTAATCCCTATTTAATTAGATAAAATAAGAAATGATAAATAGATATAACCCTATAGTACCAATTGACCCTTTTAAGGTATTTTTTTACTCAATTAAATGAATCTCAATTATAAATGGAAAGTATAATATGTGTATCACTTAGCCCATTTGAATGTAATTAATTGACATGGCAGCATGATCAGAGCACACCTTCTCATGCTTGATGGAATGTAGTGATGTGAACCCAAAATCATGATTACGTAATTATAATTCTAAATGGTTTCATGCCATTGTTATTACATATCACCCTAATTTATGGTATAAATGTTCCAAATTGACATATTAAAAGGAATTAGTACTTCAGGGATAATTTGATAAAGAACATTGTATAAGGTCCCTATTGGATAAGGACCTGTTCAACTTTATATAAGTGGTCAGACTCGAGGAATGCTTGGATTATTAAGGGAATTCCTTGAATACACTTAGATTTCATTCTGACTAAATGATGCCAATTTATAAGGTAGATACCCACCGGGGAACCTGGTCCTTATCTACAAATGAATTCGTGTAATGATGTCTTAGGATCCCTCCATTATCATTCATATATTTGGATTCCTTGAATACACTCCTTGAATCTTGCTTCATGTTTATGAAATATGGCTCCATGGATACCCCCATTAACCATATTCATTAAATATCTTGTTTTACCTTTCAGAAGATCCTTGAACTCATTTGTAATCATATTTTGGTGGAATACCCTGGGTGTGTACCTTGGATTAAATTCAGACCCCTTATAGCCATGCTACATATTATTTCTATGTTTTATTGACCCCTGTGGTCAAGGATGCATTGGTTACTACCTTAGGTCCACTTCATTATTATGAATATAAAGGATGCCATTATTATTACCTTGGATCCTCTATTATTATTATTATTGTTTTTAATATAATTATTATTATAATTATTGATGTTTTTGTTGTTATTACTATTATTATAGGATGCCTTGATCTTTCCTAGGATCTATTAACATCACTTATCAAAAACATCAACATGATTGATTAAATGAGTACAGTTTGTGACACCATATGATTCCGAAGTAGTTATCAAGCTACTTATAAAATTTTACATATACCCACACACTGTTAGTTTACATTTCACAAAATTGATGTTATACACTCCATTGGTGGTGGACTATTGAGATTTATCTCAAACCCTATCTGGGCCACCATTGGTACGCTCGCATATAATATGTATGTTGATGTGGATAAGGGGATGTGTATTTATTTGGACACAAAATATTAATTAATTACTTTAGGATTGATCGTGTTAGAAGATAACTGAGTCATTTCTCAAGATGCTGAATTATATTATGATAATTTTTTACTGTTTTGTGTAGCATGTATTACAATTTTCCATGTATAATTGTCTTCCAGTTTTTCATATTCATGGAATAAATTATCATAAGATTTTATATATGTTTTAGTTTGCAACATTGAGTATTATGATCAATTTCTTCAGTTATTATTCAGTGTTATAATGCTTCTGCTAATTTAGGTTACTGTTCTAGTGTGTATAGTGACTATTTTTATTGTGCCATCTGTTTACATATGATTTAGCTATTTACCCGTTATTATATATCTGTGACGACACAAATTGGTATTGTGTTCATAGTATTACCATTGAAACCCCTAGGCCCTCTCAACTTTTTATAAGCCTCTGTCATATGGGTAGAAATGCTTGAGACTATTTCATTACACGAAAATCTTACAATCGTGGTGGTTTTTTAAAAATCAACACTAAATATTTTTAATTTTTTTAAAAACTCGGTACATCTACCCCAACACTTCGATGGTCGACCTCGACCCCCCAAAGACCTACAAAACCAAATCATCAATGATCCCACCCCTCATCGTCGATCTCATTCTTCATCGTCGTTCCTGACACTCGTCGTTCATCGCCACGAAGCCTCACGGGCATTCCCGACCATGGGTGTGGTCATTTTTAAAGGAGATGATTTTTATGGTGTTTCAAAGTAGCTTCCACTTCTTGGAGGTATATTTTTCTATAAAATTGTTTCATTTTGTAATTATAAGCATGAATTTCTTTCTAAATTTCATTTTAATGAAATTACGAATATATTCGATATACCTATGATTTTTTAAAAATATTCTTGGTGTTTTGAGGTTTCTATAAATGTGTTTTCTCATGAATACAATGTTTTAATTTTTTAATGGAATGTGTTATTATGTTAATATTCTTGTGAAATATCTTATTTCCTTTTGAAATGGTTATCATGTTTGGAAATGGGTTTTGACCCGGTTATGATTTTAAGGCATGAAAACTATGTTTTAAAAAGAATTAGATTTTTAATTATGGTTTTTACCTATAAATGTTTTAAAAATGGTTATTTTAATGTATTTAAAATTGATATTTTAAATGTTTACATGGTTTAAAACTTCTAAAATGTCTTGTTCTCTAGTTTTAAAGGGTTTGATGGATGTGGTTGTCCCTTTTTCCTTATTTTGACTTTCAAAGACAATGAACCTTGTTGAATTGTAACTTTGAAACATTTTAAAAGAAATGGTTGATTTTTGTGGACCTATTAAAATGCTTCAAGTTTTATTCATGTGATTTTTGATGGAAATGAAGGTTATTGGCCATGATTTGTTTTTTAAAAGAATGGAATACTTGTGTAAGGGTGACATTGAAATTTTTTAAAAGCTTTTGGGTTTTCCATAATTTTATATATTGTGTTTGGTAATTATTTTATGGAAAATTAAATATTTATTTCATTCCATGACATGTTTTGGTGTCAAATTACTATTTACAACATTGTTTTTAAATAGTTTATATGGAAGTAATCCCTTGATTCCCTCTTTCTCATTTACCAATTGTGTGGGTTTTTCATAAATATGTGATGCTTTTTTCACCCTATTCATGAGAATGTGATACATATATCTAGAGAGTATGTTAGGTATGTTTGGGGTACTATATCATCGGTTGTTATGGTTGAGTGTAGTTATGGTTATTCATCATGTGTTAAACTTGTCACATTTTCACGATGCCTCAATTTAGCTCTTTGTCATGGGAATCTAGGTAATAATTGTATAACCTAACTTATTTCTCTAGTTGATTCATATGCCAATAGTTTCAAACCCATCATTATAGGAACATGGTCTAGGTGGGGGTTGTCACAAGGTTTGTTTAGGAAATTTGGTCAACAATTATATATGTAGCATAAGCCCATAAATTGATATTTTAGGTGGTTACTCCCATATATGATTAACTGGTTATAAAATTAGTATTCCAAAGGTAGATCCCATGACACATTCAATTATATTTTTACATAGTGATTTAGGGGAGTTTTATCTTGTGTAATATTATATCATTTCTCCTCATTTCTTCATTATGGAATCATTATTGTTTATATTGTATTATATGTTTACTAATTGATTTAGGGGAGTTTTATCTAGTTATATATTATATCATTTCCCCTTATTTCTTCATTATGGAATCTTTCTGGTTTATGTTGTATTTTTATATTCCTTATGTGTCTATTTTTCTTACTCTTACGTGGCATTTATAGTTTGTGTGTTACCTTTACATATGTACTGTTATACCCTTACACATGATTTTTATTATTGGTTTTAACCTTATATAAGCTCTACTTACATTTACACATTTGTTTCTTACCTTTACAGAAGTGATTCTAACCTTTACAAAAGTGTTTTTACCATTAAATGAGTGTTTCTAACCTCTACAAAAGTGATATGCTACACTTAAAAGGTATGAAAAAATGTAACTTAACATTGTGTAGTGAAGTAGCTACCTTTAAATAGTGTATTGAATTTATTTTTTTTTACTTTACGTGTGCTTTAGAAATATCTTATTACCCTTATGTAACTTTTGAGTTCCTTTATACAGCTTTTCTAGTTACCTTTACGTAACATCATTAAGTAAATTCTTACCATTATACAACTTTAATAGTTACCCTTATGAAATTCTTAAAAAAATTTCTTAACCTTACATATAATTATAAATTACCTATATACTGCATGTGTGAAATTCATCTTTTCTATATGTAAGATGAATATTTTAAAGGTTTCCACTATGAAAAATATAAAAATTATAAGGTACCCTTATGCAGCCTATAAGAAAAAATTATTTTACCCTTACATGGGCTATATAGGTATAAAAGTTACCTATTATATTTATGTATTATCATCTCTCATCTGTTTGAATGTTAGAAATCCTCTATCATTGGAAAACGATGCCCGAAATTAAATATATTGAGTATTTTTTAATATGAGCATAATACTTTAAACAATAATATGTTTCTTTTTTAATTTCAATATTTTGTGTTTTAAATGTATGATGAATAATTAGGAAACACCAATCTTTTTAAAATTCAATATATTTCGAAACAATAATATCCATTTCTGTTTTTTCTATAAATTAATGCCATGGAAAGAAGTGCATAAAGAATAATAAAGACATTTAGAACATTATTGATTCATTATACTGATTTGTTGAAGCATTTATAGTTACATTATATTTCCTTGTTCAATATCAATTAATGAAGGGTCAAAGTTCACTACTATACATTAGTTTCTTCATTGACATATTCTAATAGTCCAAATGGTTTTACTATTTATCAAAAGTGTATGTAATTATTATTTCACAAATGGTTATTTGTACATTTAATAGGTAATGTATGTTTATTTAAAAAATTAATTTTATTTAAAACTAGTATATATGACACTTTTTTCTAATTTAGTAATAGTCAAGTGTTTTAATTTTTTTATAATGTGTAGGAACATTATGATATATATGTTTAAAAGATGGATCACATTACCGATGAACACACCAAAGTATGCTAAGGGTTTGGAGGAGTTTTTAGATTTGGAAATTTCCAATCGATCTGTTGATGGTAAATGAAGTTTCCCATGTTCAAAATGTAAATTAAGAAGATGGTTAAATAAGAATGATTTTTATGAACACTAGATATTGAATCAATTCCCTACTCATTATTTGTGTTGGATTTGGCATGGATAATCAAATGTTATAGAATGGTTGAGCACTAATATGAATCCACAGAATCAGTTCCCAAATTCATCAATACTGGAAGATGAAATGAAAAACATTATAAATGATTCATTTGGATTTTTAAGACAACAACCTCAACATAAATTCATATTAGAATTACCAATTGAGGCTTCTTCAAATAGCAACATGACAGGTGATGTTTTTGAGATTATAGGATAACCAAATCAAGATTTAAATATATCATTGGATTTCCCTATTGATTATATGGAGATAAATGAAAGAGAAATATTCACTGAGAATACATATTTGTTTCATAGTTTCAATGATTATGAAAATCAAGAGTTGTATTGTGGATGTTTGAAATATTCAAAACATTTTTTTCTACTGATGTTTTATCATATCAAAAGAATATGTTAAATTACAATTAATGTGATTTACATGGTATTGGAATTTTTGTGTGATGCATTTCCTAAATCAAAGATCCCTGAGTCTTTTTATGATATAAAAAAAAATTAACAAGCTTCGTCATAATTATACCAAAATACATGTGTGTTCCAATGATTGTATTTTTTATTGGGGAGAGGATTCAAGCATAGAAGATTGAAAATAATGTTCTTCTTCAAGATGAAAGCCTAAAGGTGGTTTCGAAATTCTGAATGGACATAATACCATGAAGAAGAAAAGTAACACACCTACAAAGATTTTACATCACTTTCCATTAAATCCACAATTTCAGAGATTATTAATGTCATCGAAAACCACCAAACATAGGAAGTTGCATTTTGTAGATAATATCAATGATGGGTTAATAAAAATTCCAAGAGATTCAAAATCATGGAAGAAATTTGATTCATTACATATAGATTTCTCATATGATCCTAGCTATTTTGTATTGGTATTGGTTATTGATGGATTCATCCCATTTGGAACATTGATTTCTATTTGCTGAATTTGGATGGTTGTTTTGATCCCTTACAATCTAACTATGTACATTTGTATGAAACAAACATATTTCATCATTTCAATAATTATTCCAGGAAAACAAATGCCTAGAAATGATACTGATTTATAATTTTAGACATTAATTTAAAAATTATAGTAGTTATGGTGCAACAATGTTGAGACATATGATGCATCTTCTATAACAATGTTCAAAATGCAAGCTGCTCTAATGTGGACCATTAGTAACTTCCCTAGACATGGAATTTATCTAGTTGGAACACCTACATGGGTTTGGAGTGTCCTATTTGTAACATTGATTTTGAGCTTAAATGGGTACCTTATAGTAGAAAATGGTTTTTCTTATGTCATCGATGATTTCTCAACAAATCTCATAGATTTCGGATGAACCTATCAAAATTAAATAGTTTCATTGATCGTAGACCACCTCCAAAGTTGTTAACAAGTTCTAAAATATTGGCACAACTTGGAAATGTTGAAATTGAATTTGGTGAGGTGATTCATTTAAATTATAGTGGGAAAAGTGTTCAAAGTGCATCATCAAGTGAAATTGGAATTCAACAATGGAAGAAAGAAATTATATTATTCAAAATTTGGAATAGGTAATTTAATTTTTTGCATGATAATATTGATGTGTTGTATATTGTGAATAAGGTTTGTGACAATTTTATCTTTACATTGCTTAATGAGAACAAAAATTTGAAGGATCATCTCAATGATCGGAAATACTATCATGAAATAAACATAAAGAAAGATCTCTGGCTAAGTGAGATTTGATGGTATGCTCCAACATTTTTTGCATTGAAAAATATTGATAAAGATACAATTCATATAATTTTAAAACATGTGAAGGTATCTGATGTGATTCAATTTACATCTAAATGTGTGTTGACTTAAGGAATCATAGGTTACATGGATTGAAAATCCTTGATTCAAATATTTTTTTACAATGGTTACTTCCATTGGAATTGCGTAAATTATTACATGAAAATACTACTGCTATTGTACTCTAATTATACATATTTTTTCAGAAATTTATGCTGTAAAATTGTACATCCATTTCATCTTCAAATCCTTTAGGAGAGATTTGTTTTGACACTTTGTTCCATGGAGATGATATTTCATCTGTTATCTTTTAATGTCATTATTCCTTTTACTGTAAATTTGGATGAGGAAGATATATTAGGAGGTATCATACATTATAGATGTATGTATCCAATTGAGATGTACATTATTTATACGTTTTTCAATTTAGTAAAAACATTCTTGGAACTTCATTAAATAAATTATTATGTTTTTTTATTTTATTTCACAGATATCATGGTAAATTGAATCTTATATAAAAAATAAATCTCCCCATGAAGGATTTATTTATGAAGTATATTTGGAAGAGGAGTGTCATACCTTTTGTTCTAGATACTTGGATGACATTTAGACAAGATTAAATCAACTTGTGCGTATTGATGACACATCGACTCAATCTAAAATACTTGGTAAATCAAAAATCATTCTTACTATTGGCTGATCAGTTAGGAGGAGCTCAAATGTCACATTAAATGAAATGGAATTATTACAGGCGCAAAGATATGTGCTTCTAAATAGTGAAATTTAATATCCATTTGTTAAAGAGTTTATGAAACAAACAAAGATATGGACGATAGGATAAACACGAAATTATAATGTTATAACAAAGTATGTTAATAAATATCTTGTATGATGGGATTTATGATGTCGAAGTTCATAAAAATTCAAATCAATAAAGATATTAGTTTAACACATATAATTTTTATATCCTATATTTTATATTATTCTTTTAGATCACTAATAATGATACTAGAGCACAATTTTTAAATGATTTGAAGTTTCTTGCTCAAGGTCCTCTAAAACAAGCTAGATAGTTCGACACTTACAAAGTGACTGCATTATATTTTGTAGAGTCATTTTGGAAGAGTGTTAAAATACCAAAAATAGGATAAATATATTTTTTTAATGTGGAATAGTATGCAATTTTGACTGATATTATCAAATTAAACTACCATATGCATTTTTCAATTTTTTATTCAAATTAAATTACATGGATATTATCAGGGGTGTTATATGATATTCTTTTCAAAATACTTCAATGAACTTCTCTCACATGAAGGATACTCGTGACTGTGAACTACTTGATCTGTATATCTTATTAACAAAAGTGGAAATGGTAATATATGTGAAATATGCCTTTGATGAAGGGTGGAGTGTAGTTCCTCAAATAAAACAAAGATACTTGTATGACATGGGAGATGAAGTGTAAGATTTTACCTCTAACATTGAATCCCATCAATAGTAAAAAGACAACTTAATTTCTCGTTATGATATTGGAAATATTAGTCTTCCAAGAGTGGATGATGTAGTTGAAGTAATAGTAGAGTATGAAACTAACATGATTGAAGAAGTAAATGATTTTTTATGAAATAATCCATTCATTTATCAACCACTTATGACATATGGGTAGTCATACATTATCATTGTTATGTTTCATTCATTTCATATTACTATGCATCTGTAATCATTTCTATTTTTTCTGCATGAATTTTTTGAAATATATGTTTTGAACATAATTTTATATGATTATATGATAGGAATGATAAGGAGGAGTCATTATACTCACATTGTGGGGTCAAATATTTTTTCGAGAAGCCTATCCACTTTGGTAATATTTTTATTAAAATAAATATTTATTAGAAAATGTTATTTGTTTAATATATTAAATTTTTTTGTTTGTTTAATAATTCAATGAGTTTTGGCCACCAAGAATCCTGATCATAAGAGTGGTTTAATGTTCATAAATATCTGATGGGAGTTTTGTTAATGGGTCTGCCAAAGAAGTTGGGGTATGAATTCATTTTTCATTATAATATCATATTATCTATTGTAACTATATTATTATATATTTCTTCAGATATGACAAATATTATTTATAGTCAAAAATTAAAAAACTATGGAATTTCAATCCCACAATGTCCTACCAGGTCTCAAAGGTTGACCCAGTTGGTAATGTCCTTAGGATTGAGCATCCTGGTCGAGTCCGTAGGATCGGTTTGGGACCATTTACATTTGAGGCCTTTAGCAGGAAAATGGAGATTGCAAGTGAATAATTGTGGTGAGAAGTAAAATCACAAAACATCAAAATCATTTTGTACACAAAATTCTATTGATTTTAAGTTTAAATATAAATATAAAACATTTTTTAATTTTCAATATAATTGTCTTACAGTTCTAGGAATAGGAATTAGAGATTTAGATTGAGAGGGTGACGAGCTGAGTTCATCAATAGGAAATGATAAGTGGATAAAGTTTGTTCATGTATTATTACATCCACTTTGGATATTTTTTATCTTTTTCCTATATTTTAGATGGTATCGAGACAATGTGTATTGTATGTATGTGTTATATAACAATGTGTTGATATGTTGTGTTTCAACTAGCTATGGATATTTCAATCTTATTATGATCATATATAATGTATATTTTTTTGTCTCTCTTTTAAATATAGGTTTATTTGACTGTTATATTCTACCATTTCCCAATTTTTTTCATGGTGCCTTACTCGCTAGGAACAAAGTATTTGGTGGTCGTCTATGATTCAACTCATAGACATTGATAGCCACATGAGCATGTGTAGGTAAAGATGATATGATTTAATGGTAAAACTTTAAGAAAGGTGCATTCATCATTATCATAGGATTACATTTAAGTTAAAATTTAAAATTGTGTTTATTAGTGTATTTATTATGGTAAAAAATATATTTACCATATTTTTATTATAATATTTTGTTGATAATTATTGATACATTATAAAAAAATTATTTATGTTTTATTGAACTTATTTTATTAATTATTCATGAAATAATATGATAATTTATTTTATTTATATAAAATTAGTTATTTTGATATATAATTTATGTTTACTTTGGTATAATTAACAAACCTATAAATTAAAAATAGCATATTAAAAATTAAATGTATTTCATTCAATGGATTATTATGAAAAGATTGTTAATATGATTCTGTAATGTTGTGTTAATTAGAAATCTTGTCCTATGATCATTATTTCAATGTACATAAAATACACTTACAACAATTCTTTTCAACCATGAATTATATTGATGATTTATTAATGATAAAATAAAATATTTAAAATAGGAAATGTCTTAGAAGTATTATTTGGATTTTCATGATTCTAATGTCATATCATGTGTTAAATCAAATGTTTAGTTTAAAAATAAAGTTAAATCAATGTAAAAAGTCAATATTAATTTATTTGATTGAAAATAATTCTATAATTATATTAAATTATGTTTATTATAAAATCATGAAAAAATATATTAAATTCTATTTATTCCATTTTAAGCATGATGTTTATAAGTTTTAAAAAATAACTTGAATTTTATTTGTGATTAATTATGCATGATAGGTTTTAAATTTAAGTATGAAGTATGGAAGTGAAGCATGAATTAATTCAATGGTTATTATGTGATGAACTAAAAGACAAGATTTTATGTTAATAAAAGTGATACAAGTATAGATATTCTTTCAAAAACATGATAAATGGAATATAAATATTTTATTAGTTCCCCTATGAAATGGTTAAATTAAACATGGTATAATACTGTGATGGATTGATGACAATTTTTATAATGTATAGGTATTGCAATACCTTATAAATTATTTGTTTCCTGTAAACTACATGTTTCTTTATTGAGGTTGTTGATTTATTATTATAATGTAATCTTATGTGAAATGAATTATAATTATATCATTCTTGAAATATTTAGTTTAATTTTGATATGATATCCTCCAGTACATGTCATTAGTGGGGAGGAATGAATATCTTGTTGAAATATGTACTGGTAGCAGGTTTTGGAGTTGCAGAACCTGCAGATTTTTTTTCCATTCTTGATATAGTGGTTGTTTAAACCACAGCTTGATGTATATTTTTTCACAGTGGTTTAAAAAACTGCTATATTTTGGTATTATTTAGGGAGGTTCTTCAAACCACCACTAAATATGAAAATATTTTTCTTAGAGGTGGTTCTATCTGTATTATAGGAAATATTTTTGGTAAAATATTTAGACTTTAGCAGTGGTTTTAACCACCTCTAGATTTCAATTATTATTTTAAAGATAAACCCTCTGCTAAAAATAAAAAAATTGCCCCAAAATATGCATTCTACGACACTATCTAGAATCCTATACTTAATGGAAGGAACCATCATGTGTTGATTGTCAACACCAATTTTATGGTCAGTTTTCTAAAACCATCGCAGGACCATCTAGTGGAAATTTAAACTGCCTTCAGATAAAAAATAGCCACTATATGATCATTTTGTCATAGTGTGTGGCTAACTGGGAAAATTTTATCTCTGAGTGGTACCAAGGTCTGGGATTCTATAAAGTGGTTTAAGAAGTTTCTTTTCTTGATTTACTATTTGGAGATAATAAACTAGAGATTTCGAATGCTTTGGAAATTTTTATATGTCATTCTTTGGCATATCTAACCCACATTTGGGAAAAATATTGAGTTTCCTAAAATAAGAATAATTTTTCTGCATTTTCACTATTACAGTTGATATCATTTCACCATTGGGTGATGTACATTCTATGTGAAGGTTATTATAATTATTATGATTGAGGATTTCATATTATCCTTGGCCCGGTGAGATGAGGGAATATAGGATAGTTATATTCATCATTATTGGAACCTAAATTTCACATGACATGCATATTCCATACTATATTAATGAATTTCACTACGTGTATTTCTTGTGCATCTTATGATTATGGGGTGAATCTATGGTAGTTATATAATTCAGGTTCTTCCCTTACACTATGATTTAGTTCTTTATAGTTTTAATTAATGAGTTTTATGGTATCACATCTATTGTAATGGTTAATTTACTAATTAAATACCCCTTATATTACTCATTACATTTTGAGACCTAATATAGATGGGGTTAAATATGAATTAACTGTGTGTCTCTTTTAGTGATAAAGTGTATGGGTCCTTATTCACTAATAATAGAGATCAATTTTTTAAAAACCTTGATATATGTATAACCAAAAAAGACTTATCTATGAATCAATTATAAATATATGGATTATATTAAATGAATAGGAAAAATGATATTAACCCTTCATCAAATGGAATCCCTATAAATTAAAATTAAATACATACCAACACTTGGAATTCTAAGAGGATAGTTGGGGTAGTACTTTGATTAGTGAGCCCTTTTTCTTGTTATCTACTTCCTCACGTTCTTCTATTGGATCTCAATATTAATTTAATTCATGTGAATAGAATTTGTTGATATATGTTTCCATGGTTTCCTTATGTCATGAACCACAATTGTGGAGATGACCACGCTCTAGATATTATGGGACCTATGACGCGAGTCATATCCCCAAGAGTTACACTTGAAGAATCGCCTATTATCCCTGATATGGGAACTGCCACTCAACTTTATGAGTATTTCCTACATAGGATGCAGACCATGTAGGGTGCTCCCTGACCTAAACCAACAATGGTTGATCTGACACATGAGTTCTAGCAGAACATCCTCCCATATTTTTTTAGGATGGTGTTCCATAGGCTATTGAGTCTTGATTGGAAGCCTCACAATCTATCTTTTGTCATCTAGTGACACCTCTTATGAGGAATTTCATGTCCTCCACCTATATATTTCATGATTAGACCTAGTGTTGGTAGTATGGGATTCCCCTTGATAGTCCTCGTCAAGGAATGGTCTGGATCGATTTCTAGGCTACCTTTCATGATCACTCCTTTCAAGAGATTATGAGAGATGACTGAGTAAGAGATTGCATGCATCTAGTGCAATGTGTTATGTCAGTTATGGATTATTCATCATTTTTTACTAATTTATAGCACTTTGCGCCTATTCTAATCAGTGATGAGATATCACAGGATAGACATTTCGAGGATGGGATCCAACATTCCATACATAGTCAGGTGAATGTCCTTCACCTAGGTACATTTTCTAATATCGTTAATCAAGATCTTATCAATGAGTGAAACCTGAAGGAAGGACACTGTACCCATTATAGATGATCAGTATCAAGGTTGACCAGTAGTCTATTTGGTAGGGGGAATTGTTCCCTTGAGGTATCTAGATAGAGTAGCGGCGGTTAGAGTAACTATGCTAGTAGATCTATTGTATACCATCAGTGTGGAAGGTGTGGAGTTGGAGTAACACCAGTAAGATTATCCGAGAAGAAGTTCATGGTCGTGGTTTCCATACTTCTAATTAACAACATCTTCAGAGAAGACCAGTTATGTGTAGTCTTGTGAAATCATAGGGATGTATATCAAGTCAGTTTTATGCTTTAAAACCTATACCCTAGGATTAGAGTAATGAACCGTCGATGGTATGATGTAAAATTATAGTTTCCACCACTCTTGTGTTTTCTTTATTTCATACAGGTGCTTCATAGTCCTTTATCTCTTTATATACCATGGAATGTTGTGGTATGTAAATTTATTATTATCATCATGTGATAACCCTATATACACTATTGGGAGTATTTTCAGAGGGTATACAACAATGTAGGTACTTCCCCATTGAGGTAGATAGTTATCCCTTCTTATAGTACCTCTTCTTACTCAAGATGACAAGCTTTGACATCATACTCATGATCGTTTGGTAGGTTCCCTATCACACATTTTTCAAATTCTATCCTCATAGGGTGTGGTTGGACTCACCAAAGGGTATCAGTTATCTACACAAGGGTGGTTGGGATGTGCAGGAATGTAGATATTGTCTAGAGCATCATGGGTTAGCTAGAGTGACCGCCCATGTTTATAGTCTCTTCATGGAGGTTCAGGGTTTTCATCAAGATAAATTCATTCAGTAGTAGATCATTTTAGGGATGTATTTCTAGATTATTTCCCTGGCTTACCTCTTAAAAGAGAGGTAAGGTTTATGATTATTCTTGTTCTATTAGAATTCATAGTAAACATTCCTAGGTATTGGATGGAACCTAAAGAGTTCCATGATCTCAAGAGATATTTGTAGGATCTAGAGTCCAAATATTTTATATAGCCTAGAATTTTACTTGGGGTTCACTCATGCATTCTTCCAAGAAGGCATATGGCACCCACTATTTATGCGTAGATTACAAATGGTTTAACTGTATTACGATTAGGAACTAGTATCCACTACCTTGGATAGGTGATCTATTTGACCTGCTCTGAGTATCTATGTTGTTCTCAGAGATAAAACTAATATCATGCTATCACTAGGTGCGTTTCAGGACATCATGCACACCTCGTACATATTTTCATATTAGGTTTGGTCTATATGTGTATCTTGTTATGTATTTTGGTCTTATAAATGAGACCACCATTTTCATGGATTTGATTAATAGGTTGTTACACCCCTATTTGGATTTCTTTTTCATGGTCATTCTAGATGACATCTTAGTTTATTCTTAGTCGTAGATACCGTGATAAGAATATAGAGATAATTTTTAATATAGTAATAAAGCATCATATTTATGTCAATACTGATAAGTTACTCTTTCGTATTGACAAATTTCACTTTCTAGGTCGTATTATCTCAGAATTAGGAGTATCATTTGACCCAAAGAAGTTTATTTTTATGGTTACTTGGTAGAAAACCCAGAACATGATTGAAATATGATGTTTCTTGGGGATTGATGGATACTAAATCCATTTCATATAGTACTTATCATGCCTTTATTCAACTCTTACTGGTCCTACAAATAAGGGTGTGGAGTTCCTCTAGTCAGAAGAGTGAGAGAAATATTTTCAGGAGATGAAATCTAGGATTGTTTTGGCACCTATTTTGGTTCATTCAGATCCTAGAAGTTTCTATATAGTTTTATATGAAACTTCAGGCATTAGAATAGGATTAATGATGATGCAAGAGGATAGATTCATTTCATACAGATCTCAGTAGTTAAGGTCTCATGGTAAAAACTACCCCACCCATGATCTTGATCTAGACATAGTTTTCCTTGCCTTACATTGCTGGATACACTCCCTATTATGTGAGAACTATTTTGTGTATATGGACCAAAATAATATAAAAAATATATTTTTTGAAGCATGAAATTAATCTCAAAAAATGGAGATTGATCTAATATCATCATTCCATAAATTTTCAACATTCCTATAAACATATAAATGACAATGTGGTCACAGATGCACAGAGTCGTAAAACTCAAAAAAAATACCAAACAAGAATCCAGTGATGAATGGATATTGAGAGAACTTTTTTCTAGGATACATATGGAGTTCCATGAGAGTCATGATTATTATTATATTTTTTCCTTGATAGGTACATATTCAATCCTTGCGATGGTGAATAGTTGGCAGTTTTCAGATCATGGGGGGTTGGATATCTGGGACAACATTACTGGTGAGGACCCACCTCTAGATTAGTCTATGGATATAGAAAATATCCTACATATACATGGGAATGTATATATTCATAAAAATATGAGATATTAACTAATATGAGAGTCCCATGATTATCATGGGTAGTTCACTAAGGCATATCCAATATGTATTGAGATATTTGATACTAGTATATGTGGCCTATGATGAAATATTAGATATAAGGTTTTATCACTAGGTGTTCCACCTATCAGCATGTTAAGGTATTTCACTGAGGCATATCCAATATGTATTGAGATATTAGTCATTAACAGACTAATGAAATTATCCCACTTCATTCCTATTCGAGAGACATTCTGAGCTAATGAGATGAGAATAATTCATGTTAGTGAGATCATTTGACTACTTAGGTTCCATCATGTTTACATTTCAAATAGTTATTCCTAATTAACATTTTGGTTTTGATAGTGGTTACATAGATCTATGGATACACGGGTGCTTTAAAGCATAGTGTTTCACCCTCAGATTGATGGCCAGTCGGAATAGATTATAAATTCATTAGAGGAAATGGTTCGATCATGAGTCATTTTTTGGAGGTTCTTGTGAGAAGAATTTACCTCTCATTAATGTTTTCTAAAATAATAGCTTTCAAGAGATGATTCAATGGGATCCATATGAGTACTTGTATGGTAGGTCATGTCATTCACCACTATGATGGTTAGAGGTAGGTGAGGGAGCACAACTAGGTCCACATCTCATTCAAGAGAAACTGGATTAGGTTCAAATGATAAGAAAACATTTTTCTACTACCTAATCTAGATATAAATGTTATCTCTATCTCCATCGATGACCTCTAGAGTTTGGGATAGGGGAATGATTTTTCTTACGAGTATTGACTATACTTGGTTATAAACAGATTTAGAAGAAATGGAAGTTTTCATCACACTTTTTCAAGACATTTTAGTTTCTGTATAGATTCGAGCCAGTATTCTATCAGTTGATACTGCCTCGTAGGTACCATTTCATAGATGACATCTTCCACATTTAACAGCTTCTTTGTTATCATTCCGAAAAATCTCATACTTTTGATCTCGAGGAGGTTGAGTTTGATTTTGATTCATCTTTTGAGAAGAATCCTATAGGTATCTTTGATCAAAGAACTACAGATCTATGAAGATGGGTTTACCTTTAGTATGGGTTTTATGGTATTAATTCTATGTACAAGACAACACATGTGAGTGGAATTCCAACATACATTCCCACCGGCAGGTGTTGTTATTAAATGATGTTTTTACCCTCTAAAGGTGAACTCGATGTTAAGTTCCTTTATTGGGGAAATACTATAATAAAATGGTTTTCCTATGATGTATGGAACCTTTTAAATTTCTCTCTAACACTTTATTTTGGACCTAATATAGATTCCAAATAATTTCAAGGGTGTATTGGGTGTACCAAGAGATTTTTCGGAGCTCCAATCCCAACTTTTAGGAAAAAACATTCTAGCCACATAGTTATGATAATCTATGTTGGAAAGGAAGCATGATTACCCCTATCCATGAGGGGCTCAATAGAGGGGAAATCAAGGCACATGTTTTCCTAAATCATTATCCTAGGGTCACACACCCATGTGTTTATCTCAGAAAAAAATGCAGCAAAGCCACATTCACATTTTCTAAAATGGTACAGCCCTAAACAAATGGGGTCACTCCTAGATTATTTGAGGTTCATGATTGGTGCACAGTTTATCCAAACATGAGACACCAATATTATGGGTAAATATAATATTTTACTCTAATGGATAATTAAAATTTCACCCACCCACTTATTATTATATTTATAATAGATAAATCTTTACTCCCTCACGTAAGAAGAAATCAATCCCCCTTTTCATATCTTTTGGTTCTTAATTCAATGACTGATTGAAGCTCTGGTGGTCACATTGGATTCCACCGAGTATGCTCTGTCATCCTTTTGCTTTATTTTTCATTCTTCATTCTTTTGATGGTTTTATTTAGGTGTAGGATCATATTTCCTATTTTCAGGGCATAGATCCACTCTTCAAATTTCATCCAATCCAAGACAAACTAATGACTGATATTGGGATGGAGATTTGAATGAGATTAAGGTAGTTATTCTATGACTCTTCCCTTAAGTCTCATTGATTTATACACGTATTCACTGTGTAAATACAAATTTCAATAGGTTTTTCTGATTAAATATATGTACCTATCTTTTATTCACCATTCTCATATTCTATAAAACATTCTTTATAGTATCATCACACCATTGGAGTTTAAGACCTCAATGCATGCCACCCTATGTAGGGTGTTTCTTCAATTGTTCCTTGGTATCCCACGTGGGTTTACCTATGACATCATTAAAGTGTGTGGATTGACCATTCTATTGGTAATCCCTCTTAAATTTGATAAAATATGAAATTCTAAATTTCTAGAACCCTATAGTACCAATTGAAACTTCTAAGGTATGTTTTTGAATCAATTAAATGAGTCTCAATTGTTAATAGAGAGTATAATATATGTATCACTTGGACCACTCTAATGTAATTAATTGACTTTGTTTCATGTCTGTATCACACATTAATCTCATGATTGAAGGTTGTGGTGTGAACCAAAATAAGAATTAAGTAATTAAAATTATAAATTTTTTTATGTCCTTGTTATGGCTTGTCAATCTAATGAAAGGTATGCAATGAAACAAATTGACTTATTAAAAGTAATGAGTATTACATAGCCTAATTTTCTAATGATCAAAGTATAAGTTTCCTATTTAATATGGAAATGTTAACCATTATAAGAGTGGTAAGACTTGATCCATCCTTGGATTCCTGAGGGAATTCCTTGAGGACTCACGGATTCCATTCTGATTTAGGGATGTGGGTTGCCTAGGGTGATACCTTCCATGGAATATAGTCCTTTTCTACATTTGGATTTTTGAAATGAAATCATTGGATCCCATTATTTTCATTCGGATATTTGGATGCCTTGGATACACTCCTTGGATCCATCTTATTGTCTATGTACATGTGGTACCACGGATAGAACCATTTCTCCCAATCATTTATTTTCTTGTTTTACCATGGATGAGATCCTTGGACTTGTCAGAGTCAAATTATAATGGGATTACTTTAGATATTCCCCTTAGATTACACTCATACCCCTTAGAGACATGCCCTAGATTATGACTGAGTTATCTGGACCCCTAAGGTCAAGAACTCATTGGTTACTACCTTGGATCATCTTCATTATAATCATTATAAAAGATTCCTTGGTTATTATCTTGGATTCTCCGTTATTATTATTATTAGATTCCTTGGTCATTCCTTGGATCCTATTACTTTACTTATAAAAAAATTGGAATATAATTAATTAAATGATTAAAATTTCAGACACTAGATAAGGCTAAGCTAGTTATAAGGGTATTTATATTATTATACAACTATTTATTTATATATACCTGTACACTTTCAATTCACATTTCTCAGACTAGATGGTATTAAAATAATTTTTTGTGGCCTATTGAGACTTATCTCACACCCTATCATGGTTTCTATTTGTACTTGGGAATATTACAAGTAAAGAGGTGTTGAAAAGGGGAGGAATCCCTCTTTGGACACCTGATCATGATTTCATTCGTTTGGATGAATCTTGGTAGAATATTACCAATCTAGAACATGAGATGTTGAAAAAAAAATCATTCTTTTTTACTCATTTGTATATAAAATAAAATATGTTCCCATGTATACTAGTTTTCTAGTTTTTTAGAGATGTGATATAAAATATCATCAACTTTAGTATATGATTTATCTTCTATATTTGAGTTTTATTACCATTTTCATCATTTTTTATTCATTGTTATACTACTTCTACTATGGCTGGAGACTTTTTTAGTTATTATAGTTTATTTTTCCAATGTTCAATATATTTATATATGCATTGACTATTTACATATTTTTTTATATCCACTATGTTACACATTGCTAATGAGTGCATAGTCTCCTCTTGGAAACACCATAGGACCTCTTTGTTTGTCCACAACCGCTAGCATATGGGGAGGTACACAAGAGTCCATGTGGTAAACTAGGCTCAAGGAACCTCTAAGTGGCACCCGGGTAGAGAACATCCCAAAATTTTAAAAAATATATATATAAATATTATTGAGATTCCAATCCACCCCCTCTTGAGTTAGTCACTCTGACCAAAATTTGGTATCTTAGGTATTTTAAAAAAATTATTTTCTTATGATCTATTTTTAATTAAAAGAACCAAATTTTATTTATACTAAAATTATATCTATATTGATAACAATAGAAAATAGGGTACTTCCAAAAATCAAACTACTAATTTTAAAGGTAATGATTATGCTTATGTGAATATTATAAATTGATGTTCATATTGAAAGAATGGGGTTTGATATATGAATAGTCAATGAGGATAAAGATAAACTACCCAAATAGGTAAATATGAATGGATTTATCCTAAAAAGTATATTATAACAATAATTTTAAATAAATGAATGTTTTATATTATTCTTTAAGAGATTAAGAGTTTAAT
Source organism: Viscum album (assembly GCA_963277665.1). Taxonomy (NCBI): domain Eukaryota; kingdom Viridiplantae; phylum Streptophyta; class Magnoliopsida; order Santalales; family Viscaceae; genus Viscum; species Viscum album. Next base: position 737,242,843 of record OY728140.1, on the reverse strand, counting down.
AAAATACATATTTGAACAAATGAAATTAATATTTTGGATAACTTGGTTGATAATGATAAATTAAATTAAAATATAAAATAATTGAATTTAAATACATATAAAATTAAATATAATACTTTAAAGATCAAATATGATTGAGATAATTTTTGATTTGTATCTTAGGATAAATTAGATTACTAACATTATTTATGCACATCTGAAACCAATTTATTTTAAGGATCAAGTGATATTCTAGCTATGATGTTTATCAGATAGATGGAGATGAACTTTAGTTTCAATTTGAAAATTATGTGATATAATTAAGTTTTATAATAAAGATATAAAAGAAAATCTCATGATGTATGAATATGAAATTAAATTAAATATATAATTAGATAATGAAACAAATAGGAAGTCAGTAGCTTTCAATACTTATAACTCAAATAAATAAATTAAAGTTCAAAGAAGATATCTCATCTGCAGGTGAATCATCTATATATAGTGATGAATAAATAGTCTATTTAGCTATATGATTGAATAAATTTAAAAAAGGAATCAATTCTTCAAGAATCCAAAATAAAAATGTAATTATATATATACAGGCGAATGGATAAATTAAAGGAAAATTATTCTTCTATAAATGGAATAGTCTACAATGAATGTTTGAGAAAAATTCATATAAAATTATATTTTCATAGGATAATGTTTAAGAAAAATAATGTGCACTAATATAATAGATGTAAGAAGGATGTGAAAGGAATCTGGAGTTCCTTAGAAGATATTTCATGTGATTCAAACTCAAGAAGAGGGTACAATCATGAGAGATCCATTTTTTATTTTATGAAAAATGCATATGAGGTATCTAATATTTTTTTGGGTCTTAAATTCATAATTAAAATGTTTCTGAAGAATAAATATAGTGAAGAAAGTATGTCTAGTGAGGAAATATTTGAATATTGAAATATACTAGAAGATAAAATTCAGATAAATATAATGGTTTAAAGTGGCACCATGCCTTATATGCTCACATTAAAATATATCATAATATAGAAAATTATAAAATTACCCAACTACTAAAAGAAATTAATTAGCTAAAATCAACCAATGAAAAATTAAAAAGGGATTTAGGGAGATTCACAAATTAATGAAATACTTTAACCTGGATTATTTTAAATTAAACTAAACATAAGAATACAATGGGAATTGGATATAAACCTAGATAAAGAATTTTCAATAAGTCTAAATTTATTTCTAATTTTAGTTATATCGGTAATATAAACACTTTTTATTGATATAGAACTAATATAGTTTTTATTTCTAAAATTCTTAAATCTACCTATAATAAACCTATTAAATAATTATGGATTTCAAAATGTTTTATTACTAAAATATTTGAACCCCAAAACAATATGGTCACTAAGTTCATTTTTGTTTTAATTACATTTTATAGGAAACTTGCATGAAAATATCAATTATTCACTTGTTGTATCTGGATAATGGTTGCTCTAGACACATGAATAGGGATTATTCATGTTTTAAGAACCTAATCAAGGTTTACGGTGGACATGTCTCCTTTGGTAAAAATTACAAAGGAATAATAATTGGGATTACTCCAACTGGTAACTCTAATAATTCATTAATTTATATAGTTTTTTTATAGAAGGACTATATTATATTATAATTACAATCTCGCTAATTTTTTATGATTATTTCCATGTTATGATTTAAAATAATTTCTACAATATTTTTTATACTGAAAATGATTTAGTTTTAACTAATTTAAGAAATGATAATATATATGCTATTAATTTATATTCCTTTTATTCTCAAAACAATTTTTGTCTAAGTGAATATCAAAATGATTCCAGGATCAAGAATAGAAAATTAGGTCATCGCAACAGAAATTCTAAAAAATATAAATTGGATTGGTCTTGTTAAAGATTTTCCAAAACTATAATTCCCAGATTAAAAAGTAGTTAACCCATGATAAAAAAGGGAAAGAACATAAAATCTTTTTCACATAAAATAAATAAGTTTCAACTTCTCAACCCCTAGATTTGGTTCACATGGATTTTTTGGAACCTATAGATTTTCAGAATTTAATTGGAATCACTATATTTATGTTCTATTATATGGATTTTCTAGACACAGTTTTGTATTCCTTCTAGATCACAATAGTGGAGATTATTCTTATTTTTCTAACTATGATATATCTATATAACATCTTAGTGGAATTAGATTTAATACCATGAGAAGTGAGCATGGATTTCAGTTAAAAAAATCAAGATTCTGAATCACAATGTTCCCAACATGGATATAATCACAAATTTGATTCTCCTATAACCCCATAATATAATGGTGTATTAGAAAGAAGTAATATAACCACTAAATAAATTTCATTGACCCTGCTTAATGAGTATTATCTAACTATTTATTTTTGGGAAGATTTATTGAATATATATTTCAAAATAATTAATAATGTCTATATAATACCTCTTTTAGATATAGGCTCGTATGAATTAAAGAATGATCGAAAACCAATGGTTAATTACTTTAGTGTTTTTTGGTTGAAAATTAATTATCCTAAATAAAAAGGTTAATATTGACAAATGTTCTTCCAATAGAGATGAATTAATTTTCTTTGGATATTCAAAAACTAGTAAGTCATCTAAGGAATTTAGTAAAAGGACTAAGATAGTGGAGGAATCTATACTTGTAAATTTTATGAAACAAATATTTATTAGACTATGAACTCTCTAAAAAGCCTTGATTATGATATTTCTAATCTAAACATAAATGTTATACATTAGTACATATCTATGAAACATACATTTAAATCTTATAGTTATGATGAAATATATAAAACCAAACCTATGGAGGATAATGAAACGTCAAGCACTAATTTTACTAGAACCCTTAGGACTCATTGATATCATCCCTAGATTCAACAGTTGGAGACCTAGATATAGAATTAAAAAATAGATATTCTCTTAAAAATCAAGAAAAACTTCAATATTTTTTGTCAATACATGAACAAAAATAAAATCAATGATGCAATCAAATATGTATTATAGGTAATAATAATGAATGAAGAAATCAATCAATTTTAATGAAATAATGTTTGGGAACTATTGGATATACCTAAATACATTCTACCCATTAGAACTAAATGTGTATTGAGAAATAAATTAGATGATCCAGAAACCATATTTTTAAACAAATCTAATTTTTGTGCAAGATGATATAGTAATGAATAGGTTTTTGACTATGTGGAATGGTAAAATTCGATAATACAACTGTAATTATTAATAGTAAAATTTGAATAGTTATTTTTCTTCATGTTTTTATTCAACATAAATTCCACTCTTAGTGATCTTCCTTTTGTAATTGATCATTGGTAATTTACCAATGGGGACCCATTATTAGTGACCGACCATTGGTAATCTATAATTTTTGATCTGTCATTGGTGATCGATCATTGGTAATATACCATTGGTGATTCACTGTTGGTGATAAACCATTGTTGATCTTCCATTAGTGATCGACTATTGGTGATATACCATTACTGTTCGACCATTGGTGATCCACCATTGGTTATCTAACATTGGTGATAAACCATTGGTGGTCAACCCTTGGAGATCCACCATTCATGATCCACTATTCAAGTATTTATAATTTACTTTTACATCTCATGTTTTCAATGATTAAATTTTTATTGGATTTATTTATGTATATTTTATTATATTCTATTTCTCTAAACTCATAAATGATAAAATAATCTTACATATGAATTTGAGAATCCCTTAGTTTCTGCCTATTTTTAATCTTCATTCCCTTTTCACTCTCGTCCTCCCACCCTCCTTGTCCACACCCTTTTTTCCTTATAACCAGTGCAAGGATGGTGGTAGTGAAATGAACCTCAGTTTTGTCTCGTAAAGGATTGTGTCCCTTGAATAAATCATGTGGTGAATCTAGGTGGACAATTTTTTTTAACCAAATAACCCACAACTCTCGACTCGCGTTTTTTTAAAGGATATAGATGTTGAATGGTTAGTTTCCAGAAAGTCACTAGTACTGAGATTCATCCATTACGAAGGACTGATTGAATGGTTTTTTTGGAATGACATTCCAATTTATCATATGTTGGTTCACATGTTTTATCAATACAAAAAGTATGATTTTAGAGAGAAGAAAGATGATATTGAAATTTTGGTGGATTAAAAATAATTCATCTTTTCTTAAAAAAATTGGGTAAGATGCCTCAATGTACCTCATAATGTTACATCTAATGATTTCCAAGGTTCTATTACTAGTAATTGGGGGTTTTTATATATAAGGATTCCCTACTGGAGTTAAGTGCAAATGATTCTATGAAAAGACCTATAGTAGTATAAATTGATATGAAATGCCAACTCTTGTTTAAGTTTATCCGATGTATGCTTTATCCCATGAAGGGGAATTTTGAACCATGTGGTACCGAGATGTTTTAACTAATTATTTATGAAAAATTGAGATATGATAGATATATGTTGATACCAAATGGTTCATATGATTGAAATGAGAAAGACATAAACTAGGTCTAATTCCATGATGTACCCTAACCTCCTTTTAGCTAGGTAGGATTCCTAATATTTAGTTCCTAAAAATAAAGAGGTTGTAACCAATTATGGAGTGTTTTATTTAATTCAGTTTACTTGAGAAAACATTAATGTAAATTCAATCACTTGGTTGATGAAATGAGTGGATTACAATGATAAGCTCTATTATAATTTCAACCATGTAAAACACTCTTCTAGACCTGGAAATGTGTTTGATCATTGATTAGAGCCATATGAATTTTTAATTTATTCATTTAGTAAGGATATTGAGGAAGAGGAAGATAAATTTAGAGGAGAAGAGTCATTAGTATTTTCCATAGAAAAATGATGTGACCCAAATGTGGTCATAATCCCAAATGTTTTCAATAGATATACATGTCCATATCTTTCTATTTATTATATTTAAATATTACTAAAGGTAAAGAATATGAAGAGACTATAGTCTCACAAGATGAATAATATATAAGTTATTTTGAGATCCCATGAGATTTTTTGGAAGTATCTGATGGATTTGAGAATGGTGATAGTAATAATACTAAGGAAGATCATTTTCATCACTCTCCAAGTGATTCTAGTTCATGTATGTGTGATAATAAGTTTATACCTAGTTCTACTCAGCATGTCACACCCCAACCTAGTAAAGCCCTTTATTTTATTCTTGTATTGATATTATATACTTTGGTTGAGTTCGGTTTTGGTCTCAGTATTTAATTTTATGTTTTGTAAGAAATTAGGTAGGATTTTAATGAAAAATTGAGTTTTGGGGCTTGGAAATAAGAGGCCCACATTTATCACATGGTTAATAGAAACTTTTTTGATTTTTCCACGAAACGGTGGTCTTGAGTTTGGTGTTTGGGGCTCTTCACATGGACTCTCATTATTATGGAAATCATGTGGATAGTATTCAGTGTGTTTTTGGAATTGGGAGGGATTGTTTTTCATGGTCGGTGAATGTTTTAGAAAAAACTATATAACAAAAAAATGTGGGGTTTATTTCTTCTCCAGAAGTGTTTTCATGGTTTCCATGTGGTTTTCCGTGTCTTACAATAGAACCATGAGGATTACCTAGATTCCTAAAAATATAAAATTATATTCTTAACCCTATAGTGTTTTTAACCCTTATTCATGATTTTCTCCTCTTCTCACCTAAGGCACACTAGGGGGTCAACCAGTATTATCCTCTATTTCTCGCCTTATATTTTTTAATACCTTTGAAGGTTTATATGTATGTTCATTTGGGGTTTTTTTAGATTTTCTCATTTTCATCCCCTTATCTCTTAGTTTCCCCCTTTTTCCATTGTGGGTTCTAATTTTTTCCAACCCAAATGTTTAGGGTTTATGTGTGGTTAATTTTCATGGGTGTTAGTGTGTGTGGTTTGTCTCTAGGTATTGGATATTTCTTCTCCTGAATTTTATTTGATTTCGCACATAGATGTGGTAGGTGTTTCTTTTCATATCCTTTCCATCACATTCTATTTGATTGTTGATATTTTCTTAATGATTCAAATATGTTATAATCTTTCTTGTGATGTTTTAGCATGAATTTTTATGGTGTTTTAATGATAGAAAATTTTTGTGAAATGGGTTTTTAAAGTGTTTATTTAACTATAAATATGTTAAATGAATATAAGGTTTTTGATAAAAAATAAACTATGTTTTTAAAGTAAAATTGTGTGTTTTGGGTGATTTTCTCCCTTGGTTATGTTTTTATGTTATTTTTATACTGTGAGTTGGACATTATATGTGGAAAGTGGTGGATTTTATGGTGTGATTATAACGTGTGTCTTGTTCTGTGGATTTAAAAGAAAATAATGTTTCTTGAAATATTTATTTTTAAAATTGGTTTTAATGTGAATACAAATTTGATAGGGGATATTCTTGTGTAAATGATTTGTTTGCACATGTATTCATCTTGTTTCGTTTTTAAAATGATTTTATAAATAGTGCAAGGGGTGAGAAATTTTTTTTAAACGGTCTTGGTGTGTGTTTGAACATGGAAAAGGGGAGTTTCCCATGAGAATGGTTGGTTTTCATATTTGATTTATTAAAAGTTTTCTGAGGCCCATTTGGCACTTTCATATTCATTTTAGAAAATAATTGGAATATTGGACTCTTTGGAATTTTGTGATGTGGTTTGATTTCCTAAATGATGTAAAGGCATGTTTGTCATTGTGTATGTGAAATTGGATTTTTTATATTATCTTTTGAAAATGGTGAGGAAATGGATTTGTAAATGTTTTTGGATTGTAAATTTTAAATTCCTGGTTAGCACTCGGTATTGACATGATTATAATAGTTTTGATGTGAAGTGATGTGAAAGCCCAGTTGGCATGTTTTCTAGTTTAGTAAAATGGATTGAAAACATTTGTAGCATGAAGGCTGAGCTATTATTTTAAAATGATTTATTAAATGGTTTTGGTTATGAAAAATTGTGGTTTAAATGCGATCTTTAATTATTGGAATAGAATTATTTTTAATTAAATGTTTTTCACAAAATATTATTAATATTGTCAAGGGATTCATGGTCATTATCTAGAGGGTTGAGTAATGGTTTCTTATCGACCCTAACTAGATGGTTTGGTACTACCCTTTACTGGATAGGGCTCGTTGGGAGGTTCCACTGGTTTTTCATGTTGGGAGTTGAGAGTTATCTATTGATTATGGAGCTACAACATATACTGACAGGTGAGTCTGAACTGAGTATGTCCATGGATTTTGTATAGAGATGTTCTATAAATGATCATGATTTTCTATCAAAATGACCTATTTATTTTCTACTAGATATTAGATATCAATATTTCTCATTGTACGTTATTGTTGGTTTCCTTTATTTTCTACACATCCCCCATATTGAGTTATCTAATTTGGATCTGTAGATAGGTTTTTTCATTAAAACGGGTTGTTGAAAGTGAATCATTTTTTGAACAAGAAAGTTTTGTGGGTTGTTTTTGAAAGAGAAAATAATGAAATCTATGATTGGTTGATTACTTTTTGAAAATGATTTAAAATACAATTTTCTAGTTATATATTCAAACTACTGTTTAAAGACTATTTCAAGAAAATAAATGCATTGACTCGGTGGTGATTACCTACTAAGTTGTTTTAGCTCACACCCAACTAGTATTATTCAGTGTTATTAAACCCATGTTATTTTATAGGTGTAGGTTTCTGGTTCGGTCTCTCTCGGAGTTTCCTGGTTTTGCAGATGGTGGGGACCAAGTGTCCATGTGGAGATCATGTTTTCCTCATCCATATTTATTTTCGTATTCAGAATCTATTTTTTTAGTTATTTTGTTTGGATCAATTTGAATATTCATTGAGATTTATGTTTTTTCTATTCTTCCACATGTTATGTGTATTTATTTGATCCTAGTTTATTTGGAATATTCATTCCCATATTGTAAAATTTGATGTCTGGCACTAGTTTCCAGCCCATGCGGATCGGGAATGCCCTTTAGTCCATTTCTCAGACTGGGTTAGATATCAGGTTTGATAGAATCCCAACTTTGTTAAAAAAAATGGTATCAGAGCAATCCATTTTTATATTGTATGGAATTTATATTGGAGAATAGGCATGTCGGGAATTGGGAGGTGAGTGTGAGAAGGATTTCATGAACCCTTTCTCGTTCTAATCCTCAAGTCGCAAGGTGTAGTCTGTGATTTTTGTATTTTGGTCTTGCTTTGGATGTTTTAATTGAGGAGTGAAAATGGAGGTGAGATTGTGTTATGTTGTGATCTCGCATGGAGTAGTGACCCATGAGGAGTCCAATTACAAGTTTCAAGTTCCCCTTAGTTTCTTATTATGATAAAGGGAATGTGCCACTAACCATATCACTAGGTTATGCATGGCCACTATTCCTCTCCCCAATAGTGTGATGTGAGTTAATTTTTCTTTTAGTTTCTTTTTCTATGAGTGGTATTTTAAAATTAAAAATATTTTAGAAATATAGATTAATTATTTCAAGTGGTTTTGGATTGATAAGAATGGGTTTTAAAATAGAATGTAATTTTGAAAAAAACATTGTTGAAAGCTTGGGTCTGATGTGGAAATGGTATAGGTGGCCCTTAGTATTTCCTTATGAATGTTTTCATATGTTTTGGTATGCATTGAATGATCATGTTGGAATGTGTTCATGGAAGAGATCAATTGAAGTGGGATGAATTAATATGCAATGGTTCATAGGATTTCTCAGGTGAGTTTTTAAAATCAAAGGGTTTTTTAAAAAAATGAGAAATACATTATGGATTTGGTTTTTCATCAAAAAGTAGGTTTTTTATGAAATGTTCCTTTTATATTTTTAATGTATACTTGGTGTAAAGTGGACATAGAAATTGAAATGGAGTGGTGATTTTTTAAAAGAGTTTATTTTTTTATTTTTTTAATGTTTGGAATATTAGCCTATTGTTTTGGCATAAGATGATTTTTTGGGATAAATTTTGGGTTGATGTCGATCCTAGATTTCTATTCATTGTGATGTTCATAATATTCCCCCAGAAAGTTCTCCAAGATTTATAGTTGGTATCATTCTTTTTCTAGTAGTTCCAAGTTATTTCCAGTCTTCTGTAGTGATTGAGGTCCATTAGAAGCTATGGAATGGATTGAGGAAGTTGAGATGATTTCAGATCATTAGGAACTCCCAAGGTGGTGAGATTCCATGATATTTTTGTCTCATTTGAATTTCCATCTTGGAACAAGTGGAAGGTAATTTTCATATCATTAATGCAAGTTTGTTTTCCTTGGAAAATAATTAAGACCACCTTCATCTAATGGTTCATACATGAGGAGGTAGAGGTGAGGAAGGTGGAATAGCTCTTGAGTATTCAGTATGGCTAGCAGTCAGTAATCTATTGTGATGAGAATTTCAAGTAGATGGTTTCTTTCTCTCTAGATATCAAATCCCATGAATTTTTGATGTTCAATCCCTTTCTTTGGGGTCTTTATTCATGGATCAAGGAGCGATTTCTCTCGTCCGGTAAAGTTTAGTTTGGTTTGTTGGATGATGAGGAATTCCTAGCTGAATTGATTTCTAGAGAATGTGTAAATAGTAACCCAACTTCAATTCAAATTCACGAAGGTTCTTAATATGGTCAGAGGTTCATCCTAGAAGAACTTATTCTTGAAGAGTCTCCATTATTGTTTTTGTATTCCCATTCATTGTACCATTTTATCATGTGATTATAGTGTGTTCAGTTCATGAATTTGAAGTCATCTTGTCACAATCTTATAAATACTTGTCCCCTATATGGTTTTTTAGTAAATCTGGAGATTTTTTGTTATAATTGATTCCCAATGAAGAAGTATGGATAAGGGGATTTTAGTTTTTGGTTTTGAGGAAGTAGAATATACATACATAAGGGATCCCTCCAAAGGCCTTAGAGTGAATCTCGTGCATGGATATAAATAATCTGGGCTATCATGGACCATCTGTTGTCTCCCATGTAGGGGTAGAGAAATGTGAAGTTTCCTTTCTTTGGATTTTCTATTGTAATATTTTCATCCATAAAAAGAAAAATTGTGATGAAATTTTCCATTCATGATCTAAGTGGTTATTTTTATTTGAGTGTGGTTATTAAATTGGTTGTTGTTTCTTTGGTGTTCATAGCCCTTGTCTGGGTTAGTTTTTGTTTTAGTTTATTTTTAGTTGAAAGATGCCTAGATTTGGTGGAATTGATATTATTATCATGTGATTGGATTCATTGTTTGGTTTGGGTTCTTTTTTTATTTTTTTCACTTGTGTTGGGAATTTGGTTGATGTGGTGAATTCCGAGTTCTGGTAAAGGTGTTTTTTATCTTGGGTGGAGAACTGGGTTAGTTCTCATTTGGTGTTTCCCAAATGGTCACCCCCTAGGTAGTGTTGGTGAGAGTTCTTGTGATGGTAAACATTGGGTGGTGGCTGAGTTTCTATAGTGGGGAAAACCCTATCATGTTATCTCTTTGTTCTCGGTGCTTTTCTTTCCACTAAATATGGGTCTGTGTGATTTTTGAAGTGGAAGTTTACCCTGAGGATCATGGTTTTTTTCAGATTTATTCAAATTTGGGATTGTGTTTTATTTAACTTTTGGCTGAGTGAACTTATTTGGGAATTAGGTGTTTGTGGTGGAGAGAATTATCAAACCCTAACCATTTAAATTCTATTAATTTATTCTTCTCTTGATATTGGATTTTTATGAAATGTTCAGGTAGAGTCGGGGTTGGAATTATTAAGTTTTATAATCATTAGGGTGGTTTTTTTTTGAAAAATGGATTCTCTCAACTTGGTAGTAAGTTCCACATTATTAGTGAATGGTTAGAAAAAATTGTGTAGCCTTTCCTAGGAAATCATGTGGCCTATGTTTAATGTGTGGGGCTTGTTTCTCATCCTGTACACGGTTAGGGAAATTGTGCGGCAATTGTGAGGTATGGATCAGGAATTGGGTGATGGAATTTGGAATAGTTGGCTCATGGTTTGGGGAAACCATATGGCCACATTGTATATGGTTTCTCTCTTGTCTAGACGGGTACACACGGTTCGTGCATGGTTTTCTGAACTGTGTGGCCAAACCATGTGGATTACATAGATTCTTAAAAATGTAAAATTCCAATATTTCCCCTCCTTTTTAACCCCAATTCATTATTTTTCTCCCTTTATCTCTCATGGACTACTAGGGGGTCCTCTAAGATTTTTCTCCCTTTCCCCCTTCAATTTTTGATTCCCTTTGAAGGTTCCTAGGTAATTAACTTTGGATTTTTGGTTGATTCCCTCGTCTTTTTTCCCTTCTCTCATAGTTTGATTGTTATTCCTTGGTGGGGTTTCATGTTATCTAAACCTTAAGGGTGAGGGTTGATATGTGGTTCATTTTCATGGGGGATAGGGTCTAACGTTTGTCTGTCAGGCTTGTATCTTCCATCTCCTGAAATTTGGTTGTGTTAACACATCATTGAGGTAGGTATTTCCATTCAGTTCATTTCCAGCACTTTTTATTTTATTCTTGATCTTTATTTAATGCTTTAAATATGTTATACTCTTTCCTGAGATGTGCTTGAGTTAATTATTATAGTGTCTTGATGGCGTTGAATGGATAAGAAAGGGTTTTCTAATGGGTTTATTTAATTATACTAATTTTAAATGAATGGATGGTGTTTGATTAAATGTCAACTATGTTTTTAAATAGAAATTGGGTGTTTCGGGTGGTTTTCTCCCTTGTTTATGTTTTTATCATGTTTTTGGATTGTGATTTGGATGTTATATGTGGAATGTGGTGGCTTTTATAGTGTGATTCATATGATTTTCTTATTGTGTTGATTTAAAATAAAATAATTTTTCATTAAAGTGCTGTTTTCAAAAGTGGTTTTAATTTGAATAAGAATTTAAAAGGTATTATTCCCATGGAAATGTATGGTTTTCACATGTGTTCTTCATGTGGTTTGTTTAAATAGATTTCATAAATTTTTCATGTTTTACAAAATTTATTTTCAAAGAGTCTTACTTTGTGTATGAACATGAAAAGGGGATGTTTCCCAAGAGAATGAATGGTTTCAAAATGTCTTTTCATAATGTTTGTTTGAGGAAAATTTTGAACTATGAGATATGTTTTTTAAATAATTGATATAATGGTCTGCTTACCAATTTTTGATATGGTTTGGTTCTTCAAAATAGGTAAAATTCATGTTTCGAATTGTGAATGTGAACATAGTGTTATATATTGTCTTTGGGAAATGGTGAGGAAAAGACTTTGTAAATTAGTTTTTATTGAAAATGTTAAAAGCGTAGTTAGCACTTTGTATTTAATTGAGAATGCAAGATTCGATGTGATGTGATATAAATTCCCGGTTGGCTTGATTGCACGTCTTGAAAAATGGATTGAAAAGTCAGGTATCATGAATAAATGGTTTGTATTTAAAAATGATCTAAGAATGGTTTTGATTATAGAAAAATGTAGTTTCAATGTGAGTATTAATTTTTGGATGAAAATTCTTATTAATGAAATGATTTTTCATGTGTGTTGTGATAATATGATTTTTTATGGAGACTATTAATTTTGGATGGGATTCTCTCCAATATCACTTGAAAGGGAACGTTGTAGGTATTTAGTCATTGAAAAATTTAGATAGGATCCTCTCTAGTGTATCGTTCATGCGAAAATTGTTGGTTCTGGTTTCTATACCATATTATACTAAGTATTATTATTATTTTCATGTTATTTATGGTTGTCATCTAGGGGGTCAAGTGATGGTTGCTTGTTGACCACAATTAGATGGGTTGGTACTGTAGGATTGAAATAATGATGTAGATGCTCAATATACAAGAGGGGGGTGAATTGTACACTTTAAAATTTCATTTGGAACCATTAAAGTTGATTACAAATAACTATGTTTTCCTTAGATAAGGAATGTTATAAGTTTAACAAAGTTAAACTAAGAAAATTCAAAACACCTCTAACACCAATTAAAAAATTGGAATAAGGAATGAAGTTATAAACTTCAAGTTCTATGTACTTTCTTATAAATAGAAAGAGATTACGAAAGTAGGTTCCGAAAATATGGATCCGTAAATTGAAACATAACTAAATATTAAAATATGATATTCTATCTTAAAACTTATAGAATCTAAATGCAACAGAGTACAACTAGGGATGTATAAGAAAGTTATACTTTCCTTACAATACAATATGCAGCAGAAAAAAAACAGGTAGTAAAACTACAAATAACAAAATATAATTCTTTTAACCCAAAGAGAAGGGTATCCAACAACCTTGGATAACAGTCCCTTGATTTATACTTTCAAGAAATTCTGTCTTACCCACACCAGGGTAAGCCCTCGATATGAAGATCGTAATCTCTGTCTTGCTATCCCCGCAAGCCCTCAACTTCAAGGTAGTTGGGACCTCTGTCTTCCTCACCAAGGAAGCCCTCGAACTTTAAGGTAGTCGGCACCTCTGTCTTCCTATCCTCGGAAGTCCTCGAATGTAATCCCCAACATTCGGAGTCGCACGAAGAAAAAACTAAACGAGCGGTTCAGTACGCACAAAGCATGAAAATCTTTCTCTCTCTAGAAATCACCTTAGCAGTGTGTGGTCTCTAGATCGATCAACTTCATTGTATATATATCTCTTTCAAATGAGCTCATATTTATAGGATCAGTCGGCCTCCTTTCCAACGGTCATAAAATTCGGAGGGACCTGTACATGTGTCACTTAACCAACGGTTAGTTTATAATGGAATAGACAGTATCGTTTTATAACAAAAAAAGTGTAACAGAAAGTACGACATCATTTCAAGATTAGTTAAAAAATTTGGAGTGAAGATTCAGAGTGTAAAAAAAATGTCAAAGAGTAGACAAATTATAAAAGTGTAAGCAAAATGAAAGTTCGGAGTCTAAACAAAAATAATATTTAGAGTCTAAATAAATTCGTAGTGTATAAAGAAAAGATGAACAATTTCTGTTTAATAGGTGAATTCGGAATGAGAATTTGGAATGAGAATTCGTCATTAGAATTCGTAATGAGAATTCATAATCAGGATTCGTCATTAGATTTCGATGTCGAACTTCATGAGAGTTTGTATCCAAAATTCGGAGTAGAACTTTATTAGATTTTGTATCCAGAATTTGCAGTGGAACTTCATTACAGTTCTCATCCAGAATTCAAAGACTAAAACAGAATGCTTCATATCAAAGTTTTAAATGATTCTGAGAATATAGAAATGAATCTGATTCTTATACTTAATAAATATATGGATATAGATAATGAAAATATGATAAGGATAATTTCCCTTATGAAAGTGATTTTCCTTATAAAAGCAATTTTACTTATAAAAGAGATTTTCCTTATAAAAGCGATTTTCCTTATAAAAGCAATTTTCCTTATAAAAGCGATTTTCCTTATAAAAGTGATTTTACTTAAAGATAATGTGTTTGTGATTTTCAAAACAAGAAGGAATGGAAAAGTCATAAGGAAAACCTTAATGACTCAACAATCTCCCCCTTTTTGGAAAGCACAAACATCCTTACAAAAAATAAAGACTAAGGAAAAAACATTAAGGCCTTCTCCCTTTTCTTATGGATGTTGATGAATACGACTAACTCCCCCTTAGGCTTTGAAACTCTAAGGATCGTATTCTAGATTTCCAGAATGATATTTCATTAAGAATAAGAATGTCTCCTTTAATGAAAAACTCCCCCTTTGATAAACTATATTAGAGTTCTTTTTTCTCACCCTTTGTTAATGTTCTTTTTCCTTTTCTCCCTTTTTTAGGGTTCTTTTTCATTCTCCCCCTTTGTGATTTTCAAAAAGGATTTGAGGGATTGAAAATATAACAAAGTACCTGAAAAATTAGTAACAACAACAAAATAGACGAGCAAGAAATATTTTCATTAGGTTTGAAAGATCAAAAAACAAGGAAGCTAAGATACAAAAAAAGATCAGATTTGTCTATTTTGGATCATTTTCCTTCGATATGAGACCCTTTAGAATAGTCTTTATCTTCTTCAAGTTTTTATGGTCTTCTTCGACTTGCTTCTCTAACAAAACTATTCTTACACTTTGAGCTTCAATCTTTTCTTCCTGGGCTTCAAGTTTTTCTTCCTGAGCTTGAAAAAATTGTTCTTGCTTTAACAACTTCTCTTCAATATCAATCTGACGATCCCTTTCATTCCTCCAGCTTTGAGCTACAGAATTCATCTTCCCATTCAGATCTCTGTCTTCTTGAATCCGGAAATTCTTTTCAGTTGTCAACTTTTCATTAAAGGAAGAAGTAAGATCATTTAGCTTCCTATCTTCTGTCTCAAATGCATCTTTAACATTATCTTGTAAACCATCCATGATCCTCTTCTCTTCTACAGTTCTCCTCGACCAACATGTCATTTTCTTACAAGACCTTTTTTGGGCTTCATAGCCGACAAAAAAAGTTTTGAACTGATCCTCCATCTCAACAAATTTATCCATAACCATGGATACGGAGTCTGTTTTCTGATTCAAAGTATGTTGGAGCATCTGGAATCTTGAATCAACACTTGAGAAGGTTGGAATAGAACCTACCAACCTTTTTTAAGACTGAACAACAAAGTCATGTCCCAACGAAGATGACTCTGAATCCGAGACTTTTCTTGGAGAATTTTCTTCTTTAAATTTCTCATCCTTCTTCTTAGAATAATCACAAAATTCCCTTCTCTTTACAGCCACTGAGCTCGGGGTATAGACAAAAAGTTTCTTTCCCTTGTCCTTTTTTGAAATGGATTCATGTTCCGGGGTTTTCTGTTCACTATTAGACACTTGAACAACATTTTCTTCATCATCAATATCTTTTTGAGCACTATCCTCTACATTCTCCATTTGAGAAATATCATGTAGAAGATGTTCTTCCTCTGCATGATAAGCTACTTCTTGTTCTCATTTTTCCTCATCCTTCCCTGGAGTGACTATCTTAGAGGACTCAGCTTCTGAAGTTCGGAGCAAAAAATGTTCTGAAGGTGTCTCCTTATAATCTTCTACATGCTTCAATAGATCTTCGGTCTCACCACTGCCTTCAGCAACTTCTTCATCCTCTTCCGCTTGCTCAAAATTCTCAACTTCCTTAACATGCTCAGATTTCACCTTATCTGGAGTAACATAGTTTCTTCTTGGAGTCTCAGGTAGAGATTCCAAAGAGAAAGATCTCAGGACTAGAATGTTTTCGGGGAATATCTCATTAAACTTCAATAGTTCAAACCACCTCAGCTACAGACATCTTCTTCTTAAGCTTCTTTTGTTTCACTTGTTTTTCAAGTTCAATCGTTGTCTTTTCCTTCAATGCCTTAGCCTCCACAAGGTCCAAGCCAAACCGAGGCTCCCCTTGTACTCTCTTCTCTTTGACTTGCCTCCACTTAGAAACTACCTCATCAGGGTAATCTTTCTTCTTTTTCGGTTTTGGAGGTTCGGAATGAACTTTTTTAGATTTAATATTATCTTCTTCAACTTCAACTTCTTTCAACTTTCTCTTCTTCACTGGCTTAGAAGATTCAGGTTCAGTAACTTTCGGAACTGCTTCTTTTTGAACTGGAAAATCAAAGAACTCACCTGTATTCTTGTCGAAAACAACGTTCATCCTTTTATGGGTATCATCATTCACCAACATAATTTTGCAAACACATGGATTAGACTTGCAAGCCTCCTTGAAAGACTCAAGGCACCGAACTATTAACATCTAGATTATTATTGGATACATTACAATCTGAGCTATCAGATTCCATTTCTTAACATTCTCAATGGTAATAAGAATGTGTCTCATCAGATTAAACTTCTTTAGATTTATCAGAAAATCTAGAATAAATATCTCACTCTTCTTTAAACTATCTTTGTCACCCTTTCTTGGTATGATAAAGTCGTGTACCCATAATTATAGAATCCAAAAATTCGTAGACAGACTAGAAATCTTCAGAGCCTTGTCATCTAATAGTCCAAGAGTCTTCAAAGACTTTTCCTTGTTGAAAATTACCTTTGAATCCGGAAAAACATGAGTGATGAACTCGGATTATCCTTCATAGGTCAGCCCTACCAAGCTGGCTGCCTTGGTATAAGAAAGATTATAAGCCTTTCCATAAGACTTAAATGACAATTTCTCCCTACCATCTTACTTAAAAAATGAAACTGTCTCATAGAACTCTAAAAGAAACTCCGAATATACTTTATCTTGATTCCAGGGCTTAGACACAGCAACATATTCCCATGCGTTAATATTTATGTTCTTGGATATAAGAGAATCATAATTTTTGAAGAAATCAGGATGAACCAACCTTTCTCTATATACTAACCACTGAGAAATAGGCTTAGAGGTTGACATGTCTTGAGAATCTACTTCCATAGACATTCAGATCTGAAGACTTCTGAGAAGTTTGGAACGGAGATTGCTGAAGATCGGAACGGGTTTAAAATAGAGAGGTAGAGCTTCGGGATGCTAGATCTTGAAAAACTGATGTGGCATAACCATTTGGGGTCCCCCTTAAATAGGAAACGATATAACTGTTTATCTTCCTCAGTTGATTGAACAGTTGTAAAAAAACTGAGATCAGATCTGACGGTTGAAAACCAATTCTTAAGAAACTTTGAGTCTGAACTTTTGAGGTTTTATTAAAACAATGATTTAAGAAAACAATAATCAAAAAAAATATCAGAAAATACCAGCTAGTAAAGTATGATTACGAAAACATGAGTATGGAAATCATACCTTTCGGATTGGCTTATGAGGATTATTCATAATGGGTAACATCCTTCTTCACTACGGAAAAAAAACATAGATCGTAAAACAAACTACCAAAAACTCAGTGCGAAAAACCCGGTATGAAAAGAATAAAAGAAAATTATAAGAATTTCAATATGAGAATTTCATTACGAATGTCTCAATACAGAAGTCTTACTACGAAATTCTCAGTACGAAAGTCTCGTTACGAAAACCCTAGTCCGAAAATCTCCATTCCGGAAGTTCTTACTCTGAGAATTTCAATCCTGAAAAATTTCAATTTTGGAAATTACCATTTCGGAAATTTTAGTTTCAGAAAATTTCCATTCTGAAAACTTCTATTCCGAAAATTATAACTCCGAAAAAACTTTTAAAAAAAAAATTACGAAAAGTAAAATTTAGTAACACTAACAAACAAATGTACTCCCCCTATGAAAAGGAGTTTATTACTCTAAGGTGATTTTTTCAACAGAAAGTTAATTAAGAAATATTACCTTACCATTATCATTCCTAACTTCTGTTTAATGTATTCAAATCTATCAGAAGACAAAGATTTTGTGAAAATATCAGCAAGTTGATCTTGAGTTCTGATAAATTGAAGAATAATATCTTATTTCAGTGTGTAATCCCTAAGAAAGTGATGCCTAATATCTATGTGTTTTTCACATGAGTGATGTGTAGGGTTCTTACTTAGGGCAATGGAACTTGTGTTATCACACAAAATTTGTGTTTTAGTAAAACTCAATCCATAGTCTGTGAGTGTGTGATGCATCCACAACACTTGAGCACAACAACTTCCAGCTGCTACATATTCGGCTTCAGTAGTGGAGAGTGCTACAGAATGTTGCTTCTTTCAAGACCAATAAACTAGTGAATCTCCTAAGAAATGAAAAGTTCCAGATGTACTTTTTCTATCCATTCTACATCCACCAAATTCAGCATCAGAAAATCTTTTTAGAACAAAATCATTTCCAGAAGTATAAAATAATCCTAAATCCATGGTTCCCTTTAGGTAGCGAAAAATTCTTTTTACTGCCTTTAAGTGAGATTCCTTAGGATTGGATTGATATCTTGCACATAAGAAAACTGTGAACATTAAGTCTGGTCGACTAGCTGTTAAGTAAAGTAAACTTCTTATCATACCTCTAAAAGATGTTTGATCTACTGGTTTCCCAACATCATCAAGATCTAAAGAGTTTGATGTACTAATATGAGTACTTATTATTTTAGTATTGTCATAACCATACTTTTTGAGAAGATATTTAATATACTTATGTTGAGATATGTAGGTTCCTTCTGGTTTTTGGGAAATTTCAAAACTAAGGAAAAAATTTAAATCACCCATCATACTCATTTCAAAATCAGATTTCATTAGACTTGAAAAAGAGTCAATTAAAGATTGTTGAGTTGAACCAAATATGATGTCATCAACATAAATTTGAACAATCAAAACATTTTTCTTATCTTTATTTATAAAAAGGGTTGGATCTGCATTTCCCTTAAAATAGTTATTTTGAATCAAAAATCTAGTGAGTCTATCATACCAGGCTCGTGGGGCTTGTTTAAGACCATACAGAGCTTTGGTATGTCTAAAAAAATGATCAAGATGTTTTGTACCTTCAAAGCCAGGAAGTTGTTCAACAAAAATTTCCTCTTGAACATAATCGTTAAGAAAAGAACATTTCACATCCATTTGAAAAATTTCAAAATTAAAGAATGCCGCAAAGGAAAGTAGAATATGGATAGATTCAAGTCTAGCTACTGAAGCATAGGTTTCTTCATAGTCTATTCCCTCTTGATGATTATAGCCTTTAGCAACAAGTCTAGCTTTATTTCTCACTATGACTCCATTTTCTTCACATTTGTTCCTGAACACCCACTTAACTCCAATAACAGAAGTTTCCTTAGGTCTTTCAACCAAGATCCAGACTTTGTTCCTTTCAAATTCATTTAGTTCATCTTGCATAGATTTGATCCAATCATCATCACCTAAATCTTCATCAGTGCTATTTGGTTATAATTCGGAAAGAAATGCTAGATGGTCTACTTCATTTCCTAAGGAATTTCTAGTCCTTACAGGTTGATTTACATCACCAAGGATACTATCACTGGGATGATTCTTAAGAAACACCTGATTTGGGTTTTGTAAAACCTGTTCATCAACATAGGGTAGAAAGTCTTATGGGGTAAATATTTCATAAGTATCTTCTTGAACATTTTCCTTACCAGAAAGATCTTCTATCAAAGGTTGACAATCAGTTTTTGAAAACACATCCGATGATGTTGGTTGGGATAGTTTAAAAACAAAAGGATCAGACTCATCAAATTTTATATGCACTATTTCTTCAACAGTACAAGTATTTTTATTAAAAACTCTATATGCCTTAGAAGTTGTGGAGTATCCTAAGAAAATTACTTCATCATATTTTGGTGCAAACTTATTTATATTATATTTAGTATTGAAAATGAATACTTTGCAAACAAAAACCTTTAATTATGATAGTCTTCGTTTTCTACAATTCCATAACATATAAGGAGTTTAATTAAGAAAAGGTCTAATCAAAACTCGATTTATAGTATATCAAGCAGTACTTATAGCTTCATCCCATAAATTTCTAGCTATATAATATTCACTAATCATGGTTCTAGTTATCTCTTGAAGAATTCTATTTCTTCTTTCAACTACACTATTCTACTGAGGAGTTCTAGGTGCTGAAAAATTGTGAGTAATACCTTTTCTACTAAAAATGTTTCAAAATCAGAATTTTGAAATTTTCCTCCATGATCACTATGAATATTTTTCAATGGAAGGTTTTTCTCATTTTTCACATGAGATCTAAAACATTTGAAATAAGAAAAAGCTTCAGACTTATTTCCTAGAAAATAATCCCAAGTAAATCTAGTGTAATCATCAACTAGAACAAACACATAGTATTTGCCTCCAATACTTCCAGTTTGTGTTGGACCAAAAAGATCCATGTGCACTAACTGTAATGCATCAGCTGTTGAGACTTCACTGATTGATTTAAAACTATATTTATGTTGGTTTCCATATTGACAACTATCACAAACTTTAGAAGAATCAAATCTAATCTCTGGTAGATCCTTAACTAGTTTCTTCTTAGAGAGTTTTCATAAGTTCCTAAGGTTACAGTGACCTAGTATTCTATGCCATAACCAGGAATGATCTTCCATTGCACATAGGCAAGGTAAATATTGGCTCCTTAGGTCTTCTAAATTTAAGGTGTAAACATTCTCTTGCCTATTGGATGAGAGAATAAATTCTTCCTTGGAATTGTGAACTAAGCACTTATCATTCCTAAAATTCACATGGTATCCTTCATCACATAACTAACTTATGATAATGAGGTTGTTCTTAAGACCCTTAGCAAAAAGAACATTTTAAATCAAGGTTTTACCAATAAGAACTATATTACCTATACCAACAATTTCTCCCTTAGCATTATCTCCGAAAGTTACCTTTCCTCCTTTTTTTTTGATAATCTTTTCAAGATAGATTTTGTTACCAGTCATGTTCCGGGAACATCCACTATCCATGTACCATGTGTTGTTGTTGTTACTATATTTATTTTCTGGAAATCAAGAAAAGAATTAGACTTTCGGAATCCAAACTTGTTTGGATCCGAGATTTCCAGATAAAAAAATTTTAGGTACCCACATCTTCTTATAGAAATAAGCTTTGTGAAATCCTAGAGATAGGGTTTTGTTTAAGGAACAATTCTTTGCCCAGTGACCACCACATTGACACTCGGTACAAAATGGGTCACTTTGAGGAACAAAATAATTGTTATTAAAATTTGGTTTTTCATGGGTATAACCAAATCCGGATTTATTTCTTAAAGGTCATATTTTGGAATACATTTTATCAAAAATTTCCTTACCGTGGGTAAAGTTTTATAAAAACTTCTTTAAGGAAAAAATTTCGGACTTGAGTTTTATAACCATGTTTTTATCCTCAAAATAATTAGTTTTAAAACTAGAGCTAGGCTCGAATATACTTTTCTTAGAAATTACTTTTTCTAATTCTTTAGAAATTTTTTTCTTCTCAGAACTTACTTCCTCATGATTTTTTGAAATATTTATAAAATCATCATTTTTCCTATCAAGATCTTTAGAATGATCTGATATCTCTTTCGTAAGAATATAATTCCTAGAGTTTGCCTTATCAAGTTTTTTATTGAGTTTGGAATTCTCAATTTCAAGAAGTTCAGCAAACCTAGAAACTTATTTATAAGTAGGTAAAGTATTTTCTTTATAAGAAGAGGATTCTTCGTCAGAAGAGTTATAATACTTACTATCATTAGAATTTAAAGATACATTGGTCAATGATTCAGCATTTCATACCTTAGCCATAAAACAATAATTGTTAATAGGTAGTCTGGCTACAAGACCAAGATTCTTCTTTCCTGAAGATTCATAATTAAACGATTCATCAGAAGAGTCACCACCACTGGAACTCCAGGTATCACTAGCTTTCAGAACATTCTTAGTTTTTCCTTTATAATACTTCGTTCTGTTCCTGTCTGAATTCCTTTATTTCCTTTCTTTCTTTTTGAGAAAAGGGCAATCTGGTCTAATATGTGCAACGCTCTTGCATTCATAACACGTGACTTCTCCATCATTCCTATCTTTCCTTTCTTTTTCTTGTACTTGGATTGGAAATTTCTCTGACCGGCTATCTTGTTCATCCTTCGAGCAAGATTTTCTAACTCATTTTTTTAGATTTCACTTTTACTAGAACCTGATTGGATAACCATCTTCTTAGACTTGAATCTGGTTACTCTCTCTAGAGTCTTGGCTTTCATATGATTTGATTTTATTGTGAAATTAATAGTACCATTTCCATTTTTCTTCATGATATTGTCAGCATCTCTCTTCATTCTTGTTTCATGTTCAAGAAGAGTTCCAAATAGCTCATCAAGAGAAATTTGAGTGACCTTCCTATTCTCATATATAGATGTTCTTTTGGATTCCCACTCATTGGGCATAATATCAATTATCTTATCCAAAAATGCTTAATCATCTAACCCTTTCTCTCCCATAGACTGTAAACTGTTGACTATTGTCATAAATCTCCGTTGAACTTTACAAATTGGTTCACCATAAAAAAAATTGAATCCATGATATTCAGCTCTAAGAATAGCTCTCCTAGTCTCAATCACTTTAGAAGTTCCAAAGTGTGTAACCTCAAACTTCTTCCAGATATAATTAGATCATTCACAAGAAGAAATTTGGCTATATATATTTCTAGTCATTGAACAAAGTAAGGTATTACGTACCTTATAATTGAGTTGATAATCTTGCTTTTCCTGGTTAGTGAAAGTTCTAACATCCTTATCAAGAATTTTATAATCTCCAGTAAGCATAACAAAGTTGTCCACTCCAGTATTGATAAAAAAAGTCTTCATTCGGTCTCTCCAGTACTCATAGTCATTACCATCAACGATTGGTGGTATTTTAGGATTTATATTATCAATGGAACCAACATTGACTCCTTCCATACTTAAAATACCCTTCGGCACAAAAACTTTTTAGTAGAAAAAGTTCGTAATCACAAGGTTCGGAATGATAATTCGTAATGACAAAGTTCGAAATGACAAAGTTCGGAATGACAAAGAACTTTATAAGAAAGTATAAAGAATAAAGTAAAATGAACATGCAAAACTTAAATGTGATTATAAGTATTTCGGAGACCTCCTTTGATACCAATTGTAGGATCGAATTAATGATGTAGATGCTCAATATACAAGAGGGGGTGAATTGTACACTTTAAAATTTCCTTTTCAACCTTTAAAGTTGATTACGAATAACTATGTTTTCCTTAGATAAAGAACGTTCTAAGTTTAACAAAGTTAAACTAAGAAAATTCACAACACCTCTAACACCAATTGAAAAATTGGAATAAGGAATTAAGTTATAAACTTCAAGTTCTATGTACTTTCTTAAAACTAGAAAGAGATTCCGAAAGTAGGTTCTGGAAATATGGATCCGAAAATTGAAACTTAACTAAAGATTACAATATGAGATTCTACCTTAAAGCGTATAGAATCTAAATGAAATAGAGTACAATTAGAGAAGTATAGGAAAGTTATACTTTCCTTACTATACAATATGTAGCGGAAACAAACAGGTAGTAAAACTACAAATAACAAAATATAAGTCTTTTAACCCAAAGAGAAGGTTATCCAACAACCTTGGATAATGGTCCCTTGATTTATAATTTCAAGCAAGCTTGGCATACCCACACTAGGGTAAGCCCTCGATACGAAGATCGGAATATTTCTCTTGCTGTCCCCGCAAACCCAAAACATCAAGGTAGTTGGGACATCTATCTTCCTCAGCAAGGAAGCCCTCAAACTTTAAGGTAGTCGGCACCTCTGTCTTCCTATCCTTGGAAGTCCTCGAATGTAATCACCAACATTCGGAGTCGCACGAAGCAAAAACTAAACGAGCGGCTTAGTACGCACAAAGCATGAAAAACATTCTCTATCTAGAAATCACCTTAGCAGCATCTGGTCTCTAGATCAATCAAATTCATTGTATATAGAGATCTTTCAAATGAGCTCCTATTTATACGCTCGGTCGGCCTCCTTTCCAATGGTGATATCTTCCTTAAAATTCGGAGGGACCTGTACACGTGTCACTTAACCAACGGTTAGTTTATAATGAAATAGATTACATCGTTTTATAAAAAAACATGTGTAACAGAAAGTATGACATCATTTCAAGATTAGTTAAAAAGTTTGGAGTGAAGATTTGGAGTGTAAAAAAATGTCAAAGAGTAGACAAATTATGAAAGAGTAAGAAAAATGAAAGTTCAGAGTCTAACCAAAAATAATATTCGGAGTCTAAATAAATTCGGAATGTATTAAGCAAAGATGATTAGATTCTGTTTAATAGGTGAATTTGGAAAGAGAATTCGGAATGAGAATTCTTCATTAGAATTCGTAATGAGAATTCATAATCAGGATTCATCATTAGATTTCAGTGTCGAACTTCATGAGAGTTCATATCCATAATTCAGAGTAGACATTTATTAGAGTTTGTATCCAGAATTCAGAGTGGAACATCATTACAGTTCTCATCTAGAATTCGTAGCCTAAAACAGAATTCTTGATATCAAAGTTTTAAACGATTCCGAGAATATATAAATGAATCTGATTCTTATACATAAGAAATATATGGATATAGATAATGAAAATATGATAAGGATAATTTTCCTTATGAAAGCGATTTTCCTTATAAAAGCAATTTTCTTTATAAATGAAATTTTCCTTATGAAAGCGATTTTCCTTATAAAATCAATTTTCCTTATAAAATCGATTTTCCTTATAAAAGTGATTTTCTATAAAAAAGCGATTTTCCTTAAAGATAAGGTGTTTTTGATTTTCAAAATAAGAAGGAATTGAAAAGTCATAAGGAAAACCTTATTGACTCAACAGGTACCCCTTGAATGGGTGGGTCTAGGTGGTATATTCCACTGTATAGTCTTAATAAGAGTTACCAGTTAGTTAATAAATATGGTTCGGTACCATATGGTGGTAGTTGAGTCTGAACTGGTTATGACAAGGTATTTCCTATAGATATTTTCAAGAAATAACCCTAATTATCTATCAAAATGTTCAGTTTATTTTTTGTTGCATGTTGGATATTGATCTGGATAGTTGTACATAATTGTTGGTTCCTATACATTCTACAAAATTCCCTTCTTTACATGTTTAATTTGGATCATCATATGGGTTTTGTATTTGAAATGGGTGGTTTAATGTGAAAGAATTTTTGAAAAGGAATGCAGTGCATATTGTTTTTAAAATAGAGAACTTGTGGAAAGGTATATATGGTTGTTTACTTACTAAAAATGTTTTAAAAGCCTATTTTTTAGAAATATATTAATACTACTATTTCTAGACTTTTTCGGTAAAGGAAATGCATGGACTCTATGGTAATTACTTATTGAGTTGTTTTAGATCACACCCTACTTGTACCATTCAATGTCAGTAGATCCGGGCTGTAAGAACCCTGATCTTCTTTTCAGGTTTGTCTCTTTTCATTTTTGTATTTTTGAGGAAAAGAAGAGTTCCTATAAATTTTTGAAGTACACTCCGTGTACTTATATGCACACTCCATTTAGTCTTTTTGGACATGTAGTTGTGTGCTGATCAAGTAACGGCCGAGCATACAGCCATGTGTGGTGACATAGAGACCGCATTATATGGGTTCCAAATAAGGCTAGTAAACGCCATGTACTTCAAAAGTACACACCATGTACTGTTTTTCATTAAATGTACTGGGGTTGTGTCTGACAGACAGAACACATCTCTTCTTGACCTAGTCCATCTGAGAGCGTCCGTACAACGCAGATCTACACCGAGCCCCCGATCAAGCATCCGTTATCTGAATCGAACTTTTTCATTTGCATTGGAATCACATTGTTGAGTTATCTCTTCTTCTTGAACACCTTTTTATGATTCCTTCTCTCTCATGAGTTATCCTAGGTGAACATTTTTTATGTTTTGGTAGATCTTTAGAACTAAATGTTGATTCAAGGCTTGAGGTTCACGTATAACAATCTTACAACACTGAGTTAGGTGGTTTGTGCCTTTCCAAAGTTAGTCTTTGAGTAATATGGGAAAAAGTTCACAATACCTTTGATTGGGGTATTGTGTGGTCATGTTTTATCCCTAATGTTTGCTTTTTATTCCAGGGTTGATTGGATAGAGGTTATATGTTGTGAATAGGGTTTATTTTTCCATGCTATGGAGTTTTTTCCCAGGTCATCTAGTTTTGACCGTTTGGTCTAGTTTTTCTTGTTAGGATACTATTTTCTTTTCCAAGCCTAGTATTGTTTAGATGGAGTTTTTTATCTGACATGATATTATGTTATAGATTGTTATCCAAGTAGTTCTTGAGGTTTACTTTGGCTGCCAAGTATTTATGTGCTCATTGGACATAAATAGGGCTGTGAGAACATGGTGTAGTAGACCATAGAGAGAATGGACGTGAGGAATTCTCCAGAGAGTCTGTTTTTACTGTTATGATGATAGACCATAGGAGGAATTGATGTAAGTGCTTCATCAGAGTGTCTATAGTTCCTCGACGTGGGATATAAAGGAATGATACATAAGTGATCCCCTAGAAATCCTTTTAGCTACTAATATGAGACTATAGGGGGAATTGACAGTGAGTGCTTCCTCAGAGAGTCTGTGCTAAAGATGAACTAGAGGGGTTAGAGTGTGTTTACTTCTCAGAGGTTTTATTATGTTTTCTTAGTAGGAATAGAGGGGATTAAGCTATGACAACATTCCATAGGGTTACCTGATTGTGATTATTTTCTTACTTTATATGTGGTGTTTGAATGCTTTTAAACTGTAGGAATCTTTATTATTGAGTATTTCCCTATTTACTGCTTCATTTGCTTATTACATGCCATATATATTCACTAATAGTTAGGAACAGATCTCTTGGTGGTTACCTATTGGGATTTAGTCTCACACCTTATTTGAGTCATTCTTTTGGGTCCAAACAGGTTATATTGTTGCAGGTATAGATAAGGGCAAGTGCCTTTCTACTTCAGGTACTTGACTGCTTTGGGAGATGGAGAGCATGGGACCAAGCTAAGGATTGCGATGTTGAGAAGTCCATTTATATTTTATTTTGTACTTTGGTTTACTTTTTTAGTTCAGTATTGTGACATGTTTGGATACTTTCTAAGACTTATGTATCATCGAACATTACATATGTGCTCTATCTTCTTATTACTCTCATTCTACCGTTGTTTACTATCATATGACAATATTACTACTTTTCTATTGTTATCAGTTTCTCTTCCATTGTGTTACTCTACCAATAAGGGAATAGTTTCACCACTATCACACCCAAGGCCCTCACTAGAAGTCTGCAGCCTCTGGCATTAGGGGAAATGTTCTTGAGGCCATGTGACCAACCAGGTACGGGGTGCCTCTGGTCGGCTTTCAGAACTGGGAATTTACAAAGTGGTATCATAGTAAGGTTTTGATCCTCCGACCTATGGGTTATGGCCCCACATAGACTAGAATTTGGTGGATCATTGCACTAT
Source organism: Viscum album (assembly GCA_963277665.1). NCBI lineage: Eukaryota > Viridiplantae > Streptophyta > Magnoliopsida > Santalales > Viscaceae > Viscum > Viscum album. The sequence goes on along the minus strand of OY728140.1, from coordinate 737,214,978 downwards.
TATCCTTGTTTATGACTTGTATGAGATTCCTAACTTTGACTCACGAGGAGTATGGGCCCTCAGGGAATGGAATTTAGCACTTAAATGTTTGTTTCAATGTTTTTCTGGGCCCCGGAGTAGTTTTTGAGGCTTACTGTACTGAAAAACCCACAATATAGATCATGTATTGATGAATATATGCCAATTGTTCTTTTGATCGGGATGAAACTATCTTCCTTAGGTACACAGTGTGTACTTTGTGAATAGGGGAAAGCCAATTTACCTCATTATTGAAATTTTTCTGGTTTTTCAATTATTACAGCTAATTTGATTTCACCATTTGGGTGATTCACATTTTTTGTGTTGTTATTGTGGATATTATTGAGGTTCTATTTATTTTACAACCCGATGAGATGAGAGTATGCCATTTCATGAATAATATAGGTATTTATTAAAAATCACATGTCATGCATTCCTTCTATGCCATTTTTGGTGCGTTTGTAATTTCAGGTTGTTATGATAGATGTTATGCTAGATCTGCATGCTATTGTGATGGATGCCTTGATAGGATACCTACTTTTGATAGGGAATTTAATTTTTTATGTTTTTTCCTAAATGAATGCCAAACATTGGTTCTTGAGGTGTTATGGGCCCTTATTGACCGAAATATAGTAGATCTTTTCATTGTTATCCGTGTTTATGAAATGTATGAGATGCAAAACTTTGATTTGCAGGGAGTATGGGCCCTCACGGATCAGAATTTAGCACTTAAATATTTGTTTCAGTGTTTTTCTGTGCTCCGGAGTAGTTTCTGAAGCTTACTGTCTGGAAAAACCCAGAATACATGCTATGTAGTGATTAATAAATGCGATGTGTTCTTCTTTTCGGGAGGAAACTTTCTTCCTTAGGTAAACAACATATACACTATGTACACGTCATGTCATCTCTGACTATGTCATAGGCTGTGTGGGCAGAGACACGGGGTTGGAAAAAATCTTGGTGGGACACGCTAGGTACTGGAAGTACATGCTGTGTGTTTAGATCATGTGTCTACCCATGTGACTAACAACACGGAAGGATAATTCTTAGTTCATACATGTCGAGTCAGTCTTGATCACACCATGTAGTGTGAATCTTGAATCCGACCATGTAACGAACAACACGGATCAGTGAAATCTTTTAGTACATACCTTGTCTAGCTGAAACATGCCTTGTAGTGCGTACTTTGTAACCATTCATGTAACTAACAACATGGATCAATGGAGTTCGTCAAGTACACGTTGTGTCTGGTACTAACACATTGTTTAGTCTTGTTCTAAGAGAACCATCTGGCTTAGCCATGTAAGGGAACTTGGGCAGGGAAAGAGGATTTAAGTACATGATGTGTGTTAGGATAACACAACATGTATATGGGGTGTGACACAACCTAGGATGGCATAAGTACACAACCATGTGAATAATTAAGGGAAAACACCATGTAGTCATAATACATGACGTGTATCCATGTTTTGGAAAACATGAATGCTTTCTTTCTCTTGTTCCATTCTCAGACTTCTTGTTTCAGTCCCTGTTAATCTTGATCTAAGGTGTGCGCCTAACCTTGTAGAGTCATGCCACCGCTATGTCCTTCGGTTGTCTGCCAGTTATAGGGTAGTGATCAGACATCGGATATTGCTGATCAGGGACTACCAGCAGATCCTCTAGTTGTGCCAGTCTTGGAACCAACCGTTATCCCGAAAACTTGTACTGATGCACTATTCTGAGAGGGCTTCTTGAGGTTCTTATATACATTCCAAGGAGTACATCATCCCTCCCCTTCTATGGTAGAGTTGACATGGGTCTTTCAGTAGCAGCATCCTCCCACTTTCACCAGGGAAGGAGGACCTCAAGATGCAGAGTCACGGTTAGAAGCCATGATTTCTATCTTTGTTCGTCAGGAGACACCTCCAGAGAGGAGGGTGAATCTTGCAATGTATATGATTTGGGATTCTACCAAGAGATGGTGGGATGTGATCTTATAGGTGGGACGCCAGTATGTTATGGTGTGGGGTGAGTTTTGACATGCCTTTTATAACTACATCTACCTGGAGACTTTGAGAGCCGATCATACCTGAGAGTACATGAGTCTGGAGCAGGGTACTCTTTCCATTAGGTAGTATTCTTCTCGCTTCAGTGAGCTGCAGTGCTTCACACCTATTCCAAGAGGTGATGAGTTATTCCTAGCATGGAAGTTTGAGGATGGTATGAGGCAGGACATCTGATCATAGGTGAACATCTTCAAGTTGACTTTCATCACTTCTATCTTCAACTAGGAGCTGATCACGGAGCGCAACTTGAGGGAATCTAGAGTTGTGATCCAGGGCGGTTCGACATCTGGATTTGGTATCCATCCTACTAATAGTAGGATGTATTGTAGGGATTATACACGCAGGGATCCGAGGAGGTGGGACACTTTTTCAAGTATCCAGGTGGTGTGCTAGCAGTGCGGGAAGAGCGGGCATACAAGGCCGAATTACCCGAGAGAACTAGTGGAGTGTCGGTCATGCCACAACGTTGGTCATATCCATAACTTATGCCCGAAATTATCACCAGTTTCTAGTGACAGGGGTACTTCTATGATTCCACATACATGAGCATCACAACCAGTTTCTCATCAGTTAGGGAACTAGAGTTCTTCTAGACGTTCAGGCTGAGGTGTAGGTCATGGTTGTGGTAGCCAGGCACCAGGATTTCAGAGACAACAGGGAGGATCAGCTCAGTGTGGTTAGGCAGGTTCATAGGGCCATTTTCTAGGATTGAATTTTGTAGTGGAGCACACCTTGTATAAATAGGATCTCGAACCCTCTACAGTTCGAGGTACGATTATATTTGTCTCAGTTTTATATTTTTCTCTTTTCGATACAGGGGCTTACCATAGCATTATATCTGTAGCAATTGTGGAGATCCTTGGGCTCTGTATCTTTTCATATACTATTACCATGACGTTAGACACTCTGTTGGGGTAAATAACATATGGTGTACGTTAGTGCAAGATGTTCCCTCTTGAGGTTGTTAGGTGTCAGTTCCTTTGGGACCTTTAGATCCTTGTGATTACAGGCTATGATTTCATTCTCAAAATGAACTGGTTGGTCCCCTTCCAGGTATTTTTTGATTACTATCACCATAGGCTGAGTTTCACATCACCAGATGGTGGATCATTTCATTACAAGGGTGAATGGGATGTCCATGCGAGTAAAGCGGGACTCGACCCTCATGGGTTGGGAGGAGTTACAGTCCATATTTCTATTCTATATATAGATGACCAGGGGACTTCTAAAATATTCTTTCCTCCAGTGGTGGATCATTTCAAATATGTCTTTCTATAGGACATTTCAGGTTTTCCTCTAGAGCGAGAGGTAGAATTTTCTACCGAGCTTGTGTAAGGAGCGGCACCGGTGTCCATACCCCTTTATAGGAGGGATACACTAGAGTTACAAGAGATCAAGAGGTAGTTGGAGGAGTTGAAGGCGAAGGGTTTCATCCAACACAGTAATTCTCCTTGGGGTTCACCTATCTTGTTTTCAAAGAAGGTAGATGGTACCCTCAGACTTCATTTGGATTATCGAATGTTGAACTAGTTGACGGTCAAGAACCCGTATCCCCTGCTGAGGATTGATGATCTCTTTGATCATATTTGAGGATCTTGGGTGTTCTCAAAGATTTACATGAGATCCTATTACCATCAGTTTCATGTTAGACCATATGGTATACCTCTTACAGTCTTTCGGAGTAGGTATGGTCTATACAAGTACGTTGTTATGCCGTTTGGTCTCACGAATGTGCCTGCAGTTTTCATGGCACTTATTAACAGAGTGTTCCATCCATACTTGTATTCTATTGTGTCATTATTCATGGATGATATCTTGGTGTACTATCATACTCGACATGACCATGACACACATCTAGAGATCATTTTGAGAACAATGAGAGAGCATAAGTTATATGATAAGCTCTTGAAATTACACTTTGTGATTGATCGAATTCACTTCTTGGGTCATGTTATCTTAAAGTCAAGAGTATCAGTAGACCTATAGAAAGTGAGAGAAGTAGTTTACTAGGATAAACCGCATAATTTCATTGAGTTATGAAGTTTCCTAGGGATGACTGGTTACTACAGACATTTTATATAGGACTTTTCACACATAGCAGTTCCACTGACGGTCCTAACTAAGATGGGTGTGAAGTACTTGGGGATAGATTCTTGTGACTCAGCCTTTCTAGAGTTGAAAAGAATGTTGAATTTAGCACCGATTCAAGTTTTTCTAGATCCCTGAAAGAGAAACATTGATTACTGTTATGTTTTATGTATCGGGCTAGGAGTGATGCTTATGCAGGGAGAAGGAGTTGTCACATACGGGTCTCGATAGTTGAGGCAACTGGAGAGGAATTACCTGATACACAACCTTGAATTGGTTGTAGTTGTTTATGCCTTACGTTGGTGGATACATTTTCTTCTAGGAGATCATTTTGTGGTTTTCACCAATGAAAAAGTCTCAAGTATATCTTCACTCAGCGTTATATAAATTTGAGTTAGCGATGATGGGTAGAGAACCTTCAGTCCTTTGGCATTGAGCTTGCATACACGCCAGGGAAGGGCAATGATGTGGCTGATGCACTAAGATGGAGGACTCAGATACAGGCAGTTCAGGAGTCCAGTTGTGAGTGGGAGTTTATGGATCCGTTCTCTGAGATGCATTTGAAGGTCCACAACAGATAGGGGAAGATGTTTGTTTCTTCTGCAGCTGTTACCTCTACTCTTCTAGACCGAGTGCAAATGAGGCAGCAATCTGATTATGAAGTCGTAGTCCTCCATGAAAATGTGTCAGGATAGGACCATATTTTAGGATGGACCATAGGCAAGAATGAGATATTGCATTTTGATGGGCGCGTATGGCTGTCCACAAACATACGCGAGGAGCTGATTTGGGACTTTCACTCTTTAGTTTGGCCAGTTCATCCTGGTGTCACCAAGATGTATTGTGATCTACAGTGGCAGTATTGGTGGCCAGGTATGAAGAGAGATGTTCCTGGTTTTGTTATGATGTGTTCCACATGTTAGCAGGTAATGGCAGAGCATCACCGACCAGTTGGGATTTTGCAGTAGTTACCCATTCCCCAGTTGAAGTGGAATGATGTCATGATATATTTCATAACAGGTTTACCGAGGTCACCTCGAGGAAATGATGCAGTTTGGGTTATCATTGATAGACTCACAAAGGTTTCTCACTTCCTTCCAGTCAAGGATTCGTTCAGTGTTGATGAGTTGGGAAGACTGTACATCTGAGAGATTGTATGTTTACATGGGGTTCCACACTCCATTTTATCAGGCCAAGATGCACGTTTTACTTCTTAGGTCTGGTAGGGATTACATAAGACTTTGGGTACACAGGAACTTTTGAGTACAGCTTACCATGCCCAAAAAGATAGACAATTCGAGCGTATGATTCAAGTACTTGAGTACATGCTTCGAGCATGAATCCTAAAATTTGAAGGTTCTTGGGAGAAGCACCTACCTCTTTTGGAGTTTTCCTACAATAATAGTTTTCATGAAACTATTAAGATGGAACCTTATGAGGTTTTTATGGTACGCCATGCTGATCACCCTTATGTTGGCTGGAGGAAGGAGAGGCATCTATGCAGGGACCTCGTCTTGTCCAGGAGACCTCATAACAGCTAGAGTTGATTCGGAAGAGGATGGATACTAAAATGTCTTGACATAATTCTTATGCTGATCGATGGAGACGTTCTTTGGAGTTAGATGTTGAGGATTGGTTTATCCTATGTGCCACACTAAGGTTGTAACCTAGGAGGATTAGGAGACAAGGTATGCTTTTTTGAGGTATGTCAGTCCATTTTGGGTTTTGGAGAGGGTCGGGCCGGTTTCCCTTTGGTTGTGGCTACCACAGAGGTATTGGGATATTCACAACGTCTTTCATGTTTCTCAGCTTCGACGTTACTTCTCAAACTTGACTCATGTCTTTTATTCGGAGGAGGTTGAGTTAGAGGTGGATTCCTCTTTTGAGGAGCATCCTTTTTGGACTGTTGATCGATGTGTGAACATTCTCTGTGGATAGTTTGTTCCCCGGGAATGAGAGCTATGGAAGCATAGGAGAGTATAGTATGAGACCTGGGAGAGGGAGTCTGATGTATGATCATAGTGGCTGGGGCATTTTGAGGACCCTTCTTCTTCTACACTGCCATTCTAGGTAAATCTAGGGACGAATTTCTTTAAGGTGGTAAGTTTGTAATAACCCAGATCTTCTTTTCAGGTATGTTTCCTTTTTTTGTGTTTTTGAGGAAAAGTGGAGTTTCGGGAAGTTTTTTAAGTACACGTTGTGTACTTATCTGTACACATTGTGTACTTATATGCACACGTTGTGTTATATTTTTCACATGTAGTTCTGTGCTGGTCATGTAACGACCAAACACAGAGTCATGTGTGGAGACATAGAGACTACCTTATTAGGGGGTCAATTGAGGCAAGTACACGCCATGTAAATCAAAAGTACATGCCATTTACTTTGTTTATTTTCATTAAATATATCGGGGCCGTGTCTGATAGACAGAACACATCTATTCTCAACCAATTTCTTCTGAGAGAATTTGTATGGCGCATATCTTCGCCAAGCCCCCAATCAAGAATTTGTTCTCTTAATCAAACTTTGACAGTTGCATTGGAATGGCATCAGTGAGTTCTCTCTTCTTCTTGAACACCTTACTCTGATTCCTTCTCTCTCATGAGATATCATGGGGTGAATGTTTTAGATGATTTTTTATATCATCAGCACTCTAGGGAGATTCAATGCTTGAGGTTCATGTATAATGATCCTACAACACCGTGGTAGGTGGTTTGGGCCATTCCGTAGTTATTCTTTGAGTTATATATCCAAAAGTACCCAATACCCTTGAATGGGGTATTACGTGTTTGTGTTTTTTCCCTACTATTTGAAAGTCCTGACTTTGTTAATTGGATAGAGGTTATATGTTGTTAATAGGGTTTATATTTCCAATATATGGAGGTTTTTCCCATGTTTTCTTTTTTTTACCATTTGGTCTTGTTTGTCATGTTAGGCTAGTGCTTTTTTTCCATGATTAGTATTATTAGGATGGAGTGTTTTATCTGACATGTTGTGTATACTGTAGATTGTTATCCAAGTAGTTCATGAGGTTTACTTTGACTACCATGTATTTCAGTGCTCGTTTGACTTACAACGGGCCTTGAGAACCTGATGTAGTAGATCATGGGGAGAATGGGTGTTAGGGCTTCTCGAGAGGGTCTGTTTTTACTGTTATGATGCGTAACCATAGGGGGAATTGAACTGAGTGCTTCCTCAAAGTGTTTGTAGTTCCTCGACATGGGCCACAGGGGTAATGAGATTTAAGTTCTTCCCCAGAGCAGCTTTTAGTTAACGATATTAGACTATAGTGGGAATTAATGTTGAGTGCTTTCTCAGAGAGTCTATGGTGTAGCTAAATCAGAGGGGTTAGAATATGTGTACATACCAGAGGTTTTCTTGTGTTTGCTAGGTAGGACCTGAGGGGATTAAGCTGTGAGAACATCCCATAGGGTTACTTTTTTGTAATTAGATGTTTACTTTATATGTGGTTATTGAATTATTTGAAACTGTAGGAATGTTTACAGTTGTGTACTTCCTTTTTTAATACTTCTTTTGCTTATTCCCTATCATATAAATTCACTGAATTTTAGGCATAAATATATTGGTGGTTGAATACTGGGATTTAGACTCACACCCTGTTTGGATCATGATTTTGTGCCTAAACATATTATATTGTTGCAGGTATAGATAAGGTAAAGTTCCCTTCTACTTCAGGTACATGACTGCTTTTTGAGCTGGAGAGCGTGGAACCAAACTGAGGATTGTGATGCTAAGGATTTGTTTAGTGGTTTCTTTCATACATTGGTTTAGTAATATATTTCTGCATTCTAATGTGTATGGCTACATTCTTAGACATGTGTATCATGCATCATTTTATATACTCTCCAGCTGCTTATTAATTTCAGTATTCTATTGTTTACTGTTGTATTCCTTTATTACTAATTTCTCTATTATTATCAATTTCTCTTCTACTGTGTTACTATTCCAATGAGGGAATAGTTTCCCCATTATCACACCCAAGGCCCTTGCTGTTAGTCTTCAGCCTCTGTCATTAGGGGAAATTCTCTTGAGGCCGTGTGACCAACCTGATATGGGGCACCACTGGGTGGCTTCCGGAACCAGGACATTACACGAGATATTTTGTTGGTGTGTGTTTCTTGTTCAGTCACTCTTGTAGAATTTTTATTTTTGGATGGCGATATCCAAGAGTTCACATTAAAATCATGTTGTTATAGTCCATCATTATTTTTGTATTAATATTCTATTTTTTCATATTTTTTATATGGATCAATTTGTTTGTTCACTATGATTCATTTTTGGTTGGTTCTTCTATATGTTAATTTTATTTATTTAAACATGGACTATTGGGTAAATTTTTTCACATTGTGATTCCATTGATACATGACTCTATTTTCCATATTGTGGGGATCTGTAATGCCCTTTAACCCATGTATCAAATTGGGTTAGATGTCGGGTTGGATGGAATCTCGGATTGGTTCATGACACATCATATTTATTTAAACAAAGGATCTGTTCCTATAGAGAATGAAATTACCTTACAAGGTTAGGATTCTAGAAATCAGATAGTTGACCTAGTAGTTTCTGAGAATCTATTTATTCATGTTATTTATAACAAATCAATGAAGGGAGAATCTTCCTTGGTGTAGAAAACCCCAAGAGATTATCAGCTTGGTATTGACTATTCAAAGTCATAATCGGATGATGGTAATGATGGTGATGCTCATATCATTCTACGTGAGCATAGATTACATGCTATCTTTGTTGGTGGACAAGATACTAAGGTATATCTAGTCTAATATATAGATAAAGTAGGTCTGTTGGAATCTTTTCGCTCTGGTGATCATGCAGGTGAATCTTGACATATTGAGGCTGACCAATATAGCCAAGAAAATATTCTATATCCCATACAATATACTCATATGCCATATTTTTAGGTAAATAATGATTTAATAGATTCTTTTATTATGATGATGTTATCATATATCAGTTGGATTCTTAGATCCACACCTCCAAGAGAGACTATCTTTGGGAAGATGATACCAGATGAATATTGGAGTTAGTGATTTATCTTATCCATCCAAATAATATATTTAAAATAAAATAACTATATATTTAGAATAAGTGGTTAGATAATGAAATGGAAGTAGTTAAATCCATCCTGTAGGAGATGAGAGGAATCTTTACTGAATAGCGGTTGTATCTTTTCAAGTGATTGGAGACTTTACCAAAAATGGGTACTTCCACTTCTAGTGCTCTATCTAAAGATCATTTAGTTTATGTATATGAGATTCATTCCATTTTCAAAGAAGATCTGAATTCTATACTATGTAATCATTTAACATATCATCAAGAATAACTTCTTTAGATAAAGTCCCACAGTGATAATATTTATAAGATGACAAGTGAATGCTTTGATGGAGATAATAGTGATAGAGAGACCATAACTAAATAAATTAAGTATAATATTTACAGGATTTATATAAATAATGAGTAAAATTCTCGCTTTAGGTTTCCTACTAATAATAGAATGATGCCTCTTTTGAATAAGGAATTCAATGGGAAAGTGAATCAACTCATGGTTTTGGCCCCTCTTCTAAATATTTTCATGGAGGAGAAAAAAGATTTTTTTAATGAAATGGAGTATGGTGGAAAAATAATAATAGAATTTATTAACATGATAAAACAATTTCATTATGCCTCTAGAACTAGTGTAGTGTAACTTTAGTTGATACCCATTTTTTCTCACTTATGTACCTTCTACAACACCCTTACCTATAGAGTTTCAACCTTTTGAAATGACTCTACATGAGGTGTTTCTCCATCTTAGGAATTTCAGGTTCATAAATCTCCCCCATATACATCTACACCTTCTTCCTCCACCTATGTTCTTCTAGTTTCTAGCAATTCAAAGGATCTAGTGGTCCATTCATCTCATACAGATGAGAGTTGTTTAGATACTAATTATCCTTTGATAGGGAATGTAATTTCCTTTTCAAAATTTTTGGGACATAATATTTTGAATTTTATATATAATGATAATTATCTATTATTAATATTATATATTTAATTGTATTTTATTTTATTACATATCCTTTTTTATAATCCCAAGAGGGGGAGGATATTTTCATAGTATTTAAGACGATAATTATTACATATCCATACTTTGAAATATTAATTAATACATTCTTAAAAATATTATATACTTATTCTTGTATTTTTTTTATATCCATGTTTATAATTTTCATGATTTTTTATCTTCAAAAGGGGGTATATTTTTAGTACCTCGTTATTTTAATGACCAAAAATCATGTTTTTTATATTTCTAAATATTTCAATGTTTTAGGAAATTAAATATTTTTCTAAGTAACTTTGTGAAAAAACATATTTAAGTGTTGATATTTTTTCAATTTGATAAATCAATAATTAATTCAGAATTTATAACATTACTTCAACATTTGTTCCACTTAACACATCTAAAAGTGTTCCTCATCTACCATTGAAGAGATATGCCACTGAAGAGATCTACCTTTTAGCATTTACATCTGGACATCTACCACTAAATAGATCTACCATCAAATAGATCTACAACCAGTTGACTATACCATCAGTACATATACCATCATAATTAATCTACTACTACACTGTTCTACCATTATCCTATACTACCTTTCACTAACTCTACCTCTAGGATGATCTACCGCCAAAAATCATCTACCACTAGTGAGAATCTACTGCCAGATTAGATCTATCATTCAAAGCTCCACCACTGGACTATTGCTATTACTATCCAAAATTTTATTTTTATTTAATATTCTAATGGATAGTTTAAGAAATTAAATTTAGTAATACACAGATGTATATAAGAATAATTATTTTTAAACCACTCCACATAAGAATTAATGAAAATGATAGAATTTCATTATTTTTTTTCTAATACAAGGATTCAGAATACATTATCATTATTATTTAATAGATAATTATATCTAGAGCATTATAAATTTATAAGAACTCTCTCATATATGGGTGTATCCAATATTGCTGATACATGCATATATAGTATAAAATTTATGACTATTAATTAAATAAAAAAACCTATTATACATGTGTGTGGATGAATTCTAGAAATCTGTTGCCTGAAAACAAAAGGACATTCTAGACCATGAGGAGGCTCTATTTTCATATATTTTTTAAGAAATCTATTCAAGCTCCATTCAAAGATAGATTGAAGGATCTATGAACATTTAAAGCTATTAAGATTGAGAAACATCACTTTTTCCAATCTCTATTCATTTTTACTATTTTCTTATGCCTTAATTTTTAGTAATATTTAGTTTTAATATATTTATCTATAAAAAAATTTATAATTCACCGAACATAGGGATTCTAGATATTATCTCTCGAATTTATTCATTTTTATACCCATGAAAACTGTGGAAGAGGTCATGTGTGACATGTACTTGTTTTTATCTCATGTATAATAATGGAAGAGGATTTTTTCTTGGATAGATATGTGTTTTCTATTTTTTAAAACAAGATCAAATTTCTATATCATGTTTATTTTTTAATAAAAAATTTAGAAGTCGGTAACATCCAAGTGGGCGGTATTAATTATTAGCTTCACACCAAATTCCCTTTTTTAATTTATCTTTTTGATTTTATTTTTTCTATATTTAAGTTTTTTTAAATTTTACCTCTTTTAAAATTAACAAAAATATATAATCAGATAGTAAATATTAATTTTAATTCTATATAAATTTTTTGATAAAGTAATTTAGATTCAAAATATTAATTGATTTCAAAAAAATAACTAATAATTTATCCCTCTTTGAGAAGCTATTTGAAAAATAAAATTATATTTTACAAATATTTTGATTAAAATTTTGTTTTTATTAATTTTTTGGATTTAAATATTAAAAAAATATTGTAAACTTTATTCACCCCATCTTGAGTTACTCCAATCAAAATACAATTTGTTATTAAAATCAATGTTTGGGGTGATGATTACCTCGATATTATCAAACCTATTGTGATTCGGAAGTCCTAGTCCTTGTAATTTGATCATGGTTCCATCATCTTTGTTATGTTAACCATGTTATTAATATAAAATATATTCATTATATATTTATATTTATTTATTCATCCATAAATTTCAGATATAGAAAAAAAATTACATCATTCATGGTGACTATAAGTTGTACATATGTATAAAAATTATTATACAATTTAGAAGGACAGAATGAAATAAAGTTATATAATAATTCACCTATACATAATCATTAATATAATACACATATTATATAGTCTTAAAATCAATCCTTATTACCATCCAACTAAAGTAGAAATCAAAAATTAATCTCATCAATTCATAGAGGTGGTAGTCCACACATATGCATGACTTACGTTGCCATTTTCCAAATTTTAGGAATGTAAAAATATAGATTTGATATTATAATTATATAAGAATAATTATTTCATAAATATCATACATAAATAATAATACCATCATAATCCCCATCCACAAAATATCATTATGAAAAATGAATTGTATCGCTACATGGAGATGGTAAGCAGTACGTATTCATGAGTGATACCTTCATTTACAATTTGATGATAAAGGGGAGTGGATAATGGTGATTTTAAAATAATAATAAAATTTTAGTATATTTATGATATTTAATTTATTATTTCTTGATAAATACAATGTATTTTATGAAGATAAAATATTTATTAAGAAGAAAGTGATCAGTTAAGATGATTACCTCTTCTCTATAAAAAATATGTTTGATCTTCTATTAAGCACCCAAAATTTAGTATTTTTGGAAGACAATAACCACTATAATTTATAAAATTATTTTTAGAATATATTTTTTAGTTTTGGACTATATATTTGGCTCAATTTAGTTTACATATGATAATGAAGGGGTTCCCTTTTATTAGTGAGTACTCTCAGATTTTCTTTAAAAATAAAAACCAATAAAGACATTATCAAGAAAAATGATTCCAAAATGAGCATTTATTATAATATAAGTTATTATTGGGGTTAAATAGAATCAAAAAATAAAATCTTTATATGTTTGAATGATTTTTTGAACCTTATCTTTTGGTTTGACCCCTTAGTTATCATATTTTATCATTAACCATGGTAACATCTTTTTCAATCATAAAGGGTTATAGCTTTACATAAAAGGTAAAAAAAATTCTTTAATAGATTATGGATTATATTTAGAACATATATTATCCCACATCAAATATTTAAATATTTTTATGTTTTTTAAAGAATTTAATAATATGTTATTTTCATAAAATATCATTAATTTCATTTTTGACAGTATTCATTGAAATTGACTTTAAAGGAATCAAGATAAATATAGAATTATAATATAATCTGTAAAAATATCTCTTATATGTTTTAATCATCTATAGAAATTTTTAACACTAAAACACACTGAAATTATATAACTTTTTATATTTTTAACATCATTTTTTCTCTTTTTCTATTAATTGAAGAAATGTTGTGTTGGTATTGTGTAAGTGTTTAAGATAATTATATAATAATCTAAAAATATAAATAAATAACCATCATGAAAAAAATTATTATCCTCAAAATTACTATTAATATTCATTTATAACATTCTTTTTCCCTTTTTGGACACATGAGAAATATTTAAGAGCAACATAGTGACATTTTGTATTTTTCTTTGAATTAAATATTGTATGGTACATTTTTTGGGGAAAGTGTCCCTTAAAAATTAAATTTCAAGATTAAGGTGATATGGCACTAAATACCTTAATCAAATAATAATTAATATGAAAAATTATTACCTTGACACTTTTTTTTAATCTAGTTTAACCCGATTTACACTTTTCCCAGATGAAAAAGTTTACCGTGGTTACAATTAATAATTCCTAAAAATAGACCTATTTATAAAATTTTTTCATCATGATTCGAAATATTGAATTTAATTTTCATTATTTAATTTATATATGTTTAATTAACACATTTTAAAATATGTGTGCAAAATGCAGTAAAACTGTTTTCTAGAAAAAAAAACTTTTTAAGCACAAAACTTGATAAATTTCAATCACATACCTAGAAAAAACATTAAATGAAAGTTAAATAATTTCATTGAAAATATAATTTATAAATTAAATATAAATTACTCAAAAATAATTATTAAATTAATTTATTAATATAAATATATATTTTCTACATAAAAATAGTTCTTCATAAATTCATCTTCTTTTTTTCAAATGTTTTTAATTTTTATTTCTAATTAATTAATAAAAACTGAAATAATTTTATACATATATAAAAAATATATTTTTAATAAAATAATTGTTCTTATTTATAACATTAAACTAAATACCCATGTTTTAATATTATACTATATTAATTTTCATTTAGACTTAGGGTTGCGTTTGTCCCAAGCAATCAAATAATTCTTTATTATAAGAGAAATACATTATAAAAACTCAGGTTGATATATTATGTCCCACTTATAATGAATTTAACCCTTAATATTTATCACTATAATATAAAAAATTAAGATATATCTATTTTATCACATCCTCGGGTTCTCATGTGGCTTCTTCAAATTCCTGATTCCTTTAGATAACATTAACTATGTGAGCAGCCATGTTCTGATGATCTTTATCTATGTGATCCAATATTTTTTATGGATTTTATTTATAGTAAATATCATGCTCCAGTGGTATGAACTTTTAGTTCAATACATGTGACGGATCATGTATGTACTTTCTCTATTTAGATACATGGAACATATAAGTAACTTGAGAGAGGCTTGGGGGAAGTGAAAATTAGTAAGCTACCATCCCTAGTCAATCAAGATTCTCTAAGGGATAAATATATCTAGTGATCATATTTTGATAAGAATTGTACTTTCTTTATATAGATACATGGAACTTATAAGGAACTTGAGAGAGTCTTGGTGGATGTACAAATCTGTAAGCTTCCATCCCTAGTCAATCAAGAATCTATAAGGGATCATATTTCTATTATATCGAAATCTCATGAAATTTAACCATCATATAAATACAATTTCATATGATTTGATCTTAAAATTTATCTAACAATTTTTTGCATAACTTTTATATCGTCTCTAAACTGCTATAATGTGTTACTGAATGGATCTTATTTTTCCTTCCATTTTCTTATCTTTCATAGTTCACATATATTTCTTTATCCAATGTCAACAAATCATGTTAGAGTTCTTCACATCCTTCTACATATGTATTCCTAAGAATGCATGGGAATAATTGATTGAAATATATTATTGTAAGAAAACTCTACTAGAGGAATTTTTTCATCCAAACAACAATTGAATTTTATAGAAAAAGATATCAACATATCTTCTAGGGTTTTAATTTTTTATCAATATGAACATATTTTTTAGGATTATAAATTGTATTGAGACCTAACTTTTTATCCAAATAAAACTTGAGTTTTTTCCAAAACATTGAGGTAAACTTAAAATCCCAGTTAAATACAATAGAATGTGGTACTCCATAAACCCTTACTACTTACTTAATGTTTATCTAGGAATGATCATTTAGAGAGAAATATTCTATAATGGAAATTATGGGTGATTAATTCAAAAGGTGATCAAATATAACCCATATATTATTGTTCCATTTTTATGTTTTAGTAAGTCCAATGATAAAATTCCTGTTGATGTTTTTCCATTTCCATTTAGGAATGGGTAATGATTGTAACATCCTCATACATTTTTGTCTCTCATATTTTATTTTTTCACAAACTTGGAATTGAGATGCATATTATTCAATATATCCTTTCATGTTTCCCCATTAGATACACTCATTTAAATTTCTATACCTATTTATGCATCCATTATGAATGTTGAATGATGAACTATGAGAATAATCCAACAATTCCTTCTTTAGTTCATGTATGGACAAAACACATACTTGATTCTGGAGGCTTTTAATTTTAATAAAATCATGGTTTAACTCAGGAACATTACTCACCTTATTTTATAACCCTAAATTTTCTTTTTAAACCTCCTTAATTCTTACATGAAAAGGTAGTTGAACATTCATTGAATAAATATAGGATATGTTTGATATCCTTATGATTTTTGGTTCCATCTTCTACAAACTAATAAGTATTTTATATCTTCTAATATTCATCATGGAACACATGTATGGTAATACCAACATCAAGAACCATCCACCTTGTCTTAAAAACGTGGTAATGTATTGAGTAGTATTAATCAATAATCAACTCCAAACATCTTCTCTATCACTTTTTCTTCTCTTTTTATGTAAAGATATACTATAATAATTTATGATTTTTATATATTTCAAGACATTCACCATAAATATAATGTCTTGATATCTTCGATGGAAAAAATTAAAAAAATTAAATCCAAATCATGATTTGGGTAATTATGATCATTTATTTTCAATTGGCATGAGGAATATAATATAACCATATCATTCTTCTTCAGTATGCATCCCGGTCACTTCTGTAATGCATCACTATAGATAAAAAACCCTTCTCTACTACAGGGTAGTGTAAGACAAAGGGCACTGAATAATCGTCTCTTTAGTTCTTTCAAATTCTCTTCCATTCATTTATCCAAAAAAACATGACCCCCTTCCAAGTCAACATTGTTATTGTATTATAGATTCATGAAAAATATCTCGCAATGAATTGATGATATTCATCCAACCAAGGAAAACTATGGATCTTGGTTATCATGTTATTTTATTGATATTTCTTAATAAATTTCATCTTCTAAGGATCCACTAATTTACCATGGCATGAGATTATATGACCAATGAATGAAACATTCTAAACCCAAAATTCATACATGGTAAATTTGACATATAACATCTCATTTATTTGGGTATTAAACATAATTATCAAGTGATCATAAGCATATTTCATTATATTATGAATATATAAGGATATCCTATATAAATAATAACAAAAATAGTCATGATAATATCTAAATACTTCATTCGTTAAATCCATGAAAATAGTAAGGTCATTAGTAAGTCAAAGTGGCATCACAATAAATTCTTAATGGCCATACCTTGTATAGAAGTATATATGGGATATATCCTCCATCTTGAAACTAAATTAATGATATATATAATAATGGTATATCTAAAAAAGTATGGAGATCCTTATAACTGATCAAAAAAATCATCGATACGAGGTAGATGATACTTATTCTGGATAGTGATCTGGTTAAGTTCATGATAATCAATTTAGATGTACATTGATCATCATTCTTCCAAATAATGAATTGGTTAACCCCATGTTGATGCACATCGATAAATGAATAAATATTCAATACACTCCTAGAGTTTCTTCTTTAATTCCTATAAATCAATCATGGCCTTCCTATATCGATTCTTTGAAATAGTTATTTCACCAGATAAGATTATTATTGAAAACTCAACCTCATGATTTAGAGGAAGTCTAGGAAATTATTCTGTAAGGACATCAATGAAATCCAAAACAATATAAATATATTCAATGTTTAGTTTCTCCCCAAATATATGATATAAATATCCTTCATGTATATGAATTAATTCCCACTAGATAGAATTAATTTCCATTGGAATTTTTTTATTCCACATTTCACTGATAGATGAAAATAGATTCATTTGGAATTTAAAATATAACTTCCCTCCCTCATAAATTAATATAGTATCTATATAAATAAATCAAATACATTAATATAATAACATAAAATTCAAATAAATAGTGACTCACAAGATTTATATAAATAACATTACCACAATCAATAATCAAATATGTATTCTAGAATTTATTTTTGAACAACGTACAATTAGTATTTTTAACTACTAGCTCAATATATAATCATTGTTCTAAAAATTTTATACCCTTTAAAATTCCTTAGATATAAAATATTGTGTAGATAAATAATAAAATAATACATTATATTTTTTAGAGTAGATGATATATGCACCATTCACCATTTTAATCTCATAACCCACTTCAGTGGTTATGATTTCATGAGATTTACTTTTTTTATTTGATTTTAAGACGTTGTCAAAGCCGATCCACATAAAAACATTGAGATTCATTAACTAGTTGGAATAATTACAATAAAAATTATATTTTAATCATTGGATCATGGGTAGTAAATTTTATGGTGTCTTCATTTACTCCACTGCATTAATTGTCTTATTCATCGCCTTTTGACATTCATGGGATTTATGACCCACATTTTCATTTATAAAGAACATTCCATTTCAATTTAAGTAATTCCCTAGATTTTTATTCCCACATTACTAGCATGTTAATGGTTGTAATTTGTATCCTCCATTTGATTTATTCATGTTTTTTAAGAAACTATCTTCCTTTTCTAAATTGAGTGCACATCGAATGATTTATTCATAACTATTGATGTCTCGTATTGTTAAATCCTTTTGGATACTTTGTTTTAACAAACTAATGAATTTATCAATTTTTGTTTCAGGTATAATGATTAAACTAGAATTATACCTTTATGGTCTTGTAAAAAACATTTCATACCTACGAATTGGTTCTTCCACCTTTTTCATAATCTCCAATAATTCATTCTCCATCATTATACATAAAATATGAGGGAATTACTTACTAAAAAATATCCTATTAAATTATTCCAAGTATATGAAGTCAATTTCATCATCATGTGTCATATTTTTAGTAAGTCTCAACCGTTTATCTACTTTTCCTTACAAATTATAGAATTCTATAATAACTTTTTCATTTCTCAAGCTTTTGAGAACAAAAAATATATTCTCTATAGTTTGGATCAATCACACATCCACTAGTGGATCAAGATATCTGCTAAAATAAGTTGTATATTGCATCATGAATGACTCAAAAGAACATTTTTCTCTTATTTGATCATTTAAAATATCTGTATGATTCATTTCCTATAAAATATTTTTTACTATAGTAATAATATTTTACATTCTATCTCCAGTAGAATTTGTTTTCTTAGGTGTAAAATCATTGTAGTTTCCATAAAATGTGTTTTTAGAATGGTGTTTTCTACTTCCATCCATCAAATAAAACCAAATAGAAAAGTGTAAGCCTCAATCTATAATAATTTGAGTCAAGTGTCATATAATCCTAAAATATCATTCCTTGGATGTATAAATCATGACACCTTCTTCATAATCTAAGTGATATTAGGTTTAACTGAGGTTATCCATGGTCATTATCAACGATTTATGATATTATCTTATACTTATACTTATACCTATGGTTATCAACAGAGTTTCCTTATAATAATCATATAATATTGACTAGACCATTCCTCTAATACAAAATATAGGTATTTATTATTTATATAACTAAATTTTACTCCTCTTTAGATGAATATTAAAAACATTTCATAAATACATGATTGAGGATCATAATGATTCATTTTATTTTTATACTAGATACAAAATCTTATTATTTAATTAATGAACTTCAATAGAAACCATTATGTCTTCCCACATAGTACTGTTTATAAATATATCCTAATTATAAAAAATAACTACATAGTGAAATGAAACATAAGAAATAGTGATATGAGATTCTTAGTCAGGGTAAACATGGGAGATATCAATCAATGATCATATAAAATAATAAGATAAGAATAATAGTTTGAGATCATGATCCTAACATATAGGGTTCATTCATAATATTTCATGTATTTTAAACATGAGTCATTTCATAAAAAATTATGTTTTAAAAATAAATTAATCCATATAGTGAGAAATAATTTTTTATCAATCATGTACCATAAGTTTGTGTCCTAAAAGTGTGTCACCAATAGAGGTATAGACAGAATTCATATTTCAAGTTTAATTGTTGAGACCATCAAATAATAATAGATCAAGGATTTATTCCGGTTTCCCATATCATAACATATTGGTAATCTCAACATGTATCCTATAGTGTATCATACTCATCAACTTGTTTCCCATAGTGGTTCAATCCCATTGAATTTCATATAATAATTATCTCATGATATACTAAACATTTCCCAATTCATTAAAGGGATATATAATTCTAGGACCACCTGTTATATAATGAAAACCGTACATATTTATTCCAAATGATAATAAAACATTCATCATAACATCATATCATAACCCATGCAAAACAAACATGTCTCGTAAACATTTCATAAATTCATTATAGAATAACCCATAGAAAATAAATGTGTTTCATAAACATATTATAATCATAATAATGAAATATCCATATAAGAAATTAGGGATGATGTCGTTGGATCATATTCATAGAAAAATATAATTAAAATAAAGAATTTTATCATTGATGAAAATTCAATTAAAATATTCAAGAGAATATTTCTGAAGGAATATATCCAATTCAATTATAAATCACTTATTTAAAATATAGAACATTATCAAATTTTAAAAATTAAATTTTCCATGAACATAATCTTTAAAAATTTTAAATGGATCTAAAATAAATTGAGTGGTTAAGATGGTGGTAAATTCTTTCCATGTCGTATAATTTTAAATAAAACATTGATTCAATACTTTTATAAAATTCAGAAGTAACTCGTTCGAAAAAAAAATAAGATTCATTTTAAACCATTTTTAAAAATTAAACAATGTTTAAAAAGGAAGTTATAGTATAATATTAAAAACAATCATGAGAACATTTTTAGAAAACATGGATATGAAATAAAATGGATTTTTTATTGAAGTGAGAAATAAAATAGGTTTTCCTTAAAAAATATGTCAATATATTGAGTATGTAAAGAGAATGAAATGAAATTAAAATATGTATTATTAAAAAAAAGATATAGGGGAAGATAATTTAAAGGTATTTATCATATAAGTATCACATAATTTTTGTAATCGAAATTCAATTATTAAAATTCCTGATAAAAAATATGATTAAAACCTAAATCTATTACCTTGAGTTTCATCTTCCAAGATACACATTAAAACCTCATATACAATAAATATAGAGTTATTATAAATTAATAAATATAATAATATCTTTCATACCATTTATTATTTACTTATGACATCTTATCAACCATTTATTAATAATTGGTTATTAAAATCATTGTTCTAGGAGAAAATTGATTTGTTTTTTTTCATGCGTGTTTCAGTTCGGCTGTCCCAATACTTGTAATTTGCTCATGGTTACATCATCTATAGAATTTTAATCATTATATATATATATATATATTTTTTTTATTCACCCAAAAAATATAGAAATGGAAAAATTGATTACTCTATTCATAGAGATGGTAGGCCGTACATATGAATGAACATTATTTTAAATTTTCAATGAATGGAATAAAAGAATGTTAAATAATAATTAAAATTTATATGATTATTATTATATCATAAAAATCATATATATTCACAAAATCCTATATTTTTAACATTCATATATATAGTAACTGAGAAATGAATCAGTTCACTTCATTGAGGTGGTAGAACACACTTACATGTGATCAATGTTATTATTTTCCAATGGCTTGGAAGGTAAGAAGGTTGAAAATATATTATCATTATATATGAATATTTAATCCCTAAATATCATATATAAAAATCAAACCTACCATAATAGTCATCCATAAAATATGGTGATGAAAAATGTATTGTATCGATATGTGGAGACGGTAAGCCATACGTGCTCCCAAGCAATAATTTCACTACCAATTTGAATGGATTGGGGAGAGGATAATGGTGGTTTCATAATAATAATTATATTTAGTTGTATTTATGATAATTAATTTATTATTTTATGAAAAATACCAAATATTTAATGGAGGTAAAATAAGAATTAAAAACAAATTGATCGGTTAAGATGATTACATCTTCTTTAAAATAACTCCTTTAGATATCAAATTAAGAACCCTAAAGATTATATTATTTTTAATATAATCTATTATAATATGTATATTTATTTTCATAAGATACTTTAGCTATTTTTTTATATATAAGGCTCTAAGTAGTGTAAATTAGAGAAAAGAAGGGTATTCTTTTTTAAGTGAGAGTTGGGCATATTTTAAATTTCGTAGAAGTTAAAAATATAATAAGTTAATTTTCTAGAAAAATAATTATAATTGTCCATGAATTCTTATATAAGGTATTATGTGGTTTAATTACCATAAATAAATAAAAATATTTTTTTTAAGTGGTGTTGAAAACTTATCTTTTGATTTCACCCTTTAGATTACATGTTTTTCCTTAATCATGTTAATGTATATTTCACTCTTAATGGGTTATAATTTCACATATAAAATAATAATTGGTTAATTAAAGGATTAGGTGTTATCATTTTGACCATATATTACCCCTATTTCTATTTAATTTTTTTTATGATTTTCAAATAACATAATAAAATATTATTTTCATAAATTCTCATTAATGGAATTTTTTATTGTATTCATTTAATTTCACATAAAGTCATCATGAAAAGTAAAAAATAAAAATATAATAATTCAAAATATAACTTATATGTTGTATTCAACTGTAAATTTCTTTTAACACTAAAAACCCATGAAACATTACTCACTCATAGCCCTTTTAAAATCATTTATTTGATTTACCAATTATTTGAAGAAATGTTGTGTCTAAATTTTGTAATCATTTTAGGTAATTATATAAACTATAAAAATAATAAATAAATTACCATAATAAAAATAATTTCATTTTTTAAAAAATAACTATTAATATTCCTTCATAACATTATTTTCCCCTATGTGAACACATAATAGATATTAAAAGTAAGAGATTGACATTTTGAATTTTGAATTTATTTAAATATTATGAGTTTTTTTGGGAAACATTATCAATAAATAATTATATTTAATGAATATGTTGATAAGGTATAATTTTCCATCATCCAATAATAATCAAGGTTAAAAATAGTGACCTTGACTCTCAGTTTCATTCTCTTTTTACCCAATTTATAATTTACCAAGTGATAAATTCTACCATGGTTACTATTCAAAATTATTAAAAATAAAAGAGACATATTTATGAAATTTGAAAATAATTATTAATGACAATGAATCAATTTTTCAAGATTGAATTTCCATAATTTGTAAAAATTTATTTCATAATAAGTGCACAAAATGTGATGAAACAACTTTTTAGAAAAACATTACAGTGTTAAGCATAAAACAAAATTTATTCCTATTTTATTCTTAGAAATAACATCTATAAAAGATAAATAATTTTATTGAATATATAATATATAAATTTAATTAAATCATTCAAAAATGTAATTAATTAAATTTAAAAATATAAAACACATGTATCAAATAAAAATAGTTTTTAAAAAATTAGCTCCATTATTTTAAAATGATTTTAATTACCATTTATAATTTATTAATAACCCATGAAATGATTTTATAGATAAAAAACCCATATTTTTCATAATTAATTATTTATATTCATACCAAAAAATCCAACATCTAGGTTATAAAAATATATTATATAATGGTTCATTTAGACTTAGGGTTTCATGTGTCGAATGTTATCGAAGAAATTTTTATTTCTAGGGAAATATATTATAAAATACCATGGTGTTACATTAAACATCACTTAATTTGAATTAATCCTTAAAATTAATCACTCCATCATAAACAAAATGAGCATATTTTTGGTTTAACTCATCTTAAGGTTCCCATGTAGCTTCTTCGAATTCATGATTCCTCTATAGAACATTAACTAGGTGAGTATTCCTATTAGGTATAACTTTATGTCAATTATCCAAGATTGGTATAGGTTTTTCTTCATATTAAATACCATACATCAGTGGTGTAACCTATGAGTTCATTACATGTGATAGGAAATTTCATGGGAGGTACAAAAAACAAATCATGAACTTATGATAGGTTCAATAGAAGTACCAATAGATAATCTACCATCCGTAATCTAATACATTCCATACCTGAATTGCACTTAGTGGTGCACCAAGACCAATGGAAGACATGGACTCAAGTGCATCTCACTGAATAAAATAGGCTACTGGAAAATAGTGAGGTCCTAGGATGACACTTCAATAGAAATTGTCTTTAGCGGTGGTTTTTAGTAGCGATTCTGGGAACCGCTGCTAAACCTTTTAATAAAATTGTTTTAGGGAAGTTTTAATAAACCGTCACGAATTATTTTTTTTACGATTCCGACCCTTACCCCCCCCCCCCACCCCAACCCCACTTCTCCCCTATTCTCCTGTGACCCCGTCCCCCCTGTGACTCCGCTGACCCCACGACCCCAGCGACCCCAACCCCCAGCGACCCCGACAACCCCGCGACCCCGGTGCCCCCGCCACCCCGGCGACCCTGGCCCCCCGTGACCCCGGTGACCCCGCGAACCCAGGTTTCCCACTCTCCATATTATTTTTAGTTTCAATTAGTTATTTGGATTTCATAAGGTAGTTTGATGTGAATTTTGGTCTTGTGAATACCTCATTGATTTGTGTTTTTTCCACATGAAGGTTATGTGTGCCTATGATTGATATTTGTGTATGTTGGTTATAGATGGGTTGGGGATGCGAATACATATGAAATAATGATTAGATAACTAATATAAAAATTTATATTATTGAGAACATGAAGGTTTTGATCTTTTTGAGGTTTCTCTGACATGAAGACCATGCGGTTGGGGTTCTAGTTGGACTATGTTGAGCATTGCATCCTGGGTAAAAAATAAAGGTTGTTATTAATTTGAATTTTCTATGGGTTTGTTTTTCACATTAGCATTCAGATTTGGGATCTTTAATGGAAGTTAATTTTAGGTATTTTTTTATGGATTGTGGGATTTTGGTGGAATTTAGGTTCTTGGTTGTGTTTTTTCACGAGGTGTATGTTTTGTCTAAATTTCACCATTCTAGATTATCCCTAAATGGTGCAGAGATATATGATATGCCTCTACATATTTTTGGTTTTGCGTTTCATGTTTATTATTTTAATATGATTAGATATGATTAGGATATTTTATAGAATATTTTAATCCTCTTAGATATTTTTTTGGATTTAATTCACTCAGATACCCCCAAGTTGTTTTCCCACCCAACGACCTCTTGAAATGAGGTATCATGGGGTTATATCATTTTGAATTTTATAATTCTAATAATTAATTTATATGGAAATAATGTGTCATTTGGGGGGTTCATTTGTACACCCCATGAAATAATTTTATTATTTTTTAATGATTTTAAGGCAGTTTGTTTAGTTTACCCATCTTTTAGTGATTGAATTCTGGGAGTGGTGTGTCTAGATATCTTTAACAGGTTTTGGTCTAGAATCACCATGGGTGTGGTGTCACCTCTAGCTAGTGAAATATATAAAGTAACTCTTAAACACCCATATTAGAAGTAATTTTGATATAGGGGTTTCCCTATGTGAAATAGAAGGAGGGTCAACTCGGTTTATGGGGAGCCATACTGGTGGATGGTTATAGTGGCTTCATGGGGGGGGGATAAAACAGGGAGGCTTCTACAGTATTGTTAGCTTCCTACATACATTTTGGTTATAGTGGCTTCATGGGGGAGTAAAAAAGGGAGGCTTAGACAGTATCATTAGCTTCATATATTCAGAATAAAGAAAATAGTATTTGGATCCCCACATCACTATAAAAAACAAAGTTATCATAAAATGTATTTGCTGCCAATTTTTTTCTATCATCATGGTCATAGAAGAGAATACTGATAAATTAGAGTTTCTTCTCAAAATATTTTATGGCTTGGGCACAATTGGGTTCAATTAATGGAACTTATATGCTCTTATCCATCATTTTCTCACTTCCTGAGAGGAATAGGTAATCCAGTAATATAGCCTCCTCTTATTCAATATTTCTAACCTTCAAGACAAAGATATAGAGGATTCCATTAATTAGTTGCATAATTTTTCTATTGAAGAATCATGGCCTCATTATTGAATAGCTATGAAGATAGAAAAAACACAATAACATGAGGCTCATGTGGAAAGGGTGTAGGTGTAGCTACTATCAGCAGACATAAGGATTGACCAAGTTGCTAAATTCCTTGGGAAAGAGAGTCCTAGTAGAGTGCGCAGGATGGGTTTCCGACCCATACCATCTAAGCTCTTTGGCATGCCACCAGGGATTCCAGCTGGATCTAATCCTGGTTATATTCAGTCCATACCTGAAGATGCTCAGAGGGATATTGCTTCTCTACGAACCACGGTTCAAGACTAGGGGGTTCAGATATCTGCTTTTCAGAAAGCGATGACTGATATACATCAGCATATGAGCAGATATGTCCCCAGTGGTAGTGCATCGACTGGTGGTATGCAGGTAAATCACAAAAAATAAAAATCATTTTGTTTTCAAACTTTCATTGGTTTTAAGTTTTAACATAAATATGCAATAGTATTTAATTTTCCAAATAACGTACTTACAGGTGACAGAAGAAAGTGGAGATGGAGGTGGAGAGGGTGACGATGTATCATCGGACCGTGGGTAGTTGTATTGTTGATGTGTTGAAAAAATATGGGAGCAGTTGGTTTGTATATGTAACATGTGTGGCACATATTTTCCACCAAACATTTTCATGTCCTAATATTTCTTTGATTTCTCATGTTTCCATTTATGCATTTTATAGATATTTGATGTTTCCTTTTTGGTCTTGATTTCTTGAGTGTGGTATACATCATTCCATTTAGGAATATGTTTGAATTGGAAGTCGATATTTCGGATGACTAGGAGTTAAACCCGTTGTTGATGTGTTGAACAAATTGGGTCATTTCACAGTGATCAATGGGATAGTGTTGTGGACACTTTGGTGATGCAAAATGTGTAGATAGTGATTCTTCATGAATTGTTAATGGTTATCATATTCTATTCATGATGATAAAATGTGGTCATACACCATATAAAACCTAGGTTCCTCTTAATGGGATATGGTATTAAACCATATAAAACTGGGATTCATTGTACGATGTGTATTGGATGATCTAAAAGTCTTACACTATATAAAATTTGGATTCCTCTTATGATAATTATGATATGTTCAAAAAAATTACCTCATATAAAACATTAAATCGTCCCATTATGTGAGATGAAAAAAAATCATTTTCTTCAAGACATGACATTAAATTTTTCATCATGGTCTGGGTTGTATGATCTTACACTGTGTGCAATCATATTCAGGATTTTTTCATGGGTTGAAGGGCATATTTTATCCTATAACCCTAGGTTTTCTTCACCACAAAAACATTCTTTATTCCCCCACATCACCAATCTATACTATAATAGTCTATATTAAGAGATCCCTAGTACAAGCATTATGACAATAAAATATGCTCATACATCCATCACATGGGTTTATTCATCCCTAGAGTTTCATCAAACATCTATTTCCACAACATTCTAGAACTATGGGTGGATTGATTCCCATTTCCATGGGATACAAATTGATGAATATATATTATTTCATTGAGCCTATCTGATTATTCACCATATAATAATCTATTACATAAGGTGTCATTGCCCCAAAACACTCACATGAGCCTCTTTTTTAGAAAT
The DNA here is from genome assembly GCA_963277665.1 of Viscum album. Classification (NCBI taxonomy): domain Eukaryota; kingdom Viridiplantae; phylum Streptophyta; class Magnoliopsida; order Santalales; family Viscaceae; genus Viscum; species Viscum album. The sequence continues at coordinate 737,187,274 of OY728140.1, read as the reverse complement.
AATATCCTTTCATATATTTTGACACATCAGTGGGCAAAGATGCTCTCACTTCCTGATATAAAAAAAGTAAATAATGGGTATATATATGAAAAAGGCCTTCTATAATCCTAATAAGATGAATTTAAACTATATCATTACCCCGTGTAAAATATATATACCTATTATGGATAGATAATTTAACCCCCTAAAAATTGATATGTCTCTTAAAGAGAGATAATTTCACCTCTTATAAATTCTCGATGCCTAATATTATAATATATAATTATTCAATATCATCATCCAAGAAGGTAAACCCTTCTAGTGTTGGTATCCTATGAAACCATGAATCATAAAAACATGTGGATTGATTCTAATAATCACGATATAAGTAGTTACATATAAATATTTAATCCAGGGAACAACCCAATCACTGACTTATTATGGGTTTTTCCCTTTCCAATCTACTTTGTTCAAATCTTGGATACCTTTAAATCAAACCTCTTCCTATATTTGGACCTCTAGGAATTTAAACTAGTTGTAGTCATAGTCTATGTTGTAAGATTTTAAACATCAAAGCCCAATGTCATCAGCAAACAATGTTAATGAACAACCATACCCTTTTAAAAGAAATAAGGATTCCTCATCTGATAAGTGTGGGATGATTTTAAAAATAATTACCACATTTGAAACTGAGATTCCTCATATGATAAGTATGAAATTAACCACACATTACCCATATAAAATTTGTATTTCTCCAAATATGAGAAGATATGATATCCTTGTTGGAGCTGAAATCACTCCACCAAAAATAGTCTCTTACCATGTCATGCATCAAAACTATGTTTTTCTTTATTCCCATTATGAGGAGACACATATTTATGCTTGTAAATTTTATCTCAGTCCCACCCCTACCAGCAACTCATCGTGGGGACGTCTCCCTCTGGGCCAGGATTCAATCTTGTCAACTCACATGTTTAAATACAACATTTGAGTACATGAAAAAATATCTACCATGGAGCCTAATATTCTATATGGTACATCCCCACATTCACTTGTATGGTTCACACATTCTACTATTTGGATAATCCTCACCCTACCAATCTGAAAAGAATCTCTAATGAAATGATTCATGGACATAGTGCCTTACATACCATCTTAGGCTCATTCAATGAAGTACATTTACTGATAAAAAAGGATCTCATGCTTTGATCTCCATAAATAGTATATCATGATATTTTTCAACCTATTATCAACCAGCTCAGGTATCCTATGTTTTAAACATGGTAAATAATAATTCTATTTCTGTCGATTACTCCCATTTCACTTCCCAGTTCTCAAAAGTTGTAATTGTCATCGTGATATTTTTCAGGTCACTTCTTTCCCTCAATGGGTTCACCCCTATAATCAATTATAACTAGATAAATATCATTGATTCTTGAATCAATCATGGCTCAGTAGGGCTTAGGGGTTGGGGGGAAGTCCACCTCAAGCATGGTTGAGTTGCAGGATCACCACATGGTCCTAATTCTATAAACTTAAATGAGTATCACATGTCCATGAATCACTAATCTAAACTAATTTTAAATCAACCTTAGAATGTGTTGTGTGGTTTTTTACCCATTCTCTATCAATTCAAGTCATTTTTTTACTCCTCCTCACTACACATATCCATTTATGATGTTCCACTATATTTTCCAAGCATCACGACCATAAATTTTTTTATCAGTTTTCTCTATTATTTTTTAAATTTTGTGTGCATTAATTTGTTAGGATATTGATATTTCTGGTTTAATTTTTTTTAGGGTAGTGGTGCAGTGGAAGAAGAATTTTTTTTTCTTGTCATCTTTTCACGGCAGTTTTAACCACCGCCAAAAGTATACAGGTAAGGAATTAGTGGCGGTTAAAACCACCGCTAAACGTAAAAAAAATTACATTTAGAATCGGTTTTATCCACTGCTACTGAGTCACATCACCCATGTGCATTCTTCAGTGGTTCTCATGACTTTAGCATCGGTTTTACGGCCACTTGGATTTTATTTTATTAGCGGCGGTTATAACCGCCGCTAATAAATTAAAATCTTGGGCTTGTAAAAACCACTGCTAAACTCAGTAAAACTTCCATGAAATGAGGTATCTATGATTCTTCCCTTAAATTTCCGTTAAATGGAAATAACCATAGCTAATAGTTTGCCGACGAAAAATTTAGTGGCAGTTTATGTAAACCACTGTCAAACCATATAGTTGCGGTTTAAACCGCCGCTACATGCAAAAATAATCGCTGTTAAATGGTGGTTTTCTTGTAGTGTGTGTCCTTGGGGATACTATTCCCTCATTACTATATTTTATCATAGTTGATCAATATAATAATAAAAGATAAATACTGTAAGAAATATAAGTAATCAGACGTAAAGAGAAAGACATGTGAATAAATATAACTAGAATAAATGGAATAATTAATAAAAAGCTGATTATGATATGTCATGTATCTATAAAAATGTAAAATATGTATACAAGAAGCAAAAAATAATTTGATACTGAATTAGAAAATTTAAATCAAAAACAATCCCAATTATTCTGAGCTCCTTCTAGGTCATCTAATACTAGCTCCATCCTAATACATTAAGCAATCAAATGTCTAAAGTTAACTACTTCTCTTTTACAACACATTAATCTATATAGTATGCCCATGTACTATAGGTATCCAGATAGGGTGTGAGATAAATCTTAGTTTCCCACCACAAATGGTGTCTATAACACGATTTCTAGGTAATATAAATTGAAATAGTTCAAGCATGGATATATAAAATTAAAGCAGTATTGTATATAAATACCAAAGACCAGCTTCATCCCTTGGATAGTGTTTGAACACATAACCAGTTCATTAATTTATTATTTCCAATTTATATAGATAGGTCACATGAGGCATGTCCAACGCTGACATCTCCTTATGATAATATTATTTGAGGTTCCAATATGAAACAAGTACATATGAAATAATATTTAAAATAAAAGTATTCCAAGTTAATAACCTAGGAAACTAAGACCTCAAGGGTTGACAAATCTGTAGTAATTGTAGCCTAGATAATGGTAGTAGTGTAATCCAAATATCATCTTCTATGGAATTCCACAATAGTATGTTCTAACTGTGTACAAATAATACATCCAATGTAAAATGAGATATTCTATGGCTAGGTCAAAGGATATTACCCAAGTGACATGTGTCTATAGAATCCATGCCAGATCCAAGGAGTGCTTCAAAATCATCATATAATAGTAAATAAGGGATCTCGTGGTGTCATATTGGGAATCCATTGGTAGAAATGGATTAGGTTCCAAGGTATGTCTCAACCAAGGAAATCGGAATCCTTGAAATGGAATGATGTCCAATAGTGCTCAAAGAATTCCCTCAGGAATCCAAGAACAGACTCAATTGTGGCCATCCACATAAGCATGTCAAGGTCCATATGTATAGTTTGGCACTCTACATTAAATTCATTTAATTAATTATGGAATTCAATACTCAATCAATTTTATATATCAATAGGTTCAATACATTTCCTTTAATTTGTGTGACAAAGACAATTGAGCTCAAAATAATTTCATAAATCCATTTAAGTCATAAGAATTTTACTTGTTTCAAACTACTACCTTCCACCATGTGTGGAAATGGGCGTTTCTTTATGCAACCAATATATATTTCCATTCAAATTGGCCAAGTATTAAATATAAAATATACTTACTAATTTAGATAATAGGAATTAATTGATTAGGGAACTTACTTCAAGCGGTTCAATTGATTTGAATACATGTTACTTTCCATAATCAATTCACAATTCAATAACTATTTGTTTTTAGAAATCATACCATTAGAATGACCATGCTCAAATAGACCCGAATGGTGGTTCAAATCTGTCAAAACACTAAAAAACCAATTATGGAACATTACCCTACATGGGGTGGTTTATGTTCTGGACATGAAAACCAACATTGAATCAAATACATGGTTTAGTTCTTTTTAAATGGACTTAACTACTAAAAGAATAAAATTTAAATTTGAAAAATGGCTTCTGATGAAATCGTCATGATGATACAACAATTTATAAAATGGATGAAATTGAGGAATGAGTTATAGTCCACCTATATTATACACAAATGACTCTAATAGTATAGTATTAGCCTCTAGCTTGGCCAGGATTGGATTATATTTAAAGAATACATTAATGCACTGACATTGGGGCATTTCATCCTACATCTAAATTGAGTCATATATAGAAAGACGAAAAAATGAAATATTAAAATGGAATCTAAAACATAATGATGAAAATTCAATAAGATGAATGCTGATGTATTTAAGCTTCAGGTGGAAGATCGATCTCAAATATTATAATAGACTTGAAATAGATTCAAAAGAGGATAAATGGGAGGGGTTTTACACTTAAATTAATGGGAGAAACAAGGGTTAAATTTTAAATATATTTTTAGGGAAAACAATAAATTCACCAATTTTAACCCCATTGCACAATTTAGCTGCACGATTTGGCCAAAATGTGAGCAAACAATTCACTGGAATTTGTAATAAGGGTCACTCATATAGTTAGGCTACATGGTTAGAGAGACTCTGTGCCAAACATGATAAATGCCTCTGTAATTTTTCTACAAAATTTCACATGGTCGTGCATCCCAACTCGCATGGTTAGTTAAAATTGTGTAACATATTCCATCCCACTATCCAAACTTCACACGGTTTAATAAAATTGTGTGTCTTTCCTTTCATGGTTTAAAACAACCATGTGATTGTCCAATTTACCCAAAAATCGGGGTTCCGGAATCCGAACAATCCTGGAACACCCCAGATAAATCCACTAACTCACTAGCCATCTATATTAGGTCCATAAATGTTAATTATCTCTATATTTAAAGTATTTGTACCTATTTCTATAAAATTGTTTCTTACAATCTTCCCCCATAATGGAACACATCCCAGAGTTCACCTTCCAAGGTTGGAGGAACACTGTTTTAGAACATCTCATGCCACGGGGAAGGTATATAACCCTCCCCCTACCAAGTCTCATCTTATTCATGGTCATGCTTCATTAGGACCTGTAATAAAGAGATGGACTGGCCTTCGAGAGACTTCATTATTTGGATGACAATACATATATGATAATCTTCAAAGGTATCATCATCATCTAGATCAACTTACTCAGGATCAAAATTATGATATGGGTTGGCATGATACCAAAAAAAATGTAAAAAATGGAAGACATCATGAATGGTGTGGTAACTCTAAGGTAGTATTAACTGATAGGCTACCACCCTAACTCTCTCTATAATCCATAATGACCCAGAAAAGCACAACGAAAGATTCCCTTGCTTCTTTATCAATATATTACCTTCCCTTGGTGATATCCATAGAGAAACATGTTCCCTGACCTCAAACTCCAGAGTTCATCAATGGAAATCAACATAAGATTTATATCTAGACTAAGTATTATACATATGCTTTCTAATTAGGTAAACCTAATTTAATGTATCTTGGTCAAGATAAGGACTTATTAATGATTCATCCCCCCACTTGTATCCAGCATTGCGGTGAATAGAATGACCTAGCATATAAGGCCTAAAAATAATCCATCTGAATATTCACCTAAATGATATTATTATAGGCTAACTCTATGAGAGGAATATAATTCTCACAAGAACCATTGAAATCAAGGACACATTGTCAAAGAATGTCCCCCAAATCATATATAGACTTCATTGATTTTCTATCAGTCTAAGGGTGAACATTTGAGCCTAGAATCACATATATACCAATAGATTTCAGAACACCCTAATAGAACCATGAGGTTAAATGAGAATCACTATCTAAAATGATAGTACGAGGGACCCCATGTAGACGAATGATCGCATAGACATACAATATTCTTGGTTCATCTACTATGAATGTATAGTAGATATGAATAAATAGGTCTACCTTCTTCAATTAATCAATGACTACCCATACAGTATCGCTACCTCTAGGAGACCTCACAAATCCAACTACAAAATCTATAGTTATATCTCCCCATTTTCATTTCAAGACTGGAAGCTAATGTAAAAAATCTTCCATGTCTATGGTGCTCTACCTTCACATGCTGTAAGGTAAAACAACTAATCATAAAACCTCATGTCATATATTTCATCCCAGACCACCAATACAGGCATCACATATCTCAATACATTTTGGATATTCCTTGAAAAAAATCCAACTAAGAAGAATGGGACTTTCACATAAAATAAATAGGAAATCAAAATTTGTCATGTACACGTAGGATGTTATCTATATCCACAAACAAATTTAAAAGTGGTTCATCTCCAGAAATACTCTCACAGAGAACCAATCCCTCTGCATATGATAATTTCCTACTCTTCACCTTTTCAAGGAGGGAAGAGGTAACATTAAAGTCTAATTAATAGGACTTCTCATAACTATCATAAAACTGTATATGTATCATAGAGGAGAGGACCATCAATTTCCATTCTTCACTGGCTTCTTGTAAATCATGTGCCTGAGTTTTCTAAATCAACGTATCGGAAATAGCATTTCCCTTCACAGGGGTATAAGAATGATAAAAATTGATGTAATGAAGATACTTTACCCATATTAAATGTATTATATTCAATTCATGTATTTTAAAGATATATTTGAGGCTCTTTTAATCTATTTTTTCCACAAATCACTCACCCAACATATAGTGTCTCCAACAACGTATAATATGGACAACTTCTACATGATCAAGGTCGTGTGTCAGATAATTTCTCTCATGATTCATCAACATACAGGATCCATATAACACATATCTATCATCATGAATCAACACTACTCCTAGGATGATTCATGATTCCTTAAAGAAAACCGTATATCCTTTTCCAAGATCTAGACAAATCAGAATTGGTTATAAGACAAGCCTCCCTTTCAACTCTTGAAATCATTTCTCACATACTTTTGACCACCTTAACTTAACAACCGTATTTATAAGACTAGTAAGAGGTGAATAAATGCATGAGAATTACTCTATGAAATGCCTATAATATCTAGCCAACCCCTGTAAACATCGAATATCAAATAGGTTCTTGGGCTCCTCCTAGAAATCCATAGAACTAGTCATCTCTAGTTCAATGAAAAATCTTGATTTTTTGATAATATAAGCCAAGAAGTAAAATTCTTCAATCCATAAGTGGAACTCAAATAACATGGCATAAGGTTGATTCTCTCTTAGTGTACTCAGAATGATCTCAAGGTTCTTATCATGGCCACTAAGAGTTTGATAATACACTAGTATTTCTTTCAAAAATAATACGACAAAGGAATCCAAATAGGTGTGGAATACCCTATTCATAAAATCCATTAAAATGGTGGGGTGCATTCATAAGGCCAAATTACATAACATGGAACTCATACAAACCATACATACAATATAAAGTTGTATGATGTATGTATGATGGCCTGACATTCACCACATGACAACCCATTATCAGTTTGATCGTAGAAAAGACCCTATCTCCCCAGATCTGGTCAAAGGGATCATTTATTCAAGGTAATGGAAACTGGTTCTTGACCATAAGTCAGTTAAACCATCTGTAATCGAATCATAGATGAATGGTACCATTCTCCTTCTTGGAAATAAATAATGAGAAAACCCCTATGACGAAGTACTAAACCATATAAACCCTTTGGCCTCATGATCCTCTAATTTCCACTTAATCTCATAGAGCTCAGTATATATACACCTGAAATGATCTCAATTATAAAATTTTCCTCTCTTCCATGAGGTAAGCCAGAAAATTCATTGACAAATACATCCTTGAAATGATCTACTACTGGAGGTAATTCAACAAGATTCAAACCCTACTCCTCCTTGTAGATATTAGAAATCTAGGTGGTCACTCCACCTAGACCATGATTCTCTTATCTAGTTTTGTTTTCCAATACATACCACTCACCCTCATATAGATAGCTTCTACCATCTGGTATTCTAAATGATACCATGTAATGATAGTGGTCTAAAAATGCATGATACAAAACTAACCAATCCATTACAGGAATGATGTCAAAGCATGACATCTCGAGAATAAATATGTCCCATAGGATGGGATAACTACCTAACTCATGGTGGATTTTTTTTCATTGGCATATACCCTCTAATCATACTCCCAATGGTGTATCTAGCGTCATTACACTGTAGTAATACTATATTTCTAGTGTGATACTTTCCATGATAGATAAGGATATTAAAGAGTGTGAATCACTTGGATCAAATAAATAAGATACTATAGTGGATGATACTAGAATAGTACCCCATATTATAGATGGTCATATATCCAAATCGTTGGCAATCAACTGTAATTCATGAAATTGACCTAATTCATGGCCCTCTGTTGTGTCTAGTCAACTATGATTAAAATTTATATGTCGGTACTATTGGTGATCAATATTATGGAAACTAGTGTCATGACCTCCACTTCTGTAATTATTTCTATTACTATTCATAATCCCCACCTGACGCAGTGTATAAGAACCTAACCCTAAATGTGGAGCTAGTGAGGAACCTCTTCCACTAAGATTTGATGGAATGTTCTTATGGAATCTCTAGAGATTCCCAATATGACTGGAATACTAGAATTCTAGTGGGCCTCTATTTCCAAAATGATTCATATTCCCTTGTTATATACATTAGTAAAACCCCAGGGAGATATTAGCATAGATAACTTGTTTTCCACTACCCTGATGAGAAACCTCATTGAACGACTACCTACTACCAAAAGAACTACTGGTCTGTCATGGCACTGGTGCTCTATTCTTAATTATATCAACGTACATCGGTTTTTTCCCATTGATAATATCCTGATTGACTATTTAAAAGATTTTATGATTTTGAAATACATTAACCTAAGTAAAAATGGAATACATGATCCCGTCCTTAAAGCGTTTAGCAAGAAAACTCTCGTCACTAGCTATAAGTGGTGTGACGATTTGTAACTTTGTGAAATGCACTAAATAATCCATAACTGACATTAAACCCTACTCATGATTCATAAACACTCTAGAAATTTCATCTCTCAGTATCTGAGGAAATAACTCATCATAGATGTTAGTCTATAAATCATCCAATACAATGCCCTCATAGAGACTAGCTTGGGTAACTACATCACACTGATGCTTTGCCGAATCATGCAACATGTAAGCAACAAGTTTGACCCTCCCCTCCAGATGTGTCTCTAAATTCTATAATATGGAAAGCATTTCCCCTATCCAAAACTCAGCAACCAATGAACCTCTATCGCTTGAGAAGTTGGGAGGATATTGTTGTTGGAACTCATAGGTCAGACCATCCAGCGTAGGTGTAGGATGTGGAGCACCACACAAAGAGTACATCATACATAGGAAAATATCATGAACATAGGTGTTAGTTTCTAACATAGATACAACATAATGTGACTCAAGTGACACTTTTAGAGGTAGGACTGGCAGCTCATGTCCCAACACATCTAGAGAATGGTCTTTATGGTGGTATTTGCCTAACAAGACGAAGAAAACACCTCATAACATGATTAAAAGAATTGAAAATAACACTAGTGGAATTTTAACATAATAATGGGATCACTACACATAGAATACTACCCCAACTACCCACTTAGAAGTATTTGTATCAATATGTTAGCCAGTATACGTTTAAGGGGTTCTAGTAGATGAAGGTTCAACTATACCTTACCTCATAATTTACTGGAAACCATTTCAATCATTTTATATTGAATTTCTAGGTTCTCTCCTTTACCTTCCCTAAACAAGACAAGCTGGTATAAGGATGTGAAACCATTTCAGTTTAGAATTCGAATTTCACACTTCATTTTTCATTTAATTATTTTTATATATCAAGGTTCATTTAAATTGAAATATTTTTCCCAGTGAATCATGGTCTGTAATCTTTATCATTGCGATTAACACCCATTTAAATTTATAATTAAATGATTTATTTTTTAAATTACCAATCCCAACCCATAAAGAACAATAATACCTCATGAATTGAAATATCCAATCATTCAATCATATCCCAATAAAATATGCACAGAGAAAGGCTCACTCAATAATCATAAGAATATTAATCAATTAAAAGTGTGAAATTCTCCAATATGGAATTGCAATATACATGAAATGAGAATTCTTGGAGTCTAATTTGATGAATATAATAATTCCCCTTTCCCACATATAATTGGGTCAAGGATATAATGATATTCTAAATATTAATAATAATCAACAACACCACATATCATGTGAGTCACCCAAAGGTGAAATGATATCATCTATTATAGGAAAAAATAGAACAACAATTATAATTCTAGAAATTCGGTCTCTACCCCAAACATGTGTTCGCAATGAGCCAGAATGACTTATAATCCTGTTCCAAGAATTCCAAATACTTTAATCTATTGTATATAAATAGTAAAACACGAAAAGAACATCTCTAGTGCCACATTGTAATTACATATACCTAGATATCACATAGAGTTTCCCCAAGCCCGGTGGACCACAGGGCCTCAAGCACTTCACCCCAAACACTACAGGCTACTGACCATAAGTGAGGGATTAGGATTTCTCTATGGGGATAATATTCTATCATTACCAAAGTGTAGAATATAAGATAAATATGATAATCACATATAAATAATATAAGAAATATAAGAAACCTCATTGTAGTGTAATGATATAAGAATAATAATAATTAGAATAAATGAAATAACTATACAAATTTTGATGACGATATGTCATGTATCTGGAAAACTGTAAAATAGGTATACAAGAAGAATGAAATCATTCAATAAAAATGTATAAAAAGGATATCAAAAAATATCCTATGAATCCCTAGCGATTTCTTTCCCATCTGCTACCATCTCCATCCCAATACAACAAGCAATCAAGTTTCTAAAGCTATTGTCTACCCTTTTCCAACACCTGTATCCATATAGTCTAACCTGGTACCATAGGTAACCAGATAGGTTGTGAGATGAATCTCACTGGGCCACTGTCAATGGTGTCTAAAACATCTTTTCTAGGTAATATAAACTGAAATTGTGCAGAATTAAAATATAAAAGTAAAGGAATATAGTATATAAATACCCAAGTACATGATTCATCCCTCATATGATGTCTAAACATGTAACAACTTCATTAATTAACTATTTTCAGTTTCTTTAAATAGTTCAAGGCATAGAAGTCACTGAAATCACATCATGATAATAGCAGTATAGGTTTGATAATGTAATAAAGAAACCTATAATGATATTTATAAGAAAAGGTTTACAAGGTAAAAACTAAGTGAACCAAGTCCTCAAGGGTCTCCAACTTATTTTTAACTATATCCTAGATAAGGGTAAGAGTGAAATCCAATTAGGAATGTCTAATTAATTCCAAAATACTATGATCCAAGAGTTTCCATTTAATAAATTCAAGGTAAAACCAGATAATATATTTTTAGGCCCAATGATATACCCAAGGCACATCATGTTTGTAGAGGCCATGATGGATCCAAGGAGTGTATCCAAATAATCATGTAATAGTAAATAAGTTATCCCATGGTGTCATACCAGGAATCCACTGATCGATGAGGATAAGGTTCTAAGGTGGGACTCAACCAAGGTAAACAACATTCTTGAATAAAAATGGCATCCATGAGTGATCAATGCATTACATTGGGAATCCATGAACTAACTCAATTATGAATATACCTATAATAAATTCAAGGTGAATTTTTATAATTAGGAACCCTACATTCAATTCACTTAATTAATTATGAAATTCAATAATCAATCCATTTAATATGTCGGGTGGTTCAATACATTCCATTTCATTTGGTGACAAGGCCAATTGATCATGAAACAATTTTATAAATCTATTTAATTCATAATCATTTAACATGATTCAAAAGGGTACCTTCTACCATGAGTGGATAGGGGTGTTATGGCATGAAACCAACATTCATTTTCATTCAAATTGGAAAAGTCTTACCTCAAACAAATTCTTTCCAATTCAATTAAGATTCATTAATTGAGTGAGTCACTTACCTTATGTGGTTAATTTTATTACCACACATGTTTCTTTTCGTGATAAATTCATAATTCAATATACATTTATTATATGGAATCTTACCATTAGAATGTTCAAGACCAAACACACTTTAATGGTGGATCAAATGTGTTAAAACAAAAAAACCTAATTATGCCACATCACTCTACATGGGGTAGTTGAATTTCTCGATGTAACCACCAATATTGAATCACATATATACAATGGGTCTTAGAAAATAGTTCTAAAAACTACAAGAATGACATATAAATTTAACAAATGTCGTCTGATGTAATCAACCTCACAGAGCGACAATTTATAAAATTATAGAAATTGAGGAATGAGTTATAAAACACCTTCATTATACTCCTACGACTATACGAATCAACTATCATCATTTAGTTTTACGTGGACTAGAATATTATTGAATATTGGGTTGATTCCCTCAAATTGGGTCATATGATCCTACATCTAAATAGTTTCATTGATAGAATGAAAAATGATGAAACATTAAAAAGTAATCGAGAACAAATTGGTACTGATCTGAGGAGATGAACGTTGATTGATTCAGAATCTGAATGGTTGATCGATCTCAAATTCTATGATATAATAGGGAAAGATTTAAAATAATTAAAATGGTAGGGGTTCTATACAGGAATGAAATGGAGAAAGAAGGGTAAAATTTTAATGATTTTTTAATGAAAAAACCATAAATTCACCCATATTTTCTCTTGGTATAGTTTGGCCTCACTTTTTGGACAGACCATGCATGGGAATCTATAGGAAGGAGAACTGGCATGGTAAGGACATATGATTAGGGAAACCATGATCCATTATGTGAAATTCCTCTAAAAAATTTTTTGTAACATTTCCCATAGTTGTGTGGAAAAACTCTCATGGTTGGGTAAAATTGTGCACATTATTCCATCCCAACGTCTAGCCACACACAATATAAACAAACCATGATGAACACCTTATACAATTTAAATTAACCATGTGTTAGGCCATTTTCTCCCAAAAATTCAGTTTCTAGACTCCGAAAAATCCCTAAACACCAATAATACATCCCCTAACTCACTATGAATCCATATTAGGTCCATAAAATATATTTAAACCAATATTTAAAGGAACCTTACAAGAGTTAAAAATCACTTTCTTAAAGAATCAATCAAGATTATTGAAGATGACTATATATATAAGACTCTTATTTTGTTTATTTCTCAATATCATAACCTTATTCCATGGAAAAATTATCATAAATACATATTCATTAACTTAAAACTCCATATTTCACCAATGATTATTAGCATATCTTTTTGTTGACTCTAAACTTCTCTAATGTGATGCTAAATGGATCTGAATTTATTAGTTATCTACTTCTATACATATGATCTAAATAGCTTTGTTTCTCTAAATTCATCCAACCATGTAGGATTACAACACTTCCTACTATATATTTCATCATAAGGATCCATCTAAATGATCCAGTGAAATATATTATCATAATAATACTTGACTAAAGGAAGGTGTTGATCCCAACCACCTTTGAATTCTATTAAAAAAGAGGTAACCGTAACCTCTATGGTATGAATGATTCTTTTAGGCATACTATCTATCTGAAGATGATAAATATTGTTGAAACCTAAATTAATATCTTGATCTTTATGAATATTTTTTCCACACATCTTGGTAAACCTTAGATCCCGGTCAGATACAATGGACTGCGGCACTCCATGAAATCTTACAAAAAATGTAATGTATAACCATGAAAGATGATCAACATAGAAGTCTTCTCTAATGTAAATGAAGTGTGTTTACTTTTTAGGTGATCAAAAAAACCTCAAATAGAATTGTTCCCTTTAGAAGTTTTGGGAATTCCGATGATGAAATCCGTAGTGATGTTTTTCCAATTACATTCAGGTATGGGTAAGGTTTGTAACATCCTCTTAGAGTTTTGACTCTCGTATTTATTTATTTTTTATTCTAGGTAATGAGATACATATTTTGGAATATCTTATTTCATGATTTCCTATTAGAAATACTACTTTATGTCTCAATAATTATTTATAAATCTATGATGAATGGTGTATGATGAATTATGAGCTTCATTCAACAACTCCTTCATTATGTCTCCTATGGATAGAACATATACAAGGTCCATGAACCATTTTAATTCCATAAACATCAAGGTTGAACATATAAACATTTATCAACTTATTTTATAGATCTAAATTTTATTTTTTGACCACTTTAATCCTTACATAAATAGTTTTTTGAATATTATTCTCAGAAAGATAGGTTTTTGTCATTTCCTTGAGATTTCAAGTTCCATCTTTTGAAATTACATAAGAATTGTATCTATTTAAATTATTATGAGGGAAAAACGTTCATGGTCTTTCCAAATAGGATCATTATCTACCATTCCTTCCAAGGTTGGTAATGTATTGAGTAGTAATAATACTAAATCAACTCCAACCATCTTCTTTAGTGTATATTCTTCTCTTTCAATGTGAAGATATTCTTCAAATATTTATGATACATATATATGACACACCTTTAACCCTAAATATAATGCCTCTACATATTTAATGAAAAAATTACCATAAATAACCCCAAATCATGAGCCAGTTAATTTTCATAATGTATTTTCAATTAGCGTGAGGTATATTCTTTCACCATATCATTCTACATAAGGACACTTATTGGCCCATTATTCAATGCATCACTATAAATTACAAACACTTATCCACACTATGGTAATTTATGCACAGGTGAGTTGACTAACCTTCGTTATAGTTCCTTGTAATTTTCTTCACATTCATCAGTCCAAAAACATGACCCCTTTCCATGTAAACATAGTAAGTGTATTAGAAATTCATGAGAAATATATCACAATACATTCATAATATCAACCAAGCCCAAGAGAACTATGTATATAAATAACCTTGGTTGGTCTATTAAATTTCATAATGACTCTAGTATTTGAAAGATCCTATGATATATAGATCCTCAGTTAAATTTTACTAGGGTTAATGTACATAATGCCTGCAAATAAAAGAAACATATTTTCCAAATGTGGACATCCTGAGTTCAAATTTGGAATCCATTTTTGAGTGTACCAAATTCCACTATTAATGGATCCTATTGGGTTGCACACTATGAGTATTCATGCTTCCATGTAAATTCCATATGAATTTAACATGTTGGATAAATATTATAATCATATGTTGTTTAATAATTATTCATTTTGGTTTTAATGAAAATAATCAATCACTTTGGTTTCGAAATAATATATATTAGAGTTGAATATTTTATAAATATTTATATAATAGGTAATTATTTAATTACATGAATATAAAATATATATAAATACTATTTTATTCAAAAGGTAACAAAATATTTCTTTATTTGGTTATAGCGATATTTAATAAATATTCTATCATTGTTTTTTAAAATTTAAAAATTATATATTTATTTATAAATAATCAAGTTAAATTTATTTACATAAATATATATTAAATATTTAAGGCCCAATAAATGTTGAGGAATATTGGTGGACAAGGATTTATATTCCATAGAAAAATTTAAATATTAAATATTTTTTAAATAAATATTTATTTATTTATGCATGAAAAATTATTTATTTTATCCATGATTTTATTGTAATTCATGTAAATAATAATTACAACAAGAATATCTTATTTATTATTTAGAAATTGGGTTTTCCATCTATTAATAAAATAATAACAGACCTTCTACAATTATAATTTTTAAAATATGTCACTATATAAACATGGTTATGATTTTTTTCTGATGGGTGAGAAGGTGAGAGCTACACTATTTCATTGTTAAAAATGAGTTCAAGAGATAATCCTCTCAATCCCAAGAGAGATCACTCCCTAGAATGCTCTTAAGAACATAATGAAATTATCCTTCTTTGCTAGTATGAAATCTTCTCCCTTTTAGGGATTCTATTGAGATAAATAGTGTTCGCTGCAAGAATTATATTATTTTTTTAAACAAGATAGTTATATTATGATGATTGGAGATTCACGAAGCACCTGTGGATCACCACTAGAGGGAATCTATCAGTTATTCCTATGATGCAATGACAATACAAAAAGGGTGATTATCTGATTCATAGATGAAATAAAAATTCAGTAAAAGATAATTATTAATTAAATAAATTAATAATAAATTATATTTGAAAATATCATATCCTTGTACAAATAGTTTTGAAGGACCCTAGAACTTTCAAGTGGTACCAGAGTAATCACATTATAATATATAATTATTTATTATTCGATGATCAATTATATGCAATCATTGTTAGTTTTTACTTCTGGTATATTCATTCATTAATCCATTGTTTGATTAACCTAATTTCTACATATTAATATGATTCATCAAATTTATATATCATATTAATAATATTAAGAATAGATGAGAATTATTTTAGATTATATTATGAGGTGATGAGGATTCTTGTTAGTATAAATGGAAATATGACATGTGACCAAAATTACATATTTTGTATGAAAGCTAACTACATCTGGATGTATCATAGGATACACTGAATATCAAGAATTAATAAAACATGGAGCATTTAATTCAGTCCACATCTTGAATGGGTAAGCCTCGGACCCAGTCTTTTGGCCCAATAGTGTGTAGCTGGCATACATGTCATATAGTATTGATGATTTCACAATACAATTGATGGTAACCCTTGGGTAAAATATTCATTATCACAACATGTGATACTGTTATATTATATTATTAATTATATTTGTAGCATGTATCCAAATTTCACATTGTGTGACTAATTAATTTCTACATCTGAACATATCACTGAGTCGACTAGTGAGTTATGTAGACACATGATAAGCAGAACACATGACATGTATCTCATTAGTACACATAGTATAACCTGAAAAAGATACAAACCAATTCCCTATGTGTTTATCCAGTATACACATTAACTAAATAACACATCTTGTATCTTATTAGTTCACATAATATAGTCACCTAGTAAGGAACAGAATTTAATATCATAAAAATATTTAATTATGGAATAAAAACCAAATTAAATTATTTTCATCAACTGTGTTGACTACCTAATAAATTCAGGAATAATTATTAAAATCTCAATTAATTCCACAAAATTATATGTAATTACTTTTCAATAAATTTATTTTCCATATTTCATTTATGATTGGTATCTTTAAATTTATTTCAATGGCTATTACGATAATGGTTATTAACTAATAAATTAATTTTCTAAATTAATTTATGTTTTTTTATATTAACAATAAATAATAGATTGAAGTGAATTATATAGTGTAATTTATTTATTTATTTATTTTTTTATTATATTTTTATGACCATTAGCTTAAACCAACCTATGTATTTCACTTGTTTATTTAATTTTATATTTCATGTTATTTATAATTTAGTAAATTAAATAATGGCCTAGGAGTCATTTATATCCTCAAATTATATAAGTAAATTCATGCCAATAGTTTATTTTATTTAAACCACCTTCAAATTATCATTTGGTTCCCTTCACTTAATTGTGAATATAACTATTTAATGAATGGATCTCCCTGGTGAGTAGAGGTGGTTCAAGTTTGAATCCAAGACAAAATCAATCAAGGAGATACATAGAAGCATAGGTGGAATGCTTCAATCCAAACCATTCTTGGTTTTGTGAGTTAATTCACTAAGATAAAGGGTTAGTTCATCATATACTAGATAAACTAACCATTAGAGGATCTCATGGCCATTCCAAATTATTTATTTCATTTCTTTGAAATGCATAGTTAATTATTTATGGATGATTGAATCGTTAAAATTATTAATAAACCACCATTCAAGATGGAATTAAAAAAATATTATAACGCGTGTAAACTTTATCAAGATGTGGTTGATCACTTATGTAAAATCCACAGAAAAAATATTATTTTATAAGATAAAATGGGAAAATTACACCTGAAGATAAAATTTTCCTCAAATTAAATATTAATTCAGTATAGCCTTCCACTTACTGAGTTAAAATTGAACCATATTTCGAATTTCCTGACTGGACCCAGTCTAGTTTTTTAAATTTTTGGGGAATTTTAAATTCTTATCTTATGATGAAATAACCTAGTTCACATCTTTGTTTGACTTCCCCATCGGGACATTATTCCAATAAGAGGAAAGGAGTTGATTAAATTCATATCTAGGTTTTCAAGATCATGGATTCCCCTTAATAGATAAATGAGTTCTGAGATAATGTAGCTGGAAATTTACACCTACATAAAACCAATAAAATAACTTTAAAGACCCATGTCTATGTTGTGATTGGGGAAACATGGATCTTTACCATTAGATTATCCATTCAACAGGATATTCAAAAACTAATTATGAGGGGTATTAGGTTTAAATAAAATATTGGTAGATTAATATATTTAAAAAAATTATTTAAAATTAATAATCCAAATAAAGTAATAAATGTTTTGTTCTATTTGTTATAGAAATTTTAACCCATATGACTTTGACTCTATCAATCTAATATATTCTAAATAAGGGTAACCTTCTTTCCATCTCAAATTTAAAGGAATGGAATAGGTGTTAACAAATTCTTCTACACCATGAATTGAAATTATATGTGTTAGAAAACAAGATTCTTGATGTTCTTTCCAACGAGTCTACTGAGGAAAAAATGTCTCTCTATATGAAACATTTATATGATGCCACATAATTAAAATGTTTTATATCCATGTCCAATGATGTTTTAAAGCAACACAAGGATATGGATGTGTATAAAATCATGTCTCATATTTATGATCTTTATTAATACAAGGAATGAAAATAGAGATTTGAGATCACTAATATATAGTTTACATGAAATCTTGAGAATTTGGTTCCACTTGGGCCATATGCAGTCAAGATGATTGGCTAAAATCAGTGTTTAAAAATCTTGGGGTCTATGATCCCTGATGAGTTGAAAAAATATCTCATTTTATCCTATATTTCTAAGAGTTCCTAAAGTTTTATTGTTAATTATAATACAATAAATATGGATAATCCTCTTTTGGTTTTCCATACTCTTATTCTCCAACAATGATTAAGATATGGGGTGTAAATGTCCTATTGAACTTATGGTGAATAAAAAAAGAAATAATAATGGGAAAAGGGCCCAATAATCATCCCATGCTTAAGGATATTGAGCACCATATTTCCATGAAAAGGAAGATCTAATGATATGAAAATGAAAAATCTGTTTTATGGGATTCATGTAGCAATTTGGACCATTGGAAGAAGAACTACACCTAAATAAAGAAATAATGAGAAGCTTTATGTGTGTTAATTATTGGGTGAAATATTTATATGACCAATAATTGGGTATTATATATAGATTTTTGTTCTCACATATGTATTAAAATTTTTTAGATAAGTATATTTAGAAATATTTATAAAGGGAGAGGTGATTTGCGAGCTGTGAATGGTCTAAGGAAGGCTTCTCTAGCTATTAGAGACTACCATCTTTTGTTTCCAACTAGGATGGTCATGGTTTTAAATGATTGTTATTATGTACCAAAAATTACAAAAAACATAATTTCTGTGTCCTTCCAATATATAAATTGTTTTAATTTCATTTTTGATAATAAAAGAGGTCTATTTTATAAATACAATGTATGATATTATATGAACATTTAAATAATGGTCTTTATGTATTATAATATGAAAACTGTGTGTTGGAAATTTAAAGAGAATCATGTTCACATAATTTATTTCACAAACAGATGTGGCATCACTGTCCTGATAATGTAAATGATAATCATTTTTCATATCTCTATAAATATTTTTTTAGAATCTTCAGAGCTATAACCTCTTGAAATATGTCATTTTTATTTACAAGGGAAAAAAACAAACCGTCTTTTTGATGGACATAGGGATAGATATATGGAAAATATATAATTTTCACACACTAATGTGGGTGGACCATTTCTAGTAAAATATATAAATGGTTTTTTTACATTACTAATTTTTATAATGATTTAATTTGATATTGATATATCTACTAAATGATGTATAATTCATAATCTTTTGAGAAATTTAAGGATTTAAAGAATTATGTCATGACCCCCTCTCCACAAAGTGTACCCTCCTGGGCTGGCAATGTGACAAGGGAGATAATGACCCTCGTATCCTACCTCCAGTAGGCCCCGGGTTGGCGACTAGCACTGAGGGTACAGTAAACACACAAATGGGAGGCATTACCCTCTAATAGAACACATGCGGAAGAGAGAGATAAGATAGACACCAACCAACTCCAACTCAGAACTGAAATATAAAACAAACCCTAAGTGAGTATATGTAATGTCAGGAAAAACTACTATGACTGGAAGGGTAATACTGCAAGTACCCAAAAGAAAGTAGAACAGCAGCAACCATAAGCCCAAACAGCTCCTGTAACCACATGCTAGTAGCAACCAGCCTGATCTCCAACCTACTCTAAGTGACCTGAAAAAATGTTTATATATACATAGGGTGAGTATAACGTTATATTCAGTAGGATCCTCCCCGAAGCCTCTCATTCCAATGTAAGGAAAGCTTTCTAAAGTACAATGAACAACAAGTGAAACTAACTCATCACCTAAATAGGTATACTATGTTCCTATCCTCACCATGACTACTATCACCAAGTAACTCATACAAGAATATATCATATAATAAAGAATATCAAGGGTACTCTGCTGCTACTTCCCCACTGGGTTGCCACTTTTCCCCAACGTTGTACGTCCTAAGCATCTCTCTTTTAAAAGGCTTGCACGCAGACACCTGGTCGAAGCACCACAATATCCACCACGTGTAACAAAACCAACACGTCCACACACCAAAGTAACCAGGTAGTTTCCAGGAGCCACCACAGTACGCCTAATGTGTGTCATATGTCGGGTGTTATACCTAAATACATTACATCACATACACCGAGTAAGGATCCTCACGCCGTCACAGCCTATAAACGTTACACCTATAGTAGTCCATAGAAAACTATATCTAGAATATATTTGTGTGAATAACCACAAGCTATTGCAGCCCTGTACACACATATAAGGGGAAAACTAACCAATGTGACTGCCAGCACAAGTAACTACCAAGATAAGAGAGCGAGGCCAATGGTGGTAGTCATCCATCCATCCTTCAACCAAAATGTTGGGAAAAACACCCACCTATTGATCAGAATCTTCGGGGTGTCAGTTGCCCTTACTAACAGGGTAGAGTAGCATATAGAAACACAAAAAGTACAATATATACTATATCTCACAACCACACTATGGGCATAACCTAGTCTTAGACACAACTACAGCTAACGTCTTTCAGACTCCGGTCTGATACTTCTATGACCATCTATCCTATAAGCACACAACCATTTAAATAGATTTATTAGATTACTTCATTCCCTTTTTATTAGTTCCACTTTACGTTAATTAATTATTTAAACATTAATTGACCATGAACAATTCCACATTAAATTTCATTAGCATCACACCCAAAGTCCACTGTTCTTTCAAAATTACAACCCCGTCATTATGTTCCAACAAACTCCAACCCCATGGGTTAACATCATTTATTCAATAATTCATTACAGGATTAGTTTCCCACATATCCAGGAATTCTATAAAAATATTCTATGCTACTAAACACAAAGGGTCTCAACACAGTGAGTAAATGTAATACCAGTAGAGTCTTTTCCGCTTATAGCAAGAGCATATACCCATCATCTCTTCAGAAGCTAAACATAGAAAGCATGTAGAATACCCTACGTGTCTTTGCCTCTTTAGGAATAAAAGTAATTAATACTAGCTACCATGAGCAGTGGGAAAAAGTAAAGCCAATAAACAACCAAAGAATCAGCAATCATCCAACAATCACATCCATCCCATTCCATCATTCCTAGTGTCCTCCTCGACACCTACATGCATAAACCGATGCATCTCACTACTCTAGGAGTTATTTGTTGCCACAACCAAAAGGCCTCCATGCCCCCATATATCACAAAACCAATCCAGGATCACATCACAACACAAGCAGCTGGAAAACAAACATCTTAACAGTTGGGCTCTTTGCCCATTTACAAACAAGAGGGTAACTCAGAACCCTTCAAGGTATTATCAAACAAATAATCTGTTTGGAATTAACCGATTTATTATACGTAGGTTCCACATTCGAAAAACCTAAACAATAAGATATCACAAATAAATCAAGAATCCCTACTGCACCATTTTGATTAACAACAAAATTACAAAAAGAAGAACCAGATTAATTCACATGCCTCTTTATCTTTATCCAAACAATTATCAATTAATCCTAGTTTACATTCTTTACCAATTTCTGTCAAGAACAAACAGCTATATGAAGCAAGCATAGATATCACACTATTTAGAAAAAAAAAAGAGCCAATAACATATGATCGATATGAATTTATTTATCCTGTTCAAATATTTATTATTTCAATTCAATTTCATCCAGTGGGATAAAACATGATAACGATACAGTTTCACATAAAATAAGAGAGAAGAAATGAATCCCCTACCTAAAACAGTTCTTGGCATTCTTTATCCACACAATGGGTCGTAATCCTCCTCTCACGAAAATTGCACCCACCCGAGGATTCCACGGTACGACCACACCAACTGAACCCCAATAAATATCTATTAGAAGCATGGATAATACATGATATAATATGGAAAGTATAAATAGGAGATGATGAACCCCAAAAGAACGATGATAACACATACCTTATATTGAAGATTAACTGATACTGTTTGGTTTCATCCAAACAGAGCGGAACCAATCCGAGGAGGAAAGTTTTATTGTGCAACTACTATGAGAAAGAATGGGATGTTCGAGCATCTCACATCTAGTAACAAGAAAAAATAAATAGGGAGGAATATATCCCTTCCCTTTAGAATAATTAATGGGGCGACGGTTTAAGATACACTTAATTTCCCATTAAAATCAGATCACATTAAACCATGCAGTTTGACCAAGTAAAAACATCTTGAGCCATAGGAATTATTAATATAGGAGTTATGGACTTTGAATCGGCCTTAGAGTCCTTAAAATGAGGATTTAAATGCATTTTACGTCAAAGGAAACCACTAAAAGGGTGAAATTGTAGGAAGCTTGAAACATTGTTCATGAACCTCACTGTTAGAACATTGTTCATGAACCATACCGTTAGAACCTCACTGACAGAACACTATTCATGAACCTCATCGATGGAACACTATTCATGAACCTCACTGATAGAACATTGTTCATGAACCTCACCATTAGAATAGTGTTCATGAACCTCACCATTAGAACCTCACCGATAGAACATTATTCATGAACCTCACTAATAGAACATTGTTCATGAACATCATCATTAGAACACTGTTCATGAACCTCACCGTTAGAACACTATTCATGAACCTCACAGTTAGAACCTCACCAATAGAATACTGTTCATGAACCTCATGGATAGAACATTGTTCATGAACCTCACCGTTAGAACACTATTCACGAACCTCACCATTAGAACCTCGCTGATAGAACAGTATTCATGATCCTCACTGATAGAACCCTATTCATGAACCTCACCATTAGAACATTGTTCATGAACCTCACCGTTATAACACTATTCATGAACCTCACCGTTAGAACCTCACCGATAGAACGCTATTCATGAACCTCATTGATATAACACTATTCAGAAACCTCACCGTTAGAACACCGTTCATGAACCACGCCATTAGAACACTGTTCATGAACCCCTCCATTTGAACATTGTTCCTTAACATCACCATTAGAACACTGTTCATGAACCTCACCGTAAGAACATTGTTCACTGATGGAACTATTCACAAAATTGGAATTTTACAAAGGAAATAGTGGTTACCATTAGAGGATACTAATAGAATTGTTCACTGATAGAACTGTTCACAGAATTGGAAATTTGGAAAAGTGTTGGGGATAAGTCACCTTGACCTCCCGGAACACCTCAAACACCACATTTTCACAAAGTAATGGACTGTAGAGGTCTGAACCATTATATCAGATACCTCTCAAAACATTCTCATCCTCGAGAATTCAAACCCCACCTAAAGAAAAAGAAATGTTGTCCAAACAACCACCCATTGAGATACCTCTCAAAAGAGAGAAAGCCACAAAAGCAAAAAAAGAAAATCTAAAATAAAACATGAATGGTCTAACCACAAAGGGACATCATTACATGGAAAGAGTTAAACATCAAACAACTATGGGTACTGAGCATATAACTGTGACTCATGTTCCTAGGTATGCTCTCCCATGCGACTGTGTCACCACAAAACACGAACCAAGGGAATAGAACACTTGCGCAACAACTTCTCCTTGCAGTCTTGGATCTCCACAGGCTACTCCTCAAAGGTTGCATCATCATCAACATCGATATATCCCCAATTGATGATGTGAGAGTCATCATGAAGATAAAGAAGGAGTTGTGATACATGGAAAACATCATGTATCTGACTTATCTATGGGTGAAGTGATACTCAATACGCCACACCTCCAACACGAGCTAACACCTCGAATGGCCCAAAAAACCAGGGAGAAAGCTTACTCCCACGACCAAACCTTCAGTGCCCACGACGGGGAGTCACCTTCAGAAATAATGATCCCAAACATTAAACTATATGGGTCTTCTTCTTTGATCAACATATGATTTTAGATGATTTTTCATTGTCTTCATCCTCTCATCAATCACCTGAAACATCTCTGTTGTATTCTACTCTTGTTCCGGTCTGATAATTGCTAATTCTCTAACCCTAGTCCAGCACAATGGAGAACGGAAAGGTCGGCCATACAAGGATTCAAACAGTTCAAAACTGATGGTTGATTGGAAACTATTATTGTAAGTGAACTCCACCAAGGGTAAGTGCATCATCCATGAACCTCCAAAATCAAGAACACAAGAGAATAACATGTCTTCCAGAGTCTGGATGGTTCGCTCTGTCTAACAATCTGTTTGAGGATGAAAAGCAGAACTAAGGCATAGTTGAGAACCAAAATCATGTTGGAGACCTCTCCAAACCCTGAAGGTAAAATGAAGATCTTGATCAGAAATGATCATCCTTTGGACTCCATGAAGTCTTACCACCTCCTCTAGATACTTCATCGATAAAACTTACACTGATTTCAATGCCTTGATTGCTATGAAGTGGGCTGATTTTGTTAAACGATCCACTACCACCCAAATAGAATCATGTCCTCCCGGAGCTCGAGGTAAACTAGAAAAAATGTCCATTGATATTTCCTCACACTTCAACTAAATAATCTCTAAGGGTTGGAGTAGACCAACTAGGACACGGTGTTCGGCCTCACCTTCTGGCAGACCAAACATCGAGACACAAACTCTGCAACCGCACGCTTCAGCCCAGGCCACCAAAACTAACTCATCAAGCCTCGATACATCTTTGTCACACCAGGATGCATAGCTAAAGGAGAACTATGTAACTCTCTGATAATTGTCTCACACGTCATCAAACGAACAAAAATCCTTCTACGATACAACACTCAATGTTGTTCATCCTTAGTCCAACCATCAAAGTCCTCACCACAAACAACTTGGTCTCTCCATACCTCCGCCTCTAGATCCCCCAACTGGGAGTCTTCCACTATATGCATCAGGGATGACTGTAACTTCATCTGAAAAAGACAACCTCTACCCCCAACTTCTCTCATATCAAGATGTAATGATGACAGTTCTTCCATTAATCTCCAAAAATCACCGGTTTCATGCACATCATCACTACGTGACTTTCGACTCAGCGTATCAGCTACAACATTCCCTTTTCCAGGTGTATATGATATTTTGAAGTCATATTCTTGTAAGAACTCCATCAACCGATGTTTTAGTAAGTTCAAGTCATGCTGGGATAAAACATACCACATTCTCTTATTATTGGTGAAAACCACAAAGTGCTCACTAATGAAGAAATGTATCCACAACTTTATAGAAAACACCGTGGCTGCCAACTCAAGATCATCGGTGGCACAGTTACATTCATGGGGACGCAACTGCCGAGACCCATAAGAAACAACTGACCTTTGCTGCATGAGAACACAGCCTAACCCCAGATGTGAAGCGTCACAGAAAACTTCAAACTGACCTCCCTCAGCTGGAAAACAAAGAACATGAGGACTTACTAACTTCTACTTTAGATAATCAGAATATTCCTAACACTAATAAATCCATGTGAATTCCTGATTCTTCCTGGACAAAGATTTCAGAGGATTTAGAACTCGTGAGAAATTGGATATGAACCTCCAGTAGTAGACTGCGATACCAAAGAAAATTTGCACCTCTGACACTGTCTTGGGGGATGCCCAATACACAACTGCTTATATATTTTATGGATCCACAGATACTCCCTGTTGGGACACAACATGCCCCATGAAACAGACTTCTTAAGCCCAAAAGTCACACTTTGACAACTTTCCAAATAACTGATGTTGACAAAGAACTCCCGAAATGTAACGCCCCGACCCCAGTTACCCAGAGTTGGTGCATTATTATAATACATTGGCATAATTACAAGTAATCAAGTCCCGAAAGATTGATCGGTTTAACAGTCTTGGAAAATAGATTACATACATGAATATTTTAATACATTGGCATAATTACAAGGAATCAAGTCCCGAAAGACCAATTGGTTTAGCAGTCTTGGAAAATAGATTACATACATGAATGTTACATCAAACATTATAACATACAAAAAACATAAATAATCCTTTATGAATGCCATTATTCCATTGGCTTAACCCTTCATATCAGTCACAATAAACTTCTTGGAATCATGGGAAAAATAAAACATAGAAAGGGGTGAGCTCAAATGCTTAGTAAGGGTAAGCAATACAGCGGAAACTTTCATAAATAAGAATAAACATTTAAGGCAATGTATAACTAAAACAAAAGCCTTTTAAACTTAAACTTCAGCAGAATATGAAAAAAATAAAATGAAATAATTCCATTTACTTATTCACATGGATATTATACTAGTCGAATAAGCACATGCAATATCAATAACCACTTTCATAATGATGGAATGCATAATGCCACACTATCATAACCCCATAGTCAAGGCCTTGTTCCAAGACTACAAATAAGATTTTGTCAAGGCCTTATGCAAAGACACTAGTTTGTCTCATGAGACCTATTGATGCATCGAGGAGATATACAAGGATCCACCCGTCACTTACTAATTCTAATGCATTCCTCATATACAAAGGTTTAAACATAACAAAACCATTCGTATTAAAACTAGCAAACGAAATGTCAATACTTTAACCATAAACCATGAATGTTATAAAAGTAACACATCCACAGTCAAACATTTCACAAAACCTTAAATAAAATATGGAAGATTTTTATCATAATTAATCTATTTCAAAACAAGTTTAAAATACATTGAAGTATTTTGACATAGATGAAAATGAGTTTTAAAACTCTTTGAGAGAAATATCCCTTTTTTATGAAAACATTTAAAAGTAACATAATTTAGAAAGGAAGGAAATTAAATACATTTTTTTAATCAAAGTGTCCCATACCACTTTGAAACCTTTGAAAGTAGTTAACATTTTAAAACATTCATGTCTATATAAATAAATCATAAAAATCATTTTGAAAACATGGACATTAATTAAAGAGATTTAGAAAGATAAATCTTTAAAACATTTAAAATTCTGATCTTGATAAAGAGTACCATTCAAAAATCCCTAAAATATTCATTTTGAAATCATTTTTATGAAAAATGGACATGGATGATAAAAATTTCCCTGTAAATACTTACACATAAACAATCTCAGATAATAATGAGACTGTGAAAAAAAACCATTACCAATTTGGTAAGTTACGAAACATACACCACATGAAAGAATTATCGTACAATGAAGAAGTAAATACACATTAATTAAATTTTATTAAACAATTAATAAAATTATGGGTATTACATACACCACACCAAAGGTAATAGTGGAAATATGGCACGAATCTCACAGGAATAGGGAGTGAGATGAAAACCCCTTACCTTGTACTTTCCTTTAGTAGAGGGTATGTTTAACCTTCTGTATAAAGACAATAGTATGTTATTAAATTATAACATAACCATATTAATATTTATGATATCACACATTATTCATTTATTAATTTATACTACCCATTTACTAATAATTTCCATGTTATATTAATATTTCGGGTAATAGTCGCTTTCTTTATCGTACGTGTTCTAACTTGTTACTCTAGATTGTATCACTTAGATCATGATTTAAATACTTAATGAATATAAAAAATGATTTATATATAATATATATTTAGAATATAAATATGTATAATAGACATATATATATGAAATGGAAAACACCATTTTTGGAGACGGTAGTCCGTACGTATGCATAAATGTTGATTCTGTTTTCATATATTATTGAATGGAAGTATGTGAATAAGATATATGTAAGTACATAAATAATTATTTATATATATAAATATATATATCTCTAGTAGAATTAGTATGTCATATATTACATAATTATTAGTAATATATATTTTTATAATCATCGATGAATGGTGAACATGGAAATGTATCTCATCGCGTCGTGGAGACGGTAATCCGTACGTATGCACGTGCGAAAATATCATTATTTTGATATTAAAATAATATATAATTGGATGGTATATCATATATACAGAATCCTTATCATGTTATGTTTATTATTTAAATAAATACAAATCATTATTATACCCATCCAAATAATAATGTATTGAATAACAATTACACCACGACATGGAGATGGTAAGCCGTACGTACGCACGTATGGTGACATGTCATTGAAAGGGTGGATATAATAATGAATTTTGTTGTACCATAATTATAATAACATCACATTATATAGATGATACTGGATTTATTATTTTATAATTGAAAAAACAAAGGAAAAGGATGTGGAAGAAGAAAGGAACTTGAAAGAGGGTGGTGAACTCATTACCTCTTCTTTGGGTTCTTCCATTTGATTTGATAAAAAGGGCACTTTGGGATTGCTTTCGGATCAAACTAAGGCCTCTAGGTTGAAGGGAGGATAGTTTATAAGGTGTTTGGGAAGTTTGTTTCCGATCAAAATGGCTTATAAGGTGTGAATTAGGGAGAAGGTGGAGTTCCCTTTTATAAGTGGGGTGAGGGGCACCTTAGGAAAAGCTAGAAATATTATTTTATAATAAATTCATATTAGGTTTATAATGGCTCAAAAGTGGATTATTTAAATTTTAAGGTGGGGATAGGTCGAAAAACACTCAACCAGCAGGTTTTAGACAGGTTTGGGTCACTATATTATCCTTATATTTTAGTTTTAACTCTAAGTTAATTAGTTTGACATTTACCATGTCTTTTGGTATTTTTCTATTATATGGTTACTAAACTTACTATAAACTTACAATAGATCCCCAAGTGTTCCATTAATGATACAACTATAATTATATAAGTCCTTTGGCCAAACCTTATATTTTTAGGAATATAATATCAATTAATAATATAATATTTGTTTTAAAAACTATTTTATGTCAATTTTGACACTATTGGGTATTTTGTTTTTTTAAAATTCATAAAAGAATTATTACTTCAAAAACAATTTATATAACCAATTATAATATGTCATATTAACTTATAAATTTATTTTAATTCATAAAAAGTATCAAATTACATTTATTTGGGTATTTATAATATCAATTATCTTAATCTTTCATTAATACGGTAATTACTTCATCATCAATGTGTCATAAATAAATAAACTTATTTAATGTCTAAAAATTATAAATAAAATACCATTATGTAGGAAATATTTTTATATTTCCAATGAATATTTATAATCGAATTTATCTTATGTATTACCCTATATTAAAAATGTTTTAGTTATTAAACTTTGATTTTAACTCTTTTAACTCTTCTTTCAATTAAATAATAATAAATGATCTAATCTAATCCAAGTGGACATAAATAATAATATTTTATTCCTAAGGTTGTTTCTGGTCAAGATACACTTTTCCAATAGAATTAGGACATGTGTTAGGATAATATTAATATCATTTTTACTCTGAATTACCCTATTTACTTTTTACCGTGGTAAATAAAAGTAAAAATTTACTATTCACAAAAAACATTTATCTTATTGAACCAAATTTTACTCCTTGATATTAACCATGTCTCTTGGATTTTCAAAATTTCACCCACAGAAGCGGTAAAATTAAGTTTTATGTGAATTTGAAAATTCTCCTAGGAGGTGGGTAAAAGACGGTGAAAAGTTCAATAAAAGTTTTATATATCTAAAATTATTATAAACTGACTCCAATAAATTACATTGAACTTATATAGTTATTATGTATCTATTTTTACATTAAATAAATATGAATAAAATAGATAATTATTTAAATAAAAATTCGGTTTTAAACTATATCTCAGTGTTTTTCACTATTAATCAAAAATTAAAAGTTTTCAGAAAAATACCAAAAATTTACCCAAAGATAATTTTGATATTCTGAATTCAATAATGAAGTATATTTTACCAAATTCAAAACATAGAAGTTTCATTTATTAATTTGAAATTAATTCTTGCTGTCAAAACCAAAAGGTGTATTTTTAAGAAATAATAACTACGAAAAGATTGACACTTGTTTATGTCCAATTTCAAAGTAAAATTACTTACAATGACCATAATTGGATTAAATGTTAAAAATATAATATATTTATACTTCAAAACCATTAAAATTTATAATTTATTAATATAAATTATTTGTATTTAAAAAAAAATTCAGTTAAAATATTGTTTTTTTCACTATTCACCCAAATACGAATGTTATCATAAAAAACACCAAAAATTTATCGAAACTAAATTATTATCTCCCAATTATAAAGAAGGAGTTTATTTTGTAAAATTGAATATATAAAAGTTTCAAATATTGGATTTAAAAAGGCTTCGCCATTAAAAGGTAGTAAAATTTCATTTTTTGAAAAAATCTTCTTTTATCTGAAAAAATGTATTTGTTCTTACATTATGTCGAAGAAACTCATAATAAGGATTCTAAAATTATAAGGATTATATAAAGTTCAAAATTAAGTTAATAATCTTCATAACCGCTTTTGAACGGCTTGTTTGGTAATTCATAGTGAGCTTGAACTCGGTGTTGCGTGTAGTGCAAGTAATTGAATTACTTTGATGAAATAACATACTATGAAATCCTGGGGTGTAACATTCTTCCCTTCTTCAATAAATTTCATCCTAGTAATTTGAAATTATTTTTTGAAAATAAAAGGTTGAAAATAGAAAATAACTTTGGGAAAACCCACATCGGAAATTAGGTTAATAAAATTTAGTCATAATAAGAGGAAATGGGAAATGAAAGGGTCACCGCAAAATTATGATCTTGATTAGGAGAACATTGGTGGAAAATAGAGAAATATAATTAGAGGAAAAACATAAATATTTATAGGTAGTGATTGAGATCATCAATCACAAACAAGTGTAAAAATGAGGGCCTTAAATTCATCAATCTATCATGACTTAAAATACCATCATTTCAACAAAACATATGGTATTAGGATAACACATTTTTTTGTTTTAAGATCCCTTCACTAAAAGTATAAGAATTAATTTCTTCATAGAATAAGAGAAGAAGAAAAATATATACTTGAAAAGTAGAGTCCCATCCTTTAAATAACTTCTACCACAAACTCATCTTTCACTCTAAAAGATGATAGAACTTAAAAATAATATTCTATTCATCCTATTCGTATAGGGTTTCAAAAAATGAATTTATAATTCATCTACCAGAATTTTTAAAAAAAAATAATGCATTATTCAATCCAGGACATCATGTGGGCTAGTGGTAGGTGACACACCCTTGTCGCCCTTCGGTTGCGGGTTCAAGTCTCGCGGCCTTGCCGGAATCGACGGGTTGCCGCCCAACCCTGGGGTTTTCCTTTTATGGAAATCCAAAAAAAATCTAAAACTAGAATTATCCAAAATACTTTTGTCCAATATCACAGTCCAAAATTTATAAGGAAGGTAAACACAATGAAGATCCTTTTTTCTTCTTAATAACTAGTTAACATCTTTTTCATGTATTCTTTTAAAACACTGCAACATCCTGAATTACCATAAAACGTATTGGTTACATTCATGATCCCTTATTCTTTATAGAATAATGGATATACTCCTTCTATAAAAAAATATTGTAAACTCCAAAAATGATGGAATATAAAAATAATTAATCAGTTTTAAGGTAGTTAAGAATATCCAATATAATTTTTCCAAATCAATCATGTATTATTCCAAAAATCACTACCTTGGTATCAGAACCATATTATGGTTTATCTTTCTCTCAACGATATATTTTCCTAAAATTTAACCTATTATTGAGTCACTTTTCTTGGTTCCACACAATCTCAAGTCCTTAAATAAATAGTACTGCAGTACAATCCTTATATACTCCATAATTATTATATCCAATACATTGTTGATACAACACTCAAATGACATAATTCTCTAATAACAACATAAGAACTATAATCATTCCTCTTCATCTGTGGTAGTATCATAACTTGATTATTATCCAATAGCATCATTTGGCGCATACTCTGATGATTTGTACATTGGTTCGCTTAGTGTCCCAACTTTTTGCAGATGTAGCATTGTACATTTGAAACCTTTATCTTACCCTTGCAGTCACGTACATGGTGTAATTTTTCTCCACACTTATAACAAACTCCCATTTCCTTCAGGAAAGTTCTAGGGTGTTTCTTCCCACAGTTATCATATATGGGAAAATTCTTTTTTCCCCTCTTCCCTTTATCCATCTTTCTCCATTCCATATTTTTCTTCTCATGCTTCCCTTGAAAGCCATTGGACTCAGAGAATTATTTTCTTATCTTATTAACAAATGATACTGTTTATTCATATGTTGAGAATACATGGGAGACTATTCCTATTATAAATGTTGTCTTAATACTGTGAAAGATATTATCCTTCTTAATCTTTCGATCATACGTATTTCTGGAGTTCACATTCCATCTACTGGGCACCATTTCTATACAATAGCATAAACTAGGTCAGTTTATGAATTGCAATAATTCCAAACTTGTAAAATACTTAACGTAAATTGAATGGTTTATGGATATAATCCATAATAATAATGATATTTTCATTGAAGAAGTATATACTCATAAACCCTTCATAATGATTTGTAAATATAATGAGAATAATCCTAAGCATATCCCCCGGGAGTGTCGTAACCAAGAGTGCAGCAGGGCCCATTGTCGTGCACTAGTTCCAGTTCGAGTCTAGCTCAAAGCAAGGTTTTTGGGTTTTACCCCTAGGTACATATGTGACGGAGCCGCCTCTACCTGCTCGTATCCAGACAGGGATGTATTTCTTAGAAAACACACCAAATCTCTACAATACCAAAATTTTAGGAAGTTCTTCTATACTAATCCTCAAAGTCTATCTTAGGGCTATGTGCTCTCAAGGTTATTTCTAAACCTCCTCTGATACCAACTATAACGCCCCAACCCCAGTTACCCAGAGTCGGTGCATTATTTTAATACATTGGCATAATTACAAGGAATCAAGTCCCGAAATACTGAATGGTTTGGCAGTCTTGGAAAATAGATTACATACATGAATGTTACATTACACTTTATAACATACAAAACAACATAAATAATACTTTATGAATGCCATTATTCCATTATCTTAAACCTGTATATATATCACAATACACTTCTTGGAATCCTGGGAAAAATACAATATAAAAGGGGTGAGCTCAAATTCTCAGTAAGTGTAAGCAATACAGCGGAAACTTTCATAAATAAGGATAAACATTTAAGGCAATGAATAACTAAAAAAAATCCTTTTAAACTTGAACTTCAGCAGAATATGAAAAAAATAAAATGAAATAATTCCATTTACTTATTCACATGGATATTCTACTAGTCGAATAATCTCATGCAATATCAATAACCAATTTCATAATGATGTAATGCATAATGCCAGACTATCATAACCCCATAGTCAAGGCCTTGTCCCAAGACTACAAATAAGATTTTGTCAAGGCCTTGTGCCAAGACACTAGTTTTTCTCATGAGACCTATCGATGCATCGAGGAGCTATAGAGGGCTCCACCCATCACTTACTAAGTCCAATGCATTCCTCATATGAAAAGGTTCAAACATAACATAAACATTTGTATTAAAACTGGCATATGAAATATCAATATGTTACCCATAATCCATGAAAGGTATAAAAGTAACACATACAAAGTAAAACATTTCACAAAACCTTCAATAAAATATGTAATATTTTTATCATAATAAATCAACTTCAAAACAAGTTTAAAATATATTAAAGGATTTTGACATAGATTAAAATGATTTGTAAAACTCTTTGAGAGAAATATCCCATTTTCATGAAAACATTTAAAATTCACATAATTTATAAAGGAAGACATTTAAAGACCTTTTTTTGAATCAAATTTTCCCATACCACTTTTAACCTTTTTAAATTAATTAACATTTTAAAACATTCATGTCCATATAAATAAATCCTTAAAATCATTTTGAAAACATGGACATTAATTAAAAAGATATAGAAAGATAAATCTTTACAACATTTAAAATTCTAATCTTGATAAAGAGTACCTTTCACAAATCCTTAAAATATTCATTTTGAAATCATTCTTATGAAAAATGGACATGGATGATAAAAATGTCCCAGTAAATACTTACACATAAACAATCTCGGATAATAATGAGATTGTGAAAAAAACCCTTACCAATTTGGTAACTTACAAAACATACACCCCATGAAAGAATTATCATAAAATGAATATGTAAATACACATAAATTAATGTGTATTACAAAATGAATACAATTATGGGAATTACATACACCACAAAAAAGGTTTTAGTGGCAATATGGCATGAATCTCACAGGAATAGGGAGTGAGATGAAAACCTCTTACCTTGCACTTTCCTTTAGTCAAGGGTACGTTTAACCTCCTTTATGAAGACTAAAGTATGTTACTAAATTAAACCAGAACCATATTAATATTTATTATATCATACATTATTCATTTATGACTTTATACTACCCGTTTAATAATAGTTTCCATGTTATATTAATATTTCGGGTAATAATTGCTTTCTTTATCGTACGTGTTTCAACTTGTTACTCTGGATTGTATCACTTAGATCATGATTTATATAATTCCAAAATATAAAACATTATTTATATATCATATATATTTAGAATATAAATATTTATAATATAAATATATATGAAATGGAAAACACTGTTTATGGAGAAGGTAGTCCGTATGTACGCATAAACGTTGTTTCAGTTTTCATATAGTATTGAACGGAAGTAAGTGAATAAGATATATGTAAGTACATAAATACTTATATATATAAATATATATCTCTCCAGTATCATTATTATTTCATATATTAAATAATTATTAGTAATATATATTTTTATATTCGTTGATGAATGGTGAACTTAGAAATGTATCTCATCGCGTCATGGAGACGGTAATCTGTATGTATGCATGAGCGAAAATATCATTATTTTAATATTAAAATAATATATAATTTGATTGTATATAATATAAAAAGAATACTTATCATTTTATATTTATTATTTAAATCAAATAAAAATCATTATTATACCCATCCAAATAATAATGTATTGAATAACAATTACACCACGATGTGGAGAAGGTAAGCCGTACCTAAGCACCTATGGTGACATGTCATTCAAAGGGTGGATAGAATAATAAATTTTGTTGTAACATAATTATAATAATATCACAGTATATATAAGATACTGAGTTAATATTTTATAATAGTAACAACAAAGGAAAAGGAAGTGGGAGAAGAAAGGAACTTGAAAGACGGTGGTTAAATCATTACCTCTTCTTCAGGTTCTTCCTATTTATTTGATCAAAAGAGCCCTCTAGGATGCTTTTATGATCAAAATAAGGCCTCTAGGTTGAAGGGAGGATAGTTGAAATGGTATTTGGGCAGGTTTTATCCAATCCAAATGGCTTAGAAGGTTTGAATTAGTGAGAAGTGGGAGTTCCCTTTTCTAAGAGGGGTGAGGGGCACCTTAGGAAAAGCTATAAATGTTATTTTATAACAAATTCATATTAGGTTTCTAATGGCTAAAAAGTGGGTTATTTAAAGGTTAATGTGGGGATAGGTCTAAAAACTCCCAAAAAATAGGATTCATATAGGTTTGGGTCACTATATTAACCTTATCTTTTAGTTTTAACTCTGAGTTAATTAGTTTTCCATTTACCATGTCTCTTTGTATTTTTATATTATATGGTTGATAAACTTACTATAAACTACCAATAGACCCCCAAGTGGTCCATTAATGATACTAATATAATGATATAAGTTATTTCTTTGAACATTATATTTTTAGGAATATAATTCTAATTAATAATATAATATTTGTTTTATAAACTCTTTTATGTCAATTTTGACACTATTGGGTATTTTGTTTTTTTACTTAATAAAAGCATTATTACTTAAAAAAAATTAATATAACCAATAATAATACGTTATATTAACTTACAAAATTATTGGAATTCATAAAAAGTCTCAAATTACATTTATATGGGTATTTATAATATCAATTATCTTAATATTTCATTAATACGATAATTACTGCATCATCATTGTGTCATAAATAAATAAAATTATTCAATGTATAAAAATTATAAATAAAATAACATTATATAGGGAATCTTTTTTTATTTCTAATTAATATTTATAATCTAATTTATCTTATGTATAACCCTATATTAAAAATATTTTAGTTATTAAACTTTGATTTTAACTCTTTTAACTCTTCTTTGAATTAAAAAATAACAAATGTTCTACTCTAATCCAAGTGGACCTAAATGATAATATTTTATTCCTAAGGTTTTTTTTTGGTCAAGATACACATGTCCAGTAGAATTAGGACATGTGTTAGGGTAATATTAATATCATTTTTACCTTGAATTACCCTATTTACTTTTTACCGTGGTAAATAAAAGTAGAAAGTTACTATTCACCAAAAATTATTTTTATCTTATTGAACCACATTTTACTCCTTGATATTAATCTTTTCTCTAGGATTTTTCAAATTTCACTCACAAAAGAGGTAAAATTAAGTTTTCTGTGAATTTTCAAATTCTCCTAGGAGGTGGGTAAAAGACGGTGAAAAGCCCAATAAAATTTTTATACATATAAAATTATTATAAACTGAATCCAATGAATTAAATAGAACTTCTATCGTTATTATGTATCTATTTTTACATAAAATAAATTTAAATAAAATAAATAATTATTTAAATAAAAATTTGGTTTTAATCTATAACTGAGTGTTCTTCACTATTCATCAAAAATTAAAAGTTTTCAGAAAAATAACAAAAATTTACCCTAAGCTAATTTTGATATTTTGAATTCAATAATGAAGTCTATTTTACCAATTTAAAAATGTATAAGTTGAATTTATTATTTTAAAATTAATTCCCGCTGTCAAAACCAAAAGGTGTATTTTTAAGAAATAATAACTACCAAAAGCTTGACACTTGTTTATGTCCAATTTCAAAGTGAAATTACATACAATGAAAATAATTGGATTAAATGGTAAAAATATAATCTATTTATACTTCCAAACCCTTAAAATGTACAATTTAACAATATAAATTATTTTGATTTAAAAATTTGTTTTCAGTTAAAATATAGTATTTTTCACTATTCACCCAAATATGAAAGTTATCAGAAAAACACCAAAATGTTATCAAAACTAAATTTTTATGTCCTGAATCTAAAGAAGAAGTTTATTTTGTCAAATTAAATATATTAAAGTTTCAAATATTGGATTTAAAAAGGATTCTCCATTAAAAGGCGGTAAAACTGCATTTTTCGAAAAATAAGTCTTTTATCTGAAAAAATGTATTTGTTCTTACATTATGTCTAAGAAACTCATAATATGGATTCTAAAATTATAAGGATTATATAAAGTTCAAAATTCAGTTAATACTATTTATAACTGCTTTTGAACGGCTTGTTTGGTAAGTCATGGTGTGCTAAAACTCGGTGTTGCGTGTCATGCAAGTTATTGAATTACTTCAAAGAAATAACGTACTATGAAATCTTGTGGTGTTACACAAAAATATCTTGTAGATTATGTGCATGCTCCTCATTAGATGTGTAGTACACAAGGATTTCGTTGATGAAAACTACCATGAACTTGTCCAGGAACTCACGGAACACAGCATTAATCAATCCCATGAATACAGCTGGAGCATTCGTCAGACCGAATGGCAGGAAAATGAACTCATAATTCCCATGACGACAACAGAAAGAAGTCTTTTGGATATCCTCATCCTTCACACACATATGATGACATCCTAACCGCAAGTCTATCTTTGAGAACCAACTTGAAGCCTTTAGTTGATCGAATAAATCATCAATTCACATAATATGATAGCGATTCTTTATTGTCACTTTGTTTAAGTGAAGATAATTGACACACAACCACAGACTGTCATCGGCTTTCTTCACGAAAAAAACTGGTGCACCCCATGTTGACACACTAGTCCAAACAAAACCACATTGTAATAGACCATCAAGCTATATACGTAGCTCTTGTATCTCAGAAGGGGTCATCCTATATGGAGA
Source organism: Viscum album (assembly GCA_963277665.1). NCBI lineage: Eukaryota > Viridiplantae > Streptophyta > Magnoliopsida > Santalales > Viscaceae > Viscum > Viscum album. The sequence goes on along the minus strand of OY728140.1, from coordinate 737,148,400 downwards.
CATAAAGATAAGAGACGCTCCTAGCTATAACTTGATCCCAAACTTGATCTATCGTTGAGGGGGTAATGCTACAACCCCTTCTCGAAAGACATCAGGGTACTCCTCTATGACCCTAGGAAATTCCAACTACTAAATGTTTGAGGAACTCAACATCATCTCATCCATGATTGATGATAAGGATGGAATGTGCCTATAACCCAACCGAGGATCTCTCTCACCAACAAACACCTTTGGCTCTCTATCCACACCAATGAAAACAAATTTCTTCTTGAAGCAATCCGAGATAGCCTGCACTGAATACAACCTATCCATGCCAAGGATGACATCATATAGTTGTATTCATAAACAAAGGAAATCTAACTAAGTTCGGTGTTCCCCAACACTAGCTCACAGTCTCTATATACTTCAAACAAGTCAGCTCAACCTCCAACTGGCGTAGTCAACTCTAAGGCACTGGAAGCCTCTCTACCTCAAGTCCTAAAGAATGGACAAGGGTAGGTGATATGAAGTATTTTGTCACTCCTGAATCAAAAAAGGCATACACCAAGGTAGAAAACAAGCAAAGGGTACCACGAATGACATCTGGCTCGCCAGGAGCTGGCAACGCTAGAGCATGAAGCTGACCACGACCTCCTCCACAGCCTCTCTAACCCTAATGAAGACCACCACCATGGTCACGCTCTACTATCTGAGGATGGGGAGTGTCATGGGGCTTTACTTTGCCTACCCCATCTACCCTCTACTGATCTAAAGCTGGTGCAACCTACTGCTGCTAGAGCATCGGCTGGAACTGCCTCAACAGAGGAACCTAGAGCGTAGCACCTAGTGAATGATGACTACTCTGAAAGGTTGGGCACTCCTGATGCTGATGACCATCACCACCACAAGAAAAACAATCGCATGATCCCTTGTCATAGGCCTTAGAGTTGTTGCCTCTGGAGAAACGATATGTGAAGGGCTACGACCTACCCCCGGCTGAATGGAAACTCCTCTTCCCTGAAAACTGGAAACCCTAGGACACAGTTCTTCTTCATGAGGAATCATGACAATTCCCCTCTCGTTATGATCTGGTCCTAGTCAAATTCCTCTCAACAACCTTTTCCCTCACCAGTACCACAAGATATGTCTTCAGCGTAAATGGGGTGACCTGGCACTGGGTATCTGGATGTAAAGCCTCCAAGAAATATCTCTCCCTAGCCTCCTCATCTTGAAAGAGTTCTGAAGCATATCTTAAAAGGTTCATGAAATGGAGTCCAAACTCACGAACACTAGAGCTCCCATGTCGAAGGGTAAGATTCTCCTAGTGACTGGATGCCTTCATAGTCAAAGAAAGAAACTCGACTCTAATCTTGTCTCAGAAATCCACCCATGAGATCTCTGACTCCTCGCGATCCCAGAGTAACAAGAACCACCACTTCCTCTCTGCTCCACGCATAATAAAGACAACCAAGGATACCCATTATTCCTTTTGATCACGGATTGAACTAAATATGATCTCTACCTCCTCTAACCAATCTTCCATGACTGCATTTGAAACGGAGCCCTCGTACTTCTATAGACTCTGGTGCTGAAACTCTCAGAGTGTCTTCCTCCAAGATTCGTCATCGTCAACCACTACCCTGACATGATCTTCTGGAACAGCCTACTGGACATTTTCTACGAAAACCTGATGAGGACATCGACTTGGAGCCATACTAGTAAAATAACAAACCGTTAGAGTTCCTAAACCTAGAATATGGAAGACTCAGCATTAATTAATTAATTTTTTTCTTTCATTGATTTTAGGATAACATATCTAAATGTCTACCCATTCAAACACAGGCACAAAGAATAATGATGCATGATCCTTTCCTAGGTCTCTACCCTACAACTAGTATCACCTTGTTTAGTATCCATTGTAAACTTAATGGTTCATACATCAGATCATAGGGGTCCCTAAATTCCTATGTCTATATCGGTCTTCTATGTTTACATCACTTACTAAACATGAATTACATCGTTGCCCTACCAACCCATGAAACCTCGCTTGTGCCTAACACCAATCTTCATCTTATCCCTCAACTGGACCTTTGATACCAATCTGTCACAACAACCTCCACACAAAGTGTACCCCTACTGGGCCTGCAATGTGGGAAGGGAGATAATGACCCACGATTCCCACCTCTAGTAGGTCCCGGGTTGGTGACTAGCACCGAGGGTATAGTAAACACACAAATGGGAGGCATTACCCTCTAAGAGAACACATGCGAAAGAGAGAGATAAGATAGAAACCAACCAACTCCAACTCAAAACTGAAATATAAAAGAAAACCCAAGTGAACATATGTAATTTCGTGAAAAATTACTACAACTGTAAGGGGAAAACCACAAGTACCCAAAAGAAAGTAAAACATCATCAACCACAAGCCCGAACAACTCCTGTAACCATAAGCTAGTAGCAACCAGTCTGATCTCCAACCTGCTCCAAGTGACCTAAAAAACAGTTTATATATATATAGGGTGTGTATAACAGTATACTCAGAAGGATCCTCCCTGAAGCCTCTCGGGAAAAAGTAAAGAAACAATTCTAAAGCACAATGGACAACAAGTGAAACTAACTCGTCACCTAAACATGTATACTAAGTTCCCAGCCTCACCATGACTACTCCCACCGTCTAATGAAATCAAGAATATATCATATAATAAATAATATCAAGGGTACCCCTCTACTACTTCCCCACTAGTTTGCCTCTTTTCCCCAATGTTGTACATCCTAAGAATATCTCTCCAAAAATGCTTTCCCACAGACACATGGGCGAAGCACCACAATATGCACCTTTTGCAACAAAACCACCACGTCCACACACCAAAGTAACCAGAGAGTTTCTGGGAGCCACCACAGCTCGCATAACATGTATCTTACATTGGGTATTATACCTCAAGCCATTACAGCCCATACACTGAGTAAGGATCCTCAATCCATCACAGCCTATACATGTTACACCTATATTAGTCCACAGAAAAATATATCTAGAATATATGTGTGTGAATAATCACAGGCCATTACTGCCCTATACACACATATATGGGGAAAACTAACCAATGTGTCTTCCAGCACAAGTAACTACCAAGAGAAGAGAGTGGGTCCAAAGGGGTTATAAGCCATCCATCCTCACAATAGAATGTTGGGGGAAACACCCCCCCCCCCCCCATGGCTCAGAATCTTCGGGGTGTCAGTTGTGCTTACTAACAGGGTGGAGTAGTGTATAAAACACAAAATGTACAGGACATACTATATCTCACAACCACACTATGGGCATTACCTAGTATTAGACACATCTTTAGCTAACGTCTCTTAGAATCTGGGCTGCTACTTCTAAGAATAGTTATCCTATAAGAACACAACCATTTAAAGAGCATTATTAGATTACTTCATTCCCTTTTTATCAGTTCTACTTTACGTTAATTAATTTTTGTAAACATTATTTAACCATGAAAAATTACACATTAAACTTCATTATCATCACACCCAAAGTCCATTGTTCCATCAAAATTACTACCTTGTCATTATGTTTCAGAAAACTCCAACCCCATGGGTTAAAACCATTTATTCAATTATTCATTATAGAATTACTTTCCCACACTCCCAGGAATTCTAGAAAAACATTCTATGCTACTAAACACAAGGGGGATCAACACAGTGAGTAGATGTAATACCTATCGATTCTCTTTCGCTTATAGAAAGAGAATATACCCATCCTCCATTGAGAAGCTAAACATGGGAATCACAAGGCATACCCCGTGTGTCTTCACCTTTTTCAGAAGAAGGGTAAGTAAGACCAGCTGCCTTGAACAGTGGGGAATAGTAAATCAAATAAACAACCAAAGAATCAGCAAGCATCCAACAATCACATCCATCCCATTCGATCATACCTGCTGTCCTCCCCAACACCCACATGCATAAAAAGATGCATCTCGCCACATTAGGCATCATCTGCTGCCACAACCAAAAGGCCTCCATGCACCCACATATTACAACACCCATCTAGGATCACATCACAACACAAGCAGTAGGAAAACAAACAACTTAACAATTGGGCTCTTGGTCCTTTTACAAACAAGAGGGAAACTCAGAACCCTTCAAGGAATTATCAAACAAATAATCCATTTTTCATTAACAGATTTATTATACGTATGTTCCACATTCGGGAAACATAAACAGTAAGCTATCACAATTAAATTAAACATGATTACTACACAATTCTGATTAACATAAAAACTACCAAAAGAAGAACCAGATTCATTTACATGCCTCTTTATCTTTATCCAAACAATTATCAATTAATCTCGATTTACGTTCCTTACCAATTTCTGTCAAGAACGATCAACTATAAGAAGAAAGCATAGATATCACACTATCTAACAAAACAAGAGGCAAAAATATACGATCAATATCAAATTATTTATCTGGTTCAAATATTTATTATGTCAATTCCATTGTCATTCAGTGGGATTAAACATGCTAACGATACAGTGGCACATAAAATAAGAGAGAAGCAATGAATCCCCTACCTAAAATAGTTCTTGACATTCTTTATCCGCACAACGGGTTGCGACCCTCCTCTCGCGACAACTACACCCACCCTAGGTTTCCACGGTACGATTGCACCAACCGAACCCCAAGAAAACTCAATTAGAAGCATGGAGATTACATTCTACAATATGGAAAGGATAAATAGAAGAATATAAACCCCAAAAAAACTAAGATAACATATACCTTATATCGAGAATTTATCGATATAGATTGGTTTCATCAAAATGGAGCGGAACCAATATAAGGAATAAAGTTTGACTATGTAACTACTATAAGAAGGAATGGGATGTTCGAACATCTCACACTTGAGAACAAGGAGAAATAAATAGGGAGGAAGATATCCTTTACCTTTAGAAGATTTAATGGGGCGACGGTTTAAGATACGCTTAATTTCCCATTAAAAGTGGATCGCATTAAACCACGCGGTTTAACCAAGTAAAAACATCTCAAGCCATAGGAATAATTAAAATAGGATTTATAGTTGTTGATTCGGCCTTAGAGTCCTTAAAACGAGGCTTTAAATTCATTTTACGTCAAAGGAAAATGTGAAAGGGGTGAAACTGTTGGAAGCTGGAAACATTGTTCATGAACCTCACTATTAGAACACTTTTCATGAACCTCATTATTAGAACCTCACCGATAGAACATTGTTCATGAACCTCACCGATAGAACACTGTTCATGAACCTCACCATTAGAACACTATTCATGAACCTCACTGTTAGAACATTGTTTATGAACCTCATTGTTAGAACTTAGATGATGGAACATTGTTCATGAACATCACCATTAGAACACTTTTCATGAACCTCACCGTTAGAACACTATTCATGAACCTCACCATTAGAACCTCACTAATATAACACTATTCATGAACCTCACCGATAGAACACTTTTCATGAACCTCAGCATTAGAACATTGTTCGCGAACCTCACTGTTAGAACCTCACCAATAGAACATTTTTCATGAACCTCACTGATAGAACAATGTTCATGAATCTCACTATTAGAACACTATTCATAACCCTCACCTTTAGATTACTGTTCATGAACCTCACCGTTAGAACCTCACCGATAGAACATTGTTCATGATCCTCACGGATAGAACATTGTAAGTGAACCTCGCCATTAGAACACTGTTCATGAACCTCATCGTTAGAACACTGTTCATGAACCTCACCCTTAGAACACTATTCATGAACCTCACCATTAGAACATTGTTCATGAACCTCACCGTTAGAGCACTTTTCACCAATGGAATTGTTCACTGAATTATAAATTTGGAAAAGGAATGAGAGGTTACCATTAGAGGTTACCGATAGAACTGTTCACTAATGGAACTATTCACATAATTGAAAATTTGGAAATGTGTTGGGGATAAGTCACCTTGACCTCCCAGAACACCTCAAATACCACATTTTCACAAAGTAATGGACCAAAGAGGTCCGGGATATTTCAAATTAAGTAGAGAATAAATATGTTAGGAAGATAAAAATGATTCAATATGATTGATGTGTTGAGTATCTTAACCAATAATTCATCGCATTTTTATGGGAGTTTGGTATCATATCATAACTCACTCCCCCTTATACACCACAGTTGAATGGAGTCGGTGAGTGGAAAAAATCATACCTTTCTTAACATGGTGAGTTCAATGATAAGACATATAATTAAACCATAATATTTTAGGAGATATTAATTACAAAATAATATATGCACACTAAATTTTATAGAAACTAAAGTGTGAGATTTAATTCCTTTCGAGTTATGGAGTGGAAAGAAACCAATTTTTTCACCTAATCACCAATAGAGTTTGGAGGATTTTGTTAATGAAAGCTATGTACACAAAATATAATGATGAGGTATAATGTATATCCTTCTAAAGTATACCCACAAAACAATAGGATGCTATTTTTACAGCCCCTTAGATAAGAAGGTTACATTCTCATGACAATCCATTTTTCTTGAGAGGGAGAACATATTTATGAAGTATAATGGGAGTGGGATTGAGTTTTATGAGGTTGATGATCTAGATTCATAAGACTTATGGTAATAATATATTACATAAGTCCCATAAAATATGTTTTCCATGAATCCTATGTACTTTGTAAGATCACTAGTGATGTTAGAGAACCTAAAAGATATGGTTTTCTAGTCATCAAATATGGTGATTTATTATTAGTTTAGAATAATGATCTGCTTCACTATAAGTAGGTACTATAGAGCACACAATCTACAAGATAGAAATAATCCATTGGTTCTGATATGTATACCATGTATCTGAACCAATTATATGTTTTGTTCAATTGGCCAATTGGAGTAATTCTTGTTGGTTGAAAATGGGTATTCAAGAAAAATTAGATATAGAAGGTAAAGTGAGTATGTATAAAGAAAGGAAAGTGGATAAAGGATTTAATAAATATACTTGAATTAACAATTATAATAAATTTTCTCCATTTTCCGTGTTTAAATCCATCATAATTATACTTTCTACATAATCATTCAACGACTATGAGATTTGGAATATGTATTTAAAATCATCTTTCTATAACAAAAATTGTCATGAATATTCCAATATGAAATAACTTGATGGTTTTTAGACTCTAGTAAATGTGAATAAGACATACTTTTTGTAAGGATCCATTTATGGGTTTATGACTACATCTAGGACATAGAAAATTTGGTTTAATAAATCTATAAAATATTTTTTTTTCAAAATTAATGAATGTGAGGCATGTGTTTACAAATAGTTTAGTTTCAGTTTTTCATATTCCTAATAGTATATTTTTATAACATATTACCTATTTTAAATTACATAATAGTATGGAATTTATTTAAGGACTAGTTAAACATGGGCTTCTCCATGAATGGATTAAGTGAAACAATATATATATATGGAATAAATATCATTCATTATAGATCCTAATGGATGATTGGACTAATTTAAAGTATATACATTGACCATATACTAAATAGATTTAGTATAGAAAAATTTAATAGGGAATAGTTTCCAGTGACACATGGTATAAATTTCTATAAGAAATTTTTCATAGACACTATTTGGAGAGATATAGAGAACAAATAGAATCCTATTTGAATTTTTGATATGATCTATTAGGTATTCTATGTGGTGTATTAGTCTTGAGGTTTTCTATGCTTTAGGTATTTTAGGTAAATATAATGCTAATCCAAGAGAACAACATTGGTGTTATTTTAAGGTTATCCTTATGTATTTGAGGTTTATTAATGATATGTTCCTGATATTTGGAAGAGATGAGGAACTAGTCCTCATAAGATATAAAGAAGCTAGCTTCCAAATAGATCAAAATGATATGATTTCACGATCTTGATATGTCTTTAGTCTTAATAGAGTAGCTTTGGGTTCGAAGAGTTTATAGCATCCAGCTATCATAAATTCTACAATTAATTCTAAATGTATAATAGCATAGGATGTATTCAAAGAATATTTTATCATTCTGAACATTTTTCAAGTTATTGATGTGATTCCTAGAAGTATAGATCACTTCAAATTGTATTGTGATAATAATACAATGTTTTCTCTCAAATAGGAGATAAGGTCACATCAACTTAAAAAGAACATACTCCGATAATATCACCTATTAAAAAATTATTTTCAAATGGGTGAAGTCATATTGATCATAGTTTTCATGGATAAAAACGTCGATCACCCCTTAACTAAAGCCTTATCTTGGAAAAATCATGAACATCATGTGAGATCTTGTGGATTGAAGGTTTTAAGTAGTTGGATCTAGTGAATGTGGGAGTCTATTGGATTTGGTGCCCTATAATCAACTTCTGATTTATTTATGATTACATGTATTCATTTAATATCAATAAAATTTATTATAAAATCATGATTATTCATCATCATGACATGGTATTTGATAATTTCATAAGGGTACTTGGCCCTTTAAAAGGTCAATGCAGTTCCCCGTTGTGATTAGAATATAGAAGATCTATGAAAATATTCATAAATAAATGTTCCATAGATGGATTATATATTTTTAGGGGTATAATGATATACGTTCTAAAGGTTGGAGACTCAAAGGGCTTTAAGACACTTAATTATGGTGCATCCCCTTGGTAATCTTTAATGTTAGAGATTATGACAACATGTCCCGCTAATAGGAAATACACATTTATATGTATTATTAGATATTCATGTCTATAAATGTGTGTAACAATCCTTGGAATTTAATATTATTATTAATATATTTCATGATTCATGTAATTTGTTGTATTGATGAAAACTATGACAACATATTCTTATAGTGATGTATAATACATTGGGTGCATCAAGAATGATGTTTTATTAAGGAATAATATGAAAAAATATTTCTCCCATATGTTCTTTAATGGATGTTAATATCATTATACCTTTGATGAAAATTAAACTTCCTAACTCGGTCTATAGACATGACATTGTTATTTTCATTTTTTTACTGGGAATAGAAAGAAAGAGACTTTGATAATATAGGTTAATGAAACTAGCAGAGAACAATATTTAATAGATATGTTGGGATAAAGGGATTATATTACACAATTTTTTTTTTAATAGGTTACATGTAACATAAATATTAACTTATTTCTCTATTTCATCCTTGGTGTGTTGTTAGATGTAAATTATGAATATTAGGGAGTGTAGCCTAATTATAATGAAAAAGTGGGCTAGAATTCCACACGCACCGTTTATTCATAACAATAGTAAAATTTCATATTAATATAACATTGTGGATAACTATTATTCTCAAACATTGTTTAATAATTATTCAGGTTGATTTTATCTCAAATATTCAATCACCAGTTATTCAAATGAATATTTATTTGAGTTGAATATTTAATAAATATTTGATCACATGCTAATTATTTAATTACTAAGATATAATGTATTTATTTATTCTATATTATTCACAATATAAAAATATATTTATTTATTTAGTTATGTATATTTTTATTAAAAAATCATTTTTTTCAAAATAATATTTATATAATTATTAGTTAATAATGCATTTAAATTTATTTAATTAAATAAACATTCATTATTCAAGACTAATAAATATTTATAAATATTGGACGACTGAATTTGATACTCCACTAAGAAATAAAATATTTAATATTATTTTAATAATTATTAACTATTTTATTAACGAAAAAATATTTATATTACATTTGATATTTTCTCTTATCAATTTTATAATAATATTTCTATTGTTATTTAGACATGAGGTTTTCTTGGAATAAATAGAATAATATGTTCACTTGTTCAAATTTTAACTTTTAACCGTAGTACTAAATAAACCATGTTATGAAATTTTCCAAATGATTTTTGAAATTGGGAGCCACATTCATTTATTGTTTATAATGAATTGTAGAGAGAATCCACTCAAACCCTAGTGATATCCCTCCATATAATTATCTTAATAACAATGAGAAATTATCCCCCTCCCCCACAATTAAGTATTCTCACCTTGAATGATTCATTTATGAAAAATTTGATTAACCCATGTCTCAAATTAATCTAAACTAGAACTCATAATTCTATTAAGATGGTTGGAGGTTCTCAAATCATGTCTGGATCACCTCTTGAGGGAATTTTTCCTTAATTCCTCTATCACAAAAACAATGTAAAATATGTTATAATGATTCATTGATGAAGAAAAAATAATGTAAAGGTAATTATTAATTAAATTAATTAATTATAAATTATATTTGAAAATACCCTATATTTTTTATTCTAAGAATTCATTTATTTTTAGTTTTGAAGACAAATTTTAATAATTCGATGAAATGTTTTTTTTACTCATTGTTTAACACACTCTTTTTATTCTCTATAACCATCATGATGCGAATTCACTCCTTGTTTCATTTTATCAATTTCTATATTGGTGATGCTGGGGGTTTTTTCATGAAAACTCCAATAAATAAATAAATCACTTAGATAAATGTAAAATAGTAGTCCCTGTATTGTCTCTCAAGTAAGATGCAATACTAGTAAAAAAATATCAATTTTGTTTTTCTAATTTTTAAATTTCAAAATTTGTGGGTATTTAATTAAAATTTATACTATAAAAATATATAGAAACTAAATTTCCATAAAATTTAAAACCCAAAATAGAAATTGACATGAAAATAAAATGGATTTAAAATAATAATTGAAGATGTAGTTGTGGACAAGATCCGTTCTTCCAAACACTCCACTCTTCCTTCTTTACAAATTAGATAAAATTGAATTTATCAATTTCCACAAAAATACATCTATATGAACACCTTATTTTTTATTGATTTCATGTCAAGACCTCAATATTATTTTTTTCTCTCCTATATAGGTGATCCAATCTCTTTAAGAACTCCAAGAAATTATACCTAATCAAGATTACTATTCTCAACGGAATGACCGCACCACAAAATTTAAAATAATTAAATCAATTATTTTTATTCAATGATTAAAACACCATAAAAAATATCTTATAATTTATAAAATAAATAAATCAACTAGTTTCATTCAAAAATATTAGTTCATGATAAATTACAAAGATATTACATAAGAGGATCGGAACTCAGAAGAGAGTGTTCATTGGTTTTCACCGTCCAAAACCACTTTATGCTTAGCCTAGAATCACATTACCAGCCCATATATTCTCCATTCAAACATGAATCCATAGAATATTCACTAACCACTATAACACAATATTACCCTTTTTCTCTCAACCCAACAATAACCCTTGAAAAGTAATGGATATGGAAATTTTAAGAGGAGTAGGGGTAGAAATTTGATGTCTGATTTATTTCCATCCAAAGTGGGCTTGATTTAATAATATATAGTATATGAATCTTGAAAAAAGGGGTTGGATAAAGTTATTATAAAATTAATAATATATCAAAACTAAAAAATCATGTCATTTGGAAATGTGTATTAAAAGTGAAATCATATTTACCAAATTTTTATTTTCTATATAAAGAGACTCTTAAACTTCCTCATGTTTCACATGCTTGAAACCCATTTCAAATAATTTGAAATTAAAATTTAATGGATAGATGAGTTTTCAAATTATCTATTATATCTAGTTATAATAGAATAATTTGGACTCTTGTATCATGATATATGGATCATTTAATAAGTTGGGGTCAATTTTGTTAGTCAAAACAATTTACCACATCGACTAATTGATATGGGTCTTAAGAATTTAGAATTAGCATTAAGTCCAATTTCCAAAGTTTTATCCCACAAACATTGGAAGTGAAATAAATATAATTAATCAATTTGGATCAATATAGAAAAATTTTATGCTTGAAATATTGAATTTATTGAAGACATTTTAATTTCTAGAAGTAATAAATTTTTTCTTTTAAGAAAAAAACAAATCAAGTCTCAAAAATTGAAGTAATTTCACACAAAATGATAAAATTTTAGGGATTATATCATTGAAATACACATAAAAAAGATTTAAATTATTAACTCTATCAATTCTACCACATGTAGAACTTTTAATCTTGGACAAGTTAACGCCGAAATTAATCAAGACAAATTCAAAACACATAACCATGAGATCCACCAATGTTACACTATAAAACAAAATATATCATGACTCATCAAAAAAATATTTTTAGATCTCCATTCAGATAATTCAACACATTTCCACTTATTTTCTCCTCCCATGTAAACAATACATGTACATTACATTAATTTTACCTCAATATAGATATATATATTTTGACCAAGTAATTTCTCATTCAAACTCATTTAAAAATAAAACAATAAAACATAAATTTATACAACCCTAGACAATGTGAGTTAATAACATGTGATTATCATGTGGAATTTTCACATGAGCCTCTGCCCGGTTGTTTAGGACTTGGTAGTTGCATCCAAGAGACCCGAGATCAAATCTGGGTGGAGGCATATTTCTAGGTACTATAGTAGTACTACAGCAGGCAATGTAGTAGTACTGTAGCACTACTGTAGCAGTACTATAGTAGGTACTATTAGGTTCTGTAATAGCCTGAGCTATTCATCTATTTGGACCTTCGGGCCACCGATTTGGGCCTCAGGTCTGGCAAGGCTTTCAGGCCACCCAAGGCCCTCAGGCCAGTTTATTCTGAAGGCCTGCAGGCCACCTTAAGGCCTTAGGGCCAGCCCATGGCCTTCAATCCACTTGAATTCAGATGTACCAGTTTGACTACAAGGAATAAGGATTCAGATGAGAATTCATGGAAGGCGCATTCACTAGAGAAGAGCTAACCATATTTGGAAGAATGAGAGGGTACGGATTTTCCATCAGTACCAGTCATTGCATCTTTGCATAGGATAGCTAGAAAACCATCCCTTTGAAGGTGGAGTGCTTATATCATGACATATACTAGGGAGGAGCAGTTCCAGGTTTTCTTGTCTGGGTGATTCCCTCTAAGACCTATGGGTCATGTAATTGTCTCTAAGACTTCAGCCTTGTAAGGTTTCCACCTCAACCCCAAAAAGGTGGATTATCATAAATAAAAAATGAAGGCCTTTAGGCCATTCGGACTGATCATGATGAATTTATTTGGTTTTTCTATGGATTTCAGTTGGTATGTTTTAGATGTCATAATTCCTAAGGCCGAATTAGGAGGGTTTGGATTTTATTGGAGCACAAATTCATGATTCTGATTTTCAATCAATTATTTTATCCTCCTTTCTTATATTTTGTAAAAAAATCATCTATAAGAATAATTTAATGTCTCATGGACTTGCCACCCAATCATTGTTTTGATAGAAAAAATATTATATCCCATCTTTCTTTTTTTCTTGAAATCCCTAGAAAGGAATACATTAATTTTCCTTTAAATATATATAAAGGGAAAAAAATTAGTAAATTATTTTTTCAAAAAAACTACTCTTATGATATTATTTTCCACCGAATGTAGTAAAAAATGGTAAAAATTCCCAAAAGTTCGCTCCCCCACACTGAGGATTTACTAAAATAGTGTAATATACTTCAAGATCTGGTTAGATTATTAAATCATCTTATAATGAGGATAAATAATTGAATATTCAGGGAAACTATGAGCTCATAAGGTTCAAATTCATAAGGTGGCCAAAAAAATATTTCCCTCAAAATACGGAATTTAAATCCAAATAGGTGTCTCAATCATTTAAAACACAAGTACCTCAACCATCATGTTTTGGTAGAAATAAATCATATTATGGTTAAATATAGCATGGATTATTTCTCTCAAGAAATGATGTGGATTTAAATAATATACCATAAAGTGTTCCGAGAGATCATAAGAAGGGTATTTAAATGAAAAATATAGTAAAATATAGCATGAGATTCAAAAAATAGAGATATTTTCATGAAATTCTCAGTGGTTTGGAATTTAAAACAAATTACTTTTATTCACTAATACTTTGTTTCATAGGATAAATTTGTTAATAATTTAAATGGGTTTCAAATATGAAAAATATAATCATTTGAGCATACATGTTTAAAAAACAAAAAAATGAAAGAAAACACACACAAAAATTATAAAAATAAAAGAAAATAAAATAAAATAAACATTACAATAATTTAAAAAGAAACTAAAAAATAAAGTTATAATAAAATCACCTAAAATCCAAATATACTATGATAATTCATCTCCTCAAAAAAAATTCATCAATTTACTCATTGTGTGAAAATTTTAAATGAAAAAATTAAATTCAATAAAATAAATTCAAAATTTAAAATAAGTGAGAAGAAAGGAAAAACCTAGATTCAATTGTATTTTTCTCCTTAAATATAGATCTCCTCCCCTAGAGGATCTTTAAAATTCTCAATAATTACCTACAACCTATAACCATTGGCTATTAATGGGGTCCCTTTTTATAGTTCATTTATCGGTATACACCCAAATGAAAAAAAATGATTAGTAAAAATTAAAGGGTTAGAACATTTGGAATGATATTTACCTGGGAATAACTTCAATATAGATTCTAATAGAAAAATATTATCTGAAAACATAAATTTTTTTTGATAATCATTCAATCATGAAAATATATAGCTCAATAATTGTACAATATGATGATCTCATATTCATTATTCTTGATCATGTTCATTTCCAACAAAAAATTCTTTTTTCTTTTCTAATAGAAATGAGATTCATGTTACATTTTCTAACATCCCAAAAAGACTACTTTTCTAACTCAAAAATCATGTGAAAAGACTTTATATAGAATAATATAAATAGTGAAATTAAAATTAGTGTTTTGAATGTTGTTCTATAGCCCCAGAGTGTATCATCTAGTCTTACACTCTAATCATTTTTATTTGGGTTAACTATTTTTTCCAGAATTTCTTTGATTTATATATTTAAAAACTCAAACAATTCATTTTTTGAGGGTGTTATAGTGTATATAACCTATGATGAACTCCATATTCGTAAAAATATATTCAAATGTCCTATTATAAATGTTGGTACCGAGATCAGTGATCAGAATCATTGGTAATTTAAATCATGAATATAGATTTCCTTTCAAAAACATTGATATAGTTTTGGAATCATTATCTCTCTTTGTAATAGCCTCTACACACTTGGAATACTAATAAATATCAAGAAACATTTAAATATATAAGAAATAATTGGAAAATTTTCCAATAAAATCTATGCCTCATACATCAAAGGCATCACAAAACAAAATTGGTTATAGAGTAATCTCAATCAATTTGGTAATGTTACCTTGAAATTGGAAATTTTTACACGCTCTACAAAATTAAAAAGCATCTCTAAAAATGGTTGGCCGATAAAAAATATAATCAAGAAGTTTTCTTTAAGTTTTTTGGGGCCTAAAGTGTCATCCATAGCTCAATGTGTGAAAATATTTTTGAAAAAAAATTAAAATTCATAATTTAGAATGGATCTTCTAATCATTTGATCACTACCAACATGTAATAGGTAAGGATCATCCCAAATTTAATTCTTTTATACAATAAAAAGTTCAGAAATTTATTGGAAAAGTAGTAGGGAACTTCATCTGTACCCATATAATTTACAAGATCATAAAACCATGGAATTTTTATCTTATAAGAATACAAATCCCCATTTTGAAATATTTCTTTAATTGGATGAAAGATCTGATGATTTTTATTCAAAATAGATTTTATTCTATGGAAATTATTTGTAACAATGTTTTTACATACTTTATTATACTTTATTTAAAAATAAAACTCTTTAAATAACAAGATCCATCTCAAAAGTCTATTTTTCATCATGTTTCTTCATCAAATATATTTTTTCAAAATCGTATGCGAAAAAAATCGATTTGGGTCAAGGAAGATAACATCTATACTTTTCTAAAGAAAATGCAATAGCCACCAATACTTTATTAGATTTTTTATAGTCTAATTTGGCCTGATTTAATGTTCATGAAGCATAAGCGATCACATAAAATTTTGTTTTCATCCTTTGACTCAAAACATCTCAAGAGAAAATTTAGATGAATCAACAATTATTTCAAATAGAATGTACCATTTGGGTGTTTTCACAATGGGATGGGTTTTAATTTATTGTTTTAGCTCCCTTAAGTAATATTTAAAAATATTATCAAAGGAAAAACTGAGTATATTTCTTGAGAAACAAGGAAAACTGACGGGAAAACTTACTAAAAGCTGTTATAAATCTTCTATAAAAACAGTATTGACTGAGGAAGGATCTCAAATCAATAAACTTTTTTGTGTATGGAAATCAATAATAAAACCCCAAAATTGGATTGATGAACTTCAATTCCATCCGGAGACACAACATGACTAAGCATAATCCCCTAATCTACTATTTAAATATAATTTTTCATAATTGAGTAAAGATTCTTATCAATGAAAGTTTCAAGAACATTACTCAAACTATTATAAAACATTAAAATAATGACCCATAAATTAGGATTTCATCCATTTAAACATCCGTTCATGTTTCTAGAAATTCAAGGAAAGTTTTCATCATAAATATTTGAAAATATGCAGGCACATTACATAAACTAAATGGAATTATCTTTTAAGAAAATGTTTCATAGGGGTATGTGAAAGTTTTTTTCCTCATGATACATTAATGAAATATGATTTTTAAAATAACCATAGAATCCACCAATAAAAAACTAGTGGGTTTTCATAGCTAGTAAATTAAGGACTTCATAAAAAATGGAAATGGTAAGTTGTATCTCTTTGTAATAAAATTGTGTTTTGTGTAGTCAATACACATTAACATTTATTTGGAAGCCTAATAGGGAAATGATAACCAAATAAATTAATTGAGATTATAAATCCAACCTTTTTAGGAACAACTTGGACAAGACTCACCCATTGACTATCAATGATAGAAAAATAATTCTAGCAGTTAAAAATGGGATGAATTCATTTTTAACAACCTATAAAATTATTTTCTTCAATCTTCTTTTAAATTGTCTCACTGGATTAGAACTTCCCTCCAAAAAAATTTATCCATGAACAATGAGGTACTAAATCATGTTAAATCAGATAGATTCCATTATAGGGCTTCATTGTGCGTTTTATGGACTTTTAGATGTTTATTATCTCGATAACTTGAAAAATACTTTGAAATTATGATAGGGAATTTTCCATTCTCATCTAAGAAATTTTATTTGAGGTTTTTTGGAAGTGGTTTTATATCTAACCCATGTGGGGTATTTTAATTGGTTAAAGGAAAATCATGTTACTCAATGAAATCAATTTCATATCCTAGTTTATTATCCTAATAAAAAGATTTCAAGTAAAACTAACAATAATCATTTTTTCATTATACATCAAAACAGTGTGGTTGTTTAGTAAAATTCTGCATTTGGAAAGAGATTCATGTACTAAATCATTATGATCACTATATATCATATGAATATCTATTTGATAATAAATTTCATTATTTTATAGGTTATCAGTGACTTGTTGAGAATGGATTCTAGATGATCAACAATTGTTTTGAAATAATTTTTTCATTTCTAAAAATCTGATGGTTTACACTCATAAATTCTATTAGAGTACCAATATGGAAGAACCTGATTTTCAATCATGTATTGATCCTTTTAAATTTTATATAATTATTTATTTTTGACATAATATGGATTTTTAATGTGTTCATGAAAGTTTTAGGGGTGTCTCGGTTATTTTCAGATCCCAGAACCCTAGCCGGTATGAAAAATAGACTAGACGAATGGTTAGTAGGCATCATGCGAGCTATGCCGCACAATCTCTCTTTACAGTGTGGAGTAAAAATGAGTAGTAAATCAGGGTATATGTTTTTACCTAATTGTGTGCCATAGGCTGCATGCCCATGATTTTTTTCAGTTTTTAGTAGATATGTTTTTCACAGTTGGTGCATGGTTTCCCAAACCTTGCGATCTAACCGTGCGAGTGCCCCCTTGGCACAATAAATGTCGCATGATATGTGTAGGTGTGGCCAAACCGTGTGACCCCTATTTTTCGGTGAAATTACTAAAATTTCCATTAAATGTTTTAAGTTAAACCTAATCAATTTATTTTCTCTCTAGTGGGAATTACTCTCCCATTTTACAGTTACAAATCCATCTTTTGTAGTTTTTTATCCTGGTTCTCCATCGAAACCCCAATTCGATAATTTTTCATCACATTGGATATATATCGGTATGTACTTGATTTACTTATAGTAATTATTCATTATTATTCCTCTCAAAAAAAATATTTATATATAGGTTTATATGCCCTATTTTTCGGGCATTGATCCGGTATTCATATCTATTATAATCCTGGCCAAATTAAATATTGATACTAGATGAAGAGAGTCATGCAAGCCAAAGGTAGGCAGTCTTTAACTCATCCCTTGAGTTTCTTAATTTTATAAATTGTAGTTGTTCAGCATGTGCTGATTTCAACAGGCATGGCCTATTAAATTTATACACATTTCTTATATCCATTTTTTCATGTACTATATCTTTTTTAATAAATGTTATCCATGTCATTAGAGGTAACACCCTCAATATTATCCATACCATGTAGGGTGTTTCCATATTTATGCTATTTGTAACTTGTTAAGACAATTTATTCCACTATTTTGGTGTTCCTTGACTTGAACTTGATAAAGGGTAGTGATTAATTAAATCAATGAGTGCAAAGTATTGAACTTGATAATGGTTAGACCCTTTAATTAAATTAATTCTGAATCTATAAATGGTTAGAACCTTGGGTTTTTCACATGACCCATCTAAGGTAAATGTTCTAATAAATTAAATTAATGTTAAAATGGTTAATTGGATAGTATATTGATATATATGACTTCACCAAATTAAATGTAATTGAAGAACCTTGTTGCCAATCTATAATTCACTTTTCCATGATTGATGAAAGGCAGTAGCATGAACCTAATGAATTTATTATGAAATATATAAATTGATAAATTTTTTCATGTCACTTAGCCATGTCACACTAATGAAAGGTATGGAATAAACCCTTTAAATTATTAAATGGATTGATTATTGCATACCCATAATTAGTTAATTAATCAATCAAGTATGTAGTACTGAATAAATATGGATATGATTATCTTTATAGGAGTGGTCAGGCTCGAGCTAGCTATAGATTCCCAAGGTAATTCCATGACCACTCGTGAAATCCATTCAAATTAATGGATATCTATTGACATGGTTGACATCCTCCTTGGAAACCGATCATTGTCTACTTGTGGATTCCTAGTATGACACCATATGATCCATTCATTATTAGTATAGGATCCCTTGGATACACTCCTTGGATCTAGCATGATTTCTATGAACTTGTGGCACCAATAATAAAAAATAAGGTTTATCTAGAACTAGGGCTTTAACAACGATATCTAAAAACGATTTTAAATACTCCCTTTATTAGCACTAAAAACGCACTATTAAAAAAGGGGATTTTAAAATGCTTTTTTAGCTCAATTAAAGGTGGTATTTAAGAGTGCTATAAATCAAAGTTAAAGAGGGACCTTTATCATTGATTTTTTACAGCTGTTGATAAATGCCCTACCTTAATCAGTGCATTTCAAAAAGTGCTAATAAATGGGTTCATTTAATGGTATCTACAAAAAAGTGATATTATAGTATGGTTCTTTATAAGTGATTTTTAAGAAGTGCGTATAAGAAGCCCCCTTTATCAGTTCTTTTTAAAAGTGCTGATAATTTCCCTAATTATCAGCACTTTTTTAGTAGCATTGAAAAAGTCATACTTAAAAAAATATTTAACTAAGAATAACATAATGATATAAATATAATATATATTTTTAAAAATATGTTTTAGATATGGTAAAGTGGAATTTACACTTAATATATAAGATATTTTTTGAAAATGGATTATAAAATTATTAAAAAAAATATTTTTTCTTAATTATTTAACAGTTATTATTGAGTTATAGTCATTTAATATCAAATTGAAGATAAATAAAATCAAACAATTAATAAAATATCTAAAATAAGTTGAAATCATAAATCAAAATTTCATCAGCCAAAACATTAGATACGAGTATTAATTTGAAATCTACCATATATCAAATTTATGCCTGTGATGATAACTACTCCCTTAGTGAAATAGAAAAACCATTTTTCTGTTATTTGAGGCAAAAAAGTCTAAGAAGGCCTCAGAAACTGAGTTTTTAGTTTGGGTTCCTTGAATTGTTTACATTTTATGGATTTTCAACCTTGTTTAAGGTGGTATAATTGCATTTTTTGGGGGATATTGAATTTATTCCTTGGTATTATATTCATATTTCTATCCTGGTTTTGAAATTTTATCATTTTTTCACAATATGAGTTTTTATAATTAAATATATCTATGTTTTCTTATATTTAATAATAATGAATCACTCATATAAATACATATGCAAACATATTAATGTAAAAATGTATATTCCAATATTTGTAGATAAATAATTATTCTAAAAATGTTTTTAAAAAATATATAACCATTTTTGACATTATATATATATATATATATATATGTGAGTATTAATAAAGAGATATATATTTATATTATATTCTAGTATATATAAATGAATATAATTTATAATATATTTAAATAAACAAAACTATATATATCACACACACACATATATAGTAACACCTTGTCCCCAGTTACCCAGAGTCGGTGCATTATTACATAACATTGGCATGATCACAAAAGATCAAGTCTCGAAAGACCGATTAGTTTAGTAGCCTTGAAATAACCAGATACATTCATAAAGTGTACATTACATCATAAAGTGGAAAACTACAACAACATCTTGTCTCCACACTCATCTCCACTCATACTATCCCTGCAGGTCATTCATAAAATACTTCTTAACATCCTGGGAAAAATAAAACATATAAAGGGGTGAGCTCAAATGCCTAGTAAGGATAACAATATAGCGGAAACTTTCATAAATAAGCATAAACAGTTAAGTCAATGTATAACTAAAACAAAAGCCTTTTAAACTTAAAATTCAGCATAATATGGCAGAAATATAATGAAATAATTCCATTTACTTTTTCACATGGATATTCTACTAGTTGAATAATCACATGCAATATCAATAACCACTTTCATAATGATGGAGTGCATAATGCTAGACTGTCATAACCACATATCCAAGGCCTCGTGCCAAGACTACAAATAATATTTTTTCATGGCCTTGTTCCAAGACACTATTTTGTCTCATGAGACCTATCGATGCATCGAGGAGCTATAGCGGGCTCCACCCATCACTTACTAAGTCCAATGCATTCCTCATATGAACAGGTTTAAACATAACATAAACATTGGTATTAAAACTAGCATATGAAATGTAAATAATTTCTCCATAAACCATGAATGGTGTAAAAATAACACATCCACATTCAAGCATATCAAAAAACCTTCAATACAATATGGAATTTTTTTATCATAATAAATCAACTTCAAATAAGCTTAAAATCCATCATAGGATGTTGACATAGATGAAATCAAAACTATTTGAGAGAAATATACCTTTTTTGAAATCATTTAAAAGTCACATAATTATAAAATAAAACATTTACTTTGAAAATATTCTTATAATATTGTAAGGGAAGCTTAGAATATTTTACAATGGTGGAAAATATCCGCACCCGCCGTATAAGTTAAAAAACGACATTCTTACCTTAATTTTATCAAAAAGGTTAAATAGGACCTTGTTTGGAAAATGATGTAAATATTCCTTTATTAACTTCTTATAAAAAGTCAAAAAATGGTATAAATGACTTTAACCCAAATTCTGTAAAATATTAATAATGTTTTGAAATACATTTTTAAGAAATATGGATGTGGATGATAAAGAGGTCCTAGTAGATAATTACGTATAAACAACCTCGGATAATGAAGATATCGTGAAATAAACCCTTACCTTGTACTTTTCCTTGGTTTAGGGTAGGTTAAACTCATATATAATGGTGAAATAATTGTTATTAAATTATAAAAGAATCATATACATTAATATGATATCATATATGATCTTTAAACATTGATTGTTAATAATATCTTAGTATTATCATAATTTTGGGTATTAACGGATTTATTTTCCTTTATATTCTTTGTTATGTGAGTCGTATTTGTTATGGATGGGATGTATATTATTCATATCCAGAATGATATCATGTCTCTAAAAATTATTTTTAATCATCAAATGAAATTTAGTCTTGAATGGATTCGATGGGGAATGAATCTCATCGGGTTCTTGGAGATGGTAATCCGTACGTACGCACAAGCGACAATATCATTCTTTTGATATTAAAATAATATATAATTGGATGGTATATCATATATACAGAATCATTATCATGTTATATTTATTATTTACCTGAATTACACATCATTATTATACCCATCCAAATAATAATTTTTTGAATAACAATTACACAACAACGTGGAGACGGTAAGACGTACGTACACACGTATGATGACATGTCATTCAAAGGATGGATAGAATACTAAATATGGTTGTACCATATTTATAATAACATCATAGTATATAGAATATACTAGATTTATTATTTTATAATGGTAATACCAAGGAAAGAAGAAGTTGAAGGAGAAAGAAACTTGAAAGTGGGTGGTGAAAACACTACCTCTTAATCGGGTTCTTCCTTTTGATTTGATCAAAAGGACTCCTTAGGTTGGATTTCTGATCAAAATAAGGCCTCTAGGTCGAAGTGAGGGAGGTTCAGAAAATATTTGGGTAGGGGTTGGCCAAGCCAAAAGGCTTTGAAGGTGTAAATTAGAGGGAAGGGGGAGTGCCCTTTTATAAGATGGGTGAGGGGCACCTTTGGAAAAGCTAGAAATATTATTTTATAATAAATTCATATTCGGTTAAAAATGGCTCCAAAGTAAATTATTTAATTTTTAAGATGGGGATGGGTCGAAATCCTTTCAACCAATATATTTTCGACAACTTTGGGTCACTATATTAACATTATAAATTATATTTAACTCTTAGTTAAATAGTTTGACATTTACCATGTCTCTTTGTATTTTTATATTATATAGTTAATAAACATACTATATGTAACGACCCAAAGTTTCATTAATGGAAATCCCTATTGATCTAATTAAATGTATCTTTATGTAAAATTTTTAAATAAAATGTCAACTTCTTTGGTTTTAGGTTAAGAATTGTGACCATTTCTTTTATATCCGTTGAACAGTGATCACATGATTAGTATAAATATAGGGCTTTAACAAACCCAATTTACTTTGACAAAGGAAGCGATGGCCTCATCCAGTAGAATTGATACATACGAATCTCATTTTTTGGAGCTCAGAAAATAGGTGGCGTCTTTGGGATTCACTCTTGACCAAGCCCAAGCTGAGCTTCATCATGTCAAGCTCAAACAGGACCATCTACGGGAAAAGTGGAAGTTGATAAAGATTACCACTCAAGCGATGTTATCTGGCCCACCCCAAGAGTCTGTCACCATCGCACACCTTACCCTTAGGTCTTATGTGGATGTTTTAAGGGGTTATATAAAAAATCTCTAGTACTATGTCCATGTACATTATTTTTTTATATAATAATGAATATACTTTCTTGTCATTGTTGATACATTGTAAATAGTTTTTAAAGTACAAATAGTGTTTTTAGTTACTATTTAATTAAGAATTCAATTTTATTAGATTAAGGGATTTTTGAATTAAATAATATTTTAATAGAATATTATTATTATTATTAAATTAATTTTTTATTAAATATAAATGATCTTATAATTTTATGAATGCAATTGTAATTTTTATTAAGGTTTGAAAGCCATTTTTGTCAAACCCCATGAATTTTCGACAAATGTCGGTTTTTATTTTAAAAGTGAAAATTAAAATATTTAGAAAATTATTTAGATAAAATAAATGTTACTTCTGGAATAAGGACATCGAAATTATCCAACGGTGAATTTTTCATAATTTTCTGAGACAGTCAAATTTTTGGGTAAAAATTAAATACCGTTTAAATATGTAATGTGTTTTATGATATCATATTGACCTTATAGTGATGTAATAAAATACTATAAGCCTTATTTAGGTCCAATATATGTTTTACCATTAAAATAATGTGATTTTGGGTTTGTTTGACTTATTTTACAAAGCATTAATGGACCCCTCAAGACTTATTAAACAATCTTGTCTTTTTAAATTATTTTCCATGGGAGTGTGACTCACCTCCACATAAGAAACCCCGTTATTTTAAGAAGATCGGACTTTGGCATTATAAAATATTGTTTTCCTCTACAATTTTCCAAAAACCATGGGCAAAAACCATGAGCTGATTTGTGGTTTGGATTAGTTTAATGTAAGGGGTCCCAAACCTAAATAATAAAGAATTCACTCACATTTCCTATATAAACCCACCCAATATCCCACTTCCACCTCACTAAAATACTTTGGAGTTATCCCAACCACTACCCTTATTTCTCTATAATCCTCCCAAGGTGCCCCAATCTCCCAAGAAGCCTCTCTCAAGCCTCTCTCAAGCCTTTGGAAGCACACTTCCAAGTAAGGGTTTTTCTTCCTTTCACATTTTTGTCTAATTTTCATAATATTGTTATTCCCTTTTAATTTCAATTATAAATGTTGGGGTATGGTTTCACACCTCCCCCATACTGCCCTATTATTGTTTGAACGATGGGAGACTCCTTTCTCTCTCATTAAATTCCTCCCATGTACTCTCGTTACTATGCTGAAATTCTGAAAGGAACTTCTCTCTCCTCATTTGCATTCAAGCAATACTTTTGTATCATAACTCTAAATTCCATTACAATTGTTGGGACATGTATCTATATGACCACCTTACTCTCCATTTCATTTATATATGATGATACAGCCCTTTCTATCTCATCAACCATTTTTATGAATTCTTATATAACGTCGTTTTACTGTCGAAATTGCACCGATTTTCTAAGCCAATGCCTTTGTGTAGTGAATACCATGACCATTTCTCCATCAAGGGTATTCACCTTTATACACATTTACTTGTTGATTATAAAGTTTCATGTATTAATTCCAAATTCCTTTATCGTGGAATAAATTATTATGTTAAATATATCCATGTTTTATGATCCATGTGGCACACTTATGCATGAAATGAAATGTTTAAGAAGGGTGTGCCCTTATAGTGCTCCAATGCATTGGGTAAAGTATAGTATCATGATACATCATGTGCAATGAGTGTTGACTCATGCTAATTCATTTTCAATGAGGGTTTACTTGTTCTTCCTGTGCAATGAGTATTTACTCATGCTCCATGTGCAATGAGCCTTGGCCCATGCTAATTCCATGTTAAGTGTTGTTGCCTCATTTCCATGTTATCATTATCATGCTTTATCATGCCTTTATGTTAATGTTTCACTTGTTCTCTATTGATATGACTATTGTATAACCTGTATTTTACTCCTCGTTTATTCCATGTTTATTCCCTTAATGGACTTTATAGCTCACCCCTTTTCTTATGCATGTCCTTAGGTTATCCCTTGCAATGCTAAGTACAAGGGAATGTAGTGGTCATGTAAAGTAATTTTTCAATAAAGATGTTGTATTTCATGTTTTAAGTTGTTTTGTAATGATCCTAAGCCCCAAAACACAAGACCTATTGATCTTCCTTGTTGTATCAAGTGAACAGTTTATGTAATAAATCATGTTTAAGTTTGTAAAATAAGCAGGGTTATCATATTTGGTATCAGAGGACAGGTTTAGTTATTTTTGGGATTATGATTAGAAAACTCTAGTAAAGCCTTAGAGACAAGACTAAGTATAATAAAAACATCTCTAAGTTTTGGTAAGTACTGAGTAATTGTTTTATAAAACAAATACATCCATGTCTGGATACGAATAGGTTGAGGTGGCTCTGGCACATATGTATCCTAGGGGTAAAACCCAAAAACACCGCTTTGAGCTACACTCGAACGGGAACCGGTGCACGACAACGGGCCTTACTTCACTCTTGGTTACGACACTCCTGGGGATATGTTTTTATAAATTCACAAGCTTTGTATGAACCATTATTAAGGGAATAAAAAAATGCCCCTAAGAATATATGTTAGAAAGTAGATCATGAAAAGCGTAGATTGAAGCCTATAGACTCATGAGTTAAGGAAATAAAATATTATTTATAAGTCATCAACTTTTTTCTTTGGATTACCCTTTATGTGTTGCCCCTAACTTTCCTTTTATTCCAGCCAATGGCCGGTAATAGGAGGACTCTGGCTAACAACCAATGTGAAGATCAGTGTGATGATTGTACCAATGAAATGCCCAATCCAATGGGAGTGGTAATCTCAAACTTTTTCACTCTTCTCTCTCAGCTAACTCAAGCTTTGAGTAGAAACACGGGTCAAGAGGAACGTCCAAACCCACCTGAAAAGGAAAAAGTCACTATTGAGAGATTCATGAGACAAAGGCCTCCTACTTTTAGTGAATCATCCAATCCCACGATCGCTGGACAATGGATCAACTCCATTGAAAAGATTTTCTCGATCCTTTAATGTTCTGAACAAGAGAAGGTTCTCCTGGAAGCTTATCATATGGAGGGTGAATCTGATCAATGGTGGATGTTTATCAAAAAAACGAAGCTTGAGGAGGAGATCGAGGGGTTGGAATGGAAGGATTTTAGGAAGATGTTTTTCGATAAATATTTTCCACGCACGCTCCGGCTTAAGATGGAAAGGGAATTCCTTTCCCTCAAGCAAAAAGAAGAAGAGTATATTGAAGCGTATGAGGAAAACTTCACAAGGCTTGCACGATATGCTTCCAGCTTTGTTGTTACCCCCAAATGCAAGGTTGACCACTTCTTTGGTGGGCTGAAGCCTAGCCTACGGAAAGCATTAGCGATCCATGACTTCGACAGCTATGAGGAAATTGTCTGATGTGCCCTCAAGGTCGAAATGGAGATCGGGGAATCACAGGGGTATCATGTGGAAAAGAAGCGTAAGGTGGACTTCAATTATGGTGGTTCGATGGATAAATCCAATGGTACTAAGAATATCAAGTACCCCAATTTCCAAAAGTGCAGAAATAAGAACCCTAGAAATTTCCTCAAGGGGATGAGGAAATGATTTAGGTGTGTAAGAGAAGGTCACCTAGCTGTTAACTGTCAGCAAGAAAGACCTGCGGCTACGATAGAGGAGAGGAACACTCCGTTCGAACCTCAAAGAGTTGTTCATTGCTACAAATACAAAGAACTGTGGAATTTTTCAAATCAGTTCCCTAATCCAAGGGTTTTCAGAGGAAACCAACAACCTCCAAGGCAGTAAGGAAGAGCTTTTTCCATCACTTCTGCCGAAGTCAACCCCGACAACGAAGTGGTGACAGGTACACTAGTTATTTATTCAAGAATAGAGAACATACTTTTTGATTCAAGTTCAATACATTCTTTTATATCTCTAAAGTTTAGTAGAACAATCCTAGCACCACCAAAAATCATGGAAGTGAAGATGTCGGTGAGTAAGGAAAATGGGGAAATCATTACATCCCATGAATATAACTCCTCCCATGTCATGATTTTTGGATTGAATTTCCTGGAGAATCTCTTCATACTCCCTCTCGTGTAATTTGATGCAATAATTGGCATGGATTGGATTTCCTTATATAGAGACAACATAAATTGTCGGGAGAGGGAAATCACACTCCATATGGAGAATCGACCCCAGATTATTTACAAGTGTAAGGAGGAAGATGAATCTCCTTTAGCACCATCATCTCAAGCATGGATATTACTACCCTATGAACACATGTACCTGGCTCAGATGATTGAGTCCAAGGAAGAAACTATCCTTGAAGAAATACCTATTATGAGGGAATTTGCTGAAGTGTTTCATGAGGAACTGTCGGGTCTTCCTCCTAGAAGACACATTGAATTCTCAATTGAACTTATACCTGGGGCACTACCAATATCCATGAATTCATATAGAATGGCTGTTTTTGAGCATGAAGAGCTGAAGAAACAATTACAGGAGAATCTGGATAATGGGTTTATATGCCCAAGTGCTTCACCATGGGGTGCACCAGTCCTCTTCGTCAAGAAGAAGGATGGGTCAATGCGGTTGTGCATCGATTATCGCAAACTTAACAAAATCACGATAAAGAACAAGTATCCTCCCCCACGGATCGATGACTTGTTCGATCAGCTATGTGGAGCACAATACTTCTCTAAGGTAGATTTCCGGTTGGGATATTATCAAGTAAGGGTGAAGAAGGAAGATGTCCCCAAGACTGCTTTTTGTACAAGATACGGGCACTATGAAGTCATATTAATTCCTTTCGGACTCACCAATTCTCTAGAAATCTCCATGTACTTGATGAATAGAGTCTTTAGAGATTAACTAGACAAATTTTTGGTAGTCTTTATAGATGATATTCTAATATACTCCAAAACCAAGGAGGATCCTGAGGGGCATTTAAGAACAGTATTAGAAACTTTTTGCAAGGAGAAGCACTTTGAAAAGTACATCAAGTTTGAGTTCTGGTTGAAGGAGGTCTCATTATTAGGCCATATCATTATAAGCAAGGGGATATATGTGGATCCCTCCAAAACAGATGCAATTGGGGGATGGTCGAGGCCAACATCGGTAATGGATATCCATAGATTCTTGGGGTTAGTTGGATTTTATCGATGATTTGTGAAAAATTTCTCATGATTGTCCAACCCTCTTACCAAGATAACTCGAAAGGGAGTAAAGTATTCATGGAGTGATGAATGCGAAGAAAGATTCAAGGAGTTGAAAAGGAAGCTTATCACTGCGCCCATGCTCACTTTACCCACAAGTGGGGAACCTTTTTTGATATTCAGTGATGATTCAAAGAAGGGATTAGGCTGTGTGCATATGCAGAATGATAAAGTAATATCCTATGCCTTAAGACAGTTGAAAATCCTTGAGTGAAACTATCCAACGCATGATCTGGAGTTGGCGGCGGTGATCTTTGCCTTGAAAATCTGGCGGTATTATCTCTATGGGGAGATATTTTAGATATATACTTACCACAAGAGTCTTAATTATATATTCACACAAAAAGATCTTAATATGATCTAGAGAAGTTGGATAGAGATCATCGAGGATTATGACTGTTCAATACATTACCACCCTGGGAAAGTGAACAAGGTGGCAGATGCCCTAAGTAGAAAGGACCTAGAAATTCTATTAATGATGAGAATTGAGAAGGATCCAATCTTCTTAGACTTAATGAAGATGGACATGGGAATCATAATGAAAGGAACATCATCAATCCTTTCACAAATGATTTCTCAACCGTCTCTTTTGGAAGGGTTAAAGGATGCTCAAAAGGATGATATGGGAATTCAAGAAAAAGTGGAAGCTATCGAAAAAGGGAAATCCTCAGAGTTTAATGTTAATGAAGAAGGAATTGTGAATTTTGGGAAAATACTATGTGTTCCATCAAGTCTGGAGCTGAAGAAGGAACTTTTGGATGATGCACATAGTTCAAATTTCTCTATTCTCCCTGGGAGCACAAAGATGTATCAAGATCTCCGAGAATACATTTGGTGGTATAATATGAAGAAGGAGATCACTGAATATAAATCAAAGTGCCTGGTGTGCCAGCAAGTGAAGGCAGAGAGGCAGAAGTCTAAGGGGATGATGCAACCATTCCCATACCAGAATGGAAATGGGAGAACATCACCATGGACTTTGTCATCAAACATCTGAGGACATCCAAAGGAAACAATGCAATATGGGTTGTTGTGGATCATCTTACAAAGTCTTCACACTTCATTTCTATTCAGGAGGATTTCTCATTGGATCAACTGGAACGGATATATATCAGGGAAGTGGTAAGGCTTCATGGAGTACCACTATCTATTGTGTCTGACCGAGATCAAGGATTCTCCTCTATGTTTTGGAAGAGTCTTCAACATGCTCTAAATACTGAACTGAACTTTAGTACGGCCTATCATCTTCAAAATTATGGCCTATCCGAGTGGACTATCCAAACACTTGAGGACATGTTGAGAGCGTTCTCAATGGACTTTAAAGGAGGATGGGATCAACATCTTCCTCTGGTTGAGTTCTCTTATAATAAAAGTTTCCACTCGATCATCCAAATGGCACCATATGAATCCCTGTATGGGAAAAGGTGTAGAACACCAGCATGTTGGGATGAGGTCGGTGAACGTAAGCTGATTGGACCAGAAATGGTTGAGGAGATGGTGGAGAAGGTGAAAACCATTTAGCAACATATCAAGGCAGCCCATAGTCGACAGAAGAGTTATGCAGATAATCATCGATGAGACCTTGAGTTTAGAGTTGGAGACATGGTTTTTCTACACATATCTCCGTGGAAGAAGGTCGTGAGGTTTGGAAGGAAAGGGAAGTTAAGTCCAAGGTACATCGGCCCCTTGGAGATTCTTGATTGTGTCGGGGATGTGGCCTATCGACTAGCACTTCCACCTACCATGGCCAAAGTACATGATGTCTTTCATGTATCCCTCTTAAGGAAGTACATACCAGACCCTTCACATGTACTCTCTTCTGAGGTGGTACAGTTGGAGGATGATCTTTCTTATGAGGAGCAACTAGTGAAGATCTTAGATCGTAGAGAAAAAGTTCTATGAAATAAGACAATGCCCCTCATCAAGGTGTTGTGACAAAACCACAAGTTTGAAGAAGAAACTTGGGAATCGGAGGAAATGATGAAGCTAAGTTACCCACATCATTTTTAGCGTGGGAAAAGGAAATTTTGAGGGCGAAATTTCTTAAGAGGGGAATATTGTAACGACCCAAATTATCATTAATGGAAATCCCTCTTGATCTAATTAAATGTCTCTTTATGTAAAATTTTTATATAAAATTTCAACTTATTTGGTTTTATGTTAATAATTTTGACCGTTTCTTTTATAGCTGCTGAACAGTGATCACATGATTAGTATAAATATAGGGCTTTAACAAACCCAATTTACTCAGACAAAGGAAGCGATGGCCTCATCTAGTAGAATTGCTTCATACGAAGCCCATTTGTCGGAGCTCAGAAAAGAGGTGGTGTCTTTGGGATTCTCTCTTGACCAATCCCATGCTGGGCTTCATCATGTCAAGCTCAAATGGGATCGTCTACGGGAAAAGTGTAAGTTGATAGAGATTACCACTCGAGTGATGTTATCTGACACATCCCAAGAGTCTGTCACCATCGCACACCTTACCCTTAAGTCTTATGCGGCTATTTTAAGCAGTTATGTAACAAATCTCTAGTACTATGTCCATGTACATTATTTTTGTATATAATAATTAATATACTTTCTTTTCATTATTGATACATTGTAAATAGTTTTTAAAGTAAAAATAGAGTTTTTAGTTACTATTTAATTAAGAATTATATTTTATTAAATTAAGGGATTTTTGAATTAAATAATATTTTAATAAAATATTATTATTGTTATTAAATTAATTTTTTATTAAATATAAATTATCTTATAATTTTATGAATGCAATTGTAATTTTTATTAAGGTTTGAAATCCATTTTTGCCAAAACCTGTGAATTTTTTATAAATGTCGGTTTTTATTTTAAAAGTGAAAATTAACATATTTATAAAATTATTTAGATAAAATAAATTTTATTTCTATAATCAGGATGTCGAAATTATCTAATGGTGTATTTTTCATAATTTTCTAAGACTGTCAATTTTTTGGGTAAAAATTAAATACCGTTTAAATATTTAATGTGATTCATGACATCATAATGACCTAATAGTGATGCAATAAAATACTATAAGCCTTATGTTCTGAAACTATATGTCTTAACATTAAAATAATGTGATTTTGGGTTTGTTTGACTTATTTTACAAAGTATTAATGGACCCCTCAAGACTTATTAAACAATCTTGTCTTTTTAAATTATTTTCCATGGTAGTGTGACTCACCTATACATAAGCAACCCCATTATTTTAAGAAGTTACGACTTTGGAATTATAAAATATTGTTTTCCTCTCCCTTTTTCCAAAAACCATGGGAAAAACCCTGAGTTGATTTGTGGTTTGGATTAGTTTAATGTAAGGGGTCCCAAACCTAAATAATAAAAAATTCACTCACATTTCCTATATAAACCCACCCAAGCTCCAACTTCCTCCTCACTCAAAGCCTTTGTAGTTTGTCCAACCTCTTCCCTACTCTCTCTAAAATTCTCCCAAGGTTCCCCAAGAATCCAAGAAGCCTTTCTCAAGCCTCTCTCAAGCCTTTGGAAGCACACTTCCAAGTAAGGGTTTTCTTCCTTTCACCTTTTTTTCCAATTTTCTTAATATTGTTATGCCCTTTTAATTTCAATTATAAATGATGGGGTATGGTTTTTAACCTCCCCCATACTGCCCTCTTATTTTTTGAATGATTGGAGACCCCTTTATCTCTCATTAAATTCCTCCCATGTACTCTCGTTACTATGCCAAAATTCCAAAAGTAACTTCTCTCTCCTCATTTACATTCAAGAAATACTTTTGTATCATGAATCTAAATTCCATTACAATTGTTGGGACATGTATCTATATGACCCCCTTACTGTCCATTTCATGTAAATATGAAGAGACACCCCTTTCTCTCTCATCAACCATTTTTATGAATTCTTATGTCATGCTGTTACGCTGTCAAAATTGCACCGATTTTCTAAGCCAATGCCTTTGGGTAGTGAATACCATTCCCATTTCTCCATCAAGGGTATTCACCTTTATGCACATTTACTTATTGATTATAAATTTTCATTTATGAATTCTAAATTCTTTTATCATGGAATAAATGATTATGTTTAATGAATCAATGTTTTATGATCCATGTGGCACACTTATGCATGAAATGAAATGTTTAAGAATGGTGCGCCCTTATAGCGCTCCAATGCATTGGGTAAAGTATAGTATCATGATACATCATCTTCAATGAGTGTTGAATCATGCTAATTCAATTTCAACGAGGGTTTACTCGTGCTTCATGTGCAATGAGGATTTACTCATGCTCCATGTGCAATGAGCCTTGGCTCATGCTAATTCCATGTTAAGTGTTGTTGTCGCATTTCCATGTTATGATTATCATGCTTTATCATGCCTTTATGTTCAGGTTTTTCTTGTTATCTATTGATATTCATATCGTCTAACATGTATTGTACTCCTCATGTATTCCATGTTTATTCCCTTACTGGGCTTTATAGCTCACCCCTTTTCTTATGCATGTCCTCAGGTTATCCCATACATTTCTAAGTACGAGGGAATGTAGTGGTCATGTAAAGATATTTTTTAATAAAGATGTTTTATTTCATGTTTTAAGTTTTAATTTAATGATACTAAGCCCCAAATACACTAGACCTCTCGATCTTCCATGTTGTATCAGGTGAACATTTTATGTAATAAATCATGTTTATGTTTGTAAAATAAGCAGGGTTGTCATACCATATACTTCCAAGAGACCACCAAGTTGTCCATTAATGATTCACCTATCATTATATAAGACCTTTGGCTGAACCATATATTTTTAGGAATATAATATCAATTAATAATCTAATATATTTTTTTAAACTCTTTTATGTCAATTTTGACACTATTGGGTATTTTGTTTTTGATAAATTCATAACAACATTATTACTTTAAATAAAATCCATATAACCAATAATAATAAGTCATATTAACCAATAAAATTATTTGAATTCATAAAAATTCTCAAATAACATTTATTTGGATATTTATAATATCAATTATTTTAATATTTCTTTAATTAGGTAATTACTGCATCACCATTGTGTCATAAATAAATTAAATTATTTAATGTCTAAAAATTATAAATAAAATACCATTATGTATGAAATCTTTTTATCTTTTCTGAATGAATATTTATAATCGAATCTATCTTATGTATAACCCTATATTAAAAAAATTTACTTATTAAACTTTCATTTTAACTCTTTTAATTCTTCTTTGAATTAAATAATAATAAATGTCCTAATCTAATCCAAGTGGACCAAATAGGTTCGTATTTTATTCCTAAGGTTTTTTTTGGTCTAATTATACTGATCCAATAGAAGTAAGACATGTGTTAGGGTGATAATAATTTCATTTTTACCCTTAATTACCGTATTTACTTTTTACTGTGTTAAATAAAAGTAAAAAGTTACTATTCAAAAAAAATTATTTTTATCTTATTGAACCACATTTTACTCCTTAATATTAACTGTGTCTACCATATTTTTGGAATTCCACTCACAGAAGAGTTAAAATTATGTTTTATGTGAATTTGCAAATTCCCCTAAGAGATGGTAAAAGATAGTGAAAAGTTCAATAAAATTTTTACATGTCTAAAATTATTAAAAACTAATTCCAATGAATTACATTGAACTTATATACGTATTATGTATCTATTTAGACCTATAATAAATTTAAATAAAATAAATAATTATTTAAATAATAATTCGGTTTTAAACTATGACTTAGTGTTTTTCACTATTCATCAAAAATTGAATGTTTTCAAAAAAATACCAAAATTTCTCCCCAGGCTAATTTTGATATTCCGAATCCAAAAAATAAGTCCATTTTGAGAGATAAAATTTATAAAATTTGAAAAATCGGTTATTACTATTCATAATTACTAGTTTGATTAGTTGTGGTGTGTGTTATAACTCGAAGTTGCGTACAACACACGCTACTGTATTATTCAAAGAGAAGTGTACCGTGGAATCTTGAGGTGTTACATATATTGTATACATGTATTTTATAACAATTATATAAATATATGTATATATGTATATATATAAATAGAAATATCATTTAAAAGATAGAAAAACAACATTGTGTAGTAGTAAAGGGGTTTCATCTTCAGAGAAGAGGTGCAGGGTTCAAATCCAGGCAGGCGCGCATAAGGATGGAAATTCAAAGAGAACTAATAAAATGTGGTGTGGTGAAAATAACTGATAAAGGGGGTGGAGCGCTGCTCATGGGGTCATTGAAGTGCTGATTAAGGGGGTCAGGCTCATAGTTGTCTAAAAAAATATTTTTACCCTCTTTAACATCGCTACATTTATGAGTGATAAAAATGACTATTAAAATCCCCCTTTAATAGTGCTAAAAAAGAGTTGATAAATATTTGGTATTTTAACCACATTCATATTTTCAGCACTTTTTTAGCACTGATAAATATATATTCGACCATTGTTAAAGGCCTATTTTGTTGTAGTGCACTTTGGATACACCCTTAAGCCAAGTCATTTCATATCCTATTTTACCATGGATGAATTACTTGGACTCCATTAGAATAATTGTTATTGTGTGGCTTTGGTTTTCCCCCTTGGTTTATACTCTTACCCCTATATCTATTATGTGGTTATTTGCTGAGTTGGATTGAAATTTTAGGATTCCAAGGTTATTTCCTTAGATCCTCTTTAATAATATAACTGTGGATTCCTTGTTATGCCTTAGATCTTTATTACTATTATCATATCAGGATGATTGTTCTATTTATACCTCATGTGAAATATATATATAAACTAGAATATAATTAATTAATTAAATGGTTACATGTTCTGACACCAGTTAAGGCTGAAGCAGGTACATGGTTATTTAGATTATTGTACTACATTCCTTGTTTATATGCATGATTTCACATTTTTTAGTTTATATTACATATAATAGATGATATAGACATTGTTGGAGTGACCTTTCTGAGATTTATCTCACACCCCACCTAGGCCTCCATTTGAAACCAGGAAGATTACTAGTATGCAGGTGTTGTCAAAGGGAAGTGTCTTAATTTGGACACTTTATTATTCTTGTTTTCCTAGGGTGGAGATTGGAAGAAGATGGACGAGATGGATATCAGGATGCATGGATTTTTTATGGAATCATTTTAATTATTTTTTATATAATTTATTTCCTACTTCCTTGTATCCATGTTTTCTAGTTTCATAGAGACATGACATGTATCTTCATCTTTTTTACATAATTATTAGTTGTTCTTGTTGAATATTATTCTACCTGCTTCTGTTGTGCCACAAGTTTACATATATTCCTTTAGATATTTACTTGTAATTTTATTTATCCAATTTTCTATACATTATTAATGAGTTAATAGTCTCCCAATTAACACTCCCTATGCACTTACTATTATTCAGCAGCCTTTGTCATATGGGGTGATGCGCTTGAGGCCAAATGTCCAATCGGGATTGGGGAACCTCCAAGTGAAACCGAGGTTCGGGATGTCACAAAGTGTTATCTGAGCCATTATATTCTTACTTTACTGTTTAGATACATAGATGAGATATTAAAAATTCTTGGAACTTGGTTATAAGTCTTTCATGTTCATAGCTAACCCATGTTTTGGGTTAACACTGGGTTTCTTGAATTATAATCATTGTTATTCTTTTTATTATTATAGATTATATCATTTCACCATTGGGTTATGAACATGTTATATGGTGGTTACTATTATTATTCCCATTAAGGACATCTTTCATCCTTTTCCCAATGATATAAGGTCATGGAGCATCAACCATGCATCATTATTGACTCCAACAATTCACATGTCATGAATATGACATTCTGTATTGGTGCATTTCACTACATTCATTTTCATGATATTCCCATGATTATTGAGGGATACTTGTTTATATTTTTTCATTTTATTATCTTGTTCTATTATTGAGTGATTTACAATTTCAATTCATGCCAGGTATGGGGCCTCATGGTTTTGGAATGGCTAGTTTACTAAGTCAATCCATTGTATATAACCCATAACATTCTGAGACCAGATGTAGAATGGGTTAAATTGAGATTAAATGGATGTCTCATTTCAGTGAAAAGGATCATGGGCCCTAATTCACTAGGAATGAAAATTCATTTTAAATCATAATTTTATATAATTTTTAAATAAAATGATACTGAATAATGAAAATTTTGGTCTATAATATAATATGGTTTCCAGTAAATGATGAAGAAAAGTATAGTTAACCCTTTACCTATTGAAACCCCTATAATTTGAAATTATATTCTTACCAATACCAATCCTTTTAATAGTGTAATTGGGGTAGTATACCATGGGTAGTGATCCCTTTCCTTTTGTTCATCTTCTGTTGTTACTATCTATTTACTTAATGCTTGTTCAGAAGAATCTTCTTAGAAGTTGTATACCAATATTGCCCCAAAATTATCATTTCATGTTCTAGGAGGGTGGTGATAACCATACTCTATACGTGGTGGGCCTTGAGTCTCCATTTTTACCACCATGAGTTCCACATGAGGAACCACCTACTATACTTGATATGGGCACTAACACTCATCTATGTGATTGTTTCCTACACCTAATGCATTCCATGCAAGGTGTTCTGAGAAATGTACCTACAATGGCTAATGTAACCCCTGAGTTAAAACAACAGCATCCTTCCACCTTCTCAAAGGATGAATTCCCACATGTTATTTATTCTTGGATGGAGGCCACCATTTATATCATTGAGAATAAAGAGACTCCTCTAGAGTATAGGGTCATGCTTACTACATATATGTTGCATGAATCTGACAAGCACTAGTGGTATGTGATTACCCATGATGGTTTCGATCAAGGCATGTTCTAGAATAACTCTCATACTACACTATTTGATTATTTCATTCTTAGGATACTTAGAGCTGATTGAGCCATATATTTCATATAACTAAAGAATTTTTTTATTTCATTTATGTAGTATTGAGAGTATTTTATTGAGTTAAAACACTTTAGACCACTTCTAGAAGGTGATGAGATTTCATGTTATAGAAACTTTGAAGATTGGATCTATTATTATATCCATACTCAGGTGAAGTTATTTCTCCTACATAATTTCTATTAGATTTTCAATCAGGATCTTATCACTTATTGTAACCTGAAGAAAGGCAACATTACTCGGCATAGATTATCAGTGTTGTGTTAGGATAGTTGTTCATATGTTTGAATAAAGTGATCCCACAAGGTTTTATTTCAAAATAGTGGTGGTCAATGTAACTACACTGGAATCTCTGTAGTATGACATCAGTATGGATCGAAATGTAATATGAAGCCTCAGTGTGATAAAAACCCTCTAGAGTGCTAGGCTTGCGACTGTATGGGGAATATTCATAAATATTATTAGAACATTCCATATTATTCTAGTGGAAGAGGATATTCACCAACTACACGTTCAAAGAAAAGTTCATTTAAGTCACATAAAGTGGGAAGTTAGAGTAGTATCAGTAAGAGTGTTTGATAAGGTGGTCATTATCATGGAATCTAGACTCCAGATCATCGGTGCTAGCAGAGTAGTCATACTCAAGGTATACATGATGTTGTACAGGGTCAGGGTTCCGTTTAGTAAAAAGTACTATAGTCGATAACCAAATATCAAAGTGCAATACCATCGACAGTACAGGGTGTTATTCTTATACCCTCCACTATAGTATCCACCTTATTTGATATAGATTATTAATAATCCTTCATCTCTTTATCTATCTTGGAATTTATCGTTCTAGAAATACAATAATATTGTAGTGTAAGGACCCTTGATACGCCTCTTGGTGTATGGTCTATGGGAATACTCCAATGCTAGGACTTCCCCCCTTGAGGTAGGAAGTTACCCATTATTGTGGGACCTCTTTTGACATGATATTACGGGATTTGATATCATTATTATGAGGGAGTAGTTGGTATCATATAAAGACTTTGAAGATTAGTATATTTGAAATATAACATTTACATCACAATAGGGATGTAATTATCTATATATGGGTGAGTAGGATTTACAGAAAAATATAGAAAGACCAAAGCATCATGGGCTAGTTGGAGTGACGGGCCATATTGTTAATCTTTTCATGTATGAGCATGGTTTACATAAGGTTGAATTCCCTATGGTGTTATATTAGTCCATAGATGTTTTCCCAATGATTTTTTGGATTACCTCCATAGTGAGAGGTATATTTTAAGATTAAGCTTGTTTCAGGAGCATCTCTAGGGGCAATTCCTCTATATAGGATGGAACCTATCGAGCTTTGGTAGCTCATGTGGAAGTTAAAGGATCTAGATTCTAATGGTTATATATATTCTAATATATATTTTTGGATTCAACCTATGTTTTTTTCCATGAAGGTGGATGGGACCCTTTTTTTCCTATAATACATATGTTTGAACTAGAATTCAGTTAAGAACCAGTATCCACTCCCTCAAATAGAGTTCTCTTTGACCAACTCTAAGGATCTAGATTTTTTTATAATATCGACCTGATATTGGGCTATCATCATGACTGAGTCTGACCTCCATAAATACCTTATAAAGATTTATGTAGCAGGTATGGTCTATATGATTATCTCATTATGCATTTTTGGGCTTACAAATGTGCCTAAAATTTTCATGGATCAAATTAATAGGGTTTTCCATCCCTATCTGAATTCTTTTGTCATGGTCTATTTGGATGAAAACATTGTGTATTCTCACACTCAAATCGACCATGATATGAACCTTGAGATCATTATATCTACACTAAGAGAGCATAAAATTTATTCAAAGATTTATATTCTATACTTTTAGAGAGATAAAGTTCATTTCTTGGGTCATATTATCTCAGAATAATTCGTCTTAATTGGCCCAGAGAAGTTGAGTGTTATGGTATCTTGGGAGAAACCCAAGAATGTGTTTAATATAAAGAGTTTCTTGGGGATGGAAGGATATTATATGAATTTCACATAGTAATTATCACACCTTTTTCATCAATTAATGGTCTAAAAAAGTTTGTTATGTTATGATGGTCAGAAGAGTGTGAGAAAGAATTTCAGGAGCTAAAAGGGAGGCTTATCATGACACTTATTCTAATTCTATATGATCCTGGAAGAGGAAATATAGTGTTCTATGATGCATCAAACATTATTATAGGTGTAATTTTAATGAAAGAGGATATAGTTTTTCATATGTATCTCGTAATTTGAGGCCTCGGGAGGGAAATTACCTGATGCATGACCTCGAGCTAGTAGCAGTTGTTCATGCCTTATCTTTTTGGAGACATAATATAATGGGCGAGAAATATGTGGTGTATATAGACCAAACCCACCTCAAATATATCTTTTAACAATGTGACATGATTCTATTATAGTGAATATGGGTTGAATATCTTCATTCCTTTGATTTTTTAGATTGCATATACGCTTTAAAAAGGAAATGCAGTAGCTGTTTTGATGAGTCATAAAACTCAGGCACAGGCTGTATGGGATGCCAGTGGTGAATGGAAATTGATAACCTTATTTTTTGAGTTTCATCTGGAGTTTCATGATGGTCACAAGTAGTATTATCTTTCAGCCTTGATAGTTACCTATTCCATACTTTAGAAGGTGAAGAGCATATAGTTTTCAGATTTTGAAGGCATAGTTTTCGATGAGAGTATTTCAAGAGATGACCAACCTTCAGATGGGTCTATGGACAGAGATGAAATACTATGTATATATGGATGTGTCTAAGTTCATATAGATATGAGAGAGTAACAGATTCAGGATTCAAGCACTTCTCAGTGGGTAGTATGTTCAGGAATCTCCAAGATGTATCGAGAT
Source organism: Viscum album (assembly GCA_963277665.1). Taxonomy (NCBI): domain Eukaryota; kingdom Viridiplantae; phylum Streptophyta; class Magnoliopsida; order Santalales; family Viscaceae; genus Viscum; species Viscum album. The sequence continues at coordinate 737,107,813 of OY728140.1, read as the reverse complement.
ATGCAATTCTAGGATTGGAGGCATGTGATGAAATGTCATATAGAAGGTTTTATCATTAGGTGATCCTCATAACATCAGTTAATGTAAGATCACCAGATACCTAAAGTCTTTTTACAACCACTTATAATCCAAAAATAGAAATCAAAAGATGTTACAATAGACTTCAGTTGGATTATTGAGGTAACCTTGAGGTATTGATGTTGTACGGGTAGTCATTGACCGAATGATGAAATATCCCATTACCTTCCTATATGGTAGAATTTCTCAATAGATGATCTTGGAAGAATGTATGTTTTTTATATAATATGACTACATGGGTTCTCTCATGCAATCATTTATGATAGGGATTCACTCTTCACATCACAATTTTGGTAGGGGTTGCAGATTGTTATGGTTATAAAGGTTCTTCTATAACGTCTGGAATCCGGATGCCACCCAAAACTATTTCCCAAGACCAATTGTTCATAAGGCCTCAATCGCATCTCCCTAAATGCCAGAGGCTTCTAACTAGAAACAAAGGACTAGGAGATTAAGTGGTTGTATTATTCACTCATTACCAGAGTATCACAGTAGAAGTTAAAAAAATACAATAAAAAACGAATTAATAAGAAGTCAACTAAAAGCAAGACAAGACAAGAATACATATAAAAAAATTGCCTCTTATACAAAATGATGTGGTCTGTACAAGTATATATAATGTATCCAAATCAAGTATATATAAATTAAATACAATACAAGTCCCAAAAAGAATAAAAGAACAAAAAGGTATCCAAGCATCATAATCCTCAGCTTGGTCTTATGCTCCCCTACTCCAATGACACATTCAAAAACCTATATTAGGGAGCTTTCCCCTATCATCACCGGTAACCATATAATATATTCAGGTCCCCAAGGAGGACAAAATATGGTGTGAGATAAACATCCCATTAGGAAACCACCAAGGTCTATACAGTTCTAACAACAACTCTAAAAACATTAATAGAAAGTGTAAACAAGAAGTAATGTAAAGTGTGTATACCCATGGCATAAGTATACACAATAAGTAAAACCAACAATCCTTCGAGGAAACCTAAAAAAATAGTAATCTCTTAACAAGACAACTAAAATTAAAGTAAACAAGTCACATGACCATGTTGTATATCCATTGGTATCCTACATCCCACAACCATGTTGTATAGAGAATTCAAGTGTCCCACGACCATGCTGAATAGGGAAAATTAGCATCCTATGTCCATGTAGTAATGTAAAGAGTATAATCCCACAAACACGCTATATAGTGAAAAATTGATCTCAAGGGTTGGATCTAAGGTGTCAGTAGACCAAGGAATTCGTGTAATAATTCTATAGAGGGCTAAATCAAAGGATCTTGTCCAAGGCATCCCATCAAGTCCTATTGGAGTCCGTGGTAAAAAGTCGTTTTGGAACTAGTTGGTGTTCTAGAAGAATTGAAATATCTATTCCTATGCGAGCTCAGCCAAGCTGGATCCACAGGGTAGCAAGGCCTGAGGCATCCCACGGAATCAAGATCCAAGGGGAAGAGTCAACCCAAGGCATCCACTACTATATTCCAAATCCATTGAGAGAATTCTTTGGCATCAATAAACCATTCATTCATGAATTCAATCATTCAATCTAAACATACATTCATTGTGAGTGTACCTACTCACATCAACAGGCACAATCCATGAGTACACCCACTCTTGAAAACCATTTATTAAACAATCATACGGGCATACCCTCATATTTAAACCTTTTAACATGCCACATTATCAAAATAAACAAATAATAACATGATATTCATTGAGTAAGGATGCAGTACATATCCTAAAAGTATATTCAAACTATAAAGTAATTAATGAGCATACTCAAAATTGTCATGAACAAGCACACACCCCATGGGTTGTTTAAACAGGCATAAATTGGTTATTTATTTAAGGTACACCACTTGGGTGACCTTGAATCATGTAACGGGTGCCAATACACCCAAATAGAACATACAATAATCCTCACTTGGTCCAACTACAACTACCGTAAGAAACTCTCCCAAAATAGAGGCCTCGTCAGAATGTCTGATGAGTGGAAAAAAGGAAAAATGGCAAAAAAATAACCTAAAAACTGAGAGAAGGTATAACAACCTACCCTACCTCAGTTGTAGACACCTCATACAGTATGAAGTCCTGATTCATCCTAGGTTGGAAGAACTCTAAAGAATGGATGAATAGTGGAATATTAGGGAATATGATCCAAAATTAAAATAGAACAGTCCTTCTTACAAAGAATTAAGAAAAACTAAAATGGAATTGAGTACTTACCAATTCTGTTCCAATGATACAAACCACACTCAAATTTGTGGCTAAAATTCATCTATATATGAAAACATAGTTTAGTGTGGTCTTAGAACTAAAAAATGGATGAAACAATTATGCCCATCTAAACATGAGGCTACTCCCTCGTTTATAAAAAACCCCACTAGGATTGTACACAACGTGAAGTCGAAGTACGTGGTGTGTACTACCCTTTTATTATTTTCTCAATCAAAAAGGCTATATATTGTGGTCATCTAGTACACGGTTTTTTGGCTAAGTACACGGTGTGTAGGGAATGTACACAACGTGTACCTGGCCTACAGCCATCTTTCAACATCTTTTCCCCATTCATTCCCAAAAACAACCCAACCATCCCATGTCCCGGTGTAGGGTCTAATCCAAAAAGAGATTTAAGCACACATAACCTGAAAAGGAGAATTTTTACCTCAAGATAAACCTCATATCTTAGAGTCTTCTCCCCTTATACCAATTAATCCTTAAATTTTTCTCTGAATGGAGGTCAATATTAATCTAAAAACAACTATGGCCACTATGCACGTACATTGTCCTCCCTCTCCCAATTCTCATCCTGTAAACGGAAATGATACGATAGAACCCATACTAGTGGAACTGATCAGCCATGGAGAACCATTGTACTCCAGTCAACGATAAAAATTGGATTCTCCTCAAAGGATGCATCAAGATGAATCTCTCCCTCCTTGGGATGAAAAATGTGAGATGTGTTTGAGTGATAGTTGCACAGTGGAGATTTCTAGAAGACAACTTACATGGCTCAGAACCTTTTAAGTAACTATATCTAATAGGAAACTGACTGTAGAGACCCGAAGCTTGACGTACATGGATATTACATTACTTTTTCAGAATACTTAGTACATAACAAAAACACACACACAAGGACCGTAATAGTTTAATGTCTTTGGAAACTCGGAATATAATCTTCTAATCGTGGTCAAAGATCTTCAACATCTCCCATAAATATCTTCTTTTTTTAAACCTAAATCCTTTCTTTATGTCCTGGGGAAATGAAAACATAAAAGGGTGAGCTCAAATGCTCAGTAAGGGTAAACAAAATAAATATCAATCACGTCATATTCATAAGAACATATCTTTTGGAAATCTTAACCTACAAAAGAGATCATAATTTCATAACATGGGATAAATCATAGTAGTGAAATTTAATCCCAATAATCATAACATAAAACATGAAACTCACTGGAATACACACATAATCATATATAATCATATCTTATTAGTCAAGACTCATTTCCAAGACTATCTTAGTGGACAAAGTCCATTTCTGAACCGAGTCACCCTCGTTTCAGTCCTGTTTCACTGAACCGATATAACCTACCGTTCCAGCCATGTCTATCTCATGAGATATAAAATCTTTACCCAATGCATTGGAGGGAGATATAGGTCCCACCCATCTCATAATGATACCATTCTTATGTGTTCCAGAAATTCATAAATCATACATCATTGCATAACCCATGTAATAAAAATGGGAATCTTTAAACATCGTGACATCATAAAACAATTCATTTTAGATAAAGGAATTCATAAAAATAATTCCATCACAATATAATCAAATAAATTTAATAATAGGGATAAAAACAGAACCCTTGTATTATCTTAGATGGAAAATAATTTTGATAAAACACTTGAACTCCATTCTTGAGGAAAATATCCTTTCTACTTCAAAAACACTTTTCCTTTCTTAACATGTCATACAATTTTAAAAGAAGTTGATTAAAAATAAACATGAAAACTTTAAAAGGAAACATCTTGGAAATAATGTTTTAAAAATCTATTCATGCCGTATAAGTTAAAAAAACATTCTTCTTGTACTTTTGTCGGAAAGGTCAAAAATTACCTCGTATGAAAAATGACAAAAGATTCCTTTCATATATTTTACTAAAAACTCACCGGAGGGTAAAATAGGATTTAAACAATTTTAGGTGAATGGTAATGATATTACATATTGAGAAAACATGGATTTGGATGATAAAATACACCCCAGTAAATACTAAAGTATAAACAATCTCGGATACAAATGAGATTGTGATATTTCCCTTACCTAAGGTCCGATATGCTTTGTACGTGTCAAAACCTCCTGTATAATGATTTAAATAATGTTATTGACTTATTCCAGAATCATAATTATTTTTATGATATCATATATGGTCATATTCTTAGCTTATTATTAGTAATATTTCATTATTACTTGTTATTCGGGTGTTTATTACTTTTTGTTCTTATGCGTGTTTTGTCGAATAAATTATTATTATTCTCTTTAGGTTATAGATACCTTATTTCTAGAATGGTATTAGTGTAATATATATCATATTAATTCATTCAATTCATTTATATAATCATTATGAAATGAAGATCATGTAGAACGAGTAGCATCACATCGTGGAGACGGTATTCCGTACGTACGCACGAGTGATGATATCGTTCCTATGATGGTGGAATTGTATTGGAGTGTATGTATACTATTTCAGAATCATTATCACTTTATAATAGTCCTATATAGTCATTATTTACACCATTATACCCATCAAAGTAAGGTGGTGGTGGAAAATAGATTACACCACGGCGTGGAGACGGTATTCCGTACGTACGCACACACGGTGATTTTTTTCCGTAGGATGGATAGATGGTGAAATAGGGTTGTTTCATACATATAATAACATATCCGTATATTAGTGATACTGATGTTATTACTTCATAATGAAACAACCTAATAAGAAGAAGTGGAAGAAGAAATAAAGATAAAAGAATCGGTAATGGACATTACCTCTTCTTTGAAGTGCCTCTTTGAGTCGTCCTATTAGGGTACTAAAATTGTTCTTTGAAGAAAACCAGGACCTCTAGAATGTTTCTAGGGAAGTGTATAAGAGAATTTGGCAGGGTTTGGCCGAGCATGAAGGCTCAAAGTGTTCTGAGGAAGAGGGGGAGGAGGTTCCCTTTTATAAGGGAGGAGAGGGGCACCTTTGGAATAACAAAAAATATTATTTTATTATAAAGTCAATTTCGGTTTTAAATAGATCCAAATTGAGTTATTTAGAATATAAGTTGGGTATGGGTGGAAATCATCTCATCCAATAGAATTTAGACAAGTTTAGGTCATTATATTAACCTTATCTTTTAGTTTTAACTCTTAGTTAATTAGATTGACATTTACCATGTCACTTTGTATTTTTATATTATATAGTTAATAAACTTACCATATACATCCAAGAGACCCCCAAGTTGTGTTTTATTAATATATATAACCTTATCTAAGTCATTTGGCCTAACCTTAGATTTTTAGGAATAAAATAACTATTAATAATATAATATTTGTTTTAAAAACTATTTTATGTCAATTTTGACACTATTCAATAGTTGATTTTTTTGAAACTCATAAAATAATGATTACTTCTACCAAAGTTAATTAAATCAATCCTACCATGTCATATTTACCTATAAAATTAGTTTAATTCATAAAAAGTCTCCAATTATACTTTTTTAGGTATTTATAATATCAATTATTCTAATTTTTCACTATTATGGTAATTACTGCATCATCATTGTGTCATAAATAAATTAAAATATTTAATGTCTAAAAATTACAAATAAAATACCATTATGTAGGAAATATTTTTATATTTCTAATGAATATTTATAGTCGAATTTATCTTATGTATAACCCCATATTAAAAATTATTTACTTATTAAACTCTGATTTTTACTATTTTAACCCTCCTTTAAATAAATTAATAATAAATGTCCTAATCTAATCCAAGTGGGCCTAAATAGTCATATTTTATTCCTAAGGTTGTTTTTGGTTGAATTAAACTTGTCCAATAGAATTAGGACATGTGTTAGGGTAATAATAATATCATTTTTACCCTTAATTACCCTATTTACTTTTAACCGTGGTAAAAAAAAAGTAAAAAGTTACTATTCACCAAAAATTATTTTCATCTCATTGAACCACATTTTACTTACTGACATCAACCATGTCTCTCGGATTTTTGAAATTCCACTCACATAAGCGGCAAAATTAAGTTTTATGAAAAATTTAGTTTTTTTAACTACCACTTAGTGGTTTCACTGTTCATCAAAAAATGAAAGTTTCCAAAAAAATACCAAAAATTAGACCTAAGATATATTTGATATTATGAATTCAAAAATGATGTCTATTTTATCAAATTCAAAACATATCAGCTACATTAACTAATTTAAAAATTAATTCACGTCGTCAAAACAAATAACGTGTTTTTAAGAGATAATAACTATCAAAAGATTGACACTTGTTTATAACTGGTTTAAATGTGAAATTACATCCAATGACCAACATAGTATTAAATTTTAAAATATATTCTAAATATAATTTAAAACCACTAAAATTAATAATTTTTCACTATTAATTATTTCGGTTAAAAAATTGTTTTTAAATAAAATTTAGTAATTTTCACTATTCATCAGAAAATGAAAGTTATCCGAAAAGTACCAAAATTTCACCCTAAGCTAATTTCGATATTCCGAATCCAAAAATGAAGTCCATTTTGAAAAATAAAATTTAAAAAATTTTAAAAAGTTGTTATTACTATTCATAACGGCTAGTTTTAATAATATTTTAATAGCATATTGTTGTTTAGTAAAACTCGTTATTGCGTACTACACACACTATCGAGGAAGGTCGTGATTGCGTGTAATGAAAGGCAGGTCAAGGATGTGTGTTGTGCAAGATACTTTTGGTGTAGCGTATAACAGAAGACATTAATGAAATTAAAAAGAATATTTTTTCATAAAATCTCAGGCTATTACATTCTACCCCCCTTAAAATGAATTTCGCCCTCGAAATTCATCGGGGTTATAAATGGTTTACTACTCGAAAGTTTCTTTAATAGAAACCCACATCGTAAAAAGGAATACCAAAACATGGCTTTAAAAACTAAAGTATGAAACGTAACGGTTACCCAAATTAACTAATCACTGGGTTTCCACATAGGAGAACATAGGTGAAAATATGGCTATGGAAGAGAAATCTAACCGTCATGTTCTGATGGAGAGTGGTAGAGAACATGGCTATGAAAAATCCAACAATCTCAAAGCCATAAATTTTTGATGATCTAGGGTACCATCTGATTCATCAGATATAAGGGCACTAGGACAACATTTTTGGTTTCCAAGATCATTTCCCTAAAGTTGAATAATTTGAATTAGAATAAATACTTACTTTATTTTGGTACAATCTCACTATTGTTCGTGCTTTGAACAATTTCCACTTCATCTCTTAAATAAATGAAGTTGAATTTTTTATTCGTGAAGTGTTAACAGATCATGTGATAGAATGATGGGTCATTCCATCTGTTTCAATCAAAAGGTTAGCAAAAGATATCAAATATACATAAGTCCATCTATGGTGAGGTTAATTGTATACGATTCCAAAAATGAACTTATACTTCATATATCATACCATGTAATAAAATAAAACTAGTTTCTACTAACCAGGGACTTCCTGTAGGCCAGTGGTAGGCGATAAAGGTCAGTCGCACTTCGGTTGTGGGTTTGATTCCCACAGCCTTGTCCGACGCGATGGGTTGTCGCCCGTCCTGCAGGTTTTCCTTTTTCTAAAACTACATTACTATTACATTCCATCAATAATATCGAAAAAACTTTTATCCTTAAACAATACTAACTTATTTCCAACATAGTCCATTCCAATCTTTAGGCTTATCCATAATATTGTTGTCCAATCTCATATTATAGTGAAAACAATTATCAAATAGTTCATATAACAAGCATGTTAATACCATCGTTGATCCCCGTATATCATGAGATATGTCTTGTTGGTCACATTTCAAACATTCGAAGGCCTTAATCATGTATTCTCTTGAAAAATGAATACCCATTGAACCTTAGTGAAAACATTAATGCAGTTAAAAGTTAACACTTTCCATATACCAAAATCCTCAAAATTATATATACTCAAACCATGATATCACATAGTCCTTATATCAATCATGAGCTCATCAATACTGTCAAACATTTCATTTTCTTCTTATCCCTTCATTATGCGCATATCATCTACTTTCCAAAATATTTGAATCACCTTTCATGGTTACCGGTACCTTAAAATTATTGAAAACCACAATAGACCAATACATAAATATTTCAATACACCATAAAAGTACCTCAACAACATTATTCTTGAAACACTTCAGTCCATCCAATTCAATGATTATCCTGGACTAAGTCCTTCCTTGATTTAGAAGTAACTTTTTAGGTCAGGGCATTGAGTTGGGTAATGCCCATGTTCTCCATAAATAAGACATTGAACTCCATAATAGTCTGTCACTCTATGACCCTTTTCTCCACACAGATAACATCCTTCCCTCCATTTGAGGTATTCCTCAAGGTTTTTCTTCCCTTCTTTAGAAATCTCAATCTTCCTTTCTTTATGCTCCTCAACATGCGAACATGCATAATAGTTTATCTTCCTCTTCTTTGATGAATTAGGCATACCACTAAATTTCACCTTGTTAATCATATATCGCGATGACTGATTCGGCATAATCACAATATATTTCTCTCTCGGAATTACACAATTTTTTTCTCATAGTCACCAATTTATCCATTGGATTCAATGTTAACCGAATTCCTTCTGGTTCCCTGCATTAACTAAAACACAATAAGAATCTTGTGAGAGGCAAAAATCATGCTAGAGAAAACAACATAGTAAAGGGGGAGTACACTCAATATCTATCATCTTTGGTTTAATCTAATATTATTACCATAGTTCTAGGACTATATCTTATACGTATAATTATCCTTAGGGACATCCCTAGACATACCTTAGAAATATCTCTAGGGATCTCACTAATGTTTTTGCATCCTAGTTTCCAAAGGTTGACTAAACTTTTGCTTTGATACCAACTGTAGCGGTCTGGAATTACGTCCAGTGGACTATAATTGATACCTATCAGGGCACTCCATGGGCGGGACACACCACCATCCACAGTGGCAGCCATTTCCTCATGAAGCCCATGGGCGGAGATCCATGCTTCGTCCAACGCTCACATGTGAGAGTTCCCAAGGATCGGATACATTCCTACCTCCTTTGCCTCTGATACCAACTGTAGAGACCCGAAGCTTGACGTACATGGACATTACACTACTTTTGCGGAATACTTAGTACATAAAAAAAACACACACACAAGGACCGTAATAGTTTAGTGTCTTTGGAAACTCGGAATATAATCTTCTAGTCGTGGTGAAAGATCTTCAACATCTCCCAAAAAGATCTTCTTTTTTTTAAACCTAAATCCTTTCTTTATGTCATGTGAAAAAGAAAACATAAAAGGGTGAGCCCAAATGCTCATTAAGGGTAAACAAAAGAAATATCAATCACGTCATATTCATAAGAACATATCTTTTAGAAATCATAACCTACAAAAGAGATCATAATTTTATAACATGGGATAAATCATAGTAGTGAAATGTAATCCCAATAATCATAACTTAAAACATGAAACTCTGTGGCATACAAACATAATCATAGAGAATCATATCTTATTAGTCAAGAATCATTGCCATGACTATCTTAGTGGACAAAGTCCATTTATGAACCGAGTCACCCTCGTTTCAGTCCTGTTTCACTGAACCGATATAACCTACCGTTCCAGCCATGTCTATCTCATGAGATATAAAATCTTTACCCAATGAATTGGAGGGAGATATAGGTCCCACCCATCTCATAATGATACCATTCTTATGTGTTCCACAAATTCATAAATCATACAACATTGCATAACCCATGTAATAAAAATGGGAATCTTTAAACATCGTGACATCATAAAACAATTCATATAAGATAAAGGAAGTCATAAAAATAATTCTATAACAACATAATCAAATCAATTTAATAATACAGATAAAAACAGAACCCTTTTATTATCTTAGATGGAAAATAATTTTGATAAAACACTTAAACTCCATTCTTGAGGAAAATATCCTTTCTACTTCAAAAACACTTTTCCTTTCTTAACATGTCATACAATTTTAAAATAAGTTGATTAAAAATAAACTTGAAAACTTTTAAAAGAAGATTATTGGAAGTAATGTTTTAAAAATCCATTCATTCCATATAAGTTAAAAAAAACATTCTTCTCGTACTTTTGTCGGAAAACTCAAAAAGTACCTCATATGAAAAACGACAAAAGATTCCTTTCATATCTTTTACTTAAAACTCACCGGAGGGTAAAATAGGATTTAAACAATTGTAGGTGAATGGGAATAATATTACATATTGAGGAAACATGGATTTTGATGATAAAATACACCCCAGTAAATACTAAAGTATAAACAATCTCGGTTAAAAATGAGATTGTGATATTTCCCTTACCTTAAGTCCGATATGCTTTGTACGTGTCCAAACCTCCTGTATAATGATTTAAATAATGTTATTGACTTATTCTAGAATCATACTTATTTTTATGATATCATATATGGTCATATTCTTAGCTTATTATTAGTAATATTTCATTATTACTTGTTATTCGGGTGTTTATTACTTTTTGTTCTTATGCGTGTTTTGTCGAATAAATTCTCATTCTTCTCTTTAGGTTATAGATACATCATTTCCAGAATGGTATTAGTGTAATATATATCATATCCATTCATTCAATTAATTTATATAATCATTATGAAATGAATATCATGTAGAACGAGTCGCATCACATCGTGGAGACGGTATTCCGTACGTACGCACGAGTGATGATATCGTTCCTATGATCGTGGAATTGTATTGGAGTGTCTGTATACTATTTCAGAATCAGTATCACTTTATAATAGTCTTATATAGTCATTATTTACACCATTATACCCATCCAAGTAAGGTGGTGGTGGAAAATAGATTACACCACGACGTGGAGACGGTATTCCGTACGTACGCACGCGCGGTGATTTCTTTTTTCGTAGGATGGATAGATGGTGAAATAGGGTTGTTTCATACTTATAATGACATATCAGTATATTAGTGATACTGATGTTATTACTTCATAATGAAGCAAACTAATAAGAATAAGTGGAAGAATAAATAAAGATAAAAGAATC